>JAPQVW010000003.1:57921410-59333910 GCA_028535905.1 Quercus berberidifolia
TATCTAATTGGGCTCTAAACTGGCCTTGGGTCTTAGAGTTCGAGCATCATTGGGGAACAGGGGCCCGAGTCGTAAAGGGTACAAAATGCAGTGTCTACAAGAGCCACGAGCAACATGGGATGATACTAAGATCAAAGTTGCAAATTTTAACATTAGTGTTGTGACTAATGAAGAATTCAAGATCTCTTCCACTAACAATGCAAAGGAAGCATGGACTATTCTTTAGAATACCTATGAGGGCACAAAAGCTATTAAAAACTCCAAGCTCCAAAGGCTCACTACCTGTTTTGAGGAAATAAGGATGGATGAGGATGAGTCATTCAATGAATTCTATGCCAAGCACAAGGACATAGTGAATTCAACTTCAATTTTGAAGGATAGATTCTGGAGCCCAAGATTGTCAAAAAGATTCTCAAAACTCTTCGAGAAAGATTCTATGCCAAGATCACTACCATAGAAGAATCAAAGGATCTTGACTCTATTCCTTTGACAGAGCTAATTGGGAATTTGCAAACCTATGAACTAGGGTTAGCAAGGGTTGGTAAGGGTAGCAAAGGCATGAACATGGCTTTGAAGGTTAAGAATGATCATAACAATGAGTTGTCTAAAGATGAGGATACTAAGTTAAAATATTATATTACTAGACAATTCAAGAAGTTCATTAAGAATGCGAACGTAAAAGCAAGTGATAAGGATCACAAATAGTCTGGATTCACTCAATTCAAGTCCCAAGACAGAGGCAAGAGAGAATTCAAGGATGCTGGTCAAAGCAACAATGTTCCTACTGGGCCAAAGTGCTAAAAATGTCAAGGATTTGGACACATGAAGCAAGAATGCCCCACATATCTCAAATCCATTGGCAAAAGCAAAGCCCTAGCTGCCACTTTGAGTGATACAAGACCAGAAGTGGAATCTGATGATAGTGATCAAGATGGGATAGTGAGTGCTTTCACAGCTACTGTTGACTCCCCTAAGGAAGCAATAGAACTAATTGATGAGGAAGAAGAGCTGATAGAATCAAAGTTTGAGAAGATGGATGAGCAAGACAAAATCCATGCTACCTACTCTAAATTGTACAAGATCTTCAAGAAGCATGAGATGCTTTACTGGTTAGCTATGAGAAAGCTTAGTGAAGTGGAGTTGGAACGAGAGGAACTCTCCACAAAGTTTGATAAAGCTAATAAGGTAGTGGTTGAAGAGGATGAAAGGTTGAATAAAGTAAAAATTGTATAAAAAAAAATGATGCTAATGATTGGTGTAAAAAGGGATTTGTAGAATTTATTGCAAAACTTCCATATTATATATAGTATAGATAAATATGTACAGACATTGTTTTTGGTTTTTGATTATTTATTGATTTTATTTTTTAGTTATAAATAATATTAATTAAAGTAGATGAATATGTAAACACAAAGTTAGATGTAAAGTTAAAACCGTCCAAGATAAATCTGTAAAGTCAGTCTATTTATATATTTAATATTGTCAACAAAATTTAGGAAAAAAGAGAGGAAAAGAATAATTATATGGCTAATAATGTGGTGGATGAGGTGGCGCAATATAAGTATAGCAACAATAAATGTTATGTTTCAGTTTTTAGATATATATAGATATAGATGTTGGCTAATATCATAAAAATTTGAAGGTATAATTATGGAGCACGTTGAATGAGATAATATATATATATATATAAATATATATTTTTTTTCATATGATTAAATTAATAAATAAATACATACATCTGATGGATATAATGAACGACAACATGAAAATAATTCAATAATTATATAATTTCCTACTAAGAAATTGAATAATAAAAAATATGGGACAAAGTTTAGCTAAAACATTGGTTGTAGTTTTAGGCTATAACCTTACTCAATAAAATAAATATTATTACATATTTAAAAATTTTAACTGTTGAATTGCATGTTCTTGATGTTCTTAATTCACATGTTAAATTTTGTGTCAATCGATTATTATTTATCATATGATCTGTACACTTATATTTTATGCATAATTTTAAACTACGAAAAATAGCAATTTAAACAATTTATTGATGATATAGTTATCGATATTTAATTTTCTAGAAATTTTGCAAGCATAGAGGATACAAGAAAAAGATGTAATCCAATGGTAGATTTGTTAAAATTCACCTCTAATAAAAAGATATTGAGTTTTGTAATCCATACTTCTAACATCTACTACAATTCATATTCACATTTTTGAAGTTTCTAGGGTGATTCATTAGATGGGCTGACGAAGTGACCATGCTTGAATATTGAGGACGCTGCTTAGACCTTGTTTGGATTTTTTTTTTCATCACTCATCATTCCTCACTCAATTTCTGTCATTCATCACTTATCACTCATCACTTAAAATACCCAACTCCCTACACCCCACCCCGTTTGGCACCATCACTCACTTGTCATCACTCAATATTTTTCAATTGTTTGTGGGACCCACACACTGACCCAATGTTAGTTGACTTTTCTCTCTCCTTTTTTTCCCCCCTGCCTCTCCCCTTCGTTTTTCTCTGCTTTTCCCTTTGTTTTCCCTTGTTTTTCTCTACTTTTCTCTTCATCCATGTTGACACATATTTTAATCAAGCCCACCATGATCCTTATTTTCATACTTTTCCCACATCTACAATAAAACCAAATGGCTATCCAGTATTTTTCTTTTCCAAAAACCCAAAAAAAAAAAAAAAAAAAAACCACCGCCACAGCCACTGCTATAACCCACAGTGACAACAGCAGCAACAATAACATCAACAGCGGCGACAACTTCGACATCAACAGCGGCAACAACTTCGATGAACTCGAGAAGAAAAAAAAGGAATGGAAACCCAGTGAAAAAAAAAAAAAAAAAAAAAAAAAAAAAAAAAAAAAAAACCCAAGCCTAGAAACCAAACCCAAAAACCAACGTGAAAAGAAAAGAAAAAAAAAGAAGAAAAAAGAAAAGGAGAATAGAAAAGAAAAGAAGAAAAAAAGAAAAGGAGAATAGAAAAGAAAAGAAGAAGAAAAAAAAAAAAAACAAAACCAAACCCAGAAAGTGAAAAGAAAAGAAGAAAAAAAAGAAAAGGAGAATAGAAAAGAAAAGAAGAAAAAAAAAAAAAGAACCAAACCCAGAAAGTGAAAGGAAAAGAAAAGAAGAACAAGAAAAAAAGAGGAGAATAGAGAGAGGTGTGTCCCAAATCCGTGAAAAAAAAAAAAAAAGAAGTTAAATTTAGTTGGAGAGAGCAATAGGTCTGACCGTGAGACCCATATGTAATTTTAATTACAAAAATGCCATTAAAAACAGAGTTATGGAAATTGAAAACAGCTAAAATGTGTTTTCAGTTTCCATAACTCATCACTCAAAAATCAAAAAATTAAGTGATGGAAACAAAAACTGGAAACAGAGTTATTGAAATTTAAACAAACTTTTGAGTCATGGGTCCCACCATTTTTGAGTTATGAGTTATGAGTTATGGAAACAGAGTTGTGAGTTATGGAAACTAGAAATCCAAACACCCCCTTAATCACTGCCAAATCCAATACAATTTTCCACAATTTCTTGGAGACACACCAGTTCAACATCATGGCAATATTAGGCATCTACAATTAGATTTCAAAAATTGCAATCAATTTTTAGGCGGAGTGGTCAAATGTCTCGTAGTTGAATTGGCACCTCTCTGTGCACAAAGTGCTTGGGGGTATAGGGGAGAAATGATTTGAACTGCGAAATTAGCAGCATGTTGTAATTATTTCTTAAAAAAAATTAATAATAAAAAATAATTAAAAAAGAAAAAGAAAAAGAAAAGAAGTTCTTTGGGCGGTGTGTTGCAATCAAAAGTAGATTCGCCAGGTAAGACCGGGCTCTTCAAGACAAAAGCAATATAATAATGATGATGATGATGATATAACCTGCCTTGCTTTCTTCTTGTTCCCACTGATGTAAATTGCTAATTTGCTTTGCCTTTCGCCAAATAGTCTTTTGAACTTTTAGTATTCTTCCCCAACGCGGTGTAGCCGCCCTCGCTTATTCAAAACATCTGTCTTTCTAGGAAACAACTCCACCCGACCCAACCCAACCCAAAATCCCCCGTTATATATATATATAGAAAACCCTCCATCAACCCCTACCTATATTCTCTCATTCTTTTCCTTTTATCATTTCTCCTACTTTGTTAAGAGAGCTTTGTTCAAAGATGAGTTCAAGTGAGCCTGCAGGTAACTACTAGATACCATGTTTTATTAATTATTGCTCATGTATTTCATTTTCACCACAAGTTATGTTGATGTTTGTAGACAATCTTTGAATTTTCTGCCACACACGGACACCTAGGAAAATTATTCAGGTGTTCGTTAGAAGGAAAAATTATTTCAATATTCATCTGCAAGAAGAAAAATAATTTGAATCTTTTTTCATGGAAAAATAATTTGATTTTTATAACCTGCAATTGTTAAGTGTGGGGTAGTATATAAACTTGGGTAGGACATAAAAATGGCAGTAAGGCAAAATATCAAAGACCTTGTCAGCTTGGGTTTCTGTTGCAGTATTAAGAAAAGCCAATTGTGCTACCCATGCCCTTATTGCCTGGACTCCTTTTTGTTATGATTTTATTTCTGGGGCCTTCCCCATCTTCAGTTTTCCTGTTCACGTTAAAATTTTAATGTTGTTTATGATTTCAAAACATTAGGGAGAAAGATAAGTAATTTATTTTTGGTCATAATCATGTACTCCCTATGGAAAATATTGTAACCTTGCACTTGCAGGCAAGATGCATCCAATCACTTGCTATATTTATTCAAATAATTCATGTGTTTTTTGTTGAATTAAGTATTGATTACATGGAGTCGTTTAAAAAAAATTCAGTTGCATATCCTCCACCTTCAACCGCGCCAGCTTATTATGTAGCTCCACCACCGGCTGGTTATCCTACAAAAGATGGCTCCGGATACTCTCAAAATCCTCCTCCTCCGGTGGAAACCAAGTCTAGGGGTGATGGGTTTTGGAAGGGATGGTAAGCCTTCTCTCTCTCTCTCTCATTTATTAATCTATTCATTACCTTTTGATTTACATACATAATAATGATTTGTCTATTTGTCTATTTGTTTGCGATATGCAGTTGTGCTGCCTTGTGTTGCTGCTGTGTGCTGGATGCATGCTTCTGAGGGTTGAGAGCGTTCTAGAGGCCAGAGGCCATTGTTCTTTTATTTGATCTCACCCCAATTTTTTTGTCAATAAAATATTTATACAGAGTTTGTATTCTTATGATGTGAAGAATGGACCATTGGATATTTGTTCGGTTCTTTATCTTAACGTAGTTATCATTACATTGTTATTATCGCATTGTTATTAATTAGTGCCTTAGTGGTTGATTGGCTGTGCTTGTATTGTTGTTGTAATTAATATTATTATACAATTGATTTTTTTTTTAATATATAGATTCTCTCTCTCTCTCTCTCTCTCTCTCTCTCTCTCTCTCTCTCTCTCTCTCTCTCTCTCTCTCTCTCTCTCTCTGTGGCTGGTCCAGTCCGTTTAAACAGCACGCTTTCTATAACTTTGAATTGTAAATCTGATATACACAAGCCTAGTCTATGTGAAAAGCAATAAATCTAATGAGTCATGAGACTTAACACAATGGGTCTATTTTAAAAAAAAAAACAGTTTTAACCTATGGCGTTCACTCTAGATGATATAGTTTTTTATCATTAAATTAAGACATCAATGATTTTTTAGTGCAGACAAATATCGAATTCTATATATTTTATTCGACAATAGGAAACTTTACTAGTTAAGCTACTTGACATCCACACAGTAGGGCCAATTTGCTCATAAGTTGTGTTTTTTAGGGTTTAGTGTGCCAAATGCTAAAATTTCAGCATTTGGTACACCTGCTGCCAATGCTAGCTCTTAATGAACCCTTTTAGAAAAATTTTAAATACCACTTTCATTCTGGAGTTCGTTCAAAGTTTTTTTTTTTTTTTTTTTTTTCTTATTTTTTAGAATTATGCATACAAGAATGCCTAACTTGAATTTTGACCATTATTAACCATTGGTAAACTATTTTTAATGGTATTTTGCTGGTCACGACTCTTCAATGGTGTCTCTTCATTATTTATATATATATATATATATATATATATATATAGATATATTTGGAATTCTCAAGAATTGGTATTTATAGGTTTTATTGTACCCTAGAGAATGGATACTTTAAAGTAATCCTTTTGCAAACTTCTTAGAGTGGGAGAAAAGGGAAAAATTTTGTTGCTTACAAGTATGCAGCAATTGTTGTATATATGATTATGTGGCAGCAAAAAGAAAGTGACAAGTGCCTAAGAGTCCACCTGATTATGTGCATTGTACATGACCCTTGGACACATGTTAATTTCTTTTTGCTGCCTAACCCATTATGTAGCAAAATCTCTCTCAGGAGCAAATATCCTCTTAAATGAAAACTCTTGATTCTTCTTTTTTATAAATAAATTTAAAGCTGGGGGAAAAGAGGATCTGATGTGCAGTTTTCAAAATTATAAAATAAGATTTTGTGAATTTGGACAAATTCAATTGAACTAACTTTACATGCTGGCAAGACAAGATAAGATTTCTAATTTTATGATAATTTGCAATCACTTCCTAAATTGACTCTTGAAGAAATTGGTGCAATCTAGGCAAAAACTTGAAGCAGATGAACTTGTTTATAGTGACTATATTCTAAACATTCTAATTGATCAGTTGTATGAATTTTTTTAATTGTAAAATGGCTATAGGTATATAGCATTTAGAATTGCCTTCTGAAGATAGCATTTAAATAAAAGCAACAATAACATAAATACAAACACAAACATAATGAGGATAATTTTATTGTACTCATAAATATATAGTTTTTTTTACGAATAAAAGCATTAGAAAATGTTTATATATAAAACAATTATATCAATTTTGAATTTATTAGGCTTTTTACAAATTTATTTAATACATATATTTTGTAATGTCATATGTATCATGTGTATTTTGAATTCACGTATCAATGTTGATATTTATGAATATTGGCTTCATCATTATTATTTTTTTTGCATAATATGTTTGGCACACTCCTTAGGAAGTTTTTAGTTCTTTTGAACACTCTTAAATCAACTCTCAAGTACCAAGTGAAAATGTTTTGCAAATGAATATGTTAAATTTTTAGTAATTAAATTGAAGAGCATGTGCCAAACTAACAAGTATTTTAACATGCAAAAAAATAAATCTAATAAATAAGCTATTCATTGAGTGGATTATAATGTCCAAGGTTTATATAATCTAGGAGAATAAAACAATTTATTAATTGAAATTGTCATACAAATTGGATTTTAGAACATAAATCCCAATAGATCAATCAATAGAATCCACTACATCCCCTATGCGGGAGTATACAAATGAATGAAATTTATGGTTTGTGTTAGAGTAAGGAGAAGCAACATTGTAGCAACAAGAAATGAAATCATTTCCCAAGGACTACTGAAATAATTGCACTTTAGTTTTGCAATCCATACTTCTAACGTCAACTACAGTGCATATTCACATTGTTGAAGATTTTAGAGTAATTCATTAGATGAGTTGATGAAGTAACCAAGTTTGAATATCGAGGAGATTGCTTAATAATCACCAAATCCAATTTTCCACAATTCCGTTGAGACACACCAGTTCAACATCATGGCTATATTGCTTATATGTAATTAGATTTCGAAAGTTACACTTTGTTCAATCCTCAATTGTCAAAGTTGGGATTTCCATTACCTAATTTCTAAACTTTAAATCAACTATTTTTCATTTCAATGTTTTTGTAAATTCAAATTTGGCCCTATGAAGTAGTGTGACACAAGGCATTGACTCCCAGTTCTTTGAATTATGTACTATTTCACGGAAAGAAGTGCACATGTTCATACGGACCAGACCAAGTAAATGCTCAATATCATGGATTGAATTCCTAGATTATAAACATAAACATAAACAAGAAAATATTTTTGTACTCAAACAAATTTTTCTTCTTATAAATACAAACATTAGCAAATATAAAAATTAATTCTATCAATATGTGACTTTATTATACTTTTTACAAATCAGTTTATTGATTATATAATAATTTTAATATTGTTCCAATGAATATCTATTATTTAATTTAGAAATGGAATTACAATCATACATGCATTAAATATAATTACAGCTAATCTTATACTCCCTCTGTCCCACTTTGTTTGTCCTATTTGAAAAGTCAAACTTTTTAAGGGAACATCATTTATTGTCTTGTCTACCTTTTAAAAATGTATAAATTTTTAAAATTACCCTTAAATAAATTTATCAAAAAATTGAATTAGTAAATTAATAGGGGTATAATAGGAACATTAGTAAATTAATGACTTTTATTTTTAGAAATAGGACAATATTTTGGGACGTCTCAAAATGGAATAGAGGACAAACAAAGTGGGATGGAGGGAGTAGTTATCCTTTTAGCCAATCAATCTTGGCTAAATTAATGCCACTATACAAATAAAATGGGTAATTTAAAGTTATATTATTGTAAAAATTATATTCTAATAATTTTAAGAATGTTAAAATTATGATTAAGTATGACAAACTTAATCATAATTTTATAATGTTATGATTCAGTTTCCTTAGGTGTTATCATATGGAGCCCATTGTTATGACGAGTTTGTTTGCCAAATTAAAGATGCTTGGAATGCTTTGATGGTAGGTCTATCATTTACGTGAGGTTGTTTAGGTGTTCCAGAGTATGAGGAAACAATTACTGCTCTTTTCGGTTTTCTCAGTCATTAAATATAATGTTGGCTTTTTTTTTTTTTTTCTTTTTTTTGAGAAAACTGATCCATGGGTCAATATTATTGCAGAAGAAAACAAAATTATAAGGAATCACGAGTGACAAGAGGAGCTATATCATCAAGAGTGGACTCAATCCATACCTGAAGCTCATTGCCAGAACAACTTTTCTAGCTAAAAAGTGGGCAACTAAGTTGTCTATACATTTAACAAAAGGAAAATTACATAAACCAAGATCAGTAGCTAACACCAGAATATCACCAATCAAATGTCCATACTCTGGGTTTCTTGTATCTCTAGCTAGGATAGCGTTGATGATTACCTCAACATCACCCTTTACAAAACACTCTAAAACACATAATTCTTTTGCAAAAACCAGTGCCCCTTCTACAAGCCAATGCCTCAACCATAGCTGGGGAGGTAGGTAGAGATAACCTTTAACACATGGCACCAATAACATAACCTGTAGAGTCACGCATTACCACTCCTAAACCAGTAGCTCCCAGGTTGTTGAAAGTGGCACCATCAAAATTAATTTTGAGATGGGAGTAGATGGGAGGGTTCCAACGAATGGCTTGAGCTGATTGCTTGGTGGGGTGAACAGTGGGCCCATGAACATGTTGATAATCTTGAAGAAAAAACATTGCTCTTTGATGAATCTTATGAATCTCCACCACAACCTCCCTTACTCTCACCGAATTTCTTCGATTCTAGATAAACCAGAAAAGTGTGGCAACAAGGTTAAGATCCAACCTTTCCCTCATCCTCATAAACATTTCCCACAAATCAGCAAAAGAGTAGAAGTGATACTTGAAAAACTTCTTGATGACCTTGTTAGGTTCCCAAATGGTAATGTTGGCTAATATCATAAAAATTTGAAGGTATAATTATGGAGCTTGTTGAATGAGATAATATATACTTATTTTTTCATGTGATTAAATTAATAAATAAATACATACATCTAATGGATTTGATGGACGACAACGTGAAAATAATTGGATAATTATATAATTCCCTATCAAAAACTAGAATATATATATATATGTGGGGCCCAAATGATCTATGGGCCAGGCCCATCTACCCAGGGAGAATCCGGAGGCCCAAGCCGAGGAAGGCTATGGCCCAAGCTCGACAAAATAGCCTTTGGATACCGCCGAGGACAGCTCAATCCTCGGCAGACCCAAAGTCCCCCCAAAGAAGAAATAAGGGTAAAGATGGTATAGGACTGAAACTTGGAAGAAAGATCTAAAATATCAAGGGAAAGCTGCTGTTACTGCCATTTAATGCTCTGAACTTGACAGAGCCGCAGTCTTTAGCTTTTACAACCACCCCCAACGACTTTGAATATAGGCTGATGGGACAAGTATCAATTTTGGAAAGATTGACCCTATACGTGGACGAAGGACAATGAACGCAGGCGAATATAAAAGGAAAAAGAAGTAACCTAAAAGGGGGGGGTTGGGAAAAATGGCCAGAAACCAGAGCCTCCCAGCCCACCTCCAGGAGAAAGACTCCAGGGGTGAAAGAAAACCGAAACTTGTATGAATACCACGAAAAGCCCACCGCCTGTCAACCAAGGCCTAGCCTTCCAAACCCACGCTCTACAAATGATATTGTTAGGGGCCTTTTCACGTGCGAACCCGACACTGTTACGGTCCGCCACGAAACGCGTCCTTACAATATATATATATATATATATATATATATATATATATATATATGTTTATATTTATATTTATATATTTATATATATTTATGGGTATATGATGTTATATTAACAGTCAAATATTTAGAAATGAATTTCTATTTCTAAATATTTAAATCCATATAGATCATATAATTATTATTGTAGAGAGATGGCTTATAGAGCCCAAATAATAGATTGACAAAGCCCAAATAACATTGGGCCATGGGCTAAAACAAGCTCAGAACATATTCCTTTGGGATGAAAAGCCTCCCTAAAGGGTACACACCTCGGATTACAAACCGAAGGGTGCGTTACCAAGAATTCAGTGAAAGCCTTCCCAAATGGTCTGTACCTTGGATCTTGGCCCAAAGGGCCCCGCCATCTTGGATCTGATCATAAATCACACGGAATCCATCTGAGGTGAAGCGTTTCTACTAGACTAACAATGTTAACCTAAATTTTGAGTTTTTGAGGAATAATTCCATAGCATATGTGGCTATCTAAGAATGCCTTCTAGAGCTTCCTGATAGATCTACAACAACCCGCCTGACACACTTGTATTTAATGTTGGATAACTTATCAGAATAAGACAAAAACCCCCAAAAGTCTCTATTCATTATAACATTAAGAAAAGACGAGCCTGATGGGATAGAAGGTTGCCTAATTAAATAAAGATGGCTCATGCTGATGCTTGTGCTGGAGAAGAAAATGAAGCACATGAAAGAAGGGATAAGGATGAAAAAGGAGGGGGATGGGGAGTATAAAAGAGAGGAAATTGATAAGAAGTGGGGCAGATTTTTCCAAATTTTGAGTGAAAATAGTAAAGAGAGATACATTGTTGAGATATTATCATTTCAATTTGGGTTACCTAGTTCATTTTTTAGTTAGTACTTCAAATTCGTAGGTTTTCATATATTATTTTTTCTCTAAGTTTTGGCATATATATACATATATATAGTTGGACATTTTAAGGTTAAAAAGTATTTAATTCAATTTTCTTTTGGCTGTTTGAGGTTCACTCTGGAGTTGGTTCAAAGTTTTAGTATTTTTTTAGAATTATGTAGACAAGAATCCCTAACTTGAATTTTAACCATTATTAACTGCTGGTAAACTATTTTTAATGGTATTTGTAGGTCATGACTCTTCAATGGTGTCTCTTCATTATTTACATCTGTATATTTGGAGTTCTCAAGAACTGCTATTTATAGGTTTGGTTGTATCCAAGAGAATGGATTATCTGAAGTTATCCTTTTGCAAACTTCTTACATTGGGAAAAAAAGGGAAAAGTTTTACTGCTTACAAGTACGCAACAATTGCTGCATGTAGGATTAAGTGGTAGCAAAAAGAAAGTGACAAGTGTATAAGGGTCCACTTGATTATGTGACCCCTGGACACGTTGCTTTTTTTTTTTTTTTTTTTGGCGGCTACATAACCCATTATGTAGCAATTTCTGCATACTAGTATGCAACAAAACCTTTCTCGAGAGAAATTATCCTCTAAAAAGACAATGTTTTCAAACACGCCTTTCAAGCAAAAACTCTTTATTCTTCTTCTTTTCTATAAATAAATTCAAAGGTGGGGGAAAAGAGGATTTGTTGTAGTAGTTTTCAAAATTATAAAATAAAATTTTGTAAATTTGGAAATGTTCAATTGAACTAACTTTACACACTGGTAAGACAAGATGAAATTTCTAATTTTATGGTAATTTGCAATTGCTTCCTAAACTAACTCTTGAAGATACTAGTGCAATCTAGGCAAAAACTTGAAGCAAATGAACTTGTTTACGGTGGCCATATTCTAAACACTCTACTTTTTCGGTTGTATGATTTTTTTAATGGTAAAATAGTTATAGGTATATTACAATTAGAATATCTTTCTAAAGGTAACATTCAAATACAAGCAATAATAACATAAATATAAACATAAAAAGGAGAATATTATTGTACTCATAAATATATAGTTTTTTTTTTTTTTTTTGACAAATAGAAGCATTAGAATATATTTCAATAAAAAAATCTGTTAATTTTGGATTTATTAGGCTTTTTACAAATTTATTTAATACATATATTTTGTAATGTCAAATGTATCATACGTATTTTAAATTTACATATCAATGTTGATATTTATGAATATTGGCTTCTTTTTTTTTTTTTTTTTTTTTTTTTTTTTTTTTTTTGTATAATAAGTTCTACACATTCCTTAGGAAGTTTTTAATTCTTTCCACCACTCTTAAATCGACTCTCAAGTACCAAGTGCTGTGGCATAGCTATTAAAGGACCGAGGGGGGGGCAGGGCCCCCCAAAAATTTTTGAAAAACTTTTTTTTTTTTTTTGTGGAAATATCTTATATAATTTGAGAAATTTTATATAATCTTATCATTTTGGCCCCCATACTTTATTATAAACATTGTCTACCCTTAAAAAAAGATTTGTACCACCCTAAGTTTTTTTTATGCCCAATAAAATTAAATTTTGGTCCATAATTTGGTCCACTTAACAATATTGTACGGCCTTTCAAGCAAAAAAAAAAAAAAGCCCAAAAAAAATTGCACATTACTATTTTACATTTCATACCAAAAAAAAAAAAAATTATATATGGCCCCCCAAAGATAAATTCTTGGCTCCCCCACTGACCAAGTGAAAATGTTAGCGTATGTTGCAGATGAATATCTTAAATATTTAGTAATTAAATAGAAAAGCATTTGCCAAAACTGAAAAGTATTTTAACATGCAAAAAATGAATCCAACTAATGGACTTTTCATGGAGTGGTTTATAATGTCCAAGGTTTATATAATCTGGGAAAATAAAACAATTTTCTTAATAAAAACTGCCACACAAATTGGATTTTAGAACATAAATTCTTATAGATCAACCTATAGGATCCACTGCTTCCACTATGCAAAAGTATACAAATGAATGGAATGTATGGTTTGTGTTAGAGTGAGGGGAAGCAACATTTTAGCTGCAAGAAATTAAATACATGCCCATGGACTACTGAAATAATTGCACTTTAGTGGTTTTGCAATCCATACTTTAAACATCTACTACAATGCATATTCACATTGTTGAAGTTTTTAGAGTGATTCATTAGATGGGTTGATGAAGTGACAAAGCTTGAATATTGAGGAGACTGATTAATCATCACCAAATCCAATTTTCCACAATTCCTTTGAGATGCACCAGTTCAACATCATGGCAATATTGCTCATATGTAATTAGATTTCAAAAGTTGCACTCTTTTCAATCTTTGCCAAAGTTGGGATTTTCACTACCCAATTTGTAAACTGTAAATCAACTATTTTTCTTTTCAATGTTCTCATAAATTCGAATTTGGCCCTATGAAGCAGTGTGACACAAGGCATTGACTCCCAGTTCTATGAATGAAGTACTATTTCATGAGCTGAAGGGCACATGTTCATATGGACCAGACCAAGTAAATGCTCAATAACATGGATTGAATTCTTAGATTATAAACATAAACATAAGTAGGATAATATTTTTGTTCTCATAAACATATTTTTTCTTTTTACAAATACAAACATTAGCAAATATAAAAAATAATACTTTATTATGCTTTTCACAAATTAATTTATTGATTATATAATAATTTTAATATTGTTCCAATAAATATCTATGATTTAACTTAGAAATGGAATTACAATTATATATGCATTAAAGACAATTACGGTTAATCTTTTAGTTATCCCTTTAGCCAATTAATCTTGGCTAAATTAATGCTACTATACAAATAAAATGGGTACTCTATGGTTATACTGTTGTAAAAATTATACTCTAATACAATTTTTTTTTTTTTTTATCAAATCATAATTTTTAGAATGTTAAAATTATGATTAAGTATGACATACTTAATCATAATTTTATAAAGTTATGATTAGGTTTCCTTAGGTGTTATCATATGGAGCCCATTGCTAGGACGAGCTTGTAAGCCAAATTAAAGATGCTTGGAATGCTGTGACAGAGGTCTATCATTTATGTGAGGTTGTTTAGGCATTTCAGAGCATGAGGAAACAAAAATTGCTTTTTTTTTTTTTTTTTTTTTTTCAATCTCTAAATATAACTAGTCGTAACCCCGCGTGATGTGCGAGAATATCTAATTATTTTGTAATGAAATATAATATATAATTTATTTTCTAAAATATTCATAAAATCATATATTAGAATTTAGTAATCTGTAATAAAATGTTTTTTTCTTAAGAGAATTTAATTTTAGATGTATTAAACTATTAATTAAGAATTTTTTTATTTTTTATTTTTATACATAACCCTTTACCAAACCAACAAAGGGCAAGAATTTTTTTCTAAAATAAACAATGTCATATTGCTTTCTTTTTTAAAATAACGAATTTTGTGTTCTCTATAAATTAAAAATTATATATATTTTTACTTTCTTTTTATATTAAAATTGTCATTTACTCATATTATGAGCTAATTTGCAAGTGAAGAATACGCTGGAGGGGTCTTGGTTTTTCAAATGATGATAGTTAGAAATGAATAATAAAAATAGATTTTTCCCACCATTAAAAAAATTTCAACTTTTTTTTAATCCAAAACCAATCTATTTCTTTTGAAGTATACAAAATAGGATCAGAATCTCTCTTTTCGAATATAGTGCTTATCTCAATACATTCATAAATATATACCAAATCAAAAATGTCATATCAATTGTCGCTTAACAATGATTAATTTGACCAATTAGGGAAAAAAAATTGTTGTTATAATCTATTGAGACTATTTTCTCTACAGAAACTGCAAAATTGTCCACTTGCAAAAAGATTACAAATAAAAATTATTATTAAAATATCCTAATTAAGTTTTTATATGCTTTCTTATATAATAATAATTGTAGAGGCTCAATTTGATCCACAGCCCAAAAGATTTGAACAATGACCCAATAGGCCCACAACAATAAATTTGTTAGAGAGTGGGTTTGTTACTGAACATTCAATGAGTTAAAAGTAACTCATAGTAGGTTAATTAGTGTTGGAATGACTAAGATGAACAAGTTGAAAAGAAAAAGACTCCTTGGCTATGCCCGAGGATGGTATTTTCAAATATTTCAAGTTCTTGGTTACAAAGTGGTTTCCTTTCTGGTTTTCTGATGATCCCTTCTGTAATGGAATCCTTCTTCTTTTATACTCCATTCCCTTCTTTCATCTTAGCCTTCCACGTGTAGATCAGATTGCTAATCTCCTTGATACTTGTCCCATCAACACCTTCTTGAAGTCTTTGTGGGTAATTGTAAAGCTAGAGGTCACTATTCAGGTATCACTTCCACATTAATGCATCCAGTTGGTTAGGTGCAGAGCATTCAATGCGGTGGTAACAGCTTTCGTCCCAGATATTTCTTAATTCTCTGCTGACTTTCTTCTCTTCAAGGCTTATCCTCCTTCCAAGCATGGTTGTCCACTTCCTAGTTCTTGTTAGGTGGTTGAGTTTTAGATTTCCACTCTGCTTCCCGAGGAGTTTTACCTCCTTGGACAATATCGCCTGCTTGTCGTGACCAGCTCCCATCCTCGGCCCAATAACCTACTTACCTTTACTAACACTGGTTTGTCTTGGGCTCTCTGACGTCCTCGGGCGTGGCCCACTACCCAATACCCTTATCCAAGCCACTTATCCCCCACAATAATAATAATAATAATAATAATAATAATAATAATAATAATAATAATAATAATAATAATAACAACTAGCCTCTGAGCATGCACTCACACGTGTGCCCAAAGGCTCTTTTATTTTTTGGGTAAGGGTAAATTTAGAGCATTTATTATAATTTGGGATTACTACATTTTTCAATCACAAAAAAAACCTTGGGTGTGATGAAAAATTATTTCACCACACATAATACTCATCACATCCATAGGTTTTTCTTTTGAGATTGAAAAATGTAGTAATCACAAATTATAATAAATGCTCTATATTAATCCTTACCCAAAAACTAGAAAAGCCTTTGAGCACGCACGTGAGCACGTGCTCAGAGGCTAGTAATTTAGAAAATGTTTATTTTATTTCCCAAACTCATTCCTAGTTAAATTAGATTAAATTTTCTGTACTCATTTGATACACTTTAAAACAAAATCATGCCTTTTTGTAAGGCCAAGTTCAAGTTCTAGTTAGCTAGTGAATTTGCTTGCCCACTAGAGCTAATACTAACATTTAGTTACTTACTACACATCCATAACAAAAGTAAAAAGAGCTTATATTTAAAATTTAACAACTAACATTTTTTTCTTTTATGGTAAAAGACTCAAATTTTTTTTTTTTTTTTTTTTTGGTTAAGGAAAGGCTCCAAATGTGCATCCACGTTTTTTATTTTTTATTTTAGTGGTGTCGTTGTTGTTCTTTTATTTATGATAGTCATCAAGTTGTATTTAATCCTAAAATTTAGCCATGTACTACACATCCATAACAAAAATTTAAAAAGAACTTATATTTAGAATTTAGCAACTACCATTTTTTTTTTCTTTTACGGTAAAAGACTCAAATTTTTGTTGTTTTAGTTTTTTATTATTATTATTTTTTTTCCTATTAAGGTAAGGCTCTAGATGTGCTTTCACATTATTTCTTTTTCTTTTAAGTGGTGTTGTTGTTGTTCTATTTTCAATGACAGTTATCAAGTCGTAAGTTTTATCCAAAAATAGCTACCCCTATTTTCAAAAAAAAAAAAAAAAAAAAAAAAAAAAAAAAAAAAAAAAAAAAAAACTATCCAACTTTCTATCCATATAAACCCTACACGGCCACCCATTAACTTGATACATCAAATATATAATAATACCTTCTAAAAAAAATTTGCGTAAATTACATTAAAAAAAAGTAGTGTAAAAAAAGTATCTTCCTTTCTATACCTACCCCTAAACCCCATACAACCTCACTGCAAGCCTTCAAAATAGAACCCCAAAAATCCCTCATTTTTACATCTTCACTAACAAAAAACAAAAAATCTCTCCTCTCCTTTATCAACCCAAAAATCCCAGTCACCATACAACCAGCAAAACAAAAATGTACTTAAACAAAAAAAAAAAAAAAAAAAAAAAAAAAAAAAAAAAACCCAAAACATGTGAAAAATCTCACCTTTTCCCATTTTTGCCAACACAAAACAGCAGTCAAACCTCTCTACAAAATCCCAAAATAAAGCCAAAATCCCAGCGAGAAAGAACCCTAAGACAAAGATGACCCAATAGCACTTCCTTGCCTTTTTCAGGACATTAAATGTTTTCTTATATCATCATGCATTTGAGATGAAGCTTTTTCAATTATGACTCAATCTTTGTAATGAAAACTGGTCTATAATTGATGATATGCCTTCAGTCAGAGAAGTGTAATTCCTATTAAAAAAAGAGAGTAAATTCCTATAAATAAATAACCAAACCAAGTAGCTTAATTCCCTTAAAAAATAACATAAATTCCAAAAAAAAAAAAAAAAAAAAAAAGAGCCCTTACCAATATCCTTTTTCTTTTTTTTCTTTTTTTTTGATGTGAACTATGACAATTTTATTAAGAAGAAGAAAACATTACATCAGAAGTCACTAAATGCTCCACAAAAGGAGGACAAGATTCTAACCAAACGACAGACTCCGGTAAAGACTTTGCATGCTGGGCTAACCCATGCGCTACTTTATTACCACACCTTGGCACAACAAAAAATGAACATTATCTTAACCGAGTAGCTTGATATAAAGAGCCAGATATCAGATTGCAGATACAGGCAGGAGAAGTGATTGAATTGGTCAGGGAGTTATGAACCACCATGGAATCGCCTTCAAAGATAGCTGAACTGAAACCATGATCCCAAGCAAAACGCATACCTTCCTCCATCGCCTTGGCTTCAATCTCCAAAGAGCCTAAGGGAGCGTGGATCTTCATGCTCAGTGCAGCACGCACCAACTCGAGATGGTCTCTGATAACGACACCAACACCTGCAGCTCGCTGTCTCTCAAAAACTGCACTGTCAACATTGACTTTGAGCCACGGTTGTTGAGGATGAACCCATCCAACGTCGACCTCAAGAGTCTTGATCTTAATACAATGATTTGCCACTTGAAACTCCTCCAAAAACTCCAACGTCCAGCTAGCAATACCAAAAGCCGATTAGCGAGGCCCCCCTACCTGAATCTCATTTCTATTGGACCAAATGCCCCAAGCCACAGAAAATAACCGAGCCAACTCCTGAACCGACCACTGTTTCACATTCAGAGCATACCAAACCAGATCAATAAAATCCCTCACCTCTCCAACGTCTGAACCAAGATCAATATTCGCAGCTGTCCACACCTCCTTAGCTTTAGCACAATGGCAAAGCACATGAGCCGTGGACTCCACAACAGTCCCACCCTCATCACAAACATCATCTTGGGTTATTTTCTGAGAGAACAAATTGACTTTCGTGGGCAGGATATTCCTACAAGCACATAATGCAAAAGCTTTGATTTTGTTGGGCAGCAGCAACTTCCAGATACAACGCCAGAAGGACACCATGGGCTGTGATGTTGAGCTTTCTCCTTGATGAGTATCACACCGAACTTGGCGAGCTACATGGTAAGCACTACTCACAGTGAACTAGCCTGAAGGAGTGTAGGTCCAAATCAACCTATCAGCAAGCAGCGACAGACTAAGAGGAATAGAAAGAATAGCTTTGGTATCGAAAGGAAGAAAAACCTCATGGATTATATCTGACTTCCAAGTTGCTGTCTCTGGGTAAATCAGGGCAGAAACTAAGGCATCATCAGGGAAGAAATGAGGCACAGTTGCAGGCTTGTGTGATGGCGGGGAGGGCAACCACTTATCTCTCCACAAGCTAACCGAACCTCCATTACCAATCTGCCAGCGACATCCTAATTGAACAACCTTTTGAGCTTCCATAATACTACGCCAAGAATATGATGGATGCCTCCCCAACGACGCATTTAAAAAATCACCATTCGGAAAATACTTAGCTTTATACACTCGATGAAATAATGAATTTGGACAATTCTGAAGCCTCCATCCTTGTTTAGCCAGCAAAGCAATGTTAAAAGCTTTCAAATCTCGAAAACCCATACCTCCTTCCTCTTTTGGTCTACACATCTTGTCCCAACTTAGCCATGCCAATTTATTATGGTTTTCCTATTGCCCCCACCAAAATTGCCTCACCATGCCTGCAAGGTCATCACACAAAGCATTAGGGAGCTTAAAACAGCTCATAGTATAGGCCAGAATAGCTTGGGCTACTAATTTAATCAAGATTTCTTTGCCTGCACTTGACAGAAGCTTCTCCTTCCAGCCAGATAATTTATTCCCAACTTCTCCTTAAGATCATTGAAGGTATTCCTCTTAGATTGCCCCACCAAAGAAGGTAACCCCAAATATTTTTCATGTTGCCGGATCACTGGAGCCCCAAACCTCCTTTGTATCTCCTCCTGAATCGGTCTTGGAGTATTTCTGCTAAAAAACAAAGAGGTTTTACTCCTATTCAGTTGTTGCCCAGACACTGATTCATAAACTGAAAAGACCTACTGCAAAACTTGACACTCCTCCAAGGTAGCTTGGCAAAAAATCAGGCTATCATCTGCAAAAAATAAGTGAGAAATACGAGGAGCACCGCGGCAGATAGCTACTCCTTTGATACTACCTCTCTCCACCTGCTGTCTAAGTAAACCAGATAAGCCCTTAGCACAAAGTAAAAATAAGTAAGGAGAAAGGGGGTCCCCTTGACGTAAACCCCTAGAAGGAATAATACGCCCTTTAGGTAGCCCATTAATCCAAACAGAATAAGTAACAGTGCTGACACATCTCATTATAATCTCCACCATTCGTCTATGAATGCCAAGCTTTTCCATAATACCCTTCAAACAAGCTCACTCCACCCTATCATATGCCTTACTCATATCAAGTTTCAATGCCATCTCCCCAACTTTCCCAGTTCTTTTCTGACTAATATGGTGCATAGTCTCATATGCTACAAGAATGTTATCAGTTATGAATCGACCCTTTGTGAAAGCACTCTGGTTTTCACTAACAATGCTAGACAAAACAGTTTTAAGCCTATTAGCTACAGTCTTTGAGGCAAATTTATAAATAACATTACAAAGACTTATAGGCCTATACTCAGTAATTTTACGGGGATTCTTAACTTTAGGAATAAGAACAATATGGGTGTCATTAAAATTTGGTGGAGTTATCCCATGATTCAGAAAATCCAAAACTGCTTGTGTAACACAACCACCAGAAAGAGACCAAAATTTTTGAAAAAAGAGAGGGGCCATACCATCAGGACCAGGGGTTGTTGTAGGATGCATCTGATTAAGAGCTTGTTGCACCTCCATTGCCTGAAAGTCACGGCTAAGCAACCTGTTCATAGGCTCAGAAATCACCACCTGCACTGTATCAACTACTCTCCCAATATCAGATGGATTGGAAGTTGTGAATAACAACGAAAAATAATCTTTAACAATACTCGCAATTGCTTCAGGAGTGTCCTGCCAAGTACCCGAACTATCCTCTATGCCCTCAATCAAATTTTTCTGATTTCTATTGGAAGCTTTAACATGAAAAAACCGAGTGTTCCTGTCACCAGCCAACAAGTACATATTCCTAGAACGCTGCTGCCACATGACCTCTTCAGTGTCTAGCCATGAACCCAACTCCTTCCTCACACTTCGAATTTCCTCACCATGAAGCTCGGGTTGCTGCTCTAACCGTTGTAGATTGGCTTGTAAAGCTGAAATACGACACCCCACATGGCCAAACTCCACCTTATTCCACCGTTGCAAAGCCTCCCTACAAGATTGCAAGAAATTGTGGATTGGGGAGCCCGAAGAAAATGAAAGACCACGCTCCCAGGCCTCACTAACCACCTCTGGACAATGAGGATCACGAAGCCACATGGCTTCAAATCTAAATAACTTCCCTGTTCTCATTCTGTTCCTGGTGTCTCGGCCCCATTGGAGGCAAAACATGCAATGATCAGACTCTACTGTTGATATATGGGCCACTCTAGCATTAGCAAACTTTCTCATCCACTCCTCAGTAGCCATTGCCCGATCCAATCAAGCCCATACACTATCTCCATTCTCAAAATGTCTCGACCAAGTATATCTTGCACCTGTATACCCCAAATCCCTAAAATGGCAAACGTCCACAACTTCCCAAAATCTATCCATCTATCTCTCCGGTCTAGGCTGTCCTCCCAATTTTTCAGAATTACTAAGGATCTCATTATAGTCCCTAATACACAATCAAGGTAATGTATTGCTACGTTCGAATGCCTCAAGAATTTGCCAAGTCTCCTCTCTCTTACTAGTATCTGGCTAGCCATAAAAACATGTGAAGTGCCAGCTCCCTTGCCCATTGCTACAAATGATCTCAGTATCAATAAACCACTTCGAATACCCCCTGATGTTAACAACAATTTCAGGTTTCCAAAGAAGAGCTAAACCCCCACTCCGACCCTCACTAGGGACAATTAAACCTTGGGTAAAACCAATGGAATTCTGAATTTCCTTCATCTTATAATGTTTCTTTCTAGGAATCTTAGTCTCCATAAGGAAAACTAAGCTGGGAACTTCTCTCTCCACGATGCTCCGTAGAGCCTGAACTGTGTGGTGGTTCCCAAGCCCCTGACAGTTCCAACTTAAAGTACTCATTGCTTCCAGCGGTGCTGCCTTGCAGCCACCGCCGATCCAAATTCATTTTTCAATAAATCACTCACCACAAGAACTTCATCATCTCCCTTTCTTTTCTTCAACTCAGAATTTTCAGAGCACTCAGAAAAATTAAGATTTGCCTTATGTTTACGTTTATGGCCCACCTCCACATCATTTGGACTTATTGTACCCACAGCCTTGGTCTAGACCTGCAGCCTCTTCCAAGTTCTGGTATTCGGCCCAAGTCTACTATTAGATTTGCCCAAATCCACTAATAATGTCCCTGTCTCATTTTGGCCATGTTCCACCAAATCTGAGTGAATTGGTTAACAACCATCTACCTGCTCCATCAGAGAACCGGCCTTAGTAACATCCAAGCTAGGTTGACCAGAAGATGCCATCCCACCTGTACTAATATTAGCCACACTTGACTCCTCCACCATAAGTCTTACTTCTTCAAAATCGGCCCCACCCTCATGCACTCCCTTATCCGTATGCATGTGACCCTCCAATTCCGTATCAATTTCCTTCAAGTGAGTTTGGAAAGCCTCCTCATTACTCAAAATATTTGATAAAGCACCTGTAACTGGGACCACCAAGCCGGAATCATTCTCACCATCAACATTTGACTTAGACACCCTTTGCTCTTCTTGCTGTAACTCAACTGAATCAGGCGCTTCAGTATTTGTGTTCATGGCTGGCCTCTCCATTGCTGGCTGCCCTTGGCTTGAAGTAGCATTAGAAGCCCCCATACCACATACCCGAACCATCTTTTTCCTAAGCAATCTAGTGGCATCAGCTCTTAACCATGATCCATACTCTTGCGAATCTGTACTCAACTCGCCCTTACTTTGAAGCCATAGGTCGCACTCCTTAGAGTCATGATTCAAAACCCCACACCAATGGCAGAATATAGGTAACCGTTCATACCGAAACGACACCCAGCCTTCCTTACCCAGGCAGAAGAGAACTCTCCTCCCTTTGCACAATGGTTTGTGCACATCGACCTCCACTCTTATTCGCATAAAATCACCACACTCTGTTTCAGATCTATCGTTTGAATGAATCACCCTTCCCACCGATTTACAAAGGCTCTTTGTCGTCTCCATAACCATACGACGAACTAGTAAACCATGTACCTGAACCCAAAACTTCGCGGTATCAAAGCGGAGCCTCCGAAGGGAGCTATCATCCTCATACCTACGCAACACAACTAAGTACTTATCAAAACTCCAAGGTTCACCCAGCAAGACTCGGTTAGCATCCAGTTCATTCTCAAAAACAAACAGCAAAATATGATTGCCCATATCTTGGATCTCAAAATCCTGTTTAGTCCTCCACAGTGGTTTAAGGGTACGTGTAACGGCATCGATATTGATAGCATGCTTCGTAAAGAACTTCGCCGCGAGCGTATACTCCTTCCTGCACACTTGGTTTTCAAAGGTGAAAACTTCACCCTCATGTTCGAACAGTGATAAGCGAGTCCAAGCCTCTTCAAGATTCTCCATGGCAGCGTTACTCACCTTCCTTTCAACAACAGCGAAAATCCCAAGCCCTAATGCAGTAAACTACGTGAGGGAACGTAATTCCTACAAAGTAGGAAACAGTATTCTACAAACCAAAGTCTAGCGCCGCCAGACCTAGGTCAGAGAAACAAAAAAAATACGGTCAACAGTAAGTAATAATATCCTTTTTCAAGCAACCAGTTCAAGCACAAACCCTCATATTTGAAATTTCAAAGTCAACCACGGTAACAAGCCACCATTAAACACCCTTGAATCCCTCATCACATTCACTCACAAGTAAGTACTCCTCAAACTATGAACACTTGGCAACCATGGCAGGTCAGAACTCAAAGAAAGTCAATGATAAACAAAAGAAAAGAAAAGGAAACAAAGAGGAACTTGCAAAAGATAGAACCTGAAAAGTTGTTGGAGCCTTTGACAACAAATGTCTTCAATCTGAAGAAAAAGAAAGGAGGGCGTAGAGCTAAACTAAATGTCTTCAATTTGAAGAAGAATGAGAGATTGAAAGTGAGGTAGAAACTGGCAAAGTGTACTTGAGTTTGTGGATTTTTAAAGTATAGGAGTTTTGATTTACATGTTTATTCTCGTTAGTTGAAAACTTGTAAATGGGTATGATGAGGGTATTTTAGGCATAAAAAATGAGGAATCCAAAAAGGGAAAGCCCCTTAAATAGTAGTATAGATGATGATAATAATAATAATAATAATAATAATAACAATAACAATAACAATAACAGCAACAAGAACAATAACAATAACAATAACAATGCTAAAATATGTTACTTATCCAATTATTTTTGTTTGACTAATCTTTACTTTTGTCTACATATATAAGTGGCCATATAGGGTACTTCTAATACAACTATTAACTTCCTTTATAAAAACTACAAATTTTTTCTCCCAAAAGGATTAAAAAATAAACAAAACTTAGTAAAGTATAATAGTTTAACATCTAAATGTATTACTAAAAAAAAAAAAAAATTCTAACTTGCAAAACAACTCATTATTAAACCAAATTAAATCAAACCAATGGGATAAAGAAAAAGAACTTGTGATCTGGAATTGGAATACCAAAATACATAAATATGCAAAAAAGTAGATACAAATTTGCCAAAAAGAAAAACAAATATGACGTGACAATTAAATTAATAATAACAAAAAGCACCGTTAGTGGAAAAAAATTATTAAAACAATAAAAGAATCCATCGAAAGAAAAAAAAAATTGGAGAGAGAGAGTGTTAGGTTCTAAGGATTTAGTATCTAAATGTTTTAGAACTTCAATATGTAATGTTGGCAAACCATGATCAAAACTTAGAATCCAGATTTAGGCTGCTCAAAGTATGTTTATTGTGACGTTGAAATCGAGTAATTGCAGAAAATTACTGTTCACTTTCTTTAGGGCTTGATCGATCGAAAATTAGACTCGATCGATTGAACCTCATGGAGAATGTTGTTGTTGTTGTTGTTTTTTTTTTTTTTTTTTTTTTTTTTTTTTGCAAAATTTCCAACTCAGCCCAAGCCCATTTGACGTGTAGGGTTTTATGTTTTGCCTTAAGTATAAAAGGAAAAACCCTAGAGGTGTTTCCCTTCATACATACTTAGGGTTATCAAGATCAAGATTGATGTCGAAAGCTTGGTGATCACTTCAGTTGCTGCATAAAGAGCTTAAAGAAAAACACAAGTGGGAGTACTTGTGCTTACTATGAATCTAAGAAAGAAGTAGTTTGTGGACTCGGAACTATCATGTGGTTGTGGTAGTAAATTTTCTACTTGAGGTAGTAATAGGATGTTAGTGGTCTAAGTTGCTATTCTAAAACTTCAATTCTTTCATAGTGGATTTGTTTTATCTTGAGGATAGTTAGGTTAAATCCTCCTCAAGTTTTTTACCGATTTGGTTTTCCTGGGTTATCATATCGTTGTATTCTTTATTTTCCGCATTGTTTACTTGATATGATTTACTTGTGTTAACCTAGATTTAAATAATTTACCTAAGTAATCACTTGACTAAATAACTAGGTTAAACAACTTGTGTTTTAAGGGGTCTAAAATCGTACACAGAGAGAGAGAGAGAGAGAGAGAGAGTATTGACCTTTTTGGTCATGAAAAACTTGGAAGGAATAGGGGAGAGATGTGGAAATGAAGTAAAAAGAAACTTAAAAGAAAATTAGGATGGAAGAGGAAGGGTTGAAGTAGATGAAAGGTTGAAAATTTTAAAAGACAATGATTGAGAAAATTTTGGAATGGTAGAATTTAAGATGGAGAAAATTTTTAAATGAATAAAATGAAAAAGACAATGGTTAGAGGAGATGAAAGATTGAGCTAAGAAGGCAATGGTTGAAGAAGATGAAATGTTGAATAAAGTAAAAATTGTATTAAAAAAAAAATGATGCTAATGACGTGGTGTAAAAAGAGATTTATAAAATTTATTGTAAAACTTCCATATTATATATAGTATAGATAAATATGTATAGACATTGTTTTTGGTTTTTTATTATTCATTGATTTTATTTTTTAGTTACAAACATCTAAATTAAAGTAGATGAATATGTAAAGACAAAGTTAGATGTAAAGTTAAAACTGCCCAAGATGAATCTGTAAAGTCAATCTATTTATATATTTAATGTTGTCAACAAAATTTAGGAAAAAAAATAAATAAGAAAAAGAATAACTATATGGCTAATAATGTAGCGGATGAGGTGGCATAATATGAGCATAGCAACAATAAATGTTATGTTTCAGCTTTTAGATATATATAGATATAGATGTTGGCTAATATCATAAAAATTTGAAGGTATAATTATGGAGCCCGTTGAATGTGATAATATATACTTTTTTTTTCATGTGATTAAATTAATAAATAAATACATACATCTGATGGATATGATGAATGACAACGTGAAAATAATTCAATAATTATATAATTTCCTATCAAGAACTTGAATAGAAAAAAATATAGGACAAAGTTTAGTTACAAAATTGGTTGTAGTTTTAGGCTACAACCTTACTCAATAAAATAAATATTACTACATATTTAAAAATTTTAACTACTGAATTGCATGTTCTTGATACTCTTAATACACATGTCAAATTTTGTGTCAATTGAATATTAGTTATCATGTGATCTACAAACTTATATTTTATGCATAATTTTAAGTTACAAAAAATTGCAATTTAAACAATTTATTGATGACATAGCTATCGATATTTAATTTTTTAGAAATTTTGCGAGTATGGAGGGTATAAGAAGAAGATGTAATCGAATGGTGGATTTGTCAAAATCCACCTCTAATAAAAAGATATTGAGTTTTGCAATCCATACTTCTAACATCTACTACAATGCATATTCACATTTTTGGAGTTTCTAGAGTGATTCATTAGATGGGCTGACGAAGTGACCAAGCTTGAATATCGAGGAGACTGCTTAATCATCACCAAATCTAATACAATTTTCCACAATTTCTTTGAGATACACCAGTTCAACATCATGGCAAAATTGCTCATATATAATTAGATTTCAAAAATTGCAATCAATCTTTGCGCGGTGTGTTGCAATCAAAAGTAGGTTCGCCGAATAAGACCAGCTTTTCAAGACAAAAGCAATATAATAATAATAATAATAATAAGGAAAAAAATACAAAACTGACCCTCTAAATTTCAATCTTTTTCATTTCAATCCTCTAATTTTCAGTTTTGTTATTTCAGTCCTCTAACTTTCAATTGTTGTCAATTTGATACTCCGTTAAACTCTAGTTATGTCCTGTCGTTAATTGAGCCAAAACGACGTCGTTTTGGCTCTTTTTTTTTACATATAATAAATTTCCGAATTTAAAGAAAAAAAAAAACTGAGGGTCAATTCCGAAATTTAATCTCCAACTTCTCCTCTCACTTGTTCTCAGCCTTCGAAATAGTCAGAACCCTAAAAAAACAGAACCCATATACAATCAAAATATGCAAAAAAAAAAAAAAAAAAAAAAAAAAGCAAAATGTTCTTTTATTCTTTGATGGCTTATCCTTTTGGGGAACAGTCAGAGACGCCAATCATTTCATTGGCAACTTTCCAGTGCCTTGAGGATCTCGCCGGCCGGCGGTGGTTGTTGTCATCGACAACAACGGTGGAGTATTCTTTGTCTCTGACGCTCTCTTCCATGCTTTCCTCTCCTTCTTCTCATTTAGAACTGGTTCTCTTCCTCTTGCTCCAATTGTTCATCAGCGATACTCTATCTCTCTTGCTCCGTAACTTCACCGCCTCTTGCAACTCCACCTGACCTTCCTCTGCAACAAAAAAGAAACGAAATTCACATACATACACACAAACACGTACATAAATTCGTAGCAATCTCGTATAAAGTACATACCAAGTGAGTCTCGAAGACTATTGCTTCTATGATGTCGTCTCAGAGACTATTGACCCTCAGTTTTTTTTTTTTTTTTTTTTTTTAATTTCGAAATTACAAAAAAAAAAAAAAAAAAAAAAAAAAAAAAAAAAACCGACATCGTTTTGGCTCAATTAACGGCAAGACATAACTAGAATTTAACAAAGTACCAAATTGACAACAATTGAAAATTAGAGGATTGAAATGAAAAAGACTGAAAGTTAGAGGGTCAGTTTTACATATTTTCCTAATAATAATAATAATAATGATATAGCCTGCCTTGCTTTCTTCTTGTTCCCATTGATGTACATTGCTAATTTGCTTTTGCCTTTCGCCAAATAGTCTTCTAACTTGTAGTATTCTTCCCCAACGCGGTGTAGCCGCCCTCGCTTATTCGTAACATTTGTCCTTCTAAGAAACAACAACTCCACCCGACACAACTCAACCCAAAATCCCCCTGTTATACATATAAATAGAAAACCCTTCATCAACCCTTACCTATATTCTCTCATTCATTTCCTTTTATCATCTCTCCTACTTTGTTTTATCCATATCTACACATACCTTTCTTTGGTTTCTTAAGAGAGCTTTGTTCAAAGATGAGTTCAAGTGAGCCTGCAGGTAACTACCAGATACTATGTTTTAGTTATTGCTCATGTATTTCATTTTTCACCACTAGTTATGTTGATGTTTGTAAACAATCTTAGAATTTTCTGCCACACACTGACACCCAGGAAAATTGTTCTGGTGTTCGTTAGGGGGAAAAATTATTTCAATATTCATCTGCAAGAAGAAAAATAATTTGAATATTTTTTTATGGAAAAATGATTTGATTTTTATAACCTGCAATTGTTAAGTGTGGAGTGGTATATAAACTTGGGCAGGACATAAAAATGGCAGTAATGCAAAATATCAAAGACCTGGTGAGCTTTGGGTTTCTGTTGCAATATTAAGAAAAGCCAACTGTGCTACCCCTGCCCTTATTGCCTGGACTCCTTTTCTATAATGATTTTATTTTTGGGGCCTTCCCCATCTTCAGTTTTCCTGTCCACATTAAAATTTTAATGTTGTTTATGATTTCAAAACATTAGGGAGTGTTAATGTATATTATATTATATTATGGGCTTTAGGCCCAATTACTTTACTTGTATAGCTCACTTGTACTTGTACTACACTTTACTTGTACCGCACACTTACGCCTCCTATATAAGGCTCTGATATATATTCTCTCATTACGAAATACAATACAATCTTCCAGTATTTCTAACAGGGAGAAAGATAAGTAATTTATTTATGGTCATAATCGTGTACTCCTTATCGAAAATATTGTAACCTTGCACTTGCAGGCAAGATGCATCCAATCACTTGCTATATTTGTTCAAATAATTTATGTGTTTTTTGTTGAATTAATTATTGATTACATGGAGTGGTTTAAAAAAAAAAAAAATTCAGTTGCATATCCTCCACCTTCAACTGCGCCAGCTTATTATGTAGCTCCACCACCGGCTGGTTATCCTACAAAAGATGGCTCCGGATACTCTCAAAATCTTCCTCCTCCGGTGGAAACCAAGTCTATTGGTGATGGGTTTTGGAAGGGATGGTAAGCCTTCTCTCTCTCTCTCTCTCTCTCTCTCTCATTTATTTATCTATTAATTACCTTTTGATTTACATACATAATAATGATTTGTCTATTTGTCTA
The DNA here is from genome assembly GCA_028535905.1 of Quercus berberidifolia. NCBI lineage: Eukaryota > Viridiplantae > Streptophyta > Magnoliopsida > Fagales > Fagaceae > Quercus > Quercus berberidifolia. The sequence continues at coordinate 57,951,139 of JAPQVW010000003.1, forward strand.
TTTGTTTGCTGTATGCAGTTGTGCTGCCTTGTGTTGCTGCTGTGTGCTGGATGCATGCTTCTGAGGGTTGAGAGCGTTCTAGAGGCCTGAGGCCATTGTTCTTTTATTTGATCTCACCTCAATTTTTTTGTCAATAAAATATTTATACAGAGTTTGTATTCTTATGATGTGAGGAATGGACCATTGGATATTTGTCCGGTTCTTTATCTTGACATAGTTATCATTACATTGTTATTATCGCATTGTTTTCGTTTTAATTAGTGCCATAGTGTTTGATTTGCTGTCCTTGTATTGTTGTTGTAATTAATATTATTATACAATTGATTTATATTTTTTTAATATATAGATTCTCTCTCTCTCTCTCTCTCTCTCTCTCTCTCTCTCTCTCTCTCTCTCTCTCTCTCTCTCTCTCTCTCTCTCTCTGGTCCAATCCGTTTAAACAGCACGCTTTCTATAACTTTGAATTGTAAATCTAATATACACAAGCCTAGTCTATGTGAAAAGCAATAAGTTTAATATATATATATATATATATGAGAAAATTCAATTAGATTTTAAATTGGATTTTAATTGTTTTCTAATTTTGTGCCATGTGTCCTATTTAAGTTTTTTTCTTTTTTTTTTTGTTATAGGTGAGTTAATGAGGTGCAAAAAACGAAGAGTCTAATATGAATAAATCATCAAAAACTCAATAAACAAAAAACGAAAGAGCAAACTCATGTGTATATCCAAAAGAAATTAAAATAAAAAAATAAAAGAGAGAGAGAGAGAGAGTAATTTGAATTTATATATGTGTAACTGTAATTTTTTTTAACTATTCTGTGCATATGCACGGATTATACTCTAGTGAGTTTAATGAGTCATGAGACATGACACAATAGGGTTATATTTTCTTTAAAGACAATTTTAACTTATGGTGTTTGCTCCTGATGTTATAACTCTTTATCATTAGACCAAGATAACAGTTAATTTTTTAGTGTAAGCGAAGATTAAACCCCATATATTTTATTCGGCAATAAGAGACTTTACTAGTTGAGCTAATTGACACCCACACAATATGGCCAATTTGCTCATAAGGTGTGTGTGTATGTGTGTGTGTGTGTGTGTGTGTGTGTTATTTTTTTTTATTTTTGTGTATGTGTGTGTGTGTGTGTTTAGCGCATCTACAGGTGGAATTCCCATCTCATCTTATTTTACCATCCCAAAAAGCCACTTTATGAATTATACAATACAATTTTACAATACTCCCAGCATCCCAACTCATTAAAATAATATTTCTACACAATAAAATAATATATCCCACAATCACCATCATACAATACAACACATTATTTATTCTTTCTCTCTCTTTCTTTTTGTTCAAGAACCACAATCACCACCGCCGCTGCACTACACACACCAGACACCATCACCACCACCGACAACCCACAATCTACCGTCAACACCAAAAAAAAGAAAGAAAAAAAAAACCCAAAGAAAAGACCTGACCCACGCCGCTACACCTACTGCCCTCTCCGACCATCAACACCACACACACACACACACACAAAAAACACATAGCAACCCACAGTAAAAAATCAGACCCACCACCACTGAAGCTCGAAGGAAGCGAATTCGTCGCTGGGAAGCTTGAAGGAAGTTGATTTTGTTGACCCACGCGGGGAAGGAGAAATGAAAGAGAGAGAGAGTTGCCGGAGAAGGAAAAATGCGGAGACCCACCACGCCGATCTCCAACTCAACCGCACCGATCTCACCGCTCGCCGATCTAGAAACCCACCACGCCGATTTAGAGTGTTGCCGGAGAGTTTAGCCTAGAGTGAAGGTAATGAGAATTGCGCTGATCTCACCGATCTAGAGAGTTGCGGAGAGTTTAGCCTTGAGTGAAGGTAATGAGAAGAAGAGAGAGCAAGAAGAAGAGAGAGCAGAAAGAAAGAGAAAGAAAAGGAAGAGAGAGAAGAATGAGATAATATAATAATAATTTTCAATTATACAATGTTGCTACAGTACCATCTTACAAATAAGCTGGTACTATAGCAGTATTGTAAAATTTTTTACAATTGGCACATTTTGCAAGTCGGATTGGAGCAACATTTGAAGGCTGAAATGGTAAAACATCTCAAGATATGCCATATGGCATTTGGGCTGTGGATGCTCTTAGTGTGCCAAATGCTAAAATTTTAGCATTTGGTACACCTATTGCCAATGCTCTTAATGAACCATTTTAGAAAAATTTTAAATACCAAATTCACTATGGAGTTCATTCAAAGTTTTAGTGGTTTTTTTTTTTTTTTTTATTATTTTTTTTTTTTATAGAATTATTTTGACAAGAATGCCTATTGAATTTTGACCGTTATTAACTGCTGGTAAACTATTTTTAATGGTATGTTTCTAGTCATGACTCTTCAATGGTCTCTTCATTATTTATATATGTATATTTGGAATTCTCAAGAATTGCTATTTACCCTAGAGAATGGATACTCTAAAGTTATCCTTTTGCAAACTTCTTAGAGTAGGAGAAAAGGGCAAACTTTTGCTACTTACAAGTATTCAGCAATTTATGCATATAGGATTATGTGGCAACAAAAAGAAAGTGACAAGTGCCTAAGAGTCTATCTGTTTATGTGCATTACACATGACCCTTGGACACATATTGCTTTCTTTTTGCTGCCTCATATCCAATTTTGCAGCAATTGCTGTATACTAGTATGTAACAAAACCTCTCTCAAGAGCAAATATCCTCTTAAAAGAAAACTCTTGATTCTTTTATTATTATTATTATTATTTATATATATAAATAAATTCAAAGGTGGGGGAAAACAGGATCTGATGTGCAATTTTCAAAATTATAAAATAATATTTTGTGAATTTGGACATGTTTAATTGAACTAACTTTACACATTGGCAAGACAAGATGAAATTTCTAATTTTATGATAATTTGCAATAACTTCCTAAATTGAATCTTGAAGAAACTAGTGCAATTTAGGCAAAAAACTTAAAGCAGATAAACTTGTTTAAAGTGGCTATATTCTGAACATTCTAATTGATCAACTGTATGATTTTTTAAATTGTAAAATGGTTATGGGTATATCACATTTAGAATTGCTTTCTAAAGATAAAATTTAAGTAAAAGCAACAATAACATAAATATAAACATAAACATAAAGAGGAGAATATTATTGTACTTACAAATATAAAGTTTTTTTTTATTTTGTTTTTTTTATAACAAATAGAAGCATTATAAAATGTTTTTATAAAAAAAATTATATCAATTTTAAATTTATTAGGCTTTTTACGAATTTATTTAATACGTATATTTTGTAATGTCATATGTATCATGCTTATTTTGAATTTACGTATCAATGATGATATTTGTGAATATAGGCTTTGATGGTGTTATAAAAAGACAACTCCTAAACTCGTCCATATGTCTCGTCCTAAGGAAGAGTTGAGTGGCTTAGGGGTGTGTTCATCCATGGATAAGCTTGTCCGTCCGTATAGTTAGTTGGACGAGCACCTTGCGTCCCGAACATGTTAGCAACCTCTGTTTTCCTATCAGGCTGCAAAACAGTTCCCTCAGTAAACGGTTGAGGAAAGCAAAGCCCGAATAATGTAACTTCCATGGCGGTTATGGAAGTTACCTCTGAGTCTTCCGAATTCCACAATGGTAGGAGAAATAATTGCCACAGACAGGCACTATAAAAGGACTCTTCTTCAGAGGGTAAGGCATTTAGACACTTCCATGCAAATTGGAATTCCAAAAATACTAACTTTACCATCGGAGGATTCTTGGCCAGTCTTCCCCGGTCTCCTCTGATTTTGTGTTTATCTTTTTAGGATATTCCAAGTCACAATGAGATCATCAATGCCCAAGACATTCAGCCTACTGATTTCCTTGTGTTAATCAGGCTTCATTTTTTTTTTTTTTTGCATAATATCTTCGACACATTCCTTAGGAAGTTTTTAGTTCTTTCGACCACTCTTAAATCAACTCTCAAGTATCAAGCGAAAATGTTAGCGTATTTTGTAGATGTCAAATTTTTAGTAATTAAATAGAAGAGCATGTGACAAACTAAAAAGTATTTTAACTATTCATGGAGTGGAATATAATGTCCAAGGTTTATATAATCTGGGAAAATAAAACAATTTTATTAATTGAAATTTTCATACAAATTGGATTTTGAAATATAAATTCCAATTGATCAACCAATAGAATCCACTACATCCCCTATGTGGAAGTATACAAATGAATGAAATGTATGGTTTGCGTTAGAGAGAGAAGAAGCAACATTATAGAATCAAGAAATGAAATCAATCGCCAAGATGTATTGAAATAATTGCACTTTAGTTTTGCAATCCATACTTCAAACGTCTACTACAATGCAGATTCACATTGTTGAAGATTTTAGAGTAGGCATAAATCAGTTGGGAGCTTTTTTATGTTTCTTGTTTGCTAATGTACTAATCAAACATTCAAGCCTCTTTTATTTTTTCACTTACAAAAAGGAGAAAAATGAAGAAGAAGGTAGCTTGATCCATTTGTTGTATATATTCAGTTATTTGAAATCATTTATGAACACCACAAGCTCTTGTATAATGCCTTCAAATACAGATTCAAGTTGTAAAAGTACTCTATTGGCTTTTCACAATTATTATAACTTTTTTCCATTGACATCATGAGTGTAACCCAACAAAGTACTGTGAAACAGCTAATTGAAGCTATTGAGTCCATGTCAAACTCAAGCTTGGAAAGCCACCTCCCCTACTTGCCCATAGTTGAATATCAAGGAGACAGCTTAATCATCACCGAATCCAATTTTCCACAATTCCTTTGAGATGCACCAATTCGACATCAAGGTAATATTGCTCATATGTAATTAGATTACGAAAGGTTGCACTATGTTCAATCCTCAATTGTCAAAGTTGGGATTTCCATTACCAAATTTCTAAACTATAAATCAACTATTTTTCATTTCAATGTATTCGTAAATTCAAATTTGGCCCAATGAATCAGTGTGAAACAACACATTGACTCCCAGTTCTTGAATTATGTACTTTTCATAGAAAGAAAGGCACCTATTCATACGGATCAGACCAAGGAAATGCTCGATATCATGGATTGAATTCCTAGATTATAAACACAAACATAAACAAGAAAATATTTTTGTACTCATAAACATATTTTCGTTTTATAAATACAAACATTAGCAAATATAAAACTTAATTCTATCAATATGTGACTTTATTATGCTATTTAAAAATCAATTTATTGATTATATAATAATTTTAATATTGTTCCAATAAATACCTATGATTTAATTTAGAAATGGAATTACATTCATACATGCATTAAAGATAATTATGGTTAATCTTGTAGTTATCCTTTTAGCCAATTAATCTTGGCTAAATTAATGCCACTATACAAATAAAATGGGTACTCTAAAGTTATATTGTTGTAAAAATTATATTCTAATACACATTTTTTATCAAATCATAATTTTAAGAATGTTAAAATTATGATTAAGTATGACAAACTTAATCATAATTTTATAATGTTATGATTAGGTTTCCTTAGGTGTTATAATACGGAGTCCATTGTTATGAAGAGCTTATTAGCCAAATTAAAGATGGTTGGAATGCTGTGATGGTAGGTCTATCATTTACATGAGGTTGTTTAGGTGTTCCAAGAGTATGAGGAAACTGCTCTTTTCGGTTTTCTTAGTCATTAAATATAATGTTGGCTAATATCACAAAAATTTGAAGGTATAATTATGGAGCCTGTTGATTGAGATAATATATACTTCTTTTTTTCATGTGATTAAATTAATAAATAAATACATGCATCTGATGGATCTGATGGACAACAACGTAAAAATAATTCGATAATTATATAATTCCCTATCAAAAACTAGAATAATAATATAAAATATATGGGTATATGATGTTATATTAACTATCAAATATTTAGAAATGAATTTCTATTTCTAAATATTTAATTCCATATAGATCATATAATTATTCTTGTAGAGAGATGACTTATAGAGCTCAAATAATAGATTGACAAAGCCCAAATAACATTGGGCCATGGGCTAAAACAGGCTCTGAACGTATCCCTCCAAGATGAAAAGCGTCCCTGAAGGGTACACACCTTGGACTACAAACCAAAGGGTACGTTACCAAGAATTTAGTGAAATCCTTCCCAAATGTTCTATACCTTGGATCTCGTCCCAAAGGGCCCCGCCATCATGGGCATGATCATAAATCTCCATGGAATCCATCTGAGGTGAAGCACTTCTACTACATAACAATGTTAACTTAAATTCCGAGTTTTCAAGGAATAATTCCGTAACATATGTGGCTATTTGAGAATGCCTTCTAGAGTTTCTTGATAGATCTACAACAACCCGCCTGATACACTTGCATTTAATGTTGGATAACTTACTAGAATAAGACCAAAAGCCCTAAAAGTCTCTGTTCATCATAACATTGAGAAAACACAAGCCTAATGGGACAGAAGGCTGCCTAATTAAATTAAGACAGCTCATGCTAAAGCTTGTGCCGGAGAAGAAAATGAAGCTTGCACATGAAAGAAGGGATAAGGATGAAAAAGGACGGGGAGGGGGAGTATAAAAGAGAAGAGATTGATAAGAAGTGGCGGAGATTTTTCCAGATTTTGAGAGAAAATAGTAAAGAGAGATACACTGTAAGGAATGTGGCAAAAAAAACCCTATGAATAAATCTTTGATCCTATTTTATTCACAAAAATGTTTGGTTCTTGTTCAAATCTCCCATTGTGGATTATTGCAGACCCATAATATAAATTAATTGTGATCATAAGCCCAAATTAAATTAATCTTAAGCTTGTGTTTCCACAATTATATTTGAAATGATTATCATGGCAATATTGCCTATATGTAATTATTAATTTCTTTTTTTTTTGAGAACATGCTTTAGTTATATGTAATTAGATTTCAAAAGGTGCACTTTGTTTTTATTAAAACTAGTGTATAATCTCGTGCATGTGCACAAATATATTTAAAAACAATTATAATTACCTACATATATGAGTTCAAATTTATACCTAGTGTTAGAGTTACAACTTGCACATTTTTTAAGCAAAGAATTTTTAAAATATTTAATGGTTTATCATTTTATATATATATATATATATATATTTATATAATTGGATTTGGACTTTTTGGTTTTTGCATCCAATAATTCACTTGCCACAAAAATTAAAAAATTAGATAGGACACATTGCAAAAAATTAAACTCTAATTGAAATCCAATTTAGAATCTAAAAATTGGATTTAGACTCTTTGATGGGATTAGAATCTAAATCCAATTTGTAACTAATAATTTACTTGGCATGAAAATATAAAAATTAGATGGGACATGTGATGAAAAATTGGACTTCAATTTAGAATCTAATTAGACTTTCTTTAAGCTTTGAGTTTAACTATATATACTAGTCTCTGAGCACGCACTCACGCGCGTGCTCAGATGCCCTTCTATTATTATTATTATTATTTTTTTTTTTTTTTTTTGTATGTTGGAGAGTGTAAGTAGAAGTGGTCTAATTTTATGGGATATGGGGAAACTTGGTGAAAAAAAAAATTGTTTTTTTGACACCCACACAATAAGGCCAATTTGCTCATAAGGTTTATTTTTTATGGCATGTTTGATAGACTGTAACAGTAATTGCATAGGAATAGGAATATGTATTGTAAGGAATACAAGATGTTGTAATGTAATTATTATTGCTATTTATTTGTTTGGTGACAGCACAATAATAGAATCCTGAAGACAATGGAATGAAAGCATTTTAAATCAAACTAAAAATATATTTTAGGAAATACTATACTCATATAATTATATTTCCTAAAAAATAATATTATTTAAATTTAAAAGAGAAACTAGTTATTTTTATGATTTTTTATTTTCATAATTGTTATATACATATGGAAAATTTGTTTATTTGGAAATATATTAATTTTACAAAATTAATAAACCTACTATGGAATAGTTATTACAACCCCTTTAGAGATGAATATTTATTCCTCATTTTAAAGAATGGCTATTCATAAGGAATGACTATTCCTTGTAATAAAAACATAACCAAACTATTGAATAACTAAATCATAGGAATAACTATTACATTACAATACCTATTACAGTCTACCAAACGTACGCTAACTGTCAATGTCTACTGGCTAAGGAGCCATGTCACTGCATTGAGGGAATTAAAGAAGGCAAGAACCTCTATTCATGCTTCCTTGTCCTCACTTCGTGAATTAAGAGCTAAGGAGAACTCGTGTATCAACAAAGCAAAGGAAGCGGAATCAGCCTTATAGGTGCATGCCACTTCAATCACTCAGCTCCAGGAATCAATCAAAAGACTTCAGGTAGAATTAACATCCCAGCAAGAAGCAAGTTTTTCCCTTCAAACTCAACTAGAAGGTGTCACTGCAAAACGTAACCCTTTGAAGAAAGAGATTGCGAGGTTGGAAAGCGAGCTGGGAGCTCTGAGCGATCCAGACTTCTTTCTTGAAAATTTTAGTTTCTTGCAAACATTCTCTAATTTTCAAGTAGTAATATTTTTGTGGTCTTGAAAGGCCATGGGGTTGTACTATAACTTTACCATGCCTTATTTTGTCAGACTATTTAGACTTTGCATGCATATTATGAACAACATCATATGAAATAACTGCATATAAGTCTTTGTTTATAATAGTATTAGTTTTGCAAAATACAAAATCATTTTGACATGATGGCCACAAAAAATGTTTTTACAAGGTTAAGCATAATATTTCTTAAGGTGAGCTTTGCTAATGGGGCTATATCCCTTTATACTTGCTTGATCCTTTAGCCAATAATGTCCTGTTGCATGTGCTTCCTCTACTTTGTATGGTCCTTCCCATTTTAGAGAAAACTTATGTTTAGCAGCTCCAGCAACTCCTCGTACATGCGGGGAAGCTTTCCAAACAAGTTCTCCCACTTGAAACTTTCTTTCTTTAACTTGGCCTTCCTAACTTTCATGTTAGCCTGGTAAAGGCGGTTATGAGAGGTAACATTATCACACATTTCCTCCATAATTTCCAAAGTGTCTTCTCTAGGTATTCCTCCAATCTCTGCCAGTTTCACCGCTGGCCTTACTAGATCTATTGGGATAACAACCTCTGTGCCATAGACTAGAGAAAAGGGTGAAACTCTTGTTGTGATGCCCCAATTTGATTGATTGTGTAATGTGTGTGGGTGTGTGATGAGTCCCACATCGGGTATTTACTGGGTTGAACTGGGCTTTATTAACAACTGCAATGAGTCTCAATTATGACTAGTCCTTTTGAGGTATAACGCAGATGTGGCTAGCGCTTTTCTTTAGGTCGTTACATATGGTATCAGAGCCGGCTCGATAACCCCGTGTGGGCTCGAAGACACTACCCCACAAAATGGGCCCTAACGAGGACGTTAGGGATTTAAGTAGGGGAGATTGTGATGCCCCAATTTGATTGATTGTGTGATGTGTGTGGGTGTGTGATGAGTCCCACATCGGGTATTTACTGAGTTGAACTAGGCTTTATTAACAACTGCAAAGAGCCTCAATTATGACTAGTCCTTTTAAGGTATAGCGCAGATGTGGCTAGCACTTTTCCTTGGGTCGTTACACTTGTAGCTTATGATTTGGCTGTTCTATGAGCCCACAGAGCTATAGAAAGCTCCTCCTTCCACCCCTTTCCATTCTCCTTAGTCATTTTTCCCAATATCTTCAATAATCTTTTGTTATAGGCCTTAGCTTGGCCATTTCCCTTGGGATAATAAGGCCTCGATGTCATGTGAGAAACGGAGTACCATTCTATTAAATGGCACACATCCTTGTTCAGGAATGGTGTATCATTGTCAAAAATAATTTTTTTGGGTACCCCAAAATGACATATTATATTCCCCCTCAAGAAATTAGCCACTGAGCTACCTGTTTCCTTCTTCATAGCCACAGCTTCTACCCACTTGGTAAATAGCTCAGTGGCTACTAGTATCCATGTACATCCTTTAGAGGGGGGTTTTATAGGTCCTATAAAATCCAACCCCCAGCTGTGGAATAGATATGGAGCCATAGTTGGATGAAGACTTTAATGGCTGGTGTGTATCTCATCTCTCTGCCATTGGCATTCTTGACACTTTTTTTGCAAGTCTTGAGCATCCTTTTGCATTGTGGGCCAATAATATCCCTAGTGCAAAGCCATTTGCCATAACTTCCTCCCACTAGGGTATCCTGTTGGTTCTCCCTCATATAGGTCTGAAAGAACGCCATTGACTTCCTTAGTAGGAATGCACATCATCCATCTCCTTTGGAAACTTCTCTTAAATAATTTTCTCATCTACCACTTTAAATCTGGTTACAGTTCTTTTCAACTTTTCTCTTTGTATGCCATCAGCAGGTAATATACCTTGTAAGAGGTATCTCAAATATGGTTCTTCTCAATCTTCTTCTAGCAACTCGTCATTAAGCACTTCTGCTTGATCTGGAGGAATAACAGAACAGGTCTTGCAATTCCATTGTTCTTCCTTAGCATCATTGGCCATTTCTGGCCAGAAGATCCCCAGACTTTGTAATCTTCTATAAAGGCTGACATCGAGATTTGCACCATAAACAACATAGTGCAATTTGTGTAACATAGTCAGTCCTTCTTACCTTGAGACACACTTCATTAGCAGACCCTCTGGTCCCCTAAGCAACAATTCCCCATTGATCCTGAGGAAATCTTTCATATTTGCTGGTAACTCTGACCCAACATACTTCCCTTGAGTCATTGCTTTTAATAGGGGTTCCACTAATCTTGAGGGAAACATAACTCATCTTGGACTAAACCAGGTTACTTCTCAACTCGGAGTGTCATCTTTTCTTTCTTCAATACAGACTTAGTAGTTAAAGTAACTAGCGAGTCAGCAAGCTTATTTTCACCTCTATTGACCACCTTGTACTCTATGAAAGTAAAGTGTTCCATAACCCTCTACATTGCAGCTCTGTAAGAAGTCAAGCTAGGATTCTTTACTCCATAAGTTCCCTCAACTTGTTTTATTACCAACTTAGAGTCGCCAAACACCTTCAACCTTTTTATGCCTAACCATCTAGCAGCCTTCAACCTTACCAACAAGGCTTCGTATTCTGCTTCATTGTTAGAGCAAGGGAAGTTTAGTTTATAGGAAAATGTATGCTCCTACCCTAGTGACTTTAAGACTGCTCCTATCCCTCCCCTTTGAAATGTAGATGACCCATCAAAATACATTGACCATTCCTGCTCCTCTGTTACCATAACTTCCTATAAGGGCGGTGAAAAATTACTTGTTCCAGGAAAGTTAGCCAGCAGATCAGCTCCTGCCTGGCCTTTGATGGCAATTGGTCGTATGCATTCGATATCAAGGCACGATGTCAGGATGGCCCATTGCACAATTCTTCCTGATAACTAAGGACATGTCAAGAGATACTTCACGGAATTACTCTTAGTCACCAACTGCACACAATGTCCTAGGAAGTAATGATTGAACTTCGTCACAACAAAAGCTAAAGACAAACATACTTTCTCAATAGTTGAGTATCTTAACTCTGGTCCCTTCATAAGCCTGTTAATATAGTACATTGGCTTCTCCACCCCTTCCTACTCTTGAGCTAACAATGTTCCTAAGGATTGCTTCGTATTGGCTATGTACAATAACAAAGGTTTCCTAGGTATAGGGGCCACCATGGTGTGAGGATTTTCCAATATCATCTAAATCTTCTTGAATGCCTTTTGGCATTGATCACACCATACAAAGGTTATTCCTTTCTTTTTCTACTCCATGAGAGGCTTTAAGATCTCAGCTAGGCTTGGAACGAATCTCCTTAAATAAGAAACCTTTCCCACAAAGCTTCTCAACTCCTTTAGAGTTGTAGGAGGACTAAGAGTAGTTATTGCTTCAGCCTTTGTAGGGTCCAAATCAATCCCCCTATGATGAATAAGAAATCCTAAGAACTTCCCTGAAGATACCCCAAAGGCACACTTAGAGGGATTCATCCTCAAGTTGTGTTCCCTGCATCTTTCAAAGACCTATCTCAGATGCACCAAGTGTTCAACAAGATTCTTTGCTTTCACCACAAGATCATCAACATAATCCTCCACTTGCTTATGAAGCATATCCCCAAAGATCAAAGTCATAGTTCTTTGGTATGTTGCACTTACATTCGTCAATCCGAAAGGCATCACCCTATAGAAATAATTTCCAAAAGGTGTCCCGAAAGCAGTTTTTGAAGCATCTGCTGGGTTCATAAGAAAATGATTATACCCACTATAACCATCCATAAAAGAAAAACGCTTGTGAATGGCTACATCTACCAGAATATCAACATTAGGAAGTGGGAATTCATCCTTTGGACAGGCTTTATAAAAGATCCCGAAAATCCACACAGATCCTTATCTGACCATTTTTCTTCTTCACTGGAACTATGTTAGCTAACCAGCTCAGACATTCAATCTTTACAACGAATCTTGCCTTCAAAAGCTACTGCACCTCAAGCTTTATCTTTTCTTCCACATCCAAACAATATTTCCTTGGTGGTAGCTTCACAGGGTTGGCATTAGGATCCACTTTTAACTTGTGCACTACCAAGCTTGGACTTAAACCTAGCATTTATTGATAACTCCAAGCAAAAACATCCTTGTATTCTTTTAGCAAAGCTACCAGCTTCCCTCTCTCTTTTTTTGATAGATTCTTGCTAATCTTCACCATTTTTTCACCATCTTCTTTATCACCTAAATTGACCTCAACAAGTTCTTTTTGAACATTCTTAATGACATCATTCATGCACTCAGGGGCTTCTTTCACAAACTCCTCAGCTACATGAATTTCTTTTGGTTGTTGTATTGGATTAAGGGAATTAGGCTCGCCATCCTCCTCATCCCCTTCCGTTAACCGTTAGAACTCGTATATCACCAGGCCATCAGGCCCGGTAACTCTTCTTATCTTGGAAGGCCCTTTTGGTTCTACTACTTCACCATCATCTTCTTCTTCCGCTTGCAAAGCAATAGTATTGAAAGGATGAATTCTATTTTCACCTTCAAGTTTGCACTCTTGATATAAAGCTTCCTCAGCAAAATGAAGTTCTGCTCTATCAAAAGGCATCTTAGTGGCCTCAATGACTACCGCTTGTTCCTCCAAATGGCTTTCACACACTAGTGATATGTGGAAGCCACTACTTTATATGCCTTTAGCCATGGACGACCTAAGATGATATGATAAGATGTATTGCCTTCCATCACATGCATAACAGTAGGTGCCCGAATTGGCCCAACCCTAAGGTCAAAAGACACATGCCCAAGAGTATTCTATTGCAAGGCACCTATTCCTACCACCTACATTGACTCAGGAATAATTATTTCCCTCAGAATCCCCAAGGCATCAAAATTTGGTAGAGGTAGAATATTAGTGGATGCACCAATGTCTACCAATGCCCTTTTGATTCGAGATGCTCCTAAGAAAGCAGTAACATATAAAGGTCTATTGCCGTCAACAACTTGATTGACTAGATCTTTATTAGGAAAGGTGACTCAATCCTTTGCTTCTTGGTATGCTACTTGCATTAAGCTTCCTTCAACAACAGCCACTTCATGATTCCTTTCCATCACCCTGGTGCTTAGGTTGCTTCTCTTCTAGCCATTGGTCTAAGACCTATTCCTTCAAGAAAGGAATGTGTTTTATCCTCCTACTAGATTCTCATCACCATTTCTTCATCTACCAATGGTGGCGGTGTTGAGCTAATGCTAACCATGTTCTCTGCTTCTTCCATAGGATACTCATGACCTATGAAGAAAGTCATTGCCACCTCTAGTCTACACATCCTTGGATCAGCTCTCTTTCCAACTTTGATAACCAAATCTCCATTGGCTACCCAATCATGGAAAATATTCCTCAGAGCATAGTAATCCATAGTATGGTGATCACATCTCCTGTGATACCTACAATAAAGTGGATTTCGCTTCTCCTCTTCTGTAGATTCATGGTTACACTTAGGCAGTGTCACTACACCGTCTTTGACCCAAGCTTTTAGGATGCTATACAACTCTTTAGTGGACATAGTAAAAGGAGGGGGAATACCACCTCTATCCTCTTCTTTCCTTTAGCTACCTTCTTAGGCTCTTCTGTCACAGCAACCTCCACCTTCTTGTTTTCTCTCCTCCACGTTTGTCTAGGAACAATCACGGCTTGTGAAGTTAAACCTTTTGAAAGCTTCCTTATGGACATGCTTGTTCTTCTTACAACTTCTACAAGTCTTGTAAAACTATAGATTTGAAGATTCACTAAGTAAGGCCGATATTTATATAGCATACCTGCAATACAAACATCCACTAGTCTTTCTTCCTCCACAAGGTCATAACACAACAAAGAGAGATCTCGAAACCTGCGAATATACTCCAGCAATCCCTCAGACACCCTTTGCTTTTCGTGTTGTAGATCTAACAACATGAGCTTTTCCTCCAAAGCAAAGAACGTTTTCATGAATTGTGTTGCCAAATCATTCCAACTTAGAACTAACCTTGGTGCAAGACTGGTGTACTAAGTAAAAGCTCGACTTTCTAAGGACTTGGAGAACTCTCTGAGCCTCAGCTCGTGGTCATGAGAGTGAGTTGTCAGCACATCTACATATCACCTGATATGCTCTCTAGCGTTCCCTGTTATACCATAGGAGGTGTGTAGTTAGCAAGGTAAAGTTTCCCAGCTATTTCTTCAGGATAAGGAGGCTTGGTATCAACATAAACAACATTTTCCGTCTTCTTAGCTTCAAACATAATAGCATGTATATCTTCCCTAGTCAGATAAGAAGACCCCTGAGGACCTTGAGGTATAGCCATCTCCTAACGTAAGGACTGAAACTCTGCCTACATGGTAGCTTGAGAACGTTGAAGATCTTTGATGGTAGCCATAATCCCCCTGGTCTCACGATGACCAGTCTCTCCCGTGGATTCTATGCCTTCAGAATACATGGATATATGGTCTACACTTGGTTCTGACCGATGGTTCTCAACCACACCAATTAACATCCCAGTAACCATCTTCTCTTGGAGGCATGGAGGAAGTGACTACAAATAGAGGTGTACAACTCAACAAAACACTCTTAAAAAGGAAAATAACCAGAGATCCCCAGTGGTGTCACAAAAAATGTACGTGTAAGTTAGATTTGAGCTTATTTATGTGAGTGAAATCAGTTATCTAATAGTACTTTTTCATGAGAAAGCTCGAGAAGATGCAAGCTTTAACATGACACTCAAACAAGAAATGAAGAAAGCCATGGTAGGACATGAAAAAAATGCACATTTAAACAAGAAGAAGAAGTTGATTAATAAAACAACACAGGATGTACGTGGAAAACCCTAGAGAAGGGATAAAAAACCACGATTTGAGCAAGAATACAAAATTCTTGCTCAGCTTAGCTTGTATTATGTATGGGAAAGAGATCAGTTTACAATGAAGTTGTCTTTCTCTCCTACCAACTCTCTACTTTCATCTCAAAATATCTAGTTGGGTTCTTGCCCTAATAGCACAGCAACATGTTCCTTTTATATTCTAAGGAACATGGCTAAATACAAGGATAGGTGTCAAGTCATCATATTCTTTCTTTTGGATCTTTTCACAACTGTGATATTATCTGCTAATTAAGGGATAAGAACTATGCCAACGTAGCACTGGGACTTGTAGGTAGGTAGTTTTGCCACTGCTTAGGAGATAAGTCTTGGACATTAAGAGTGACATCAGGAGTGCTATGACTGGTACACGTGTTCCTAAGGTGACTCATGGTGCACTCAACCAATAAAGGGTGCCCTTATAGCCTCCAACCTTAGAAAGTTACTATCTCCCTTTTTGTGAGTGCTTAAGTATCATGTCAGGTGTAAATCTGACTTCCTTCCCAAGGCAGTCACGCCTCTAGCATGGACCAAGACAAGCTCTCTTAGCCAAATGGGGCAATGGGGCAAATGGGGCAAAATGCTATATAATTTGTGTGAAAAGGGCAAATGCCAATTTTTTCCCTTGACATAGTTATCATTGCATTGTTACTATCTTATTGTTTAGGTTTTTGAATTAGTGGTTGATTTGTTGTCATTAATTGTTATTATAGAATTGGTTTATTTTCTCTCTCTCTCTCTCAAACTTTAATTTTATAGAAACTTCTATTACTTTAAATTGTAAATTTGATACCAAAAAAAGAAAGAAAAAAAAGTCTAATGAGACATGACACAATAAATGTCACCAAAATTTTCACAACTTTACGCTTATAGATACACTTGAACTAAATCCAATTTCACAACATATTTGGATGTCAATTTGTGATTGGATTACAACACTTATATATGAAACCACCACGGGTACTTCATGAAAAATTGAATTTAGTTGCACCAATTACAAGGTAACACTTAAGAATGTTGTCGATTTGGATGTGTATTTAGGTGTGTTTCTAGAGTTTTCCATAAAAGTGATGAGTGGTATTCTAATCTAAAAGTAATATATTATTCTAACTACAGTTTGTCACCTTAATAAATTGTGCAAAGATATAAATTTTTTGTGTCTATGCAATGTTGATGTGAAAAAGTATTTCTTATCTCTTTTTTTGGTAACGATTTAAGGCAAAATGCTAGTCACATTTGCACTATACTCTACAAAGACTAGTTTAGTCACAATTGAGGTCCATTGTAGTTGTTTATAAAGCCGAGGTCAACCCAATATATACTTGATGTAGGAATCAGCACACACCCATACAACACGCTCAGTTTATATTAAATCAATCTATGGCATCTCAATCTCCCCCACTAAAACTTCTAATGTCCCTGTCAATGCTCACTTTATGGGGCGGTAGTGTCTTCAAGCTCACTCGAGTTACTGTGGCTATGATATCGTTGTGGGACCCAAAAGTCCAAAATACCTCTTAAATGGGATGAGGTGAAGGGGAAACAAGTCCTGACTAAGTCTCACATTACCAAAGTAGAGATGGTTGTTGTGCTTTATATGGAGACCTTAGATTCTATTTGGTATGAGGCCTTTCAAAATCATGAACTTTGCAGCAAAGCGGACTATATTATACTATTGTTAAGTTGGGGGCTGACAGTGATTTTATCATGTTTTTAGATTAATGGACTGTTGAGATATTATCATTTCAATTTGGGTTATGTTAGGTTCTAAAGTCTTAGGATTTTATGTATTTAGAACTCTAATTTGTATTGTTGGCAAACCATGACCAAAACAATGTGTTTAGAAGTGTTTTAGTCTAGCTCAAAGTTGTGCTTTTATGTAAAGTTGGAATCGAGTTAAAGCAGGAAAGCATTGTGCCTTTCGGCCTGGCTCGATCGATCAAAAGACAAGCTCGATCAATCGAAGCTCGGGCAGAATGTTTTTTTGCAGAATTTTCCAACTCAACCCTAGGTGTTTTAAAATGTTTTTAGGGTTTCTTATTTGTCCTAAGTATAAAAGGCAAACCCTAGCCACATTTTAGTGTTGCTCATAATTGCAGTTTGTGTAAATCTCTTGTGAGATCTAAAGGAGCTTTCCTTTACACAAACTTAGGGTTTTTAAGGAGAAGATTTATCTACACCTTGATGATCAATTCAGTTGCTGCCATTGAAGCTTAAAGAAAACACAAGCGAGTGTGCTTGTATCTGGTGGTGAATCCAAGAAAGAGTCCGTGGATTCGGAGCTTGCATGTGGTCGTGTCAGTAAGTTCTACTGGTTGGTAGCAATAAGAAGTCGAGCATGGGGGCTTGTAAGTCTTATTGTATGAACTTCGATTCTTTCAAGATAGTGGATTCAAGTTTACTTAAGGATAACTAGGTCAAATCCTCCCTAGGTTTTTACCGGTTTGGTTTCCTGGGTGATCATATCTTGTGTTATTTATTTTCCACTGCTTTGCATGATTTGATCTTTGTTATTGTGATAACCTAGACTTGTTTAATTGGACTAAGTAACAACTTGGCTAATTACCTAGGTTAAATCAATTGTTTAAGGGGTCTAAAAACTATCAGGTTACCTAGTTCATTTTTTAGTTAGTAATTCAAATTCGTAGGTTTTCATATATTAAGCATGAATTTCACTCACATTTTAAGAATTTCATTATCAAAATACAAAATTAACATGCTATTACAGCTCAGAAAATTAGAGAAATCCCAAACCCGTTTGAAGTTAGGTGTGTGGGTTTCTATGTCGGCCATGGGACCAACATAGAGAACCTTATCCACTTACATATTCAACCAACCAAAAGAATAAAAGATAGATAATCAAGCAAATGGTAAATATAAACTAATAATCAATAAATTAATCTCACTAATCAAGAGAGATTTAAGCAAGGAAGTGACTAAATAGCTTAACGAATGAAGAATTATGTGAGAAGTGGGATTTTGATGAATTTGGAGGATTTGAGAGTGTTTGTTAGTGCTTAGAGGTGAGAGAGAGGATTTTGGGACGAGGAAATCGTCTACGAGGCTAGAATTAGAGGATTTATTTATAGAGAGATTCCAAAAGCCTGAGGCTGGGCATGTACTATATCTGAGCCCCTCTAAAACGGTGCAAATACAATCTGAGCCTCTTCCTCTAGCT
The DNA here is from genome assembly GCA_028535905.1 of Quercus berberidifolia. Taxonomy (NCBI): domain Eukaryota; kingdom Viridiplantae; phylum Streptophyta; class Magnoliopsida; order Fagales; family Fagaceae; genus Quercus; species Quercus berberidifolia. Next base: position 57,969,746 of record JAPQVW010000003.1, read on the forward strand.
TTCGAGGTAATTACAGTTATGTCATTCTCGAGGTACTAAATGTGTGCACTAGTTTGATGGTATTCCAGGCCTCCAATTTAAGTGCTTTTGGTGTCATTAGAAAGATTATAATGTCTAATTTCTAAATACACCAGTTTTATTCAATTTGATCCCGAAAAAAAATTATCAAGCTGAAAGTTGGGTGATTCAAACTATTAGCTTGTAAAGATGATCTTTCTAATTTTGTCGAATAAATTTTTGGCAATTCGGAGATGATCTGACAATGTGTTTGAACCTGGATGTAAAGGAACACATGAAGTTTCAAAAATCAAAAGCTTTTTGGATCTAATATATTGTGGGTGCAAGTGCCCACGACGAAATCGTAGAAAGTACAGGTAGAGGGTGAAAAATAGAGTCACCACCTAGATAGGTCTAAGAAACATGTATATAGTGTAGACATTTCATTTTGTACCTGTTAATAAATTTTGGTTCCCGGCCGCAATGATGAGCTTTACATATGTCAACCAAGGGTAATTAAAGAGTTCACAATAGTTTGGAAGTAATCACAACTCAAAAGTGCTCAAATCGTTTGAAAACAGTATTGAAAAATGACTTTTGCTCACTATTTTGACATAACTTTTGATCCAAAGAGAATTTTTTGAGTAAGGTTTGTTTTATTGACATGTAGATGTCCTGGGCTTCAATTTTAACACAAATTTTGCCTAATTTGAATTTATTTTAAGTGATTTATGGCCATTTTAAGTCGAGCCATCAAAATTGTCAGGAATTAGGGTATGCATACGCATGAATCAAGTGTTTGTGCGCACACTCGAAAGATGCGCACACATACTCATCTTCTAGGCAGTGGAACTTTGTTTTTAAGGGCCCAAAACATCATTCTTTGATGTAGGCTGGCTAATTTTAACTTATAAACACTCACCTTACGTCTCCAATCAAACCTAGCTAGAGAGAGTTTATTTTTTGCCTCCATCTTCTATAAAACCCTAGTTCTCTTTTCTAAAACTCCCACACAGTCCTTTAGAACCTTTTTTTTTTTTTAATATAGATTCAAAACCTCTATTTAGTTAGTTCTAAGACAGAAACTAATGTTCTAATTTGATTTCTCAAAACCTTTTTCAATTAAACTTTGTTCTTAAGTTGTGATTCATAAAAAATATTGTGTTCTTTAATTCCTTTATTCTATCAATCTAATCTTTGTGTTGTAAGCATTGATGGGTCGGTTAAACAAACTCTAAATGCATAATCTTAAGCAAGGTGAGTATTCTCTCCATGAATTCTTTCTTTGCTTAATATAATTCACATGAGTTCTTGATTTAGTTTCTCTATTTGTTTTATTTGACTTGTTTGTTGATTTTAATTCTTTTAATATGTGTTAGTATAATTTTGGGCTGATTATTGTAGACACTGCATTTTGTACCACTTACGACTTGGACCCCCGTTCCCTAATGATGGTAAAATTCTAAAACCAAAGGTTGGTTTAGGGCCTGATCAGATTGAAATTGACTTAAGGAAGGTTTTTATGGAAAATATAACTCTTTTATGAGCTGAATAAAACTATTTTTGGAAAATAAATGCCATGAAAACCTTAGGGCATGTGTACACAAACACGCGTATGTGTATGCATGCTCCAAACTTGCATACGCAAGTTTCATGCATGCATATGCATACACAGGAATGTGTACGCATGTTAGGGTTTCAAATACTATGAAAGGCAAGTTTTCTACATTAAAGCTGAGGTTTAGAATGAATCTCATATGTTCTAGGAGTGGTTCCAAACCCCCATTTTCTCAATATAAAAAGCCATACATGGTACATTTTCAAAACACACAGAAAATCCTAAGGAAAAACCTAAGATTTACTAGAAATAGTAAATCAAAGAGGTAGTTTTTCTAAAAACATCATCAAGTCAACATTTTCTGATTGGGTCCATTTCTAGCCTTGATCTTCGAGTTTTAAGATTACTAATCACTTTTGCATTTGATTGTGAATAGATTTGATTAAGGGGGACAGTCAAAATCAAGCCAAGGAGTTTATGTTTGAGATATATGTTCTAAGTCTTTTCTTTTCCGTTTCTTGTGTTTAATTCTTGTTTTTCTTGTTAGATTTATCGTTTTAAGTTTCTGCTCTGTTTTTGTTCTTACTGTTTCTAGGTTAGGGTTTTGGGTGTGTATGCGTACGCATGCATACGCATGCTCGAAGTATGCGTACACATACAATTGGGCTTCGTACGCAGGCCCTATGTATATGTACGCATACTTGAGAAACCCTAATTTGACCTTTTCTACTTCTGTTTCTTTATTTTATTTGTCTAATATATCTTTGTTCTAGCTTATTTTCACATGTATATGTTTCTGTTTATGTGTTCGTTTGTTCTTCACATATTAGATTATGGTTTCCTTTCAATTAAATCTTTGATATGCCATGAACATGCATATGATATGATCATGCGATGATGTATAGGTGTCGTGGTGTAGTAAGGTAAGTGAGGTAAGTCATGCATTCACACGGACATGCATTGTGGATATGATGAATATGGTATACATTGGACGTGTAACCTAGGTTTTTCTTGGATATGATCACATGCTTGTTTGATTCTAACATGCCTATGTTTTTGTCCTTGTGATATCTTGTTGTTTGCTGTATTGGATGGGATAGTATGATATGCATGATAGATGTATGCTAGGCTTGATGTGAGTTGCCATGATAGATGCATGTTAGGGTTTTTGAGATGATTGATGTCATGTTGTATGCTTAGATGTATGCTAGTGTATTTTTGAGTTTAGTATGCAATATTGATCATGCCTTTGATGAGATTAAAACGTAAGACACAATAAGTGGAAGCTGACCCACGGGTCGGGTGGGTTTGGGTGCTTAACACCTTCCCATCCCCGTACCTAAACTCTAAACTCATACTCTATTAGTAAGATCAGTCCTTCCACGTAAGGATGCTATATACATAGTGACTCCATTATCTTTTCTCCGGCCCGGTCCACTTGGCCGAGGCGTACTCCCCCTCCGAAAGGCACGCTACACCCACAATTACAATATATTTTGTTGTTCTTATTTTATTATTTTAGTTTTATGTAAAGTTTAACATGCTTATTTATTTATTGTAGTTTAGTATACTTATTTGACTTGTTTTATTTATTTATGTTGATGTTTTGTTTTATTTTCTTTATGTTAGTTTAGTGTTTAGGGTTTCTAACATGCTTATTTGATCTCACATGCTATATCTTTCTTTGATTACATCGATAAAAATGTGATTTTTCGAATTTGTGCTAAAGGATGTGTATGCATCATTGAGTATGCGTGTGCATGGTTTCGACCATGCGTATGCATAGTTGAGTATGCATACGCACGCCGAACCCAGATTTGACAAAAATCTCATTTTTATTATTTTAGTCATTTTTCCTTGTGTTATTTGATTTTGTTTGACTTTGTTTAGGTTAATTATTTGTGTTTAATTATTTTCCATATATTTTTTTTTTTAGTCTTTTTGCCATTTTTGGTTTTTTTGATATTTTTTCCTTATGTATTTTATTTAATTGTCAGCTTTCCATTTTTAATTAATTTTGTTTGATTGTGTTTTATTTGTTTCCTTTTATATTGTGATGTGATCTTTAACTTGTGTGTATTATTTTAATTAAGTGCATGATGTATGTTTAGATTAAGGATTAAGGCTCTTTTGATAACTTCTTTATATAAATATAGCCTAGTAACACATAATGAAGGCTGGCCTACAAGCCGAACGGTCTTGGGTGCCTAACATCTTCCCAAATCGTATCCAAACTCCGGACCCATAATCTGGTATGCAGACCTATGCATGTAAATGAGTAGCCCGAAAGGCCCAATATGGTTCCTACACCTAATCTAGGTGGCGTCTCCATCTTTCACCCTCTACCACGGTCCACTCTAAGGTTAAGGCATACTCCTTTACACCTACATATAGCGCCCTTCATGGAAGGACTGATCTTACCAAAGCATGTGTCTGGAGTTTAGGTATGGGGACGGGAAGGTGCTAGGCAACCAACCTACCTAGCCCATTGGTCGACTTCCACTCATTGTGTTTCACACACACTTTAGATCTATCCTAACACTCTAGATCTATAGGTTATTCCTCCCCCCCCCCCCCACACACACACACACACAAACACACACTCTAGATCTATTTTAACATGCATCTAGCAGACAACCTAGCATTCATTTATCATGGCATCTCATTTCATATATGTATCTCATCATACCCAAACATATTGGCATTAACACATGTCCTAACATATATCTAGGCATGTTTCATATCCTCATCCCACCATAACCTCACATCTCGTCAAAGTAGTAAACATGTCATCACATGGTAGTAACACCAACAAGGCAGCAAGCATCTCATCATATTATCCAAAGTAGCATGCATCATTATATATATAGTTAACCAAACATATTCATCATCAAGTTCAACAAGCATGTCATATTCCACAAAAAAAACAAGCTTGCATATTCATGTTATTATGCATCACTTACCTCGCTACATCTCAGCATCTATGCATTTATGCATGTTCATGTTCTTCATCCAAGCTAATAATGTGATTTAACTAATAAAGTGAGTAAAACATATTATACCATTATCCTAGGACTTAATCATGCATACTTTAACTCAAATAGAACCTAATCACGTATTTAAACTAAGCAAAACATAAAGAAAATAGGAGAACAAACAATTCTAGGTTTCTGGGTTAATTATGTGTACGTATGCATAAGCATGTGTATGCAGGGTCATGGAGATTTGTACACATGCACGAGTGTGTGTACGCATCCCTACCTAGAAACACAGCATGCAATACTTCAAAAAACTACACCTAAACTAACCTGGCATGCTTCTAAACCAAAGAGCAATAAACCTAAACTATACAAAAGACAATTAAAGCAGTAAAAGTAGGAATAAAACACAAAAATGAAAGAGATTAGGTTAGACCTTCACCTCAAACACAAGATCTCTTGGAGCTTGATTTTGACCGTTCCCCTCGGTCAATCTACCAAAAAAAAAAAAGGGCCAGAGTTAGTTTATGATAATTTTTGAATTAAAAAAAAAAAAAAATCTCTTGAATCACTTTTTTGGAGTAGATTTTGTGTGTTTTCGGAAAAAGGTTGTGGGGCCTTTTATAGTGTTCAGAGAGAAGGAGCAAAGCTTTTCCTAGGCTAGGCTATGTAGGATCAACTCTATCACATTTTCTATTAAAACCTTTCCTTACATGGCTCTTTGAAACCCTTATGCGTACACATGCTTGAAGTTGTGTATGCATGCTTAGGGTTTATGCATGGTTTTCTCTTCCGAAAACATCCTTCAACTAAAGAGTTCCTTTAGGTAAAACCTAGATTAGTTATAATTTTTCTAGTGCCATCATCATTGGGGAATGGGAGCTCGAGTTTTAAAGGTATAAAATGAGGTGTCAACAGTTGACCCTCTTTTGATTTGTTAGCTTTGCTAATGGGATCAAAAGTAAAAAGAGGCAAATCATTTTGTTTTGACGTATGACTTAGGCACACCCCGCACAAAACAAACAAGAAGCATACACAAGGTAGGTGTGACTTTAGAGAGTTACATGGGATTCATATGTTCGAATTTTCATAGGTGCTACTCGTGAAATGAGTAGTGACAGGCACACTATCCAAAGCCCGATTTGCCAATTGCCAAGCAAAATGTGAGTGACTCACTATCCTTGAGTCACTAAAAAGAAAAACAAACATGGCTAATGACCTTAAGATGGGGAGGTCACTCCACCACCTACAAAAATCACACAAGTCAAACAAGTGTGATCTTACGAGCTAAAAATGGAACTTATTTGGGGTGTTAGTTTGTGGCTCTTACTTCAAAAATTTATGGGTGGCTCTTGCCTCTATCTCAATCATATATGTGGTCTAGGTGGCTCTTGCATCTATCTCAATCATATCTTTGTTTTGGGTGGCTCTCACCTTTGTCTCAATCTCATTTATGTATTTTTGTGGTGCTTTAAAGGCCCCTGAGGATTTTTGTGAACATGTTCAATTCCGGGAGGGATATGTGCACAACATATTATCTCTCTTTGCAATCATGGTGAAAATCTCACTCTTGAGGGGCTTTCCTAGGGTCCCATGGTTTATCTGAGAAATCCAAACTTGGAAGGGGTAAAGCTAGGATGAATCCACTATTGTAAGGACCAATATGCAAACTTTGAGGTATCTTGTAAAAATTGCTCTAAAAGGGACCAAATTGCAAATCTGGGGTAAAATGATCATGACCCACTCTAAAGAGATCAAACAAACGTTTTTGAGGGAAAGGGTGCTTCGCTGGGAGTTGAACTTGTGAATTCTTAGGATTGTCCACTCTAGAGGGACCAAATTGCAAATCTTGATGAAACATCTGCTAGATGAGTTAAATCCGAGAAGATGTGCTCCACTTAGGATTAAATTTGAGAGTGTCCACTATAAAGGGACCATACTACAAAACTGGGGAACTGTATCTTCAGGGACTTTTGAACAGAGAAATTTATGTTCTAAGGACTAAACTACAAAGTTGAGATTTGTCCATTGTACTTATCGTTGGATTTTATCCAACCAGATATTGGTATTGGTATTGGTGGTGACAAATTTGTTGATAAAGGTAGAGACAAAGTGTGAATAAATTCAATCAACAACTAACATGTGTATTAGTTGTGACAAAATGTATGCAAGATTGTGTGTCTAGCATTTTGCGCGTCTCTAAGTAAATTCACTCATTCATATCATTCTCCTTCTTTTTTATTTAAAAAATAATACTATTTAGTTATGTTACTTGGTAATACGTGATTGGAAAATTGTTTGGACTACGACTCTTTTTATTGGCCTTTAAATGTTGGTTTGTTTTGCAGTTTATATATATATATATATATATTGATAGGGATTTTTTTGTCTAGGCCTACGGGATGGACGAGCCCCACCCCCAATGGACCCCAGAAGACCATAAGCTCGTCGAGTTGGGATGAGGTGTGTCCTCCGGAGCGCTGGACCCACTGGGTTACATAAAGAGGTATCCGACGAACTAGCTAACCTTAACCCATACCAACGGATGGAAGTGGGATCATGCCAATGGGTTCAAGAAGGCACGTGAACAAGGAAATCGACGAGTGGAGTATGACCCCGACGGGTGATCTGTGGGTCCCACACGACCCTTGAGTGTTCATCACTCATAAATCCTTGTATGGAGATAACTTGCATGCTACGTCTAAAGACCCTCTTCCACGCCAATGCACATCCAATAAAAAAAATTAAAGCCCAAGATCCTAGCGCATTAAACTCTGAATTAGGGGTGAGCAGAAAGTCACCGACACCGATCCAACCGACCGACGCCAATCGTCCCGCGCCGCCATTGCAACCGACCAATGAAGCCGATGCCGGTGATCGGAGTGCAAAGGGAATCCCAATGCCGGTGCGGTGCGGTCACCGGAGCTGGAAATCCGAAACCAATACATGCCGAACCAAACCGATACCTGCATGTATATCGTTCTCCACTTCTTGGCTTCTCCAGTTCTTCTGATATGAGTCCAGTTCTAATAAAGACGATGATGCTATGAATCTATGATTCTTATTTCCTAATATATGACTTAATGAAACAGAACGTTTCAGTTTAATAGGGCTATTTAAAAAAACAAAAACAAAAAAAAAACAATAAAACGACGTAGTTTTACTTTAGGGTTACAAATTTTAACAAGTATATAAATGGTTCTTTTCACATAACCTACCTCAAAACTCTCTCTTTCTCTCTCGCCTCTCTGTTGCTGCTCGGTGCTCACCCCCTACCAGTTCGCCGCAACACCGCCGGTGAGTTTCATAGTCACAAACAATTAACCTTTCTTCTCTCTCTCTATACTCTAAGTCCACGAGAACTGACATCTTTTTTTTTTTTTTCCCTAGCAATTTGATTTAAGGGAGACTGAGAGAGCTATCACTCTTCAATCATTCACTGAGAAAGATTTTGAGCTATAATCACTAATGATTCAAAATATTTCTTAGTATTTTTAATTTTTTTTCAGTATTTTTGTATTTTTATTTTTATATTTTTTGACTTGGGGATTTTGAGCTACTTAGTGTAACTACTGTGTTCCTACCATACTACCTATTAGGCATTGGCTTTAGTTTATTTGTTGTAGGATATATTCATGGCAAAGCATTTCTTTGGTCAAAAAATTTATTTATTTATTTTTACATAGAAGTCGATATTAATTTTATTTGCATTACATTCTGATTGTAGTTGTTTAGGTTATATATATTGAGATTGAGTAATGTATATTGTTAGTGTCTGATTGAGTAATGAGTAATTATGGTATAAGTATGAGTTGGAATATACTTTTGTGTGTTGGCTAGATGTAGAAAAATATTATTTGGCATTTTTACTTTTTTTTTTTTTTTTTTAATTTGACTTTTCTTTTGCTTTTGTTTTATGTGTGACTAGATTTTTGATGGCTTGCTAAATAAAAAAAAACAGTTTGCATTTACTTGAAATCTTGAACAGGTTGATATATTGATATTGGGCTTTAAAGTCCAATTTTTTTATTATTAAAAAAAAACATTTTTTTTAAATATTTCAAACCGACCAAACCGACTAAACCGACCGCAAAAAACCGCACCGCTATAGGTCAAAAAACCAACCCTAGGCGGTGTGCATCGGTTCCAATTATGAAAAAACCGATCTCTATCCATTCGATAATAAATTTGGAAAAAAACCACCCTTACCGAACCGCACACACCCCTACTTTGTATCTCACACATAAGGAAAAACTCTACGTTCACAGGATCTAGGTCAGCCTTCTACCACTATAAAAGTACCAAGTCTCCTCATAACTAAGGTACGCAGAAAAATCCCTAGCTCTCACACTAGTGACTTTTACTTCACTAACTTAACCTTCGAAGGCTCTTTGGCTAGCACCCCACCGGTGCTCTCTATTGGTTCTCAGTTTTCTTGTTCTTCAAGTACCCACTGCAGTGTTCGAGGACAATTAGCTCACTAACGATTTTTGTGCATCATATATATATATATATATATATATATATAGGTATTCTATTCGTTTTTTCTCATTATTTTGTTGTCATTAAACAGAAACAAAGAGTGTAATGTGTACAATTAGGTATTTAACAATGGGATACAATTCAACAACAATGCATTCAGAGATTTCTACCAACAGTTGGGGATAAAAAACCACTACTTTTCGCTCACCCACGCACAGGTCAATGGACAGGTCGAGGTTACAAACTGATCTTTGCTCAAGATAATCAAGACTTGGCTTGAGGGGCAAAGGGTATTTAGCTGGACAAACTCCCAGGAGGTTTGTGTGCATATAGGACAATGGCTTGAACATCTACAGGAGAGACGCCCTTCCGCCTTGCATTCGGAAGCGAAGCCGTCATTCTAGCAGAAGTTGGATTAATGAGCCATAGGGTAGCACAGCGCAATGAAGAAAAGAATGAAGAAGGCATACGACTACAATTGGATCTCCTGGATGAAGTCAGAGCAATAGCTGAACAGTGGATCGCACGCTACCAAAACCTCATGGCTAGGCATTACAATGCCAAAATCAAGCCCTAACACTTCGAAATTGAAGACCTTGTCTTGAGGAAGGTAACAACAACTACAAAAGACCCCGCATATGGCAAGCTGGGGCCCTATTGGGAGGGACCCTACAGGATAGTTGGATGCTATAGGAGGGACACTTACCACCTGGAGATGCTCGACGGACAAAAGCTACACCACCCATGGAATGCCGAGTACCTAAGGAAATACTACCACTAGTGCAAACTATGTTATTGCTTTCCTTTTTAAGTTATGCAGACTATTAAGTTTTCAAGTTTTCAGTAGGGCTCCTAAAGGCCCGACGGGCAAGGTTGTCAACATTTTTGTGTTCAAGTTATTTTTAATAAAGAAACTACTCTTAAGAAATCATACCCACAAACAAGAAATTGATAGAAAATCAAGTCCTACTGACGACCAAGGACAGCGACGGGTGTGTAGTCGCCTAAAATATTCTAAGTCCCACCCAAAGGGAAGACTAATGATTAAGGATGCCGAAGGGTGCCTAGTCTAAATAATTTCAATTCTCACCTAAAGGGAAGACTAATGATTAAGGATGCTAATGGGTGCCTAGTCAATTAAAACATTCTAGGTCTCACCCCAAGGGAAACCAACGACCAAGGGCGCCGACGGGTGCTTGACCTTTTAGAATGTAATAAGTTTAACCCAAAGGGAAACCAAGAGTGTCGACAATCAAAACAATTATGCAATTTGATCAATGGTTGCAAAACATCAAGAATATATATATTGAAATTCAAGCACATAAAACCGATAGAGGCATCAAATATGATAAATAAAGTGTCTCACCACATTGCTAGGCCAAAAACAAGGAACCTTAATTGTTTTCCCCAAAAAAAAAAAAAAAAAAAAAAAGGAAACTATTTAGATCTGGGCATTGTCTGGATCGTTTGGTTGAGTTGGCTTGTCAATTTCCTCCTCCACATGACCATCGATCCCATCAACCATATGAGGACTAACCTCCATCCCTCCGAGAATGGTGTCCCCTTCATTGTAAGCATCTCCACCGTGGGGCGTCATGGGGATGGGGGACTCTATCTGGACTTGGGAGAAATCCACCTCAGGAAAGAGAAGGGTCGCCTATTTTCGGAAGTCCTCGAAACTATCGCCGTATTAGATCCCTAACTCGTCAAAGTAAGGTTAGGATGACTGGAATTCAATAACGACGTTGGCCTTTATCTGGTCTGTTTACTTACGAAAGACCTCCAACTCTATCACCAAATTGGTGTTTGCTTTTTTTAACTCCTCAGCTCTTTAACTTCAGCACCAAGGGTCCATATGCCATCTTTATAAGTCTTCAGCTTCGCCTCCTCATCGGTCAAGCGGTTCCTCAGTCTTTTGACCGACACCTCCTTGGCAATGCACCTTATCTGGAGTGCCCTCATCCTCACTAGCCTCTAGAAATAGACGAATGATCAGGTGGGGTAGGAATTTATAGGAAAACTACTCAGTCAAAGGGAACAATTGCTCACCTTCACCATATCAGAGAGGCCCAAATCCCCTAGAGCTTCAGTCTCATGTTCCAAGTACTCATCGATGTGAAGGTCATAGACAAGAGACCTCAACTCCTAACTCCTAGCTCCTCACCAACAAAGGGATGGGGGGAGGGGACCTTGGGAGATCACTAAGCCCTTTCCCACGTCGTGCCTACAAGGTTCAAGGACGAGAGAAGTGTAATCTAAAGCGATGGAGGGAGCCGATGAGTCATGAGCCCTTTTTGGGCTCAAACCACCCTTCAACGATGACTTCCTTTTTTGGCTGACAGGCGATTGGGAGGGACGTCGGTTGCTTGCTTGGCATGAAGGGTGGTGGCCTTCTTGACCTGCGCTTGCTTATTCTTAATAGGTTCCATTTCTAAAAAGGTCAAATAGGTTAAAGATAGAACAATTTGAAATAAAAGCGACAGGAACAATTTTAAACAAAAGTGACAGGAAAGATTTAAAAACACAAGCGATGGGACAACAAAAATACTTTCAAATTCTAGCAATTTTTTTCAAGTTGTAGGGCTTCTGGGGTTGGAACGGGCCTACCACAATAAGCATGCAGAGTGTTGAGGGTGACGAGTCTCTTCCAAGACCTTCACACAAAAGGGATGTCCAACACCCGTGTAAGAAAATCCTCCTGTTCAAGAGTAATCACTGGTAGGTCCTTGGCTGAAAAATAGCATGTAAACAATTAGCTCGACGAGGAAAATAAAACCGATGGACCAATATAGGCAACGGATGACGTACCAAACTTGTTCAAAACTCCCTAAGCATGGTCACAAAAATCACCGACGGTGTCCCACTGGTCGGATTTGCACACCCAATTGGCCCCCTGGACAAAGAAAAACCTGCTCTTCCATGTACAGTTAGAGTTAGGCATTTTAGATACCAATCCCAAATTGGCCCGATGGCTCACAAAATTATAAAAATCCTAAGACGCGGCTATCTCTTGCAGTTTATAGCAGTAGAAAAACTCCTCAAGCGTCAAGGAACCGTTACCCCCACTTAGTTGACCCCATAACACTTTAGCATCTATAAAGATCCTCCAAGCGTTAGGGGCTATCTGATAGATGGATATGCCCAAGTAATCCACCAATCGACGATGAAGGCGACTTAGAGACAACCTCAAACCCGCAATAAAGGCCGCCTCATAAAAACCAACCTTGTGCGAATAACCAGTGTAGCACTTCTCCCCCTTGGTACCCTTCCTCATAGGGACATTGTCGGGAATCTGAAAACGAGGCTTGAGCCTGCCATAAACGTCCTTCGTCATACTCACTAGGAAGTCATTAACTGACCAAATGTCAGGGAGAATGATTTTTCTACTGGATTTGCCCGACAGGTTGATTTCATCCTCCTCCAAAGGAGAATCAACCGACGACTCCCTCTCGGAGACAGACAGCTCATCAGACACATACTCACGTCCCAACGAATAAGACTTCTCGTTGCCCCACTCAATACAGGCAGACACGGAATGTTCACTTGTCACTCCACTATTTTTTGACATTCTCTTGCCTACAAGCGACGAATGAAAACTAAGAATCTACTCACTCTAACATTCAAAACAACGGATTGATAGATGTTTAACGAAACAAAATAAAGAGTAAAAGAAAAAGGGAGAGAAAAGAACTTACGTGAAACCAACAAAGAGCTCGAGCTAAATACGATTGACGGGAGTAGAGAGAAGCGACGAAGAGCAGGGAGGCAATGGAAAGGAATCTCTAAGAAAAGCAAGAAGGAGAGAAAAATGGCAAATGGGAGACTGAGAGGGGAGTTGGACTATTTATAAGATGAAGAGACATAGGAAACGAAGGGACGCAACTGTTCAGATTACCTAACTGCAAAGCACCACGTGGCACATTCTGCCACCAAAATTCCTTTCTACTCCCGAGGAATGGCTAATTAATGATGAGAATATCCCCTCTTTAAATATACTCCATAGCTCGATGGATGCCCCTACGAGCGATGGAGTAAGGGGTAGCTGATAGGGACGTTTTCGTCTAGGCCTACGGGATGGACGAGCCCCACCCTCAACAAACCTTAGAAGACCATAAGCCCGTCGGGCTGGGATGAGGTGTGTCCCACGGAGTGCTGGACTTGTCAAGTTACATAAAGAGGTATCCGATGAACTAGCTAACTTTGACCCATACCGACAGATGGAAGTGGGATCATGCCGACAGGTTCAAGAAGACATGCGAACAAGGAAACCAACGAATGGAGTATGACCCCGACAGGTGATCCGTGGGTCCCACACGGCCCTCGAATGTTCATCACTCATAAATCCTTGTATGGAGATAACTTGTAGGCTACGTCTAAAGACCCTATTCCATGCCAACGCCTATCCAATAAGTAAAGCAAAGCCCTAGATCCTGGGGCATTAAACTCCGTATCTCCCACATAAGGAAAAGCCCTACATTCACGGGATCTAGGTCGACCTTCTGCCACTATAAAAGCACCAAGTCTCCTCATAACTAAAGTAGGTAGAAAATCTCTAGCTCTCACTAACTTAACCTTCGGAGGGTTTTTGGCCGGCACCCCACCAATGTCCTTTGTTGGTTCTCGGTTTTCTTGTTCTTTAGGTACCCACTGGAGCGTTCGAGGACAATCAGTTCATTGACGATTTTTGTGCATCATATATATATAGGTATAGGTATTCAATTCATTTTTTCTCATTATTTTGTAGTCATTAAAGAGAAACAAAGAGTGTGATGTGTACAATTAGGTATTTATACTACACATTGTGAAATGAAAAAAATATATATATTTATTATGCTAAACTATAACTAATAATATTTAGATCTAGCAATGTTAAATAATTATCTATACTACTATTTAAGGAATTTTTCCCGTTTTGGATCCTCATTTTTTTGGTTCAAAAATGTCCTTATACCCTTATGTTTAAGTAGATACAAAATTAAAGGATAATCAAGTAAAAATTCAATTCTAACTCTTACTAAAATATTGTCTAAAATATAAAGTCACTCTTTTATTGATTTTTAAATTACTTTATCTACTTATAAATTAGATTCTTAAAAAAAAATTATATATATAACACTGCTTCGTATCTAAAGATTCGAGTCTATCTCTGCCCGTTGATTTAACAACTAAAAAAAAGAAAAACGATATACCTATCTTTGAAAGTCATGTGGCGAAACGTTAGTGAAGCCACGAAGGTCGGGTCGCGACAGGAGACTTTTTTAAAATTATAATAATGCTATCCTCCACCAAAACCAAATTAATTGCAGACAAAACCATGTCTTATGGTGAAATTGACCCTGATGAGACACCTATTATACGCTTAGAACATTATAATTCATCACAGGCTACTTTATCTCTCATCTTATCCTCTGTTCAATAGTCTGAATTTCTAAGAAAAGCTTAGGATAATGTCTCATCAGGGTCATCACGAACACCACCCACCTCACGGTGAGGGACACCATGGAGGTCCTGGTCATGGTCATGGAGAGGGACATAAAGATGGGCATGGTCAGGGTCCTCAAGGACCTGGGCATCATGGAGGCCCTGGTCATGAAGGTGGACATGGGCATGGTCATGGAGATGGAGGTAGTTGCGGCTCCAGAAATTTTTTCCAAGTGTTCCTCAAGAAGTATAAATTACACAATCAAATAAAAAGAAAGATTTATATATTGACAACGACAACAACAACAACAACAACAATAATAATAAAAAAAAACATACAAATACATAAAATTTTACAACATAAAGTTTGTGGAGTTCAGTTGTGGTTGTTAGTATTGCTGAACAGGAATGGATGGCAATGGCTGGGGAGAGTAAGCGAGTTTCTTATTTCCTTTTGGCCTTTAGGTTTGATTTAGTTTTAGTTTAAATTGTTTAATAACTTGTAAATCTGCGAGGCACTGAGACAACAAGGATTTTTTTTTTTTTTAATATTTGTTGAATTAAAAATGTAATCGTGTTGATGTTGGAGTAGTGATAGTCTTAGATTGAGATGAGATTGATCTTATATTGGACTTTTCTATTGGCATTTTGTTTGGGCATTGTTAGTGGTTTTATTATAATTTCTTTTTCTAGATTTTCGTTCAAGTTTTTTTTTTTTTTTTTTTTTTTTGGGGTTTCTCTATGGTTTTATAAACCAATATGGTAAAAGAATCGGAAAAGGGGACTGGTTACTGATTTTTTGGTTGGACCGAGATCCGACCAATAGTCGAACCGGTGACGTCATAAATAATATAATTAATAAAATTTTAAATTATATAAATAAAAATATAATAAGTTTATTACTAATAATGTGATAGCAAAATGTAAAAATATAATATTTAGTGACACTTTAATGTAAATTTAATCAAATTTCCTTAGAATGGACAATCACATGTTTAATTATAATCATAAAAATAAAAAAATAAAATTATTATATATATAATGAATTAATTGATGTTATATAAAAATTAAGTAAGTTTTTAAGTTTATTCACTTAATTAACTAAAACTACTTTTTTTTAATCAAAATTATCGGAAAAAGAAAAAAGAAAAGTAGTTGTACAATGAAAAAAAAAAAAGCTAAATTTACGTGACTTTGACCAATTAGTTGTATAATATATTATAATGTTTTTGAGGAAAAGTAGTCGTACGATGACAGTGTGTCAGGTAAAGTAAAAACTAAAAGTAAAGCCGTAATATAGGCTTAAAAGAATATAAAAGCATGTGATTCTTTTTGCTTGAAAGACCCTAATATATTATTAAGTTGCTCAAATTATGGATCAAAATTTAATTTTATTGGCATAAAAAAAATTCAAGGTGTTCCCAGAATTTTTTTTAAAGGTAGATAAATATAAAATTTTAAATTATTATGTATAAAAAAAAAAAAAAAAAAAAAAATCAGGTCAGGTGGTCCTAGGACCACTCTAGCCATAAGGTGGTGCCGCCCCTGCGAGTTTCCTAGCTAAACTTTGGGCCTTAAGGGATGTGCATAAAAAAATTGTACTTTACTGAATTTTCTAATCTATTTCATAAAGCTCACTCACCTACCTTTCTCTCCATTGCTTTATAAATACCTTGGCCTTGAAGGCTTTCTACATCGCACTTAAGAAGTTCACAGAGAACAAATCCCATCATACCATTCAAAACTTAGACTCCTCCTTGAGCTTAGAAAAAATATGTCTATCCAAGTCTTAGGGGCTCCACCCCAAAATGCCAAATCAGAGGTTGTTTGCCGAACAGCAAATTTCCATCCAAGCATTTGGGGTGACCGTTTCATCAGCAATACTTCTAAAGACAAGGTAACAAGATTATTTGATACCCCAATTTATGAAAATTACGTAGTAAAATTTATAATATTTTTAGCGTTTTTTGTTACAATATAATTATTTGTTCATGCAACTCATGGTGTAGAATATTCATTTTCGTAAAGTACGTGAAGTTGAAGAGCTGAAAGATGAGGTGAGAAATGAACTCTTTGCCACAGGTCATCTTTCACAACAGCTGGGCTTAATTGATGCACTCCTGCGCCTCGGCGTCGCTTACCACTTTGAAAGAGAAATCCAAGAAGCTCTGGAACATATATACACGACTTTTAACGACAAAATTGATGTTGATGATCTCTACAAAGTTTCCTTCAGTTTTCGACTGCTACGCCAAGAAGGATTTAAGGTTTCATGTGGTAAGACCCGAGTATGATTAATTTCTTCATGTAATAGCAAGTTAGCGACGTTTTTTCTATAAAACAAGTTTGGTTTTTGCTAAATAGATGTGTTCAAAAAGTTCAAAGACGAAGATGGTCAATTCAAGGAAAGCTTGACCAGTAACGTTGAAGGCATGCTAGCCTTCTATGAAGCTACACATCTCAGGATGCATGGAAAAGACACTCTTGATGAGGCCCTTGAGTTCACTACCACTCACCTTAAGTCCACAGCATCCTTTATAGGCAATCCGTTGGTAGCACAAATAACTTGTGCCCTAAAGCAGCCCTTGCACAAGGGCATACCACGGCTAGAGGCTCGGCGATATATTTCTTTCTATGAACAAAATGCTTCACATAACAAAGTTTTGCTCAAGCTTTCAATATTAGATTTCAATCTAGTGCAGTCATTGCACAAAGAGGAACTTAGTTATATCACAAGGTAATTAGTTCTAAAACCATGATCCAAAAAGACAAAGTACGAATATTTTTGGAAATAATGAAGATAATACTACAGATTTTACTATATAAACCTTGCAAAATAACGTGTTACAAATAATAATATAAAAAAAAGAAAGGTCAAATTACAATATTCCTACTTGTAGTTTGGCTGAAATTTAAGTTACCTACCTATGGTTTAAAATTTGACACTTTATCCACCTAAGGTTTAACCAAAATTTAAGTTGCCTACCTGTGGTTTAAAATCCCATGATTTAATTGTTCCACGAGATTTTTTTTATATATTATTTGATCTTGTATTTTTATGTTTTTTGTGGTTTTGGAGGAAAGAAACATAAAAGTGAAGCAAAATCACATATTTAGCCATGTTTTTAAAAGAAGTGGTTAAGAAAATCTAACTGAACTAACCTCAGGTAGGTAAAGTGTCAAATTTCAAAACACAAGTAAGCAACTTAAATTTCGGCCAAAACATAAGTGTGGTGTGTAAGTTGTAATTTACCCAAAATATTAATTCAAAATTCATTTATTATATTGTTGAAGTGGTATATAGTAGTAATCATATTCTTGATACAACAATTTATTAGTTTTTTGTAGTAAAATTTATAGCAACCCTAACATTTTGCTTTAAATATTTGGTTACTTACAATCAATTAATATTAATTGTTATATTCAAATTGTAGGTGGTGGAAAGATTTAGATTTTGCAAAGAAGCTACCTTTTGCAAGAGATAGGATTGTCGAATGCTACTTTTGGATAGTCTCGGTCTACTTTGAGCCCCAATATTCACTTGCAAGAAAAATACTGACCAAAGTTATTTCCATGACATCTATTCTAGATGATATATATGATGCTTATGGCACACTTGAAGAACTCGAACCCTTCACAGAAGCAATTGAAAGGTTCATAAATTGAATTAATTAATATATATGTCAAGACTATGTCAATCTAACTTTTGTAATTGGTATATGATATTTTCAGGTGGGATATTAGCTGCATAGATCAACTTCTAGAATACATGCAAATATGTTGTCGTGCACTCTTTAATGTATTTGAAGCAATTGAAAATGAGTTGGCCAAGAAAGAAAGATCATACCGTGTTAGCTATGCAAAAGATGTTGTAAGTGTCAAGCAACTTAACTTTTCGTGTTTTTTTGTCTACCTTTTCATGCTACGTACTTATTTCATTCATGTTGTTTAAACCTTAGATGAAACGTTTGGTTCAGGCCTACTTTGATCAAGCCAAATGGTTCTACCAAAATTACATCCCAACAATGGAGGAGTATATGCATGTTGCACATAAAAGCTCTGGTTTACCTATGCTCACAACTATCTCTTTCCTTGGCATAGGTGACATCGTTACAAAAGAGGCATTTGATTGGACCTTCAGCAACCCCAAGATTATTACAGCTTCATCCATAATTGGTAGACTCATAGATGACATGAAGTCACATAAGGTATGCGATCAAAAAATCTTATCAAGTTTCACAAGCTAGTGTGAGAGGTCTATTTCATGTGTTTCCAACTTTCTACTTACCCTTTTGAAAAACTTTGTATGTAGTTTGAGCAAGAGAGAGGGCATTCTCCCTCAGCAGTCGAATGCTACATGAAGCAACATGGTGTCTCAGAGCAAGTAGTCCATGATGAATTCAACAGGCAAGTTGCTGATGCAGGGAAGGACATTAATGAAGAGTGTATAAGACCTACTGTTGTTTCCATGCCTCTACTTATGCGTTGTCTTAATCTTACACGAGTAATAGATGTCATTTACAAGAAAGGGGATAACTACACTCACGTTGGAAAAGAGATGAAAGATAATGTTGCATCAGTGCTTATGGACCCAATACCAATATAAATGGGGTGACAAAATAAGTATATGCATAAAGAATAAAGGACTTGTCCATCAAAAAATAAATAAAATAAAGGACTTGAATGGGATCCAAGTCTGTTGATGTTCTAATATATATAGGGTCCATTTATATTGAAGATAAAAGGAAAATCTTTGGTTTATTTATTTATTTATTTATTATTATTATTTTTTTTTTTTTGATAAATTACTAGTTTCTTATTTAATAATGTAGCACTATGTTTATAATAATGATGGGGTTTACTGTTGGTATATTTTTGTGGGAGATTATAATTATTGTGCCATTCTAGTGTTGGGGTGGGTACATAAAGTTTATCTTAATAATTATCAAGTAATTATCTTTTGCTTCCCTACACTATCGTTTATTATATACTGTGAGGGAGCGAGGGTAATTGAGAGGTTAAGGAAGCTCTTTGTAAACACAATTAGCACTGTTTGGTATAATAGAACCTCTAATGAAATAACAATAACTATACTTTATGAATAACCAACCCTTGTATAGTTGTGTTTTTATTACAAAGAATCATTTTTTTTTCTTCTGATAAATAATTATTATTTAAAATAAAAAATAATTAATTCTTATTAAAAAATCCTTAACTAATAGTTATTCTCTAATCTATATAACAACTTCAACAAATAAAATTCAAATAATCCTTTTTAAATAGTGTGCTGCAACATATAAAAAATAAAAAATAAAAAATAAAATTGCATACAACCATGGGTTTTGTTTATGCCATCAAGGCATCTACGAATGGAACCATCTTCTTTTCTTTAGAATCATCAACGGATGGATCTTGATAATGAAAACCTTGATTTTTTTTTTTTTTTTTTTCCTCGAGGCTTTGTCATTAACAATCTCTCTCTCTTGAACATTGAATTTTTTTTTCCCTTTTTTTTCCTTGTGTTGTGTTTATGCCATACAAGTTACCTCATATACATAGTCAAGGAAATCACGATAATCTTCACTTTTATTTTCTGTTGAATATCACTGGATTGATTTTGTTTACAATGAGGATTTTTTTTTTTTTTTAATATTTGTTGAATTAAAAAGCGTAATCATGTTAGTGTTGGAGTAGTGGTAGTCTTAGTCTGAGATGAGATTGATCTTGTACTGGGCTTTTTTTATTGGCATTTGGTTTTAGCCTTGTTAGTGGTTTTATTATTATTTTTTTTCTAGATTTTCGTTTAAGTTTTTTTTTTTTTTTTTTTTGGGTTTTTTCCATGGTTTTATAAACCAGTATAGTAAAAGAACCGGAAAAGGGACTGGTTACTGGTTTTTTACCGGTGACGTCATAAATAATATAATTAATAAAATTTTAAATTATATAAATAAAAATATAATAAGTTTATTACTAATAATATGATAGCAAAATGTAAAAACATAATATTTAGTGACAATTTTCATGTAAATTTAATCAAATTTCCTTAGAAAGGACAATCACATGTTTAATTATAATCATAAAAATGAATAGTTTATTATTATTATTATATATATAATGAATTAATTGATGTTATATAAAAATTAAGTAACTATTTAAGTTTATTCACTTAATTAACTAAAACTACTATTTTTTTAATCAAAATTATTGGAAAAAGAAAAAAGAAAAGTAGTTGTACAATGAAAAAAAGCTAAATTTACATGACTTTGATCAAATAGCTGTATAATATATAATATAATGTTTTTGAGGAAGAGTAGTGTACAATGACAGTGTGTCAGGTAAAGCAAAAACTAAAAGTAAAATCGTAATACAAACTTAAAAGAATATAAAAGCATGTGGTTCTTTTTGTTTGAAAGACCCTAATATATTATTAAGTTACTCAAATTATGGACCAAAATTTAATTTTATTGGAATAAAAAAAATTCAGGGTGTTCCCAAAAAAATTTTTAAAGGTAGATAAATATAAAATTTTAAATTATTGTGTATAGAAATTTTTATTTTTCAGGTTAGGGTGGTCCGGGACCACTCTGACCATAAGGTGGCGCTGCCCCTGCATGGAGGAGGAGGACATGAACATGGTCATGGTGGTGGACATCACCAACATTAGGGAGATGCTGCCTTGCCAAGGGTAGTACCATCATAATATTAGCAAATAACTTGCCTCTATCACCTTTGGGATCTATGTGTGTTACAATGTGAATTACCAATGAAATCTTGCCTTTATCACTACGATTTTCACACCTTCGCCAGATATACTTTCCCTTTTATTCTACTCCACCACGGGTCCACGACATCATATTGGTCATGTTTACTCTATGTTCTGGTGTGTTCTAAGATGGTCCATAGATAAGATTAATATTCAGCACGTATAAAAATATAATAAAAAATTAAGCTGATTATTTTTCTTTTAAATGAATAAATATATAAAATTAATGTTGATGCTGCTTCCTGTGGAAACCTGTTGAAGAATGTCCTTCAAGCCCGACCCACGCAAAAACTTTTGGGCCTTTGAACAGGCTAAAAATTATGAGATACTGGATGTAGGAATTGGGCTTGGTTCCAACACGGCCTATTGGCCCGTTTCCACAACCAGTCTGTGCACAAAGCTGGTCCAAGAGAAATGCAACAATGCAGGGAAAAGCAACAAAATCCTTTTAAAAGGTTAGATGTCCAAAACATACAAAAATCCTTTTAAAAGGGAAAATCCACAAAGCCCATTAGTCTTAAAATTCAGACCTAAGTGGCCTTTGTAGGCCACAAGATCGTCGGATACTATCGGAGCGGCACCTACCACCTAGAGACACTCGACAGAAAAAAGCTACACCACCCATTGAATGCCAAGCACCTAAGGAGATACTGCAAGTAGTGCAAAAAACTACGAACTATGTTATTGCTTTCCCTTTTAAGTTATGTAGACTGTTAAGTTTTCAAGTTTTCAGTAGGGCTCCTAAAGGCCCGATGGGCAAGGTTGTCAACATCTTTATGTTCAAGTTATTTTTAATAAAGAAACTATTCTCAAGAAACCATATCCACAAACAAGAAATTGGCGAAAAATCAAGTCCTACTGACAACCAAGGACACCGACGGGTGCTCAGTCGCCTAAAATATTCTAAGTCTCACCCAAAGGGAAGACTTACAACCAAGGACACCGATGGGTGCTCAGTCGCCTAAAATATTCTAAGTCTCACCCAAAGGGAAGACTTACAACTAAGGACACCAATGGGTGCCTAGTCGCTTAAAATATTCTAAGACCCACCCGAAGGGAAGACTAATGATTAAGGATGCCGACGGGTGCCTAGCCTCTTAGAATGTTTTAAGTTTAACCCAAAGGGAAACCAACAGTGTCGACAATGAAAACAATTACACAATTTGACCAACGGTTTCAAAATATCAAGAAAAAAAAAATATATATATATATATATATATATTGAAATTCAAGCACATAAAACCGACAGAGGCATCAAATATGATAAATAAAGTGTCTCATCACATTGCTAGGCCAAAAACAAGGCACCTTAATTGTTTTCTAAAAAAAAAAAATTAGTCCAAAAAAAAGAGAAAAACAAAGGAAACTATTTAGATCTGGGCATCGTCTGGATCGTTCAATTGAGTTGGCTCGTCAATTTCCTCCTTCACATAACCGTCGGTCCCATCAACCACAAGAGGGCTAACCTCCATCCCTTTGAGAATGGCATCCCCTTCATTGCGGGCATCTCTACTGTGGGGTGTCATGGGGATAGGGGACTCTATCTGGACTTCGGAGAAATCCACCTTGGGAAAGAGAAGGGTCATCTGTTTGCAAAAGTCCTCGAAATAGTTGTCGTATTAGATCCCCAGCTCATCAAAGTAAGGTTGGGACAATGGAATTCAATAACGGCGTCGGCCTTTATCTAGTCTATCTGCTTACAAAGGGCTTCCAACTCTGTCACCAAATTGGTGTTCTCTTTTTCTAACTCCTCAGCCCGATGAGCGCTGCCTCTAGTTGGCTTAGTTTCTCCCTCAGCTCTTTAACTTTAGCACCAAGGGTCTACATGCCATCCATATAAGTCTTCAGCTTCGCCTCCTCATCAGCCAATCAGTTCCTCAGCCTCTTGACCAACGCCTTCTTGGCAATGCACCTTATCTGGAGTGCCCTCATCCTCACCAAGCCCTGGAAATAGACAAATGATCAAGTGGGGCAGGAATTTATAGGAAAACTACTAAGTCAAAGGGAAAAATTGCTCACCTTTACCATATCAAAAAGGCCTAAATCCCCTAAAGCTTCAGTCTTATGTTCCGAGCACTCATCGATGTCAAGGTCACGAACAAGAAATCGGGCTGTCTCAACAACTAACTCCTGGCTCCTCACCAACAAAGGGACGGAGGGACCTAGGGAGATCATCAAGCCCTTTTCCCACGTCGTGCCAATGGGGTTCAGGGATGGGAGAAGTGGAATCCAAAGCGACGGAGGGAGCCGACGAGTCGTGAGCCCTTTTTTCTCTCGGACCACCCTCCAATGATGACTTCTTTTTTTGGTTGATGGACGATGAGAGGGGGACGTCAATTGCCTGCTTGGTACGAAGGGCGACGGCCTTCTTAACCTGCGCTTGCTTGTTCTTAATAGGTTCCATTTCTGAAAAGGTCAAAGAAGTTAAAGACTGAACAATTTGAAACAAAAGCGATGGGAACAATTTGAAACAAAAGCAACGGGAACAATTTGAAACACAAGCGACAGGAAAACAAAAATACTTATGAATTCTAGTAATTTTATCAAGTCATCGGGCATTTAGGGTCAAAACGGGCCCACCACAATAGGTGTGCAGAGTGTCAAGGGTGACGAGTCTCTTCTAAGACCTTTACGCAAAATGGATGTCCAACACCTGTGTAAGAAAATCCTCCTGTTTGGGAGTAATCACAAGCAAGTCCTTGGCTAGAAAAAAACATGTAAACAGTTAGCCTAACAAGGAAAATAAAACCGACAGATGACCTACAGGACTCGTTCAAAACTCCCCATGTATCGTCATAAAAATCATTGATGGTGTCCTACTCGTCGAATTTGCACACCCAATTGGCCCCCCGGACAAAGAAAAACCCACTTTTCCATGTACAGTTGGAGTCAGGCATTCCAGACACCAACCTCAAACTGGCCCAATGGTACACAAAATTATAAAAACCCAAAGACGCGGCTATCTCCTATAGTTTATAGCAATAGAAAAATTCCTCAAGCATCAAGGAATAGTTACCTCCACTTAGTTGACCCCACTTCAACACCTATAAAGATCCTCCAAGCGTTAGGGGCTATCTCATAGACGGATATGCCCAAGTAATTCACCAACCGACGGTGGAGGTGGCTTAGAGGCAACCTCAAACCCACAATAAAGGCCACCTCATAAAAACCAACCTCGTGCGAACAACCAGTGTAGCACTTCTCCCCCTTGGTACCTTTCCTCATAGGGACATCGTTGAAAATCTAAAAGCGAGGCCTGAGCCTACCATAAACGTCCTTCGTCGTACTCACTAGGAAGTCATTAACTGACCAAATGTCAGGGAGAATGATTTTTCTACTGGATTTGCCCAATGAGTTAATTTCAACCTCCTCCTAAGGATAATCAACCGATGGCTCCCTCTCGAAGACAAATGGCTCCTCGAACACATACTGACATCCCGATGAATAAGACTCCTCATCGCCCAACTCCATACGGGCAAACATAGAACGTTCACTCATCACTCCACTATTTTTTTACATTCTTTCGCCTACAGGCGACGAATGAAAACTAAGAATCTACTCACTCTAACCCATAAAACAATGGACCGACAGATGTTTAATGAAACAAAATAAAGAGTAAAAAGAAAAAGGGAGAGAAGAGAACTTACATGAAACCGACGGAGAGCTTGAGCTAAATACGATCGACAGGAGTAGAGAGAAGTGAAGAAGAGCTGGGAGGAGACGAAAAGGAATCTCTAAGAAAAACAACCTCAAGTTAATTTTATTTGATTAAGACCTTTTCTGCCCTCAATTCTTTAGTTTAACATTGCTAATCACTTTCTTATTAGTTTGTGAATAGATTTAACTGAGGGAAACGGTAAAAAATCAAGCCTAGGAGCTTTTTTCTTTAAGGTATTCTTTCTAGCTTTCTTTTTATTTTCTGTCTTTCTTTTCTTGTTTTAATCTTGTTTTTGGTTTGATTTATATTTATGCATGTTTGCCTAAGGTAGTATATAGTTCTGTTTATGTTCTGAGCATGCTAAGTTGTTAGAATTAGGTTTTTCTTGCTTGTGCTTTGTTTGTTGCATTTGTTAGGTTTTCTGGGCAAGGACTTGCGTACACATAATCTTGCCTGCGCACGTGAGCTTGATATGAGCACGCAGGCCTGTTCTAGCATGAGTGATTCCGTTGCCCAAAAACCCTAAATTTTTGTTTGTTTGTTTGTTTGTTTTGTTTCTACTTCCACATGTTTGTTTGTTTAGTCTCTTTTCCATGCTTTTATGCTTTTATGCTTTCAATGCCCATGTTTCACATGTTTAATTGTTTGGTTTGCTATCACATATTAGAGTTAGGGTTTGTTTAGTGTTTTCCTTGTTTTGATGACATGAACATGCATTCACATGCTCACGCATAAATGCTATAGGTGCTAAGTTGCTACAAGGTAAGTCAAAGGTAAGTCATGCATTGGAAATGTTTATGCATTTGTCATATGATCTTGTTTTGGTGCTAGAGATGAATGTGAATGCTTGGATGAATCACATATTACTTGGATCTTTCCTTATGCTTTTGCCTTGAATATACTTTGATGCCATGTTAGATGAATGATAAGGTTGTATATGTGTGGGTTGGTTTCTTATGCTTCAAGGATGGATATCTATGTGTTTCGGGATGATGATGCCATGTTGTATGCTAGATGCATGTTAGTGTGTGTATGAGTCTAGGACATAAATGTTGAGCTAGTTTTTAATAGGGTTAAGGTGTAAGACACGATGATGGGAGGCCAACCTTAGGGTTGGGCAATCTTGGGTGCCTAACACCTTCCCAAGAGTGTACCTAAATTCCGAACTCATACTTTGGTAGTAAGATCAAAAAGTCTTTCCTCGAAGGGATACTATATATATGGTTCCTAGACCACTGCAAAAACTAGGAGGCGACTCCCCCCTTGTGTCTACACCAATGCCTATCCAATAAGGAAAGCAAAGCCCTAGATCCCGAGGCATTAAACTCTGCATCTCCCACATAAGGAAAAACCCTATGTTCACGGGATCTAGGTCGGCCCTTTGCCACTTTAAAAGCACCAAGCCTCCTCTAACTAAGGTATGTAGAAAACCCCTAGTTCTCACATTATTGAATTCTTGGTGATTTTTCTTTCACTAACTTAACCTTCGGAGGGTCTTTGACTGGCACCCTACCGGTGGTCTCTGTTGGTTCTCAATTTTCTTATTCTTCAGGTACTCATAGGAGCATTCAAGGACAATTAGCTCACTGACGATTTTTGTGCATCATATATATATATATATATATATATATATATATATATGGGTATTCAATTCATTTTTTCTCATTATTTTGCAGTCATTAAAGAGAAACAAAGAATGTAACGTGTATAATTAGGTATTTATACTACGCGTCGTGAAAAGAAAAAATATATATTATGCTAAACTATAAATAATTATGATATTTAGATCTAGCAATGTTAAATAATTATCTATACTACTATTTAACGGGCATTCCCAATTTGGGATCCTCATTTTTTTTGTTCAAAAATACCCCTACACTCTTATGCATAAGTAGAGACAAAACCAAGGGAGTCAATTCCGTACCGTACCGTACTGGCTAGTACCACCGGAATATACCACACCGGCAAGGAAACTGGTACATATAACCCCCCTGTTTCATACTAGAAAAAATACCGGCCGTACCGGCCAATTTCGGGCAATACCGGCCGGTATAGAAAAAAGTTTTTTCTTTTTTTTAAGTTTTGTAATTTTTGAATTTTTGTTAGGGTAGAATGGTAACTTATTTGCATTAACTTATTAGTATTATTTGTTTTCTTAGTATGCAATGGTAACTTTTAAGCTTTCTATTTTTTATATTGTGTTTTTTTTTTCTTCTTTTAATTGATACTAAAATCTAAAACCATGAATAATTAGTTCTGAATTGAGGAAATGTTTTATGGTAAACTTTTATATTTATTATAATACACACACACACACACATACATATAAATATATATATATAAATATATATATTTATAAATATAAAAAATAGCGGTAAACCCGAAACGGTACACCGGTATTGACCGATATCCGAAATATATCATACCGCTGGCCAAACGGGTACAGCTTCCGGTATGAGAAATTATAAGATCCACATGGTGGACAAGTGACGTGGTCCATCATTCCACTAAAAAATTTACACCTATTTAAAATTGTTAGTTAGAAAATTTTTTTAAATAGAAATTAATTACTGACTCAACAATTTTAAACAAGTGGAAGTTTTTTAGTGGAATGGTGGACAAGTGACGTGGTCCACTAGAGGACTCTGTAATTTCTCCTCCAGTACAGTATTGACTCCCTTGGACAAAACTAAAGGATAATTAAGTAAAAATACAACTCTAACTCCCACTAAAACATTGCCTAAAATATAGGGTCACTCTTTTGTTAATTTTTAAATTATTTTATCCACTTATAAATTAGATTCTCAAAATAAAATATATATATATCTATACTATTATTTAAGAGGTTTTCCTGTTTGGATTCCTCAATTTCGATGTCTAAAATACTCTCAAATTTACCAGTTTGTAAAACTTAAATAGTAGGGTTATATAGGTAAATTTGCTAATTTAAAAACTCCTAAATTTTAGCAAAATTTAAAAAAGCATTTTACAAACTATTTGCTCCTTGAATAACTAACTCCCACTCTTCAAACACCATACATAACCATCCCACTAACTTCCTACTAAATCAAAATCTTCTAGGATCAGTTACTACTTTTATATCTCTATCTCCCCCACTTTTACTTGCTCGTCTACTCATTTTTCAATTCCAAATAATCCCATTGTACTCCTATTTCAGATTCAGTTTTCACCTTGCACACGTTACTCCATTACTCCAGAGAAAAATTAGAATGAATTATAGGGCTGATGACTCACTAATCTATCCTTCCATCAAACAATTTTAAAGAATTTTCTTCAACTCTTGCCTTTTCAACCAAAGCCCATGATGATGGTGAGCAATTCCTAAGATCCCCTGAATTGCATATTTCCAATTGTTTGGATTTTTCCTAAGTTAATTTCATCAATTCAACTACATTTATAAATGAAAACTAAAACTTTGAAAACATGCAATAGGAATCGACGGAGAAATGCATACAAAGGTTAGTAATGCAGAACTTGATTTAACTATTACGTATTTGTTTTTATGTTGATGTGTTATTGGTTCTTTTCCATGTAGCCTTTTCAAATTGAATAGAAATGACCTGCTCTTAATGAAAAATGCCAGAAATTATGATACTATTTCAACAAAAGAGAAATTCATTCGTGCTAAGATATTCCTCTAACAAATTTAGTTTCTAGCCTTGGGTACATGCCAATAAAAAATGGCATATAAAATTACAATCTCATGTAAAGGTGAATAAAAAGTTATCTTCAAATGATTTTTTTTTGGCAAAACTACAATGTTGATCCCTGAAGTTTACCCTATGTGCGCAATTGATCCCTCAAGTTTGAAGCGAGCACAATTGGTCCCTCAAGTTTTAAAACTGAGTTATATTAGTCCTTCTACTAACTGCCGTTAGTGGTGTTACTTACGTGGTTAACGGAACAATAACTTGACATTTTTTTAATAATAATGTGGCATTTTTTAATTCAAAAAATTACAAATTGTTTGGTACTAATTGGTTCTTAGTATTATGTTGGTGCCAACATGTTAAACCTTACAAGTAAGTTAAAGATTTAAAAATAAAAAATAAAAATAAAAATAAAAACTACTTGCAAAGCTGCTCACATTTTTCATACAAGTTTTGAAAAATATTGTTTGACCTTTACGGAGGCTTCAGCCTTCAACGAGTGTCCCACCCTTGTGGCTTTTAAAACATATTTACTGGTCTAGTTTTTTTTTTAAATGTTTATTGAAATCCAATTTATGTAGCGTCTGTGTCTTCCTTTTACTTGATTTGATTTCCTTAATGAATTTTTCTTATTGATGTATATGGAATGGCCCCTCTTCATGAACTGCGGTAATTAATCTGACATTTTAAACAAATTTCCAATGTCTAGGAAGTGAAGAGGATGGAAGTAAACTACCTGCAGTATCATCCAATCCAGATTGCCTACCGTGTTACTCAACAGCATATATGTTTGAAGTACTCCAGCCAAGATGAGGATTCAATTCGACAAGCATTGCAGGATCTAAAAGAGCAATATATTGTCGGAAGGATCTAGAGTTTGGTGTAAAGCACAATTCTGTATTTTGGTACATACTTGAACTGAAAGAACAATGTAACAGGTTTGCTATCTGGACCGGAGATGTATTGCCAAACTTTTGTAGAACAGTCATTACGTCTGTGTTAACAGAAAGCCAGAATGTGCAGGTTCAAGTTTTAATTAAAAAAATTTGTAATTTTTTTAATGATGCGGCTAGGGTTTGGGATTCTCCACTCTCTCCCCTTTTCTCTCTTGTTTGGTACTAGGTTTTGAATCAAATTGTTTATTACATTTTTTTGATGGGGAGATTATTTCTTACGTGTAAATTTATTTTGTAATTAAAAAATGCCACATCTTTTAAAAAAAATGCCAAGTCATTGTTCCGTTAGCCACATAAGTAACACCACTAACGTTAATTAGTAAAAAGACTAATACAACTCAGTTTTAAAACTTAAGGGACCAATTGTGCTCGCTTCAAACTTGAGAGGCCAATTGCGTACACAGAGTGAACTTGAGGGATCAACATTGTAGTTTTGCCTTTTTTTTTCTTTTTTTAATAAAAGAGTGTCATTGGAATTATAGTAAACTACATATTCATGATTATGTCATATGTTTGTTTCTGCTACTCGATTGTTTATATTGGCAGGTGTTAAGTCTTTCAATTGTTCTATGTCTATGTCTATTGGAACGGAAATCGCAAGCGCAAAGCAAAGAAGTTATGACTGGAGTTTGTTAAGGACATATTTTTATGTAATTGGTATATCCTTTGACAAAACGCACTTTACTTGTATTTGGGTAAATCTAAGTAGATTCAAAATGATCATTACAAGTGATTAAATTGAAGACATGAAGATTACTCAAGAACTACTCAAGAAAAGTGCAATCTACAAGTCTCGATACCTCCCCAACAGAAGCTCTATCTGTCGAGATTCATTAAAGCTCGACACATGTCTCGATCTATCGAGCTTACGGGATTCAGACTATAGCCAGCAACGTTTTTACTCTAAAAGGCTATTTGTTTATGGGTTTGTATAATCCTCATAGGACTAGGAAAACCCAAGATTTGTGGGTTTGTATAATCCTTATTGGACTAGGAAAGCCCAAGGTTTATGTAAACCTATTTGGAATAGGAGAGCCCATTAAGCTCCTATTTAAAGGAGGTGGAAAAAGAAAAACCTAACCCTAGAGAGCTTCATAAGATTTTCTTTTTGAAACCCTAGCCTCCTTCTACAAACGAAAGAGTTCTTGCTGCGTTTCTTGTATGTCTTTGGGTTCTATAACCAAGCAAAGTCTCTTGCACCAACATTAAAGATCTTATTGGTGTTTCTATGTGAAGCTGCTACAAATCAACTATAACAATCAAAGGGTTGCTGTGGAGTTAGTCATGTACTTGGATTCATGCAAAAGAGTAAGCCGCGTACTGGAATCCACGCATCAGATTGGTTAGTCACGTATTGGGAGCAGTGCAAAATGAGAGATTGTCACTATAGAACAAGTCCAATTGGGTATTGGGGTAAGAGTTCAACTGTAGGTTGATATAAGGTACTGGGATTCCTTTACTTGTAACTGCTTGTTGTGATAATAGTGAATTCTCAGAAGTGGTGACCTTAAAATCATTTGGTGGGGTTTTTGCCGTGTTAGTTTTCCCCATTCGTAAACAAATCACTCGTGTCAAATTTATTTTCCGCTGCATTTAACTTAGTTGGTGATTTGTTTGTGCTACCACGCGTATTGCATGTTAATTAACTTAATTAATTCACTTGGCTAATTAATTGGTTAATTCATCACAAGGGGTCAATTCGTTTTTGGCCTATCAGAGTTAAGTCATGCTGTACATATTTTTTCTAGAAATGCTATGTCTACAATATTTTTACAACAAATCCTAAATGTCACCTATGATTTGTTGTGAAAATGTTATGGACGTAACACTTCTCTTTTTTCAGTAGTAGGGTTAAACATCTATTCCATAAATTTTAGTTTTTCTTAGTAAGAATTTGTTCCATAAATCTACATACGAACATATGTTTTCAATGCTATATCGGTGTTCATTTTTTGGAGTGAATCTCATGACACTTTTGGTCATATTAGTAGTTTAAAATGCATAAATATTAACTAGCCTCTAAGCACGCGTGTAAGAGACTCTTCTAATTTTTGGTAAAAGTTAATAATTTGCATTTATTATAAATTAGGATTACTACATTTTTCAATCACAAAAATATCTAGGAGTGTGATGAGCATTTGTACCAAATATTAAAATTATTAACCTTTCTCAATGCATAACACTCATCACACTCCTAGGTATATTTTTGTGATTAAAAAATGTAGTAATCTCAATTTATAATAGATGCAAATTATTAACTTTACCAAAAAATAGAAGAGCCTTTGAGCATGCCCTCATGCGCATGCTCAGAGGCTAGTATAACATTGCTTCATTTCAGTGTGATGAGATCTAAAGATTCAAGTCTATAAATATATATATATATATATATAAATAGATCAGACAAGTCTAGGTCTGTGTCATTTGGGATGGAGCATTTTTTAGACAGAAAGTAATAGCCTTATTTGACACAAGAGCAGCACCAACAATTCTCCACCCCAAGATTTTACCTGCAAAATTTTGGCTACCCCATAACCAGATGTTTAGAGCGGCAAATGGAGAAACATTCCTTATCACTCTAAAAAGTAAGTCTCTTTTCATTAGAATCTTTCCAATCCTTACCATTAAACACCAAGTCCTTGGATCCCCTCTCACAGGTAGAGATCTTCTCATAGGGTTTGATCTTCTTCATCAAATACCTAACCTTAGATGTTCTTCAAAAGGACTATTGCACAAACAACACCTTCTCACCTGGACCCAAGTACCCCATCTATTCACGGTTGACCCCTTTGACTCTTTGAGACTCCAAATTATCAGTGATTGTTGTGTAAACAGCCAGTCTAAGTTTCTTCTTAAAAATCCAAATCCTTTGTGGAAAAACCCAAAATTTTTCATATACCTTCCCTTCAAGAAAAATGAAGATGTCAACCCCACAAAAGCCAACCATAGAGGAATGAATCTAGACCATTTAGCCTTGGCTAAGTAAGAACTAACTACCCTCTTTTCAGAAGGCCTCATTGAACCTACAACCTCTCCATGGGCATGTGAAGCTTTCTATGTTAACAAGCATTCTGAGCGAGTCCGAGGAAAACTCAGATTAGTAATCAATTACCAGGATCTTAACTATTTTCTTGCAGATGATAAGTTTCCCTTGCCAAACAAGAGTGCTCTCTTTCAACATCTTTCAAATGCGAAAGTATTCTCAAAGTTTAACCTTAAAGAAGGATTTTGGCAATTAGGAATCCATCCAGAAGAGAGATACAAGACAGCTTTTTGCATCCCAGACCACCATTACCAATGGACTGTTATGCCTTTCGGTCTCAAAAATGCTCCATCCCCATTCCAGAAAGCAATGGTAACGTTGTTCCAACCACTCTTGACCAATGCATTAATTTATGTTGATGACATCCTCTTGTTCTCAAAAGATGAAAAATCCCATGCCAAGTTGCTCACTAAATTTTATAATTTAGTGAAATCTCAAGGGATAATGCTTTCAGAAAAGAAAATTGTCATAGGACAGTCTTCCATAGACTTTTTGGGAGTGAACATTTCAGATGGAAGATATATTTTGCAGCCTCACATAGCTGCCTCTCTTGGTGAATTTATAGACAAACTTACAAGTGCCAAACAGATACAACAGTTTCTTGGAATTGTAAATTACATGTCAAATTTTATTCCAAAAATTTCCAGATATATATATATATATATATATATACTTGAATCTTTAGATCTCATCCCACGAAAACGAAGCAATGTTATACTAGCCTCTAGTTTTCTTGTTCTTCAGGTACCCACTAGAGCATTCAAGGACAATCAGCTCCCTGATGATTTTGGTGCATCATATATATATATATATATATATATATAGGTATTCAATTCGTTTTTTCTCATTATTTTGTAGTCATTAAAGAGAAACAAAGAGTGTAATGTGTACAATTAGGTATTTATGCTACGCATAGTGGAAAAAAAATATATATGTATTATGCTAAACTATAACTAATAATATTTAGATCTAGCAATATTAAATAATTATTTATATTACTATTTAAGAGGCTTCCCCTGTTTGGGATTCTCATTTTTTTTTTTTTTTTATTCAAAAATGTCCCTACACCCTTATGTTTAAAGTAGAGACAAAACTAAAAGACAAGCAAGTAAAAATACAACTTTAACTCTCACTAAAATATTACCTAAAATATAAAGTCACTCTTTTATTAATTTTTAAATTACTTTATTTATTTATAAAATAATTTCTTAAAATAAAAATTATATATATATAGCATTGCCTCGTTTCCGTGCGATGAGATCTAAAGATTCGAGTCTATCTCTGCCCGTTGATGAAACAACCAAAAAAAAAAGATATACATATCTTTGAATGTCCTGTGGCGAAACGATAGTGAAGCCACGAAGGTCGAGTCGCGACAGGAGACTTTTTTAAAATTGTAATAATGCTATCCTCCACCAAAAGTCCAAAACCAAATTAATTGCAGACAAAACCATGTGGGTGAGGGTGAAATTGACCCCACCTCCCATCTTATATAATACACCTATTATCCGCTTATTAGAACACAATAATTCATCACAAACTACTTTATCTCTGATCTTATCCCCAATTCAATAGTCTGAATTTCTAAGAAAAGCTTAGGATAATGTCTCATCAGGGTCCTCACGACCACCCACCTCACGGAGGTCCTGGTCCTCAAGGACCTGGGCACCATGGAGGTCCTGGTCCTCAAGGACCTGGGCATCATGGAGGCCCCGGCCCCGGCGGTCATGGTCATGGAGAGGGACATAAAGATGGGCATGGTCAGGGTCAGGGTCCTCAAGGACCTGGGCATCATGGAGGTCCTGGTCATGAAGGTGGACATGGGCATGGTCAAGGAGGAGGAGGAGGTGGTGGTGGAGGAGGAGGACATGAACATGGTCATGGTGGTGGACATCACCAACATTAGGGAGATGCTGCCTTGCCAAGGGTAGTACCATCATAATATTAGCAAATAATTTGCTCTTTGCTTTGTAAGCCAAAGAGCAAAATCTACCCTGTGTGTTTGTGAAAAAAAAAAATTTGAAATCTAGATGAGTGTGTTGCAGAAATTGATGCTTATGTAATGATTCCGAAATATGTAATGATTCCGTATCATGTATGTTGTTCTCATCTTTGGGATCTATGTGTGTTACAATGTGAATTAGTAATGAAATCTTGCCTTTATCACTACGATTTTCGCACCTTCACCAGATCTACTTTCCCATTTATTCAATTCCACCACATCATCATATTGGTCATGTTTACTCTATGTTCTGGTGTGTTCTAAGATGGTCCATAGAAAAGATTAATATTCAGCACATATAAAAATATAATAAAAGATTAAGCTGATTATTTTTCTTTTAAATGAATAAAAATATATAAAATTAATGCCGATACTGCTTCCTGTGGAACCCTGTTGAAGAATGTCCTTCAAGTCCGACCCACGCAAAAAATTGTGGGCCTTTGAACGGGCTAAAAATTATGAGATACTGGATGTAGGAATTGGGCTTATTTCCAACGCGGCCTATTGGCCCGTTTCCACAACCAATCTGTGCACAAAGCTGGTCCAAGAGAAATGCAACAATGCAGGGAAAAGCAACAAAATCCTTTTAAAAGGGAAAATCCACAAAGCCCATTAGTCTTAAAACTCAGACTTAAGTAGCTTGGTAGGCCACAAGACCTGTGAAGTTTGAATCTTTGGATCAATATGGAACCCTAAGATACTATAAAAGAGGATCTTTTACAATATTCTTTTCTATGGACTCACCTTAGCTCTCTTCTCTTTTCTAAGAAAATATCTTCTGGGTTTTGCTTGCTAATTTACTTTTATTTCTCTCTTGCTTCTAGCTTGCTTGTTTTGTTAACATATATTCCTTTCTATTATATCTAAAAATATTAAAAAGTAAAAAAAAAAAAAAATTAAGTGAAATATATTAGAATATAAAAAATTAAATAAATATTAATTTTATTAATATTTGGATATAATTTATAAAAAATAAAAAATATATTAAAAAAAAAAAAGCCTCATTTGAGTTTTACCTTTAGGCCCAAAAATGTATGAAGCTAGCCCTGTTTGATAAATACAAGGAGACCGCACCATGATTAATGTTCTTTAATTTAGGCAAGATTCAAATTTATGTTTGAATTCAAAAAAAAAAAAAACAAAAATTTATGTGTTTTTATTGGATGATAAGAAACTTTAGGATAAATTGCAAAGTACATCCGTGAAATTTGGGATTGCTTGGATTTTACACTCTAAAGTTTGGTTCTATTAACAAAAACACACTCTCAGTTAGTTTTGGCTGTTAAATGACATGTCATCGTGCTGACATGTTTTTATCTTTGGCCAAATCATTAGACGATGCAGTTTTGCCCAAAAGTCAAAACACAAAACTCAGCTATTACATCATATCGTTTCACCCAAATAAAAACTATTACCAAATTCCTAACTCATGAACCCCAACTTCTAATAGCAGACCCCACAAACCCATTCAAGCTCATCCCAATTTGTATACTTATGGATATACTTTGTTTTTTAATGCCTAAATATATATATGTAGACACCGTATTTCGTCCACTCTCGATTTGCGTGTTGGACCCCGAAAATGTAAAAAATATGAACTTTTCTCCAAGGGGCCATGGAAACATCCAGATTAAGGTGACAACCCATTCGGGCATCGAGCACTCAAAGTACCCTTTTAGGTCAAATTGACCTAAATGCCCTTGGTCAACCTTGGATTGACCAAAAGTCAAAGTTGGTCAAAATCATCCCAAAATAACATTTTTCATGTTTCTACATTAAACCCGAGCTATTCAGAGATTTTCGTCAACTTTGACCAAGATTGACCCGAAGTTAACTCTCAAAAGTCTTAGAAACCTTAATTTTGATCCAAACGTCGAAACGAGTTAAAACCAGCATCATCACAAAGATTATTGAATTCCATTTCCAAAAACTAGTCACGGGTCGAAATTGAAGTCAAAACGGTTGAGATATCTCGAAAAACGTGTAAGGTAGGTCAGCTCACTTCCCAAGGCCAGGCCATAACTTTTGATACATCCGTTAAATTTTCAATTTCTTTAGTGTTCTGGAAACTAGACATCCAGGGCTTTCCAAGGACACCAAGATCAGCTCAATTGGAGTTCGGAAAGGCCTTCAAATATGCTATCGAATTTAGAACCGAAAAGCTAGAGGAAAAAAATACAATTGCTAATGTCAGTAGACCCAACCCGATGGCCACTAAAGGGTTGCTGGCCTAACTCGGCACACCCCTCAGGAAGCATGCCAAAAGTTTATTTAACCCGCGCAAACCCCTAGATTTCAAAAGAAAAAAGGTTTTTGGGGCATTTTCTGGAAATTTTCTATGCAATTTTCTCTCTCTTTTCTCTACATTTCTCTCCCAAAAACACATCAAAAAGCCTTTGATTCCTCCTTTCTCTCAACAATCACAAGGTAGTGTTTTTGCTCTCAATCTTCCTCTCCTTGGCTCCATACCTTGGATTTGAGATTTATGGGTATGGATGTAGCTTTTTAGCTACAATCCATACCCGTTTATTTTCCTAGCATGTTCTTGCTTTATCTTGCTTCCTAGCATGTTCTATGTTTTTTTTCTCTAGCATGTTTCCTTGCTTTTTGCCAAGTTTTAATGCTTTGATGTTGTTGGCCTAGCCTTCTTGGGATAAGATATGTCTAAATTTTGTGTTTGTACTTAGATCTACATGTGTTCGTGCTCCTTGCCATGCTTTTGCTTAAATCTACATGTTTATGTGCTCCTTGTCGTGTCTATGCTTAAATCTATATGTTTATGTGATCTTTGCCATGACTATGCTTAGATCTACATGTTTATGTGCTCTTTGCCATATTTTTACTCAAATCTGTATCTTTGAGTGTTTTGTGCCCTGTTCATGTGTCTAGATCTACATGTTGATTGCTATGCCATGTGCTTCTAAAGCCTTTCTACCTCTTGTTATCTCCTTTTTCTTGTGTTTTGGCCCTTTTGGTAGGGTGTAGATCTAGATCCTGTGGTCTAGGCCTACATCTTTACACATAGGCCTATATCAAAGGGTTTGGATTATTTCCTTTATGCATATCTATGTTTGCCTGCTTGATTCTATGCTTTATATCCATGTTTGCCTGTCTAGATGTAGGCTTTGCCATGCCTTGTGCCCTCCATGGACTTGTGCTTATCGATTTTTGGAACCACTTGCTTCTATGGTTACATCCATCCCTCCTAAGGCTTGTTTGGATGTAAACACTTGTGAGATACACCTCTGTGGTATCGGTATGATTGATACACAGTTTTCTCTGCTCCGTGCGATGTTGATATGGTTGCCTTGCTTGTTTTGTGTTGCCTGTTTGGTTTTCTTTGCTTCTTTGCATGATTGCCTACATGTTCATACATAAGTCTGTGTGTCGTCCATACTCCAATCCAATGGTACTATGGAAACTCAAACCAAACCTATATTTTTCCTCCTAGGACACCCTTTTCTGTTCGATAACATGTTTGTTTGCCCCCGTTCAGCATCTTTTTCTAGTTTTTCTTTTAGCATGCTTTTTCTTCAATTTGTTTCTTTGCTTGTTTGCTGGCTTGTTTCGTTTGTCATTGCATGTACACGCATGGAGCATGGACACTTGGAGTAAGGGTGCGACTTCCTAAACACAAGTAAAATGGGCAAGGATGCAAGCAAGAAGATTCAAGCCCACAAAGGGCAATGTTCTATAAATTAGGGGGCCTAGCCCCTAATGAGTGGTTCTCTCTCTCTCTCTCTCTCTCTCTCTCTCTCTCTCTCTCTCTAAGCCTCTTCTCTTGAGCATGTACTAGGGTTCCCCCTCCCCTTGCACCCTTTACTTTTCCTGCTCTTTGCTTGGGCCACATTTCATGGGTATGGCAATGTTTGTTTTACATTTCCTGTACCTTGCTGGGCCATACCCTTGAAACGTTGGTAATGTCAGTTTTACTTTCCTGCTCTATGTGACAGCATTGTGCGTGATGTATGTATGTGTGTGTGTGTATGTGTGTGTGTGTGTGTGTGTGTGTGTGTGTGTGTGTGTGTGTGTCGGTGATTGTGCACTTTGTATGACAAACTCTCATGGTTACGTGAGTGACCCTCTCTGGCCATAAGTGCTCTGGACCATGTGGCATGAGTATGCGCTCAAGGCGATTATTGTAGGTGCATATTTGTATCATATTGTATGCATGGTCACCGCAGTGTAATCGTCCCAATCCATGTCACCAAGTGACATTTGTTTCCCTATGTATGCATCATGTATCAACTTGTTTAATGCTTTGAGGGGCTCCAGCTCGTCCTAGCACGAGCATGTTGGCACGCGTCGTATACACCAGCACGAAACCCTGTAGGTGCACCATAACGCACCAAATGCAAAACTCTGCCGGATTTTCGCCATGAAAATGGGGCATCCCCATTGCCATATTCTCATGTTGAAAGCTTGGTGAGAATAGCATTCAGTGTGCTATGACACATCTGAGGTGAAGTGTTGTTGGATTTCCGCCACAAAAATAAGGCGAAATGCTATCAGATTTTCGCCGCGGAAATTTGGCAATAATTCCAAACACACTTGGAAAGTATCGACTGAGACCACACCCTTTCTGAATCCAAATCTCAAAGCCCCATTCGTTTAAAGCCCCAAAAGTTAATGCCAATAGCTCATTTTTAATTGCCAATGTTCAAAAATTATGATTTTACCAAAACAAAAGACTATTTATGGACAAGCGTTGTGGGATGCCTAACACTTTCCTAAGACGTAACCAGAAGTCCGAACTTAAGAATCAAGATTTTTTTTACCCATCCACATTAGATTAGGAAATACGACATTTTTCTTAGCCTAGGATTGGTAATTAAATCAAATGGAGTCAAGTGACCAATCACACCTTAGAAAAACTCAATGATTGGTGGCGATTTCACTTACCCTTGGTAATTTCCTTAAAATCAACTTATATTCTAGTCACACACCCGAGGTACAACACACCTCCATACACCCCTTCACACCGAAAGAGGGAGAAGCATGCGAGTGTCGCCGCGATGGGTGGTTGAGTAGCCGCGAGGCGTCAACAATATATATATATATATATATATATATATATATATATATATATATTGTAAGATATCGTGAATTGAACTTACTATTTATAGAAGTGGGACAGATTCATGTACATGTAGCAAAGAGCTTCAAAATCAATTGAAAAATATGAAGAAGAGAAGAAGGAACTCAAGGAGACAAAAGGTCTGTTTGTTTTAGGAGTTTGAAATTGAATTTTCTAAAAGTCTAACTAGCTTTCAAATTCTCACTCTATTTTCAAAATTCTGAAAAATAAATTATACTAAAGAGTTGTGAAATCAAGTAAATGAAGGAAAAGACAAAAAGGAAACATTAAAGAGAAATGCTAACGAGTGCCTTTAGGGCACTGGTTAAGAATCCAATTAAAGAAAGTTTTTATGAGAAAAAAAAAATAAACAATTAATGTTTTGACAGTTTTTTTCATTTCGCATAAAAGTGATGTCAAAAATTTCCTAAAATGGATTCTTAACCAGTACCCTTAGGGCACTCGTTAGCATGACCCAACATTAAATCGTGGCTTTCCAAGAAATAGGCCCCTAGAGCAATGAGAAGCCTTATAATTGAGTTCTTATATTAGAGATTTGACGAAGACAAAGGCGAAGATGAAGACAAAGATGTTTATGTAGAGAACCTGATCTCTGGTCTTCTTTTGAAACTTCAAAGAGCTGTCAAGCTCCATATCTGCTTGGATGGGTTCATGGGGTCTACTATCAGAAGCTGTGGTTCATGGGGTAGGGATTTGGGAATAGTTTTTATTTGGGTGAAACCGTGTCCTGTAAATAGCTGAGTTTTTTGTTTTGATTTTTGGGTAAAATTGCGTTGATCAAGGGATGATTTGGCAAAATATAAAAACATGTCAACACAATGACATGTCACTTAACAGTTAAAATTAATCGAAAGTGTGTAAAATCAAATTTCTCAAATTTCAAAGTGTAAAATCTAAATAACCCCAAACTTCATGAGTGCATTTTGCAATTTACCCGAAACTTTATCAATTAATATAACTGGACCATAAGCATTGGAGGTATATGTTTTTGTTTCATTAATTTGTACGTTAATTAATTCCTAGCTTGCTCTGTGGTTGCACCGCTGACTGTAAAAGTCTGTAGCGTGACGTATATCAGGCACATGTCATTTGATTGACATAAGCCCTTTTTACATACAGGCAAAAAAAGAAGTGTGATCTATCTTGATTCTATAAGAAAATAAAACTGTAGAAGAAGGTTTCGAACCATTGAATCTGTATATATGGATGATTCAATTCAAGTTAGATTTAAAAATAATGGAATATATTCGTTCAAACAGAGCGAGCATTGGGGGAGGGGGGGGGGGGGGGGGTGGAGATTAGTCAGTCATCTACGTACTACATGCGATGCAAGTCATATTTCCAGGGGACTGATTTCAATTTCACAATGAACCGCCACCTGGTATTCGAAAATTCTTTTTGACTTGGAAACAAGAGGTTCAAGAGTGAAGAGAAGACGATGGAAACAAGTAGCTAGATCGAAGCTTACAATGAATTAATTGTTATAAAGATAACAAAGACCAGTAATTGATAGACTGCTGGAATGTTCTACCTTCAATTGACTACGTACTGTTGTCGCCTTGTAGATTTTAGGGTGACTTACTTTAACTTGTTTAGTGGAGTACGGTGAATGAACAGAGCTAAGCTTGGAATGGGAGGCAATGGCCCCCCATTTAAAAAAAAAAAAAAAAAAAAAAAAAAAAAAAAAAAATTATATATATAGAGGTTTTCTTTTTAGAAAAATATATATAGATATTAATTTTAGCAATTTTATATATATTTTGCCCTCCCTAACAATATTATTGATTCTTTTAAAAGTAATATTGTAACTACAAACCTTTTTATAATATTTTTACAAACTGTCGAGATAGTAAATTTTTATTGATTCGTATTTGAACCTACCATTTATATCATTTTTTTACTTTCCAATAATCATTCACCACATTATTAATTTATAAAAAGTTTGTGTCTTTAACACTTTCCTCCTTTTAAAGGCAGTAAAAAATTTATAGATCTAAAATCTAAAACAATATATACAAACTCAAAAGCATTAGCGCAATAACAAAAAATACCAATAGCAAATATTAAGCCCCTTTAAAATATTTTAAACAAAGTAATTTTGTCTTTTCCTAGCAGCAAACACACGCATCAAAGATAAAATAAATAAATAAATAAAAACCAGCATCTATGCAACAAGGTTGGAGGCTGAAGTCGCTGCACGAAACCAACTGCAAAGCCACCCTCCCTAACTCCTAGTCCTAGCTCTGTCCCTAAGTGAATCAATTAATCTTCCTTCAAACTTCTAGCTTCCTTGAATTGACTGCAATTGTTGACTTACAGAATTTAGAGTGATGTTCTTTGAATTGTTTTACTAAGCAGTGGTTTAGCATCCTCAATAATCTTGTAATTAACACTTTTTTGTGTTTTCATAAGAATATTCAATATTTTTTTTTTCCTTTTTGGGAGAAACAAACATTCAAGATTTAAATCACTCCATCTCTCCACAATTTATCGGATTACCAAAAAAAAAATTTGTTTTTAAAAAATATTAGCTCAATTTTAATTTATACTAAAACTCTCTCATATATAATAAATTCTTATCCATCCATTTTGAAATACTTAGATTGAATATTTCCACATCAATAATACAAATAGATATCAAAGTGGTGATAGTCTGTGATTTCCTAAATGTTGATGACATTATAGAATTAAGTTCTCCATTTTCTATTTTTTAATGTCTTTAATAGTGAAAGTGATGAAGTGAGTACCAAGTTCATAATATAACCAACCTCAAGTAGTTAAAGTGATACATTTTAAATCACAGATAAGTAACATTAAAAATTAACCAAATTGCATGTTGATAATCCTATTTAAAACTATCGAAAAATTTATTTCATCAACAATTTTTTTTTCTTCTTTTTAATGATTCCATTTCCATCATTATATACTAGGTCCTATAGAAAATTGATTTCATCAATATTTTTCTAATGATTCCATCATCATATACTAGATCGTTATTTACAAA
This sequence comes from Quercus berberidifolia, assembly GCA_028535905.1. NCBI lineage: Eukaryota > Viridiplantae > Streptophyta > Magnoliopsida > Fagales > Fagaceae > Quercus > Quercus berberidifolia. The sequence goes on from JAPQVW010000003.1 coordinate 58,012,374, forward strand.
ATTAAAATAGTGAAAGTCAGTTAATTAGCGCGGTTATTAGGTAAAAGAATTGATTCATTATTATTTTTTAAATAAAAAGAGTTGAAAGAGTCGTTCAGTCATTATTACTCTTTTTTATTTTTTATTTCGTCCCGCATAAGCTCAAATTTTAATGATCAGACAAAGAAATATGGTTATATACTCATTTAAACTAAATCAAAATCATGCAAGACTTCGACATAGTCTGCGCTTGAATCATCATTCTTCTCAGATAAGTCTATTTCATTTTATTTTATTGATAAAACATAACCCTACTCTCTCAATTTCTAAACTTACTTCATGATTAGGATTAAGCATTACTACCAATTTGTGATTGTGTCTGATATATCATATAATTTGAGATATATATCTTTCTTTCTTTTTTAAGGGAGTTTCAACCTATAGTATTAGACCAAGACACCAATCAGTTTTTGGTATAGACAAAGATTGAATCCTAAATCTCTTATTCAACTATCACAAACTTTACCAGTTGAGTTGACCGAAACCTATGAGATATAATTATTATTAAAAAAAAAATTGTAAAACTTGTTTACATCTAAACAACAAGGGTATAAATATACTAAAATCGTGACGGTTTCAAATTTGAAAACGTAACTTAGAGTCACAATTTCAATGCATTTACGTGTAATAGACACTCTCCTAATTATTATATCAATTCGCTTACAATTATTATATCCTAATAATACCTAATTATTTTCAGATATCCTAGTCCAATTTTTTTTTTGGTAAACGATCCTAATCCAATTGGAGGTTATATAAGTAGCATATATTTCAGAGAGAATGAAAGCAGAGACAGTTGGAAACCCTCCCTCAAGGTCTGTTTATCCTCTTTAACTATATTTGTTCTCCCTTATACGAAAATATGCAAAGCACAGTAAGGTTTTCAAGCTGCCGAGGTGTGGCTTTTGAGGTCAAACCACATGCAGATCCCTTTGCCATCAAAACACCCACACCAGAAGAGTCCTTGAGCAACAAGATATCTTGGCTCGGCTCTTCCAAAGTGTTCCCTTCCTTTACTTTCAGGTCTATAAGTAAAAGCAGCAGCCACTTTTGTGATCTTGACCCCGATGACGAACACCAAGATATAGATATTGATAATTTGGAGGTTGTGGAAGAAGGGAGCGACTTTGAGAAACAAATCAAGCAAAGCCCACTTCCACTTTTGGCTGCTAGTAAGCATGATCAAGCATCATCAAAGCCTGCAGCTCGAAAGAAACATTCGAGGCTGTCGATTATACTCCTCGATCAAGGGTTGTTCACAGTGTACAAGCGACTCTTTGTTGTTTGCTTAACTCTAAACATTATTGGCTTGGTCCTTGCAGCCATGGGACAGTTCCCATATGCGAGGAACAGAGCTGCACTTTTCTCAATTGTGAATATTCTTGCTTTAACACTGTGTAGGAGCGAGGCTTTCTTGCGTGTTGTGTTCTGGCTATCAGTCAAGTTGTTGGGAAGGTCATGGGTGCCTCTCCTTCTTAAGACTGCCACAACATCTCTTCTCCAAAGTCTCGGAGGGATACATAGTGGTTGTGGTGTCTCTTCAATTGCATGGTTGATATATGCCTTAGTCCTAACTCTCAAAGATAGAGAAAACACTTCCCCTGAGATCATAGTTGTAGCCTCCACCATTCTTAGCCTTCTCTGCCTATCTTCTTTGGCTGCGTTCCCTCTAGTTCGCCATCTCCATCACAATGTATATGAACGAACTCACCGCTTTGCTGGGTGGACTGCTCTTGCCTTCCTTTGGGCCTTTATTATCCTCTCTATTTCTTATGATTCCAAAACCAAATCCTACATGAATGACCTTGGCTCCAGGTTGATCAAACGACAAGAGTTTTGGTTCACAATAGCCATCACTTTGTTAATCATGTTGCCATGGATGACGGTGAGACGTGTCCCCGTTAAGGTCTTTAATCCTTCAGGCCACGCCTCGATCATCAATTTTGAAGGCGGAGTTAAAGCTGGCTTATTGGGTAGGATTAGTCCATCCCCTTTATCTGAATGGCACGCATTTGGCATAATTTCTGATGGAAAGAAAGAGCATATGATGCTTGCTGGTGCTGTTGGTGATTTCACAAAATCCTTGGTGATGAATCCTCCAAGCCATTTATGGGTTCGAAAAGTGCACTTTGCTGGCTTGCCTTATCTTGTCAACATGTATGATAGAGTTTTGTTGGTGGCAACTGGTTCAGGAATTTGTGTGTTTTTGTCATTCCTGTTGCAACCATGTTCGGCTGATGTGCGCTTGGTTTGGGTGGCCAAGGGAATTGAACAGAACTTTGGAAAGGAAATCAAAGAAATGGTAAGTGGGTGGCCAAAAAACAAGGTGATTGTCCATGATACTGCTGTGTTTGGTCGTCCTAATGTATCTCAATTGAGCGTTGATGCTGCTAGAAATTGGGATACTGAAGTAGTTATTGTTACCAGCAATCCAGAAGGAAGCAGGGATGTTGTTAATGCGTGCAAGGATGCAGGAATTCCTGCCTTTGGTCCCATATGGGATTCGTAAATCCCTTATCACTCTATACTCAATAAAACAGTTGCCATATGAAAAACTAACATTTTCCAATTTGGTTTCAAGTGCTATGGATTTAAGCGATAAAATAAAATAGAGGCAAAAATGTCATTTTGGTCCTTACATTTTGAGGTCACAGTCAATTTGGTCCTTACATTTTGAGGTTACAGTCAATTTGGTCCATACATTTTAGTAGCAATTAATTTAATCCCTGTTATTTTCATCTTGTAATCAATTTGGTTCCTATTACTAACCCACTAACAGAAAACGGCTACGTGTGCACGGTTAGTACAATTAAAGCCTATGTGGCTTATAAAATGATATTGCATGTAATTTGACCTAATTAATCAACTTGGGTAATTGAATTAATTAACTAATTTCAATTTATAACCCAACACCCCATTAGCCTTGGAGATAAACTAGTAATTATAGGGAACACAAACACCTTCCAAGGAAGGGACGTCAATTCTACTGCCTAAGAGAAGATGGAGGTTCCAACTTTCTTAGTGACGAAGAAACTTTTAAAAACAACAATACAAAAATTTGAAAAGCCTATGGGAGATGCTCTTAATTTTCATATAGAGTTTGACTTGGAAAGCTACTTAAGATGTACTATAAATGGCTTAGTTTGACTGTTTGGTGCATGAGTTTGACTTGGTTCTTCTAAAATGATCACAAGTGAAAGTTTTAAAGATTACAAAACTAATTTAAAATTAGGTAAACTATGTATTTGGTCCTGAACCTTTATGTTGTTTTTCAATTTAGTCTCTAATCTTTTAAATGTGTCAAATTAGTCTCTAACCTTTTAGCGTTATTTCAAAAAGGTCCCCACCATTAAGTGGTGGATGGAAAAATCTTATGTGGCTAACAGTCTTATGAAAATATTAATTTTTTTGACATGTAACCTGCCACATGGGCTTAAAAAAATAAAAACAAAAGAAAACAAAAAACAAACCAACCAAATGAAATCGTTAGACACACATTTGGGATTGAAATCCCTAGAGTCCCACTAAGAGCACGAAGAGAGAGACAACTTCGACATTGATGGTGACCCACTCAATGGATGGCGGGGAACTTAGCATTGACGACAAGAAGTTTGAGAGGCAATGACCGGTGAATTTTGAGAAGATTTTGCAATATTTATGTTATTCTTGTCAAGAATCAAGATATCTAACTAAATGTTATATTTGTATCTTCTTGGTTGAGATAATTGTAGGATTGGCTTGGAAATTGGTAGCATGAATCAAGGTTAGGGACCAAATAAGTAGTCTACCCTTTAAAATTTCAAGAATTATATAGGGACTTTCCAAATATTACCTTGAATTTTGACATATATTTCGCTTGTAATTTGAGCTTTCCGTTTAAACAATTAATCCTCTAGAATCTAGACATTATGATTGTGAGTTTGTGACAATGAGCCTTATATATATATATATATATATATATTAATAGGCAAAGCTGAGAGTATAAAGAAAAGAAAATAAAGAAAGTTTTTAACCAAGAATATGTACCATTATGTAAGAGGTAATTTCAGAACTTAGCTTTGGTTCTCAATGTGTCACTATGCTAGGTTTACCTGGCTAAATACACAAAAATTTCCTTTCTGCTGCCAGACCAAAAATGATGCACTCAATTACTTTAGGCATTGCAAAGAGATTTCGAGGATCCAATGGGTAATTTACTTTTCTTCTGCTTCTTATACTTTCTTTTTCTTCATTCTTGTTCATTATATTGCTTTTCTTACATTTCAATTTTCATTCTAATGAGCCTATACTTGTAGTATAGTTTTTTTTATTAATTGATTTCTATTTTACAACATGTAATTTAATTTTTTTTTCACTTTTCTTTTTCTTTCTTCTTCTTCATTCTTGTTCTTTGTTGTAATTTTCTTGAATGTCAATCTTCATCCTGATGAGCCTATACTTGTAGTATAGTTTTATTTATTAATTTATTTCTAATTACAGTTGTTGATTGCTAGGGTAACATCAATTGTCGATGAGCCTATACTTGTAGTATAGTGAACTTAAGACATTGATGGATCTTTCCTCACTTGCTGTCACAACCACACACCGTATAGAAGAGACTCACAACTTAAGAAAAAAAAATGTGAGTTTTTCAAAAAACTAATTTACAACTGGGATCACCAATCATATGAGACTCTGGCTCTCAGTTAGAGAGAAAGATACTTAAGAGCTTGAGTTGTACTCAGAACACAGTTTAATTAATACAATAAGTTACTTTACTATTACTTACTTTAAAACCTTCACTAGGTAATTTTTTTTAATTACTTACAATCTTTGCGCCAAATTTTTTCTATTAAAGGAAACACAGTGAAACACTACTCACACAGAAACCTTGTGAGCCATAGAGATATTTTTAGAGAGAGACAACAAGAGAGTGAGCCAAAGAGATATTTTTAGAGAGAGGCACATTAAGAGAGAGCATGAGACTGAGATGCCGTGGAAGAAGCACAGCCGTCTTGATCCTTAACCTGACCACAAAGAGGTCAACTATTGTTATCGTTACCCTCATTCCTATGATAGCAACAAATGCATGGTGAATCATTGCCTACGCGTCCACAAATTGGATACTGTAGAATGCACTTGCAACATTTATGGCACACCATACTCTTGTCAGGTTCTGTTTGCCGAGCATAAGATCGATGTGCATGTTGACAATGACAGGACTAGGAGGCGCTGCATTAACTGCGGCACTTTTGCTCGCCAAAATGACCAAGTCAACATCTGTCGTGTCTACGGTAGATCATTTCCAGTTGTCTAGTAGGTCTTTCATTTTTCTTCTTCTTTCTTGTTCTTTCTTTTTCTTCTTTCTCGTTGTTTAATGCTAGTTGGGCTTTTCCTGCAAGTCAACATTCCTCTTGAGTGATGAGCCTTCTCTTGTGGTATGGTTTACGTATTTTTGTTGTTTGGATTCATTAGTATGTGTGTATATATATATATGTGTGTGTATGAAATTTTTTTGTTGTGTGTGTTTGAAGTGATATTTGTGAGTAAGAGGAATTGCTAGCTAAAGGCTTTGTGAATGTGGGAAAGTTTTCATAAGAGAGATGCACTACAAGAAAAAAAAAATGTTTATTACCAAAAAAAAAAAAACCATAGCAATAAAATCAAAGTCATTGCAATAGTTGATGCAAGTTGTTGTAATAAAATTTGAAGTAATAAATTTATGCAACAAAAAATTTCATTGCAATAATCTCTAAATATTTTAATGACGACTTTGATGCAATGATATATATGTTGTTGAAATAAACAATTTATTGCAACGATATATTCGTTGTAATAAATAATATCGTTGCAATAAATAATTGTTTTATATTTGTTAGTACAATAGATTGTATGCAATTTTTTTTTTTTTTTTTTTGTGTGTGTTTGCAAAATTAATTGGTTTCAAGTTTTTGCAATCTATTGCAACAAATTTTCCTAATGGAGTACCGATAATTATAAATTATTGCAACTAATTATTTTAAATTGAATAATTTACCACTTTTAAGTTACTATTGCAACGAATTTTAACTCGTAGATGAAATATTGTATCTAATACTACTATACTAATGTTGTTGTATTAATATTTGATGTAATAGACTTATTTTGGTGTAACGATGGTAAGAGATAGGGTAAGCCCTACCATAGTTAATAGGTGTAAATGGAGGAGTTGAGTAAGTAAAAACATCAAAACTTGCAACCAACTTACAATGATAATCTTGAAGGCAATTACGAATCTTATGAGTTCAAGTAGAGTGTCTTAAAGGAGGCAAAAGAGGTTTAGGAAGAGAATCTGGTATATGTGGTTCAATGGTATTAACAAGAGCATAGTTCTCAAGAATAGGAAGAACTTGTTCTTGGAAGACTAAATTTGTAGAAGTTGATGAATCTGTAGAATCTATAGGTGCAATATCTGTAGAAGAAACTAATAAAGGAGTGTAAGAAGAATAATGGAAAGGTGGAGTAGGGAAAATATAATTAGGTTGAGAGGGTTGAGAATACCCAGACCCTGCCTTCTAAGATATTGTGGATCTATTACTATCACCCATATTGTGGATCTATAGGTGTAGTTTTTTACTTATTTTTCATGAGATAGACCCATGTAGTTCTGCTATAATCATCCAAAATAGTTAGAAAATATTTAGAACCATTCAAAGATGGCGTCGGATATGGACCACATATGTCACAATGGACTAAATCAAAGACAAAATTAGTAATATGATTTTGATTCCGAAAAACTTATCTTATTGTTTTAGTAAGAGGACAAATGGGACAGGCAAAAACTTCATATTTATTAAAATATGAAATATCATGTACAGTTGATTTCAACAACTCTAGTCTATAGGAAGAAGGGTGTCCAAGTCTGCAATGCCACAAATTGGAGTCACCAAGAGAGGAAGTTTTATTACAAGATACAAAAAAAGGAAGAATCAACTTGAGAACTAGCAAGTAAAGGGGAAACAAATTTTGACAGAAGAGATGAAATACAAGTTGGTAAAACCACTTGAGATGAGTTACAAGGTTTAAAGATCACCATACTTCTTAGCCAACCCAATCATCCTCCAATGTTGTAAGTCCTGTATAAAACAATAAGTTGGAAGAACAATGCAAAAACAATGTAGATTTTGTGTGAGTATACTAATGGAAACAAGATTATAAGTGTGGGAATGCATAAAATATTTTCTAAAACAAAGGTAGATGAAAGTCTAACTATCCCTATGTGAGTCACTTGGATAGTGTCTCTATTAGGCAATTTGACAAATATGTGAGCAATTGGAGTGATTTGTGGTAAGAAACTTTAGAAATTGGACCATTTGATCTATTGCTCCACTATCAGAATCCAATCAATAGATGAAATCATGGATGAGTTAATATGGAAGGCATAATAGGCCGGTTATATGGGAAATTACCTAACATCTCATGAGCATTGAAACCCTTTGCAGATTGAGTAATGATGTTAACCACTTGGTGAGTTTCTTGTTCCGTATCTAGTGCCAATTTTGAACTAAAGTGAGACTTGAAATTCAGCAAACTAAGAAGTTGTTGATATTAAGTGTGAGTAAGAGCCACATTATCATCTCCACTGTATCTAGCAATTGACACACTATTTGTAGAAGCTGAAATACCTCCATTTGAGCTTTACCTTTGAATTTGTAGCAAGGAGGGTATCCATGTAGCTTATAAAACTTATCAACGAAATGGCCAAGCAAACCATAATGAATGCACTAAGGTCTAGGCTTTCCTTAGTTGAAGGACCAGAATCTGTGGGATTGTTGGATGGCCTGTTATTGGTGTAGGAATTGAAATTAGACTTAGACAATAATGTTGCTACTGACTCAGTATGCACATCCTATCCTAAACCAACTTTCCTTTGTTTTTCTTCTTGAAGAACAAGAGAAAAGACTTTGTGCAACGCAGGCATAGGCTCCATGAGAAGGATTTGCCCCTTTACAACTCCATAACTTTTATTCAACCCTATTAGAAGGGCCATAGTGCACTCTTCTATTTGATGTCCACAAGAACAAAATCTGTAATTTGAGAGTTCATCTCAAACAACCTCGAATCTAGTGTAATAGAAATTGATAGTTGAATCATCTTGAGTTGGAGAACACAGTCTTACATAACTCAAAGATTTGAGGGCCATTGCCTTGTGAATATTTGTGCTTGAGATCAACCTAGACTTCTCGACCAATATTGAAATATGTCACACTGGTTACAAGGTCCTTCGACAATGAATTTAGAAGCCAAGATAGTACCATATTATTAATCTTTTTCCATGAACTATAAAGAGGATCAATAGTGGAACATGGATCTGAAATGATTCTATTGATGAACTCTATCTTGTTCTTCACATTCAAAGCAATAAGAATGGACCTGCTCCAAGTATTGTAATTATCTTTAATGAGTGGCTGAGTAACAAAAACTATGCCTGGATTATCACCATTTTGTAATAGATATAGACTCAGGTATCTTCCCAATCTGAAGTGGCTTGAGGAGCCAAAATAGTTTGAGGAAATTAAGAATCAGAAGTAGCCATTAAATTTGACTTAGATCAAATCAAATTCAACAAGATTGATTTAATCAAGAAGATGAATACCAAGTAATACAGCAATTAGGTCAAATTCAATCAAGAACTTGAATTTTCCCAAAAATCGTATTTTAGGAATTCAAAGATCAAACACTGCTAATTTAATTAAGAAAAATTATGGAAAGAAAAATCAAATCAAAATGCGAAATTGATTCTATAAATTGACAAGAAAGCAAATCGATTGAACTAAAAGCAAGAACAGAAACTTGGAATTGAATACACGAAACTGAAGAAAGCAAGAACACACACTAGGGAGATCAACAATGAATTCAAGGCTTGTTGTGCTAGTTAGGTTCTGATACCATACTAAACTTGCTTGAGGAAACCATATAAGTTGAAGGTGATGAACCAAGACTTTGGAAATGGTTTATATATTCACATAATGAATTAATTTACAGAAGCTTTGTCCTTATATAATAATAAGAAACAACAAATGTCCAAATTTCATCATTGCTCTTTTTTCTTTATTTTTTTTCCCTAAACTCATTGAGGGTGAAATCGAGTATTTACACTTACTTTCTTTAGTTATGTTAGGTTTACCAGATACTACATAGCCTTATAATAGTGATTATTGTTACTTCACAAGAGACCAAGGTTATCAGGATCTAGATTTTGAACAGAATCAGTGAGAGAGTTCAGGTATTGGATTGTAGGATTGGCATAAGAATTGTATGATCCTACTTTTCAATTAGAAAAATATATGAAAAAATATTTATAATTATAATTCATATTATATGTTAAAGAAACATTAAACAGAAATAATTTTTGACACAAGCATATTACTATATATAATTGCAGAAGTTTATTTCTATATTATCTCCCATTAAGCCACGTGTACATTAAAAAAAATTAAAAAACAAAATGCTACAACACTTAAGTCAACCGTTATACTTTTTATATGTACAAATCCTGAACCATCCCTAGTCGCTCATTAATATACTGTCTAAGGGTCTATTTAGATACCTCTTATTGCTAAAAACTGAAAACACTGTAGAAAAATAATTTTTAAATGTGTGAATAGTGCCGTGGGACCTAGTTTTAAAGTTGTTTTTGCTGAAAAAAAAAAATATTTGCGGTAGGAAATGCACAAAATGTGCTTCCCAAACTCATACTAAAGCAACTATCAAAATTCAAAAGATCCCGCTGTCAATATTGCATTTTCATACCGTTTCTTTCAGACACTAATAAAGTTGCTTAATCTAGTATTGCTATCTAAGTTATGATGGGCACAAGGCGTATTATATTTCAATTAAATTTTATAAAGATACTTTGTAAATTTACTTTAAAATTTGAGTCACAGTTTAAGTTCACACAGGCATCTCTACTATCCACTAGATTACTTTGTGCTATTGTGTAGACTCTTGCATTTATCATTCTCTTTATGTTATGATGATTGTAAACCATTTATTTTTAGAAGTGATCTTCCTTCAACTTAAAGCGTCAAGATGGTGAATTTTTATAAATGTTAGGTCTTGGGCACTATACTGTATGTGGCTTTTACGATAGTGTAAGTATATCCATGTGGATATACATTTCTTTTATTGCAAGTAGATTCATTGTAAAAAGTAAGTTGGCAGATAGCTGGGGTTGATTAGATTTCTTATAAATCCTCAGAATTTTAAGTATGTTCTGCCACAATTTTGTTAAATGAATATGTTTTGCATTTTCTTGTTTAATGTTGTTGAGAGCTTCCAATTTTCACGAGATCTTTCTTTGTTTAAAGCCAATGGTATGCAGGGAGAAGAGTGACATTCTAAGATATTGCAGATATGTGCCTTAACTTACGCCCCAAACGGTATAGTTAATTCTACTCAAATATATAATCCTACCTTATTAAAGCTTCTATTCTTGCTTTGATTCACGCAACACATGGTAGATACCCATAAAGCAAAAACCTGAGAAAATACAAGCTGACCTCAAATTTAAAAAAATAAATAAATAAATAAATAAAATTTAGTATAAGAAAATTTGGTTTTTTAATAAGTTTAAGCAATTTTTTTAACAGGTAATTAGATTGAGCTAATTTTGTATCTGGTTTTTGGGAAAATGCTTGGCCTTTAAATTTTTAATCCAGTTGTTGCAAACAAAAGGCTAGCATTTGGGATTGAATGTATTGCTGGTATGAGAAAGTTTGGTTTTTAAGTTCCTCTTAGGCAATTTAGAATCTGAGTTTAGTGAAAATGTTTGGATTTTAAGCCTTTCTGTTTTGTTGTTGCAAACAAAGGGTTAGTGTGTTTGGAACATAAGTAGATATTGGTATAGGAAAGTTTGGTTTTTACTTAGTTTAAGCTAGTTTGGTATCTGCTCTTATGCAAATGGTTGGCTTATTAAAAATCCATTCACTTTTTACAAACAAAGGGATAGTGTGTGTGTGTGTGTAGGAGTGAAGTTGCTTTTCTTGAGGGAACATAACTACATAAGTGATGGGTTTTGATGAATTGGACTGGGAAGAAAGTGCCAATCTTATCACTAAATGTGTAGATTGTTGGGTGTCATGAAGGGTTAGTTCTTGGGCTGCAATAGTATTAATGGAAATCTAATTAGTAATTCATCAAAGAAAGAAGGGAAAAAAATTATTAACTATGGTTTTATCAACTTAAATATCTATTATTTATCCAACCAGTTATGTTGTAGCTAGTTATAATACATAATTGATCGAATTTTTTAAATTTGTGTAAAAATATAGATGAAATCATAATTTGATGAGTATCATATTGTCTACGAAGCAATTATAAACTCTTTTTACATTGTAACACTCTGCGTGAGTATCATATTGTTCATGGCAAAATAATGAGACTTTGATGTCTAATATTGTTTAGATACTATTGATGATTTAAGAGTTCATGCTTATTTATAAATGACCGAAAAGTAAGAAAACTTTAGAACCCAAATGGATCTTCGTGGACTTAAGGGGTCTAAAATTGGTAATAGATATTTGATCTCATATTAATATTCAATCATCAAATTATGTTTTGTTAAGGTGCATACAATAACGACAAGGTTGTTGCTCGACCTTATGATCTTGCTCCCTTAAAAGACTTGGACTTTGGCACTCTTAATAATAATTGCTCTGTGAGTTTCAATCACTTGAAACACAAAATTCAGCTTCTATGTTCTATCTTTCTATTGTTTTTCTATCCTTTCCTTATTGATATGTTTTCAACTTTATTTTATAGTTTTGTTTTTATGATAGACTTCGTATTCATCTATTTCTTACTTGCTTGGTCTTCTTGGCAAAGATCAAATCTCTGTCTATTTTGCCATTAAAAAAAATCTTAATCTACTACAAATACCTTTGTTTTACAATTCTTGAATGAACTGACAATTAAATGATCCTCATTCTTTAGGATATATATCCTGAATATTAGTTTTTATTTTGATATATGGTTACAACTAATTGTACTCTCATGTTTTTCTTTATTAATGTTATAGGGGAATTTCTGCAAACAGGAAAGGCAACAATAAACAATAATAGAGATAAGTGAAAATATATTAGATGAAAATCTCTGTACATGATTCTTATATTGCCTGGATCAATGTTTTGCATTTAGGTACAATATCTGGTAAATACATTACGAAATGGATTGAACATGTGAAGGATTGGAATTTGAGTCACATTAACAACATCAGAGGCTCTCTCCAATTCCTCTAGGACCCCAACAATTTCACTTTCTCTTTCTGCTTTGTGGGCTTTGTTAAATTTGTGATTTACTGATGATATTCAATTTTCTGGTGTTATAGGCTCAACCATGTGAAAGGAGGATAATAAGGTTCTCTCACCAAGTCTCCACGGCTTCCTGAGCCTTCAGAAATACCATCAATGGCTGCAACTCCACTGGTACTCCTCTCTCTCTGAATTTCGGCTTCCGATATTGTTATCTTTTTTTATTAATAGGTATTGTTTAATCTTTGGGTGGATGATATATTTTTCTTAATTAACTTTATGTTAGGCCCTTATTTCAATCCACTAAAGAAGGATTATGGAGCTTCTACTGATAAAGTATGTCATGTATGTGGTTGCAAGCCAAGATGAGTTCCCAACACACCTTAGAGAGGCATCGCTCTTACTCTATATAACATTGTTATCTACTCCCTTTAAATGTTCGAAGAAATGCCTTAACCAAACTTTCCATTACCAAAAATCTTCGGAAAAAAGGCTTGGAAGTTGGAAGTTCAAGTAAAACATCTTATTTGGTATTAATTAATTCATTTAAGTTTCAGAAGTTTGTATATCTATGATTAGGATTAAGGGTGTACTATTCCAAATTGTGGATATGGACACTTACATTCTTGAATAAAAAATACTGGATTATTGTTCCCTTTTACTATGTTTCTTGATGCAATTATTATTTTAACCTGTTTTAATATATGATAAGACCCAAACAATTTTGCAATGCTGGTGTATGCATGTTCTATAGCCACATATACCAAAGTTCATAAAGTATTATTTTCCCAAAATTTAATTGATATAAAATCATCCTTTTGATGGAAGTGCCATTAATAAAGCTAAAGTCACATACTCATAAAATAAAATCCGTGGCCACAACTATGGCCCCTAACTAGAAATTACATCATTACAAAATTCCTCTAATTAAATACAATGACCGATTTTTGGACCAAGAAAATTTCTTGCTTATAAGTTGATGTTTTCCCTTGGTCAAAAGTTACGCTAAAAAGTTGTTAAATTATCATATCTACCAAGTTGATGCAACTTAACTATTGTTAGCAACTGACATTTGTAGTGTTCATTTTTAATATGATTTTTATTCTATATTCAAGTAATTTATTACTGACTTATGATGCTGAATTTTTTATTAATTGTTTCTTCTCTTTGTGTGCAGAATCCCTTTTTGCAAGATATTTGCTGTTTTTCTTCTGAGAATACTAGATGCAAGACGGGAGTAATGTTTCCTGTTCTAAATTATTAATACGTTTGCCATTAATTTGATGTACTATTGAAACTCCTTGCTCTCGGGAGATTTTTAAAATCTTGAATTGGAAATGCTACTTTTCTATTCATCACAGTTGTGATCTATTTAGTGAAAAATAAATGGTGAAAATTACAATATGCCAAACTGGATACTGCTATTGAATTTCTAAACATGTAAGAGCATTTTCATCAGCTCTCTCATAAAAAATGTCATTTTGACACACCAAAAACTTACTTTATCATTTTAACATATCATTTTACAATATACCATTTATCAAATGTTCTATACTTCAATTCTATACATTAAAATAATATTTACAATACATTAAAATAATATTAAAGTAATATATTAACTCCTCTCATCAACGACAACGACAACAGCACAGCCACCACTGCCACAACAACGGCCACCAACAACAACAACGGCCACACCAACAACACCGACAACCACCACAACCACCAAATTACAATACCACTGCCACAACTAACCCACAACCCACCACCCACCACATTCACAAACCTCAAAACCCATCCCAAATCAAACAAACCCAACCTCCAATCCCTCTAGATAAGCTTGAACCTCACAACCTATCGGCAACAACAAAAAAAGCCACAACCACAACCCATGAAAATCAACCAATAGCCACAACAATAAAACCCACGGAAACCAAAAAAAAAAAGAGATAAGAAATGTCTCACACTGTGAGAGATCAGCGGCATGGGGGTGGATGGCTCGGCAGTGTGGCGTGACATGGCGGATGGTATGGCAAGCTCGACAGCGTAGTGTGGTGTGACATGGTGGATGGCACAAAGCTCGGCGGCGTGACGTGGTGGTCACTGTGGTGAGATCGGCATGGCTATGAAAGAGCAACAGAGAGGGCTAGACAGAGATGAGAGTTTGGGTCAGAGTTAGAGAGATCGAAGGTTGAGAGGGAGTGTCAAAGAGAGATGGGGAATTAGGAAAATCAACAAAGAAAATTGATCGATGGTTTTGTTTTTGAGTGATCTTTAGAGAGTTTTTGTGTTTTGTTTTTAAGGGAGACCTTGAGTTTGCACTTGCGTTTGAGAATGACTGAGGAAAGAGAGATACGACAGAGATGAGAGTTGAGAAAGAGAACCAGACGGAGAGAGAGAACCAGGTGGAGAGAGAGATATGTGTTGGGAGGAGAGAGGAAAAGTATATAAAATAATAATAAAAATTTTGGCACATTTATTCGTACTGTCTCAAATATGAGACGGTACTGTAGCCGTGTGTCAAAAATTTTGAGATTTGAGATATCTGATGAAGGTTGGTTTTTGGTGTTTGGTATGTCAAATGCCAAATATTTGGCATTTGACACACTTAATGATAATGCTCTAAAGAAAGGTTCAATACCCCTCTTCTTCTTCATTTTTTTTAAATATATTTTTGTAAGTAAAGTTTCCATACCTCTCTTTTATATCTTATGTACAGGAGATCCTATCTTTCTTGAGGCTTCCAATTTGATAAGGTAGCAAACTACCCCTAAGCATAGGGCAAGCTCACTCATAATTTTTCAATAAAATGCTTATTTTATTTCATGTATTATCTTTTTATCATAAAATTTTTTTTTTCCTCAAAAAGCTTAATAGATAACCTCCCCCTCTTTCTCTCCTTGCAATAGGGGACCTCATTCATGTTAGGCGCTATCTTACAACAAGTCTGATTAAAGTTCTTAATATATATATATATATATATATATATATTTATATATATATATATTTATATATATATATTTATTTATTTATTTATTGTATAAAGCAATATTCACGAAGTGATTACCATTAACCTCAATGATTACAATAAATCCCTATTGATATTTTCTTTATTTTTATTTCAAAGTGTTGGATTCATGAATCAAGCTGGGATTGTAACAATAAGAGGAATAGTATTGAGTAGTCAACATTGTAGCTTATGGATTTTTCCTCATCTTCAATATATTTATCTTTAGTGTAGATCGAGACATATATACCTCCCCCTAAATTTTTGGTCGCATATAAGTTAATATGGCCTTATTTAGATTAAGTTTTCAGTGCCAATGTAGATTTCCTTAGTTATTCCGCTACATCAAATTTGGTACCTCAAAATTTGCCTTCATGGTATTCTTGCTTTCTAACAATTTGACAGATTAACCAATTGCAAAGGACTATTGATTGGTTCTATGCTCAGGTAGTAAACATTCTATGTTTCACAGTTTTTTACATATACTAGGCCTATGCTTGAATTTCATAGTCCAAAAACTTAACAAATTAGTCATTCTACTTGCCCAAGAACTCTCCATTATCAGTGATTAATGTTATGTAATTCAACAATTTAGGATTCTGCTTGCTGGTTTTGCCCGCCCCTTATATGAGGACCACACCTTTAAAAAAAATAAAGAAATGGAAATTATGGATCTATGTGGGAGTATCGTTGCACTGATTTAGTTCCATGAGAGGTTATGCAGAAGGCAAGAGAGCAATGCTTGTATTAAATTATTTTCTCATTTGGCAATAGACTGGCAAAGGATATCTTTATAAGAAGAGGATTGTGCCTTGACAAATAACAGTTGTAATGGAAGACATTCGAAGCTTGCTGGCTCAGGGAATTCAAATATTTATATGTTGTACATAAAAAGGCTTTGCCAAAAGCAAGACCCCTAGCTGCCTTCGAGTCAATGTCTAATATGCATACATATGTGTTTTAAATATGTAATACATATGGTTAGTGGCTGTACATCCCAACACTCTTCTCCATACTTTCTTCACCACATAACCAAAAAGATAACGGAAGTTCCCTAGCCAATAATGTGAAGATATATTATAACTTTTATACAGAATCTACTATTAAATATTTCTGTACTTAAAGAAATATGTATAATCCCTGTTATTTTCATCTTGTAATCAATTTGGTTCCTATTATTAACCTATTAACAGAAAATGGCTACATGGCTAACGATGTGTACAATTAGCACAATTGAAGCCTACATAGCTTATAAAATAATATTGCATGTAATTTGATCTAATTAATCAATTTGAGTAATTGAATTAATTAACTGATGTCAATTTATAACCGAACACCCCATTAAGGATAAACTAGTTATCACAAGGAAACACAAACACCTTCCAAGGAAGGAACATCAATTCTACTGCCTAAGAAAAGATGGAGGTTCCAACTTTCTTAGCGACATAGAAACTTTTAAAAACAACAATACAAAATTTTGAAAAGCGTTTAGGAGATGCTCTTAATTTTCATACAAAGTTTGACTTGGAAAGCTACTTAAGATGTACTATAATTGGCTTAGTTTGAGTGTTTGGTGTGTGATTTTGACTTGGTTCTTCTAAAATAATCACAAATGAAAGTTTTAAAGATCACAAAACTAATTTAAAATTGGGTAAACTACTTATTTAGTCCTTAACCTTTATGTTGTTTTCCAATTTTGTCCCCAACATTTTAAATGTGTCAATTTAGTCTCTAATCTTTTAGCATTGTGTCAAAAAGATCCCCGTCATTAAGTGGTAGATGGAAAAATATTATGTGGCTAACAGTCTTATTAAAATATTAATTTTTTTTGCCATGTAACCTGCCACGTGGGATTAAAAAAAACAAAAACCAAACCAACTGAATGAAATCATTAGACACACATTTGGGATTGAAATTCCTAGAGTCCCACTAAGAGCATGAAGAGGGAGACAGCTTTGACATTGATGGTGACCCACTCAATGGACAACGGCAAACTCAGCATCGACAGCGAGAGTTTGAGAGGCAAATACTAGTGAGTTTTGAGAAGATTTTGCAATATTTATGTTATTCTTGTCAAGAATCAAGATATCTAACTAAATGTTATATTTGTATCTTCTTGGTTGAGATAATTGTAGGATTGGCTTGGGAATTGGTAGTATGAATCAAGGTTAGGAACCAAATTGAAAAATGACATAAAGGTTAGGGACCAAATACATAGTTTACCCTTTAAAATTTTAAGAATTATACAAGGACTTTTCAAATATTTCCTTGAATTTTGATGTAAGTTTCACTTGTAATTTGAGCTTTCCATTTAAACAATTAATCCTCTAGAATCTAGACATTATGATTGTGAGTTTGTGAAAATGAGCCCTATATATATATATATATATATATATATATATATATATATATATATATATATTAATAAACAAAACTAAGAGAAAATCCAATTAGATTTCAAATTGGAATTCAATTAGAGTCTAATTTTGCGTCACGTGTCCTATCTAATATAAGTTTTTAAATTTTTGTGCCAAGTAAGTTAATTTAGTGTGAAAATTGGATTTCAATTAGAGTTTAATTTTAGGTAAAGTGTCTCATCTAATCTAAGTTTTAATTTTTGTGCCAAATAAGTTAATTTAGTGTAGAAAATGAGGAATCTAATATAAATAAACCATAACAAACCTAATAATATATTTAACTCTATATATAAAATTAGAGGAAGAGAGAGTTTGAATGATTTTTTATTTATGAGCCATTTTTTTATGTATAACTAAAAATAATTCAAAATTATAAATCATTTATATAATATACCATGACTATTGTCCATTATTAACTAGGTAATATATTTTTAAAAACCAAAATTTAGAGAAAATTCAATTAAAATTAAAATTGGATTTTTCTTTTGTAAGCTTTCCATACAAATTAAATTGTTTAGATTTTTACAATTATTTTTTCTCTAAACTAATGAGCATATCTTTATACTATTTCTATTCAAATATTTTGTATGCAAAGATATTGAACGTAACAAGCTGTAAGTGAGCTGAACGATCTCATGCACCTATTCTCATTCAATTTAGAAGATATTATTTGACCAATTTATTATTTTGTTTTATGTTGTATTTAGTAGAATTTCACAGACAATAATTGTGAATTGATATTGTATATGTAGTATCCAATAATAATTTTTAAAATTATATACGTAATAACAATTTAATAAGAAACTTGCGTAACCAATATCATGAAATTGTAAGGAAAAACTATTTTAGTACCCCCAAATGTCGTGATCAAACTATATCCTATATATTTAATAAACCAAACTAACATCAATAGAACCACTATAAATCATTTCCGTGCATAAGCACAAGTTACATACTAGTGGAATTAATTAGTAATTTCATTATAATAATGGCATTCAAAATTATTGATGGTTTGGCAAAAATTATTTGCATATCATGTAATTAAATCTGTAAAACGTTTTTCTCAAAAAAAAAATAATAATAATAAAATCCGTAAAACGTTGCTGGGGACTAATTTTTTATAGCCCAATACGATAGGCCCAACAATAAGATTGACGTATTCAGGTCCAATAAAATTACGAAATTAGGACTAAAACGAAATTGATTTTGCCTCACGGTACCACAAACAATTAGAATGTAGAGTAAATCGTTAAAAAGGGTCATTTGCTAGACAACGAAAAAAAAAAAAAAAAAAACAAAAAAGGCAAGACATATATGAAAATGTTGAAGTCCAAACTATTATTTTCGTTATATGGTCCAAGTCTGCATGAAAAGCCCAAAAAGAAAAATTGTGGGCGTTATGGCTTGGTAGGAAAAAGAGAGCTTTTCTTTCACCTATTATGGGCTGGAAAATCTTGTAAATGTGTGAAGAGTGTTTGTATACCTACTAGCCTATGTTTTTTTTTTAGAACCATCCTACTAGCCTATGTTAGAGTATAGCATCCAATTTCTACCGATTATTCCATTTTACTATTTTAAAAGCTACTTTATTTATTATATAATACTATTTTACAGTACACCCAACATCCCAAACTCTATTTTTCTTGCCATTTTAATTAAATATCTTTCTATTCTATTTAAATACTAGTTTTTCTCTCTCCAACAACCACTAATATACATTTCTATTTTACAGCACGCTCAACATCCCAAACTCTATTTTTTTCGCCATTTTAATTAAATATCTTTCTAGTCTATTTAAATACTAGTTTTTCTCTCTCCAACAACCAATAATATACATTTATATTTTTTTTTTTCATCCACCTAACACCACTTCTCTGCTCCTCTTTTACATTTCACGGCTTTTCCTTCACAGAAAGAAGACCCACAACATTCTCATCAAATAAAAACCGAACCCACATTGCAAACCATGGAGATCATAAAGAACGTAGAAAAATTCCAACTTAAAATAAAACAAATAGAATGAAATCCAAAACAAAAACTCAGCCACCACCATAAACACTAAAATCAACCACCACAATAAACAAAAAATCTAGCCAGCACCATTAAACAAAAAACCTAGCCACCATCATTAAACAAAAAACCCAACTACTAGAATAAACAAAAAACCTAGCCACCACCATAAACCTAACCACCCTGATCTGCCATCACCACCTCGATCCACCACCACCACCCCGATCTGCCACATTTGCAACGTCAAACCCACATCTACCACATCAAACCCACGCCAATTGGCCACATCTCCACCATGGAGGCTTGATCATGGGAAGAGAGAGAGAGAGAGAGAGAGAGGAAAAAAAAAAAAAGGCCGCCGCCATGGTGGCTTTGACCAACGCACACCACGACCCATGCCGCCGCCACCCATCGACCCAAAACCCACTTCCAAACATTGGTCTACTAATCCAAGTCAAGAGAAAGAGAGAAAGCAACCCACGCCGCTCCATCGATCCATGCCGAGAGAGAAAGCAACCCATGCCAATCCACTTATCCACGTCGTCGCTTTCAATTAGAGAGAGAGATAGAGCAACCCTTGAACCCGCTGCCTTTAACCAAAGAGAGAGAGAGAGGAAGGGAGGCTGAGATAAGAGGGAGTCTTGGACAAGAGATAAAGAGAGAAGTGAGTCAGGGAGAAAGAGAAAGAATGAATAAAAAAGAAATATTTTATTTTTGCAATTGAGCTACACTGTCATCATAAATTTAGGATAGTATTGTAGATCAATTGTAAATTTTTTTCAATTACAAGACTAGGTAATGGGCTTTTTTTTTGTGCTTTGATACTAAAATATACTATATTATACCATATAGCATGTCGGATACTGACGCTCTTAGTGTGCTATGCAAGAAAGTCAAGTACATGACATGGACTTAAGGATGTATCCAAAAATCATTTCTCTAAAAGGGAGTGGGGTGGAGCATCTCTAGAACCAAGATAAAATTGTATAGACTCAAATCACACTTGTACATACGTGCATGCAATCATACGTAATTATCTACGTATTCTATTTAGCACCAAAAAAACCAAAAAAAAAAAAAAAAACTAGGTTAAATGAATTTTACTAATTGAAGTTCCCATTCTACTTATATTTAAATATGAATTTTTTCCCCTCTCCTCACACTCCTCCATTCTTAATCCATTTTGGCAGAGACACCTCAGAAACCATTATCACTCAACAAACCACATATTTGACTAAAATCATCACCATATATATGCCTAACCTAACCACTAGCTTGACAATAGCCATTTTAATCACTTCCACCTGACCTAGCCACTTTAATCACTTCATACCCATACTTCAAATTAGGGGTGGCAAAATTGGTCACCATCTGCAAACACGACACAATACAACACAAAATTAGCAGGTTATAAGTTGAGGTTTAATAGGTTTATATTCGAGTTGACACGACTGACCCGTTTAATAAACGAGCTGGGTTAGTGTTCAACTCATGAAACCTGTCTAGCCCATTTAATTAAATAACATTTTACCAATACACCCTTCAAACCTTAGGTATATAAACTTATTAGTTGTTGTGATTTATTTTCTTTGACATATTGAGATTGATTATTTGTGATATTGAGATGTGCTTTAATTTTGAATGACTATTTGTGATACGGTTATTCATTAATTTTGAATTTCATATAAAATATATTTATTTTTTTGTTTTTTCTCATTTTGATAAAATCTAATAAATAGGTCGATACGGCTAACCCGTTTAATAAATGATTCGTGGTAGGGTTAAGAAATC
The DNA here is from genome assembly GCA_028535905.1 of Quercus berberidifolia. Lineage (NCBI taxonomy): Eukaryota > Viridiplantae > Streptophyta > Magnoliopsida > Fagales > Fagaceae > Quercus > Quercus berberidifolia. Next base: position 58,033,907 of record JAPQVW010000003.1, read on the forward strand.
TTGACCCGTTTAATAAACATGTCGAATTAGTGTTAATCCATATAGTCGGATACTCATGAGTTGACACGATACAAACCCAACACGCGAACACAAATTAACACTCCTATTTCAAATAACCTCAAGGTCCACACAAAGCCCAAAATCACTACTGCTTGAAAACCTAAATCATTGCTGCTAAAAAACCCACATCAACACCGCTCGAAAATTCAAAATCAACATCGTCGAAAACCCATCCACCAATATCTCAAACCTAGGTCACGGTCAAAAACCCAAACTATGGCCCACCTTTGTCCTCCATCATCATTGATCTGTGAGAGAGAGAGAGAGAGAACATTGATGAGGAAAATATCTCTACGAGAATCATCATGTATGTGAGAGTCATTAGGCACTCTCGTCAGTGTGATATAAATCATGCCAATCGAGGTAGCACAACGCTTGCCCCTTACATGCTATTGGATGGGTCCCTACCTTGACGAACGAGTCCTCATATGAATGGAAAATCTACTTAACCCGTCATCCTCCACATGTGATAACGAAGAAGATAAACTCTTCTACAAACATGCCCTTACTGCCCTGAAACTAAGGATCTCTGGACAAATAAGCTATATCCCTCCAAAGATATCGGAGCTGATAACCCCTATCGCTCTGAAACATTGATCACTAAAAAAGTGCCTATATTCTCGACAAAGAGATAAGCTCTAAGCTACTATATAAATGGCTATGCCCCCTCCTTTTAAAAGGGTACATGAAAAATACAATTTTCAATCTCTTATGCTTTTAGAGTTCTGGGAAATTTTGTGAGGTACTGACGCTCTCTAAGAGTATATTTGTCCTTTTAGGTCTTCTGGAGCTCTCTGTTTGGACCATTGACTTACTGATGATTTTTATATATCATCAAACATATATATATATATTTTTTTTTCTTTTAAAAAAACCATTTGATTTTAACATTGGCAATGAACAGTGCTCAATATTAGTATTGAGTACTATCCATTGCTAAAGAAACTTGCTAATTTTAGTTGAATTGCTAAATATAGCATCCATCAAGCCACATGCAAAAGCTCTTATAAAATCAAAGGCCGACAATAAGCTCCAACATTAACTTACCCCACCAAAATTTCTTGCGTCAATTGGAAAATTATTGTGTACTCCCGGAGTACCATAAATGCGTACTCCCTCCTCTCACATAAATGGTGGGTCCCACTAATTAAATTTATGGTGGGATCCATCATTTATGTGAGGGGGGGAGTACACATTTATAGTATTCCGGGAGTACCTAATACTTTTCCGTGTCCAATTAACTTCATACGCAAAACTTTTATTTATTGTATTTAGCAACATGTACAAGTGTACATTTTTCGCCATACTCTTCTAATTTTTTTCCTTCCCCCATTTGTCATTCAATGATACAAATCTATGTATATAATAATAGGTGAAACTAAAAGAAACTCAAATTAAAATTCCAAATTAGAGTTCCAATTTTGTGTCATGTGTCCTAAATTATTTATTCTTATAGAGTTTTATTTCTTAATTTTAGAATCAAATGTGGAACTACATCATAAATATTCATCCAAGAAAGTTATTAAGTACAAAAACCAAAGAGTCTAGAATAAATGAATCATGTAAAAAAAAAGTGCTTCATAATAATTGTGGGGCCCAATAATCTATGGGCCAGGCCCATTTGCTCGTGGAGAGTCCGAAGGCCCAAGCCGAGGAGAGCTATGGCCCAAGCCCGATAAACACGGAGCACAAAACTATTTTGGAATACAGCCGAGGACAGTTCAGTCCTCAGCAGATCCAAAATCCTACCGGAATAAAGGGGTAAAATTGGAATTGGACTAAACTTGAAAAGAGACCTAAAATATCTTGGGAAAGTTACCCTTATGACCCTTCCCAGATAAGACTCTGCATCTAGCAGAGCCGTATTCTCCAGCCTTATCAATCATCCCCCACAATTCTGGGATTAGACTGATGGGACAAGTATCAGTCTTGGAAATGTTGACCCTATACGTGGACGAAGGACAGTGGACGCAGGCTAGTATAAAAGGAAAAATAAGTAATCCAGGGGGAGAGGTTGGGAAAAATGGCCAAAAACCAGAGCCTCCCAGCCCACCTCCAGGAGAAAGACTCTAGGGGTGAAGGAAAACTTAATCTCGTATGAACACCACGAAAAACCCACCGCCTGTCGATCAAGGCCTAGCCTTCCAAACCCACGCTCTACAAATGATATTGTTTGGGCCTTTTCACGTGCGAATCCGACACTGTTACGGTCCGCCACGAATCGCGTCCTTACAATTGGCGCCGTCTGTGGGGAAGGCTTGTGTGTTGGTATAGGAAGTGGGTCGATAGAGTTTCTTCGTTATTTCTAACCGTTGGTTATAGAGTTCTAGTATAAAGTTCTGCTAGGGACTACGTTTCTTGACTAGGGGCTTGGTTGAGGAGCTAACTCCCTTAAAGCCAAGGTCCCCCGTAAAGAGCAAACTAGGCACTTGGTAGCGTTAATCGTATGGATAAACTCTAGGGGCTTGGCTGAGGAGCTAACTCCCCTAAAGCCAAGATCCCACACAAAGAGAAAACTAGGTTTTGGACAGAACCAAGGCATTGCATAGTCCACGGACTCAAGCCTCTGGGGAAACCAACTACCTGGATGTGGAAAACTAGGTTTTGGACAGAACCAAGGCATTGCATAGTCCACGGACTCAAGCCTCTGGGGAAACCAACTACCTGGATGTGGAAAACTAGGTTTTGGACAGAACCAAGGCATTGCATAGTCCACGGACTCAAGCCTCTGGGGAAACCAACTACCTGGATGTGGAAAACTAGGTTTTGGACAGAACCAAGGCATTGCATAGTCCACGGACTCAAGTCTCTGGGGAAACCAACTACCTGGATGTGGAAAACTAGGTTTTGGACAGAACCAAGGCATTGCATAGTCCACGGACTCAAGCCTCTGGGGAAACCAACTACCTGGATGTGGAAAACTAGGTTTTGGACAGAACCAAGGCATTGCATAGTCCACGGACTCAAGCCTCTGGGAAAACCAACTGCCTGGATGAGGAAAACTAGGTTTTGGACAGAACTAGGGCATTGCATGGTCCACGGACTCAAGCCTATGGGGAAACCAACTGCCTGGATGAGGAAAACTAGGTTTTGGACAGAACCAGGGCATTGCATAGTCCTCGGACTCAAGCCTATGGGGAAACCAACTGCCTGGATGAGGAAAACTAGGTTTTGGACAGAACCAGGGCATTGCATAGTCCTCGGACTCAAGCCCCTGGGGAAACCAACTACTTGGATAAGGAACCAACTATTTAAAAAAAAAAAAAAAATAAAAAAAAAAAACTATGGCCCATAAACCTCCAAATCCATCCGAAGAGAACTCCGCGTTAACAGATGGGTTAATACCTTGATTGCGCGGATTCCTCGGTCTACCCTCAGACCCCCAGTATCAAAGGGGTTGATGCGATACGGCGCAACATATTACCCAAGAGCACAACCAAAGTCCCTCGCTACTCGGCTACCCTCTCGGACGAATTACTTAGAGTTTATCGCTCTCTGACGTCGCTCTAGCATGCATCGCGCAGCACTCAGCGGTTATCCCGGTTAGTTCCAAGAGTTTAATTTATTGATGATTAACCTTGTTATGCTTGATAATATTTGTAAGTTTAAACTAGTAGGAATCTGTATTAAGGCATTTTTCTGCCTGGAATATCGTTAAGGGCAAGCTTATATTTAATATTCATGCATAAAGTAGTTGTTACGGAGAAGAAAGATATGTATAGAGAAATAGACACATATTTTATTAAGACAAAGGAACAGTACAGTGTACAATGAAAAGCTGAAACAAAGCCTAAATTGAAGCTAACTACGTAAGTAACGAAAAATACAAGAGAGTGAAGATAAAGCCGAGGAGGAAGCACAGAGGAGAAGTTGGCTACTGCCTCGAGACCTTATTCCTCCTCAATGCTTTTGCACGCCCATAACTCAGGCAGCAAAAGAACCCAACTTGGGGCCTGCACCGGTGAAGAAAAGGTGCAGGGAACCTGACCTCAGGCTAACACCATCTACAGAAAAGGTGCAGGGAGCCGAAAGTTGGGGAGCCTTCGCAAAAATTTGCCTGCTACAAGGCAGACGGCGCTGATGGTGGAAATTCCTTCTTCTGACATACCAAAAATCTGGCATGACCAGAACCTGCTTCGGATTTTGACTAAAAGAGGGAGAAACACCCTTTCCCCTCTGTCGAACTGGAATATTCTCTTGAATATGTGCCTCCTTTGCCCGTGCCTCACTATCTGGAGTCTCAGGAGGACACGGCGCCTTTGTGGCGGAGAGAGCCCTTTTGCCCCAACCCTCGCTTCGAACATGATGTACTAGGAGAGAAGAGTGAAGGATTTGTGCGAAAGTAAAGCGACTTTCTCTCCTATTTATTTAAGAGATAAGGTGGAGGCATTTTACTCACGCGGCGTCCCAAGGAACGCTACAAACAAAATGTCTCTGGCTCGATTTCCAACGTCGTCTGCAACCTTGAGGCTAAAGGAGTCTCGAGAAGGCGCACCTCGAACACTGGGACGCCAAAAAGTACCGCGTGATCAAAGACTACGGAAATACCTCTTAATTTGCGGGCCCAGTAAATTCGCGGCCCAGGCCCGTTCAGCATAGGAGCCCAGGGACAGAACTAAGGCCTTGTATGGTCCTCGGACTCAAGCCTATGGGGAAACCAAGTACATAAAAAATTACAAGTTTTGGACAGAACCAAGGCCTTGTATGGTCCTCGGACTCAAGCCTATGGGGAAACCAAGTACATAAAAAATTACAAGTTTTGGACAGAACCAAGGCCTTGTATGGTCCTCGGACTCAAGCCTATGGGGAAACCAAGTACATAAAAAATTACAAGTTTTGGACAGAATCAAGGCCTTGTATGGTCCTCGGACTCAAGCCTATGGGGAAACCAAGTACATAAAAAATTACAAGTCTTGGACAGAACCAAGGCCTTGTATGGTCCTCGGACCCAAGCCAATGGGGAAACCAAATACTTGGATAAGAAAAGGTTTGAATTTCGTAAGATGGGTTACTTGATAAAAATGTCAGGTCACTTCATCCACGGCTTAAACACCATAAAAGGTTAAGGCCAATAAAGGTGTAAGGAAGGTGGTGGAACGCCCCAGCATTTAGTCGTATAAGAAGGCTGTTCATTTGGTGGGTGATATATCTTCAAATGGTCATTCCTCACACGGCATCAAGCCTTTGTTTTTCTCCTCGGCTAGCATGGGGTAAGTATTACTTTTCACTGGTCGGCCTTATTGTGCCAAGCATTTCTATTAAAGTTATGGCGACATCTTTTTATTATCAAGTATTTTGGTCTTAGTTGTCATTGATTTAGATGCTATATTATGGTGCCGAGCAGCGTTTGTAAATTTAAAAAAAAAAAAAGGCATAGAGACAAAACATGCGAAATAAAATAACAGCAATTTTTATTAATACGAAAAATTATTACAACGTACAAAGAGGGGCTCAAACGAGCCTATACAAAATGTGAACTGCCTAAGCAACAATTACATCCGTAGTACAGATAAGTAAACTGTCAGGCGTCTTTTAAACTCGTCTTCAAAGTCTCTCCAATCTCCGCCTCAATACTGCTCATATTACGATAAGAACCTTCTTTGGAAAAAATGAAGGAGAAGGAAATAGTAAGGAAGAAATCAATGAAGAAGATGGAGGAGATGAATGAAGAAGATGGAAGACATGAGTAAAGAAGGAGGAGAAGAAGAGAGAAGAGATGAAAAGAAAGAAAAAGGAGCAAAAGAGGGAGAAGTGAAAGCACCAGGATGGATTTAGTGCTGGGAAGACTAAGAAAGGGAGACGGAGGATAGCACCAGTGAAGGAAGAGAGGAAGAAGCAGGGGCACTTGGTCCCTGCCTCGATCCTGACTCCCAACACACTGGAGCCATATTAGGTATGCTCATGAGAGCGCGGTTAGTACTGATGATGGGTGTTCTCGACTCAGTCACGCCGAAAGTTTGACGTGACGAGTCCCTGCTTCGGATTTTGGCTGAAAGGAAGGTAAGACGAATCTTAAGCCTCCGCCATCCTTGCCCTGACCGAGCCATTTCGAGCTTTACTAGAACATAACGCTTTGAGGAGGGGTGTGGTTTCTTCATTATTTGTTATGGTAAAGTGTATTACGATTTAGTGTATAAACCAGTGGGTAAAATGAACCCTAGGGGAGGCCAAGTATTTCAAATCTCAGAAGGATGAAAAGGGATTCTTTATAAAAACAATAACCTCCTCCCTTCCTTCTTATACAGAGGGTGGAGCGGGAGACATTTAATAGGTTCAGATCTCCAAAGGAATCTGCCAACACAAACATGCCGGTTCTGTTTCTCCACCCCATCAAAACAAACCGCCGAATTAAAGTAGTCTCGTAAATAGTGGTCATTAAAAGCGCGTTTTGGATACCCAAACGATAAGAACGCATCAAGCGCAAAAACAAAAAACTGTCTCATAGACCGGTGCATTTCTTGGACAGATGAAGAGCCACCAGCATTATTAATAGGCCAAATTGATTGGGCCGTAGGAAGAGGTTCGGCATCACCAAAACCCCCCTTTCCAACCAAGAGGTTGAACAGCCGGGTTTTGAGGGGCTATTGTGGGGCCCAATAATCTATGGGCCAGGCCCATTTGCTCGTGGAAAGTCCGAAGGCCCAAGTCGAGGAGAGCTATGGCCCAAGCCCGATAAACACGGAGCACAAAACTGTTTTGGAATACAGCCGAGGACAGTTCAGTCCTCGGCAGATCCAAAATCCTACCGGAATAAAGGGGTAAAATTGGAATTGGACTAAACTTGAAAAGAGACCTAAAATATCTTGGGAAAGTTACCCTTATGACCCTTCCCAGATAAGACTCTGCATCTAGCAGAGCCGTATTTTCCAGCCTTATCAATCATCCCCCACAATTCTGGGATTAGACTGATGGGACAAGTATCAGTCTTGGAAATGTTGACCCTATACGTGGACGAAGGACAGTGGACGCAGGCTAGTATAAAAGGAAAAATAAGTAATCCAGGGGGAGAGGTTGGGAAAAATGGCCAAAAACCAGAGCCTCCCAGCCCACCTCCAGGAGAAAGACTCTAGGGGTGAAGGAAAACTTAATCTCGTATGAACACCACGAAAAACCCACCGCCTGTCGATCAAGGCCTAGCCTTCCAAACCCACGCTCTACAAATGATATTGTTTGGGCCTTTTCACGTGCGAATCCGACACTGTTACGGTCCGCCACGAATCGCGTCCTTACAATAATTATTAAAAAAATTTGATAATTTATATTTTATACCTAATAATATTCTTGCAAATTTTTTTAAAGAGTTAACAAAATATAAAAATGATTATCAATAGTATTTGAATTATAATTATATTATACATTTTATTATATATTTTTAAGTGTATCTATGCATATGCATGATGTTACAAGCTAGTTATTAATAATAAAGAGTTTGTTCTTTCACCCTATCTCTTTTTTTAGAAAAATTAATTAGGTAATTGTGGGAATATAACGTGGTATTCTTACTCTCACATTATTAATAAATTATAGTATGAATTTAATTAGTAAGACCTATTATTATGTGAGAGCAAAGAATACTATCTCATTATACTCTTAGAGTACTTAATAATTATTGTCTTGATTAATCACATTGACATGCCATGATTAATAATGCTCTAATGGCTATCATCAATCGCTTTGCTAACGTGAGAAGTAAAATTGATTTCACAACACGAACTAGGTTGAAGAACGTAGCAACAAGAGTTTGATGCATTAACAAGACAACAAAAAGTACCCCCACCAACTTAACCCCCTAAAAAACCTAATATAAAGCTTGATTTATCACAATTATAATGTAAAGAATTAATGGTTTAGTTCAAAAATAAAAAAATAAATTGAGAGGCTCAATTCAGAAGTTGAAAAACCAAAAACTAAATTAACATTCACGTTGAAGTCCAAGGGTGACAAATAACCCACATATATTTAACCATTTTTCGGGATAATTAGTTAATTCTTTTTTGTTTGTTTATTTTGATAATTCGATGATTGGGGAAAAATTATTTGAATTATATGTGTGTCTTTATTAAAAAATCATGAGTTATCAATTGACCTATAATATTTTTGTTTTTTATATTTAGGGTCCGTTTGGTTAGACGTTTTAGGAGATTAAAAGAGCATTTCTAAAATCCAAAATTCTGTTTTACATCTACAATTTCTCATAACTTATTTGCAAAATCTTATTTTAAACTAAAAACACAGTTTTGTAATCATTTATACAAATGCGTCCTTATTTAAGTTTAAAAGTGTTGTTATTTTCAGTAATTGAATTAATTTAGATATTACCCTTCTATCAAATATATTTTTTAACATTTATCCTATAAATGATGAGTAAGATTGGCGTGAAAGCAATCATAGTTTTGTGTACGTGGACAAATTCTTAACTTTAATTATAACTTCTCAAGTATCCACTAAAGTGGAAATTACATATTGAGCTGAAGCATGTTCTAGAAAGAAAAACGATGCCATATATCATCATTATTAAAAAAAAAAAAAAAATCAAAACATTAAGACTGAGCACCCTCCTGTTAAATTAATATATATTAATATATATTCTTGAAAATCATGGTCATGACTCATTTGACGTATGAACTACTTTTTTGTACAGCCACCCAAAACAATAAGGGAAACAATAATAAAATCGTCAGCACGATGATCATTGATGACACATATAAATAATGAAACCATAAAAAAACAAATAAATAAATAAATAAATAAAGAGAAAGCAAAATCCCAAAGACAAAGGCAAAGACAGAGACAAAACCCCTCTCCCCATCTTAATTTATCCCGAAGCAACATCCCAAGAATCCGAAGAATGGAACCTCCATTAATTTATTAATTTAATAAGCTTTATCCCCTTAATTTATAACACTTTTAACTATATATAAAAAGGTTTGTGAAAACCCAAAAAAAATAAATAAATAAATAAAGAAAGAAAGAAACTGACTTTAAGAAACGACACCACTCCCAAGTCCTCCCTCTCTCTTAGCAGAGTGGCTAACGAGGAAAGTAGCGAATATTAATGAGTCCTCCTTTTCACAGCTAAAAAGTTTTTGAACTTTTTTTTTCTTTCTTTTTTTAAAATAATTTATTCTTTGTCTCCATTCTCCCATCTTTCTTTTGCTTACTTTTCCTCTTCATTTTTCTCTTTCCACAAACATCCTCAAAATTATATTCCTTATTAAGATCCCGATGAGCATCGTTTAAAAGTTTTGTGCCCTTCCTTATTACACAATTATTTTTAATTAAGCCTCATAAAATTCATTAACTTATTTATAATTATACAACACTGTGTTTTTTTTTTTGAGAATCTAATTATACAACACTTGCAATGTTCAATAATTATTAGGTTTTAATAACGTGTCTTTATGGTATATATAAACCATTTTAAAAAACTTTTTAGTTAAAAATAAAAACTTGATCAGCTGTTTTAATAGTTTTTTTTCAATTTTTCATAAAAACTTCTCAAAAATAAAATATTAATACATGATCTGAATTTATAATAGGTTCAGTTAACATATGTTTATACCTAAGGACATACATGAGTAAAATCCATTTATAATAAATGATTTACTAATGTGTTCTTAAGACATATATTAATAATCTATTTTATAAAATTTTTATAAAAAATAAAAAAATAAATTACTATTTTAACAACTTTTTCGATTTTCTTTCATAGTTAGTGTGCTGCACACATTAACCGACCCCTCGTAATAATTGGGTAGCCTCTTATCTCATTTCAACTCAGAAACAGTGGTTCCTCGTTAAGAAGACAGTATAGTATAGTTTATTATCCTTTTGTCTCCATATGATCCCATATGTTTCTCTCATAAATTTTTTCACTCTCTTCTCACACGGTCATATCATTTTTTCTATTTTCAGTCATTTATTTATATCCATCTTATTTTTCTCTGAGAGAGAGAGAGAGAGAGAGTCTGACACAATACAATACACCGTCTTCCTCTCTTCGCAACTCCTCTGTACTCACTCCCCTTGTCTTTCTCTCTTCCCTTTGTCTCTTTCCTCCCTAAACCTATTCACTTTTTTAATTCTCTTTCTCTTTCTCATTCTCTCTCACACGCTTTCTCTCTATCTCTAAAATTCTATCTCTCTCTGATCGATCGATCATGCTTCAGAGCTTGGTTCCGCAATCTCCAATATCTAACATGAATCCGAAGCGCGTGGACCGCGACGACAGCTCCGGCGACGAAACCACCACAGCAACGAAGCGTCGAAATCTCTCCGACGAAGCCTCCGTTTCCGGCGAGAAAGCGCTCGTCGAAGAGCTACACCGCGACGAGAGCGAGTCGAGTGGGCTCAGACTCTTAGGTCTCCTTCTGCAGTGCGCCGAGTGCGTCTCCGTGCAGAATCTCGACGACGCCACCGATCTCCTCCCCGAAATCGCCGAGCTCTCCTCTCCCTACGGTTCCTCGCCGCAGAGAGTGGGCGCGTTCTTCGCTCACGCGCTCCAAGCGCGCGTGATCACTTCGTGCTTGGGTATCTACTCGCCACTGAGTTCGAAAACCCTAACCTTGGCTCAGTCTCAAAAAATCTTCTCGGCCTTGCAATCCTACAATTCAATCAGCCCGTTAATCAAGTTCTCTCACTTCACAGCGAACCAAGCGATTTTCCAAGCATTAGACGGCGAGGATCGCGTCCACGTCATCGATTTGGATATAATGCAAGGTCTTCAATGGCCAGGATTGTTCCACATCCTCGCGTCTCGGAATAAAAAGATCCGATCCATGCGGGTCACCGGGTTCGGATCCTCCTCCGAGTTGTTGGATTCGACCGGGAAGAGACTCGCCGACTTCGCCACGTCATTGGGTCTGCCTTTCGAGTTTCAACCGGTGGAGGGCAAAATTGGAAATTTGAAGGACCCGAGTCAACTGGGCCTGAGGCCGAGTGAGGGCGAGGCTATAGTGGTTCACTGGATGCACCATTGTTTGTACGATATTACTGGGAGCGATTTAGGAGCGTTGAGATTGTTGACTTTGTTGAGGCCCAAACTGATCACGATCGTCGAACAGGATCTGAGTCATGGGGGTGGGTTTTTAGCTAGGTTTGTGGATGCTTTGCATTATTACAGCGCGTTGTTCGACGCGCTTGGCGGGGATGGATTGGGTGGGGACAGTGTAGAGCGGCATATGGTGGAGCAGCAACTGTTTGGGTGCGAGATTCGGAACATTGTGGCTGTGGATGGGCCCAAGAGGACTGGAGAACAGAAAGTTGAGAGGTGGGGCCATGAGTTGGGTCGGGTCGGGTTTCGCCAAGTTTCCCTTGCGGGTAACCCGGCTGCTCAAGCTAGCTTGTTGCTTGGGATGTTCCCTTGGAAGGGTTATACTTTGGTGGAAGAGAATGGGTGCTTGAAGTTGGGTTGGAAGGATCTTTCTTTGCTCACTGCCTCTGCCTGGCAGCCGGCCGATTGAATTTCGATTCGATTCGATCGGAAATGAATTCAATCGGATTCATTTCCGATCGATTCGAATCCGTGGAAATAGGCTGATGCATAAAAAACGTGTCCATGGGTGGGGATGTTGAGCATAGGATCATGTTTATCTAATTTTTTGGAACATTTCAATGTTGTTGAAAGTAAGGGGTGAGAGGGAGGGGTTTGAGGGTTTTTTTTTTTTTTTTTTTTTTGGGTACTTTAATAAATACACTTTTGTTAGGACATTTGGGACATGGAAGTACCAAGTGAATTAGACTTTGTTGTAATTCTTTGTAAGGAAACAAGTGTAGTTAAATTTGTTCTTATCTTATGTATTTGAGTAAACGTAAACAAAAATTAAAGCAAAATGCTAAGGGATTCAATTCATCCTTCTTCATTTTTTCTTCTTTTGTTTTTTTAATGAAGGGATAGGTACTAAATTGAAATGGGAATCCTTGAATTTTTAAACACTACTTGTAATTGTTTAAGTTATTTGAATATTTGACATGTGTACCCTATTCTATTCTATACTATAAATTAAGTGGAAGTCGTTAATTTGACTCTGGTTTTATGGAGGCTTTAGGAACATAAAACCTTTTAAATTAATTTTCACAATCATTGGTATGGGCTTTCTGAATGGTTTTATAGAAAATTGATATTCTTCTTGTAATGACTTGCTCTTCAAATATGGGCCTTATCTATCCTCTTTGGCAATATGGCTTCATTTATTTAAGTTTTTTTTTTAGTTGCAACCAATTTTCCCCCCCAACTAATGATCATCAATCCAAGCTATCAAAATAGAGATTATTTTTACAGTATGACTCTTCATTTTTTTTTTTTTTTTTTGGTTGCAACTAAAAAAAACTAATGATGGTGAGACCTTTAAGAAATTGTCAAAAGAGAAAGAAATTGAGAATCTGCATGCCACTAGGATGAACTGTGAACTATGAAAGCTCTGGTAATGATGGTGAGATATATGCTACTTTTTTCCAATCCTATGTCCCAACTTTTGGCTTATAAGTCAAATGAGGGCATACACTACACGTGGATTGACAAAAATAATCTTTCTTAAAGTGGAATCAATTAATCGTCTATGCAACCATAATCAAATCAGCACACTAGTATGTCTGTGTGGCACTCAGCAAAAACAAAAACAACAAAATTAAAAAAAAAAAAAAAAGTATGTCTGTGTGTAAAGGCAAGGCAACCCCAAGAAAATTGAACCTCAATAATTTCGAAAGTACTATTTTATTGGAAGAAATTTTAGAGCAAAATGTACAGTTCCGTGTTACCCTAGTGATACTTTATTGCTTTTGGGAGATATGAGTACAACTTTCATATCTACCGTGTACAAAAAAGGAAAAGTTGCATTTGTTTTTTAGTAGTCGAAGTCTTTGGGTAATATGATTGTTTTTCTTTTCTAATTACTTCGTTGACATATGAGGACCAGCAAGTGGGATAGGAAACGATAAATAAATCAGAAAAATTACTAATCAAGCTCAAAAAATCTCTCGTCTAGTCTATTCGCATTATAATGTAACCTCGCAGTTTGATAAGAAGAAAAAGAAAGAAAGAAACTCACCATAAAATTGGGGATAATTGCATTAATTAATAGTTTAAAACCCAAAGCTTTTTTTTTTCTTTTTTCTTTTTTGCCTTGCTAAAATGCAAAACATAGCACCTAAACTTTAGGTCAAAATCAAATTAACCCACTGTTCTTCTAATTTAAAATTAGATAACCTTGAACTTTGAGAAATAATTTATCTAAAATTTTCTCTCTCTGCGTTTTATTTTTATCAAAAAAATTATTTAGAATGTACTTTAATAAAAATATGTTAAAAAAATTAAAATTTAATTAAATATATCTCTCTTTTACCTTATTTTTATATATTACGAGGATTTTTTTTTTTTTTTTGAGAAGGTATTATGAGGATTTAGAATGTTAGTACTTAATTTTTCAATTCTCTAAATCACCCCTAAGTTTTACCTAACATTACTTTAAATAAATAAATAAGTGAGAGTATATAAGTAATTAAAATTTAATTAATAATTCAATTGAAAAAAAAAAAAAAAAAAAAACCCTACTCCCTAATTAATTTTTTCAAATCACATTCTCCTCTCTCGCCCTCAAAAATAGGCCCATAACTATCTGCAATGCCAAATATTTCAAAACACAAAATTATCCAAATTGCAAAAAAAAAAAAAAAAAAAAAAGCGTTTGATCTTTTGATGAGTCTACGGTCTCCACTCCGAACTTCCCACTACAAATCTGTTGAGTCCAGCCCACTATAATAGTGTTTAAAGAATTCCTCATTGGTTTTTGAATCCCACAGGCTAAAAAAAATAATAATGAGGTGAACTAATTCTATTATAAGAGTTAGTCTGACATTGAAAAGAGAAGTAGCATGGAGATGTGACATCCCCTATAAAAGGAGTGGTAGGGTAGCTTTACTAAGTGTGTGAGTTAAGAGTAAAGCTCTGTCTTGTGAGAGAGATAAAGACTAGCTTTGCCTAGTGAGTTTTTTTGTTGAGAGTTTGAGTGGTTGTAATTGCTATTGTTAATCGTGAATTTATTTGGTATTGATCATGGATTTAGGCTTGGAGTTAGCTTGACCCTTTCTTTTCTTTTTTTGGTGTCTTGCTATTTATTATTTTGCTCACAACAGTTGGTATCAGAGCTATTAATTCAAGATGGCGATAGCAAGAACAAATTTTGAAGTGGAGCTCTTTGATGGGAAAACTAATTTTAGTCTTTATCAAGGCTGTGTCAAAGACATCTTGGTGCAGCAAGGATTGAGTAAGGCATTGCTTGGAAATTCAAAGAAGTCTGCCACTATGTCTAATGGTGTTTGGGAATAGCTTAAGAATAAAGCAGTGAGTACTATTCATTTAACTCTTGTAGATACTATATCTTGTCCACCCTCGAATTACATGCCAGACCCAAAAAATTCCAAAAAAAAATATTTTATCATCAAGGGACTGCGAGAATATCTAGATCATCATGGTTTATCCTATTCGGGCATCAAAGTGCTCAAAATGACAATTTAGGTCAAAATGTCTAAAATGCTTATGGTTAATTAAGAGTTGACTGAAGGTCTAGATTGGTCAAAATTTCACCAAAATGATATTTTTCATGCTTTTATATCAAATCCAAGGTTATTGGAGCTTTTTGTCAACTTTGACCAAATTTTACATTGGGTTGACTTTTTGGTGGATACTAGGGTTGACTTTTGGTTTGACCGTGTGATTTAGTAAATCTAAGGTCATTGCGAAGAGTATTGAATTACATTTAAAATGACCACTCATGGGACGAATCAGAGTTGAAATTGTTGAGATATCATGAAACTAGTGTCAAGTGCATTAGCTCGATTTTGGGGCCCATAACCTTTTTGATCCATGGTCCAATTTTCAAAATGTAAATGAATTAGAAACTAGACATCTGTATCTTTCTAATGCCATTGGAATCGGGTAGATCAAAGTTCGGGAAGGCCTACAAATAGGTGTCCAAGACGAGCGTAGAAAAGGCATGAGAATCAAGGCCAGACGCACACTATGATTCCTAAGCGCACACCAAATGTGTGTCAGTCGCAATTTTCCCCAAAAATAATATAAAATATCTCCTCCCTTTCCCGATTTCAAGAGGAACGAATTTTGGGGTCTTTGGAACATTTTTCTAGGCAGTTTTCTCTCCTTTTTCTCTACAATTCTCTCTCGCCAAATTTTTTTAATTCTTACTTCCTCCACACATCAAAAGGTAGTGTTCTAACTTTCTTTTTTCTCCTACTTGGTCCTTTTGCATTGGTTTTGAGGTGAGAGTGTGTAGATATAGCTTTTTAGTTACTTTCTACACCCATTTAATTTAAAACTTTTTAATGCTTTGATATAATTTTCCTTGCATTCTTTATTGCTTTGTTTAATTTCTCTAGCATGTTTTTATTGTTTTGATAATGTTGGCCTAGCCTTCTTGGCTAGGATATGTCTAAATTTCCTTGTCTATGCTTTTTATGCCATATTTGCATGTTTGATTCTATGCTTGAGTGGTTTTTGGCTTTGATTTTTTTTTTTTTTTTTTTTTTTTTTTTTTTTTTTATGCTTTGGTTTTGTATTTTGGAGTCTTGGGTAGGATGTAGATCTTGATTCTTTAGTCAAGATCTTCATCCAAACATTCATATTCAATAAAGGGTTTGGATTAGTGTCTTAAATATATTTTTGTGCTTGTTTGATTGTTTAATTTGATTTTTATGTGTTTAATTTCTAGATCTTTTGTATGTGATGCCATGTTTTGATGCTTCATGCTTAGATCCATGCTTGCATGATTATATCTAACTTTTGCTTCTTCAAACGTGCTTCTTATGCTATTTATGCCTTTTTCTTGTTTGGTTGCAACCTTTGTGGTTTTTCTTGTCTATGTTTGGTTGCATCTTTCCCCATGTTGTTTGTATGAGAGCAACCTCTCGTTGGAGATCATATGATGATGATGTTGGCATGCTTATACCTTGCCTCTCTCTCTCTCTCTCTCTCTCTCTCTCTCTCTCTCAGTTTTGCATGTTAGGGTTTCTCATGTTAGCCCTGAACGTGCATCATGACATGTTTAATCTCTATCCTTGTATGTGGTGATAACATGTTGTGCCTCCTATGTGCTTATAGCTTCACTTGCTTTATTTCATCATATGTGATTTCGATATGTTGGTTGCACCCATGCTTGTTTGTAAGCCTTGTTTATGCTTTTGCTTATTTGTTTATGTGTGTCATAAGCCTTGCTCTAAGATAGGGTTTCGTGCGAGTTCACATCTGTCCATATACACAAAACCCCGAGATCCACTTTTAGGAGCCTTGCTTGTAGACAGTATGGGCGCAAGCGCCCGCAACGTGGGAAGCTTTGTCCTCCTTTTATGGGAAGTACACCTTGGCCTAGGGTGGATCATGGCAGATGGTGTAAATGGAGTTATCACCTAGATTAGGTCTAGGAACCATACATATAGCGCCCTTCATGGAAGGTTCGATCTTTACCAGAGCATGTGTCTAGAGTTTAGGTATGGGGATGGGAAGGTATTACCCAGCCAACCCCACCAACCTATGGGTCAATTTCCACTCATTGTGTTCTAAGTTTTAATCTCATTAAAGACATATTTAATACGTTATTCTAACTCACACACACACTAGCATGAATCTAAAGCAAACAACATAACATAATCATCCCAAGCCTAGACAGTCATCTACCAACATCAAGAAAGCATATCCAAGGGCAGAAACATCACAAGACAGAATCAAACAAACATATTATAACATCTAAACATCAAAGACATGGCATTCAATCAAGCGTATTCATGTCCATCCATCACATCATGCTTATCATTCTCATCCAATGCATGTTCACGTGAATGCGTGACTTATCTCACTACATCACAACACCTATGCATCAATGCATGTTCATATTCATATGCATATCCACGGTATTCAAGCAAATTAAAATCCTAATAAGCATAGAAGAGACAAAAGAAAAGAAAAGAAAATAGAACAAATCAAAGAAACAGAGACTAAAAGAAAGGCTAAACAGGTTAAATAGAAGGTAAAACAGGTGGACAAAACAAAAGAGAAACAAACAGAAACAAAATTAGGGTTTCTGGACAAGAGTATGCGTTCGCATACATAGGGCTTGCATACGCAACCCAACTATATGCATACGCATACTACGAGTATGTAAATGCATG
Source organism: Quercus berberidifolia (assembly GCA_028535905.1). NCBI lineage: Eukaryota > Viridiplantae > Streptophyta > Magnoliopsida > Fagales > Fagaceae > Quercus > Quercus berberidifolia. Next base: position 58,051,142 of record JAPQVW010000003.1, read on the forward strand.
CATGCTACATGCGTATGCATATACACTTGAAATCCTAAACCCAAAAAACTAGAACATAAAGCAAAGAAAACACAACAAAAAGAAGAAAACTAACAATCTGACATGCTTCAAACACAAACACGAAGTAAACCTAATCTAAACAAACATATTAAAGCAATCAAAATGTAAATATAAACACAAGATCAAAGCAAAAGTAAAGAAAAGTGAAGAGTCAAAGTTAGAAACTTTAACTCAACACTAGAACTCTTTAGAGCTTGATTTTGACCGTTTCCCTCTATCTATTCACAACTAATTCAAAATAAGTTAGTAAACTTCAGAACTCAAATAGCAAGACCAAAAGAGGTTCCAATCAAACAAAATTGACTTGAGAATATTTTGTGAAAAACTCCCTTTTTAATTCACTATTTTCTAGTGAATCTTATGTGTTTTTACTACTGAAATTCATCCTCTTTGAAAAAGTACCTTTTATGGCTTTATATAGTTGAACAATAAGGGTTTATGGTGGCTCCCAAAAGATGTGGGATTTCTTCCAAACCGAGTTTAAATGCAGAAAACTTATCTTTCATAGTTTCTGGAACCCTAGCATGCGTATGCATGCATGTGTCTGTGTACGCATATGTGTGTATGCATACGCATGCCCTAGGTTTTTTGTGGCCTTTCTTTTACAAAAAAAAAAGTTTATTTGTTCCAAAAATAAGTTATATTTTCCATTAAAAAAGACTTTCCCTAAGTTAATTTTCATATTATTAGGCCCTAAACCAACCTTGGGCTTTAGAATTCTAACATCATTGGGGAACGGGGGCTCAAGTTGTAAAGGGTACAAAATGTGGTGTCTACGTATGCCCCTCTTTTGATTTATCAGCTCCGTTAATGGAATCAAAAGAATAAGAGACAAAACATTTTGTTTCGATGTACGGCTTGGGCCTAACCCACGCACACGGCAAACAACACGCATACATGGGGATAAATAGACAAGCTAAATAAATTTAGAGAGATGTGTAAGAGGTAAGAAAAGAAAAACACAGGTAAGAAAAGAAGAAAACATACACCATCATATATATATATATATATATATATATATATATATATCAATAAACTTAAATGTAAAAAGGTTTACAAAAACCAAAAATACATGAATAGTGGGATAACTCCTATACCATACATCAAAATCTCCTCACTACATCCCTTAAAACTATTTAACTCTCCCCCTATCAACTTGTGAGAGACCGGGAAAACTAGGGAGCTCTGAAAAAAGGAGTTAGACATCGGCACCTTCCCTTTTCAGGATTATGTGTGGAGTTGCCACTTATTTTTTTATAAAAAAAGAAAAGAAAAAAATACAATACACAATTCACATGTCCAAAATACCTCAAATTTCATTAATTGATTATACAAATACAATTTGGTAGGATATCTTTACAAGGCATTGGTCCTAAATACAATCTATGGAAAAAATACAAAACTTTGGTCTTAGATACAATCTACCAAAACAAAATAAAGCACTAGTTCTACCAACCTAAAATTCTAAGGTTTGGGGGCTAGGTTACAAAATTAGAAGGTGTTAAACACCCATCCTGCCCAGACAGAGTCTGGTCTTCTAGACTTTAAATGACCATTAAATACCCATATTTAGAATGTCAAATGATGTTCAACAAATACCATGTCAAATCCTAGACCTAGGGTTAACTTCTATTTAAGAACCTTAGATCTACCATTTTATTTTATGTAGAAAAAGTTTAATGAGAATGCTTGGTGAAAATTTTAGATTTGGATTTTTGTGAAAGAAAAAGAATGAGTTTTTAATAAAAATTCAGATCTAGTTTGAATTCTTTAAATGTGAGAGATAAATAGATTTTTATTTTGAAAACACCAATTTTTTTTTTTTTGTTTTTTTTTTTTTTTTTTTTTGAAAAATGTAGATTTGGTTTTTTTCAAAAAAGGTCAGATTTTTATTTGGAAAAATGCAGATCAGATTTTTTTATATTAAATAACAGACCAGATTTTTGTAAACAAAATACAAATCAGATTTTTATAAACAAAACACAGATCAGATTTTATAAATAAAATACAGATCAGATTTTAGTTTGAAAAAGAAACAAGGGGAAAAATGCATCTGATTTTAGTTTTGAAAAACATGGAGAAAAATTGCAGATTTGATTTTAGTTTTGAAAAAACATGGAGAAAAATTGCAGATTGAAATCTTAAGAAACAATTCAACCCTAGATCTAGGCATGTTCATCAATTAATTGTGTGAAAATTTTTGAAAGTAAAAGAAAACATGTAATAACATATGACAAACATGGTTATCTAAACACAAAAAACAACATCACATTCATGGAAAATAAAGCATAGATGAAAGCATGTTCTTGGAATTAAAATAAAAACAAAATCATGCTATGAAAACAAAGTGATGCAAATCACGTTATGAAGAACAAAGAGTTTTTATTGTTTTCCTTTTCCTATTTGAATTAGGATTTATTTACTCTAGTACTTTGAATTAAAATCCTTTTCCTAGTTGAATTGGGATTTTAATTGTTTTTCTTTTCCTAGTTAAATTGTTTTTCCTTTCTCAAGTAGAAGTAGGTTTATTATTTCTTTTCTTAAAAGGAGTAGGAGAAATTCTATTCCTATAAATACTTTTTATAGAGAGGTTATTGATGTTATGTGTGTTTTTGAATAAAAGTTTGCTAGAGAGGTTTTCTCTATTATTTTGCCTATTAGCCTAGTGTTCTTGTAGAACTTAGGTATAGTGGAAGAGTTGTAGTATTTGTGTGTTATAGATTCTGTTTCTACACACCTACACTGCATCACAAAGTTAGAATCATACCTGCATGAATGTAGTCCACTAGCGGAGTACCATCCTAGAGCTCGAAGAGAATGAATTTCTAAGGATTTAAGTTTAGCCACTTAACAAAAAAGAGATTCCTAAAGCAAATCTTGCAAGGGGAGAGAGAAGTCAGAAAAAAGGCCCTGATTTCTGATTTTAGTTCCCTATTTATGGAGGTTTGGTGCTTAAAAAATAAGTTGGACTGGATCAGATACAAATTAAGTCAAATTCTTATCCCTAAAAATTTGAAATGGATGCGTTTTATCTTGATCAGAATGTTTCTAGGCCAGGCCTTGAAGCTGTGCCAACCCCAGTTCCCAACTTTGGTTTGATTTGGACTCTTTTTTAAGGATTTTTTGAGTCGGAAATTGCACCTAGACGTATTTTTAACTCGTGTTCTAAAATAAATCCCTTTTATTTTGATAATCAAGTCCTTAAAACAATGATTATCTGATAGATAAATATTCTAAAAAGACTTAATTATCAACAATTCCCTTGTTATTTGATTATCCATTTTATTCCTATGCAACAAGCTTCTTTCTGATAAAAACCAACAACCAATCACACAATTATTTAATTAATTTTAATTGTTTAACCAATCAGAATTAATTTCAATTAATCACACGTAATCGGCTTCGTCCCCATACAATGCATGTAGACCGTTAATCTTATGATATCTTTCAATCCGACGGTTCGATTTAGGAATCGGGCATACTGTCACGACCGTTGGAATCTTAAGATCATTTCTATGATATGCAATGAATGATTTAATTCATGTAATGAAACTATGATTTTTGGGTATTTGAAATGGTCATTTTAGTCATCTTCCAGAACTAAATTATGGATGCAAAATCGAGTGTCTACACAACTGGGCCACCTACTCTTAAACTACTTCCCCTTTTTGTGACGATGGACAAAGGTGGATAACTGTGAGGTAGTCATAGCATCATCAGAAGAATTAGAAGCATCATCATCATCTCCACTAGCAGAAGAGGCATCTAGAGAGTCATACTCCGGAAAAGGTACAAAGCCACCAAGTCTTAATTGATAGGGTGCAATGCGTCCTATCTAGGTGTTCATCTAACACATTTCATCAGTGAGACAATCTTGACGATCACCATGAGAGGCCTGAGTCTTTTTGATGTCTCCAATGTCACCACATACAAGCTGAAACTAATTAAGAATTGCAACAAGTGTGTCCTTTACTTTAGAAGAAGAAGAAGGTGGAGTAGATGAAGAAGAAGGTTGAGAGGGGTAGACAGCATCCTCTGCAGCTCTGAACTCTGTCTCCTCCCATTGGGCAGGTGTAGCATCATCACAGGGTCTCTTGGTCTTAGTGACCAGCTGTGAGGAACTCCGCACAAGAGATACCTTCTCAATGACACTCATGACATAGAGTGAGAGGAAGAAGGGATAGAGACATGAGCATGAAGCAAAATGCGAATGATAAAAGAAGGGAAAATGAGTTTATCATGACTCGTAGTGTCATGAAACATATCTAGAATAGATAGACTCATGTGGGAAGGAAAGTCCATAGATAGACCCTCCATCAGAGAATAAAGAAACTAAGCACGAACCTTGATGATGGTGTTATAGTGAGAGTGAGGAGTGAGGATGAATGTCATCATCATGTTAAAGAATCTAGGGTCTTTAGCAAAATCACAAATCACCATACTAAGTATGCTTCCCCATGAAGATAGAAACTCACAAAATGAGAAGCTAGTGCATCTCGAGAAAGATATCTGAGCACTGGAGATCCAAGATAGTCTAGGTTACCTACCCTTGGAACATGGAGTACTTTGGAGGTAAGCTCCAAAGTAACAATGATATATGTACCACGTACTAGAGTAGTTAAACAAGGTATAGATTTATCAATAGTGTGTATGTTGGAGTTAAACTCCTGCATAAACACATTGGGATAGGTAATTGGTCGTTCGCATAGGAACTCCCATCCAAGTGATCTAAATGATTTGGGTACCATGGTGAATAGCTTGTCTAGAGAAGTTCTCCACGACTTCCTTTTGGCAATCCGAATCATGGTGAAGCAAATTCTTATTTCTATTATTTAAGAGCTTTGTAACGCAATTGACATTTCCTGATGTTGCCAATGAAAATGTCTAGGATTCAAATCCCCCCTCCTCTAAAAATATCATTTCTATTTGAAAAAAAAAAAAAATCCCATTTAGAAACTTTTTTTTTTTGTTAGGTAAAATTGCTTATTAAAATCACGATTTTAAAAATTGGATCAGTTAAAGAATTGAAAAAAGTAGTGGTTTTTGGTTTTTTGGTCCAATCAATGATGTCATAAATAATTAACTGATAATTTTAAAATTATAAAAATAAATAACTATCTCAATATATTAAGAGGACATATTTTCACCTTTAAATCAACAAAAAACATCTTTTTGGACAAAAATGGATAAACCTCAAATTGGAATGAATGAAAAATTAAGACACTAAACTTTAAAAAGAAGAAAATATAACATTATTACTATTTAGTTAATAATTAATATATAATAATTATTTATAGTTATTGTAAGGACATGATTCGTAACGAACCGTAGCAGTGTTAGGTTCGCACGTAAAAAGGCCCAAACAATATCATTTATAGAGCGTGGGTTTGAAAGGCTAGGCCTTAGTCACCAGGTGGTGGGTTTTTCGTGGTGTTCATGCATGGTTAAGTTTTCTTCACCCCTGGAATCTTTCTCCTGGAGGTGGGTTGGGAGGCTCTGGTTTTTGGCCATTTTTCCTAGCCTCTTCTCTAGGTTACTTATTTTTCCTTTTATACTCGCCTGCGTTCACTGTCCTTCGTCCACGTATAGGGTCAACCTTTCTAAGGCTGATACTTGTCCCATCAGTCCATACCCAAAGTTGTTGGGGGTGGTTGTAAAAGCCAAAGAATGCGGCTCTGTCAGGTTCAGAGTATTGAATGGCAGTAAGGGCAGCTTTCCCTAGATATTTTAGATTTTTCTTCCAAGTTTTAATCCTATACCGTTTTTACCCCTCTTTCTGGTGGGATTTTGGGTCTGCCGAGGACTGAACTGTCCTCGGCTGTACCCCAAGGCTATCTTGGGTTTTATACTATCGAGCTTGGGCTATAGCCCTCCTCGGCTTAGGCCTTTGGACTCCCCATGGGTAAATGGGCCTGGCCCATAAATTATTTGGGCCCTACAATAGCCCCTCAAAACCCTGCTATCCAACTTCTTAGTTGGAAAGGGGGGTTTTGGTAATACCGAGCTTTCATCACAGCTCATTCAATTCGGCCTTTCACTAATGCTGGCGGTTCTCCATCTGCCCAGGAAACACACCGGTCTACGAGACAGTCTTTTAATTTTACCCCCGATGCGTTCTTGCCGTTTGGTTATCCAAAACGCGCTTTTAATGACCTCTATTTACGAGACTACTTTAATTCGACGGTTTGTTTTGATGAAGTGGAGAAGTGGAACCGGCATATTTGTGTTTGCAGATTCCTTTGGAGATCTGAACCTATTAAATGCCTCCCGCTCCACCCTCCGTATAAGAGGGAAGGTAGGAGGTTACTTGTTTTTTGTAAAGAGTCCCCTCTCATCCTTCTGAGATTCGAAATACTTGGCCTCCCCTAGAGTTTATTTTACCCACTAGTTTATACACTAAATCGTGATACGCTTTACCATAACAACGAGTAATGAAGGAGCCATACCCCTCCCGTAAACGCCACGTACCAATAAAGCTCGTAATGGCTCGGTCAGGACAGGGATGGCGAAGACTCAAAATCAACCTCACCTTTCTTTCAGCCAAAATCCGAAGCAGGGACTCGTCACATCAAACTTTCGACGTGACTGAGTCGAGGACACCCATTATCAGTACCAACCGCTCTCTCATGAGCATACCTAACATGGCACCAGTGTGCTAGGAGTCAGGACTGAGGTAGGGACCAAGTGCCCCTGCTTCTTCCTCTCTTCGTTCACTAGTGTCTCCTTTTGCCTCTCTTTCTTCTTCTTTCCACCACCAGATCCATCCTGGTACTTTTCCTTCTCTCTCTTTTGCTCATTTTTCTTTCTTTTCATTTCTTCTCTCTTCTTCTCCTCCTTCTTTTCATTCATCTCCTCCATCTTCTTCTGAAGAAGGTCCTTCTCTTGATATGGGCGCTACTGAGGCAGAGTTTGGAAGGACTTCGGAGACGAGTTTAAAAAGAGACTTGACCGTTTACTTAATGTATTGTTTTCTTTTGTTTTTACTGTTTTGGCAATCTATCTTTTGTATAGGCTTGTTTAAGCCCCTCTTTGTACGTTGTAATACATCTTTGTATTAATGAAAATTGTTATCACTTTATTTCACATACTCTATCTCTATATTTCCAGAATGATAAAACAATGAATAGACATAAAATCTTGTGAATGAAAAGATTTTTTTTTTAAACTGTGGCCGACGTCTAGGAACAAAGTCCCAGTTAATAGAAAGATCTTGCTCTGCGCTTATAAAAACAGTCCGGCTTAATAATATTGAATCAAACAAAAGATACTTAGGGCTGAAACTCCCATTAGGCAGGAAAAGAAAGGACATTATGATGGGTCTACTGAGTCGGTCTGCCACCATACCGCCGACCTTAGAGTACAATACTTGGGGCCATAATCCCTTACCCAAGAGAAAGGCGCTATTATGTATTGATAAGTGCTGTTCGACATAGTAATATAGCATTTGAATCAATGACACTTAGGGCCAAAATGCTTGCTAAGAAAAAGATATCACTATAACCTTAATAGAGTTGTTTGGCACAACAATGCCGACCTGTAAAAAACGATACTTACCCCAAAATTGGCCGAGATGATAGCTCAATGCACGATGCAGTGTAGGAAGTAACCATCCGAGGACATATCACCCGCAAAATGAACAGGCCCCTTAGGCTACTAAATAGTGACGCGTTTCAACATTTTCTTAACACTCCTATTGGCATTAACCTTTTACAGTTTTTGAGTCGAGGACTGAGCAACTTAGAATTGTTATTAAGTAGCCAACCTTACAAAAACTCAATCTTCTTCTCATCCAAGAAATTGGTTACCCAAGTAGTTGGTTTCCCCATAGGTTTGAGTCCGAGGACCATACAATGCCTTGGTTCTGTCCAAAACCTAGTTTTCTCATCCAGGTAGTTGGTTTCCCCATAGGCTTGAGTCCGAGGACTATGCAATGCCTTGGTTCTGTCCAAAACCTAGTTTTCCTCATCCAGGTAGTTGGTTTCTCCATAGGCTTGAGTCCGAGGACCATACAATGCCTTGGTTCTGTCCAAAACCTAGTTTTCCTCATCCAGGTAGTTGGTTTTCCCATAGGCTTGAGTCCGAGGACCATGCAATGCCTTGGTTCTGTCCAAAACCTAGTTTTCCTCATCCAGGTAGTTGGTTTTCCCATAGGCTTGAGTCCGAGGACAATGCCTTGGTTTTGTCCAAAACCTAGTTTTCCTCATCCAGGTAGTTGGTTTTCCCATAGGCTTGAGTCCGAGGACTATGCAATGCCTTGATTCTGTCCAAAACTTAGTTTTCCTCATCCAGGTAATTGGTTTCCTCATAGGCTTGAGTCCGAGGACCATACAATACCTTGGTTCTGTCCAAAACCTAGTTTTCCTCATCCAGGTAGTTGGTTTTCCCATAGGCTTGAGTCCGAGGACTATGCAATGCCTTGGTTCTGTCCAAAACCTAGTTTTCCTCATCCAGGTAGTTGGTTTTCCCATAGGCTTGAGTCCGAGGACTATGCAATGCCTTGGTTCTGTCCAAAACCTAGTTTTCCTCATCCAGGTAGTTGGTTTTCCCATAGGCTTGAGTCCGAGGACCATGCAATGCCTTGGTTCTGTCCAAAACCTAGTTTTCCTCATCCAGGTAGTTGGTTTTCCCATAGGCTTGAGTCCGAGGACTATGCAATGCCTTGGTTCTGTCCAAAACCTAGTTTTCCTCATCCAGGTAGTTGGTTTTCCCATAGGCTTGAGTCCGAGGACCATACAATGCTTTGGTTCTGTCCAAAACCTAGTTTTCTTTGGCGCTGGACCTTGGCTTTAGGGGAGTTAGCTCCTCGGCCAAGCCCCTAGAATTATCCGTGCGATTAACGCTACCAAGCGTAGCCCCTAGTCAAGAAGCATAGCCCCTAGCGGAACTTTACTCTAAAACTCTATAACTAGTTGTCAGAAATGACAAGGGAATTCTCTCGACCCACCGCCTATGCCAACACACAAGCCTTTCCCACAGACGGCGCCAATTGTAAGGACACGATTCGTAACAAACCGTAGCAGTGTTGGGTTCGCACGTAAAAAGGCCCAAACAATATCATTTGTAGAGCGTGGGTTTGAAAGGCTAGGCCTTAGTCACCAGGTGGTGGGGTTTTCGTGGTGTTCATGCGTGGTTAAGTTTTCTTCACCCCTGGAATCTTTCTCCTGGAGGTGGGTTGGGAGGCTTTGGTTTTTGGCCATTTTTCCCAGCCTCTTCTCTAGGTTACTTATTTTTTCTTTTATACTCGCCTGCGTTCACTGTCCTCCGTCCACGTATAGGGTCAACCTTTCTAAGGCTGATACTTGTCCCATCAGTCCATACCCAAAGTCGTTGGGGGTGGTTGTAAAAGCCAAAGAATGCGGCTCTGTCAGGTTTAGAGTATTGAATGGCAGTAAGGGCAGCTTTCCCTAGATATTTTAGATTTTTCTTCCAAGTTTTAATCCTATACCGTTTTTACCCCTCTTTCTGGTGGGATTTTGGGTCTACCGAGGACTGAACTGTCCTCGGCTGTACCCCAAGGCTATCTTGGGTTTTATACTATCGAGCTTGGGCTATAGCCCTCCTCGGCTTAGGCCTTTGGACTCCCCATGGGTAAATGGGCCTGGCCCATAAATTATTTGGGCCCCACAGTTATATATGCACTTGCATGAAATTAATTTATAGGACCATTTATTAAATTTATGCTCGTGTTTGTGTTTTTTATTTATGGAATGCTAAATTATTTGTTTTGTTTTTGTTTTTGTTTTTGTTTAGTTTTTTTTGTTTTTGTTTTTTTAAGGGAATGAAAACGCTAATATTTTAACTAATTGTGTTGCATGGCCAACAACGTGGCATTGGCACATAAACAAAATGAAATTTGGCACTCCCACTAATATCCCTACATATCCCCACATTTTTCATCCCCTTTAGGCCTTTATAGTTTACACCGTTTTGTTGAAGGAATCAGATTAAATGGAAAAGGATTTATAGATTAAAAGGAAAATTGAGAAAAAGGTTAATAAGATTGAAGAACCTTGAGCAAGGCTCAGGTCAAGAAACCTTGGTACAGACCCAAGGAGAGGACAGTTGCCAAAGCAACGAGGGGCTCTTTATGAAAAAAGCAAAGTCAAAGCTTCAAGGATGGAAAATGAAAACTTTAGCACAGGTAGATAGAGCTACCCTTATCACATCAGTGGCAAATTCAATCCTTTCATACCAAGCAGTCTCTTTACTCCTACCAAAACAAGTGTGTTCCAAGTTAGATGCTCTTAATCGAAATTTTTGGTGGGGTAAGAAAGACGATAATAAATCAAGATGTTTCCTTAAGAGTTGGGAATCCATTTGCACACCCAAAACCTAAAGTATGGGAGGTTTGGGCATTAAAAAGATTGAAGATATGAATAAAGAGTTAGTGGCAAAGATGTCCTGGGAAATTGTTAAAAATGCTGATAAATTGTGGGTGAAAGTTTTCCAAAAGAAATATGTGAAATATATATATATTTTTTATTTTCATGAAGATCCTTATGCCAAAATCTGCATCATGGTCTTGTCAAAGCATTTTTGGTTGTAGAGATGTATTGAAAAATGGGCTTTGCCATAGAATTAGCAATGGCTTAAATACCTAGATTTTTGAAGACCCTTTGTCATGCCCCAAACCCTAAAGGGTCCAAAGCATGAGAAAGACGTCTCAAAGTACCTGTAGATTTTTTCCCTTTTTGACAATCCAATCCACCAAAAATCATATCAAGTACCAACATCAAGAATTATTATAATAATTTCATTGAATATACTCTTAAAGTAAGTTAGAGTTCTAAGCAATAATTACAAGGACCATTAGTCACAAAAGAATAGAGATTTGAATAAATAATTACATAACATCAGCTTGTCCCATTAGTGGGAATAAAGTCACAACCACTATAATATACAAAAGAATCAGTCAAGCCTATTCTAAGATGTACATCATTTACTATCTCCATTACAAAAGTTCAGCCTCCATCAGTAGTTAGTCTAACTACTATTAGCCATTAAAAAGCTGTCTCAAAAGATTGTTGCCTACTCTGAAAAGTTTATAAAATAATGGAATGAGATAGAGCCCAATAAGTAGCATAATTAATGGGGGTAGGGGAAATGCAAGTTTCATCTTCAATAATAATAATATGATAAGAATGATTAAATAATGAAACACAAAGTTTCTCAAAGTAAATACTTTAAAACTATATACTATAATCTGTAGGCACCAACAATATAATTTTCGAAGTCATAATATCTAACATAAGGTAAATTATCACAAATATACTACACTACCACATAGACCGGTCAGGGGATCCACCCCTTCACAACTGGCATGATATTGTCCTCTTTGGTATGCAGACTCTTGGTCCCATGGATAGCAGCCTCACCCATATCCTCAAGATTTTTCTCTCCCCCTACGGGCAGCAGAGAGAGCGTGTCAAATAGGACCTCTATTGCATGTGGTCTCTTGGCCCCATGGGCAGCAATCTCACCCACACACAATTAAGGAACCTTTTCCCCCCATGGGCAGTAAAGAAGAACGCGTCATCCAAAGTGAAAAGGCACTAACCTGAATTTGATTCCATTGTCACAAAGACTACGGAAACCAAATCGGGTGGTCACCGAGAAATCACACATGGCATGGTGTTAAAACCACATAAGCTCACAAGTTACGTTACTTTGAAACACATATTTCATATCCAAGTAGTTTCAGAAAAACCTTAAATAATCTAACTTCTAGAAAATTTGTAAGGTTTTCATCTTCATTCTTGTTAAGAGATTTTCTATCAATTTTCCAAATAATACAAGATAAGATAAGCATTTTTAAAATTTTCAATATACCATAAAATCAATGATTTTCTTATCAAAGATAAAATAAAATATGCTCATTTTTCTATATCAACAATGCATGCATTTCCCCAAATGCAGTACCAAACATGATGCATTTTCATATATAATAATATATAATAGGGTCACAACACAACATTTTTAAGAAAACATATATCCATATATAATTTTCCAAAATGTGTTTGACCCAAAAACAACATTTATGAAACATGATTATTTCTCTAAAATCCCATTAAAAAGTTACTTACCTTGCAACCCGCAAAAAGCCTAATTCTTCAAACTCCAAAGGAGAGATTAGCTAAAACCTCAACAATATCAAGCAAACCTAACACAATAAGCATAAAGTTTAAAATTGTATCTAGCTACAATTCAGAAATTGCCAAATAGGCACTTAAATTAGGCAAGCTTAGTATTTAACCTCATCAATAATAATATATTCCACTTCCAAAGTTTCTCAACAAATTGATTCACAAGGCATAAACTCCAGCTTATAAAGTTAACCCATTTAATATCATCTCCAACATTATGACTAGCTTCCATAAGATTTACGCAACATCATCAAGAGACCCATGTAAGCAAAATCATAATATCCTCCAAGACAAGAAATTTAGAACTTCAACTAACTCCAAATAAACCCAATGGCAGTGGAAAAAAAATTAGATTTACTAACCATCACATGTTATAATTCAAAACCCCTAAACTTTCCACCATACATAAACCTTAAGTAGTCATCATTAGCACAAACCATATACCCACTCATCAAATAATTCCACCAATACAAAACCCATATATACAAACACATAAATATTACTTACAATGCTCATAAATCACATGGGTATCATTATTAAAACTTAGATAAAAATAACCTCAAGCAAAAGTGTAAAACCCACCAAATAGATTAGAAATTTTTACCTCAAAAAAAGATGTGAAGGTGCTTATAGGTTCACAACAATTTTTCGGTGATCTTTCCAGAAAAATGATGGTGGAGATGTTGATTTGGAGTGGGTACCATGGGAGAGGATGAGGGAGTATGAGAGAAATGTTTGTGTTGTGTTGAGAGAAAATGAAAAAAGAAAAGAAAAAAGAAGTGAAGCAAGTGAGCCGGCCAAAGGAATAAAGAGATGAGTGAAAATGAGTAGTGGGTAGTGGGGTTAGGTGGTGGGAACCCAAAAAAATCTGATCTTTCACCCTTTTTTATTTATTTATTTTTTTTAATTTTTTTTTAAACTGACTGGGACGTTACACCCTTGGGTCCCTAATGAACCAAACTTTATTATACCTCAATTGAGGATTGGAGCCTCTTATGAAGAACATCTAGTTGCTGACCTCATAGACCAAGATACAAGGTAGTGGAATAAAGGGAAATTGGCATATTTGTTCAACCAAGCAACAATGAACAATATTCTAAACATCCACCTCACCCAACAATTTCAACATGACCAGGAGTTTTGGAGCTTGAATGCAAATGAGGAATATTCAATTAAATCGGCTTATGCTGCATTGAGGATCACAAACTCAGCCAACCACCAACACTTGCAAAACAAAGACCAGAAGAATCGTTGGAAATTGAAAATTAATGTCAAGCTCAAAAACCTCCTCTGGAAAATGGTTTGGAACATCCTACCTACTTGTTTAGTCCTCAATAACAAGTTTGTTCTCTCCTAGGTTAATTGTTATTTGTGCAACAATGTAGTTGAGTCTATAGAGCATCTTTTTATTTAATGTGATTGGGCTGCCCAAATTTGGCTACCGTCACCTTGGCCAATTAATTTGAATAGATTAAATAACCTCTCAATTTCAGATTGGGTGAAAGTGATTTTGTACCTTGAAGACTTGCTGGGGCTAAATAGTGTAGAGTCTAGAAATTTCCAGCTATTTGTTGCAATTGTCTATGACCACCTGTGGAGGATCATAAACAAAGTAAGAGTAGAGGAAGTCAAAAGCGACCACATGGAGATTGTAAAACAAATATTGAGATCTTTTGAAGAGCACAAACAAGTCGGGAGAGAACTGATTAAGAAACCATCTAAAGACCAAAATGGTATCCTCCTCCCACAAATTGGATTAATTTGAATTTTGATGTAGCTATTAGAGAAGGATAGCATTGTGGTTGTGGTGAGCAAAGACCATAAAGGGAATCTTATTGAGGCGGGACTGAGTAAATTAGTCCAAGAAGTTCTATTCTTCGAGAAGCTGAGGCAACTTGGTTTGCTATCCGTAGAGTAGCAGCTAAGGGATTCAACATAATAATTAAAGACGAAGATGTGTGGAATGTGATAGAGCCCCAACAAAATTCAGGCTTATCCACTCACCGGAGCAATAAAGCTACAGTTGAAGATATTCTTAATTTAGCAAAATCTTTTGTAAATGTAAATTTCTCTTTTGTGTATAGAGAAAGCAATGTGTTTGACCATCTTTTAGCATAATGGGCTGTCATTTTGTTATAGACTAGGCTGGTGCGCATCTCCTTCCTATCACCTTGAATTGTCCAAGCTTTGGATAGAGATGGATCTAGGCCCAGCTCTATTGTTCTCTTCTTTTGCTTGGTTGATAGGGTATTTATTCTTATAAAAAAAAAAAAAAAAGTTTACACAAGTAGCTTATTTAGTTAAAACTGAAATTTTTTTACTGAAAATATTACAGATAAAGGTAAAAGTTAGTTAAAATAATATAGTAGGACTCATAAATAATATCAAAAAGTACAGTAAGACCCATAAATAGTAACAAAATAAACTAAATAATAAAATTAGCTAACTTTAAACTCTAAAACTTTGTTTGGATTGCATCTGCGTTTTCAAGTAGACACATTTTTGGCTGTTTTTTTATTTTTTTTATTCCAGTACTTGGTGCATTGTTTACAGGTCATGAACAGTAAATTTAGGCTTATGAACATTAATTTTAAAAGTATATAGTAATTCAAATATAATTTTTATTATTTTCAGTTTTGAGAAAAATAATCTAATTCTAAAAGCAACCTTTTAATTACCTTCACTTATTCAGTAATATATATATATATATATATATATATATATATATATATATGTATATCTTTTTTTTTTTTTTTTTTTTTGGGGTAGTTGAACGGGATGAGTTCAGGTTACAGGTAGGATCGCAAAAACGGCGTAGTGGGGTAGGTGAATCCATTTCATAACTGGTCTATCTGGTCCGGTTCCCGGTTTTGCTGATCTAACCGGCGTAGGCAATGAGTGTTTAAATCATTTGAATTGATCCTTAGAAGTCCCAACTGCCCTAACCGGTTTTTACAGAAAACCCATCCCCCCTCCCAAAAACCCTCTTTTCTCTCTCTCTACTCCTCTTCTCTCCCATCATCATCATCATCAACTCATGATCAAACACTACGATTCTTCACTCTTCCAAAATCACGCACATAACAAACCCATGTAAGTTCTTTCCTTCTCTCACTCTCTCTTTCTCTAATATTTTTGTTTAGTTATTTCATTTCTATTTTTCTATATTCTAAAAAAGCAAAACTTTTTTTTTTTTTTTTTTTTGGGTTTCTAAGGTTCACAATCTTTTGATTAATAACCAAAGAAAAGACTTTGAGAATAGCATCAATGAACTTGGATTCACTAGAACCCTCGCCAATTTCACAAACTAAGCAAGACCCAGCATGGAAACATTGCCAACTTTTTGTTAAGAAAAATGCCAATGGGGTCAAAGAAGAGCTTAAGAAGTGTACATATTGTGGCAAGTTTTTTAAGGGTGGTGGGATACATAGGATCAAAGAACATCTCGCCGGTCGCAAAGGGAATGGCCCCACTTGCGACCAAGTCCCCTCCGAAGTTCGCTTTTTGATGAAACAGGTGTTGAATGCTAGGAATTCGGGTGCTAAGAAAAACAAGACTCAAATCATTATCTCAACAACTCCTAGTGTTGATCATACGCCTCTTAAGTTGATCGAAGCACCCGATTTGGGTTGTACTGGTGGAGGAGTAGGCAATGAGTCTGTTGATCGGGCGTTTCTTGGGTCGATTAGTGCACCCAATTTGGATTTGTTGGCAAATCAAGAAGAAGATGTTGCTACGAGTAATGTGAGTGTAGATGGGAGGAAGAGGCGGAGAGATTTAAATGCTTCTGTACTTGATCCTAGTGCCAGTGCTAATAGTAATGGTGGCATTGACTTTAGCAGCCCGTCCCCGGTTCCTTGTGAAATAGACAATGTGTTTGCTAATCATGCAGGAAGCAAATCCGGTGGAACACCCAATTCCAAGTTGTTAGTGAATCATGATGAAGAAGAAGAAGAAGAAATTGGGATAGGCGGTACAAGCATGGATAGGAAGAAGAGGTTTAGAGGTGAAAATTCTTTAGTTGCTATGGATGCTGGTGTTGTTAATAATGACATTGAACTGGAAAGGAAAAAGAATCAAGAAATTCAGATGGCTATAGGGCGGTTTTTATATGAAATTGGGGCACCCCTGGATGCAGTGAAGGACTCGGTTTATTTTCAGCCCATGATTGATGCAATTGTCTCTGGGGGAATGGGGGTGGTACCGCCTTCCTACCATGATCTTCGGGGTTGGATATTGAAGAGTGCAGTTGAAGAAGTGAAGCATGATGTTCAGCAGTATATGGGAACATGGAGGAGAACGGGTTGTTCTATTTTGGTGAACCGAAGGTACTCACAAAAGGGTAAAACCTTTCTGACTTTTTCAGTATATTGTCCTGAAAGAACATTGTTTCTGAAATCTGTGGATGCATCTGCTATCATTTATTCACCAGATGCTTTAAATGAATTGCTTAAACAAGTGGTGGAAGAAGTTGGAGTTGAGCATGTTCTGCAAGTGATTACTGATAACACAGAAAAATTGATTGTTGCTGGAAAAAGGTTGATGGATACATTTCCTACCCTATATTGGGTTCCCTGTGTGGCTCATTGTATAAATCTGATCCTCGAGGATTTTGGGAAACTTGAGTGGATTAATTCAATAATTGAACAGGCTAGATCTATTACAAGGTTTGTCTACAAGCATAGTATGGTTTTAAATATGATGAAGAAATTTACTTTTGGCAGTGACATTGTAAAACCCGGACTCACACCCATTGCAACAAACTTTATGACATTGAAACAAATGGCTGAACTTAAACTTTGTCTGCAATCTATGGTTACTTCCCAAGAGTGGATGGACTGTCCATTTTCAAAACAACCGGGGGGGCTGACAATGCTACATACAGTAACTAATCGTTCGTTTTGGTCTTCATGCATCTTGATTAGCCGTTTGACAAGTCCACTCTTGCAAGTTTTGAGAATTGTTGGTAGTGAGAAGAGGGCTGCAATGGGATACATTTATGCTGGAATGTACCGGGCAAAAGAAGCAATTAAGAGAGAACTTGTTGAGAGACGGGATTATATGGCCTACTGGAATATCATAGCTCACAGGTGGGAACAACAACGGCATCCTCCTCTTCATGCTGCTGGTTTCTACCTTAACCCCAAGTTTTTCTATAGTCTCAAAGGGTGTGTTCATAATGGGATCATGTCTGCGATGTTTGACTGCATAGAGAGATTGGTGCCTGATACTAAAGTCCAGGATAAAATCATCAAAGAGATAAACTCATACAAGAATGCTGTTGGGGATTTGGGGAGGAATTTGGCAATTAGAAGTAGAGACACTCTGCTGCCTGGTGAGGTCTTCTTCTTCCTCTTTTATTTATTTATTTATTTTTTTAAATTTATAATTTTTTTATAGATTTGCATGTTATTTCTGATTTATTGATTTACTTATAAGATCATTATTTGCACATGACTAGTTTTAGTTCAATGGATGTCCAAGAAACCTTACATCATACTTAGGTTATACATATAGCAAGCATGCTGGGTTGGCATGTGGGGAGCATTTTTAACCATTAAGAAACCAATATGGGAAAAAATCTTAACAAAGATGACTAATTCATTGTTATTTTGTCATATACTTATGTTTAAATGGTAAGAAAATTCTCCAGACGTTTGTCTAGTGAGTTTGGAAAGATTTTGGTTTTTTTTGACCCATTTGGTGTGTCCCATCATCCAATGGGTCACATTCCTTTCTGCACATGTTATGAATGTTGTTTTGAGGTGATGATTGCATCTTCTTGTCTTAATTTGTTTGATCTATTTAGTTTCCCTGTGCATTTCACATGCAGCTGATTTGTTTTATTTTTATTTTTTTTTAAATTTTCTATTTGCCTAAAGTTGAATGGTGGTCTACGTATGGAGGAGGTTGCCCAAACTTGGCACGTTTGGCAGTCCGTATTCTTAGTCAAACTTGCAGTTCTATCAGTTATAAGCAAAGTCAAATTTCTTTTGAACATATATATGAAACAAGGAATTGCCTAGAGCGTCAGCGGTTTAGTGATCTTTTCTTTGTTCAGTGCAACTTGCGTCTGAGACAAATGTAAGTAGAAAGCAGTTAATCTTATTTTTATTTGTAGATGCTAATTTATAATTGGAGGGAACAGAGATATTTCTCTTTTGCTAACTGTTTTCTTGTAGGGTTCATAAGAACAAAGAACAGGATTATATGGATCCAATATCATTTGACTGCATGAGTCTTGTTGAAGATTGGGTAATGGAAAAGGAAGTATGCTTTGAGGACTGTGGGAGTTCAGATTGGGTGTCACTTAATCCACCCACCACTAACACGATGCAGTTAGGAGCCTTAGTTGATGATGATGCCGAAGACTTGGGCACAGGTACTTCATCTCTTTTGGATTTTGAAAAATGACTGTAAAAGCTTCTTTCTTAAGTGGAAGATATTGTTAATGTTCAGGGTTTGATGATAACGAGATCTTTGATGGATCAAAGTAGATGAAGATAGAAATGTTCAACAATCAATTAAGCTAGTAGGAGGACATCCAACAGGCTTCTTATCTATCTGGTGGTGTTCTGCATTGACACATATTTACCATTTTGACTATGATCAGATGGAGAAAGGTATTGTTAGAAAATTGTGTATGATTAATAATGTCATTTAGAATGAAGGTTAAATGTTGTGTCATCTATGCTCTGTTTGGTAACTGAGTAAATGCATGAACATAAAAAAGAAATGAAAAATTGGACTCAATAGCATTCACATGGTTCAATGTTGGCAATTCTGCTTCATTAGTTTGAGTTGGTGTTTGATTTGGGTATTTTACTTTCATTTTTGCTCTTAT
Organism: Quercus berberidifolia; assembly: GCA_028535905.1. Classification (NCBI taxonomy): domain Eukaryota; kingdom Viridiplantae; phylum Streptophyta; class Magnoliopsida; order Fagales; family Fagaceae; genus Quercus; species Quercus berberidifolia. The sequence continues at coordinate 58,070,189 of JAPQVW010000003.1, forward strand.
GTAGTTAACAAATTGAGCATATTTATACCCCTCCTAGCCCCATTCTACCCCACCCCTGCTCTTTTTTTCCCCAAATCCTGAGGAAAAAAAGCTAAGAGATGGATGGATGTTTTTTGCACATAAGATTTTGAATATTAGGCTATATCACTAATGCCTATGATACTCTTACATATGGGATGAATTTTCTCATTTTTCATTCTTTAATGAATGTATTATTTATTTATCTTATTAACTTTTGCACATCAGATGAAATGATTGGGTTGGGTTTTTTGCAGAAGTGATTTAGTGGCCAAGGTGAGCTTGGATTAAGGACAAAAGAAAAGGTGTAAGAGAAAACTTAGGCTAAAATGCACTTTTTCTCCCCTTAAGCTTGGGGTCGTTTTTAAATTGGTCTCTCAAGTTCCAAATTTTGCACCCCTAACTATTAATTTGATTTCAAAATGCTTCTGTTAAGCTTTGTCACATTTTGGCCATTAATTATCTAATAAATGACAGTGTTTAGGTTTTTTCCCCAGATTTAATCAAATTTTGGAAACAAAAAAATACAAAATAAACACCAGCACGTGCCAGAGGCTAGCAAAACAACGTAGCATCCATTCTTGGTGACCCATAAGCTGGTAAGACGATGTTGCACTAACCTCTCCTTGTCAAAATGGCCGTTCTGTTAAGCTTCGTCACATTTTAGCCGTTAACTAGCTCTGGCTTTTTTTTTTTTTTTTTTTTTTTGGGGGGGAAAACAAAACCAGCACGTGCCAGAGGCTGGCAAAACAACATTGCATAACCCATAAGCTGGTAAAATGACATCACACAACCCCCCCCCCCCCCCCCCCCCCCTTTCTTTCGTTTTATTTCCTTATTTTCTCCATTTTTCTCAAATTTGATTAACCAAACCATTGACTATTATTGAACCTATTAGGGATTTCCCCCAAATCCAATTGACCTTTGTTAAACAACATTGACCTTCTCCCGCCCATTGATTCATGGAAAGAGACAAGTGCGATAGAGGGAAAGGAAGAAGGAAAAATTTTCAGATCTTGGAGCGTTCTTAGTTGAGTGGATTGACGAATCTTGTTGGGGTTTTCAATTGTCGGTGTTTTGACTTTTAGAAATCCATTAATCTGTGTTAGTTTCTGTATTTTGTAAGTAAATTAAGGATTTTTATTCTAAATTTACTTTTTTCATTAGATTTTTAATAGTTCAATTTTAGAAAATGAGTTTCTTCATGTAATCCCATTACTTGATTCTTGTAATATTATGTTTTCTTTGTATATGTGTTGAAGTTGATTGGTCAGCATGAATGTCCTATTATATTGCCTGGTCCCCCATTTACTAACCCTCAATTTCTATTGGTTTTCTTATCATGGTATAAAGCGGCTTGGTAATAAGAGGAAGTATGTGGGAGAGAAAATTAGTGTGTATGACTATGTTGATCGTGACACTTAAATGAGTCATTGAGGTAGGGACTGTGTAAAGAAATTGTTGTGCACAATGTCATAAAATTCAAGTATTTAGTTCTTGATAGGAAGTTTTCAAATGGGGAGAGGTTTGAATACAATCAGAGATGTTAGTCACATGACCAATAGTATAAGTGTAGATATGACAATGCACATATATGTTGAGAATGGTGTAATGGATTTGAAACCATTGTAAGCAGAGTGCAACCGTTCTTATTTAACCGATGAGGGTGGTGGTAATGTGCATGATGATTTACACACATCAACTGTAGAGATGTATGAGGAATCTAATGAGGATGAGAATGCAGAGTTAACTAGGCTTGCCAAGATCCTTGTAGCTCACTGGTTGGCACCTCTGGGTGTTTCCAACAGAGTCATCCAGGGTTCAAACCTCCCACCCTCAACTATTGAATTATAAAAAAAAAAAAAACTGGTGGGGATAATGATGAAGGGGCTTATGAGGTGGGTCTGAACAGGTAGGGGCTGAAAATGTTGATTGTGACAATGAGTTTGATTACCTTGATTACGATGAGTTGGTTGAAGATGAGTTAGGAAATGTGAATCCATATCACAATGAACAATGTGACCCCACAATATAACAAAATGACCAAACAGCCAATTAACTCACAATCCACAGCCAATCTGCACAGCCAACCAGTTTTGGCTCTATACTAGGAAATTTGATAGTGGCCACTCTGATACATTAATTACCCCATGATTCTGATGAGGATATGCTCCCTAGGTTTGAAGAGTTCAATCCACAGACAGATTTAGAGAATCTTCAAATTTAGACTTGGTAAACTCTTTAGTGACCATAAGATCTTGAATGAAGCTGTCTTAGCATACAAATTAAAGATGGGTATCGGATTACAACCGCAAAAAATGAGTCAGGTAGGGTTAAGTTTAACTGTGTAGAAGGTTGTAGTTGGAAGATATTTGCCTCTTAGAATAAGTAGCTGAGGTCTTTGCTAGTTAAAACTCTATAATGTGTATACACGTAGCAGGGCCTTTGCAACTATGAGGGTGTCGTACAAGTGGATTGACAAGAAATATTTAGAGAAATTTAGAGCCAATCCAGCCATTGATAGAACTTTTGGATCTGGTTATAAATGAGCATCAGGTGGAGTTAAGTTTATGTAAACCATCAAGGGCTAGGAAGTATGCAAGGCTTCTAATTGAAGGAATCTTTGCTTAGCAGTTTACAAGGATTAGAGATAGCTTTGCGGAATTGTGGACCTAGGCACTGTAGAGCTCACAAGCTTTTTTTATTTTTTATTTATTGACGGGAAACCCCCCTCAAGGAATGGGCCAGTGGGACCACCCCTGAGCAGACTTAGGGTAAATCACAAAATGCCTCAGCTAGGAGTTGAACCAGAGACTTCTGGGTTTATGGTTTGTCCAGGTTCTCCCTAACTGCTGAGGCATCCTGGGTTGGGGCCACTATAGAGCCGCACCCTTTCTTTAGAAGGATGTACGTTTTCTCAAAAGCTTGTAAAAAGTGGTTCCTTAAGTGGATGCTGGCCAATCATTTTAGCCTTATGCATGCATCTGAGGGGTCAGTTGAAGGGCCAAATACTAGCTGTAGTAGGGATAGATGGGAATGATGGGTCTACCCCATTGCATATGCAGTTACTAAGGGTGAAACTATAGACAGTTGCAATTGGTTTCTTGAAAATCTAATAAGTGATATTGGACCTGTGAGAGACCGTTGATGGTGTTTCACAACAAACCAGCAAAAGATGAGAAGTTTGTTGCTTTTCTCATGTTTTCCGTTCTCTATATATTTATTCATCAAGTATTGGATGTGGTAGGGATTGTTGCCGGCATTGGATGAAATAGTTCCAAAAGCAAGACAGATTTTGTCAGTTACTTAAATGCTAATTTGAATAAAAATCAGAATGGTCTAATGTTGGAGGATATGATGTGGTTTGCTGCTGGACAGAACAAGCAAGTTTGGGTTTGATCTAAGACGGAGATATGGCCATTACTCCATGGAGTTGGAGTAAGCATGCATTCCAGTCTCACACAAAATGTAGCATGCTTTTGAATGATTTGTGTGAGATATTTAACTCAGGTAATGCAAGGAATAAGCTTCTATTGACCACAATGGAGATGATCTGGATGTATTTGATGACCAAAATTTACACAAATAGAGATGCAATGATGAAGTATGAGGGTCCTATTTGTCCAAGAATTCAAGACAAGTTGGAGAAGATCAAGGAGCTAAGCGTGGTCAGGTGGAGTTAAGTGTGAGGTCAATACCAGAGGTGAACAATTTGTGGTTTACTTGGAGCAGCATCGTTGCAGTTACTATAGGCGGGATGTATCTGGTATTCCAGTTAACCCACACATTATCTGCAATTGCATACAAAAAGGATAAGGCAAAGGCCTAAGCTGCTGCTGTTTGAAGAAGGAAACCTTCATTATGACATTCATTTGTTATACACCAAGTAATTCCAATAGTCCAGACCTATGGCCACAAAGTAATGGTGATGCGAACCTCAATAGACACGCTTTGAGACCCAACAAAAATATTTGAATACTTGCCCAAGAAAACTAAAATTCAGATTTTGATAGAAAATCCTGACCCAACGTTTATAAGTGAAACGCGAACCAAAGGTATAAGTAACACCTTGACCCAATGATTATAATTGAATCACGAACTAAAGGTATAAAGTTTGAACACCACAAGCAAGAATTCCTGATAAGTTCACAGTTTTTGAAGAACCAAAAGAAGAGCAAAGTCTCACATTTTCTGATTTTTATTCAATCATATATATGAAAAATGTTTACAGACTTAGAACTATTTAAGGGCTTCATAAAACTTGACAAACAAGAAAATATATTCTAAAATAACTTCTAATTGATACCTAATCATATCAGGAATAAAATTTGACCTAAAAAGCATTAAATGCACCTAAAAACAAGGAAATAAATCACCTAAACCTAAAATAACGTTTTTTACATAAAAATACCAAAAATAATAAATTACAATAATTAAATAGTAAATTGTATCCTACATCAGGCCCCATCTCTTAAAACAAACTCGTCCTCGAGTTCATCTTTGAAATCTGAAATCTTCCGTTCCAAATAAACAAATACTTCGAATGCTTTAATAACTTGATCCGGTTCTGAAACTTGAATCTTTCATAAAGTGTAGCATAAAATTTCTTCTCATCTACTTTCAATTTACTTGCAACATCAATCAACAAAGGGTTGATAATAAAATTAAAATTTTCTACTCCAATAAGATCAACATATTGTATAGTCATCTTCAACAAATCAACTGAGACTTGAGGATTGTGAGTTGTGGACTCATCCTTATATTTGACCCCAATTGAATCTTTCATAATGTTCTCAATAATTACCATTTCTTTTTTTTTTTTTTTTGATCTTGGTGCACGATTTTGACCTAGTGCACGTCACAAAATAAGAACAAGGAATAAAGAACACAAAATGAATAAGATAGGATAATAACAGGAAACAAAAGATAAAATGGATAGAAAATTGATTTTAGAACCTGTGCTCTGATACCAAATTATGCAAACCTCAATAGATACGCTTTGAGGCCCAACAAAAATATTGGAATACTTGCCCAAGAAAGCTAAAATTCATATTTTGATAGAAAACCCTGACCCAACGTTTATAACTGAAACGCGAACCAAAGGTATAAGTAACACCAAGGAAGAATCCCTGATAAGTTCACAGTTCTTGAAGAACCAAAAGAAGAGCAAAGCCTCACCTTTTCTGATTTTTATTCAATCATATATATGAAAAACGTTTACAAATTTAGAGAACTATTTAAGGGCTCCATAAAACTTGACAGATAAGAAAATATATTCTAAAATAACTCCTAATTGATACCTAACCATATCAGTAATAAAATTTGACATAAAAAGCATTAAATGCACCTAAAAACAAGGAAATAAATCACCTAAACCTAAAATAACTTTTTTTACATAAAAATACCAAAAATAATAAATTACAATAATTAAATAGTAAATTGTGTCTTACGTCAAATGGAGACCCCAGTATTACACCCCTAATTCTTGTGAGCCTACCTGACATAAATTATAAGGTTAATAGGAGGAGAGATCTTGATGAGCCATGAAATTCCTACAGGCTGAGAAGAGAAGTGCCACTAAGGTGTAGTGAGTGTCGTTGGTTTGGATATAACAAGAGAAGTTGCAAAGGATAGGGAAAGGGAAAGAGAAGCCAAGAAAAAGGCAAAACAATGAGAAGCAAACAAGCAAATCTAATGCCAATGGAAAATAGAGTGATTTTCATTGCTTTAAAGTTGTTGTAGGGTTATCTTTAATAAAATATGATTAATGTGGCTTTTATACTTTGTAGGGAAAAAAAAGCATAATGACTTTATTGGTTTCAGACTTCCAGTAGATCCACCACTGGGTGAATATTTACCTATCTTTAATGCGTTATTTACTTCTCTTTTCAATAAGTTGACAACTTAAGTTGACAATGTGGCGGGGCTCAAGGAGCAGCCAGGGATCATGGAGCAATGGGGGATGAGAAGGTTTTTAACTTAAGGTCTGAGTGTAAGTGGCAGTGAGCACTGAGCACAAAGACTAAATTGAGGAAATGAGCATTGGCAATTGGCAAGTGTAGCTGGGTCAGAAACAACAAAACAATTACACAATTGATTGTATCTGCACACTTGCTTTGGGGTGTGATGCATTTGTGACAGTGTAGCGTTGATGTGTAATTGGAGTACCTGCAATGTGACTTTCTTAAGTTCTTGGTTTTTCTTTTCGTTTATGATTACGAAGTTTCCATTGATCCCTTCAGTTGACAAGGAGGAAGTTAACTGTTTTTAGGTATAGAAATATGTAGAGAAGAAGACAATGTGAAGGTAGAGATTGATGTTATTCAAATTATGGAGTAAAAATGGTTAATTAGTATACAATCTTTCACTTTCTCAAACAACATTGAATATTATTAATCATGAGTTGGCACGATTATATACGCAAACTAATGGAAAATTAGTAATTGTGTGTTGCATTTGATTTGTAATTTTGTTATAAAATAGAAGGGAATATGAAGAAGATAAAGAAATGGAAGGAGAATATAATGTATGAACATTATTCTTTAAGTGGTCATTAACGTAATTACTATTGATCTTGAATACAATTGTGCATTTTCCTTTGTAATTAGCTCATATATTAGAGAGAGAGAGAGAGAGAGAACTCTTAAGAATGCAACGCCATGCATTAAAGAATATAGCTTCATCCCTTTATGAATGTAACATCATACACTCATGTAACTTCAAGCATTTATAACACTCCTTGGATGAAGAAGATAATACTTGCCTCATTAAAACCTGGCCAAGGAAAAACCCTATGGGGAAAAAAATTGGCTAAGGAAAAAGAGCACAGTATTCTTATATCACTTCGAGTGCTTTTGGATTGCCTTATTAAAACCTTGCAAAGGAAAATCCTGTGGGAAAAAACTTTAGCAAAGGAAAAAAAAAAGAGTATAAGTAGCATATATCCTTTAGAAAATTTACCCCTCTCATGAGTACATAGAGCTTCCACTATTCATGATAAAAAGATCCTTAAGTCGGCACATGCCAATGTTGTGCACTATCTTCTTAAAAGTCGTAGTTGGGAATGACTTAGTGATTATACTGGTCAAATTATCACATGATCGTATTTGCTTGACATCAATATCGCCGCTCTTGTAGAGCTCACATTATAAAAGAATTTTGGTGCAATGTGCTTGGTTTTGTCACCTTTGATATAGTCTCCTCTAATTTAAGTGATACAAGCAGTATTATTTTCGTATAATATCGTTGAGCTATTTTTGATCGATGATAATCCACATTTTTCACGAATATGTTAAATTACTGATCTCAACCAAATACGTTCATGGCTTGCTTCATGAATTGCAATAATCTTAGAACGATTTGAGGAAGTAACATAAATTGTTGTTAAACAAATCTCAATGAAATAAAATTGTTGCTATAGGTAAGTAAATAAATATCATGTTCGGGATTGGCTTTTGTGTGAATCAGAAAGATAACCTGCATTAGCATATCCAACTAACTGTGGATTTGATCCATTTGGATAAAATAATCCCAAAATCAATCCTCCCACGAAGGTAACATAATATATGCTTAATCCCATTCTAATGTCTTCGAGTTGGTGTAATTTGCAAGATACATCAAAAGCATTGATTGCACTAAGATATGATACTTCAGGACCAAGAGTTTCTTCATCATCATCTTGCTATCAAAATGGGTCTTTCTTGACATCAAGTGACAAACCTACCATTCAAATGCTCAAAGGATGAGCTTTATCCATGTGTAAGTATTTCAGGACTTTTTCTTTCTACATTGATTGGTGAATAGAGGGAGCAATAACAATGGAGAAAATTTTGATGAGAAATGTCTACAAAAAATTTTGATCTAAAAAAGGTTAGAATTTTGGTAGAGTTTCAAGAGTCTTTCCAACATTAAAGGGAATTAAGGGTTGAATGATGGGTGTTCCCCTTTATTTATAGAGGGGTTTATGACTTAAAAATTAAGTGAAGATAACTTAAAAAGTCAGCCAAAAACATAGTGGGAAAATCCTAAAAAAAAGGAGATTTGAATAAGAATTAAGCTAAATTTTTAGATCTGAAAATGTTCCAGTATTTTGGCAACATCTCTCTACCCAAAAATCAAATTGAGCTGAAATTTGGACAGAAATTTAATTTCTTACAATTTTGCCAGAAAATAGCCTTGTTTGAATTCTGATGTTTTCTATGTCAAAATTGTCCTTGTAGACACCGCATTTTGTACCCCTTACGACTCGAGCCCCAGTTCCCCAATATGGTAAAACTTTAAAGCTCAAGGTTGGTTTAGGGCTCGACCAGACTTAATTTGACTTGAGGAAGGTTTTCATGGAAAATATAACTCTTTTATGAGCTGAATAAAATTATTTTTGGAAAATAAAGGCCCTAGGACGTGTGTACGCATGCCCCAACCCAGCATACGAAGCTTCATGCATACATATGCATATACAGCTATGTGTACGCATGCTAGGGTTCCAGAAGATATGAAAGGCAAGTTTTTTGCATTAAAAACTGATGTTTGGAATGAATCCCCATTTTCTCAACATAAACAGCCATACATGATACATTTTCAAAACACACAAAAAATCCTACGGGAAAACCTAAGATTCACTAGAACTAGTGAATCAAAGAGGGAGTTTTTCACAAAACATTCTCAAGTCAATTTTCTTTTGATTGAGACCTTTTTTGATCTTGATCTTTGAGTTTTGAAGTTTACTAATCAATTTTGTTTGGTTGTGAATAGATTTCATTGAGGGGATGGTCAAAATCAAGCCAGAGAGCTTTTGTTTTTGAGGTATAAGTTCTAAATTTTTTTTTTCTTTCATTTCCTTGCTTTTCTTGTTTTAATCTTCCTGTTTTCTTTGTTTTTCTTGATTATTTATGTTGTGATATGTCTGCTTAGCTTAGGTTTTCTTTGTTCTATAGTTTAAAGCATGTTAGGTTGTTAGATTTATTGTCTTAAGTTTCTGCTCTGTTTCTTTGTTCTTGTTGTTTCTGGGTTAGGGTTCTAGCCGTGTATGCGTATGCATGCTATCTACATGCGTACACATACAACTGGGCCGCTCATGCAGGCCTTATGTATGCGTATGCATACTCGAGCCCAGAAACCCTGATTCATCCCCTTTTTGTTTTTGTTTCTTTGTTTCTCTTATTTAACATGCTTTTGCCTTGTGTAGGTTTATGTTTATAAGTCTTTGCTTCTCTATTTGTGTGTTAATTTGTCCTTCACATGCTAGATTAGGGTTTCCTTTCATTTTATTGCTTTGCCATTAACATGCAAATGACATGACCATGAATTGATGCATAAGTGTTGTGATGCAGTGAGGTAAGTGAGGTAAGACATGCATTCATATGAACATACATTTATCTTGTGCTTTGATGAAGGATATGAACATGTTTTGGTTGAATGATATGTTTTGATGTTAGGATGTCTATCACATGTTTGTTTAATCTTACCATGCCTGTGTTTTTGCCTTGATTTGATGTATATATGTTGCTGCCTTGGATGAAATATGAGATGACATATGGTTAGATGCATGTTAGGGATTTGGGATGATTGATGCCAAGTTGTATGCTTAGATGTATGCTAGTGTGTGTGTGAGTTTAAGATGCAATATTGAACATGCATTTAATGTGATTAAGACGTAAGACACAATGAGTGGAAGCCGACCCACGGATCGAGCGATCTTGGGTGCCTAATACCTTCCCAGACTGTATCTAAACTCTGAACCAATACGCTGGTAGTAAGATTAGTCCTTTCGCGTAAGGGTGCTATATACATGGTTCCTAGGCCATAAAACTAGGTGGCGACTCCATTACCTTTTTCTTTGCCCCGGTCCACTCAACCAAGGCGTACTCCCCTCATTACGCCTATAATTCTGCAACACGAGTTTGAATACTGCTACTTGATTAGCACGTTTTTGAAATGTTTTCAAGCCTAAAATTGTATTTTGATGATTTTTTTTTAAATGTATATTCATGATAAATCATATTCCAAAGTGATAATTAGGATTTTTAAAATAATTAAGTTGAGGATAATCACTTTAAAATCCTATTATTTGATAGTATTTAAATCTCATCAACTCACTTATTTTAATCCCATACAACTTCTTTTTTTTTTTTTAAGACAAAGACTCAACCAATCACAAAAATTCATTTAATTTATTTTAATTAGTGACCAATCAAAATTAATTTCCATTAATTATGTGTGATAGGCTCCACCCAATTAATATTAATGCTGACCATTAAAATTTGATCTTGTGATATCTTTCGATCTGACTGTCCAATTGAGAAACCGAATGTACTGTTGTGATCATTGATATCTCAAGATCATTTTTATGACATGTGATGAATGAGTTAGTAGCTAAAATGCGACCATGATTTTTAAATACATAAAATGACCATCTTACCATATTCCAAGATTAAATCATGGATGCAAAAATGGTGTCTACAGTTGTTGGCCAAGTGCAAGTTGCAATGGTAAGAATTTATGATAAGTAATTAGCCTAATGCGAACTAATGATGTGCAATATAGCATGTCCCCAAGCAAAAATGGGTAATTTTGATTTAATAAGCAATGGTCAAGCAATAATTTGAAGTCTTTTGATAAGTGATTCAACAAAACCATTTTGAGTATTGTGGCCCCCAAATCTCAATTGCTCTACCTTATTGGGATTGGGCCCTCAATTTATTTGTTTTTCTTAGGGGATGCTTTTAGCCCACAATGGGAGGTTCCCAGAGCAGTTGTTGGTTATGCTTGTTTGGGCCCCCAAGGTGGTTCACCAAATCTATTTGTAAGCTTCGGCCGAGGATAAGAGCTTTGAGCCAAGCTGCCCTCTTTGGTTCCCAAAAGTACTACTCGCACTCCTTTCATGTTTTCACTCCGCCCACCTTCCAACCCCCAATCTCTCCCCCTCTTCTCTCTTTTATACTATTTTGTTAATGGGTCCTTCATCATGACAAAATCTTCTACACGTGCGTGGGCCCTACTAAATCGAAGGTTAAAGTGACTCCCTGAGTCTATGGCACTGTTCCTCTATTAAATTCGGAATCTGCAACGTGTCCCATCAGTTTGATTATGTCAAACCACTTCATAACTTGTGCTCAATACCAATTAGGGTCCTCGGTGGTGCATGGGCTCTTAGTCGGGAACTAAGGGTTCTAGGCACTGGGCCTTTCACGGCTTGTCAGTCTTCAGGTCAAATTCACCCCTCTAGTGTGGACAGTCCAATGTCCTCAGCCCACCTTCGAGACTGGTTGAACACAACCCACCTCTAAGAATGGGCCAATGCATGTTCCCCCCCCCCCCCCCTTACAATTATGTATATGGGAAACAGGATGTTCAACATCGATTCCAATTGACATGCAATAGTTATCAAATGCTTGAGATGTAAATTCACCAATATTATCTAATTGAATTTTTAGAAGATAAAGAAATGGATGGAGAAGATAATATATAAACTTTATTCCTTAAGTGGTCATCCTCATAACTACAATTGATCTTGAATACAAGTGTGTATCTTCTTTTGTAATTAGCTCATATATATATATATATATATATATATATATATTTGTTAAGAGTAGGATGGAGAGAACTCTTAAGAATGCAACATCATGCATTAAATAATATAACTCCATCCCTTTACGAAAGTAACATCACACTCACATAACTTCATATAAGCAAGGTTCGGGTAACAATTAAATTGTGGGAAAACCTCCTTATACTTCAGCCGTAATACACCTCAGGATATCCAAGAGGACATCAAGGACCAGTTTGGCGAAGATATAATCCGGCAATATGAAAAATATTTGGGCCTTCCATCATTAGTGGGAAAGAATAAATTAAAGCAACACCTTTGGTCAGTTGATAGACTGGATAACACACTTTCAAGATGGAATGAGAAGCTTTTATCGAATGCAGGTAAAGAAATCCTTGTCAAGACAGTAGCATAAGTAGTCCCGACTTACACTATAAGTGTGTTTAAGCTTCCAAACTCACTTTGCCAAGAGATGAAAAGTATGGTCAGAAAATTTTGGTGGGGACACTCTAATAAGAAGAACAAGATGACTTGGTTGAGTTGGGAGAAGATGTGCTTATCCAAGGATCAAGGTGGCTTAGGTTTTCAAGATCTAAAGGCCTTTAACCTTGCACTATTGGCAAAATAGGGATGACAGCTGCAAACCAATACAATCTCACTTGTTCATGGAGTTTTTAAAGCACATTATTTCCCTAGTAATGACTTTCATCACGCAGAACTTGGTAACCGACCTTCTTTTGAATGGTGAAGTATTATGGCAGCCCAAAGCATTATTCAACATAGGCATAGGTGGCAAGTGGGAGATGGGTCATCCATTGATATAAGGAAGGATAAATGACTACCACAACCATCTACTTTTTGCATCACAGTACCACCAATTTGTATGCCACTAGATGTCAAAGTTAATACGCTCATCGACCCTGAAACTCGAGACTGGAATTCGAGCATGGTTAGACACCTCTTTGGCCATGTAGATGCCAGTGCCACGACTATACTAGGCATCCCCCTTAGTTCTAAGCTTCTTAGAGACCGGATTTTGTGTGCCTACACTCCTAAAGGAAACTTTACAGTTAGAAGTATAAAAACAGAATACTTGTATTATATTTTCTGCATCTTTACAAGAGAATTTACATCAATATATAGCTATACAAGAAGATGAATTATAGGAGTGGTTAATTACAGAATAGAGAGATTTTAGGGAGAGAGATTATAGTAGTAATTACATATTCAAATTCAAATTTGAATTGAAGAGAGATTTGTGGAACGGTTACTATTACAGCACAAGTATGTGAGCTGGACTTGTGAGCTGTGATAAGAAGTGCATACAAGGTGGCTGTATATTTGTCCCCCAACCCAAGCCCAGGTGAGTCCTCCAATGACAAAGGTCAACGGAATTTCTAGAAATGGCTGTGGAGCCTCAACATACTCAACAAAATCAAGTCTTTTGCATGGAGGGCGTGCAAAAATATTGTCCTCACAAAGGTTAATCTGTGCCATAGATGAATAATTGATGACCCTACCTGTGAAGCTTGTGGCACGGCAGCGAAGAATGGTGGATATCTTTTCTAGGATTGCGAAACGGCATGTGAAGTTTGGGAACTATCATGCATTCCTTTTGATCCCAGGGGAGCTCACTTGATGGAGTTTGAAGACTTGCTTTAGCATGCAAAAAATATCCAAAACATGGATGATAATATGCTAGGCCTAATTGTCACAATTGCTTGGAGTATGTGGTTCAGCCGTAATGAAGTAAGGCAGGGCAAGCCTCGACAACAAAACTCGTCGATTCTACACAAAGCTCGGTTTCTAATGGAGGAATTTCAGTTAGCAAAATTCAAGGTGACTTTGCCCGTGTGTCATGATAACATACAATGGAGCCCTCCTAGAGCACCGTGGTACAAAATCAAAGTGGATGGTGCAGTTTTTCAAGCTTCACAGTCGGCAGGAATGGGGGTAGTTATACAGGATCATGAGGGGAGGGTAGAGGCATCAATAAGCAAGAACTTTCAACGACCTTTTGGGCTGCTTGAGGATGAGGCTATGGCTTTGGAGGAGGGAGTGCTATTTCCGTGGGATGCAGGTATTTTGGATGCCATGTTTGAGTGTGACTCCAAGATAATCTTTGATGCTATGATTAGGGTCAGGGAACCTCCAGTCAATGTCTTAAACATTGTTTTGGGGTACCGGAAAAATTGAAGGAATTCAGAATGGTGCAACTGAACCACATGAAGTGAAAGGTAAACTAGCATGCACATGACTTGGGTTAATATGCCAAATATATTGACATTATGTAACTTGAATAAAGGAAAATCCTAGTATTCTTGAAGCCATTTTGGCTCAAGATGTATTGAATTTATCTCCTTCTTAATGAAAGTTACAGCCTCTTATCAAAAAAGAAAAGGAAAGGAAATGTAAAGTTTAGTTTGTAAACAAATTACCTCCGCCTATGTAAGAGTGTGCTTAAACAAAAGGAAAGGAAATAGTACGTTCAGATTCCAAACAAAATGCTTCCGTCTATGTTCAAATTATTTTTAAAATATTGACTGGTTAAAATTAAGAAAGTAATTTGATAAGATTTTACGCCGGTCAAATGCATAAACCTCAATCTTAATGCTAGGTGGATTTTACAATGGACAAAATTCCACTAAAATAAAAGGAAAGGAAATGGTACGTTCAGGCTCTAAACAAAATGCCTGTGTGTATGTTCAAAATCTTTTTTAAAATATTGGCAATTTGAAATCAAGAAAATCATATGATAAGATTTTACGCTGGATAAATACATAAATCTCAATCTTGATGCTAGGTGGATTTTACAGTGGTCAAAATGCTGCTAAAACAAAAGAAAAGGAAATGGTATTTTTAGGCTCTAAACAAGATGCCTGTGTGTATGCTCAATGTCTTTTTAAAATATTGACGGATTAACATCAAGAAAATAACTTGATAAGATTTTACATTGGACAAGTGCATACAAATGTATAAACCTCATTAATCTTGATGCTAGGTAGATTTTACTCTGGACAAAATGCCGCTAAAACCAAAGGAAAGGAAATGGTATGTTTAGGCTCTAAACAAAATACCTTTGTGTATGTTCAAAGTATTTTAAAAATATTGACATGTAAAAATCAAGAAAATAATTTTAAGACTTTACCTTGGACAAATGCATAAACCTCCATCTTGATGCTAGTTGGGTTTTTTTGGGTGCAAAATGCTAGTAAAACAAAAAGAAAGGAAAGGAAATGGTACGTTTGGGCTCTAAACAAAATGCCTTTGTGTATGTTCTAAGTCTTTTTAAAATATTGGCAAATTAAAATCAAGAAAATAATCCGATAAGATTTTACACTGGACAAATGCATAAACCTCAATCTTGATGATAGGTAAATTTTATGATGGACAAAATGCTGCCATGTCTCTAATCCCTTTATTCTATGACGCTTTAGATCTTGATGCTAGGTGGATTTATCCTAATGATACTAATGATTCAAGGCTTTTCTTTTCATTTTCCCCCTAATTTTCTAATTTATCCCAACGCGTAATTTATGCATTTGTCCATTTAAATTTATGTCTTCAACAATTACCGAAATACACAAAAATGCGATGAGACCTTGCACAAAACATATATATTAAAATTGCATTGAGGGTGTTCATTTTTTTGATGTTAGTATATCATTTATTTATTTATTCTTATAGAGAAGATCAACCCAAACCCAAAATTAATTCACCTAAATTGTTTTAACAAACACACCCAAAAAAAAAAAAATGTTAGTTTTAATATTGAGATTAGAAGTACTATGAAGATATTTATTAAAAATGTTAATAAGTGTCAGTTGAGTTATAAGATTTTTAACATTTTTTATTATTATTAAATTCACCAAATCTTTGTAATACAACGTAACAAAAGAAATTTTTTTATTAATATTTAGAAACCCAAAGTGCATAAATTACATTTCCAAAAAAAAAAAAAAAAATTTCTTCTTTCTGGTATGGTACCCAACCCAAATCCGCAACCCATGATCCGGCAGAGGGGTTTGTGACTTGTGTGGATTCGAAACGCAGAAGAGAGGAGTTGGTGTTGGTTTCAAATTAGTTTAGTATTGCAAAGCTAAAAGCAAGTTGGTAGTGTAGCGTCATGTGGAGGCTCTCACTCAGATACCCATTTCTCAACCCAGATCAAAGAAGAAGACCCTTCAAATCTATTGGTTTTTGTAGCATCACCAATGCCAAAGATATCCAAGACATTTCCTGGGAAATCTCTAACTTTCTTGGACATGAAAACTGGCGGTCTTTCATGGCGTCCTCAGACATACCCATGAAGCTAAACCCAGAAGTTGTTCGGTTTGTTCTGCACCAAAACCAGGTTGGTGACCCCAAACGCCTCTTAGATTTCTTCAACTGGTCCAAATCCCAAATGGGTATTCCTCAGAATTTAGATTCTTTCTCTATTCTTGCTGTTTTGTTATGCAATTCCAATCTCCTTGGACCCGCTAGTAGGCTGTTACAGCAAATGATAAGAACACATTACGGGTCGTGTTTGTTGGTTTTCGATTCGGTTCTTTGTTGCTTTAGAAATAGAGGTTCTAATCCTGTGGTGTTTGATATATTGATTGATAGTTATAAGAAGATGGGCATGTTGGGTGATGCGGCAAATGTTTTTTTGGGTGCCAAAAGCGGTCACATTATGCCCAGTTTGAGGTGTTGTAATGCTTTATTGAAAGATTTGTTGAAAGGTAATATGATGGAATTGTTTTGGAAGGTGTATAATGGGATGCGGGATGCTAAGATGGAGTTTGATCTTTATACTTATACAAGTTTAGTTGGCGCACTATGTAAGGCTGGGGATATAACGGGGGCCAAAAGGGTTCTTCATGAAATTAGGGAGAAGGGATGTAGTCCTAATTTGTTTATCTACAATGTGGTTATTGACGGAATGTGCCGCGTTGGTGCAATAGCTGAAGCTATTGAGCTGAAAAAGTCAATGTTTGAAATGGGATTAGTCCCAGATACACATACTTACAATGTAATTATTAACGGACTTTGCAATGGTGGGAAATTGAAAGATGCAAAATTGATGTTGGAAGAGATGAAGCAGAGAGGTTTGAAGCTTAATGATTTCTCATACTTGGTTTTCATTGATCGTTTCTTGAGGGAAGGAAATATAGACGAGGTTTTGCAACTTAAGAATGAAATGGTTTCTTGTGGTATGCGTCTAAACATAAGTACATACAATATGCTTGTTCGTGGTGTTTGTAAGTACGGAAAGATGGAGAAGTCGCTTGAAATTGTTGATGAGATGATTAGAATGGGTTGCAAACCAAACTCCCAAACTTATAGTTGGTTGATCGAAGGGTTTTGTCAGGAGCATAACATAGGCAGGGCACATGAACTACTTTGTGAGATGGAGACCAGGAGCATGGTGCCCACAGTTGCCACATACTCTACAATTATCCATGAAATGTGTCTTCATAACAAAATTGCACAAGCTAATGGCCTCTCAGGGGAAATGGTTGCAAAAGGCTTGAAGCCAAATGCCGTGATTTACAGATCTCTTATTATGGGCTATGTCCGTGAGGGGACAATTGAAGAGGCAAGAAGGATTTTGAAAGAAATGAGTGATAAAGGAGTTGCACCAGACATATTTTGCTACAACCATATAATAACGTTTCTCAGCAGAGCTGGAAAGATGGAAGAGGTAAGGGCATGCTTCACTGAAATTCTAGGAAGGGGTCTGACCCCAGACGCTGTTACTTATGGGGCTTTCATCTGTGGATTCAGTAGGGTAGGAAGAATGCAGGAGGCAACCAAATATTTTAATGAGATGCTTGGTTGTGGTTTAATGCCGAACAATCTTGTTTACACTGTCTTGATTGATGGGCACTTCAAGGCAGGAAATGTTATGGAAGCTTTTGCAACATTTCGATGCACACTTGCGCTGCGTGTGCTTCCAGATGTGCAAACATACAGTGTCTTTATTAATGGCCTTATGAGGAGTGCGAAAATTAAAGAGGCCATTGGTGTATTCTCTGAAATGAAAAAAAAGGGTTTGGTTCCTGATGTTGTCTGTTACAGCACTCTTATCTCTGGGTTGTGCAAGCAAGGTGAGGTAGAGGAAGCTTTCCAGCTTTATAATGAAATGCAATGTGAAGGGGTGGATCCAAATATTTTTATCTTCAATGCGTTGATTGATGGGCTGTGCAAGTCAGGTAATATTCAGAGAGCTAGAAAATTGTTTGGTGGTGTCTCAGAAAGGAGTTTCAAATTTGACAATGTAACCTACTCCACAATGATAGATGGATACTGCAAATGTGGTATTCTAATGGAGGCATTTTGTTTATTTGATGAGATGCTGTCAAAGGGGGTTGGGCCGCATAGTTATGTCTATAATTCTCTTCTCTATGGGTGTTGCAAGGAAGGTGAAATGGAAAGGGCTCTGAAACTCTTCCGCGAAATTGAGCAGAAGGGCTTTGCTACTACTCTTTCTTACAACACTTTAATTGATGGATTCTGCAAGGCAAATAAGCTGCAAGAAGCAAACCAATTGTTGCAAGAAATGATTGATAAAGAGATAAAGCCTGATCATGTGACCTATACAACTGTGATTGACTGGCATTCCAAGGCGGGGAATATGGAGGAGGCAAACAAGCTCTTCTTGGAGATGCAGGGGAGAGATATAATGCCAGATGTTGTAACCTACACCTCACTTATGTATGGTTACAGAAAATTGCAGAAATTATCTGAGGTTTTTACATTGTTTGAAGGAATGTTGGCAAAGGGTATTGAGCCTGATGAATGCTGTTACATCATAATGATTGATGCTCTTTGTAAGGAAAATAATTTGGTGGAAGCGTATAAGTTGAGAGATGAGATCTTGGGTAAAGGTATGTTGACTAGGGGAACTGTTTATGATTCACTTCTTGATGCTCATTGCAAGAAGGGAGATCTTTCTGGAGCTTCTAAGCTATTTGATGAAATAAGAGAGAAAGGGTTTAAGCCCAATCTTAGTACATGTAGCAATTTGGTCCGTTCTTTCCATCAGGCTGGCAGAATTGATGAAGCAACACTGATTTTGGAGGGTATGATCTGCTCCAGATGGGTGCCAGATGATACTACTTTGAGTGACATAGTGATTGGGAACCTAATTGATCCAGATTCTGAGGATGCTGGTAATCTTATGAAGCAGATAGCATAGGAAGTTGAAGCAACATGATTGCTTAGTAAAGGGAAAGTGTATCTTGCTTGCAGTGCTGTTTTGTATCTTTGGCCTTATATAGTGTAAACAGCCTGCTTAGTCAAGCTGAAATATCAAGACTGTTGACGCTAACTCACATGCTTACTCTTCTTTGGGAATTTTTAACATAGAAGGTTGAAGCTTCAGTAGTGGGGTCAGCAAGTGCTGGTAATAGCCATGGCTACAGCTTTGGTAATCTGGATGGAGAAGCTACTCATGAGTTCAATTCCATTTATTGATGCTTCAAATTGTTGCACGCTGCAGGTATCACAGGTACACAAACTGCACATGGTCCATTTTATTTTTAATTGCCAGATCATTGGCTTTTTGTTTGACTATCATTTTGTCAAACCATGCAGCTTTCTTCAATTGGCAATTTTGCCACTTTTTGTACCTTTGATAGTATTATTTTCAAAACAAGAAGTGAGGTTGATCGGAGGAATGTGCTTCTTGAACATTTCTATATTGTACTCAAAGGTGATATCTTTTGAACTTGTAGATCGTTGTACAGGGCGCCAAATCGTGCCTAAAGAAGATCAATTTCAGCAAATTCAAAATTGATTCTACTCTCAACGGGGTCATTTGTTTCTTTAAAAAAAAACTTGGTTAATGATACTTTACCCATTTGTGGTAAAATGTTAATTTCTACTGTACTTAAATGTGTATGTGAAATGTGATTCCGATTGTAACCAGGTATTTTTATTTTTTGAGTTTACATTTCAAACAAATCCATTTAAACACTCAATTTTCTTTAATGATTTTGGGTTAACCTTTAGTAAGAAATTAAACTTTAGGTGAGAAAAATACAACTTTTTAAATACAAGTTGACAAAGCGAATTCGACCTAGACCACTGGTGAATAAATTATAGTTGTACGTGTTGAATTTATAATCTCTCTCTCTCTCTATATATATATATATATCTATCTATCTATCTATATATATATATATATATATATAATGCAGAGCAAATGTGGATTGTTTTAATTTTTTTACTTGTGAATTGGGGTTTTGAGTATTTATGGTTTTTTGTAGGTATTGGAACAAGTGGAATGTAAATTGTGGAAATAGGTGGAGGAAAGCTGACTTTGGACCGGGGCTGCCTGTTCATATGGTGTTCATTATAGGAAAATTGGTGGCTGGGGATTGAAATTTACAAGGTTTGCTTATATATATGCGTTATTAATTTTGTTGTTATTAGTCACACTTTTTTTCTTGATTTTAATTGGGAGCATTTCCTAAGCACACAGATGAATTTTGGGATTGATGATAGATTTGAAGACATTAAATGAGAAATTATGTCATTAGTTCCGTGTTATTGGAATTTCCTAACAATATTGTATTGTTTACATAAAAGGTTATGTTAATCTAACTGGACTCAATGCAGTGATAAGGAAATGGAGAGGAACTGACATAGGACAAGGTGAACAACAAAATCTGATCTAGAACAACAGGGCAGATCTGGTATAGCTTGGGTTTTGAAGAATTAGGGTTAGGTTTTGTTAGGGAATAGGCTAGAAAATAATAGGGATTATAGGGGTTTCAAAGGAGACAAGGATTAATAGGGTTTGGGAATGAAAAAAAAAAAAAAAAAAAAAAAAAAAGTGAAAATCAAGATTTGAGGTGCTGTGAACAGTGATGTGAATAGTAACCGTGATTAATAAAATTAAAGAAAATAGATAAATTCTAGGCATCACAACTCAAAAGAAGGTTGCATCACACAAACCATAAAGAAAGCTTCATAACTCTTAAATTCTGAAAACATTCATCCTTCACCACCTTAATAGAAAGTACTACAACTCTTTAAAATAGAAGACTAATACCTAATCCTAGTTGAATTGGGATTTCTTAAAACCCTAATAAGACTTGGACTTGGACTCCTCAGACTTTTACTACTTAGCCCAACTAAATAACCAAAATTAAAATAAAACTAAAGTAAGACCCAATGGACTATAAGCGCAGCCCATTCCAGAATATTAAAAAATTACGTAATTGCCCTTGATACATATGTCTTCTCACTGCCTCCTGCATGAGGAGCCCTTTTAATCTTGGAAGAGCCTTTCTCCCCCTCTGGTGGGGATGATCATGGATGCCTAGATTCTACTTTAATGGATGAGTTCGCAACAAAAATTCTGAAGTAGGAAGGAATGATTAAATCAATTTTGATGGTGGTATTGCTGGAGAGCTGTGAAGTATGGTATTTACTCTTTTTGGGCTATATTAGGTCATGCCCAAGGATGTAGTGGAGCTTCTAGCCACTTTTAAAACATCTTCTTTTTGGTAGTTTATTTCAGTGGGCTTGTATTTGAGGTTTTACACAATGCGTTTCAATTTCTGCTTTCCTACAATCTGTTAGCTGTTAGCTCTTGAGCTTTTTATATTTTCTTCATGTCTAGAGTGTTCATCATCATGAACACAATGTTCATTTTTTCAATAAAAGTTTTATTACCCATAAAAAAAGAGTATTGGAGCTTCTAGCTTGCTGGCCTGGCAAGTTTATTAAAAATAGAAATGGGGTGATTTGGAACATGGTCCCCCCATTGTCTGAGGTGGGGTATTTGGAGGGAGAGGAACACTCAAAACTTTGAAGTGACCAAAAGGTTGATTCAAGACTTGAAGATATCTTTTTTCCAGACTTTGCTTGGGTGGACTAATGCTTCAAGGGTTTTCCATTTTAATTCTTTGTCTGATTTGCATGATGGATGTAGCCTTTTATAATTCTTAATTCTTTTTGCTCTCCTGCCTACCTTAGTACACATCCTGTGTGCTTTGGCCTTTGTATTTCTTCAATGAAGTTTAATTAATTATCCAAAAAAATGGAATTATCTTACAATGTGTCTTCCATACTATTATGTACCTTTTAAGTTATTCATATTGGTCACCGATCCTTCAAGTTCAGGTTTACTTTAAACAAAAAATGACTTTGGTAATCCTTACTGGCATTATCATCATCCATCATGATACCTTTAAACAATAACAATGAGTTCAAGGGCACAAAAGTAAGGAATAATTGTCCATTAGGTTCTTTAGTTAGTATAGTGTGACAGGCTTGTGAGCCAATATCATATAGGGAGACCTATTGTTGTCAGTTCTGAAGGATATGTTGATTCTATGGCTTATTTTTATTTTCTCGTTCTTGGTGTTGCGCCCTAAATCAGAGTGCTGCTTATGTCTCTAAATCACATTTATCGTAATTACCATGTCAACTGGTTTTGAATAGCTAGCATAGAATTTGGTGCGGACACGAGATACAAGCCCCCAATTATACGCATGTATGGGAGGAAGAGCAAAAAGAAGACGGTCCAACCTCTGGCCTTATGGATGGAGCCTATTAGTTATTGGGCTTGAGATTAAGCAAGCCCGAGCATTTAATAATTAGGGTTTCTTTATGCATTTTATTGTTAGCTGTTTAAGCACTTTTTTTTATTATTGTAAGACAGCTTTTGAGAATTATTAAAAATGTGTGTTTTCTTTACATTGGTGCCGACTCCAGTTTTGCTTGGTGCTAACTCTAAGCAACCCTTAGATGCTGACTCCTAGGGTTTATCTTTTTGTTCTATTGTTAGCGTGGTTGTCCTATGTCAGTTTTAGTATCAGAGCAGACTTTCGGTCCATACAACACAACCGTAGACAACCATTTGAAAGCAAAACCATCAAAAGAGCAAGCCAGCCAAATATGACAGTACCTTTCAAGTTTTTGCCCCATGAGATCTTGAACAAGCCCAAACCAGCCACTGCAATCCGTATATTCCCCCAAGCCCCACATGAGTTTTTCACCCCCAAGCCAACAGAGAAGCCAGCGACCCCTCCCAAGCTGGTGACCACCATCCGTGCCCGCCTCTGATCACAGAACCCACAAAAAAAAAAAAGGAAGAAGAAGAGACCCACGTAGAGACCCACCGCCGCTAAGATTGCTGAACCACTGCCGCTGCCAAGCCCTGAGGCAAGCCGCCACTGGTCTTCCATGTCTCACGCCGCTGTTGTCTGTGCCTCCTTCACGCCGGCGCCAGGCGCTAACTCCCCACACCGGCTGATGACTCTCATTGCAGAGGCGGCCTTTTAGATTCTTTGAGTTTTGTTTGTTAGTTTTTTTTTTTTTTGAGTTTATGTTTTGTCTTTAAGTTTACCATGGTTGACTCTTGTATTTTGCTATTTTTCATTTTTAAAAAAAAAAAAAAATCAAAAGGAAGGAAAAGAAATAAAGTGTTGTGCTGCCAGCCCATTGCACGTATGGGCCCTTAAGCTGTTTTTTTTCACAGATCCATTTTGTCCAATTAGACCCACTCTATTGAGGAGCCAAGCCCGTGACTATCAAGTGCATTAAGTTGGCCACTGACAAGGGTACAATTCTTACTCTCTTTTTGGTGGATTCAATTTTGTCTCATTAAAAAATATTATCTTTATATTTTTTAAGTGCATATCCCACCATACCCCACTGGCCTACCCATTTTGTGCTCAAGTTAGCTATTTTATTATTTGTGCTTTCTTTCAATACCCGTTCTAAAATTCCAAAAAAAAGAAAAAAGAAAAAAAAAGACAACCCAATTTCTTTAAAATATCTGATTCTCTTTATTAATTGTGGAGCTTATTGGAATTTGACTTTTATTTGGGCTATCTCTCAATATTGTGAACACTACCACTACTTGACTGCAATTAATTCCTTTGATTTATTGATCTAGTCTCTACATGCACTCTTGCTTGACCTTAATTTTACATTGAGAATTGGTTACTTGAATTTTTGGGAATCTCAACTGCATTCATAAGTATAGTGTTGTAGGCATCTACGTAGTGGTTGCATCATGTCAAACCCTGAACATCAATCCATTTCCGAGCCTAGGTCCTCTTTAGAGCAAACCATAGAAGACCTAGCAAAAAGTGTCCATAATTTACTGGATAGGGTAGAGCGAATTAAAGCATCTCAAAGAGAGACCATTAACCATGAAGGAGATACCATGCTTAGGCAAAATAACCACGGTTACTTTAATAGGGCTCCAAACTTTGAACATGATCACTATAATCACAATGGCCCTAGGGATTATGATGATAGGATGTCCAAGGAAAAGATAGAAGCACCCACCTTTGATGGCTGCCTAGACCCATGGGTTTTCATTGATTGGTTACGTCAAATGGAGAAATTCTTTGACGATTACCATTGGGTTGAGAATAAGAAAGTGAGGTATGCCAAGATGAAGTTAATTGGAAGAATCGACCTTTTCTGGGAGGACCTTGAGGAAACCCTTAGGTGACGACGTGAGACTCCCATTACTGATTGGCTTGAGATGAAGGATGCACTCTCGAGGAATTATCTTCCTCCAACTTAGAGGAGCTCTCTCCTTGAGGAATGGGATCGCCTAAAGCAAGGCATTGCTCCTGTGGTTGAATATATAGAGAAATTCAAGGAATTCAAGAGGTGAATTTGAATAGTTGAGGAAGAGGTTGTCACACTCAATAGGTTCAAGAAAAGTTTAAATGCTAATCTATTAGGCGAGATTATCACTCGAGGAGTCACTACCTTAGTAGAAGCATATGACCTTGCTAGGAATTGTGAGTTAGCATCCAAATCTATCTTTTGGCGATGTTCTGAGCTCTGGAGTGTTCCTACCAACTCTCAACCTTTTGGTGGTAAATCTAGGCTTGCCTTACCCCCTAAGGTCAACCCCAATAGCATCCCAATAGAAAAAGAGGACAAGGGAAAATGTGTGATCAACGAGCCTTCAAGGACTTTGGGAAACCCAAGATGTTGAGGCAGAATGGGAAGATGATCCTAGCTATCTCGCATGCATTAGAGCCATCTCTCCTCAGGTTGATGACTTCAAGGACTTTGGTGTTCCTAGAGTGAATGTGGTAAGGTGTGCTTTGGCAGAACAGAGAGACTGATGATTGGCGAAGGAGTGCCATCTTCCAAACTTACACTAAGTGTGGAGACAAAACTTGCAAGGTTATTATAGATAATGGGAGTTGCATTAATGTGATGTCCTCTAACGTTGTGTCCTCTAACGTTGTTTTCCGCCTAGGCTTGAAATTGACCCCACACCCTAACCTATATAAAGTTTCTTGGGTGGATACTTCCTCCATAGCCATAAAAGAAAGATGTGTTGTCTTACTTCAATTCCTCACCTACAAGGCTGAAATATGGTGTGACGTAATTCCCATGGATGTAGGGCATATTATCATAGGTAGACCTTGGCTTTATGATTTGGATGTCACCCTTCATGGGTGATCCAATTCTTGCTCATTTATGTTTGAAGGTAAGAAGATTGTGCTCAATCCTTTGAAACCCAAGCCAATCGACATGAGCAAGAAGACAGAAGCACCAAAGGCGAAAGGCCTGAACATCATAAGCCCAAAGTCATTTGAAAGGGTAGCAGTTCAAGAATCTATTGTGTTTGTCTTGGTTGCTAGGGAACTTCATGGAGAGACCCGTGAGGAGCAACCTGAAGAAGTGAAGTTAGTGCTCCAGGATTTTAAGGATGTTTTCCCTGAGGAACTCCCCGATCATTTACCGCCCATGCGTGACATACAACACGCCATAGCTTTTGTGCCTAGAGCGACCCTACCTAACTTGCCTCACTATAGGATGAGCCCTGTAGAGCATGCTAAGTTCCAAAGGCAAGTAGAAGAACTACTTAGGAAGGGTTTTGTTCGTGAAAGCTTGAGTCCTTGTGCAGTCCCTACACTCTTAACTCCAAAGAAAGATGGAACTTGGAGGATGTGTGTTGATAGTCGTGCCATCAACAAGATCACTTTGAAATATCGTTTTCCTATCCCTCGGTTGGATGACATGTTGGATATGATGACTGGAGCAACGATTTTCTCCAAGATAGACTTGAAAAGCGGCTATCATCAAATTAGGGTTCGTTCTGGTGATGAGTGGAAAACTGTCTTGAAGACAAAGGATAGTTTATATGAGTGGATGGTCATGCCTTTTGAATTGTCCAATGCTCCTAGTGCCTTTATGAGAGTGATGACTCAAGTGCTCAAGTCTTTTATGGGGAAGTTCTTGGTTGTGTACTTTGATGACATCCTCATCTATAGCAAGTCTAGGGAGCAATACTTAGACCACCTAACTCAAGTTTGTACTACTCTTAGGAAGGAGAGTTTATATGGCAACCTCAAGAAGTGCTATTTCTTCATCAATAAAGTCATCTTCCTAGGTTTCATAGTATCCTCGGAGGGAGTTTTTGCCGACCCCTAAAAGGTCTAAGCGATTGTGGATTGGTCCAAGCCCAAAAATATCCATGAAATTCGAAGCTTTCATGGGCTCGCTTCCTTTTATCGCCGATTCATCAAGGGGTTTAGTACCATTATATCCCCCATCACTGACTGCATGAAACAAGGGGAGTTTGTTTGGACTAAAGCTGCTGCTAAGGCTTTCAATGAGGTAAAACAAAAGATGACTGAGGCACCTGTCATGTGTCTCCCTGGTTTTACCCTATGTTGCATGGACATGGACACGGATACGATACGGACACGGATACGGGGATACGGCAATTTTTGAAAAATAAGGACACGGCGGTTAAATAATTAATTAAATTTTATATTTAGGCATATTTTTAATATTTTTAGACATAAAATACGTTTATGTCTAGAATTTAAATTATGTAAGAACTACAAATAAGTAAACTAACATCCAAAAGTAGTACAATAATACACATAAAATGTTTAGAGTACAAACCATAAAAGGATAACAAGTTCAATATCAAACTAAAAACATAAAAGGATAACAAGTTTTAAACTTTCGAGATTATCACAGAACAAAAACATCATCCTACAAAAACATTTAACTGGCTTATTAACAGTGACAGTGAGAGTGGGATTTAAAAAAAAAAAAAAAAAAAAAAAAACAACAACAACAACAACAAAATGCGTTATAATAAGTGAGTATTTAAATAACCCATTCAGTCATTCACCCAAACCAAATGGCCAAATATCTGAAAGAAAAAAGAAAAAAAAAAAACACATAGAGAAGCTTGAAGAGGTCGGACCTGACGCCAAGAGAGAGAGAGATCGGAAGGGACAAGCACGGCGTCGACGTCTATGGAGCTCACTAATCGGCCCAATCTAGCTCCGACGAGGGATAGAGGGCAGCAGGCAGAGCAGAGATCAGAGGGAGGGTGGGTGGGTTGAGAAGTGAGAACTTGAGATGTGGGTTTCGGGACTTCTCAGGCTTCTTGTTTTAGGGTATATCACAAAATCAATGGTATTGGTAAGTCCATCTGTCAAAATTTGTGATTTCCTTTTTTTTTTTTTTTTTCACCGCTGGCGTGTCGGAGCTGTGTCGGAGAAGCAAAAAAAAAAAAAAAAGAGATTCGCCGGACACCGGAATCTAGCGAGTCGTACTCGTTCCGGTGTCCGACACTAACACGACGCCAAAAATGGCGTGTCCATGCAACCTAGGTTTTACCAAGTCTTTTAAAGTGGAATGTGATGCCTTAGGTATTGGTATAGGGGGAGTACTTAGTCAAGAGCGCCACCCAATTGCTTATTTTAGTGAGAAATTGAATGATGCTAAGCAAAAATACTCCACATATGACAAAGAATTTTATGCCATTATTCGAGCTCTTTGGCATTGGCGCCATTACTTGTTGTCTCGAGAATTTGTTATCTACTCTGATCATGAAGCTTTGCGCTATCTCCATTCCCAAAAGAAGCTGAATTTTAGGCACGGTAGTTGGGTTGAATTTCTGCAATGCTACTACTTTGTGGTGAAACATAGGATGGGGGTTGAGAATAAGGTTGCTGATGCACTAAGTTAAAGGGTGTCTTTGCCATCCATCATGAGTGTTAAGGTTACTGGGTTTGAACGACTCAAGGATGACTATGAGTCATGCCCAGATTTTGGGGAGCTCTACACTAGCCTAAGTAATGCCCCACAGCCAATCCTGGATGATTATACCCTTCAAGATTCAAAGCCAACAAGTTATGTATTCCTCGGTCTTCAGTGAGAGATTTCCTAGTTTGGGAGATACATGCGGGAGGCCTTGCTAGTCATTTTGGCCGAGACAAAACAATTGAGGAAATAGAACGTCAATTCTATTGGCTTGGTCTTAAGAGGGGCGTTGCCAAGATAGATGGTCAGTGTCATACATGTCAACTAGCCAAACATCGCAAGCAAAACATTGGCTTGTACATGCCTCTACCTGTGCCAGATCGCCTGTGGCAGGATGTGAGTATGGACTTTGTGTTAGGTTTGCCCCGCACCTTTAGGAAGCATGATTCTATTTTAGTAGTTGTTGATCGCTTCTCTAAGATGGCTTATTTCCTACCATGTTCTAAGACCTTTGATGCTTCTAAGATTGCAAAGCTCTACTTTGATGAGATTGTCAAACTTTATGGTCTTCCAAAAATCATAGTGTCTGATAAGGATGTTCTCTTCATGAGTTATTTTTGGAAGACCTTGTGGCATTTAGTAGGCACCAAATTGAAATTTTTCACGGCATTTCATCCTTAGACTGATGGTCAAATTGAGGTGATTAATCGTAGTCTAGGCAACCTCCTTTGGTGTCTAGTGGGTGAAGCCAATCGAAATTGGGATTCAATTCTTCCTACAGCCCAACTTGCATATATAATAGCTCTGTCAATAAGTCTATAGGCGCTAGTCCTTTTGAGGTTGTGCATGGATATACACTTAGGAAGCCCTTAGATTTTTTGCCCATGTCCCCACATGTTAGGATTTCTGAACCTGTTGAGGCATTTGCACGACATATTCATGATTTGCATAATGAGATTTGCAAAAAAATTCAGGTAAGTAATCCTCAATATAAAATTCATGCTGACACTCAACGGTGTCATGTAGAGTTTCAGGTAGGGGATTATGTCATGATTCGGATTCGACTTAAACAGTTTCCCTTTGAGACCATTAAGAAATTGCAGGCTCGTAGTGCTGGTCCATTCAAGGTATTGAAACGAATGGGCCCAAATGCATATGTCATTGACCTTCCTCATGATTACGGTATTAGCTCTTCCTTTAATATTGAGGATCTAGTTGCTTATAAAAGCCCCGCAACTATTCCTGATACCCTTTTTGATGAGCCTTTGCTTGATCCTATTGATGCCCCTATTCCTACCCCTTTACCCTTAAATCTGCCCTATGCACATAAAGAATCTATTGATACTATTTTAGATGAGCAGATTGTTTCTACCAGGGATGGAGGAGTTCACCGTTTCCTAGTTCGGTGGCGAGGGCGACCAAATTCTAATTGCACATGGATTACTTGAGATGAGCTATAGCAACTGGATCCTGACTTGCTGGAGTACTATCAAAGCTCTTCAGATTTCCACTCGACGGGGTCGAGTTCTTCTCACCCGGGGAGAGTTGGTGCAGACACGAGATACAAGCCCCCAATTATATGCATGTATGGGAGGAAGAGCAAAAAGAAGACGGCCCAACCTGTGACCTTATGGATGGAGCCTATTAGTTATTGGGCTTGAGATAAAGCAAACCCGATCATTTAATAATTAGGGTTTCTTTATGTATTTTATTGTTTGCTATTTAAGCACTTTTTCTGATTATTGTAAGACAGCTTTTAAGAATTATTAAAAACGTGTGTTTTCTTTACACTGGTGTCGACTCCAGTTTTGCTTGGTGCTGACTTTTAGGGTTTATCTTTTTGTTCTATTGTTAGTGTGGTTGTCCAACGTCAGAATTCTTCAAAAAAAAAAAAAAAAAAAAAAACCCGAATTCTGACAGTTCATCATTTTGTACCGATTTAATTTTTAGCCTTTTGTTCCTTTAAGTAAAGTTTGAAGTTTAATTTGTCATATATAACCAGCATTATACTGTTGTGTCTGAATATGAAAGATTCTTCAAAATACAGGGGCATACTGATGGTGACATGGCACTGCTTCATGTGAGTGCTCACTCATTGATTGTTGGGGTGATCATTGTGTTGGGTAAGATTCTTAAAATAAAACACCAATTTGGTGTGTATTGACAAAAATGTTAAGACCTTTACTTCTCTAAAGGTTTTTATTTTTTTGAGAAAAAAGAGAGGGTTGGGGAGAGAGAGGGGGTTGACATAGGACAATAGGGAAGAACAAAATCTGATTTAAAACTTCTGGGCAGATCTGGTAGCATTTGGGTTTTGAGGGTTTAGGGTTAGTTTTAGTGGGGAAAAGGCTAGAAAATAATAGGGATTATGGGGTTTCCAAAGGGGACAAGGATTAGTAGGGTTTGATTTGGTACTCTGTTGTATCTCATTATGTGTGAAAAAAAAAACAGGCGTTTGATTGGTTACGCTGTAATATACTTTGATTTCTGTGCATGGGAGAGAACCTGTGTCCAAGCCACATGCTTTGTGGATATCTCAAGTATGCATAAGAGTCATTTTTTCCCTTCCCTACATTAAAGCTAAATTGCCTACAAAACACGTGGGTTGTTAAATTTTTTAATATAGAAATGTTTCAAGTAATTTGTATTTTTTTCACCGATTGTGTTATTGGGCCAAGAATTTGTCTTCTGTCAGCTTGGTGTTGCATCTCAGAGTTATGTAACAATATTGTCAAGCATACCAAATCCTGACATAGCATTGTATCTATATTTAGAAGGCGCAGAGTAGAGAAGCGTCCATCTTGAAAGCAATAGAAAATAGAGCAGAAAGTTTGTTTGACATAGTTGCAGAGCAGCAGAAGTATACTCTGATTTGATCGTAGTGTATGGACTCACGGTGCGTCAAATGTGAGGATGTGGATCACCTGGCCCAGCAAGATAAGTTTTCAAAGGTAACTTTTGCCTGTTTCAACACTAGCATTTCCTGTGCCTATATAACAACGCATAATAGTTTCCATATACATATTTAGTTGGTTCAATCCCATATATTACACTTGAAAGAGGTAAAGTAAATTCCTCTGGGCATGAGGATAAACTACATAGCTCATCAGGGGTGAAAAACTCTTGGATTACACAGTAATTGGTTCTAGGGGTGGGGTCAGTTGCTTGTAGAAGTTTTATTAACAATGAGGATTATTGTATAGCTCTGTGATGTGCAACTAATTTGAGTAAAGTTCTCCTATGTCATAAAAAAATAAGGGGTAAAGTAAATATCCTTTCTCTCATTCTTTTCATTTATTTTTTTATACATAAAAACAAATATAATTGTTACAATATGGTATGGTTATATCTACCTGTTAAAGTGTACAAATGCTAAATTTTCTTAATGTAACTATTTTAGTATGGAATTGATATTTTTCTCAAGCTGTTAACCATTAAAAAGATCAGTCAATCCTTGCCATGGAAGGGTCCTGCTCCTGCTATTAAATGTTCTAGTTCTCACAAGTTATCCATTACATTTAAGCTAAGAACTTTGTAGTTCAATTGACACCTTTGATGTTTCCAATGGAGACATTTAGGGTTCCCTCCCTCCCCCCATTGTAACTATTGAATTATCACCAAAAAGTTTTCCCTTACATTTAAGGATCCCACCGTGGAAGAGTGTGCTGGAATATTAGTATTTGAGGCATGCATGATTACTTTCTTGTGTTATCTTTCCTTTGTCTTTGGGAAATCTGGGCATATTAAAGACTTTATTGATTTAATTCTTGTGTTCTTCCCTGCATATTTGTGTATGCCTTATCATTGATTATGTATGCTTGCAGAACAATTTGAAGTGATTCCCACGCAAGACTTGGCCCCTTGATGTGGATGCTGGCACAAAAGGGGCACGCGTTTGGGCCCAGCTGGGTGCAATTTTGATGGGTCTGGGCATGGCAGATGTCAGACCGGTGACTCTGGTGGGCTACTTGGTGCACCCCCAAACACCCTTGCCAAATTTGCTCTTAACTAATATCAAAACTTGGATTTCTTTGATATCTCTCTTGTTGATTGGTTTAATGTTCACATGGAATTTTGTCCCACCAATGGTGTCTGCACTAAAGGAATAAGATGTTCCGCTGTGCCGGACTCAGTTGAAAGCTCTGATGGGTGTAACAACCCTTGTGCTGTATTCAAGACCAATGAATATAATTGCAATTCTGGGATCTGCGGTCCTACAAATATTCCAAAAATTTCAAGGATCAGTGCCTGAGTGATTACACTTACCTGAGGATGATGCAATAAGCACATTTACGTGCAATGGTGGGACTAACTATAAGGTGGTGTTCTATGTAAGCATTTTCAATTCAGAACTTCCAAAAAGCTTGTGGGCTGTGTTGCCTTGCCCGATGTATTTAGGCATACCTTAGTAGTGGTCCCCAGTTAATTATAAGAAATAGACTTCCAAACTATTTATTGTTGGTGCGGTGGCTAATTTTGCTGTTCTGTACTCGTTAAATTCAGTGGCAAGTATGACCCATAAGGACATACAATCCGGAAATCCACGTCAATTTCAGATGTAAGCTTAGTATATATCAGTAATTAATCTTTTCGCATTCTAACGTAGGAGAGAATTTGCAAGGAGTTAGTGGAACAGGGTCTAAATGGTTGGTTATTTTGACGCTATTGTAAAGGTCATTGGTGTTTACAATGTCACACCTCCCTCAATGTTTGGATGATGTAATAACAATGTTATATTTAATCGGGATTAGTGGTAAATTTTTGAGCTTCTTTAAAAAGACTGACACCTCATGCTCATCATTGATAATTAGAGTACAATGTGAAATGGTGGGCTGATTGAGGGTTTCTCTCTTTGTAGAAATGGTCCAAAGATTTCTCACTTGGTTTTTTGTAGATGACAGTCTCCTTTTTTGCCAAGCACGGAAAGATCTTTTGAGTATCTATGAAAAGGCATTGGGACAAAAAATAAATTCTGCAAAAACTACTATTTTCTTTAGTAAGAATGTCTCAAGATTCTACAAAGGAGGTACTAAAAATATTTTTGGGAGTACTTGAGATTAATGAATATGAGAAGTATTCGGGCTTGCCTACTGTGGTAGGGAGAAATAAGAAAGCTAGCCTAAATTATATTAAAGATAGGGTGTGGGGGAAACTACAAGGTTGGAAAGAGAAGTTGCTTTCTCAAGTGATAAAGAAGTTTTGTTGAAGGCAATGGTTCAAGCTATTCCTACTTTTGCAATGAGTTGTTTTCGTTTACCGGTGGGACTATGCCAAGATATTGAGATGCTTATTCGAAAATTTTGGTGTGGTCAAATGGGAGATAGGAGAAAAATCCATTGGAAGAAGTGGGAAATCTTGTGTAAACCAAAATTATAGGGAGGTTTGGGTTTCAAAGATCTTTGTAAATTCAATAAAGCAATGCTAGCAAAGCAAGTGTGGAGACTGATTCATGACATGGATTCCCTATCTTACAAAGTTTTTAATGTGAAATACTTCTCAAATGGCATTGTGTTTGAAGCAAAGTCATCCTTGGGCTCATTTTTGGCTACCAAACCCAAATGAGAGTACAATTATCTTTCATCGAGGTTTACTAGCATCTCATGCCACTGTTGATGTGCTAATTAATCTTCAGTCAGGTTGGTGGAATATGAGTCTGATTGACCAATGTTTTTACCTCCTTGATGCTTACCTTATAAAATCCCTTCCTCTGTGCACCACTCCCCAACCCGATTCCCTGATCTGGCCTACTAAGAGGAATGGCCATTACTCGGTCAAGATTGGTTACAATGCTTTGTGTGAAGAACTGTTGGTTGTTGAGGATGAAACAAATAATTCAGAGGCACACATAAATTTTTGGAAGGGCATTTGGAAGCTAAAGGTTCTAGGTAAAATTAAACATTTTCTATGGAAGTCTTGTACAAACTCTTTGCCCACAAAAGTTAATTTGTTGAAGAGAACCATTTTACAAGAAGATGTTTGTCACCTTTGTTCCAAAAATTCAGAAGATGTTCTCCATGCTCTGTGGGGATGTGAGAAGGTCCATCAGGTTTGGCAGAGGAAGTTTGGTTGGTTGGACAGTAATCAATTTGCTTTGGGTTCTTTTTTGGATCTGGTGTAGCTAGTTCAATCAAAACCAAATTTGTTTCCTCTTTTTGCAGTCACGGTCTGGTCATTCTGGCATCATCGAAATAAGTCACAGATGCAAGAGCATTCGGTACTTATGGAAAGAATAGTTGTTTTTGCTGAAGAATATCTCCAGGTTTATTTATCCTGGTTTTGGCAAAAGCAAAAACTCAAAAAGTAGTTGCAGAAAAATGGAGGTTGCCTAGTGTGAATTTTGTGAAGATTAATTTTGATGGTGAGCTGTTTGGAGAGTCTGATGAAGCGGGGCTCGAAGTGGTGATTCGAAATTCAGAGCAGGAGGTTATGGCTGCTCACTCTGAGAAAATCATGAAACCATCAGCTGTGGAGACCGTGGAGTTGTTGGCAACTCGTCGTGCAGTGGCTTTCTCTCTTGAAGTTGGGTTCCAAAACTCAAATTTTGAGGGTGATTCCGTATCTGTTATTAATTCCTTGAAGGATAGGGACATGTCCAACTTTCATAAAAGGCATTGTGTCTTACACTAACTCGTTTTAGAATTGTTCTTTCTCTCATATTGTTAGGCAAGACAATGCAGTTACATATGTCTTAGCCCAGAGAGCAAGATTATTTTTTCCTTTAAAGGTCTGGATGAAGTCTGTTCCACCGGATATTCTTTCTTTTGTTCCATTTGATTTTCCGAATTCAGTTTAATAAAATGGCTTAGTCTTTCTTCTCAAAAAAAAAAAAAAAAAAAAAAAAAAAGACTGTTAAGTAACACGTTAGTGTGCTGATGTGTTTATTTTTTTGTCAAATCAGTCGTTTCATTTAAAACAAAAAGAAGAGCTGGCATAGAGTTGTTTCACCCAAACTGAAAACAAAAAGCACCGGTGCTAGTACAACACTATTTCAGCAACTCAACCAGCTCAAAGAAATTTGCAAAAGAAGACAGTTAGGTGAGATTTTTCCTCCATTTTTTCATTTTCCTTTTAACATGAAGAATGGAAAAAGACCCCGAAGCAAAAGAAAGAAAAGAGACAGTAAAGCTTCGCTTAGCTTAGCATAAGCATAAGCATAGCCACATTGACATAACCCCCAATCCAACCATTCCTAAGGTAATGTGCACCCCTCTGATCAATCTCTATTCACTTGTCCTTTCTCTTCCTATCCGATCACCAAAGCCCTGGCTAGCAAAACACACATATACAAAACCCATCAAATTCCAATTCTTCTAGAGAAAGAAAAATTAATAAATGTTCATCATCATCAACTTATAGTATAGATAAATTGAGAGAGAAAGAGAGATCAAAGGACTCAGAGATCATAAACTTAGTTGGATGGGTAATGAGTTATGATCTAGGTTTTTGGGGTTTGTCCGTTTGTGGGTTTTAATTTGGGAATAGGAGTTACTGAAACAGTGTCATACTGGCACTAGTGTTTTGTGTTTTCAGTTTGGGTGAGACGACTCTATGCCCACTCTTCTTTTTGTTTTAAGTGAAACAGTGTTGTTTTATGGCTGATTTGGCAAAAAATAGACACATTAGCATACCAAGGTGTCACTTAACAATCTAAACTATTAGAGGGTGGAGTTTTGCTAATGGAACCAAACTTCAAGATGTAAAGTAACCCCTAATTTCAGAAGTGTACTTTGTAATTTACCCTATTTATTATCTTCCTACCCAAAAATTAGGAATTTTCAAAACATATGAAAAAGAGTTTTTATGTCCACAAGTTTTGTGAAAGATCACTCCCACATCTTTTTTTAGAGAGGAACTTGTATAAATACGCAGTTCTTTGTGTCAATTTTATGAGACTAGTGCAAAGCATGGGTCAAAAACTAGTAATAAAAATTTCAGAGGAAATTTTCTTGAGTCCCTATTCCCTTTGAGGTGGTCTCTAATTGTATGTTGAGACTTCACATTGCTTCTTGCACCTTGTGCTGCATTGATGGGTGAAACATTATTTTACTTTTAGCAAATGTCATCCACAGCTTCAGCCAGAGCTTTATAAGCCATCAATCATTCACAAAGAAGCTTTTATTTATTTTTTATAGGTTCACAGAAAAGCTTTAACCAGTAAACGAAATCTCAAAAACTGCTGGAGATTATTCTAGTTGACACCAACTTTTATAGATAAATAAAACTCACCCATCCAAACGGGGATTGATCCTGTGGCTTCACAAACCATCTCTTATTTATGGTGGAAAGAGATTCAAACATTGGCATCAAATAAATACTTTACATAATCACAAAGTATTTGCAACCCAATCAATAAATTAAATACAAACTTGAATAAAACATGAACTGTAATTTTGCTTTGCAAATGGGCAAGGGATATAAATGAAAACGAACTCCCTGAACAACCCCAAGACCTAATCATGAAAGCGTGCAAACAACGCTTTCAGAATCTACTCTGGATAATTTATATCAAAGGTAAAAATTAAAAAAAGGATCAAAACCAAAACCAAAATCCACAAAATACTGAAGCTAATATCGTTTCCCAAGAATTACGCCAATGATCACAGAGACCAGAGCTACTCCCAAAATAAACTTATAGTTCATGAGAGGAGAAACCTCAGAAGTTTGAGTGTGTGTCTCCGAAGAAGACAAGGTTTGAGCAGAAGTTGTTTCTGACTTTTTCTTGCTCTTCCTTTTAGATGGTGTGGAAATGGCTGATCCAATGTCCCTGGATTTGACCTCCAATCCTTCCTTGTATTCAGCTGGACTTCCCCCATCTCCCTGTAACACAATTTAAATATCAGTGGGACTTAGCTCAGTTATTAGAATACACTGGAATTATTGTTCCTAGGAGTGGAACTGGATAGTAGCTAGAATGGATGTGTTTCCTATGGACACAATAAAGAAACAGATATCACGGTTGAACTTGAATAGTCAATAA
The DNA here is from genome assembly GCA_028535905.1 of Quercus berberidifolia. NCBI lineage: Eukaryota > Viridiplantae > Streptophyta > Magnoliopsida > Fagales > Fagaceae > Quercus > Quercus berberidifolia. The sequence goes on from JAPQVW010000003.1 coordinate 58,106,719, forward strand.
GTTCTAAAGTCGAACGTTAAAGCTGGAATTTCGTGCACAACGTTGTCAGGGAAATAAATAAAAATGGAAGGCCACCAAATAATAAAGGCAACCAAAAATCAGTGGAACAAAAGGATTTCTTCTTCTTGATAGTGACAGTTTTTTTCGTAAGTAACTAATGCAACTGGTTCCAACCTTGACTATGATTTTTTTTTTTTTTTTTTTTTTTTCCAACATTACAAGAATCAATTCATCTTGACACAAACTATAAGAGTTTTTTTTTGAAGAAATGCTAATACAATGTGGTATAGAAATGCTAACACATTTTTGCTATGACAGAACACATTTTCAGTGTATATCTCTGAATAGACGAAGAGAATTTATTCAATGTTAGTTATCACTTCCTTTTTCCAGCTTTATAAGGACAAGACTTAGGTAAAATAATATTTAGGTTAGGTTTGTTAGGTTTTCTTATATTAATAAATAAACCAATTACTGACTTTACTACTATGTTTAGTTAGATCAAAAAATATTAAATTCCTTTAGAATTGTTGACTCCATATATAATAATTTAGTAAAACTTCATTAAATGTTATGAAAACTTTAAACCCCAAATAAAAATTCTCATTATATAGATCAAATATGTCAATATTCATTTAGAAATGATGCTACAAACATGCTATTTTCATGTGAGAGATTTTGTGGAATACAAACTGACCTTTTGTGACAGTTTAGCATCAGCCAGCTGCAATTTCTGCTCAAGCTCTGTGACTTGCTTATCTAGAAGCAAGATTTCTTTGTTCTTTGCTTCAAGCTCTTCAAGAGAATGCTTCAGGGCTGCTTCTCTTTCCGACTCCTTTTGAGAATCCTTTTCTTTCTGGTTGTTTGGAAAATCAAACAAATAACGTTACAAGAAGAAGAATTTTTTATATTAGATTGCAGTTCCAAATAATGTGAGTGATTAAAGATCTAAAAATAGAGAATCAGGATTCTGGTAAAATACACACACACACACATATATATATATATTTTAAAAGAGATCTACAAATAGGATAAATACATAGTTGCTCCAAGAATGGACTATTCTTGCATTATGTCTTATGTCAATGATAAAAGTAAGCATTGTTTTTGAAATTATGTTGGCAACGATGTACTTGACATAAAATTATTACTAGTGCCTAACCTGTTCCACACTGGTGCTCTGAGCAAGTTGTAACTCTTTCTGTAGTTCTAGCACTTTTTCATGTAACAAATCTCTATCATGGACTTTATGTGCATGGTCATCCAATTTTGAAAGCAATTCTGCCTCTTTTCCAGCAGCCGCCAGCTGAATGCTTTGAACCTACAGCCATCATATTGATCTCGTAAGTTCAATTGGATTTTTAACCACGCACACACACACACAAAATGAAAAAGGAGAAGCAAAAAAGAATATGAGGGCTTATTTGGAGATTCATAGTTCTTGCAATTATTGAGACTTTAGTGGAATACCTCTTCTTTCAGTTGATTTTCATTTTTCAGCAATTGTTCCTCAAGTTCCTTGAGACGAGTTTGCAACACAGGTTTCTCAGCAATCTCAGCCTTCAGATTTTCAATATCGCTTCTCAAAGCATCTTCTTTTGCATTCTGCTCCTTCAGCTGTTGTTCAAGCTGCAAAATCACAGACTCAAGTTCCTTCTTGGCATTTTGATATGTTTCAGTGAGCAGGTTGTTCTCTTCCATAACTGAAGATATCTGTAGCATTCAAATATACTTTATTAAACAATCTGGGACAAAGAAATATTCATATAATTTTTTACCAGCCTATTTAGTTTTTTGCTAAAAGTGTGCTAAAGTATACTTGTACTATGAAAAAGTAAGAAAAAAAAAGAGGTTTTAAAAAGCTATACATAAAAGCTAAAACTTAAAACCTGAGCTTATAATTTGATGCCAAACAGACACCAAGAAATCTATAATACATTTCTCCAAACCTGAGATTGTAGTTTCTGTCCTTCAGAAGCAAGCTGCTGTGTCAAATCTTCTATGGCCTTCTTTGAAGAGTTAAGCTCTTCAACTGTTTCGTCCTTCTCAGCAAGGGCTGCAGACAATTTTGCCTGTAAATCACTCAGTTTAGATTCATACATGGCCACTTCCTGAGTAAGCTTCATATTTGCCTCAGCCAGCCCTCCATTCTCTTTTTCGAAGTCACTTGACCTATTTTGCAGCTCCTCAACAATGCTTTCTACATGCTTCAACTTTAGGAGAGTCTCTTCCAGCTCAATTTTTTGGGCTTCGGCAGACTCAGATGCTTGTTGAGAAAGTTCTTCATAAACTTTTATCTGGCTTTCTAGAGCACTTAGCTTCTCACTCAAATTTTTGGCTTCTGAATCTCTGTGATTGAATCTGTGAATGGATTCTTCTAACTTTCTTTCTGCTTCCACAATGCGAGCCTCAGCTGCAGAATGTAGTTCAAAGGCTCTTGAGTGCTGCTCTGTTAACTCAGCAATAGTGTTACTGTGAGAAGCAAGTTGCTGAGAAGTGGCTTCCTTCTCGGAACGAACAGAGCTTAGTGACTCCTGGAGTTCATCAACCTTTCTTTTGAGCTGAAGATTGGTCTCAACTAATAGCTCATTTTCTGATAAAGACTGAGAAGCTTTATTTTCTGCTTCCAAGATCTGCCCTCTGAGTTCTTCATTTATGCCTTCTACAGAAGCCAATTTCAATAAAGCCTGATCTAATTCTTCCTTCAAAGATGCAGACTTTACTGCAGCTTCAGCTACCTGCTCTTCATAAATCCTTATTTGGTCTTCAAGAATCTTCAATTTCTCAAACAAAGATTTTGCCTCAGAATCCCTGTTGGTGAAGTTTGCTATAGCTTCCTGGAGTTTACTATCAGAATCCCTTGCTAGGGATTCATGTAACAACTCAAGCTCTGAGTTTCTTGAAGTAGTTTGCTCGATCACTCTTCCTTGTTGCTCTAGTTGCTCCTCTGCAGATTGAAGCTTCCCCATTACCTCACTCTCTCTCATACCAGCGGCCTTAAGATCATCTTCAATGCTTGACAACTTCTCTTGTGTCAGGTTTAATTCGTTCCTCAAGACCTCTAACAGATTTTCTGTTTGAGCAAGCTTCTCGCCAGAACTGTTTGATGCATCTTCTAGCCTTCTCTTCTCATCTGTTGCAATATTCAAGGACTCTGTCAACTCTATTTCCTTTTCGTTGGCTGTTTGCAGTGCAATTTCAAGGCTTGATGCTCTAGCCTGGAATGCCTCAATTTCTGATTCAAGTTCTGATACCTTGTCAGAGTATTTCTTGGAATTTACTTCTGCACCGTCACTTTTCTTTTCTAATGTGCTTATCTGTTCTTCAAGTTCCTGAATTCTATACTTCTCTGCTTCGAGTAACAACTCTAACTCACTTACCTTTTTACTAGAATCATCCACTTTTGAATGGGATATTTGGATCAAATCTTCTAGTTCACGGCTGCGCTGATGGTTCATATTGGCCCGATCCTCATGCTCAGTGCATTTCCCCATAGCAATCTTCAACTCCTCCTCAAGCTCTGAATTTCGTGATGAGGACTGGTTTAGGGCTGATTCCAACTGGTTTATCTTTTCCTTGTATTCCTGCATTTGATCATTCAGATGAACTTTTGCTTCCTCAATCACTCCCAATGTAGCATTAAGTTCAGAGATTTTCTCAGAAAGTTCTTTTAGTTCTCTCTCAGTGTCACTGTTTTTTTGTTCTGCAAAATTCAACTGTTGCTCAAGCTCCACATTCTTCTGTTCTGCTGCTATAAATCGTGTCTCAAGCTCTCTCAGTTGCGATTTTGCCTCTTCTGCTGATGCAATTGAAGCCTGGATTATATCCTCAAGCTCGAGATTCTTTTGAGTTGCAGTTGCTGCTGCAGCTCCAGTTTCATTATGAAGCTCTTCCAGAGACCTCAACTTCTGCTCAAGCTCTGAATTGTTTGACAAAGCTTGAGACAGAAGAGAATCTGACTTACAGAAATTCTCATCTGAAACCCTCAATTTTTCCTCAAGCTGGATCCGAATCTCTTCCGCCTGTTTTAGAGAAATACTGAGATCTTTCGCAGCAGCTTGAAACACATCTTTTTCTTTAAGTACACTAGACAATTCCTCCTGTACAACTGAGACTTGTGCTTCCTGGGTTTTCAATGCATTATTAACCAATTCCCTTGCGTTCGCTTCTTCCTGTAGTTTCAATTTGATTTCTTCCAATTCCAAAATCTTTGCTTGAAGATCTTCTTTAGTTGAGGCTAAAACATTTTCAAGTGAGGAGATATCTTCCTTCACCTTAGATTCTGAAGCCTTTCTCAAGTCCAGTTCCTGGGCCAGTTCACTTATAAGATCTTCTTTTAAAGAAAGTTTCTGCTCCATGTCCAGCACTTGGGATTTTGAAAGCGTCAATTCCTCTTGAACAGCAGAAAGCTCTGCTGCAGTACTGTTAAGTGCTTCTTTAACCTTCTGATTTTCAGCAATCTTTTCATACAGTCCCTTGAGTTCTTCTTGTAGGGAAGCCATCTGATCCTCCATTTCTTTTGCACTCAGTTTTGCAACTTCAAGCAATCTCTCAAACTCCAAGGCTCTCAGTGTCTCGGATTCGGCATGTAAACCACTTTGTTTATGCAGCTCCTCAAACTTTTGTGCATCTCCTGCAGAAGATTGCAGCTCATGCTCCAACTCCTGCATCCTCTTTCTTGAGCTCTCAAGCTCAAGGCTGAGACTATCAAATGCTTCCTTCACCTCAATCAGGTCTTTGCTTTTTGCTTCTTGAGCTTGCAATGACTCATGCAAAGCATCAAGCTGTGCACTGTGTCCCTCCTTGGCCTCTATAATCTGCTCTTGCAATTTCTTGTGACTGAGTTCAAGCTCTGCACATTTCTTTCCACTTTCCACCAACTTCTCTTTTGTCACTGAAATCTCATCCTTCAGCTGAGAGTTCTCAGATTCAGAATGCTTTAATACTCCAGCTAGTCTTTCCAATTCAAACTCAAGTTCTCTCATCTTCTCTTGGGATTCTAATAGTTCTCTGCTCGAATTGCTTGCGCTTCTTTCAATGGCTTTTAGCTTGTTGTCCTCTACAGATGCTGTTACGCTGGTATGTAAAGCATCTTTCACATCTATAGATTCCTTCTCAACTTTTATGAATTCTCCATCAGTTTCTTCCTCTTCTTTCTTTCCTTCTTTTCCTAGTTGAGGCAAGTCTCCATTTGTTACCTAAACAAGATCATCAGAGTCAATCTCAACTACCAAACATTACAAATAATGCATTTCCTGCTGTCATAATTGATTTTTTATCAAGTGACCTATATTCAATCACATTAGTTTCTGGTGTGGCTGCAATCATTAACTGTAATAGCTCCGGTAGGAAGCTATTTTATTGCTTTTCAAATGATCCAGAAAATGAAATAAACTAATTAAAATATATGGCCCATAGATCCCTACCCCATGATTTGGTATATGCATAGTGACAATATTCTTTTCAATGCCCAGCATATCGAGAAGTTCACAATTATAATGAAAATGACAAAAAGTATCAAGTATAGTTTTGAGAAATTTTAATAATGAAAACAAGAATTATCTATAATATCAATATATGTTGAAAAGTTATATTAGTAGGTAATGGATGACAGGAAGTAGAGTAGACATGTTAATACTAGTTCAGAATCATTTGCAGACTATTCAGGTAATTAATAATTCAAGAATTCAGAAACACAGATTTTGTGAAGTACATGCTTATGTCAGTGCACGATATGCAGAAATTCACAGTTTCCTTGGTTATGGAGTGGCAGATATTCTTTAATCATACATTAATATGAAGTAAGCAGAATTTTCTTTGCATTTCCTTCATTTACTTGCATTCAAAGGTAGCAGGGCATCCAATAACAAAATTATTTTGAATATATAACATATTGCAGGAATTTCACTATATTTTATATCAATTGTGGCTTTGTTGGTTAATTTTGATTAAACTAAAATATTTAGTCTTAGTATATGATCTGATCTCACAAAAAGAAACATTTACAGTCACAGAAAATATAAGTTACCTTAATGGGATCAGCATTAATTACAGCTTCCTCAACAGCCTTCGTGACCGGAACTTCTAGACTCACTTGTGTCTCTTCTTCCATATCAAAAAATAAATAAAAACCAAACTGCAGTACCTGCTTCTCTGTGATTTTAATAATAATTTCATAATTCTGTTAGTTATAGATTAAAAGCAAGAAACCCATTAGGAATGTAACAGCATGTTTGGGAGAGCAGTTAAGATTAAGAGGAAATGGAATGGAATGAAATGAAAAGAAAAAGAAAATAATTTTTAAAGATTATATTCTTTTCATTCTCTTATTTATTTGGGTGGAAGTATAAATGAGATATCAAATAATCAATCAAATTGGTCAATTTTCTCTAACCACAGTACATACTACATTGGCATTGTTTTGTCAACATTACAGAGATCAACTTAGTCCCAGTACATTTTATCAAAAAAAAAAAAAAACTTAGTCCCAGTGCACTGATGTTGGCCTCCATAAAAGTTTGAAACACATGAGCAAAATGCGACAAACAAAATAAATTTTGCAATATTTGAGTTGGCAAATGATAATTGGTGAATTATAAAAGTGAAAAAGGATTCTATTTCTACCATAGACAGAATAAATAAATAAATAAATAATAAATAAATTGGCGGAGAGGGCAAGTAAATAAAAAGACAGTCAAGAGTGCCTCTGTAATTTTGTTAAGTTTACTAAAAGATAGAAGAACATAGAAGTTGCTTTGTATCACGTCCATAAGGTATATAAAAATTTTTACAACTATTGTCACAACTTGTCACATGACGAATTGTGAATGATGAGATCAAATAATAGGTCCACACCTCCATCACTTATAACTCTTCACATGATAAATTGTAATAAAAATTGTGAAATCTTTTGTGTTATTGTCACAATTTTTTTTTTTATGTAATTTAAATTTAAATAACGAAAAGGACAGAATCGTGTTTGTGAAAAAACTAGAAAGTGTGCCGACAAACCACGTCAAAAGAGATTCCCAACTCCCAATTCATGTACCATCTAAATTAATCATGGGAACACCGCAGCAGCAGCAGCAGCGTCGTACTATAATAATAAGTCACTATTGTTTTTCTCTCATTCTATTCCTAGGCGCCACTTGTTTTACTGCTTTACCAGGTTGTTTCTCTTTTGTCTGGCACCACCACATACTCCCACTATATAATTCTTTCTTTTATTAAGAAATACATTATTTTAGAGTAATTTGGTATGTTTAGCTCTCGCATAAATTCTAGTAATACACGACTTTTGCCTTAATTATTCCTTCGTGTCTCTTGTGAGTGGTGAATAAAAAATAATAAATTCATTTAAAAGTGACAAACAGTTATGATAATTATGATTTACTTTGTGCATGGTATAATATTTATTCTCAGCTCTATCAAGATAGAGCTGAGAAATTTTTTTAAAAATTTGACTTCAAATATGTTTGGAATTATCAAGCTTCAATTCACTATGCAAAGATTGAAGAGCATTCATTTGTAATTTTAGTCAAATAACGTATTTATCAAAAAATTTGCAACTTTCAATATCAATGGGTTCTCACCCATATTTATTTTTTGAGAATTATTATATGAGTAATGTTACAGAGACAAATTATTTTACAATATTTTTACAAACTGTTGATATGACAAATTTTTACTAGTTCTAATATGGGTCTATCATCAACATCATATTTTTACTAGCAATAACTATTTGGAAAATGCTAAACCCACATCAGCAATTTGTAAAAATGTTGTGAAATAATTTGTGTCTGTAGTATTAATCTTATTGTATATGCCTAAAATATTTACTAAATTTTTTTGGGCCAAGTTGTAAAATTCTCTATGTTCCGGCGCTAAATATTTGTGCAAATTTGTCGTTAAAGATTTTCTTTTTTTTTTTTTTTACAAAATGGAAGCTGATTATAACCATGACCCATAAAACCAACAAATCAATAAACCATAACTGGTTGGTGGTGTAGGCATTCCAAAAGACATCAATACAAGTGTGCGTTGGTATATCTTATCTACTAAAATATAAGTTCAGAGTAAAATTTGATGTGTATTTAGGAAAAAAAAATAATTATGAAGGTGTTAATTAACCAATATAAAATGTAAGTTGGTCAATAAAGTATACCTAAGAGATCAAGGCTAATAGTTCCCCCAAAAAAAAGAAAAAAGACCAAGGCTAATATATCCCAAAAATAAAAATAAAGAATATAATTTATATTACATCCCCACAGCTAGAAGGAAAAAAACAAAAGATAAATAATGTATATTACATAACTTTTTAGGCACATGCAAATAGATACTTTAATCAAATGCTAGCAGAACCAAAACGACATGATCCAAATTCACCCGATCATATGATGCTATCATGTGGAACCAATAACTTTGTGGGCCCCTAATTTTTTTGTTTTTACCGAACTATGCATCCAAATCTAATACAATTTGGTCTTCAGATCTCACTTTGTAAGCTTCACTAGTACAAATTTTTTTTTTTTATATATTTTTTTTGGGTGAAATTTATTTTATAATCTTCACTTCAGTAATACTATTAGGCATTAGTTTTTAACTTTTTTTTTTTTAATAATTATATCAATTCCAAGGTCTTATCTTGGCCCACTAAATGCTGAGGTTCAGAGATGGATCCAATAGAATTTTCCTAGAATAAAACCTTGCTTAGAAGTGTTACAATAAAAGCTTAGCAAATTGCAATTACACCCAAAAAAGAAAGAAAGTAGCATGGTGGGTAGGACCCACTAACAAAAATTAGGCACCCCATCACTTTATATCTTTCTGAATTTTTGAAAATCATAGGTGGACAGATCAAATCTACACCGCCCATAGCTGTTAGCTTTCTTATTTTTATGAAAGTCCACAATTACCATCTACTCCTCTATTATTATTTTATATAAAGACAAACTATAGAAAGCAAATAAGCTTGTCAAATGGAGAAAAAGGACGGGTAGGTCTGCTAATGTAGAAATTGTCAACTATTCAACTTTACTTTAGCGCATAAAAGTACAAACAATAAATCAAAGATATAGCATCTTCTACTAACTTTTTTTTTTTTTTTCTTTTTTTTGTGGGCGGTTTAGGGTGGCTAAATTCTGAAATTTATTATCATCCCTATAAGCCTCAGTTTTTTTATTCAATATATTTTATTTAAATCTCTTGTCTCTATAGGACCTAAAGAGCTTCATTTTTTTTTTTCTTTGGGTGCTATTAATACTAATATAGTACCTTTCATAAAAAAATAAAAAAATACTAATATAGCTATAAATACATAAAAAAATATTTAATAGAGCTATAAAAATATTTTTTACAAAAAGTAACTGAAGCCCAAGTAGGTGCATGTAGAAGAAACTTAATATTTTAATAAATTCAAAATTTATTACGCTTTTTCAGATCTAAACGGCTTTCAAGTAAGAGTTCCACCAACCATCCTCATTTAAAAAAACAAAATGATAACTAAATAAGAAAAAAAAAATTCTTCTTTTACTAAAATGAGTAATAGCTGGAAATCTGCAGTTAATAATAAAAAAAAGATTTGACTCCTTAGCTTAGATGATCAACTGTCTGAAATGATCTTGGCCTTCTACTGATGATCCAAAACTATACTCACTCCTTTTGATTTTTTTTTTTTTTTGCATGCTAATTTTTCTTCATAGAGAAGAGAAAATAAATAAAAATAAAAAGATTAGAAAGGAAAATGAGAAGACAAAATTGATCAAATATATACAGCTAGGAAGATGAACCGATCCTGATCATTCTGTGATATGAATATGTTAGAAGGCTTCCAACAAAACATATTTACAAAAATTGAATTACATCTGATTTCTTATAACAATCCATTCACCAAAAACAAAGAATTACCCAAGAATATTCATCATTATCAATATGAAACAAAGATCTCCATATCTTCCATTCAAATTATATATATATATATATATATATATATGAAACAAAGATATTACAATCATCTTTTATGTGTTGTGATTCATGAAAACAACAAAAACAGTTCTACGAAACACGGTTACAAAGCCTGGATTGAATTAACATGTCATATAATAAAAAAGAGAAAAGGGTCATAGATAGATAGATAGATAGGCTTGCCTGATGAGAAAGTTGGTGGAATTACTTTTGCTTTTGCGAAACGTTTCTCTCTCTCTCTCTCTCTTCACAAAACAAGAAAATGGAATTACACAGATGTTGATGATGATGACGATGGAAATTGAAGGTGGAAAAAGAAAATTGAAAGGGAAGAGTGAGAGATTCCAGCTATATAATATAAGTTAAGTTGAGAGAGGGGACTCCACTTACCAGTGCTGTGGGCCCCTTTAAAACCCCCAATCGGACAATGGTTTGATCCGAGACGGTGCCGCTCCACGACATTTTTGCCTCTGGATTTATAAAAAACTACGATATTAACCAAAACTTTTTTTTTGGAAAAAAATAATTATTTCTTTAAAAATTGAAAAATCCAAATCCAATTAGATTCTAAATTGGATTTCAGTCCAATTTTTTTTCAAGTGTCCATTTAAATTTTTAATTTTTGTGGTAAGTAAATTATTAGGTGTAAAAACCGAAGAATCTAAAACTAATTTAATTCTAAATCATATAAATATATATATATATATATATATAAATATAATGAGAAATCATTACATATTTTATAGAGATATATGGTTTGAAAAAAGTATAAGCTAATACCATATATAATTTGAACCATATAATTGTTGTTATTTTTAATTGTACCCGTATCGTATAATTATACTAGTATAATTAAAGAAAAAGTTGAGAAAAAATTCAATTAAATCCCAAATTAGATTTCAATTGTGGACTAATTTTGTGTCATGTGTTCATTAAAATTTTTTAATATTTGTGTCAAGTGAGTTAATGAGCACAAAATACTAAGAGTCCAATATTAATAAATATATAAAAACTAAAATATAAAAAAACTAATCATATATCTGCTCAACAAAAATCACAACACTTTCCATTCAATTAAAAATTAGAATAAAAATAATTATAAGTAGTATTAAATTTAAGTAGAAATTTTAATATGCACCTAATCACATTTATATTTTCTAATAATTCAATCAATTATGCATATTTTTATTATTAAAAAATGTTTTTATTTTTAAATGCATCTTTGCATATGCAAGGGCTACATGCTATATACGGTTAAAGCCAAAACTTAGAGAAAGTCCAATTAAATTTTAAATTAGAGTCCAATTTTGCACCACATATCCCATCTAATTTTTAAAATTTTATATCAAGTGAATTATTAGGTGCAAAAAATAAAAAAGTCTAAATCCAATTAGATTCTAAATTGGATTTCAATTAGAGTTCAATTTTGTGCCACGTGTCCTATCTAATTTTTTTTATTTTTGTGGTAAGTGAATTATAGGGTGCAAAAACTGAAGAGTTCAAATCCAATTAGAATCTAAATTATATATATATGAATTATTGGGTGCAAAAATTAAAGAGCTCAAATCCAATTAGATTCTAAATCATATATATATATATAATATGGGAAACCATTATATATTTTAGAAATTCATGATTTAAAAAATGTGTAAATTATAACTCTAACACCAAGGATAATTTGAACTCATATATATGTGTGTAAAGAGAGAAAATTTCCGAACTATCACAAGCTAACATATCATACTACCAAGTTCACAACACATGGCCAATTACAAAGTGCCACATACTGCTAAGTGTCATTGAAATAAAAACATAAAAAAGCATGCAAAATGCCAATCACACATCGACACGTGTAAGCGATGACATAGGCAGTCCAATCAAATGCTGACATGTGTCACCTTGAAAATTAAGACATTTTAGCCAATCGAATGATGCCATATATCTTGGAGAAAAAGTCTTAAAACTCCTCCAATCAGGCTGTGACATGTGCCACCAATCAAACTCCGCCACATGTCACTCACCCACACCCAAACTCCTATAAATAGAAGCATTCCTAAAGCGTTTCTACACATCTTGGAAGACATCCACACTTCAAGCAACATCAAGGAAGATTCAAAAGTATAGAAGCTTCGCTAGAATCAAGCCCTAAAGCCTCTAGCAACTTCAAGAATTTCAACCTTGAATACAAAGAACATTCGAAGTAGAATCATTCAAATCATCTTCCTAGATCTCAAAGTTCACTGGAATCAAGTCAAAAGCTTCTAGAAACTTCAAGAAACCACAAATCAATGAAACTCTACGAATTCAAGCCTCTAAAGCCTCGAAGACTTTCCACCACAAACCTTCGAAGACGAAGAACATGCAAAGAACACAAAGAACAAAGAATTTCTAACAAGCTTGTAGCTAGAGATTCGTTGTAATTGCGTTTCAAAGGTTTCAATCCATCCTTCAGCCAAATTGAAGAATATTTGGTGTTCGAGTCAAAATCACATTACCACAATTCTAATAAACAATTCTTTCAAGGAGATCAAATCAGATGATCACTTTTTGTAATCACAGAGAATTGTACCACACATTGATCAATACAAATTTACATATTTGAAACTATTTTACTTGTTTGGTTTATTTCAAACTCGAAATTTAGTCGTCCACAATGCGTAATTATGATTGTTTTTAAATGTACTCGTGCAAATGCACAAAGTTATACACTCGTGAAAGATTAAAAAAAAAAAATTTATCGATTGAACTAATTAGAACCCACGTAATATGTTATATTTTGTACATAACAAAATTTTGTGTTAATTGTGAGTTCATATAAAATTATCTAGATACTGTATTTTGTCTGTCGTTGATTTGCATGCCACACCCCGAAAATTACAAATATATATATATATATATATATATATATATATATATATATTTTTTTTTTTTTACCAAAGGACTATGGGAAAATCTAGATTATCATGGTTCAATCCATTTGAGAATCAGAGCACTCAAAATGTCATTTTAGGTCAAAATGACCAAAATGCCCCTAGTCAATTTAGGGTTGAACGAAGGTCAAAGTTGGTCAAAACTACACCAAAACAACATTTTTCATGTTTTCACATCAAACCCAAGGCTATCAGAGATTTTTTTCAACTTTGACCAAGTTTGACTTGAAGTTAACTTCCAGCGGTGCCCAAAAACCCAATTTTGATCGGACCCTCAAAATGGGTTGGAACCAACACCATTGCGAAGAATATTGAATTCCATTTCCAATGACTGCTCATGGGTAAAATGTGGAGTTAAAACGGTTGAAATATTTTGAAAATTGTACTATGCATGTCAACTCACTTCCCGAGCAGTGGACTAAGTGCACGCGCATCACTAAAAATTACTCGATGTGGACTAAATGCATGCCAGGTATAGAAGGCGTGCACTAAATGCACGCTAGCAACTAAATAGTCACCAATATATATATATATATATATATATATATATATAAACCCCCTCCCCCAGCTCCCAGAATTTAAAATAATAATAATAATAATTTTTGGGCACTCAAAGCAATTTCCTGGAGCATTTCTCTCTCTTTTTTTGTTCTAAATTATCTCCCAAATATACACAAATAAACCTTTGATTCTCCCATCTATTATACATCAACGGGTAGTGTTATTGTTTCCATATCTTCCTCCTTGGTCCATCTACCTTAGTTTTGAGGTTTAAGGTGTAGATGTAGCTTTTTAGGTACAATCTACACCCATTTAATTTTTAGCTCTTTATTGCTTTTCAAGCATGCTTTATTGCTTTTCTGGAAGGTGTTGCCTAAGTCCACCTTTTTCCAAACCAAAGAATCAAAGTAACCTTGAAGTGCTACTCAAATTCCAAGCGTGAAGAAAGGAAATGTTGTGCTACACAACAATCCAAAACCTCAAAAGCATTTAAGACTACTCTTAAATCCAACATCGCATGCTGTAGACACTTTATTTTGTACCCGTTAATAAATTTTGGTCCTTGTTCCCAATGATGAGCTTGGCATATGTCATTCAAGGGTAATTAAAGAGTTCACAATATTTTGGAAGTAATCACAACTCAAAAGTGCTCAAATCGTTTTAAAAACGATACCAAAAATTGACATTTGCTCACTTTTTTTATCATAGCATTTGATCCACAAATAATTTTTGAGTGAGGCTAGTTTCAATGGAAAGTAGGCAACTTGGGATTAAATTTGAACATAAATATTTCCTAATTTGGATTTATATTGAATGAGTTATGACCATTTGAATTTGGTCCATTAGAGTAGTCAAATTTAGGGTATGCGTATGCATGAATCAAGTGTGCGTGTGCACCCTCGAAAGATGCGTACGCACACTCATTTTTTGGGCAATATAACTTCATTTTTAAGGGGTCTAAAACATCATTATTTGTGTGGGCCGGCCTCTAGACCCTTGGAAATGTCCAAAACCTCAAAATAGCCACATAAACCCTAGTTTTAACATATTAATACTCACTTTATCTTCTCCAATCAAAACCCTAGTTAAAGAGAGTTTTTTTTTTTTTTTTTTGCCTCCATCTTCTCAAAAACCCTAGTTCATCTTTTCAAAAAACCCACACAAAACCTTAGTATATTTTTTACAGATTCAAAACCTCTCTTTAGTTAGTTCTTAGGCTGAAACTAATGTTCTAATTTGATTTCTCAAAACCTTTTTCAAAACTAATCTTGTTCTTGAGTTGTGATTCCTAAAAACTATTGTGTTCTTTGATTATTCTTGGCCTCTCAATCTAATCTTTGTGTTATAGGCTCTGAGGGGTCAGTTAAACAAACTCTAAATCCGTGATTCTAAAGCAAGTTGAGTCTCTTTTCCATGGTTTCCCACTTTGTTACATAGAATCACACGAATATCTTGATTTAGTTTATTTGTGAATTTTTTCTTTTTAGGTTTAATGATTATGATATCTTATTGATGTTTTTGAATCTGACCTTGTGATTTAATTTTCTTTGTGTTTAGTATTTTCTCTTGTTCATACCTCTAGATTTCAAGTTAATACGTTCGAACATATATAAGTATTCATGTATGCTTTGTTTGATGATGATTATATTTGTTTTGTGATATTAATATTACCATGATGTAGTTATTTATTTATTCTAGTGTTTATCTTGTTAATCTCTTTGTTATAAACTCAAGTATGCAATTGATTCAATAAAAATGTGATCTTTATAGTTTTTGTGCTAAGGATGCGTATGCATACTAGAGTATGAGTATGCACCCTGAACCTAAATTAGGGCAAAATCTTGTTTTTATTTAAGTATTTCTTTTTACACATGTTATTTTTTTTTATTTGACTCTATGTAGGTTAATTAATTGTGTTTATTTGCTTTCCATATTTTATTGGTTCATTTTTGCCATGCTTGGTTTATTTGATATTTTTTCCTTCTATCTTTCATTTAATTGCTATCTTTTCATTTTTAGTATAATATATTTGATTTGTGTTTTATTTGTTTCCTTTTATATTGTGATGTGATCTTTAACATGTTGAGTGTGTTATTTTCTTAAGTGCGTGATGTACCTTTAGGTTAAGGATTTAGGTTCTCTTAATAACTTCTTTATCTAAATATGGCCTAGCAATATATAATGGAGGCCGGTCCATAAGCCGAACAGTCTTGGGTGTCTAACACCTTCCCAAGCTATACCCAAACTTCGAACCCATAATCTGGTATGCAGACTTATGCATGTAAGTGAGTGGCCCAAAAGGCCCAATATAGTTCCTAAACCTAATGTAGGTGGTGACTCTATTTTTCACCCTTGGGCCGATCCACTCCAAGGCCGAGGCGCCCACACATGCATGCATAATCTCTAAAGCCGAGCTAGTTTAGACCTAATTCTTGTTTGATTGAGATTGAAAACATGTTTCTAATTGATGATATGGGATGAGTATTAGAACATGATAGACTTACCTATTTTTTATGTTCACATGCTTAAAACCCTCAAAAATTCTTTTGATTCATTTTCATGACAATAACATGATGTTTTCTTGTTTCCAAGATGTTTGGATACTTTGATTGCATGACATAAATTAATGACCACCATATTCTAGAAGACCGGTTTGCCAAACCAGGTGAGTGCCTAACACTTTCTCACTCCATAACTTAACCGTTGATCTTAGATCAATGGTTTGTGGATTAGGCTTTATCATGTAATTTTCATTTTAAAAATGTAATTAGAAATCAAAGTCATGTACTTTCTTAGATTTTATCCATGTTTATGTAGATGTATTTCTCTTTATTTTTCTATCAAATGTAAATTTAATCAATAAAATGAAGTATTCATTTTTAATATGGCTTTCTTTTTCATTTTTTTTTCCATAAAATTAAAAAAAAAATAATAATTGGAGACTCCAAATGTAAAACCCTTAATCTAAGAAGAACGGCATCATCAGTTGAACTTCCATATTAAGAGACAATTAAGCACGATATCACTCATTCACGTGATTTGATCTCAATCAAACAAATGGGCCAAACTAATGGATAGTGTTAGGGTACAATTTTTTTTTACACCTAATATTATTTAAGTATCACCTATTTATTTTCAAACACTACTAAGAAGTTATTGGGCTTTCACAAAATATTTTTTGCCCTATTATTATGTTAACCACAAATATTTCATATCTTATTTGGGTCATGATGTAAGCTATCACAAAAGCCCAAATCTTATCCAATTTTATTATTATTATTATTTAGTTAAGCGCAAAAAGGGCCCTACAAGCCCAATTCACACATCTTATTCTTTTTTAAAGCCCAAGGTTACTTATGCTTATCAATATTTCAAAAGCCCAATTTTCATTAGCAATATCAAAAACCCAATTCTTATTGGCAATATTAAAAGCCCAAGCTAGTTACTTGGCATTATTTTGTAAAAAAGCCCAAAGTTATCAATACTTAACAAAATACTATATCATAAGTATTTCACTTAAAGTCCAATGATTAACAATGTTTTAAGTTCTAAAACCTATTACTACAATATTACAAGTCTATGAAATCTATCTTATAAAACCCATGGTAACCATTTATGTTACGTGATACTATTCATTTTTCCAAAACCCATGGCAAACATACATCAAGCCCATGGAGAATTATGAATTTGCGTTACTAATATAAAAACCCATGGAAAGTTATGATTTATTTTAAACCTATAATATTTATTTATTTCATACCATACTATAAACCCATGGTAACTATTTATGTTACATAACACTATTCATTTTTCCAAAACCTAGGGCAAACATATATCAAGCCCGTGGAGAATTATGAATTTGTGTTACTAATATAAAAACCCATGGAAAGTTATGATTATTTATTTTAGACCTATGACATTTATTTATTTCAAGCATAATATAAACCCATGGAATTTATATAAGAACCCATGGTCACTATTTATCTTACATCACAACATTCATAATATCTATTTCCAAAACTCATGATAATTATTCACCTTACAAGCATATTATGATTATCTATAGAAAAACCCTTGAAAATATCACATTATTCCATTATAGTGGTTGTTACCATATTTAATTTGAAAACCATGAATATTGCTTCTATTTAAAACCCATGATAAATATTATTCTCAAGAAATATTGGAGGTCATTATTGAAAAGCCCCAAAGAAAATATCATTTACAAAAATAATCCATAGCAAAAATTATGAGAAACTATAGAAGTTGTTCTTTAAAGCTCATGGAAATTAATACCCAAAACCTATCATAAATATTTATTAAAGCTCATGAATTCATTTTATTTGTATTAACAACTAAAGCCCACGTGGAATAAAAATCAATGGCAATATATGGTAACTTTGTCCATTTTGTAGGGCTCACAATGAGAAAGTAAAAGGATAGGCCCAAGTGGAGAAAACCACCAAGTTAGAGGCCCACCAAAATACTCAACCCTCATGACCAAGCCCAACATGAAATCTTAGCTAAAACAGCACATGTGTGCAAACTGACCCTGCTAGAGAACTCCATTCAATTCTGCCTTTTACTGGAGGTCACCTCAAGAAGCAACCAAACTCCTAAACCAAACTAGAAGCTAGCCACCTGTCCTACAACCAACTCTGATGTGAACAGTACCAGAGGCTAACACCTAAAAGGCTAATGGGCAATAAATACCCTTCTTTCCCAAGTTTTGGTCACAACTCAAGGAAGTCATAACCGAGACCTCCAAACTCATGAAATCCTCAATCAAATAGTTTATTTTATTACTAAAAATTTATGTAATTGGTTCATGAACTAAGCCCATAAATCCTAAAGGGGAAAATTAGGTGTGGATACCCAATGTATGGCTATTGGACCTAACCTCTACTTGGGCTCACAACCTATTTGTTTTGTGGGCTTTTAGGTTTTCTACTATGGGTGGTCCTATACTCGACAGCTTGAGTATACTCCTATTACTCAAACCCTTCTCTCTACCTCATAGAGTCACGTTCTTTCTCATAGTAACTACTCTTTTTTCTCAATGTTCTCTCCAGAATTACAAACCTCCTCCTTCCTCATTCTCATCTCTTATTTATAGCTCAAGATTAGTGGAGGGGTTATGATTATTCTTGGTTATTAGTGGGTATAGAGGTCCAATTCCATTACCTTTAAGTGGGTGTTTAGTTGGGAGTGGGAGTAGTGGCTTTGGAACTGGTTCCCACCTCAAGAGGGATGCTCGGCAATGATATTCCCCAGGGCAATACTGGGCAGCTGAGACATAGTATCCCCGAGCAATCACATTCCCGACTAGGATGTGCTGGTCAGGCAAGTCTCTAGCTGTGACCCGTTAAGTATAGTTCAAGATCGCATGCCCAGTGGGCCTTGGGTTAAGCACAGTGGCATGGATCCTAGGCCCATGGCCTTAGTAGGCTTAGGGATCGACTTCGGACAAAGGGGTTGGAACTATGGGCCAAACTGTAGAATTAAAGTTTGTGGCCTAAATGAGCCTGGGGACCCTTGTGTTGTACATAAGGGAAAAGTGGTTTGGAAGGCATAATGTGGTGTCTAGTAGAAGCTTCTAGCAGAGGCATCAATGGTTGACACTTGGCTTGGAGTGTCAACCAACCCTCTTGAGCTCTAATCCTAGTGGCAGTAAGCAAGATCTCTAGTCCTTATACTTGCTCTAATCCTATTGGATGAAATCAATCTCCAAATCCCACATTTAATGCCTAGATTAGGAGCATCTCAGCCTCCAACTGCATTACCCAAACAAGCAAAACACCCAAAAAGCAAGTCTCGCCATTTTGGGCCAAATTTTAGAAAATATATTCTAGGATTTTGCTGCTGTCTTACCATAAAATTCCTCACCTATCATGCTATTTTTAGCCCATAAGTCAATCCCCTAGTTTAGAAACTAGCCTTTAGTCCATAAATGCTCATATACACTTACCTATAAACATCACATTCCATCTTCTCAGAAAATCCCAGCAACTTAAAATAGTCATAAACAGCCTTTCTTTACACCATACCTGAAAATGGCTAAATACCACTTCATCTCTCTTCCATACTTCCATATATTTACTCATACTTTTCATAAAGTCATTTCCATCACTTACTATACATATATATTCATCATTATGGGCATGATATGGCACATGGAGATCTTGTTTAAACATTTGCTGCATTAGATGGACACTGTCTCTCTTCCTTCATTCCATCCTATTTTTTCCTCTTTTACTTGTAATTATGAAGCCTTTAATCCTTATTTATTGTTATTATGATGGAAGCCATAATGTTTGGATACTATGAAAGTTTTTACCTTATGTTGACTTAATAATAAGAAGGAAAACATATGATTTTTACCATGTAAACATACTTATTAACCTGTCAGATGTCTATAGCTAGAGGTCTATCACATTCACTGCTGGACCATTTTTCCTCTTGTGTACTTGTTATAATGGGCCAACTTTTATATTAATAAACTATGGAGGAAATGCATAATTTTTACTATGAAAATATGTTTATGGGCTTTTCAAAATTATGGGCATAATTTTTAC
The DNA here is from genome assembly GCA_028535905.1 of Quercus berberidifolia. NCBI lineage: Eukaryota > Viridiplantae > Streptophyta > Magnoliopsida > Fagales > Fagaceae > Quercus > Quercus berberidifolia. The sequence goes on from JAPQVW010000003.1 coordinate 58,126,688, forward strand.
TATGAAAATATGTTTATGGGCATAATTTCTTTTGCTTACCGCTAGACCATTATTTAAGCACTTGTTGTAGTGGGCCATCATTTGTGTTAGCTTATCTTTGCATGAGGTATTTTTGGGGCCTTGTTATAATCTTTGTGGATGCAACCTAGACCTTGAGCAAAATGGGTCTTTCGCACTTCATCGATAGCCTTTGGGCCATGTTTCAAGCCTAAATTCGAGTCTTGGTCTTGACTCCCCGAACATCATATGGGTGACAAAAAACAGCCCCAACAGGTAGTTATAATGGGAAGGGGGATTTGAACCCTAAAGGTTTTCATTGGAAACACCAAGAAGTGTCAATTGAGTTACAACGTCTTAGACATCTCTATTCTTTTTTCTTTTTCTTTTCTTTTTTTTATATTATATATTTTTGTTTTATCTATTTTTTAGTGTAAAAAAGAATCCCAAAAGGACTGGTGTCTATTTATAAAATAAAATAAATAATTAATTAAAATCCCTAAGGTGAATTTATAATCAAGTATCACCAAGCCAAATATTAAAATTTTAAGTGTTTTTTTTTTTTTTTTTTAATTCGATAGTTGATAAAAGGAGATTTAAACCTTGGTATCTCTATTGGAAATACTAGAAAGTATCAGCTTAGTTACAATCTCTTTTTGTTTTGAATATAAAGTAAGCTCAAATTCATCACTAAAGTAAATATGGTAATTAAAAATTATATTGTTTTGTAAATTTATGCTAATGATTAGTTGCTTAAATTATAGTTATGGTTATATTGTTCAAGTTAATTATATAGATTAATTTTTGTTATTCCTATGAACATAAATTAATAAAATAAATTAAATTTCATAATCTTCAAATTATCATTTAAATAATAACATATCACATAAAATTAGATTTTGTCGTAAAATCATAGAAGAAGTTGAAATATTACCTCATTGGTGCTTCAAAATCATCTCATAATAAAATAAATAAAACTATCGTCAATTCCATGAGTTTTTAGGTGGCAAAGTTGAGGTGCAAACCAAGTCGCTCTCTTGAGATGATAGACAGAGTTATGGTGGAAGGATATTCGAAGATAGTGATGCAAGCTTTGAAGATCAATGATGTCGGATTGGCTTCGTATGGTTTGGTGGTTACAGATGCCTATGATCTTGAAATAAATTTTCTGAATTATCCTACTCTCATACTAAGAGAGAGGATAACAAAGTAGCATATAGTTTGGCTAAGTTAGCTACTAATTTTCCAAATTGTGTTGTGTGGAAGGAGGATGTTCCATCCATAGTTCTCCCATTTGTTCAGGTTGATCTAGCCCCTTTTCATTAATATATTTGGATGTCTTTTTTCTCCGCAAAAAAAAAAAAAAAAAAAAACACTCAATTTGTTTTACTCAGATGAGCTAGAATTTAATTTGTTATTTTTTTTTTTAAACTCTAGAATTTAGTTTGTTACTTTTAAAACTATATGTTTTAATTTTTTATTTTTTAAAAAAATTTTAAAATTTAATGTGTTACAAGAGAACTTGAAAAAAAAATAAGTCCCTTGTGATCCAAGTTGAAAAGGAGGCCATGATCTCAAGTAGCAATCTTTGGCTAAGGAAGCTTAAGGCCGAAGTAAGTGTTCTCTTTGATAGAGAGTCCCAAATGTGGAGTCAATGGTCTAAAGTACAATGGCTAAGCAATGGTGATCAAAATACAAGATATTTTCATAGTTGGGCTACTAAGAGACAGGGAAAATTTGATTGTGGGCATTAGAGATGCTTCACAAAGTTGGTAGGACAATCTCGAGAAGATAGCATCAGTTTTACTCAAATACTATGAGGAACTTTTTTCTTCAGCCACTTCACTTTCATCCTCAGCTATTTTGGACCAGATCCCTCGAGTAATTACTAATGATATGAATTCCATCCTCTTAGCCAAATTCTTAGAGTGGGAGTAATTCAGGCACTTCAACAAATAGCACCCCTTAAGGCTCTTGCACCTAATGGTATACCACCCTTATCAGCACTTTTGGAATATAGTTGATTATGATTTTGTTCAATCGGTTTTGTCTTGGCTGAATACAGGTACTCTCCCCACCCTGTTAATCATACTTTCATTACTCTCATTTCTAAAGTTTCAAATCCAGAACATGTTCAAGAATGTCACCCTAGTAGCCTCTGTAATGTCTTGTATAAAATATTTTCTAAGGTCTTAACTAATAGACTTAAGAAAATTTTGATCACCATTATCATTGAACATCAGTCTGCTTTTACTAAAGATCGCCTTATTTTTGAATAATATACTTGTTGCCTTTAGGACCTTACATTTCATGAAGAATCATAACTTTGGTAATTTGGGGTATATGACTCTTAAACTTGATATGAGTAAGGTTTATGACTGAGTGGAATGAAGTTTTCTTGAGAATCTAATGAGGAAGATGGGTTTTAATGAAATTTGGATTAGCCTAACAATGCTTTGTGTGAAGATAGTCTCTTACTCAATTTTGGTCAATGGGGAGCCTAAGGGTCTGATTTTTCCCACCAAAGGAATTCGACAAGGATATCCTTTATCACCTTTTCTCTTTCTTCTGTATACAGAAGGCCTTCATGGTCTTATTATGCATGCATCTATAGTGGGGGATATAAAAGGTTTTTCCTTGTTTTAAAGAAATCTGGAACTAATCCATTTGTTGTTTGCAGATGATAGTCTTCTTTTTTTTAGGGTCACGTCGGAGGAATATAATAAAATAATGGAATTACTAACCATTTATGAGAATGCCTTTGGCAAGAAAGTGGACCAAAGCAAAATAGCCATTTTCTTAAGTAAGTCAATAACTGAGGATACAAAAGATATTATCAAAGGCATTTTGGGACTTCAAGAAATCCATCAGTATGAAAAGTATCTTGGTCTCCCCTCTCTAGTTGGTAGGGGCAAGAAGGCCAGCTTTAATTACATTAAAGAGAGAGTTTGAAGGAAATTGCAAGGACGGAAAGGAAAATTACTCTCTCAAACTGGTAGGGAGATTTTGATTAAGGTGGTGATCAAGCTATCTCGACCTTTGCTATGGGCTGCTTTACGCTCCCTTTGGGGCTATGTCATGAAATAGAGGCCTTGATCAAAACGTTTTGGTAGGGACAACGTGGTGAGAGCTGGAAAATTCATTAGCTTAAACATGAAAAAATGACCAAGCAAAAAATGGTAGGTGGGATGGGCTTTAGGGACCTGGCCTTGTATAATGATTCACTGCTAAGCAAGCTTAGAGGCTTTTGCAAAACAAGGATTCTCTTTTCTATAGAGTTTCTAAGAGCCGAGTCTTCCCCCATTATTCAATCATGGATACCAAAGACTCTAGATCTAGTTCTTATGCATGGAAGAGCATTTTACAAGGAGAGATATCATAAAAAGGGGTTCAAGGTGGTGGATAGGGAATAATAGATCAGTAAAGATTTGGCAACATAGTTGGCTACCAATAAAACATCCACCCTTGATTCAATCGACCATGGTTGAATCATTGGAGGAGGCAATGGTAGATGTTCTTATAGATGAAGACACTTGGCAATGGAACCATGGTTTGATTGATGGTTTCTTTGCTGCTCAAGAAGTTGATATCATCAAAAAAATCCCTCTAGCTTGAAAAACATATGAGGATGCTCTCTATTGGCCTTTATCCCCTCCCTAGGTGGTTGATGCGTCTCCGAATAAGTCTCTCTAGAAAGGTGTTTGGTCTTTGGCAACACCTAACAAGGTTAAGAATCTGATGTGGAGAGCAAGTCAAAATGCCACACCTACTAAGTAGAATTTAGTTTGACATATTGTGCTAAAGAATCCTATCTGTGATCGTTGCCAAGCTGAGGTAGAATCTCCATTACATGCACTCTGGTCTTGCCCTGAGTTGGATGTGGTTTGGTTGGATTAGATAGCATGGGGCTTCCAAAGATCATGTCAGTTTATTGACTTCAAAGAGATGCTTTCTTGGATTATTCAAGAGAACAAGTGTTAGGTTTTGAGTTTGTAATGTTGGCAAACCATGACAAAAACTAAGTCTCATTAGTTTTGAATGGTCTACGTTGAAGCCCAAGACAAAAAACTCACGTTCGAGATGAAAAAAAATGAGTTACAATATGTATCATTCAATTAGTACTCGATCGATCAAAAGTCGCATATTAGCAAAATCAACAAACGTAAAAAGGCCATAACTTATCCGTTTAAAACCCAAATCACAAGCCATTTTTTCCAGTATTTAAAGGACATTATAAGCTAACCCTAGAGAGGGTTTTCAGATTTTTTTAGAGGGATTACAGTGCATCTTGTGCCTCTTTTGTAGATCTAGGTTTTTGTACCCAAAATCTCTCTTATGTCTTATACTGGTATTATTCCTTAAAGAATCTCAAGATCTGGTGCTGTAGAAGTTGCTGCATACAAGATCAACGTTTAAGGAGATCCAAAACCTTTGAGTGGAGTCTCAAAGTCACAAGCAGGTGAGCTTATGTTGTTGCAAAGGCTAAGAAAAGAAGTAGTCCGTGGACTTGAAGCCATTATGGGGTCGTGGTAGTAAGTTTCCTACTCGAGATAGCAATAGGATGTTAGTGGTCTAAGTTGCTATTGTGTAAACTTCAATCCTTTTATTGTGGATTTGCTTTTTACCTTGAGGATAGCTAGGTTAAATTCTCCCTAGGTTTTTTACCGGTTTGGTTTTCCTAGGTCATCATATCATTGTATTCTTTATATTTTCCATTGCTTTATATAATACGATTTTTATTGTTTTAACCTAGATCTGAATAATAAACCTAAGTATTCACTTAGTTAATTAATTATGTTAAACAATCTAGTTTACAGGGGTCTAAAATCATACAACAAGGACTTGGCCTTATTTGCTATGATGCATGGTCAATATGGACCCAACGTAATCAAGTGCATTTGGCTCAACCAAGCTGTAATCTTCACCAGCTTGCAAAGGTTTTGAAGAACAGATGCGAGGAATTCTTAGCTCTGTAGGCTCCCCATTCAATCCTTCACCGACCAACTCATGTCTCCTGGAAGCCACCTCCTCCAAAACAGTTCAAGATTAATTTCGACAGAGCAACCTTTGCAACAGAGAATAAGATAGGTATCAGAGTTGTGGTTAAAGATTCCCAAGCTTGGCATGCTAGAACTTTTCCAGATTTTATTATTTGGATTATATTCCACTATAGTTTGTTTCTATTTTTTAGATTGATTTAGCCGACATTTTTTAATAAAAGTAAGTTGCATTTAGCCTAAAAAAAGAAAAAATTATTGGGTTTCTTTTTTTTTTTTTTTTTAGAAACAAACACACACACAAAAAAAAGAAAAAGATATTCTAACACAAAGACACACTACAATTTCACTCAAAAGCCATGATAACTTTTAAGGGAGGGTGAGACAAGTTATACTACACACAACACACTTTCTTAAGTAACGTGAGACAATTACCCATTCTTTTTTTTTTAGAAACAAACACATACAGGGAAGAGGGAAAGGGAAAGGGAAAGGGAAAAATTATTGGGTTTAAAACCTAGTTTTCCGGATATTTGAATCGTGAAGGTTCCATAGGAAAAAAATAATGAAGTGTTGGTTGACTTTAATCCATCCGCATATGAATAGGTAAAACCTTAAATTTATTTGGTACCAATACTATTTTGGAAATTGAAGACAGGAAGGAGGTTTAATTGGTCTTTTAACAAATATTAGAAAAATATTTGGCTTTTTGGTCTCAAAGTGGCGGCGTCTGATGACCGACCCAACCGCCCATTCCATGTGTGCAAAGACGAACACTCTGTCTTTCAACCTTTTCTTTAGCCGATCATGACATTTCTCCTTTCTTTTTTTTCTTTTTTTGGGTACTAATTTTTCTCATTCTTTATGGGATTACAACTTTCAAGAATGAATATATTTTTTTCGCATTTGCCTATCTACCTGTTCGTCCAAAAATATATGCAATTGTATCCCTTGTTTGATTAAACTAAACGATGATATACTTCTATGCAGGTCTAAGGATTCGAGTACGCAAATTGCATATATGAATTGTCCAAATGTGTTAGATGATGTTTGGTTACATACTCTTTGTGAATAAACCATCATAAATAGACATAAGCATGATTAGAAATAATGACAACAGGTTGGGCTTTGGATGAAAATACCAAAAAAAAAAAAAAAAAAAAAATTCAAATCCAAACCTTCTAGATATTTTAAATACCATATACACTCACCAAATCTTATTAAGATTTTAGAAATTCTATTTCAAATTCATTCCATTTATATGTTAAAGATAAGACTCAAATTCGTCTCAAACACATCCATTTATCTTACCATGAATCAGGCAAAATGAGATGGATTATGGCAGATTAGTGGGTTTTTTTTTTTTTGATAATTCAATATTTACATTAAGAGAGGAGATATTTAAACCATTGACGTCTTTGTTGGAAACACTATAAAATACTAGTTGACTTACAAGCCTCCTGGCTCAAGTTAACACATGAATATTTAAAATATTGTTTGACAAAATCTAAGTATTAATAAGTACTTTTTATTCTAAATTAAACAATATTTTGAGAGAGAATGAGATGCACACTTGCTTTTACTATAGAAACTCTAGTATTTTTGGGTAAAGAAAAGTAATAATCAAGACACATTTGAGTATTTAAGCTATAAAAAGTAAAATATCTCCAAATCCTACTAAGTTTAGAAATGTGAACTTAAACTTAGCTCATATTCATTTAAAATATTAAGCCATTATTATTCTGGTCAACTCGGTGACAATCAATATGGATGAAGTTTTCTACAACTTAGAGATCTAGATCCTCACTGTTCAAAATGTATTAATTAGTGCTAGTTCATGAGTTGGTTAAGGAATATCAGTATAAATATAGATGAGTAGATACGAATATGCATCTTAATCAACAATATCAAGTATAAAGTAAACTAAACGTACAAGGAAAAAGCGACTATACGTGCAAGGAAAAAGAAACTTCAAAAAGAGTACAAGGGAAAAGGAAAAGAAAGTTGGATTTTTCATACGGCACATTCAAGTTTAGAAGAAATATGCTAATTTCACCTGAGCTATAATTTCGCACAGGTAGGGCATTCACATCAAAACTCTCAAAAATTTTAGCATTTAACATCTTAAAAAATTGCTTCATTTATTTTAATAACTTATTTATAATACACCTAACATCAAAAGTTCTATATTTTTTACCGCTTCATTTAAATATTTATTTATTTATTTATTATTTCTTCATTCTTTAATATATACTTCTTTCTCTCTCTTCCTCTTTGTCTCTCTCAACCTAGCAAACTCATACTGACCTTCTCAATCTAGAAAACCCATACCCACCCCATCCACCACCACCGGAAAAAAAAAAAAAACCAGCCATCCAAACTCATCTGTCTATCCAATCAACTCACACACTTCCATCTCAACCAACAAATCACACCCACACACACTACCACCGGCCACCACCATCCACAACCACAACAATCACTACCACCATCACCATCATCATCACCCACAACCACAACCACCAAAACCACAAGCCCAAAACCACAATAGCATCCACCACCAACCAAAAAAAAAAAAAGACTTCAAAAATCAAATTAAATTCACAATCACCACCCACTATAAAATTGAAAATTTGAAACCTAAGCCACCATCCAAAACCCACCACAAAACCTGACCCAGCCTCTCCAATGACCACCATTAGTCACCAAATCAAACCCACAAAATCCAATCTCCAAAAAGAATTTAGACATCAGATACATGCAAGACCATTGGAGTTTAAATTAGTACTAGAGAGGAAGAGGAAATAGAAGGACAAGTCCAACATTGAACCCAAACCCAAACCTAAATCCACAAAATTTTTTTTTGCATTTAACATTATTTTTGAAATATTTTAATTTGTTGTCATGTTTGCAAAACTACGTAGCAAACTAGCATCTTGAAACTCTAAAACTCAAGTTCAAAGGTTGAACTTGAGTTTCTAAGACTCGAGTTGCATGTGATGATAGTCTAATGTGGAAAAAAATTCACGTAGAAATCAAGTATTTAAAACTCGTGTTCCCCATTCTCCACATTCCACAAACATACCTCTTCTTCTTCCTCCTTAACTCTTTTCTTCTTCCTTCCAAATCTGATTCTTCTTCTTCTTGCCCGATTTGGTCCTCTATTCTTCTTCTTCTTCTTCTTCTTCCTTCCTTCCTTCCTAATCTGGTCCTCTGTTCTTCTATTCTTCTTCTTTTGTCTTCTAGATCTTCATCTATAGAAATCGAGTCTTATAGACTTGGGTTTACTTTTTACAAACTCGAGTCTATAAGATTCGAGATCTATGTGGCAAAAAACTCTAGATTAGCAAGTGGAACTTGAGTCTTTGAGACTCAAGTTTCATATTGAACTCAAGCTAATAAAACTCGGGATGCTACTTTACTAAATCGTTTCTAATGCATGCTAACTAATGCTATTGTCTCCCAAATGTATGCTAGCCTACAAATTACCTCAACCCACAGTGACGATTAACACACGGTAAAACACCCAAACCCAACATTGAACCCAAACTGAATCGGAGGAAAAATCTTTGAACGGAGTCAATCCAAGAGCAAGACCTGCATACCGGTCTCCACACCGGTGCTGATTTGGAGCAAAAAAAAAAGAAGCTCTTGGTGGGCAAGGCAGTGGTGAGAGGTAGAATAGAGACATGGAGTAGAGGATAAGATAGAGGGTGCATCGAACCACCATAACCCAGCCACATCGATTGCCAAAGTTTACTCGAAACTTGATGTGAGAAAGAGGGAGATGGAGAGACAGAGAAAAAGGGAGAAAAGTTAGAGAGAATGAGAGATCAGAAAGAAAGAGAAATAGGGAAAGGTTAGAGAGAATGAGAGATTATAATAAAGAGAAAATAATAATAAAAATATAGCATCTTGCTATAGTAAGTTGCTAGAGATGGCAGCTCACTGTAGCTGTGTGTAAAAAATTATAGCATTTTACATGTTTGATGTAGTGTGTTTTTTGGGTGTTGATTGTTAGTAATAGCATTTTTAGCATTATAACATGCTTAATGTAAATGCTCTTATTCTTTCTATCACATTACCCATTAAAATAACTTAAAAAATTTCCAAACTTTTATTTGAAAACAAAGAAAAAAAAACAAAAAAACACCAACCTCCCACAAGTAGCGTCTCACTGCCAAACCCCCCCCCCCCCCACCCCAATCATCGAACCCACCCATCAAAGCCTACCACCAAACCCACCCACTATGTAGCCCACCAATCTGAACTTGCCCCACCACCAAACTCACCCATCTAAACCACCCATCAACCCACAAGAAGGTTAAAAAAAAAAAAAAAAAAAAAAAACCACCGAAAGAGAGAGATTTGGAAGGTGTGGCTAGGTGGAGGCGTCGTAGCGAGATTAGATGTGGGTGGAGATCAACAACTTGTGAGTGAGAGAGAGAGAAGAGAAAGAAGGGCTAAGAGAAGGAGAGATGTAGACACAGAGAGAGAGAGAGAGAGAGAGAGAGCTATGTGAGAGGAGAGAGAAATAAAATAAAAAATTAATATTTTTTTTAGCATATGTGTCTGTACCATTCCAAATTTGGAACAGTACTATTCATTTATGCTAAATTCTTTAGCATTTAGAATATCTTATGTTAGAGATTTTTTGGTGTGAAAGGATATTTAAGGAATTCTATTGGGTAACTTGCAAATTACACCTCTAAAGTTTGGAGGTGTTTGAATTTTACATCCTAGAGTTTTAAAATTTGAATTTCTCTCTCTAAAATTTTGGGGTGTATAGATTTTACAACTTGACATTTCAAATTTTGGATTTTACCCATAACTTTTAGGAGTATTTGGATTTTACTCCCTAAAATTTGGGGATATTTGGATTTTATATCCCAAAATTTCAGAATTTAGAGGTATAAAATCCAAACACTCCTGAACTTTAGGGGTAAAATCCAAATTCTGAAACGTCAGGATGTAAAATCTAAATACTCCCAAACTTTAGGGGGTAAAATCCAAATTCTGAAACTTTAGGATGTAAAATCCAAACATTCCTAAATTTTAGGGGTGTAATTTGCAATTTACCGTATAGAATTCCTTAAACATCCTTTCACGCAAGTTTCCATAGTGAATGTTTATTTTTGGGAAGATTTCCATATTGAATCTTATTTGCTTAATTCTTAATAGTTCCAATAAGGGAAAGTATACCTTGTTTATAAGTTATGAGAAGAGAAATAACTAGGTATTGATTTCGAAAACAAGGATTCTTTAATTGTGCGCATGTATAATATATATATGTTTTTGGCAAAACAACTTTTTAGTCTCCGTATTTTGGCCATGTTTTTAATTTGATTTTTAAATTTTCACAACTTTCATTTTGGTACATATATATCTAAACCTGTTGCCATTTTAATTCATGTTGTCATCTTACTTATAGAAAACACCTAATATTTACCATCGCACACCCTTAGTACGATGGTCACTCCATAAGTATAAGTACTTGTGAGGTGTGGAGGGTAAGGACTGAGGTTCAAGTCTCCAGGAGGGAGCTTCATACACATATACACTTAAATTATGCTAGAGTAGAAATTCTATCTTGTATTTTTTTTAAAAAAAAAAACCTAATATTTAAAACTTAATTATTACCAGCCATTTAGACGTTTACCGTAAGTGAGATGACATTAATGACAAAATTAATACAAGTATAAAAATATAAAAACTAAAATAAAGGCAGTCAAAACTTGAGGACCAAATTGAAATAGGTTGAAATAGGAACCATTTTTTTTTTTTTTTTTGAGGATAAACAGCAGAAATAGGAACCAAAGTTGTGTAGGTGTTTTCCGTAAGTGAGATGATAATAAAGGCCAAAATGGCAGCAAATTTTAAAGTATAAGTACCAAAATAAAAGTTACGAAGTCTTGAGAACCAAATTGAAATATAGCCAAAATATAGGGACCAAAAAAGAGCTTTTTGCATTTCTTTTTTCCCCTTTAATTTGGTTCAAGGCTGCAGCATTAGTCACTCTAAAATTCCCTATTATATTACTTAATTTTTTTCTTTGACGATAAATTAAACACATTTTAATGTGTATTTACTGTTTAGATTTTTTTTTTTTTTTTCATTTGATTGAAATATTTTTTTATGTACAATTTTTGAAATTCTTCATATTTTTAGATACAATTGTATTTTTGTCTACTTTCAATAAATAAACAAATAAAATTTTCAATAAAAAGGCAATGGAGATGCAGGCAGTCTATTAGAAAGAAAGGCACATCGAATAAACATGGGATAAAACCCTTTTTCGTCCCTACATTTTCACACGATTCTCACTTTGGTCCCTAACTTTTTTTTTCACCGCTTTTAGTCCCTATCCTGAAAAATGCGTCTCGTTTTAGTCCCTAACATTACATCAGAGACAGAAATTGTACAGCTGGTAAACGGAAAAAATGAAAAATATTAAAATAATACACCTTATGTCCACGTGGCTTTCCACGTTAGCCTCTAAATTAAAAAATTAATTTATTAATTCTAACTAAATAAAAAAACTAAAAACTCTCATAAAAAAAATTAAAAACAAAAATAAAAACCAAACCAGTAAGAATAGCAAATTTAAAACCCAGCAAATTTAAAACCCAGCAAAAATAAGATCAACAAAACACAAACACAGCAAATTTAAAACCCAAAAAATTAAATTCAAACCCATATATGTACATGTAGTTTTTTTTTTGGGTTGTGTTATTGTCTTTGTTCTGATTTTTTTTTTCTTCTTTCGATTGTGCTTTTCAGCTTTGTTTCAGTCTTTGTTGTTTGAGGCTTGTGGAAGGACCGTGAACCCAGTGAACGGCGTCGTTGGTCTTTTATGGATTGGTAACTGGCACGTGTGCCAGGCAACGGTTGAGACTGTCCTACGCGGTGGTACTTTGCGTTTGATGCCGAAGCTTCTCACATCTGGTGCACCGATTCCATCCTCCAATGAGGTCTTCGAGGCCGACTTGTACCAACATGTGGAATCTCGGGGATCCGAGTCCAAATTCCCAACCCAAGGTCTCGCCAAAACGTCGGTGATCTGGCGAGCCAAACAAACCGTACCAAATCGATCTCGATCTCCGCCTGACTCCTGCGAAAGTATCGATGTACAAGCCGGAGATCCGGCGTTCGGGATCTCCGTCGATGAATTCTGAGGAATTGGTGACGACCTTCGAGAGTGGTTTTGCAGATTAGTATTGAGAGAGAAAGCTTCTCAACTTGTTCAATTGAAGTAGCTAGCTCTCCCTTTTTTTTTTCTTTTTTTTTTTGTTTGAATTTAATTTTTTGGGTTTTAAATTTGCTGTGTTTGTGTTTTGTTGATTTTGTTTTTGTTGGGTCTTAAATTTGTTATTCTTGCTGGTTTGGTTTTTATTTCTGTTTTTAATTTTTTTATGAGAGTTTTTAATTTTTTTATTTAGTTAGAATTAATAAATTAATTTTTTAATTTAGAGGCTGACGTTGAAAACCACGTGGACACAAGGTGTATTATTTTAATATTTTTAATTTTTTTCTGTTTGCCAGCTGTGCAATTTCTGTCTTTGATGTAATGTTAAGGACTAAAATAAGATGCGTTTTTCAAGATAGGAATTAAAAGTGGTGGAAAAAAAAAAGTTAGGGACCAAAGTGAGAATCATGTGAAAATGTAGGGACGAAAAATGGTTTTATCCCAATAAACATTTTGTTCCGCTTCCCATGTTTCATGTTGTTTTATCAAATACCCTTTGAGTTCCACCTTGGGAACCCTTTAAGAAAAATTTGCTACTAGTTTGATATCACTTATCAGAAGGAACATAGAAGAGAAAACCTTGACTAAAATGAAAATTTACATAAATACTAAAATTTTAGGGAATAAGTAGAAATAACCTAAAACATTGGCCATTTTTTTATTTAAAAAAAAAAAAAAAATCAAAGGGCCCGTACCAGAATGTTTGGACCTCTCAAGTCCCAACAAAACATCGCCGGCCAAACAACATTTGACTGGTTGTTTTAGACTCTTCCTTTTTTAGTCAAAGTGGTTTTTTTTTTTGGCTGAATGGTGAAAGGGGTTTTAGAAACAAGCAATGATGCAAACCACCTACTCTCTCAAGTAGTAAATTAATTAGTTATTGCTCTAATTAATTGGTTATTTAGAGACCAAAATGGAGTCCTCAAATTAATAAATATACTTTGACTTTGTATTTCTCGCAATGATAATGGATTACAAAGTTTTCGCATTGCTGATTTATTAGGGGTTTGAACACTTCTATCTTCATAGTGAAAAGCACAGTTATTATGATCGGTACTAATACTATTTATTTTCTTGACCAAAAAAAAAAAAAAAATGGTTGGTGTTTCTTTAAAGACAAAATCCTGGCACCTATGGCTGCGTCAGTAAAAGATTCCTTTTGCAGAATAATGGAACCCATGACATAGGCGGTGGGACCCAACCAAGAGAGAGGCCGGGATTTTCAATTAGATGGGTTTATTGGGATTAGGATTCTGAGCAATTCCTTACACCGGGTGCAATTTACTAACTTTGTTTCACAAAGTTTTTTCATTTTTTATTTTTTTCGATTTCTACTTTTTTACTTTTCATAAATTTTTTCTTCACTAAATGAGATTAAAAGTTTTTTTTTACAACTTTTTTTTTTTTTTTTACAACCATTAATCTTAACAATTCATAATAATTGCATCATGTGCAATACTTAGGATATTGCACCAATCTCAATTTGGTTTATTGGTCTATTACTCCAACTTATAAATAATGTCAACCATAAATAGAGATGACAAAATTGAACATGATTCGCGTACCCGACACGACACAATATAAAATTAATAGATTATTGGTTGAGACTTAATGAGTTCGTGTCATATTCGGGTTGACACGACTGACCCATTTAATAAACGGGTTGAGTTAGTATTCAACCTATGGAACTCATTTGATCTGTTTAATTAAATTACATTTTACTAATATACTCTTTAAATCCTAGGTATATAAACTTATTAGTTATTGTGGTTTACTTTCTTTGACATATTCTGATTGATTATTTGTGATATTGAGATATGTTTTAGTTTTGAATAATTATTTGTGATGCAATTACTCTTTAGTTCTTAATTTTATATTAAAAATACTTATTTTTTTGTTTTTTCATAATTTTTTTTTTCATTTTGATAAAATTTGATAAACAAGCCAGCACGACTGACTTGTTTAATAAATGAGTTGTATTAGGGTTGATGAATCTTGACCCATTTAGTTTTGAATGATTATTTGTGATGCAATTACCCGTTAGTTCTTAATTTTATATTAAAAATACTTATTTGTTTGTTTTTTCATATATATATTTTTTTCATTTTGATAAAATCTGATAAACAGGTTGACACGACTGACCTATTTAATAAATGAGTTATGCTAGAGTTGAGAAATCTTAACCTATTTAATAAACATGTTGGGTTAGTATTAACTTATATAGTCGGATACTCATTAGTTGACACGACACGAACTTGAACTTGACATACGAACACGAATTGCCACCCCAAGCCATGAGTTGTGGGATTTAAGTTGTGAGATTTTATTTTACGAATTTATCCCCTTTATTAAAAACCTGTAAGTGAGCAAGTAGAGAATATTTTGGATGTTCAAACTTAGAATCCATGGCTTGTGAGCTATCCAAAACTTAGAATCCACAACTTGGAAGTCAACTTAGAAATCCCTTTTAAATATCCAAGACTTAGAGTTCATGGCTTAAAAACCATAAAAAACTTAAATTCCACGGCTTGAAAACTTTTTAAATAGTGGTATAGATATTGGGATATCCAAAACTTAGAGTCCATTGCTCTTTTCAGATATCCAAGACTTAAAATACATAGCTTGAATACCCCTTTAATTGCAGTATAGATAGTGGATAATAAAAGAAATAAATACATTGGTGACTAAGCATATATTGTATACATGGCCACCTAAGTGTTTTTCTTATTCTTAGGTTTTTTTTTTTTTTTTTTTTTTTTTTTTTTTTTTTTTTTTTTTTTATAAAATAAAACAAATGGTAAAATTAGAATCCATTTAGTTAGCTACGAAAAAAAAAAAAACTTATAAGAAAAATCCCATATTTAGGGCTCATGGTAAATTAGTATTTTTTTAAAACCAATGACCATTATTGGTTTAGCTTAGTTTCTACCATTTTTAATGGAAATGTCTTGAATTTAAATCTACCTACTCCATTGAAGATGATTTAAAACTTAACAAAATAAATAAAAAATTCTGCCTACTTGAAACATTAACCTTGTTTAAGAAAGGGGCCAAAAACTAAAGGAAAATTTCAAGACCATTAATTTGGACTATTATTTGTACTAATTTATGGCATAAAAAATTATTGGTCTAAGCCCGTTACTTGATTCATTAAGTAAAGTTTCTCTATAAATTAGTTTAGAGATAAACTCTTCAAACTTCTCATATATCTCTTTTTTTGGGTGTGAATTTTGAAAATCTAACTGTTGAATTTCATGCTCCTTATGTTCTTAACATGCTTATCAAATTTCATTCAAACAAGATGTTATTTACTATTCGATTAATAAAATTATTTTGTATACACAATTTGAGATCATAAAAAATTAAATTTTAATATTTGTCTAATGACATAGCAATTGATCTTTAATTTTCTTGAAATTTTGCAAGTATGAAGATTACAATAAGAAAATGCAATCCAATGGTTAGATTTTCAAAATTCACACTCAATATAAAAATATATTAGGAGTTTGAAGCGTTTCTCTCCAAACTAGTTTGGAAATAAATTTTTTTTTGATTCATTCCCCCAAAGGCCACTCATGGACAATTTTGACTGATTTTCCTTAAGAAACCCTAAAAACTCAAGTTGGATACCTAGGTTATATCAAACTGGCCCATTAGAGTTGTGACCACCTCTAGCAACAAATATATACATACATATATATATATATATATATATATATATATATATTTTTTTTTTTTTTTTTTTTTTCTTTTTTTGTCTAATATTTTTTTAAATTTTGTTGCCCAAGATTTTATTTTTAAAAATATACATTTTTCCATGTCATTATTTTAATATTTGTTTTTAATTAATTTTAAATTCCATAAGAAATTCCCTATAAAACCTCTTATTTATACACTCCATTAGTGTAGGGACTTAGGGCCGATAACCAAGACTAGCCCAGCATTATTGAGGTAGGCCCAACCCAATGGCAAAAGTACAAGGGTATAAGATTGGCACTCGGAGGTGACCTACCATATTTGGGCCGGGTTAGGCCAAGTACCGACTAGTAGGCTGAGGACGAAATAGTTAGGACTCAGGTTGGTCCCCCAAGCATAGTTAGTGCCATGGGGAAATTATCTGCTGATTACTATTTGGTGACAAGTACAAGTTTCAAGAGAATGCTCAGAAGGAATCAGTTTCCTAGGGATTATGGGTAGAAGTGGGATTGTGTGGGAATTGATGCAAAAGAAATGATTTGGATCCCCACTAAGGGGAGACTATAAAAAGGAAGAGAGGAAGAATGGGAGGTGGTTGGCAAACACGAAGTGGTGAGAAATAGGAGTGAAATTGTGAGAGTAGGAAAGGTAAGGACTATGCGTGAGAGGTGCAAGGGTTATAGGATTGGGCTGTCAAGGCAGCGTTTGAAGCTAACCCTAGGAATAGTACAAGGAAACTCACCAACAAATAAATTAGGAGCCCAAATACCTATATAGGAAGTAAAACTGGGCTTGGGTACCACAATTAGAATTTAATATAAGAATTTTTATAAATATAAGAGGTTTTATAGGGAATTTCTTATAGAATTTAAAATTAATTAAAAAAACATATATTAAAAATAATGACATGGAAAAATGTATATTTTTAAAAAATTCTTTGACAGCAAAATATACACACACTTGTCGCTAACCCGTGCAATGTACAAGAAAACTATTGTGTATGAAAATTTAAATAATTCTTTATTTCTTCCGCTTTGATTTTACATTCGAATTCTAGTCTCAGAAATTCCTATCCTTGATATAAAACATTTAATTACTAAATGTAAAATATTAATCAAAGTTAAATTAAAATTCCAATCCTTAACCATAGGCGGATCTAGGGAGGGTCAAGAGGGGTCAATTGCACCCCCACCCCAAAAAATTGAAATCTTATCTTAGAAAGGAAAAAAAAAATTGAAACTTAAGTATATGTTATAGGAAAATGCTAGAGTTACAAATTATTTTACAAATTTTTCTACAAATTATTGATGTGATGAGTGGTTTTTGGGAAGTAAAGTAGTTTTATTAGTGGTGGGTCCAAATGATAACTATTAAGAATTTGTTATATCAACAATTTGTAAAAATGTTGTAAAAAATTTGTGTCTTAAGCATTATTCACATATGTAGATCTTCACCTAGAAAAAAAAAATTACACATATAGATTGAAATAAAAGTTTCTACATTTCTTGGTGAATTTCTTTAATGTATTTTTTTTTTTGATATATTAATTTTTCTATGATGAAGATAAGGTTTAAACAAAATGGGAAAAAAAACATTATTATTACTATCATTTTCAAAACTAATATTAAAATAATAATAATAATAATAGAACCTTAAATATTTTATATAATAATTTATTCTCCTTAACAAAATTTGTGCAATAAGCAATAAAAGAATTGGGATAATTACATACTAACATAAATTGACATTAGTAAGCTTGGTGTCTATCTAAGTATAAAGATCTTATTCACAGGTGAAATTTTGACTTTAAAAAAAAAAAAAAAAATCAAATTACAGCTTATTTATACGAATAAACCTTTATAGGTAAAAAAATGTAATGAATCTAGCTAAGATTATATTTTTAGTTTTATTACATTCAAATATCACTTAATATTAATTAGGATTTCTTTTTGTATCAAGTACTATGTGCGAGTGTGCTTGAGCCTAATAATAGGAAATAATTTGTGGCTTGTTGATTTCAATTTTTTGGGTTAGGCTACTGTAGACACTGCATTTTGTACCCGTTAATAAACTTTGGTCCCCGGCCCTAAAGATGAGCTTGACATATGTCAACTAAGGATAATTAAAAATTTTACAATAGTTTGGAAGTAATTACAACTTAAAAGTGCTCAAATTGTTTTGAAATCGATATCGAAAAAATGACATTTGTTCATTGTTTTGAACATAACTTTTGATACACAAAGAATTTTTTAGTATATTTCAATGGAAAGTAGACATCATGGGCTTCAATTTGAATATAAAATTTTTCTAATTTGGACTTATATTGAGTAAGTTATGACAATTTGAAATTGGGCTAACTAGACAGTCCAATTTTTTGGGTTTTAAAACTTCATTTTAAGGGCCCAAAACATTATGTTTTGATGTGGGCCAGCCCACAGACCCTTGAGAATGTCCAAAGATCATTTAAAAGCCCTTAAAACTCTAATTTAACTTATAGATACTCATCTGATGTCTCAAATCAAAACCCTAACTAGAGAGAGTATTTTTTGGCCTCCATATTCTCTAGAACCCTTTTTCTCAGTTTTCTAGAACCTAAGGCAGCACCTTATAACATTTTTTTGCAAAATTAAAACATCTCTTTAGTTAGTTCTAGGGCAGAAAGTTTCCATTCAAAATTGTTTTTTAAAACCTTTTCAAAACCTTGTGTTCTTGAGTTGTGATTACTAACTATTGTTGTGTTCTTTGATTATTGTTGTCTTTTCCATCTAATATTTGTATTGCAGGCACTAAGGGGCCAGTTAAAACAATCTCAAATCTTTGATTCTAAAGCAAGGTGAATATCTCTTCCATGATTTCACACCTTGCTACATATGATTCACATGAGTTCTAGATGTAGTTTCTCTAGTTATTTTATTTTATTTGCTTATTGATTTTATTATGTTTGATGTGTTTTAATTTGATTTTAGGTTGTTTATAATTTGTTTTAGGTTGCTCTTGTTTTATTATTTTGGTTTCATGTAAAGTTTAAAATTCATATTTAGTTTATGTTAGTTTAGTATATTTGTTTTGTTTGATGTTTACTTGTCTATGTTTACTTGTCTATATTTATATTTGTTTTATTTTCTTTATGTTAGTTTAGTGTTTAGGGTTCTAAGATGCTTGTTTGATCTTGCATGTTATATCTTTTGTTTGATTAAATCTCTAAAAATGTAATTTTTTGAATCTGTGTTAGAGGATGCATATGCATCCATCAAATATGGACCATGCGCACGCATGCTTGAGTATGCGTATGCACCTCGAACCCAGATTAGGGTAAAATTCTTATTTTTGTTTATTTAGTTATTTCTTCACATGTAATTTGATTATGTTTGACTCTGTTTTAGGTTAATTATTTATGTTTAATCATTTTTTTTTTGAGTCTTTTTCCATGTTTTGTTTATTTTATAATCTTTCCTTATGTGTATGATTTAATTGTTATATTTTCCTTTTTTTGATATAATATGTTTGATTGTGTTTTATTTGTTTCCTTTTATATTTTGATCTTTTATATGTTGTGTCTGTTATTTCCTTAAGTGCATGATATATGTTTAGGTTAAGAATTAAAGCTCTCTTAATAAACTCTTTAAATAAATATTGCCTAGTAACATATAATGGAGGCCGGCTCACAAGCTAGGTGGTCTTAGGTGCCTAACACATTTCCAAGTCATATCTATAATCTGGTATGCAGATCCATGCATGTAAGTGATTGGCCCAAAAGGCCCAATATGGTTTCTAGACCTAATCTAGGTGGTGACTCCACTTTTCTCTGCCACGGTTCACTTGGCCAGGGTGTACTTTTCTTTGCGCCCGCAACTACATTGACTTGGGGTTTCAAAAATGTATGTGGGCTGGTGTGTGTTAAGGTGAAGTGGTTTGGACCTGGTACTTTTCGGATTGGGCCATGTAGTAATTTGGGTTCGGATTGGGCTAAGTCCTTTGAAAAATTGGCTTGAGATTCTACATGAAGTAGGCTTAGGTGAACCGAGATAGTTCTTCAATAGATTGGACTAGCCCACCCAACAAATAAATTTGTAACAGATTCTGATCTCTCTCTCTCTCTCCCCCCAATGTCCTTCCTGGCCAAACTCCAAGAGCTCAGCTTCTCACCAGCTAGCACTACCTTCATGGTAGAGATCTCTAAGATCGGCCTCTCCTCTCTCATGAACCACTCCAGAGGGTGACTTTATCTGGCAGAAGAGAATTCTAGCCTATCCTAAAGCGTGAGAATTGCAATGATGGAGAGCGCAGCCCACTCGATCTTCCCTCCACTGACATCAACCAAATACATGTTAATCCTAACTTTGAAGTACTATGTTGGATCCAAGATTTGAAGGAGACGGTCAGATATGAGTTTTGGGTTTTGTTTTCGAGTGAAAGAGATGGTAGCATTTGAGAGATATGAGAAGAGAGATTATTTAAGTTTTGGGTTTTGTTTTTGGGGGAAGGAAAGATATGAGAAGAGAGATTTTCATTTTTATTTATCGTGTTTTGTTTTGTTTCGTGTTTTTGCTACCCTTTTACGTCACTCTCCTCTCAAAATGTAAAAAATTATAAAATCAAGAGAAAAGAAGATCTAAAAGTTAGGTTTTGTAAAAATTAAAAACATTCAACTAAAACAATCATCCATCCAAAATTAAGAACATTCAACCAATCTTGATAACTCATTTTCTTCTCATCATTAGCACTGAATGAAAATGCAAGAAGCAAGATGAGATCTCTTTCAATAGTTCGGCCAAGTCAGAGTAAAGAGAGAGTTGAGAGTTAGTGTTTAGTGTAGGAATGAAATTAATTAAAAAAAGAAAAAGAAAAGGAGAGGGTAACGGTTGAATGGGGGCTACTGTTAGAAGCCCAAAACTACGCCAAACCCGGTTTCTTCACTAACAATTAGATCAAATCCACAAAACTCAAACTTTCTCAAGAACTGACAATGTTTGATCTTCAAAGAGATCACGAGCTGATGTGTGGTTAATTTTCAAATTTTTCAGGGACAATCCACATCAATTCTATATTTCCTTTGCAAATGAACATTCCCATAAACTATGAACAACTGTTTCAGGCTCCTCTTGACATAAATCACAAGAAAAGGATTGTAAAATACCTTTGTGAAAGAGCTTTGATCTGGTAGGCAGAATCTCATTAATTGCACGCCAACAAAAAATTTTAACTTTGGGAGGTATCAACAGGGACCAGAGACTTCCAAAACTGTTGTCCATATTGCCTAGAGAATGTCTCACCAGTGTGTGTTAGTCACTAATGAGTGTTCTTTTAGGAGCCGGTAAGCCCTTTTAACCGTGTAAATCCCGTTTATTTCTTGTGCAGATCAGTTTATCTCTGTAATTTCTTGAACTCAATGGGATTGCTTTAATTGTGGAAGCTTCAAAGGGGAGAAAGGCATCATCTATCTTACTAGTATTCCAACAACCAGTTCCAGGTTCAATCAATTCAGAAACTAATGCATCTTCACTCAAAATGCAACGTGGAGACAGGAAAGGAACAATTACCAGAAAACTGTAAAATTTTTTTAAAAAAAAAAAAAATGTTGGTGGTGGCCATAGAAGCAATCGACCCAACTGCAAAAGCTCAACCAAATTTTAGATGTTTAATGGGTCAGAGAAAAAAACCCATCCTCCAAACCACCACCATCTTCCTCATTCTGCCACCGCCGACAATCATTAACCAAAAACAAAACTCTCAATCACCCACCGTCATCGGTATTAGAACTCCAGCAAAAAATTTCGTAACTCATATATCCAAAACCCACATTGCAGCACCCACATCAGAGCTTCACCAATCCCAGTCAACGATCCCAGCTCCCGATCCCATTCGCCAAACTTAAGCTACCATCAAACTCAGCCGCCGATCCTACACTAGCAAAGCCTATGAAAATTGAAAAGGAATTGATGTCTGTGTGGGAGAGATATTAAAAGTAAATTGAGGAACTTGACAACATTAATCAATATTAAAGGCAGTTTGTATTTTTTTGAAATACGTATGAGTTGAAAAAGTGTGTAAAAATACGTGTAATGTTGTTTAAAAACTGAAAATATGTGTTTAAGATATTTTACCAAACAGGCCCTTAGTATTTTCAATTTTAACAAAAACAATATTATGATTGTTTTTAAATTTTATAAAACCTAACTTTTAGATCTTTTTTTCTCTTGATATATATATATATTTTAAAAGTTTTGTATGTTTTGCGAGAAAAGAGATATATAAAAGTAGCAAAAAAACAAATTTGCTTTTATATTTAATAGATGTGAGTAACGGGAAACAAATAGAGCTTACATCAATTGAGTAAAGTGTCAATTTTTAAATCTCATGGGCAAAGTGTTTTTAGGGTAAACCATAGATGGACAAAGTGTAATTTTTTTTTTTTTTTTTTTTTTTTTAAGAAGAAGAAGTATCAAGATTTGTTTACAAGGCAAAAAGAGATTTTTCTAATAATTTTTTAAATATTTTTGATGTGGAAAAATGCGAGGGCTTCAAATCTTACATGGTAAGCTTTTATTAAATCAAAATAATAATAATAATAAGAGACTTTGGTTTTATAGTATATATATAGATTAATTTTTTTTTCTTAATTTGAAAAAATACATAGTTCGACGTCATGGTATTGTATATAAACATTTGTTGAGGATATCTTCAAATAATATAATTTATATAAAAATAAATAATTGAGCACCTGAGTTAGAGTGATGGTGATAAGAGAGCTCAAATTTTAGTATTTTGGCATGTGATTTCTTAGTTTACTGGATATAAAAAAGTTCCTAAAGATTGAGATTAAAAGGAATATATTAGAATTTTATAAGAATATATAACCACCATTTTAGCTAACACTTGACTAAGGTTTTGGGGAAAAGAGTGGGGGAACAATGTGATGATGTCCAGCCTAAGTTACTTAGCCAAAGAATGCAGGTTTCAAGGGAGGATGGTAATACCTATTTTGAAATGGTGGGGGTTGTGGATTAGCCCCACCAATCACAATGATTTGTCAAGTATGGAATTGTCATGAGCTTGGGAATCTATGTACAAGAAAGGAGCTCGGAGAACTAGTCTGGGCAAAAGATCCCTTTATCGTGTTTTTAGTCGAGACATGGGTAGGTGAAGCAAGGCTAAAAAAAATTAAGTGAGATCTAGACTTTGTCAATATGTACTTTGTTCCAAGAATTAATAGAGGTGGTGGTTTAGCTTTGCACTAGCGGAGTTCGATTGATGTGAATGTAGATAACTTTTCAAAAAATCATATTAATGCCATTATTAATAAGGGGAAGGATGATGATTGGAGATTTACTAGTTTTTATGGGGAACCTATAACTCATTTGAGACATGAGTCTTCGAGTCTACTCTGTGACCTTAATAATCGTCTGTCTCTTCCATGGATGTACTCAGGTGATTTCAATGAGTTGATTAGTAACTCCGAGAAGCTTAGGGGTGCAAATAGAAACCAAAGTCAAATGCAACTCTTTCATGATGTAATTGATGAATGTGGTTTCATAGACCTTGGTTTTAGGGGTTCTCAATTTAGTTGGCAAAAGCACTTTGTTGATGGGCATTCAATATGGGAAAGATTAGATAGAAGTTTAGCTAATAATGAATTGTTACTCAAATTTGGAGGTACAAGATTTCACCATTTACACTCTGACAACTTTGATCACTGTCCCCTTTGAATTGTGCCAGTTGATTTGGAACCTTCACGTTATCAAAAGCCTTTCAGATTTGAAGAAATGTGGCTTTCTGATAAGGGATGCACAAATACAGTTGAGGCAGTATGGAATTCACAAGCTTGATCAGATTTAGCCATTTTGGTTGTTCATAAAATTGAGAAGTGTGGTTAGGAGTTAAAGAAATGGAGTCAAAATAATTTATGCAATATAAGAAACTAGTTGAAATTGAAGTGAGAACAACTTATTCAAGTTGAGATATAAGCAATGATTTTCAGGGGTGAACTTTCTAGTTTGAGAGATTAAATATGAAATTGAGGACTTACTTGTCAAGGAAAATCAAATGTGGCTTCAAAGATCTAAAGTTCTATGGGCTACTCATGGTGACAAGAATTCTAGGTATTTTCATAGCAGTGCTTCTTAGAGACATCAGAAGAATTTTATCACAAAGCTTCAAAATCCTGATGGAGATTGGTGTTCAAGTTCAGAGGAGATAGGAAACTCTTTAATTGCTTATTATCGAGCTTATTCCTATCTATATATATATATGGTGAAATCAAATCTCTCTATTGGGTCTATTCATCATATTATTAGTGATGACATGAATTCATGATTCTCTGCAGAGTTCATGGCCTGGGAAGTGCAAGCTACAATCAAGCAAATGACCCATTTGAAAGCCCCAGGTCTTGACGATATGTCCGATCTTTTTTATCAGAATTATTGGAAGCTTGTTGGTAATGATGTGACTCACTCTGTTCTTAGTTTTCTAAACTTTGCAACACTCCCAAATAATTGTAATCATAGTTTATCATACTCATCCCTAAAGTCAAAAGTCCTGAATTAGTCTCAGAATTTAGATCTATTAGTTTATGCAATGTTTTGTATAAGATCTTTTCAAAGTTTTTAGTTAATAGGCTAAAAAAGATTTTACCAAAAATTATCCCTGAACACCAAAATGCTTTTACAAAGAGTAGACTTATTTATGATAATATTTTGGTTGCTTTTGAGACTTCGCATAGTATGCAAAAACATAATAGAAAGGATGATTTCATGGTCATCAAACTTAATATGAGCAAAACTTATGACAGGATGGAGTGCTCTTATCTTAAGGCAATCATGAGAAGAATGAGATTCGGTGAACAATGGATTAAATTAATGATGGTTTGTGTGAAGAGTGTTTCTTATTCCATTCTTGTTAATGGTAAACCAAAGGGAATAATTATCCAACCTGTGGCATTAGACAAGAGGATTCACTTTCTCCTTACCTTGTTCTGTTGTGTACTTAAGGGTTACATGGCCTCATCTCTCAAGAGGCAGTTTTGGGTAATTTAAAGGTTTCTCTCTTTATTGAAATGGTTTAAGACTAATTCATCTTCTCATTGCAGATGATGTCTCCTTTTTTGTAGAACTAACCAACAGGAGTGCCAGAAAGTTCTTGACATCCTGGATAGCTATGGTAATTGCTCTGGTTAGCAAATCAATAAAAGCAAGACAACCATCTTTTTCAACAAATCTACAGCTGAAGACAAAAGATAACTTATCAAGAATGCTTTGGGGGTCCCTAAAATCAAATAATATGCAAAGTATTTGGGGGGGGGGGGGGGGGGAGGAAAAAAGCCAGCTTGAGTACATTAAAGAATAGATATGGCAGAAACTAAAAGGTGGGAAGAGAAACTACTATTACAAGCAGGTAGAAAGATTTTTATCAAAGCTATAATCCAAGCTATTCTAACATGCACTATGAGTTGTTTCAAGTTTCCACAGGGTCCGTGTATTGAAATTGAAGGCCTCATCTTGAAATTTTGGTGGGGTCATAGGAAGATTCACTAGGTGAAATGGCAGACACTTTGTTAACCCAAATCTGAAGGAGGGATGAGATTTAAAGATCTTAGCTTATTTAATGATGCTCTTCTTGCCAAGTAGGTTTGGTGTCTTTTCCAAAACAAGCAATCCCTATGTTATCGATTGTTCAAAGCTTAATTCTTTCATAATTGCTCTATCATGGGGGCTAAGGATTGAGCTCTGGGTCGCATGCATGGAAGAGTATTTTGAAAGGTAGGTAAGTCATTAAGAGAGGGGCTCAGTGGAGAATAGGGACTGGAAATGCAATAAGTATTTGGAAAGATTCATGGTTGCCTTCCTTGGATAACCCAAAAACTTTATCTCTAGTGATAGATCAATATTCTGATGCCTCGGTCAAGTCTCTGATTTTACCATTCAATAGTGGCTGGAATATTGAATTGCTGGACCAATTATTTACAATTCAGGACGCAGATATGATTAAGCGTATTCCTCTAAGTCGAAATGCTGTTGAAGATAAATTGGTGTGGCATTTTGTCTCATCTGGTAGCAATTCAGTCAAATCTGGTTACAACTTTTTATCTAAAGAAAGAACCATGGAAAACCAGGTTTCATCAAATCCGAGATCCTTATCTAGGGGCTTGGAAACAAATCTGGGGATGTAGGGTGCCAAATAATGTGAAGAGTTTGATATGGAGGGCTTGAAAAAATGCTCTACATGTCAAAACTAATTTAGTCCGCAGGAAAGTCCTAACTGATGACGTTTGTGAGCACTGCAAACAATTTCCTGAGGATGTGATTCATGCTCTGTGGCTTTACCAAGAAGTTTCGACTGTATGGAGTTCTAACTTGATGTGGAGTTTTCGCCAAACTAAACACTTCCCTAAGTTTTTAGATTTGGTGAACACGTGATAGAGGAGAATAAGGATTCAGATACCTTTTGTTTACCGAAAAAAAGGGATGCAGATGCCTTTGCTATGATTATCTGGACTTTCTGGTTTCGAAGAACTAGACTCCGAATAGAAGACAACCTTTCCCATTACTGATGTTATCCCAATGGCCAATAACAACTTAGCCGAATTCATTAAAGCCATCCCGGTGTAATCGAATGACTCCTCTGCCATGGTTAGTGATTTTATACGTTGGTCTCCTCTAGCTACTCATCTTGTCAAAGTAAATTTTGATGCGCAATCTTCAAGGAATCAAGGGAAATAGGTATTGGGGTGATTATTTGAGACTCTCAGGGACTGGTTTTGGCTTCAATGGCAGAGAATATCCTACTCCCCCATACGGTTGCTGAAGTGGCAGCCTTGGCTACTGTTAGGGCTTTAAGTTTTGCTCAAAGAACTTGGCTTTTCAGCTATTGTTTTTGAAGGTGATTCTGAAGTGATAATCAAAGCTCTTAGTCACCTCCTATGGACACCTTATAGCTGAAGCAAAACTGTTTTTAGAAACCTTTGTAGGCTTCATTTGGAAGTTCATAAGGGAATGGAATGGAATGATCATAAGAGAATGGAAATGAATGGAATGAAATATATTTAAGTAAGGGAAATGAATGGAAAAGAATAGAATGAAATAGAATTAAGTAATCTTGATTGGATATTTTAAAATAAAAGAATGAAAATGAATGGAATGTAAATAATCTTGTTTGAAAGTAATATGGAGGGAATGGAATAGAATCATTTTATGACAATATTACTATTAGACCCGTACTTTAAAATAAAGAATTGAATATATAGGGGTATTTTGGGAGTTTTAGTAAAAAAAAATCATTAAATCTAATTTCATTCCCTCTCATTCCTTCCAATTTCGGGGGGAATGAAAATTTAAGGTTTTAAGGGAATAGAGAAGAATGAGTGTTCCCTCCTACCCATTCCATTTCCTCCTACTTAAACTCCCAAACAAGGGAATGAGTTTTCTATTCCCTCCATTAAAACTCCCAAACAAAGGAATGAAAGAATATTCTAAAATGATTCTTTTTATTCCTTTCCATTTTATTCCATTACCTCCTCCCAAACGAGGCCTTAGTTTTTCTCATATTCGTAGATAGAGAAATTCTATCGCTTATAACCTTGCTAGACATGTTAAATGTAGATGGAGGATATTCTTATTCACGTACTCTTAATGGATTTTGACTAATTTCATATTAATGGTAACCCTTGGTAATTATTCTTAAAAAAAAAAAAAACCATTTTAAATAAAAATAAAATTTAATGCTAATGAAGGGTGAAAATGTAAATGATATATTTTATCGAGAATACTTATTTAAAATTTGAACTCTTTTTTTTTTTTTTTTTTTTTTTTTTTTTTTTTTTTTTTTTTTTAAAAGTTACAAGTATGACTAAATTATGTCAGTTTAAACTAAGGCGAAACTATACTATTAGTTCTTGAAGTTTGCCTTGTGTACACAATTGGTCACTTAAGTTTGAAACGAGCATAATTAGTCCCTCAAGTTTTAAAACTAAGTTGTATTAGTCTTTTTACTAATTGCCATTAGTGATGTTACTTTCGTGACTAACGGAACAATGACTTGATATTTTCTTTAATGACGTTGCATGTTTTTAATTGAAAATTAAAAAAAAAAAAAATAGTTTCCACGTTAGAAACAATATTCAAAGTATTTTGAACCTATTGTATCTTGTATTTTGAACTCAGTACCAACAAAATTAAAAAAAATATTTTGAAAAGAGCTTCACAGAGATTATAGATTACGTATTGAATCAAAAATCTCTTATATTTTTTCTCAGTGACCAAAACGCTTTGTTTTGGTTCATCTATCCAAACACTACAACAGTTCCACCACTATCACTTTCTCTTTGCAGATCGTCTTTCTTTTCTCCGTCGATTCTACAATAACAAAACAAAAAAAAAAAAAAAAAAAAAACCCCCACCCACGAGAGAGAGAAGAAAAAGCCAAGTCTTGCCGCCACCAGTGGAGACCCAAGCTCTAGCCGCTGCCGGCAATAGCCCAAGCCTTAGCTATCGCCAGCAACAACACTGCTTCTCTCGCACAACCATTGAACTGTTGCCACCTCCCTCTGCAAATTAAAACCTAATACAATCTACCCTGCCCTCTTGAAGAATCTCATGGGAATCAAGCACAATTGAATTTATCTTCCTAAATTGCAATTTGTGACTAGTTATATTACTATTTTGTAAGGCCAAAATTGAATCCCATCGCATTCTTATACAATAGGATAGTCTTGAAAGTTGATACATTCATTGGCAGCAAGGAAAGAAGCTAGACAATATGGCCTGGTTATGGTCTACCTTGCACCAAAGTTGATTCTGGGAAGTGGGAAAAGGAAAAAGCCACTCACAATACAGTCCTATACACCTTTAGTATACATCCCTACATAGACAATATAAGCACCATCAAGAACTTATACAAAATACAAAATACAATGGGTTCAAAATACTTTGAATATTGTTCCTAACGTGGAAACTATTTTTTTAAAGAATTTTTAATTAAAAACATGTCACATCATTAAAAAAAATGTCACATCATTAAAAAAAATGCCAAATCATTGTTTTGTTAGCCACATAAGTAACACAACTAATGACAGTTAATAAAATGACTAATACAACTCAGATTTAAAACTTAAGGGACCAATTATACTCGATTCAAACTTAAGGAACCAATTGTGCACAAGGGACCAATTGTGCACACATGACAAATTTCAGAGACCAATAGTATAGTTTCGCCTTAAACTAAAGGTCTGTTTGGGATCCGCTTATTTTGTTGAAATTGAAAATTTTTTGTTAAAAGTACTGTATATAAAAATAAAAGTTAGTCAAAATAATACAGTGGAACCCATGAATAGTATAAAAAAGTGTAGTGGGGTCCATGAATAATAACAAAAATAAGCTTAATAGTAAAATAAGTTGACTTTTTAAGCTGGAGCCAAACTCACACTAAGGTGTGTTTGGATATCACTTATTTTGCTGAAACTGAAAATTATTGTTGAAAGTACTGTAAATAAAGGTAAAAATTAGTTAAAATAATACAGTGTAGCTTATGAATAGTGCCAAAAAAGTATAGTAGATTCATGGCTCCTACTGTACTTTTTGAAACTATTCATGAACCCCACTATATTATTTCAACTAACTTTTACCTTTATCTTTTTCTTAAAAAAAACTTTTATCTTTATTTATCGTACTTTGGACAATAATTTTTCAATTTCAATAAAATAGGCGATACTCAGACACGCCTTAAATATAACTTATAAACTTTGTGAATAAACAACAGAAGCAAAGCAAAATTTTGATTAAACACCTCGGACTTACACTATGACACAGTGTACCACGAATCTATGACTACGAGAGATTTCCTGTTTTTTCATTCAGCAGCAAAAGAGGCTTTTTAGAGAGAGAGAGAGAGAGAGAGAGAAAGAGGTAGATTATGGCGTGTAGTAGGCTGATGTGGGCAACAAGGGCTGCTTCATATCTGAGGATCTCTGTACCATTCACACTCAGGGTCAGGGGCTTCTCTTCTGGTATAAAATTCTCAATACCCCCCAACTTTTCTCTCTTCTTTATTTGTACAGTTACTTATCCAGATATCATAATAATATTTGTATGTTTATGTCATCGTCTGAAATGGGTTATTTTTTTTTATTAGTGCAATTCAATTGTTGCAGTTAGTTATTGGATTTTGATCATTTGGTATTAAATGCTAGAAGACTGATTAGAATGTATTGGTAAAGGAAACAAATTAAATGGTTTACGTTTTACAGATTAGTGTTGCTGATGGTATTGCCTTCATCTTGTGCTAATTCATTTTATGCTTTAAAATTGTGGGGCTGTACCCACCCTTTTTCATAAGTATATTTTCAGCGTTTTGCTGAATTTCTTGGGTCTGAAGACGAAATATTGTGATGCTGATCTAGTTATGCTTATCACATGTTAATAGTTTTTATGCTTGCTTACGTTTTCATTATTCGGATTCATGCAGTGCAGTGCTGTGGTTTTTTTTCAGAATCTTCGCTTGTATCCATTTTATGATTGAACTTACATGGTGGACTAGTGTTGTTCCAGTCCTTTGTAAAGGATTATTCATTGACTAAGAAAGTGTCCATTCAACATGAAATATTAATATCTTAATTGTTATACACTGCCAAAGGAATGTCAGTAGATGAAATGTAGGATCGGTAAATGTGGCAATCTCTCAAGCCCAGAATTTGGCTTCAAGCTGCCCCTTCTTTTTCAGGGTAAGAAGGGGCTAGAGAAAATGCCTTGAGCAAAAACTTGAGTACCAGGCGCTACATCGCTGAAGTAACCCATGCCTCTTCTTTTTAGTTTGAATATTTAAATATTTTTCTGAGGGAGATTGGGATTTAGCACTTAGCTAATGCTTAAGTATTATATCTGACATGATTATATAAAATGTAGCAAGAACTACAAAACTTTAG
This sequence comes from Quercus berberidifolia, assembly GCA_028535905.1. NCBI lineage: Eukaryota > Viridiplantae > Streptophyta > Magnoliopsida > Fagales > Fagaceae > Quercus > Quercus berberidifolia. The sequence continues at coordinate 58,157,535 of JAPQVW010000003.1, forward strand.
TCCAACAATTGGTTCATTTCAATTCTAGTCAATGCCGTTATTTATCTTCTTAAAAATAAATTATGGTCATACTTATCAAATAACTAATTTTTATGGTATTGTGTCCAATTTAATAATTAAATAGCTTATGTGGCCTTTAAAGAAGGAAAGTTGCACAAGTATAAGGGATTTTATCAACATTGTTAGTTAGTGTGTGCTTGATATGTCATTGGCCCATTTCATTGCAATTTATGCTTTTTGGAATGATATTTCACCATCATGATATTATAGCTGGGTTTGGCTGAGAGGTCTTTGATTTGATTGTTTCCCGGTTTGCTGTTGGAAGGACTTGAGTAGCTTTCTACTTTACAGAAAAAAAATATTGAGCTTGCTTGAGACCAAGGACCTTGCTCAATTTTCCTAAGTTTGTTTGTTTAAAGGATGTGTACTATATTCATGCTCAATTTTGTTTAGAGTACCTTGTCTTATATTAATTGATCAAGATTGATTACAGTTAAATTTCTCAAAAAAATAGATTCAAGGTTTGGTATGCCAAATTGTTAGGAGAAAATTTTCCAACAGTCTGGTCATAGGCATGGCTGCTTCACCTTTGGAGTTAGATGCATAACATTGTGTTTAAAGTGTTGCCATGCTGAAAACCATGTGTCTTCAGCAAAGTGTTGTGGTACAGTGCATGCTTGGTGCCAACTGTAGTCTTTGTAAAAAAGATGCTCAACTGATGTTGATAGATCTTTACCTAGGCTGAAGGGTAGAAAAGAATTTATAGCAGAGTGGGTACATAGGTATAATCTGAACTTTGATATTGGGATTTTGCATTGCTATAGGTGGAGAGAAATAAACTTGTTTCAAGATTATGTTTTTGAAGGTACAATGGATTAACTCTAATTCTAACAGAGAAATATCTTGCCTCTAGGGCTTGCCATGCTAAATTTTTTTATTTTATTGATAATCAAGAAATTTTATTGAGAACAAGCTGGGAACCCAGCAACAAAGTACAAACGACAAACAAACAAGGCTCCTAGAAAGGAAAGCCAACAACAACAGTTACTACAAACCTGTTGGCTAGAGCAAGGCTATAACAACAAAGAAATCAATTGACAGAGCACAAATAGCACCAAAACAACCAGACTCAAACAAAACCAGCAATCTATCCACATAACAACTCCCCCCCAAAAAAAACCCACAAGGAATAGTTTGTATAATCCATGAGCTAAGAAATCCTAATAAGAACAGAATCTGCAAACCCCCAACGATAACAGAGTTCTTGATTTATGTTGGAAACTAGCATAAAGCTTTCCTCCCTAAATCCGAAACTTAATTTGCTTTTTGATGAAATCCACAATCTGATCCTCAGTTCTAACCAAACCCTGGAAGATAGTAGCATTCTATGTCCCCAAATATGATATATAGCTGCACTAAAACCCAACTTGCTAAAAACAGCCTTCATAGACTTTACACTCCAATTCTTCTCGGCCCAATCAACAATGTTAGCCCAATCATCCCCAATATTATCTTGGCAGCACCAGTGTTTGATTCTTCTCCAATTTTTTTGAGAAAAGGAACACTCAAAGAGAAGATTATCCCTGTTCTCCACAGCATTCCTACACATGACACATAGTGTGTCATTCCCTATGCCTCTTGTTGCCAATCTTTCTTTAGTAGACAACCTATCTCTTATTGCTAGCCAAGAGATAAAAGCACACCCAAGAGATAAAAGCACACCTAGGGATAGCATTAGAGAACCAGATAAGCTTCCACCAAGTAACCTCAGGTATGTGTTTTCTGATCTGATCCCAAATACTAGCAACTGAAAAAACTCCAGAACTAGAAGGGACCCACCATGCCTAATCTGTATCAACAAATTCAATTAAGGACAGCTTGCTAAGAATAGCTACCAGGTTCTCAGATCTAGCATAGCCCCAAATCTAAGTTTCATCTTGTATAACACTAGCAAGTTTTGCATCAACAGAACTTGCTGAGTCATAAATCACGCTATGACCAAACTTCAGAAGCAATGTGCCCTTAGGATGCCAATTAACATGCCATATAAAGATATTAGTCCCATTCCCCACCAAAAACTTAAGATGAGGTCTGAATAGGTCCCTGAGTTTAAGAATTTTCCTCCACCCCCATGAACAATCATGTGGAATTTTAAAACTCCAGAAGCTTTGGCCCTTCAAGAACATTGTAATCGTGGAATTCAAACTTGTTAACTTTGATGTACAACCTTGGGTGCAGATTATGAAGTCTGCTTGTGTGTGAGATTTGCGCCGCCGCGGGGGGGGGGGGGGGGGGGGGGGGCGCTGTTGGTGGTTGTGTCATGTCTGTTTCTCACACACACAAAAACAAGCTTTCTGTTAAGGGATTCAATATATAATCTTATTATTGGTTCAATGATGATGGGTAGATTGATCCATGTCTGAAAACTATGACAAGGTCTTTGGTTTAAGCCTGAGGGATAGCTGCTAGTGTACTAGTCTGATTTAAAGCTTATTAAGTTGGTGCCTATAATTCTGTCATGCGGATGCATATTATGTATTGTCAGTGTCTGTTACTTAAAGCTTATTAAGTTGGTGACTCTGATTCTGTCATGCGAATGCATATTGTGCATGCGAATGCATATTATGTATTTTTAATGTTTGTTTGGGAACAACTTATTTAGCTTTTTGCTAAAAGTATTGTAAAAGGTTGTACATAAAAACTAAAAGCTAAAAGCTGAGGTTATAAGCTTTAGCCAAACAGACACTCAGTCTGTCTAAAATTCTAATAACCCAGCTACTAGATATTGGACAGCCTGTATAGGTGGTTACACATCATGATTGAGACTAACACAATTCTAAAAATAATTTTTTTGTCTGTGATATGAAAAAATTGTAACTGCCCCTTAGGTGTAGTTATTATGAGTTTGAAGTATTTTGTTGGACTTATCCCGCTATATATGTTTTTTTCTCTTGCAGTTTTGAAAGATTTAAAGTATGCTGATTCTCATGAGTGGGTGAAAGTTGATGGAATTTCAGCTACCATAGGCATAACAGATCATGCTCAGGATCACTTAGGTGATGTTGTTTATGTTGAATTGCCTGAAGTTGGGGCCTCTATCTCACAAGGCAGTGGTTTTGGTGCTGTTGAGAGTGTGAAAGCAACCAGCGATGTTTACTCTCCTGTTTCAGGCAAAGTAATTGAAGTCAATGAAAAGCTCAACAGCTCTCCAGGCTTGGTAAGTCCTGTCGCCCTTGAATTAACCTTCTGATATTTAAAATAAGATTTTGTGATCCATAGCCTCTATGAAATTCTATATCCATTATTTTCGGTTCTGTGAGTTAAAATTTGACAAATTGTTTTTATTTTTATTTTATTATTTGTACTATCAAAGTGCTGCAAGTTTGACAGAAATAGGGAACCTTTGAATATTTGGATTCCCTTTATCAGATTTACCATGGAAGTTCAATCAGTGATTGAAATTCATAAAAGATGTGTAATCATTCCATTGTTTCCCAGTAGGAATCAAATGATTATGTACAATTTTTCATAAGATTTGTCCAAATGGAGGACATTATAGGTTCTGAATAAGTAACTTGCATGGTGCAATGTTTTGCACCTACAGGAAGTTGCTGACTTATGATACGGTTCTTTGATTATTATTCACTTATGCATGAATTAGGGAGTAGTGTAGAAAGTGCAAGTTTTTTATTATTATTTATTCCATTGTTTTCCACATATCACTTGGAGTTAGTCCATCATTTCTAATTGATGTGAGTAGCTATTACCTTTAAGACTTGGTCAATGTATTGTCATTCTAGAGTATTGGAAGTTACCTCATTTTTTTTAATCAGTAAATATTTTATTAATGAAATGTACAAGGGGCGCTACCCATGTACACAAGAAATTTTTCTATATGCCGGTCTGCATGTGTTTTTATTTGTTCCATTGTTTTCCACATATCACTTGGAGTTAGTCCATCATTCTAATTGAGGTGAGGAGCTATTACCTTTAATACTTGGTCAATATATTGATCACTCTAGAGTATTGGAAGTTACCTCATTTTCTTTTAATCAATAAATATTTCATTACTGAAATGTACAAGGTGCGGGGGATAGAGTGAAGTTTTGGACAGATTGGTGGTGTGGGGATTCACCACTCCAACTGACCTTTCCGGTTGTGTTTGGGATTGCTTCCAATAAAGCAGCCTCTGTAGCCTCTTGTCTTGAACAGTTGGGGATAGAGGAATGGAGAAGTTGGGATGTTCGTTTCATTTGGAGACCAAATGATTGGGAGATGGGTGTTGTGGATGAATTTCTTTGTACTTTAGGTTCTAATTTACCTCCAACTGAGAATGGAGCCCGTATGAGATGGAAGTTGACGAAGAATAGGGATTTTGATATCCGCTCGTTTTATAATAAGCTACGAGGTCCCTTGCCCATTATCTTTCCTTGGAAAGGTATTTGGAAGGTTAAGGCTCCTCGGCGTGTTTCTTTCTTTGTTTGGACCACCGTTTGGGATAAGACTCTTATAGGTGACAATTTGCAGGATAGAGGGTTTGATTTTGTTGACTGGTGCATTATGTGTCGTTGTAATGGGGAGATTGTGGATCATTTGCTATTTCATTGTGGAAAGGCTTATCGGTTGTGGAGTATAGTTTTTAGATCTTTTGGGATTTCATGGGTCTTGCCATGATTGGTTGCAGATGCTCTTTTTGGTTGGTGGAATTAGTTTGGAAAGCACTCGTCTAGCATTTGAAATTTGGTTCCATTGTGCTTAATGTGGTGTATTTGGATGGAGCGAAATTGGCGGACGTTTAAGGACATAGAAAGCTCCGATGACCAGCTGCTTGCTTCTTTCACTGGCTCCCTTTTTGACTAGTCTAGGGCTTGGGAACTCACCTCTAGTGATTCTCTCCCTATGTTTCTTAGTTCTATCTTTTGTAATTAGTATTTTCTTTGTTTTTTCTCTTCTCTTTCTGTAATATTTGATTTGCCTTATGCCCTTATGCATGAGGTAGCTTTCTGAATATGCATCTTTATTACTTATCAAAAAAGAAATGTACAAGGGGCACTACCCATGTACATGAGAAATTTTTGTATACACCGTTCTCATGAAACCATTGTCTTACATACATGTGGGTCCCACACTCTTTAGATCATGTAATGATTTTTCACTTCCTTTAAAATTCCTGGCATTCCTCTCCCGCCCAATGCCCCACATGAGACAATGAGGGATCGTGCTCCAAATCTTAACATTGCTCCATTCGCTAAACTTACCTTAACTTGTTACGAGCTCCACAAAACCTTTGGCATAACCTAGTGAACCCCGAAAAGAGAAAATACCATGCTTCATGGCTCTCGAGCAATTGGGCAATAGAGGTTAAGTGATTTGTAATTTCACCATCCATTTTACACATACAACTCCGAGTTATAACAATTAGTCACTGCTTTCCAGAGATTACCACTAGTTAGGAGTTTCCTAACGCTACTGTCCAAAAGAAAAAACTGACCTTGGATGAGAATTTAGGCCTCCATAGTCTTTCAAGGAAAAGACGAATGAGCTGCAGAATGTAACATTTTTAAATAGGATTTGACTTTAAAAACATTCCGTGAAGATGGATTCTAGCATAGTTTATCCACCCCACTTCATATTATCATACTAGAATAAATTATGTCCATTAATGATGCAACAGAATCCAGCTCTCACTAGTATGTGGAATCCACACCTTATAAGAGTGAGAATGCATATATTGGTTGCATAAGATAATTATTGAAGAGAGAAGAAAATAGAGGAGAATATGGAAATTGTTACAAATCCATGGGTAGAGCTCTTTCTTGAAAACCAGCTTTATATTTAATTCATGTAGAATACTAAGATCATAACATACCATCACACTCCACAGCCGACATTCACGGGGGCTCACTCTAGTGACACTAACCTGATGGTAGCCCTTTCTCTTTTAGTGGCTCCACTCACCTATTAGTTATTTTAATCTAGCCTCTAGGTCCCCCCTCCGAGTTTCGTCTACAAAGCTGCAACTCATTTGATCCCATACTCAATGAGCTACACCTGATTACTCGGGGTGGTGGTTGGCTTTGATCAATTGTTACAAATTCATGCGTAGGAGTGTAGGACTCACCCTTGAAAACCGGCTTACAAGGGGAGGGTGCTCAAGAGTTTATAAACATATGGTTAAACTTATATTTAATCCATGTGGGACTCTATGATCATAACAGAAGTAGTGTACCTTAGTAAGTAGCCAAAAAAAAAAAAAAAAAAAAAAAAAAAATTGTTCTACAATGTTAGGGGAGAATTTTTTAGAAATTATTTGGGGCAAAATATTTCTAAAGGGTATTATTTATTCTTTATTGGTAGATGTATTGTATGCATCTATGTAGGTGTGTAGGTGTTATTTATGTATCTGCGTATGCATGTATGTGTATTTACCATGGTTAAACTTTATTAGAATCTCTGTTTCTGCCTCTCTTTGGTGAATGTGTAGGTTTAAGGAAAATTATTGAAGGAGTTTTGCCTGACCTTTTGTCAATGTTTGATGGTTCAGATCAATGCGAGCCCATATGAAAATGGATGGATTATAAAGGTAGAAATGAGTGATAAGGATGAGACTAACAAATTGATGGGCTCAGATCAGTATTCCAAGTTTTGTGAAGAAGAAGATGCAAAGCATTAGGTGACACTAAGTTGAACTTTACCGGATAGAAGATGATTCTCTAAGACTCTTTTAAGTGCTCAATTCTCATTTCATTTTACTTTGAAAATAAAATGTTTCGGCTTTACTTTCTTGTTCTTCTCTAGTATCATGGTTTGTTGCTTTGTCCTCATCTTCCTTTTTCTCATTTAGTGTTGAAAGCGGAAATGTTGATTAGCTGTTTCCTCTAAGCCATATTAAGTACTAATTTCTGAGTTTAATTTGATCCATACTCTCCAAATATCGTGGCAATGTTGGTGCAATTTGGAATTGATTAACTGAAGTGCAGCTAGAGCCATGAAGAAATGTCTAGCCTGCAAGCTGCAAAATAACCTTCAATTGTTATCTTAAACGTCTGTCTGTGAAATAGTGCTTACAGAGTGTTGCATTTTGAACACTTACCCCACCCAATTAAAAAAAAAAAAAAAAAACCTTTGTTACGTTGAGTTGCAATTGCTAAAAGCATATTGATGTTCATCTAAAAAGAAGCATGTTGTTGTTTCATTTCAACCCAGAAATGATCATCAGAGACTTAATTTTGATTTTTTTATTGACGTATATCTAAAAAAATGCATATTGATGTTGATGTTGCTTTTCAATCCAGAAATGTACATGAAGACTCAAATTTGTTTCCCCCCTTAATGATTGATCATTCAGTTTGACCAACACTGGACCTATTAATTGTATCTTGTAATATTCATTAACCTATATGATGCCAGATAAAGGAAGGAAAAAAAATAAATAAATAAAATAAATCCCTATATGATGCCAGGAAATGCTTAACAAAAAGTATTCTCATATTAAACAAACTAGTTAGTTAATATTCACAAGCAAAAGATGGTCAAGACTCTCGTAACTCTCCCCCCCCCCCCATCCCCCCCCCCCCCCAACACAAAAAAAAAAAAAAAAAACTAGTAATTGGCACTTCCTAACATTTTAATAGAAACGTCCATAATTCAAGTCCTCTCCTCCCATTGTATATTTTGAATTAAAAAAAAATGGTAAAATAAAAGAATTTGTAAAAAAAAAAGATCCAAACTTAATTTTAATATGATTTATAAAAATTATGTTTTTGATTTTTTTTTCTCAGTAAAGTTGTGAGTTTTAACTAGAATTAATTAATATATAAATTTTTCTCTTTTTAATAAATTATAATGTTTAATAGTATATATCAACACCAAATAAAAGACAATAAGTCAAATGTTTTATAACTCAGTGGCATTTTTGGTTGTTTCTTATAAGAATAGCCAAAATTTGAAACCATTTTACCATTATTGTAGCTATTAAATTATTATTTTTCATAAAAAAAAAAAACCCAACAAAAAGTTGTTGACTCAACTTTTATTTTTCCTTTCTTGTGCACCAAATTGAGCATTAAATTTGTACTCCAGCAGGGAATAATCAAATAGTATGATAGTTGGGTGTATATATATTACCCCAGGATCAATCGTTCATTAAATTATTAATTATCCATATTTTTTTGATAAATTGATAATTACAACAGTGGGGAAAGAAGGATATGAATCCTATATCTCTTGATAGAGTAACAGTTATCTTTGCATTAATTAGATTCACTTGCTTGACACAGTCACATTTATTGCTGAGCGTCTGGCCTGAATAGTGCTTGAAGCCTTAAAAGTCTATCTTCATCATGAAAATGGTGGTGTAGGTGTCTGATGAGATAAGCAACTCGCCAGTTGTATCAAAATAGCACATTCCAAAGAAGGCAAAAAGGAGGAAGTATAAAGGAAAGCTCAAGGCACTATAGAGAGACACAAAAATAGAGATAGAAAAATAGAAGAGATAGACTAGAGAGTGTTTGTAAGCTTATACTTGAGTAATGGATAGTTAATGAAATTTTCATCTTTGTATAAGTGCCATTTTGGTTTTGTTCTACCTGTTCAAATCTCCCATTGTGAAATCTTTGTAACCTTTTTATACTAAATTAATTGTGACATCATACTAGTTTTGACTCCCACATTTGCAAATTTTATTCTCAAATGTGAGGCAACTTTATACGGAACAAATAAGGGTGTATAATATTTATTATAATTTGTTCTTTTTATTTGACGGAACTATGAGTCCTTTTGAATCAAACTCAATACTGTACTAATTAGTCACATAATAGATATAGAAAATAATTTAAACAATTGATCACTCAAGTGCCAATGATTAAAAAATATACAATTATATAAGTTTATCGAATGTCTCCTTATTGTGTGATTAGACAATTAAAGTAAAACAACGGAAAAAACAACCTCCCTTCAAAATAAAAATAGAAGATTACAACTATTTTCAAAAGAAGCAACTGAAAGACACCAAAAATATACATTTTTTTTGCATATTAAATTAGTAAAAGCGGTAATCAAACCCCTATCAAGACAAGGACTTTATGCTGAAGGTAGGACTCATCATCTCACACCTACATAACTTATGTCAATACTATATTTTGTTTGCTCTCGATTTGCACGTTGGCCCTTGAATATTACAAAAATATCATTTTCTTGCTGGAGGACTATGGAAACATCTCAATTATCATGGTCTAACCCGTTTGAGTATCAGTGCACTCAAGTGCTGTTTTAGGTCAAAATGATCAAAATGCCCCTGATCAACCTAGAGTTGACTAAAGGTCAAAATTGGTCAAAATCATACCGAAAGAATATTTTTCATGTTTTCACATCAAATTTGAGGCTTTCAGAGATTTTTGTTAACTTTGATCAAGTTTGACCCGAGGTTGACTCTTGACGACAACCAAAAACCTAATTTTGATCTGATCGTCGAAACGGGTTGGAATTGATGCCATTGCAAATAATATTGAATTAATTTTCCAACGATTGCTCATGGGTTGAAATCATATTTAAAATAGTTGAGATATCTTAAAAGCTGTGCCAAGCACGTCAGCTCGGTTCCTGAGGCTATAACTTTTGATCAAATCGTCTGATTTTCAAAACATCGAGTGTTGTGGAAACTATACACCAATGATTTTCTAGTGCCACCGAGATCAAGTTGATTAGAGTTTAGGAAGGCATCCAAATCAGCAGCCGAAGTCAAAAAAGAAAAGAAAAAAGCCAAAATTGCTAATATCAGCACAAAGGTACCGACGCACTCTAAGTACAAGCCAGGTATGGATGGCGCACACTTAGTGTGTAGATACGCCTAGCTAAAATTCATGGTTTGTGCTTCTATGCCATTTTCACATGTTCCAATCTGCATGTTTGGATGCTATGCTTGAGTGCCTTTTAGCTTCTATATCTTGTCTATGCCATATTTTCTCTCTTTGAGTCATGGGTAGGGTGTAGAACTAGATCTAGTGGTGTAGAACTAGATCTAGTGGTCTAGACCTATGTCCAAACACCCAAGTTCAATAAAGGGTTTGGTTTTTGGCTTCTCACATATTTTTCCTTGCTTTTACTCTTAGATTTATCTCTTGTTTTGTCTTGTTTGGATGCTCCATGTTCATCCATGTTTGCATGTTTAGATTTAGCTTCTTGCATCTTTACCATGCTTCACATGCTTTATGCTTCCCTTTAGTATGTGTTTGTTTACACCTTGTGCTTTGCCTTTCTTATTTGTTTGCATCCTTTGCATTCATATTTGTTTATCATTGCTCATGCATGTGTCTTGGGTTGTTGTTCGTGTCTTCAAGTATTGCTTCACATATCCCATGTGGGTTCATGCTTGTCTTTATACACGGGATCTCGAGTCCCTTTCTTGGAGCCATGCTTGTTGGCATGTAGGTCGTCCATAATCCAATCTAATGGATCTATGGACACTATATCCAAACCCACATTCTCTTTCTCTTTGCTTGCTTGCTTGTTTGCTTCCTCACATGCTTTCTCTCTACTTGCTTGTTTGTTAGCATGTTTCCTTTCCTTTGCTTGAGTGCTTGTTTGCTTGCTTCCTTTCTTTGTTCCTTTGCTTGTCAACATGTTTTATTTTCTTGTTTGTTGCATGTATAGATGGAGCGCATGCACAACTTTAATGATGCAAGCAAAACGGCATAGATCAATAGATTAGGATGCTTAGCCTTTTTGTGGGGCTTCTCTTTCTTTCTCTTTGCCTTTTCTTTTAGAACCATGTCTATAGCTTTCTAGATTAGGGTTCCTTTTCTTGTACCTTACTTGGGCCGTATTCTTTGAGTACAATAATATTTGAATCTTTCCATTCCTCTACCTTGCTTGGGCTATACCCTTTGGATGTTGGCAATTTCTAATTTACTTTTTCCCTCTGTGTGTGATATATGTGGTGCATGTTGCAAAGGTAGTTATGGAATTCGTGTGATGGACATACGTGGTTAGGGAGGCAACCTTTCCTTAGTAATTGATGTTCTTAACCTTAGAGTGTGGGTATATATTCAAGACTTGTGTTGTAGGTGCATATTCATGCTTCACTATGTGCATGACCTACCAGGTGTGATCGCCCTTATCCATGTCAGCCATTGACATCCATTTCCCCATGTATGCGACACGCATCATGTGTTTGATACTTTGGCGAGCCTTGGCATACCTTAGTCTGAGCACATTGATGCATGTCGTATACATAGACATGAAACCTTGTTGGTGCATCGTAATGCACCAAATGTGAAAATTTGCTTGATTTTCGCATTGAAAATGTGGCATCTTCTTGCCATATTCTCTTCACAAAAGTCTTGGTGAGAATAATGTTTTAGGTGAAATGTTGTTGAATTTTCGCCACGAAAATAAGGCGAAATACTGCCGGATTTTTACTATGGAAATTTGGTAATAAATCACATGTGCTAGCAAAGCATTGACAAAGGCCAAACCTCAAAGCCCATTCCTTAGAGCCCTAAAAGCTAATGCTAGTATCTTGTTTTTATTTGCCAATGACCAAAAATTAAGATTTTATCAAAACAAAGGATCTTTCCCAACACGTAACCAGATTTCGAACCAAAAATCAAGATTTTTTATCATCCAATTAGATTAGGGAAAAAATGACTTTTTCTTAACTTAGGATTGATAATAAAATCAAATAGATTTAGGTGACTAATCACAACTTAGAAAAAAAACCCAATGATTGGCGGCTACTTCACAACTTGTGATAATTTAAAAATGACTCGTTAGTAATAGGAGGTAGATCACATTACCCAAGCGTAGCGCAACCACCGTCTGGGGTGGGGAGGCATGTGCGTCGCCGTTCCTAGGTGGTCGACCACTGTGAGGCATCGACAACATACTTAATCAATAGCCATTCAAATTAGGGTCTCACAATCTTCTTCACTTAAATCCCTAATGTCCTTGTTTAGATCCATTTTGTGGGGTAGTGTTTTTGAGCTTAATTATGTTACTGGGTTGGCTTTGAACCATTTTTAACAATCTATGGAAAAGCGCTAGCTACATTTGTACTATACTCCAAAATTACTAGTCTAGTCACAATTGAGATTCTTGATAGTTGTTAATAAAGCCTAGATTAGTATATATCCGATGTAGGACTCATCACACACCCATACAACACACAATCAATATCCAATCAAATTGGGGCATCTTACTCCCTAATCGATATGATAGAATCAAGCTTATATAATGGTCCACTTTATTTTAATTGCCTTCCAAAATTTTCCTTAGAGATACGTGATATAATTATATTGTATTTGTTAGAATTGGTGCTCTAAAATCCAATTGTATTTCATTATCTATTAAATAATAAAAGTTATTTTATTTTCCGAAGTTATTGTAATGTGAATATTTGGATATTATCTTATAAGTCCATGAGATACATAATATGTGATTTAGACATAGGGATATAATTTGCACGCTAAAGATCAAAGTGTCACATTCTTTGTAAACTCAAAATAATAGTTCATAGTTGGTGATGAAATTGGGGTTTTAATCTACAAAGACTATAACATATCAATTAAAATTATATATTTTGTTCATGGAAGCTAAGACTTCTAGTTGATGTGTTGATATATCACGACTTATATTTTCCTAGACTCAAGAAGCTATTGTGGCTACTGACATCACGAAAAAGATAAAAGCGTGTAATGACTCTCAATCTTGAGAGGACCATTAATCCGATCATAAATGGTAGGTTGCTTTGATATATCAGGATTGAGTTCTTAATCTAATGGTCAAAATCTCCATATGTCAGGCAACTGCACGTAATGTTGAAGAAATATATATTCTTAATATGGAATTCATAATTTCGATAAGATACACAATAAATCCTCTTGAGATAAGTTTAATGAGAATTATTTATTTCAAATGTTAGGTATGACTACTTTAGTAAAGAGTTACTAACGTTTATATATATAAAAAATTAAATTTCATAAAATATAAGAATAGCTAAAATATTAAACCAGGGACTCAAGGAATAAAATAGTGATTTATGAAATGGCAGTTAATTAAGACTTTATTTAACCATGGGTATTACATTGAAAGGTCAAATGATATTCAATTAATAGAGTCTTGGGTTATAATTATATTAATAAAGTTTAGAGTGCAATTATATTTTCATAGTGGTGATAAATATAATTAATGGTAATCTTGGACTTGTTAAGAGTTGACAAGAGGCTCAAAGCCCATTGAAGCTAGCACTTTATTACATCCTTTACACCCTTTGGTCTCATGCCATGCTACAGACTAAAACTCAATTAGGCTAATCCAAAAGGCCAACCTATTGAGAAAAGAAAAGAACCTATATTTATTGATTAAATTTGATAGATTGCACTTTAGGCATATGTGGAATTAAGGTGACGATTGTATTTTCTTCTTTGTTTTTTAGAGTTCACATATGTTACTCAAACACTAGTTCTAGTATTCAAGTTTATATTTTTACTTGCAAGAATGAATTAGCGGCTGTTTGGCTTCACCAATTTCCATAACTCATTACTTAGTTTCCATCACCCAATACTCTTTTGGTGGGTCCTAAGCCTAAGATGTGTGTTTGGTGATGTTTTAGTATCAGTTCTCATCACTCAAATAGACTGATGGTGGCAATGTTGTAATTCCACTTAAGCTGTGGGCCCCACGATCAGTGTGTTGTTTAATCTGTAGCCAACCCATTGACTCCCCCTGCTCTCTCCTCTCTCATACCAGGCCTCGGATTTTTTTTTTTTTTTCTTTCTTCTTGGTTTTGCCTTTTTCCTCTTCTCCTCCCAAGCCATGGTTCTCCCATCTCCATGATTCAATGTCTATTTTTTTTTTTTTTTTTTTTTTTTGAGGTAAAAGATCGAAATTTTTTATTCAAAGAGTAAGTAAATCCGTATGCAAAAGGTAAGAGAATGGGCACACACCAGGCTAGCCCTAGAGCCACATAAAAGAAAACTAGGCTACCCCCAAGACTAGGACGTGGGTAACTATAGCCCCATGGTCAAAAGTTTCCTTGAGTATTTGAAAGTTTTTGATATGTCTCCAACACCACTAAAGCTCCCTCCAAGATTGCCATAGGTTGTGTCTAAACTTTCTCAAAGTAAACTTTGTTTCTCCCTCCATGATCCGATGTTGACAAAATTGTTCTTGTAGTAGCTTGTTTGGATGTCATTTCTCTTTCTTCCTCTCCATTTTTATTTTATTTCCCCTATTTTATTAGTTTAGATAAAAACCCATTTGTATATTGTTTGATTATTTGTTGGTTGAGGCTTGGATTTTCTTGGTTATGGGGTTCGGATTTGTGGTTGTGCTGATGGTAGTGGGTTCTATATTTGCAGCTAGTGTTGGTGTGTTTTGATTTTGTTGGGATTTGTAGTGGCTTCTTCTTCCCAAATCTGGTCTTGCTGAGTTTTGTTCAAAGGCTAGTATCAGTCTTCACTTCACAAGCGAGTAAAGTTTTCCCATTCTATGCAAACTATTGAGTATTAATTTTTGTGGATCCCACAACTTTACATAAAGTTGAGTTTTTCAATTGAAATACCCACCAAGAATTTTTAGTGAAACACAGAAATGAGTAAAGTTATGAGAAATTTTGAGTTAGAATTATGAGAATTGGGTAATGGGTTTGAGTGATGAGATATGAGTGACCTCCAAACCAAACATGCCCTTAGATTTTGAAATTATTCTGCTCGGTGTTTCTGTTTGAGATGTAAATCCCATGTTTTCCAATAATATCTATCTCTCTCTCTCACCCAAAATAGTTCGTTAGTACAATAATAGGGGATTGAGATTTGAATCATAAATGTTTTTGTTAGACATACCAAAAAATGTTAATTGAGTTGCAAGGGTTTTTAACATCCATATTGCATATTTTGTGCTAAAATGTTATCACATGAGTATGAAATTATAACCGAAGCACAAACACTAAAGAAGCAACTAATCTTGATGAAGAAAATTTCAATGATTAACGCTAGGGATACACCCCTTCACACATCTAAATCCACATCCTCTTTGTTGTCAACTTTTGATTGAATTTCAGCACTTTCACATGGGTCCACCACATGTACTTGAAATTATTGAAATCCAATCAATAGATAACACACAAGCAAGATGTAGATTTGAGTGGGTGGGAATGGGTGTGCCCTAATATTACTCAATTTCAATTGGCGATTATTATACCAAAACAAACAAGATTGTTTTGTTTTTTCTCCGCATTAGACAGAAATAATAGCAAAATGGTGCCATTTGACTAGCGAGGGTGAGAGAACAAATTACTTTTTAAAATAGTTTCTTTAAAAAAAAAAATAAACAAAGGATTTGAAAATTTTAGTGTGTTTTATGAATAATTCAATAACTATAATGGGAGGTACTTAAACATTGGATGTCTTCATGGGAAACACAGTATCAATCAATTTAGTTGAAAGGCTCTTGATAAAATTTTAATATTTTTTTATTTGAATTTTTTAAATATATATGTCCTATTTTAATTGGACCAATGTACAATCATTTAAAGGGAAGGTATAAATTATCAATTTTGGAAGTAAGAGTAAGATAATTATCTAATCATTTTACGCATGTAATTTTTGGGCTTGGGTCAAATATGAATAGGCACATACATTACACTATCACAATTCACATGCTGACATAGCCCAACCATGAATTTGCCTAAGCCTAGCCCATTTGCACCTCAATAGTGTCGAGAAAAAGAACTCAATGAAAAACATTATCCACATCAGTTCATCCCACCAAGAGCTTGAACTACCGTTCTAAAAGAAAAACTATCTGTAAGCATAGGAGCCAAAGGATAAGAGAAATGGATGGGATACAGCAAGTGGCCTTACCCATCCTTGGAATTGTAGCAGCTGCTGCTGCTACCTTCTATGCTGTAAGCTTTTCTGAGCTTAGAGAGGTAGCTTTCTCCTCCTCAGTCCTCACTAAATTAATAATAGTTTGAGACACTTCTCTGATTTCTTTTGGACTTGCAGAAATCATTTGATGATTTGGAGGACTCTGAGACTGAAAATGGAGGATTCAAGTATGTGAGCTCAAGGGAGAGACGGGCAAGAAAAAAAGCAGAGAAACAAGTCAAAAGTTGAACACAGACAGCAAAGTTCTTGGCTGCTGCTGTATGAGTATTTTCTTCTTTTATCACTTGGCGCGCGTTGTAACAGATTCTACTGTTTAGTGTGTAATATGCTTTTTATTGGTGTTATAACCATTATGATTTACCGTAAAAGTTTATCGTTATGTTTTATTTATTAGACTTTGATTGTCGTAAATTTTTTTTTTAGAAGATGATTGTCGTAATTTGCAAAGCACTTTCTTCTAATCAGTAGTAATTCTACCATACCCCATTAATGTTGTTTTGATTTTGACCCTTAATTTAATTTAAGGGAATACTTATTATTGGTAAAGCAGGTCATATATATAAACAAAGAAAAACAAATCACTTTTCTTTCTACGCTTCTTTTTCTCTCAAATTGAGGATATTTCCATAATTATAAAGATATGTAGGTTTATCGGTCTTTTAGAGGTTTTAGAAATAGGGTCATTCTACCATTTCCTCGATTTTTTTATGGATATGTAACCCACCTTCTGAACTATTAAATTAGTGTTGTTTTGATCTTGACCCTTAATTTAATTTAAGGGAATACTTGTTACTGGCAAAGCAGGCCATGTATATAAACAAAGAAAAAAAAAAAAAATCACCATTCTTTCTACGCTTTAGAACTCTCTCTACGCTTCTATCTGTAAGCTTCTTCTCTCTCAACTTCTTTCTCTTCCAAAACAACTACAAGACCAGAGCCATCACTGCTAAACAAAACCCTAAGCTTGACCCACAATATAAGAAACATAGTATTTCAATTCCAGCCGCTCTCTGCTCCCACGACGGTATTAACCTAGACCGTTAAGGCCGTCAAAAAGGTCACACACTCTCTCTCTTTACTCTTTTATGGGTTTTTTTTTGACAATCAACAGATGAGATATATGTGAATTGTCTTAACTTTTATTCCCTGTTACTAATCCGATTATTAATTGCTTTAGTTTGGGTGTTGTTTGTTTTGAAGGTCGATTTGGATTACAAGAGTTCATTAAGATTCTAAGTTTCATTGAGGATGTTGGGTTGAATATTCACCACAATGAGGTTTCTGAATATCAAATTATGTTGCTATCTAACAACAAATGAGAACCAAAACATGAGATAATTATTGTTGCAATTTTGTGATTTTGTATGACTGACTTGCCTTGGTTGTTTTAATGAGTCGGCATGCTCTTTGCAAGGACAACTCAATCATGGATTTAAAAAGAAGGCATGCCAAGTGCTTGAGGAAAGTTCTTATAGAATTGCAAATAGGGGTTTCTCTCAACCTTTTATTTTAGACCTCTGTCCTTGAAAAAGGCATGCCAAAATTAACTGCCTAACTGAAGGGAGTTGTTTGTTGTGTTGTTTCGAGAAGGCATCAACTTTTTAAAGCTTGCATGCATCGTTTTGTTTTTTAAATGTATTTGCTTTTAGATTGTTAGTACGCCATGGCATTATATGTTTCATTATGTATTCTTAAACGTTTTGTGGACAATGGGAAAAATATTTTAAAGTTTTTGCGTGATACTGAGCTTGTTTAATTCATTTTGCAGTGGCGTTGGATTAATTAAGTTCTATTATTGCAGCTGGATGGGAAGTATGTCATTTATTCTTACACTGGGTGGAGTGATGAAGATTTTACCATCGAATGATGAAGTACTTTGTTGTCTGTAAACCACCTATTAATGGGTGTTTTGAGGAAAGAGTTCCCAGAATTGTTTGAATCAAATCACTTAAAATGCATTTGACAAAGTTTTATACAATTTGTTTTTCTACATGGCAACCCCACTATTCCTTTAAGGAGCTCTTCTTCTTCTTCTTCTTCTTCTTCACCAATATAACTGCATTAAAATACTTCAAAAGAACCAGAGACAATGTACTTGAGGGTTAAGTGCAAAACCTGCCCCATTTGCTAGCCAGCTACAACTATATGGACAAAATTTAAATACAGTATCTTATGTATTGTTGTTCCTTAGGTTCCTATTTTAAGATTCAGCCATGTGACTATTTAACTAAAAAAAATACTTTCGTTTTATGAGAAAAAATTCATATAACAAAATCTTAAGAGGAGAATTTAAGGATCAACACCTAAGTACTGTATCTAAGTTTTGCCCAAAAATAAAAGTCATACTCTCCTCGGAAAAACATTTTACATGTTGATGAGGAATAGCTATGCTAGGTGAGACTGGCGTGTGTCCTGATCAAGGTGAAAATTGAAATGTTTACTTCCACTTGAAGGTGGGCTTAAGATTATTTTCATGAGGCACTTGTAATAAGCCTATAACTAGGTGCTCTTAATGAGACCTGTAACTGCACTTGATCAGTCCAGGTATGTGCTTGGCAAAAACAGGTGTGTATTACCAATAGGTTTATGCCGCTAAGATGTACTAATATATATATATATATATAAACAAATAAATAAACAAACAAACAAATAAATAAATGACTAATATATCCCTATTAATCTCACATATTAATGTTAATTAAAAAAAGATAAATATTAAGAAAATGACCTCAACTATGTTATTTTAGAGGGAAATATGCCTTGAATGTGATGGGAGCTATCAAGGGAAATACGTAGGAAGTTAATTGGTATATTCGAAGATTTATGGAAGAAACCAAGATAATTCTAGTTGATTTTTATTGTGTTTTTGTTTTTAGGAAGTATTTGAACACAACTTTGAAGTGGTCACATGTTATTAGTGGAGAAAAAGTGATGGATTCATATGAAAGCAATTGTACATCATTCACATTTGACTACTTCATCAAATTATGGTAAAAGTTGTAGCCTTAAAAGAGCCATTATATTATGGTGGGGGCCATACATGTTGCTTTGTGGGAAACAAATTCCTCTACCAGAAGAATGAGATGGTATGGACCCTATTAGCTTTTGTTTGATTCCTGTTAATGAAATGAATATTCAAGGGCAAAAAACATTAAAAGAATCAAAGTTTTACCAGGACCACCATTTTGAGTCCTTCAAGGCTATCACAATATTATATATAAGAATCCTTAGAGTATATAAAAAAAACTTCATCAAGAAATACAAGAGATAGATTATATTTGAATTACTTCTTCTCAAGTGGTCATCCATCGCATCATATTATTTAGGATACTAATACATATGTCTTTCTCTTTACTATTGATGTTTCTCTATTTCTCAGTGTCCATTCCAATAAGAGCTTATATATATATATATATATATATATATATATAGAAGGAGATAAAGATCGAAGCAACTAAAAGAAGACAAGGTGATTGATTATATGGCTTAGTTTCAACTTCTAATAAATAGGTCTTGCTTACACTCGGGAGTTAGTGTGGGCTACTGTCAGCCGCCTATGTGAATGAACAAAGTAGAGAGAGATGGAAATTGACTTTTTAATAGCCAATTATGTTAAAATTGGACTTTCCAATATGTTCTAGGAACAAATACCTTAAGGCTTGAGAATGAAGAACTTGTAGAAACTAAAAGAAACCTAAAAATGTTTTTGTTGTGGTATTGTATGTATATAGTAGTAGGCCAATTTGCAACTTGCACCCAACACCCTCATTAAATTGATTTGGAATTACCAATATGTTCTTGGAAAAAAAAAGGAATAACAAAAGAGTTAGAAATGGAATAACAACAGGTGAGACTTGATGCAAAGACATAATGGTCAAAATGATAAACTATGAGAGAGAGAGAGAGAGATCAGTGCTTTTGTGGCACTAATATGTCTTCAACAAAGAAAACCTTTCATTGCTATTAGGGTTCTCTTAGACTTAGCTGGTGGAGGCTCTAGTGACTCAAATAAGGCTAACACTTATCATTATGGTCAAAATGATAAACTATAAATGACAAAATTATTTTGTTTAAAATTTTTAAAAGGGTCAGTTTTTTCGTTTTTGGTAAAATTGGTTAATTGAGCTTAATTGTTTTTAACTTTATTATTAGTAATTTTTGTTGTTGGGCTAATTTTTTGGGATGTTTATTTTGTTTTAGATTTTAGATCTAAATTTTTTTAGTAGCATTTAAAAGGAGGAAAATGCTAGAGTTACAAATTTTTTTACAAATTGTAATTATGATGAGTGATTATTATTAAGTAGAAAAGTGACGTCAGTGGTGGGCCCAAATGTAAAAGTACTGTCAGATGTGATATCATTACTGTCCAATACGATGATGAAACTGTCAAATGTGAGAAAAAAATAGGGTACCACGGAATATGATAAAAATACAGTCAAAAGTGATGTTGGTACTGGTCAATATGATAATGGAACTGTCAAATGTGAGAAAAAAATAGGATACCATTGAATGTGACAAAAGTACAATTAAATTTGATGTTGGTACTGCCTAATATGACAATAGAACCATCAAATGTGAGGAAAAAAAAAAGGAACCATCAAATGTGACAATAGTAAAGTCACATGTGATATTGGTACTGCACAAAGTGAGGATGGAACCATCAAATGTGATAAAAAAAAAAAAAGGGAACCACCTAATGTGGTAAAAGTATTGTCAAATGTGATGTTAGTACTGTCGAATGTGACAGTGGAATCATCAAATGTGAGAAAAGAAAATAAGGGAACTATTAAATGTGACAAAAGAACAGTAACATGTGATGTTGGATGTTGGAACTACACAATATGAGGATAAAACCATCAAATGTGAAAAAAAAAATTAAGGAACCATCGAATGTGACAAAAGTACAATCACATGTGATGTTGATACTGCACAATGTGAGGCTGGAACCGTCAAATGTGAGAAAATAAAAATGAGAACCACCTAATGTGACAAAAGTACTATCAAATGTGATGTTGGAACTACACAATATAAGGATAAAACCGTCAAATGTGATGTTTTGGTAACTTGGTATAGCAAGTTGCCTACTAGTAGGTATTACCCTTTAAAAAAAATAAAAAAGGGTATCATAGAATTATTGTAAAAACTGATTTGGGAAGAATGATTTCATTGAATAATTAGAATTACAATACTAATCTATATGTATAAGCCAAAAACAAGATTAACTAACTGACTCATAGAAAAGGTGCTAACAGAAACAAAATTAACACTAACAGATCTAGGAATGTGTGTCACGTGTGAGTTTACTAAACAAACACATAAAATCAACTAAACTATAACTCGTTCTTTTGTCCTTCTGGTTCTTGACTTCCCCTATTCTTTGTGTTGTCTGCAACAACTATTTGTTCAACGACAGCTTTAGCTTGACTAGAAATCTTCTTTATTTGATACTTGCCCTCAAGATGGAATGAGGGTAAATGAATATTGATCAGTCCCATCTTGGAAATAAGCTTTGAGAAGTGATTAAAGCTCAAACCCATAGTTAATAGATCAGCCAATTGGCATTGAGTCCTAACATGAATCAACTTAATCACCTTAGCCAACACTTTGTCCCTTACTACATGGCAGTCAATCTCTATGTGTTTGGTCCCTTCGTGGAACACTGAATTAGAACCAATATGAAGAGTTGATTAACTATCACAGAAAAGTAAGGCTTCTCTCTCATGTCTTACTTGAATATCCCTTAGAAGATAAAGGATCCACACCACCTCACATGTAGCTACTACTATGGCCCTGAACTTAGCCTCTGTAGAAGATCTTGAAACAGTGGACTGTTTCTTAGATTTCCAAGAAACCAAGGAATCTCCAATAAAAATGCAATATCCAATCACTAACCTTCTTGTGTCTAGACATGAAGCCCAATCTGAATCTGTAAAGCCCTTCACATGTAACTCTAATGCAGTTGAAAAGAACACCCCTTTCCTTGGTTCATTCTTCAAATACTACAAGACGCTATAAGCTGCTTCTAGGTGTGTTTTCTTGGCTTGGACATAAACTGACTCAACTTATGAACAACATAAGTGATGTCAGGTCTAGTAATTGTCAAGTACAACAACCTCCCTACTAACCTTCTGTACTTACTTGGGTCATTAAATTCACCATCATACTTGCTCAGCTTGAGGTTCTGCTCCATTGGAACTGTAGATGGTTTACAACCAAGCATACTAGCATCACTTAGAACTTCTAGTGCATACTTCCTTTGACAAAGAGCTATACCTTTGTTAGTCCTTTCAACTTCTAGACCAAGAAAATACTTTAAATCTCCCAAATCCTTGAGCTTGAACCCTTGATCCAATTAGACCCCTTGAACTGATCAACCTTGGCTTTGTCATTGCTAGCAATCAACACATCATCCACATAGACCAGTAAAACAATAAAAGACTCCCCTTCTTGTCTAGTAAACAATGAGTAGTTTGCCTTTGACTGAACAAATCCTAATTGAACCAAAGCTTCGGAAAATTTAGAGAACCATTGTCGAAAAGCTTGCTTCAAACCATGAAGAGACTTGTTTAGCTTGCAAACCATCTCCCCCTTGCTATGAAAGCTAGGTGGAAGAGCCATGTAAACATCTTCAATCAAATCTCCATGAAGGAATGTATTGTTCATATCAAGTTGGCTTAAAAACCAGCCTTTCATAGCAGCCACTGCCAACAAAACATTTCATAGAAACCATTTTGGCAACAAGTGAGAATGTTTCAATGTAATCCAAGCCCTCTTTCTGTGTGAACCCGTACTTTCTTTATACCTTTCCATAGAACCATCAGATCTATACTTAACTCTGTAAACCCACTTACAACCAATTGCCTTTTCGTTAGGTGGGAAAGGAGTAAGAGTCTAGGTATGATTAGCCTCCAATGTTGCAATTTCAACATCCATGGTAGCTTGCCATTTAGGGTCAGACATAACTTGATGATAGTATTATGGTTCAACAATAGCAGATATGGAACAACAAAGGTTTTACAGGATGGTGACAAGTGGTCATATGAAAGAAAAGAAGAAAGGGGATGAGATGTACCTGATTGAGACAGATCAGAAGTAGGAATTGAGGTTACTTGACTGCAATGGTAAGCCTGAAGGTAGGATGGAGGTTTGGAAGTCCTAGTAGACCTTCTAAGATGAGAATTAGGAACCAAAACCTCATTTGGAGCCTTAGGTCCCTGAGGTAAATCCTCATCAATGTCATGATGAATATCAATGATTGTAGCATTAGAAATAGTATGGGAAGAAGTGGAAGGAATGGAAGAAGGTTGGGAAGGATTATCATAAAAAGAAGAGGGTATGGGTGCCGACATGGAAGGAAGTGGAATGAAAGAGGAAGAAGAAGAAACAACTTCAGTCACAGAAAAGGGAAAAACCTTTTCATGAAAAACAACATATCTAGAGATAAGAACAATGTGAGATAAAAGATTAAAAAGCTTGTAACTCTTGACATTGTAGGGACAGCCAATGAAAACACATTTTCTAGCTTTAGGAGAGAATTTGGAAGGTTTAGGACCAGTGGTTGAAGCAAAGCATAGAAAACCAAATGCCCTAAGGTGTGAATAAGAAAGAACTTTTCTAAATAGAAGTTCATTGGGAGTTTTGTTATGTAAAAGGGGAGAGGGTAGTCTTTGATTAAATAGACACACACAATCACCCCAGAAAAAAAGAGGCAGATTAAACTGAATTTGCAAAGCCCTTGTAGTGGATAAAATGTGCTGGTGTTTTCTCTCCACAACAGAATGTTTTTTTTGTGGAGAATAAATGCAGCTAGCTTGGTGAATGATGCATGATAAAAATTAGAAAGCTTGAACTCAAGGGCATTATCAGACCTAAAGTATTTGATTTTGATATTGAATTGAGTGAAAACCATGTTATAAAAGGAAACAATCAAGGCTTTTGCTTCAAATGTTGCCTTCATTAGAAAAAGCCAAGTAGCTCTAGTTGCATATCTATAAACATCTAAGGTAGGAACAAAAAAAGGACCCCAAATATCCATATGCATCAAATCAAAAGGAGAATCACACATGTTATTATTGAAAGGAAATGGTAATCTCTTTTGTTTTGCCAATGGACAAATAGTACATTGTTTGGTACAACAATTATGCAAGAAAGGAAATACATTGCTCAAAGATTGAAGTTTAAGATCAGATGGATGTCCTAGTCTAAAATGCCACAAAGAATATAGATTATTGTGGTGATTAATAGAAGAAAAAGCAGTAAAAGAGCTGATGTTATGCCTGGATAGAAAATCAACAAGAGAAGTAGAAGCTGATAATAGGCTTGATTGTTGCAGCAAGTATAGACCATCAGACATCTACCCCACTCCAATTGTGCTCCAGTTGGTAAGGACCTGTATAAAGAAATAAGCAGAAAGGAAAACAAGACAAAGGGGTTGTGTCTTAGTCGTGGAAGTAACAGATAAAAGATTAAAGGAGAAAAAGGGTACACAAATGACATTTGTAAGGGTTATATGTGAAGAAAGTTGAATGGTTCCAACATGAGTAACAACAACTGCTTCCCCATTAGGAAATTGAACCATGGTATGTGAAATAGCAATAATAAAGGTTAATAAATCCACAGAACAAACTATGTGATCAGTTGCGCCAGTATCAATAACCAAGTCTTCCTATTATAAGCTTTTCTAATAACAATCTTAGTAGAAAAGATTGAATGTTTATGATTCAAAGGAATACCTGCTATTGTGTTATTAGGAAAACCCACAGTATTAGCCATGTGACATTCCTGCCTTGTAGAATTCTACTGAGGTGGACTTGGTAGTGCACCAATCAAGGCCAGCAATTGTTGGTACTGATCTAGTGTGAAAGAAGGAGCATCAGTGGTGATAGGATCATGACCAGGCACACTTTCTTGAGGAGACATCACCATGTAATTGTGGGGTTGATCTGGAGTAATAGAAGAGACTAGATGGGCCATGGACTTGTTCTTGAACTTATAAACTAGTGGGAAACCATGTAATTTGTAACACTTGTCAATGGTGTGACCTAGCTTGCCACAATGAGTGCATAAAGACCTCTCTTTTCCCTTACTATTAGAACCCTCATTAGAAGTAGTAAAATTCTAGCTCTTGGTGGCTAGAACAATGGATTCAACCCTTGTGCCCAAACTAACACTCCTTTGCATCTCTTCTTGGATCAACAAAGAGTACACCTTGTTGACAGAAGGCAAAGGATCCATGAGTAAAATCTGAGTCCTGACTTGGGAAAAATAATCATTCAGTCCCATAAGGAAAGGGCTTTTGGTTCACATTGCATTGACATTTTCCACAAGTGCATAAAGGAAAGGGACTAAAGCTTTGTAATTGATCCTAGTAGACCTTTAATTGTGTGAAGAAATCAGTGATTGAGGTTTCACCTTGATGAAGCTCTGAGATTTGCTTATACAAGTTGAAGATCTTTGGTCCATTCTTGTGACAAAAAGTCTCCTTTAGATCGTTCCAAATTTCCAAAGCAGTATCTCTATAGATGACACTAGCTTGGATCTTTGGTGAGACTGAGTTGATTATCCAAGTCCCTACTATATTGTCTGCATGAATCCAGGCTTGGATTGCAGAGGGAGAGTCCACAATTGGAGATGACAAAGTGAGAGAGCCATCTATGAAGCCAAGCTTATTCTTAGCAATGAGAGATTTCCTAACAAATCGAGCCCAAGCTGGATAATTTTCTCCACCAATTAGAGGTTGAGAAACGAGGAAAGCACCTGGATTCTCTCCATGGTGCAAGAACAAAGGATCATTCACATTTGATGAATCCTATGTTGAAGATTGAGTTTCAGAGGTTGAAGCAGTAGCCATGACAGTGGTAGCCATGGAAGGAGCCTCGAAGCTTTTGAAGGAAAATGAAAGAAAGATTCCCAAATTTTGTTAGAAGAGAAAAGGTGCTAACAGAAACAAAACTAACACTAACAGATCATGGCACGTGTGTCACGTGTGAGTTTACTAAACAAACGCATATACAATCAACTAAACTACAAGTCGTTCTTCTGTCCTGGTTCTTGATTTCCCCTGTTCTTTGTGTTGTCTGCGGCAACTATTTCTTCAGCAGCAGCTTTAGCTTGACTAGAAATCTTCTTTATTTGATAATTGCCCAAAACTTAATTGTTGAGCACTGCACTTCTTCTTGGCGTCATATGGAGTGATGTAATTAACAACTCATTTGATGATCAAATTCAATCATTTGACCTCCGACGAAGGAGCTGTAGTACCCACCTTTGGCTTGCTCCATTTTGCTGCGCCTAGGCAATAGGATACTATTACTAAGGAGACTTCATCACATTGAGTAGTGCAATTTCTGAGATGACGGTCTTTCTCTTTAAAAGTTTCCTATAAGATAATAATTTAAACATTCAATTATTTTCATGTGAATTTAAATGGGTCAATACAATTTACATGAAACAACCCAAAACAGTGAAGGGGTCTATAAAATAAAGAGTAGAACAACAACTGAGTATCGATTATGTATTTTTTTGTGGATAAAAAAATATATTGATTTTTACCTCAAAGCTCCGGCATTTTTTCCCACCTAAATCTCTTAACTATTTTCAAGAAATGTGCAAACAAAGTATACTTTACTGTGCATGCGTGACCAACCAAAACGGAGGTGTCTGAGACTTGAGAAAGGTACAAAGAGAATGCAAATTCTCTACTACACTTTTTATATTTCACTTTCTGCTTTACCAGTCATACTATGCAATGTGTCTAGATTTTTTATTTTTATTTTTATTTTTAATTTTAAAATTCGAGTATTTTATATAAAAAAGTAAAAGATCAACACCTAAGTGATAAAAAAAAAAAAAAATTATTAGCTGTCATAAAAGAACCATATTATGGAACTATTCTAGAGGATCCCTATTATATATTGGATAACAAATTATTAGCTGTCATGCTAATATTTTATGTTTCCATTCTTCAATAACCGCTTAAAAGAACAACAAAATAGTACAACCCGCTTAAAAGAACTTGCCACGTTGTTGACGGTTTGTAAAAATGTTATACTATGTCCAATAATTTGTTACTAACATTTGTTAATTAAATCTTAAAGCTATGACATTATTGGTTACAATAGGTTATATTGGTAACAGTTTTTATTTTCTATTTTTAAAAACTTGTTTTTGGGAATATAAAGAAAAAAAAACAATTTTCTTATATTTTAGAAATAAAAAATATGTTAGGTTAGTTGGAAAAAAAAAAAAAAAACTAAAATATGTTGTTACTAGGATTTAAACTCTATTGCTAATTTATTAAATGAGATAGTTTCATTAAATTAAATGCGTATTTTCATTGAATTTTGAAAATTAAAAACTGAAAACAGCTGCATGTTTTCAGTTTCTTTCATAAATTGAGTTTTGAGAATAATTTTTGTTTTCTGTTCATTTTGAGTTGCCAAACAAATTTTTTAGTTTCAAAAATAGAAAATTGTTTTTGGAAACAGAAAATAAGTTACCAAACATAATAATTTGGAGACTATATATCCTAAAAAAAAGTTTCGGTAATAACAAAAAAAACAATCATTACCGAGTCCTTGTCAAAATTTAGAAATTTGCATATTCCTGTAAGGGTGTGATTGTTTATTTATGGATAATTTGTAACTGATAACAGTATGAAAATTTGCATATGGATAACAATAACTACCATAGAGATTAAAGTCAGGGTTAGATTCCCTATATAAATATGCTCATTAGCCATATAAGGAAAGGACACACACAAGCTTTAAGAGTTTGTGAAGATGTCTAGATATTGGACTGAAGTTCTTGTCATTGCTAGTTTAGCTTGCCTATATACATGCTCATTCGGAGCAAATATTTCATATGATTCAAATGCCATAATTATTAATGGAGAGCGGAGGATTATATTATCGGGCGCAATCCATTATCCACGCAGCACAGTGGAGATGTGGCCTGATATTATTCAAAAGGCAAAGGATGGTGGACTTGATGCAATAGAATCATACGTCTTCTGGGATCGCCATGAACCTCAGCGTCGCAAGTATGATTTCTCAGGAAATCTAGACTTTGTCAAGTTCTTCAAGCTGGTTCAAGATGCTGGACTCTACGCCGTTCTACGTATTGGTCCTTACGTATGTGCGGAATGGACCTATGGGGGTTTCCCTTTGTGGTTACACAATTTGCCGGGTGTTCAGTTAAGGACAGATAATGAGGTGTACAAGAATGAAATGCAAACATTCACAACCAAGATAGTGAACATGTGCAAAGAAGCAAGTTTGTTTGCTTCACAAGGGGGGCCAATCATCATTGCACAGATTGAAAACGAGTATGGGAACATCATGGGTCCTTATGGAGCAGCAGGGAAATCCTACATTCAATGGTGTGCTAAAATGGCCGTATCCCAAAACATTGGCGTCCCCTGGATTATGTGCCAACAATCAGATGCTCCACAACCCATGATCAATACTTGCAATGGTTTTTATTGTGATAATTTTACACCAAACAATCCTAAGAGTCCAAAAATGTTCACTGAGAATTGGACTGGATGGTTCAAGAATTGGGGTGGCAAACACCCTTTCAGAACTGCTGAAGATGTGGCATTCTCAGTTGCACGATTTTTCCAAACCGGTGGAGTTTTCAACAACTATTATATGTACCATGGAGGAACCAACTTTGGACGCACAGCTGGAGGTCCATACATCACAACTTCTTATGATTACAATGCCCCACTTGATGAATATGGGAATTTCAATCAACCTAAATGGGGGCATCTCAAGGATCTCCATGCTGCCCTCAAATTGGGAGAAAAGATTCTTACTACTGGCAATAGGACTTCCAAGCAATATGGCAACAACGTTTATCTGACCACATACACAAACGCTAGCGATGGGAGCAGATTCTGTTTCTTGAGCAATTCAGATGGTTCACATGATGCCAATGTTGACTTGCAACAAGATGGCAAGTACTTTGTGCCTGCTTGGTCTGTCAGCATTCTTGAAAACTGTAACAAGGAAGTGTACAACACTGCAAAGGTTAATGCCCAAACATCAATTATGGTTAAGAAACAAGTTGGTAGCAGCCGTCATCATAAACGGCTCTCTTGGGTGTGGGCACCAGAGGCAATAAAAGACACACTAACTGGAAAAGGTAGATTCAAAGCAGATCTACTCCTTGATCAAAAGCAAACAACAGCTGATTCTAGTGACTATTTGTGGTACATGACTAGTGTTAACATGAATGGAAAATCATCTTCTTTGGAGAATGTGACTTTGCGTGTAAGAACCCAAGGTCATGTTCTTCATGCTTTTGTTAATCGAAAGTTCGTTGGTTCTCAATGGGGCACAGATGGTAAATACAGTTTTGTGTTGGAGAAACCTGTATCTCTAAAGCCCGGGACTAACATTATAACTCTACTTAGTGCCACAGTTGGATTGGCAAATTATGGTTCCTTCTTTGATCTTGTGTCGGTTGGTATAGTGGGGGGTCCTATTGAATTGATTGGAGCCAATTCTACTTGGAATATATCAACCAACCAATGGTCTTACAAGGTAGGATTGAATGGTGAGGCCAACCAACTATACAATCCAAATAGGGCCCATCTGAGGAGGTGGAAAGCTACTCAAAATGTTCCTGTAGGGAGACTTATGACATGGTATAAAACCACTTTCAAAACTCCTTCTGGTACAGATCCTGTGGTGGTGGACTTGCAAGGTATGGGCAAAGGTCAGGCTTGGGTGAATGGAAAAAGCATTGGACGCTATTGGCCTTCATTCAATGCTGATACCAATGGATGCAGTGATTCATGTGATTACCGTGGAGGGTACTTTTCTGAAAAATGCGTGACAAATTGTGGCAATCCAACCCAAAGGTGGTACCATGTGCCAAGATCATTCCTTAAGAATGACGGAAATACATTGATTTTGTTTGAAGAATTCGGTGGAAATCCTCTGAATGTGTCTTTCCAAACAGTCACGGTTGGAACAGTGTGTGGAAATGCATATGAGGGCCACGAATTGGATCTTTCATGCCAAGGTGGGCAAACCATCTCAGAAATCAAATTTGCAAGTTATGGGGACCCTCAAGGAAAGTGTGGTTCATTCAAGAAAGGTTCTTGGGAGGCTAGCAGTAGTTTCTCTGTGGTGGAAAATGCATGCATTGGGAGGGAAAGTTGTTCTGTCTCTGTGTCATCTGCAACATTCGGAACATCCAACCTAGGCAGTGTCAATGGAAGATTGGCAGTGGAAGCTGTCTGCTAAGTTAATTAACTTCACCCATCTATTGTATTTCTCTAATTTTATCGGGCTATGTTTGTTTCGCACACTGTGTTTTAATAATCTGAAAACATGAGTTTAACGTGAGTTAAAGTCACGTTTTTCAGTTACAAAAACACAGACACAATGAAAGAGTTTTTACCAATATTGCACTCTCAAATCATTACTCTCATTCTATTTTTGTGTGAAAGAGTTTTTACCAATATTGCATTTTGAATCCTTTCTCCAATTCTATTTCCACCTTTTTAGCATGACATGTTGCTTATATTCGTTTCTTTTTCTAAAATGTCAACTTTTAGCTGCATTTTGGTGATTCATGATACTATTATAAGCTTTTGTAACAACTAGCAAAGCACTTGCGCGATGCGCAAATAATACTTTAAAATATCGTGTGAAAAACTTATATAGAATGTTCAAAGAATGTTTAAATAATAACGTAAAGTAAAGTCACTATAGCATAAAAGGTTTTTGTTGAATTAAAATAATTCGAAATTAAGGGGATAATTAAAGAATATTTTATTTTATTTTATTTTAGTCTCAAGAGGAAGAGGACAAAGAATTTAGACCATAGCATAATAGTTATAGAAATTAGATAAAGTAACAAATTGGTCGATGAAAATAAAAAGTTTAAAATTACACGCACATATCCATTATATTTTTTTACTTAAAATAAAGAGCCATTAAAGTATAGAAGAACAACATAGAAATACTGTAGTTTAAACAATGACAAAATCATTTTAATCTACTCCATATATTGGTGTTTATTGTGCAGTGTAATAAGTTATTTGTTATAGTGGTAGGTTCAATGAAATATCATTCTAATATATTTTTAATATGATATTTATGTATATTTCCATGATATGAATATTTTATTGTTCATATATATTTTGAACAATAAAACAAAGAAGAACAACGTAGGAATATTTTAGTTTAAATAATGATAAAAGCATTTTACTCTATTTCATATATTGATTTTTATTATGAGGTGTAGTAAGTTATTTGTTCTCTTAATCATAGTTTTTGTTTCTTTAATATATTAGAGTTAGCATAAGTTATTTATGATATCATATTAATATTTAGTTGGCTTTTAGAAATATCATATAATTTTTATGATGTCATGTTTATGTTAGTAGATTATGATAGTGATAGGTTCAATGAAATATCATTCTAATAAAATTTTATATGATATTTATGTATATTTCCATGAAATATGCATATTTTTATTGTTCATGTTTATTTTGAAATATTAAAATATTCTTACTAAAAAAATTTACTTCTCAACTTGGGATCATATTGTGAAGTATGTTGAACAGATCCATTTTCAAAGACAATTTGAAAGAAAAGATCAAATTTTTTTTTTTTAAAGTTTTTTTTTGGACAAGAGAGCAAAAAAATGTGAGATGGAAGGCTAAATAAAAAATTAATGTAGCAAAGTCACATGATAGAACCTCATTGTCTCTCATGTTAGATTTTTAGTTTCTTATATAAAAAGATAATCAATAAACTATATATATATATATATGTGTGTGTGTGTGTGTGTGTGTCCAAACTTGGTAAGGATGGGGTGTAAATCCCATATTTTACATCATCCAATATCAGTATTTTACTTAAAATTTAATACATCCTACCACACCTAATAACATCTCAATAAACTCCTAATTTGGTTGGATTTATATGGGTATTAGAATTGATTGGGTGTGGTTGTGCTTATTCTTAAATATGTAATAAAATGATGTGGCATATTGATATTGAAGGGGTATAACATAAGTTTTACACCGCGTCCCTACAGAATTTAATCTCTCTCTCTCTCTCTCTCTAAATATATATATATATATATATATATATAATATAATATTAGTGCACACTTATTAATCATTAGTATGTGCATTTAATCTAGGGACACATTCAGTGAACAAATATTATCTATACTACTATTTAAGGGGTTGCACCTATTTGGACTGGATTTTTTTTTAGTTCCAAAATACCCCTATTCCCTAGGTTTAAGTAGGAACAAAATTAAAGGATAGTTCGGTAAAAATACTTCTAACTTTTACTAAAACATTGCCTACAAAATAGGACCACAAATTTTTTATTTTTTATTTTACAATTTCAAGCAAAATAAATCCTAAATTTTACGATTTTAGAATCCTCTATTAATGGCCTACTGACCAACACGGTTTTACATTTAAAAAAAAAAAAAGTTTTAGGTATTTTTATTCCTAAAAGTTGGCCTATTATTTAGAAGCAGTTTCCTCCACAATTTTTAATTTTATCTTTAAAGATAACTACCCCAATATCATTTTTCTCTTTCAAACTTTACGTATATAGCAATTGCTTACAGAGTCATCATATGAACGGTTGGTTTTTTTTTTTTTTTTTTCCTTCTTATTTTACTTTGTATTTTGCAATTATATTCTAACACAATTGATTCTCTATTTTCTATATAGTGATGAGATGGTGAAGTTGAAGTAAATGCAAAGGAATTTAAGAAACTTTAAGAACCTAAAAATTCATTGATAGAATCCTCACATGAACAGTTGGTACATTTTTTTTTTCTTTCTCATTTAGCTTTGCATTTTGCAACTATTTTCTAACAAAGTTGATTCTCTATTTTCTGTATAGGGAAGAAAGGGTGGAGTTGAAGTAAATGCAAAGGAATTTAAGACCCAAACAATTTATTGAAGGTATTTTCTTAAATTATTAGTAGAAAATTTAATTAAAATTTTGCATAAAATTTTTTCATTCTAATTATAGGCTTATCTCTTTTGTGTTCAACGGGAACCCAAGTAGTGTACTTAACTAATGCAGCCTGGATGTAACAACCATTTAAAAAAAAAAAAGAGTTTGTTATTTGGCAAAGGTGAATTATTTGTTGATATGAGTTCATTTGACACAAACATGCTATCTGAGAAAGTGCCAGAGTTTTCAATGGCAGTTGAGTCTTGAAATGAAAAGAACCTGATGAAATTTGAAAGGAATTGGCATACCCTTTATATGTAAAAAAAAATGCACAAGAAGAACCAAGAAACATGTACCAAGAATGAGAATGGGAGTTGAAGTTTGTTGTTTTGTGAATAAAGGATTCAATAATGTCAATGGAGTTATAAAGCTTAGATTTGGATTTGGAGTTTCTTCAGTTTTTTTTTTTTTCTTCCATTATCAAGGCTTAACGTTTTTTTTTTCTTTGCATAAATAATTAAAATAAATAAATAAAAATAAAAACTTTAACTTTTTCTTTTAATTTTTTCAATAACCACTTACCCTTAAACTCATCTCACGTTTGGTTTTTTTTTTTTTTTTTTTTTTTTTTTTTGAAGAAAAAAAATACTAAAGAGTAGAAATCAATCATGTCCAAAAGAAATCCAAAAAATTTCAAATACCACATTCAAACCCACATTCAACTTCTATAAAAGAAAAAAAAAAACCACGTTCAAATTTATCCCAAAAAAAAAAACCCTACTTTCAAATATTTAACAAAACTTTCGGATAACTACTACTAAAAAACCTTAAGAAGTTAAAAATATGTAACACTTGTATATGTAATTCAAATTCTTTTTTTAAAAAAAAACTAGCCTCTAAGCACGCGCTCACGCGCGTGCTCAGAGGCTCTTCTATTTTTTGGGTAAGGATTAATTTAGAGCATTTATTATAATTTGGGATTACTATATTTTCTAATCACAAAAAAAATCTAGGGGTGTGATGAAAAATTATTTCACCACACATGATACTCATCACACACCTAGGTTTTTTTTTTTTTTTTTTTTTTTTTGGTGATTAGAAAATGTAGTAATCCCAAATTATAATAAATGCTCTAAATTAATCCTTACCCAAAAAATAGAAGAGCCTCTGAGCACGTTGTGAGTGCGTGCTTAGTGGCTAGTGTATAATTAAGTGGAAATGAATGTAATATATTTGTTGAGATAGAAGCCTAAATGAAGAATTTGCCATTTGGCAAAACCTTATACTCTTTCACATGAGGTCTTAGATTATATATATATATATATATATATATATATATATATATATATATATATGTATGTATGTATGTATGTATATTAATATTGATTGATTGATTGATTTGGTATTGAGATTGTTAAGTTGAATAAGAGAGTTTTGTTGCTATCATTTATATCTTTTAATGATTTCTCTTCTGACATTATTTATTTACAATGCAACATATTTGAAAACATATTTTGTGTTTTATTCTCACTATTAGGACTGCACCTTACAATCTTTAAATAAATTTTTCAGATGCTCTATGTTTACACTTTAAAATATGAAACTAGAGGACAATACTGGCCAATAGTACAGAATAAAACAATATGTTCATTGTTTTTTTTTTTTTTTTTGATGGGAATATCACTACATAACATTAATAGAAAATTAATTGCTACAAGTAGCTACATCAGAGGCAATAGAAGCTTCTAAAAAGCCGGGGGTTTCCTCAACCCATGCCTTAAAATCAAAAACAGACTTAGCATGTTGAGCTAAAAGAAGAGCAAGTCTATTGCTTGACCTTTTTACGTAAGAAAATTAAAAAGAATGAAAATATGTTCAATGTTGATATCACAGATTCGCAAGTAGTTGTTATTGGTTATTTCGCTATTGTTGGTTTTTGACCCTTGAACAAACAATGTTTAACCTGATTTTATGGCCAAGTTATTAATCTAAATATACTATAAAATCGAAACTTTTGACTTTTGGTTGACCTCTCTGTATTATGCCAAATCAGATTTGTTAACTCTACAATTTTACACATTAGTATTTTTTATTTATTAAATCAATTATGCAAGTCTTAGGTTAAACATAAATCAAACATATCATACAACAAAAAATTTAAATAACATAAGATATGATAACCTAGGAAAACCAATGAAACAAACCTGTTTCAAGGTAAAAATCCTGGGGGGGCCTATCCCAAGAAGAACAATCCACTATCAAATAAAATTTTATAGTTAAAAATATTTAATTCTAGTACACTTTGAAACCCTAACTATGATTATCAAACCTAACTTTGAAACCCTCAGACTTCTTTGATATGGATCCGCTCCAACATGAACTTCCAGTTCACACTTTGCTCTTCAATACACTTGATATCTGAAACTTTAAATCACATAGATGTCTAGTCTATGCTCCAAGACCACCCACGAAGGTTTATATCTCTAACACCCTTGCTAGTAGAAGATTTGAGAAAGTTTTGGATACATAAACCCTAGATCTACAATAGATGGCACAAAAAGCACACGCTCTCTAAAAACCCCTTCTAGGGTTAGCTTATAATGTCTTTTAAATATTGCAAGAAATAGATTATGATTGTCGATACTGTATTTTTTTTTGGCTCGGTTCACGAGTCAAAACAAAGACCAAAAAAATCCAAAAATTAAAAAAAGTGCAAAATCATGAATTTCAAAGCCAAAA
Source organism: Quercus berberidifolia (assembly GCA_028535905.1). Taxonomy (NCBI): domain Eukaryota; kingdom Viridiplantae; phylum Streptophyta; class Magnoliopsida; order Fagales; family Fagaceae; genus Quercus; species Quercus berberidifolia. The sequence goes on from JAPQVW010000003.1 coordinate 58,193,110, forward strand.
CGGGTAAAAATAAACACAATATGGTTGGATGGTGAATCAAAAGGTCACAATGTTTGAAAAAAATCATTTTATAGTAATTGAGGCCAAAACCCCAACTAGGTATGGCAAAAAGTTGACTTTTTGATCTAACCGTTGGATTGTGTTGAATTTTGGACCATCTCGTAGGGCATATTTTTCCCTTCGAAATGATAGTTCACGGGCCAATGTCACGCCTCAAACCCAAAAGGGTTCAAAGCATGAGGAAAGAACCATAAGGAGAGAGACTGTAGGAGATTTTTCTTTTCTTTTCTGTTCCACAAGATAAGAATATATAACCATACTAAAATCTTCACATTACAAGTTAGAACACTATAACTCATTTACAAACAATAACTAAAAACTCATGTGCCTCCAGATAATACATGAATATATTACAAAACTCCAATTGGATTACACAGAGTCACAATCTTATCAAGACTAAGGAATCTTAAAATCGATTTCCTCCAACAGAATTAATTAAGGCCTCTTTGAACATAGCAAGATCAAGTCACCAACCATTTATAGCAAAAGTTTCTAAATTTAACATAGCACTCTAATCATCACCAATGAAATAAGCTCCATACCTAAGGTATAGCTAATTAATCTGAAAAAGGATAAAGGGTAGGATGAGCTAAAACCTAGTAAGTAGCTGTGGGCACCGAATACCTCTTAGCAAGATAGTAATTAGGCCCCTAATTAATTTATACGTGGGCTATACTTCGATCCTACTAATGGGGCTCTTAGCTTAGTCTGGTTCATCCTCTCTAAGCCCTAAACTGAGACCCTCCCCTTGACTTTCCTCAGTTCCCAAGTGTTTCCCTCTCTTTGTTTCTTCCTCCCACTTTTTTTTAACCCCCTAACTCTCAGTCTCTTCCCCCTTTTATATTACTTGGTTAGTGGTTTGGTCATCATTATTTTCCTGTTCTATGAGAGACCGCGCCCCAGGCCCTTTTTTTGGGTGTTGGGCCAAACCCACGTGAATGGGTGGAGTCGTGTTATTGCCTCTCAAAATGGAGGTTCGACTGATTATATTTCCCCCTTTATATTAAGGGTTTTACAATGGAGTCGTCACTTATTTAATTATTGGAATAAATAAGAAAACCAAAATTGAAAAATTCCTCATTTTATTAATTGAAATTGAATTTACATTGATCATAAGAAATTACATGGCTTTGGTCCTAGATACAATCTAAGATGAAGTACATGATTTTGTTTCCTAGTTACAATCTAGAAATTGAAAATTACAAGGATAAGCATTGATCTATCAATCCTTGATCTAAGCTCGAAGGCTATGTTACAAGGTGGGAAGGTGTTAGGCACCCACCTTATCTTGTTAAATATGTCCTTTAGACTATGGTGGCCAACATTCATATCACATTATCCAATACGTTATCAGTCAATTTGCAAGTTGTAATTAATGTGTGTGCATGTGATAAACCCTAATTCAATTTATTAAGCATTGCATTTGAATTGAAAAATAAATTCTAGTGAATGTGTGTGGATGGTGATATCCTACATTCAAGGATTTGAAAAAATTATGAAAAAAACATCTTTTACATATTTTTTTTATGTGGATTTAAGATCAAAACTAGTGTTATGCACAAACACATGATGAACAACCAAGAACAAGTGAAGAATACATAAGAACATTCAAAATTATTTAAGGAATTTGAAAGTTCAAATAGTGTATAAAACACTCTTGAACGTTTAGAGCCCCAATAACAAAAATACAAATTCAAGCTTTATGACAAACAATAAGTGTGCGGAAAATGAACACAAGCTATAAACAGAATTGGTAAGCAATCTAAGCCAATTAAAATCACATCCACAACAGAAAATAAAAGACAAAGATTAAGGGAAGAGAGATGCAAACACAAGGACAACACAACGATGTGTTATCGAAGAGGAAATCGAAGCCCTCGGCGTAAAATCTCTTCGCCGCCCTCCAAGTGGTAAGTAATCCACTAGAAAATGTAGTTGGGATACATGAACAACAATAGACCCTCCAAGCCTAATCTACCCAGTGTACCTAAGCCCTCCAAGCTTTTTGCTCCAACGAGGTTGCGCTACACCTATTTCTTTTCTAACTTCCCGGATTCCGCTACTTGACCATAGTATCAACCAATGTGAAATTGGTTCCTTCCTAACTGCTTCCCAAAACACCAAACAGCTCTCTCACAGTAATGGATGGTGAGAAAAGGTTTTGGTAAAAAGCCTCTCAAGGATTTAACAATGAAGAGGAAGAGAGTAGAGGAATTTGAAGAGTCTCTTATGTGAAGATTGTGGATGAATCAATCTTGTTTTACTCTAGGGTTTCTCTCTCAAAATTCTCTCTGGAAGCTCTCTTACTTTCGTGAGTATGAGGGATATTTATACTTGGGTGAGAATGGAATGTGAAGAGTCAGGTTTTTCAAAACAGGGCTTGGCCTCACGGCTTGACTGAGTCGTGAGATCTAGTTGCGAGATAACTGAACGGCCAGTTGTCCTATTTTGTCCTGTAGTGCTCCAGCTAGCATGACACTTCAACTTCTGGCATACCTGGCACGTGTGCAGCTTCTGGTGGCTTGCAGCCGTGAGTCACCCGCGAGATCCACTCGTGAGTCTCTGTTTACTCTTGAACATTTCTTCACACTATCTCACTCACTACCCTTACAAAAATCCCACCTAAATACAAGGTTACTAATTGCTGAAATACAAGCAAATTTGGCACGGAATAAAACCAACAAGATGGTTGATTAAATTCAACCTTACAATCTCCCCCTTTGGCTATTCTGTGACAAAATCCTAAAACAAACTCTAGACTTAACATGTGAGTTGAGAACAGTTGAACATAACTCACTCACACCTAACTCTAGATACTGTGAAGCTCTTGAATCATATGAACATGAATCTCCTGAAACACAACAATATACCATGATCATTGTATGTAGAAAAGTATGAAATGCATATGAAGCAGGCATGATGTGATCAAGCAAAGATGGAGTAAGAAACAAACCATGGCTTGATCAAACAATTAATCACTACAAGGCGGTGATCACAATGCTCATTCACACTTGGAATGAACACTTGGACATACAAGCTAACAAGAACAATTGTATGCCCAACACTCAACCAATGCATAATACACTAAGTATATGCATCTAGGAACAATCCTACAAGGGCACAAGAGTGATAGTATTTAACAAGAAAATGCATGACATTTAGTTAGAAGTACTGATTTAACAAAGCATAAAGGCTGCATAAAGCATGGTACAAACCATACAGCCTACAGATAATGAAAATAAACCCTAAAAGCTTACAAAAGCAACATGGGTACAAAACACATTATATACCAAAAAACATTATCAATATAAAAAGTAACAAAGTTTCAAAACCATCTATGAGTTATGAGTTTGAACCAAACATAAACCATAACCACAGTGTATCAAACCCATAATAACAACAATTATCCAAACCATAATACTATAACCATAAACAATAACCAAGTAAACAAGAAAAACACAGTTTTTGACTACTCCCCCTCAAATTAGTACTCCCCCTCAAGGGCTACTTCAAAAAAAAAACTTCTCCCCCTTTTTGACCATAATGGCCAAAGGGTCACTACTCATGATGTGTGGTGATGCTGTCAAATTTTGCTGTGAGAATATGAAGTTGGTCCTACATGGCTGCTATCCTCTCAGACTACTCAGTCTGGACCTCTCTGAGCCCATCAAGTCTATCCAGGATGACCTGAAATGCATCTAGAGGTATATCTGAAGAAGTTGATGCTTTAGTCCTTTTGCCTCTCCTTCTAGGTGTTGAAGTTGATGCCTGACCTGCTGCCTCTGCCTCAGTCTCTATTAGGACACCCTCTCCTTAATCACCTTCATCTTTTTCACCTGGAAGACGAACACTTATCCTCTTGAAGGTTTGCTTGTTAATTGCTGAAGGTGTAGACATGGGACTGATGTCTCGAGGGATTGCAACACCCTTCTTTTTGAAAATCCTTATAAGTAGGCTAGGAAAGATCAGTTTAGGCCTAGAAGTGGTTCTAGTCTCATCCACAATAGTATCAAATATGTGAGAGCTGATATCAATGAATGCCTTTTCCTTAAGCTCCATCAGAAAAATAGCTCTGACATTGTTAATTGTAGTCAACTTCTTTATAGGATACAGGTTAAACATCATGATAATAGTGAGACACCTCATGTCCACTAGAAAGGCTGTGGTATTAAGGCATTTCCCTTCTGTCTGTCCACCAATCCTCTGCTGTATAGTTTCTATAAAAAGCATCCTATCCTTATAGTTGATGAACTCATGATCTTCTAACCCCTCAAGACCTAGCACATCATCAATGTCATTTGCATCTAAGGTGAATTCTGTTCCTCTAACCCAACAGCTCAACTCTTCTTCCCTTATCACAACATTGGAGTAAAACTCCCTAATCAGGGGTTCACACACAACTGGTAAATCACTTAGCAGCTTTTCCCATCCTCTCCCCTCAAAACAACTAGGGATAAAGGTGTCTCTCAAATCCTCCAAATCCACATACCTTTCTTGTATGATTCCTGCCTTTAAGAAAAAATTCTTGTATCTCTCAAAATGGGAAACAGACCTAAACAGATTATGGTCCATTTTCATTCTCTTATCTACTTTCTTGGCAGGTGTTTTCTTCTTTGGGGATGAAGGAGCCATCTGTAGACAAGCAGAAAAGGCCACAACAACAAAGCACAGTACATGTATATAAAAAAATTAGTACTCTGTTAGTGTCATAAAGAGATAAGAGTAGAGAAACAAGACCAAAGATGACTTAAAGTCAGGTAAAGAGGAAATGGCTCAAATCATAAACCAACAACTCAAATGAGTGTACCCATTGGTAGATACTCAAGACCAAGCAACATTCTGGAGAAAAGTTCTAAAAATGCATAGAATAACAACACGCAAGGGGCAAACATATATCAATGAGACATATCTTGATGAGAATGAGATGACACAAAATACTCAAGACAGAAGCACACACAAGATATACAAACACAGAATCAAATCAATATATCCCAACAAACAAAACTCAATCATTTTGAAACAACAAACCAAAGTAAGATCAAACAAAATGGGTATAAGTCAGTCAACAAACCCTAAGCTTAGAGTATGACAAATGATAATGAACAAATCTAGCAACCTAAACAAGTTCATATAAACCAAGATCCTCAACACGCCATACATGGACAAAGCTCAACACCGAATCACCAACCCAACGCAAATTAGAAAATCAACTCATAGAATCAAGAGGGAAATGCTCAAATCAAGAAATATTGAGTGAGAAAGTGAGAACCCATACCTTTTTCTTGAAGATTTTGAGTTGAAATGAAGCAAAAATGGAGTTTATAGAGAGTGACACGAAGTGTTTGGACTAGTTTTAGTTGAAAGAGAAAGTGAATAGTCATAAAAAGTTCGAGGGAAAACTGAAAAAGATTTTAAAAACTGCCCTTACTGTGCAAAACACGCATTTTTCGTGACTAAGGTAAGTCGCCAACAACACCCGCCAAAACACTTCAATCCAAAAGTTTTGAAAAAATTTGCTAAGTGTTTTTCGCGATTGGAAGTCTCACTCGTGAGGGAGTCGCAAGTTGAGTTGCGAAAATCTCTGTGTACCCCTCGCGACTGGACCTTCCACTCGCAAACAAGTCGCCAAAACTGACCCGCGAGCTCGCGATTGTGGCATGCAACTTGACTGACCCGCGACTGAGTCGCCAAAACAGGGCAACATTGTTTTTGAAATTTTCAGTTTTTGTGAGAACAAAATACTTTCCAAAAACAACTAAAACACTCAAAAGTCTTTTTGTGTTTAAATCAACAAAGATTGAGCATGTGAAAACACATTTTATCAAGTACAATCACACAAATGAATATGACATTCATTGAACATAAACTTGTGTATTGTGTGTGAATATCAACAATGAGACAGTCCTTAGTCTAATGTGAAGCTTCAATGATCAATTCAACCAAGGCATACACAATTAGCACTAGATCATGTGACCCATCTCAATTATAGAAGTATGCATATATGACCTCCTACAAGACTTGATTACATAATTTGGAGCTTTACATTTGACTCCACTTTCAATCATAACATTTGATCTTTTTGATCATTTTGAAACAATCACCTCTCATTGTGAGAATGATATTTGATATTTCACCTTGATGAGATAGCCTTTGGCTTTTTGAACAATCATACACTTTATTTTTGGTCGTTTTCCCTTTTTCTTAGTCGAATATTAGTATGTGCGACAGGCTTTTGCAGCTCAATATCTCTTTACATTTGGAGATTAACATTTGGTGAGCTCTTTTTAGCAAAAACAAAAAAATAAAGAGTGGGAAGATATATAGCCACAAGTCTATGCATGTCTCAAGATCAACATAACCATTCACTAATCATTCATAACAAGTTTGAAGATCTGTTTACAACAGTCACATAGATTTCAAGATTTCTTCCACAGTGATAAGAGTGCAAAGGAACAAGCTACGCTCGTAAATGCACAAAGCCATTAGCACAAAGGTATAAGGCAAAACAAGTTTTGAGACAAAACTCAACAATGTCGATCAAACTTTTTGATTTTCTACTTTTTATGTGGTTTATGGATTTTTGACACATAAGAAGGAAAAGATTAATCAAAATCAACAAAAATGAACGAAAGTATGCAAAAAAAGACAAATAAATTTCAACCAACACAATTAATAACCAAACAACCAAACAAAGTCACAAAGCATATGAAGTATTGATGCATGGACATGTTGTAATGCTTATGCATGAGTACCCTTTTTCACCCACACGTCACTTGCATTTGGGGTGTTGTCCTTATAGGATTGGGTACGAGAGTTAGGGCTTTCAAATCTTCATGTGAAGCTTTCCAAGCAGTTGGTGAAAGCACCAATCATCTTCATTACGTCCATCATTCCAGGATCACCACTTTGATCTCTTGATGGTTCACCAGCCCAATTTCTCCTGTCATTTCTAGGTCCTCGTGACCTTGGAGCAGTTGTACTATTCATTGCTCTCAGCTTTTGACAATTTGGTCAAGTACGCCCTTGAAGTCCACAGTGATGACACACATAGTTTGATTTAGGACCTCTTTGTGGTCGTGGACGAGACTTGGCTAGGGATTCAGACCTGCCCACAGATTGATTACAGGGGTTTTTCAACATCCGTTGGTTCTCCACATTCCTCTTCTCCTCTATCTTGGGCTTTTCAGCAGTAAGGCCAACCTCAACTGACTCTTTGGCCTTTATAAACTTCATTTCTTTGGTGATATTGCCAGATGAGCTACTCCCTCCGGTATATCCTAAACCAGATTTGTCTGAAAAATGCTTTTGAAATGAAATAACATCATCTAGCTTCTTGGTGGAGACCATCTCTATCTTAGCATTTACTTGCACAACCTCTTGCTCAAGAAATCTCACTTTTGTGTAGGTTTCTGACAGCTCACCATTCAATGTCTCTATCTCACATTTGGCCTCCTTATAGCGAATTAGGAAACTTTCATAGTTCTCCTCTGCCTTCTTCATCTTTCTTACAGCTGCCTTGGCCACCCTTATGTACTCACCTGACTTCTCCAGGAGTAAGTTATAATTCTCTTGAAGATTGGTTGTGCTTTCATCTTCTTCAGCATCTGATTCCTCAACAACTCCCAATGATTCTTCATTACTATGTTCTCCAAGTTCACGTACAAGAAAATTCAACTCGTTTAAAGACTCAACATGGGCAATAGTCATAAAAGTAGAATAATTCCCTTCTTCATTACAACTTTCCTTAGAATCTGAGTTGGATGAATCCGAGTCACTTAATGTCGTGGCATACACCTTGCCTTTCGATTTCAAATAATTCGGACATTCTTTCTTAAAGTGTCTATGCCCGTTGCATTCAAAACAAGTGACACCTTATGTAGATTGGGATTCTTTTCCATCTTTTTTTTTGAATTCCCTTTTCTCCCTTCCTGAACTTTGGAATTTCCCCTTATCACCAAATTTACTATTATTCTTGAATTTCAAGAATTTTCGGAAATTTTTCACAAGGTATGCAACATCTTTGTCAACCACATCCTCATTCGATGAGTCATGGACTTCCAACTTTTCATTAATGGTCTTAAGAGCAAGAGATTTGCTCTTCCGTTGAGTGGGCAGTGACATTTCATAAGTCTGAAGAGAACCAATCAGCTCTTGGACTTTGATGTCATCAAGGTCCTTGCTCTCTTCAATCGCTGTCACTTTGGCACGAAAGCTTTCTGGTAATGACCGAAGGATCTTCCTTACTATTTTAGAATCCTCCATTTTTTCCCGTAAATTGAACTTGCTGACAACCACCTCATTCAGCTTGCTATAGAAAGTATCAAAGGACTCATCCTCACTCATTTTGAGCTCCTCAAACCGAGTGGTCAGCATCTGCAGCTTGGTGTCTTTCACATTCTTCATGCCTTCGTAGGTGGTCTCCAACATCTCCCATGCTTCTTTGGCAGCGGTAATGTGAGAAATCCTGTGAAACTCATCTGGAGACACACCACAAAAAATCACGTTAAGTGCTTTACTGTTAGCATTAGATGCAGCAAGTGCTGCCTTATCCCATGTGGATTTGGCTTCCTCAGGCCTGGTCCAACCTATATCAATAGCATCCCAAACTGATTTATCAATGGAATATAAAAATGCTCTCATGCGGACCTTCCAAAAGCATAATTACTACAATCAAAATATGGAGGTGCATTTAGGGATTGAGACCGGTCCATCTCAATATGGGGTCAAGGATCACACTATAGTAATGAAACCAATAAAAGTGTACCCGCTCTGATACCAATTGAAAGTTCAAATAGTGTATAAAACACCCTTAAACGTTTAGACCCCCAATAACAAAAATACCAATTCAAGCTTTATGACAAATAATAAGTGTGCGAAAAATGAACACAAACTATAAACAGAATTGGTAAGCAATCTAAGCCAATTAAAATCACATCCACAGCAAAAAAAAAAAGGTAAAGATTAAGGGAAGAGAGATGCAAACACAAGGACAACACAATGATGTGTTATCGAAGATGAAACCGAAGCACTTGACGTAAAACCTCTCCGCCGCCCTCCAAGTGGTAAGTAGTCCACTAGAAAATGTAGTTGGGATAGATGAATAGCAATAGACCATTTAAGCCTAATCTACCCAGTGTACCTAAACCCCCCAAGCTTTTTGCTTCAACGAGGTTGCGCTGAACCTATTTCTTTTCTAACTTCCCGGATTCCGTTAATTAACCATAGTATCAACCAATGTGAAATTGGTTCTTTCCTAACTGCTTCACAGAACACCAAACAGCCCTCTCACAGTAATGTATATGGTAAGAAAAGGTTTTAGTAAAAGGCTTCTCAAGGATTTAACAATGAAGAGGAAGAGAGTAGAGGAATTTGAAGAGTCTCTTATGTTAAGATTGTTGATGAATCAATTTTGTTTTACTCTAGGGTTTCTCTCTCAAAATTCTCTCTGGAAGCTCTCTTACTTTCGTGGGTATGAAGGATTTTGATACTTGGGTAAGAATGGAATGTGAAGAGTCAGGTTTTTCAAAACAGGGTTGGCTCGCGGCTTGGCCTTACGGCTTGACTGAGTTGCGAGATCTAGCCGCGAGATAACTGAACGACCAGTTGTCCTATTTTGTCCTGTAGTACTCCAGCTAGCATGACGCTTCAACTTTTGGCATGCCTGGCACATGTGCAGCTTCTGGCGGCTTGCAGCCGCGAGTCACCTGCGAGATCCAGTCGTGAGTCTCTGTTTTTCTTGTACACTCTTGAGCATTTCTTCACACTATCTCACTCACTACCCTTACAAAAATCCCGCCTAAATACATAGTTACTAATTACTGAAATACAAGCAAATTTGGCACGGAATAAAGCCAACAAGATGGTTGATTAAATTCAACCTTACAGAATTTAAATAAAGTATCATGTTTTAATCTTAAATTTTCATCATTGCAACACAAAAAACAAGTTAGGGAAAGAGATTATACCTTTATGCAATATCCATATGGTGGAGGAGGAGACTTTTGGTGGAGGTCCTAAGGATGGTGGAAGAGAAGAGCTAGGAGAGGGAGAGTGAGTCTCACTCAATACCTTGAGTCTGAGGAAGACCAAGATATGAAAAAACTACTCTACTTCACTAGAACTCAAGAAAGGAGAAGAGAGGTATTTTTTTTTTTTTTTGGTCCTGGAATGTAGAAGAGGGGGGGTTTATATAGTAGTAGTGGAGAAAATATGAATAGGTCATTTAATGAGAGTTGACAAAAAATCATGAACCTAGACCTTATTTTAGCTTTTGGAGAAATTAGGTGCATTAAATGTAGAAATTGGTGGGAGTGAAGAGTAAGCAAAATTTGGTTTTCTCGTAGCTACTGTAACAGCTTGTAGAGCCAAATTCAAAAAATTACATCTTACCCAATTCTGATAGGAATTGTCTCGTTCTTATGCTAAAATTGAAGTCCCAGATGTCTAGTTTCTGGGAAAATTAAACTCATTCATAGAATCAAAATATTCTGAGAGATATCAATGAAATGGTAAGCAGAGGTCATTTGTTAGAAAACAATTTCAGAACAATTAACATTAATAAGTCCCAAATTAATTTCCAATTAACACTAATAGGCTCCAATCACTCCCATTTCAGACTTAATTAGTTCCAAATTTACCCCAATTTAAAGATAATTGCACAAATTAATCATTGAATAATTAATGTTTAACTATCTAATTAATTAAGTGTGTGCAACCTTACCATATAATGTAGTCCTAGCCAATCAAATTATGACACGTCATTAATTTCAAATTGATTATAATTATAACCAATTGTTCATAATCACATATAGTCGGACTTAATTTATGATAATGCATCTCGGCCATTAAAACTTTATTTGATGATAACTTTCAATTTGATAGCCCGATTAGAGCTTATGACCAGTCGATTTGATCGTTACAACATCAAGATTATTTTGGTGAAATGAGATTAAGGATAAGAATCAAGTTGCATATTTTCAAAGTGAAATTACCCTTTTACCCTCCATGTGAGGTTAAATGGAGGTTGCAAAATGGTGTGTCAATAGAATGCCCCTCTTTTTGTGTGCGTGGCAGTATTTGAAATATCAGATGGCTCAGATGGGCTGAGGCATCGTTTACCAAGGTGCTCGTGAAGGGACATGATGGCGTGCAATTATTGCAGTTGGGTAGTTACGATTAATGACCCTCATTCCTATAAATACTACCCTTAATCAGCGTTGCATTCTCTGAACACTGTCTTCTTCTGCTCTCGAGCCCTTAACTTCCCTACAAGATCACTCTCTTCTACAAGAAATCAATCTGTAAGTACTCTTCTCCTTTACTATCTCTTCTCATCTTTACTTAGACTTGACAATATGACTTTTGCATACCTATTGAAAACTAGGGAAGACATAGAATCCTTCCTTCAGAGTCAAGTACAATATCCCTCGTGATGTAGAGATTTCATACTGCCATAAGGGAGAGATAGTAGACCAAAGGCTTCCCCATGTTGTATTTTTTCCTTTAATGTCCATCCTTGAGGGTGGGGTTAGGTTTCCCGTAGACCTCTTATTGTTTAGAACCCTCAATTTTTATGGCCTTAGCCCTGATTAATGCCTGCCTAATTTTTATAGGGTAGTTAATTGTGTGGGGTGTATCAACCGCTTGTATGGCCTGAGTTTGACCCATCACGACATCAACTTCCTATATGCCAATCGGGGAAGTCTGAAGCACGGGTACTACCTTCAAACCCGAAACACCATGGTTAGGTTAATATCCTGCTTCCTCGATTCCAACAGGAATTTGGCAGGGGAATGTGTGAGAGTGAGTGGGAACTGGCTGAACAAAGAGATGACCTGTTCGACCTCTCCCTGTCAGATAAATCGATACCTCTTTTGTCAATCTCTTGCATTCACCGACTGAGACTCCCTTTCCCCCTCCCCTACTTTACTTTTTGTTTCATTTCATTACCTTTTGTTATCTTTCACTTACATTTTCCATTTTCCCGTTTGCAGTTTCTAAGAAGTTCTAGCAAGACATCAGAGTGGTGCCCGTGAAGGAGCTCAACTTCATTCTTCGTTCAGAGATCTTTGTGCACTGCGACGGTCAGCTAAGGGCCTCCCATCTAATTTTGGGTTGCGTGCCCTCCTATACGAGCTACCAGAATCCGTCAAGTGCTTAGATAGTCGGTAGCCTATTATTATCATATCTAGACGTTCGACTGCCAAGTTTCTTGCCTAAGGGGATCACATTCGGGGAAACCAAACATTTAGGTCCCTAATTGGTCAAGACGACTCCCTAGAACCCATTCAAGATGGTTTAGGGGATACCATTTTCCAAGGCCGTGAAAAACATATTCCCATGAATGCCCTACTCTTAGGAGATCTTGACAAAGAGGGTCCAACTGCCAAAGAGACAGAACCTGTGGTCCCTAGCCCAGTAGAAGAAATGGTAAAGAAATGGTTAATGGCCTTGGACCGTTGGTTTCTGGTTACGCAAGCTTCAGGGGTCTAAGCTCTGGCTCAGCCCACCCTTCAACAAATTGCTTCTCCTGCGTTTCGACAGTAGAGAAAACACAATAAAGGTAGTAGTGGTGCTGTGACTAAGGAAAGCACCCCTCCCATCACCCGATTGCCCATCAAAGCTTCGGGTCGGTCTACTATTCCACCTACCAACAAGACCCCCCAGGAGACATGGCCCCCAAGCCAGCCTGTCACAGTTGGCTCACAGGACACAGCCTCCTTCTCAGGCTCGACTGCTCCATGGAAGTGTTCCTTCCAACTGGGGGATAAACCCCTACCTTCTAACTCATTCCTTCAAACCTAGGGAAGTGGCGAGGGGGGCCAAGTATCAGACAGTCTTGGGTAGGCCTTGTTGCTTCTTGCTGATATGGAGCACTATTTCGACTACTGAGTCGATGACTTGGTGCTCAAGTTGAAGTGGTACACCATAGCGGTATGTTTTGCTTCCTCCCAAGCTCTCTTGTTAGCACCTCTATACACCTATTATTGTGATCATTGTCCCATATGCATCCATATACATATATCAGTTTACTAATTCATTTACTTCTTTATATTCTTAAGTGTTACTAATCGGTCTGGGGTAACCGAACTCTACTTTTTTTGTTGATTTAGGCCGCCCAACTGGTGCATGTAGTAGAGGGCCAGCTTAAAGATGCTCAAGAGTAGGCTAATTAAAGAGAAAGCCCTAAAATAGGTAGCTGAGGCTAGCTTGAAAGAAAAAACCCTTGGGCTAAATGTCATGGAGTGGCGGGCAACCACTGCTGAAAAGGTGCTAGAGCTGGCCAAGCAGAAAGCCAATGAGGCTAAGGGCAAGCTTGGTGAGACCGAGGTTAAGCTCGCCGAGACTGCCAGTAACCTCTCTACCCAGGACAAAGAGTTTGCTGACTACAAGGGTAGGGAGAAGGCCCAAAAGCAAACCTACTACAACAGGGGCTTCAAGGATGTTGAAAACTTTGCTGGCCCCATTATCTTTCAGGCCTGGAAGTTCGGGTTTATAGGAGGCTGGATGGTAGCTGTTAACACCATTGGCCTCCCTGAAGACTCCCCCTTCAGGAACTTTGACCGAGTACCTCTACCCGAGGACCTTGCTAGTGAGGCCTAGGCTGAAGAGCAAAGAGAGGACAACAGTGACAAGGAGGAGGGCGTTAAGAGCCTGAAGTCCCAGGGGTTGTCCCGACAGATTGACTCCTATGTGGTGGTGCTTGATGATGACCAATCGAGAATTGGAGCCCCCATGTCCTATCAAATTGCCCAGCCAATGGTCACCTCCGACCCTCTATTGAACACCCTTCCAACTGATCAAGGAGCCCCCACCACAACTCCCCTGGCCACTGTTACCCCTGAAGCTTAATTTTTAGAAGTGTCTGTATTGTGTCAGTTGGTTTTGCTTTATTTTATTTTTACTGTTATTGATTTTCCTCCCCCCCCCCCTTCTTTGTATGAGATTGATGGTGTTAGTTTTTCTTTTTATCATATTGGATTTGTATTGGAAAAAATAATGCTTTCCACGTACTTTTATCATGCTTTTGGTACTCATACTAAAGGCCTTGATGCTTATACCAGGAAGCATTCAAGTGTCAACGTTAGGTAACATAATAACCCTAGTATTAGGTAATAGGGCTGAACTCAAAATTTATGATAAAAATTCATTTAAGTGTTACCGTTCAGTGACACTCGATTACTACTAAGTGTTGCCCTTCGGTGCACTGCTTTTACGCACACTAATCAGTTAATATCAAGTACGTATTTAAAAATATATCCCTAGTCAAAATAGAATGTTACGACAACTATAAAATGCATCCAGGCTGTTGTTTGTATTCGAAACCGAGCATGGTTATGCTCCTCATTATTATATATATATTTTGGAGTGGTGCTAAGGTTCTTGTCTAGTCGGTGACCGGAGTTGAACTGAGCCCAGACTTTTGTCCTTAGGTGGAAATGTGAAGGTTTTCATCTAGTCGGTGATCGGAGTCAGGCCAAGGCTAGACTTCTTTCCTTAGGTAGAAATATTTAAGGTTTCCATTTGGTTGGTGACTGGAGTCGGGTCAAGGCCAGACTTCTATCCTTGGCAAAAATATCTAAGGTTTCCATCTGGTCAGTGACCAGAGTTAGATTGAGGCTAGACTTTTGTCCTTAGGTAGGAATATCTAAGGTTTCCATCTGGTTGATGACTGGGGTTAGGCTGAGGCCAAACTTTTGTCCTTGGATAAGAATATCTAATGTTTCCATCTAGTCAGTGACCGGGGTTAGGCCAAGGCCAGACTTCTGTCCTTGGGTAAGAATATCTAAGGTTTCTTTCTGGTCGGTGACTGGAGTCAAGCCAAGGCTAGACTTTTGTCCTTGGGCAAAAATAATATTTACTTCATCATTCGTCTCTTCCTTACACAGGATCAATTAACTGAAAATTACTTAATTCCATGGTCCTTGTTATTTTACATATTATAATGGCAATTTCATGCCACCCATTACATTTACTGGTAATACTTCTTTAAATTGTAGACATTCCATGGTCAGGTCAAGGGTTTCTCTTCCAAATCTTCCAAGTAATAGGCTCTCGCTTCAGCCGTAGCTGTCACTCAGTAAGGCCCTTCCTAGTTTGGAGCCAATTTTCCAGCACTCTGATCTTTCATACTCCTAACGGCCTTTCGCAAGACGAGGTCCCCTGTCACAAATTCTTGAATCCTAACCTTCCTGTTATACCCCTAGGCCAACTTTTGTCAATAATTTGCAAGCCACAAGGCCACCATGTCTCTTCACTCTTCCAATGCATCCAGATTGCCGATTATACTTTCAATGTTACGTCCCTGTGTAAGGCACGCCCCCCTTGATCTTAACAAACTGATTTCAATCAATATAACTGTTTCGGTACCATAAGTCATGAAGAAGTGCGTCTCGCTTGTCGATCTTCTAGGAGTCATTCGATACATCCACAAAACGTTCGGAAACTCCTTGACCCAGCTTCCCTTTAACCCCTCCAATTTCTTTTTCAAATCGTTGACAATCGTCTTATTCGTTGCTTCGGCTTGCCTATTGCTCTGGGGGTATGCGGGTGATGAGTACCTGTTGGTTATACCAAGGCTGTTGCAATATTCCCGAAAGAGCTTACTATCAAATTGCAACCATTATCAGATACCAACACTTGGGGAACTCCGAACCTTGTGATAATTTTCTTCCGCACGAATCTTTTTATATCCATGTCCTTGATGTTGTTAAGATTTCGGCCTCTACCCACTTAGTGAAATAGTTTGTAGCCACCACTACATACTGTCTGTTTCCCGTGGCCCGAGGGAAAGGTCAGACTATATCTAGCCCCCATTGGGCGAAGGGCCAAGGACTCACGATTGAGTTAAGGTTTCCCCTCATCTGGTGCAATAATAGTGCATGAATTTGGCATCAATCATATTTTCTAACATAATCTACCATTTTTCGTTGCACATTTGGCCACTAGAATACCTGAGTCAAGGCTCGATATGTAAGGGACCTCCCCTTAAGTGCCTGCCACATACTCCTTCATGAAGTTCGGTCAACAACTCAGCGGTTTTCCCGGGATGAAGACACAACAAATATTGTCCACTGTATGACTCTCGATACAACCTCTTATCCTCAGATAGCCAGAAACGTGTCGACATTCTCTGCACTTTCTTCGCCTCTTTTGCATCCCCCGACAAAGACCCATCGGACAAAAAGGCTACGTATGGATCCATCCAATTCGACCCCAGTTCTGATGTAGTTGCCACTAACGTTTGGCGCTCAATGCTCGGGCCAACGTTGCCAAGGAGTCAGCACAACTATTTTGACTTCTCGATACCCTGACTATACTGGTCTCTTGCCTCGAAACTCCCATCTACTTGACCACCAACTTGGAATCTGAAACCACTTCTACCTTCTCTACCCCGAGCTCTTGTGTTGCCCGCAATCTAGCAATAAGGGCTTTGTATTTAGCCTCATTGTTCAAAACCCGAAAGCCCAACCTTAGTGACTTCTCTACTCTTATGCCCTCGAGGGAAACCAACACCACCCCTACTCCCGAACCTCTTGTGTTAGACGTCCACATACACCTTCCATTGTCTAACTGTGACTTGGCATATCATCAAAGAAGCCCTAGAAGAGGGAGTGAACTTGGCAACAAAGCCTGCTAACACCTATCTTTTAATGAAATTTCTCAATTTGTATCATATGTTGAATGTCCCCAGTTTCGTCCCCCATTTCACTATCCCCCCCTTGAAATCTGACCTCCTTAATAGTGACTGCAGAGGGTACTCGGTTAACACCCAAACTGTATGCACTTGAAAATAATTCTTCAACTTCCTTGTAGCATGCACTAAGGCCAATACAATATTCTCCAATGGAAAATACTGGGTCTCTGCATCCACTAGGGTTTTTTTGAGGTAATATATGGGTCTTTGAATCCCTTCATGCTGCTTGATCAACACTGAGCTCACGGCATGGTCAAAAACCGCCAGATACAGGAAAGGTCCTCCTTGGCCTCAGTCGTGACAGAACTAGCAAGCTAGCTAAATAGGATTTTAAATCTCTGAAGGTCCCATCACATTCCTCTGTCCATTAAAAACCTTTCCACTTATTCAATAACTAGTAAAATGGTCGGCACCTGTTTGCTAATCTTGAGATGAATTTGTTTAGAGCGACAATCATTCCTATAAGTTTTTGTACCTCCTTCGGGTTATTGGGAGGTTGCAGTTGTTGGGTTTCTGAAATCTAATTGGGGTTCACCTTTATTCCCCGAGTGGTTATCATATAGCCCAAAAACTTGTCGGATCCTACTTCGAAGGAACATTTATTGGCGTTGAGGCGCAACTGATGCTGTCTTAGTACATCAAAAACCTCGGCTAAATCGGATGCATTCCCCTCACTCCCCTTTGTTTTTACCATCGTGTCATCAAATATACCTCTACAGACTTACTAATCTAGTCTTTAAACATCTGGGTGACCATCTGTTGATATGTGGATCTTGCGTTCTTCAACCCAAAGGGCATTACAATGTAATGGTAATTCCCTTCGGGCGTGATGAAGGATGTTTTCTCCTAGTCCTCGAGCGCTAGTGACATCTGATGGTAACCTTGGAATGCATCATTCTCTAAAATCCGACCATTGTGTCTACTAATTGATCTATTTTTGGCACCGGTAAAGGTTCCTTCAGACATGCTCGGTTAAGGTCAGTGAAATCGATGCACGCCCTCCAACTATCGTTCTTTTTCTTTACAACTACCGTATTGGCTAACCATTCCAGGAAAAACACTTCCTTAATCACCCTTGCCCTCTTCAGCTTCTCCACCTCCTCCTTGATAGCCTTAACATGAGACTTTGCAACTCTTCTGGGCCTCTGCTTCTTAGGAGAGGTTAAGGGGTCCACATTCAATCGATGCATGATAAAAGCCAGGTCCACCCGGGGTACTTCATACAGGCTCCACGCAAACACAACTAAGTTTTGCACTAATGACAACATGATTTCCACTTGGTCCCCTATCGACAAGCTCTTACCAATCCTGAAATACCTACCCGAATACGGCAATATTCTGACTTGGACCAACTCTTCAGCACTATCCACACCCATCAGACTCTCGGCTATCAGTAATTTCTATAATTGCTCCTGACTCATCTGCTCTTTCTGCTTTATTTTGTAGTTTATTGCTACTACTAGACATTGTTTTGCTACTTTCTGATCGCCACAAACTACCACAACTCCATCTTCAATGGGGTACTTGATCTTTTGGTGTAGCGTTGAAGGAACTACCCCCATGGTATGAATCCAAGGACGTCCAAGTATCATTGTGTAGGGTGAATAGGCATTAACCACTATAAAGTTAACTTCCACTTCCTTACCCTCAGTCACTATAAGCAGATTTATATGCCACTCAGGGGTCATAACCTTCCCATCGAAACTCACTTGATCCACCATTAATTTCTGCCCCGCTCCCTTGATCCACCATTAATCTCTTAACCAGGAAACCACCAATCCTACATGATACCACCAAAGCGTCATCATGTGGCTGGGATGTCCCTTCTAAATTGGTTTTGCTAAAGGTGATCGAGCAATTACTCTTCTAAGCCTCTTCTCCTACCAGCCCTCGTTGTCTGCTTCGGGGGAAGACACCACACTCAAAACTGCCCTCTGACTACTCTAACTTATGCCTCGTGAGGCTAAATGAATAACCTTAATAATTCCTAATGGAGGGGAAAGGGTGCGATCATTTCGGTTGCCTAACCCCTAGCCTGCATTCCTTCCCCCTTGATCGACCAAAAACTCTTTGAGGTGCCTTGCTTTCACCAGTTGTTCCAAGTGATCCTTTAAGACACGACACTGTTCGGTGGTGTGGCCTTTCTCCCTATGATAAGTACAATATAAACTTTGGTTCCTCCTTGCCGAGTCACCGCCCGTCTTACCAGGTCATCGAAAATAAGGTTCGTTCTTAATACTTTCAAGGATCTTATAAACGGGCTCCTTGAACGTCAGATTAACTCCCTCGAGTCGTTGTGCCGAATCATCACCGGGAACCCTCGGTTCTCTTCTAGGCCTTTGTTGGAATTTGTCGAGATGATATTCTTTACGGTACTTTAAGGAGGCTGGGGCCTTGCCTTTGCCCTACAAGCAATCATCTTTTAATCTCTTACACTTTTCAATCCTTCTCATTAACTGATGCATGCTCTTGGGTGGTTGCATGGTCAAAGGGTCCCTTAACTCAAACACGGGGAGACCCAACCGGAAAGTGCTCGTTCTCCCTTCCTATTTCATTATAGAGTTCCCAATACCTATTAGCGTAAGAATGAAGGGTTTCCCCACTCCTCATCCTTATAGACAACAAAGAATCTATAGGCTATGGGACTTTACTACGTGTTATGAACTAAGCACCAAACTCTTGTATTAGGTCACCAAAATTTCGAATTGATCCTTTCCTCAGTCCGTTAAATCATCTCATAGTTGTTGGGCCAAGATTGGACAGGAATACCTTACACATCAACCCATCATTATGAGAATAAAGCGACATCATTTGTATATAATCACTTACATGCTCAACTAGATTTGTTTTTCCACCATAAATGATAAACGGTGGACGTGTAAACTGCCTAGGCATCTCTGTGCGCTTTATCTGTTCGAAGAACGGTGACTGGGCAGCCCTCCTCAGCGCTCAACTCATTGCATCGAGAGCTACATTATAATGACCATGCCAACCATGACAGGGAGATTCGCTACGCCACCTGGCTGTCTCAGGGGATCTCTCCCTTGAATGACGCGAACCATTGGCTCGGGATGACGCCCCCAGAATGTAGTCGGGTTCGACACATAAATCGTCCTGCTCTTTTTTGCGGTGTCAGCCTCTTAGTTTGATTTTCAAGTCATTAACCTGCTTTCGCAGGTTCTCTAATTCTCTTTTCCGATCACGCTGACAAGATTACTCAGGGAGGTAAGATACAGTTCTCTCCCTTTGTGAAGATCCCTCATCTAAGTCTACCCTCATCTTGTGCCCATCTTGCATGTGCTATTGCTCCCTTCTATGGCCCCGCGATGAGGCCCTTAAATGATTTCATGCCTTCGAACCTTCTCCAGCATGCGGACCTTCCATGATTAGACAATATCAAACCAGCTTAAAGCCCCCAGAATAAAGCCCCTAGAATGAGTAAGATCCCCTACAGACGACACCAATTTTGGGCACCGTATACCTTTTAGTGAGACAATAATTGGGCCCCCAATTAATTTATATGTCAGCTGTACTTCAATCCTACGGATGGGGCTCTCAGCTTAGTCTGGTTCATCCTCTCTATGCCCTAATCTGAGACCCTTCCCTTGACTTCCCTTAGTTCCGAAGTGTTTCCCTCTCTCTTTGCTCACTCTCTCTCCTTTCATTTGTTTCTTCCTTCCACTTTTTTTAACCCCCTAACTCTCTGCCTCTTCCCCCTCTTCCCCCTTTTATAGTACCTGGTTAGTGGTTTGGTCATCATTATTTTCCTGTTGTACACATCCTCTCACGTCCATGTAAATCCCCAGGGATCCTCACGACTTTAGAGGATTCCCTTGTAACTTGTTCCAAACGCCACCTAGTGCTCAACGGTGAATTCCCTAAAGGCATTACTAGCATTTGGTCACCGACCTGAATTACCCTCATTCTCTTAGCGGGCCAAATGGTCAGTACCTATGCCGGGCTAGACACGACCCTATTTGCAGCGGCGCCATCGATCACTACGCCCCGATCCTTGTGCGCCTCTTAATGGGACGATTCTAGCCCAACGATCCTGGGTTTCGGTCATGTGAGCTGTTTTAGGTCATTTGGGCCTAAACCCTCACGGATGGGCCGTCTAGATCCCTTCAAGCCCATACTCCCATAGTAGCATAATTAATGGAGGTGGGGGACATGCAAGTCTCATGATAATGAGCATTTCACAAAACATGTTATAACTGGGAATTTCCATTTGGATCATATGAATCCGTTTTTCTTGATAAAATGACAAGAATAATTAAACGAATGTAGCACCAAGCTTTCGCAAAATATTTCAACATGAAACTACATACTATATATGTGAGCTATCAAAACACCAATTAAAAACTTGAAAGTCCAACCTAAGGCCACATGACAAGCCGCCATAAAAACGTTAGGTATGCCAGAAAGACATTAGTTATGCCACAAAGACATCGGTTATGCCACAAAGACATCAAAAATTTATGCCATGAAGACATCAATTTATGCCACAAAGTCATTAGTTATGCCACAAAGACATCAAGTTATGCCACAAAGACATCAAATTATGCCACGAGGACATTAAACTACCACAAAGATGGGGTACCAAGATACCAATGTCATAAAGACTGCAACATCTGGTTGGGGTAATCACACTTGTCAAGGCATAAGGTTAAAACCAACACACAACTCACAATTAAATGAAATTGAAACTCGTAGTTTATTTCCAAGTATTTTCATAAAACCTTTTAATATTCAAGCATTTCACAAAATTCTCAAATTTTCCAAAATCATTTCTTGTCACTAAGATTTTCTATCAATTTCTCAAATATCACAAGTCAAGATAAAACATCTTTAGAATTTGTAAATAATGCAATAATTCCAAAAAATCCATTCCCAAGAATTTTATAAAAGATGCTTATCTTTTCCAAGCAAACAAATCATGCATTTCCCCATATGCATTATCAAATATGATGCACTTTTCATAAATAGTCATATATAATCCAGGTTTTGAAACTTGGACTGGACCATACAGTCCGATCGAGTTAATTAGGAATTGTTCATCAAAACGATTCTTTTAGCTTCCAAAACTGGCATATGTAAAAAAAGCAGCGAACCGCACGAACCATGGTTGAACCTGCCGGTTTTAAGAACTGTGGACAGTTCTCAAAGGTTCAACTTCAAGTCAGAATTTTTTTTTTTTAATACTTACAGCCATTGTTGAAGCTTCTCAACCACAGTGAGATGTTGTCAGACCTTGAGCTTGCATCTCCATTTCTTCTTCTTCATTTTTCCTCTTCTTTTTCTTCTTTGTCTCTCTTCTTCTTCTTCTTCCTTCTTTTTTTTTTTCCTGCATTTTTACTCTTTTTGAAGTCTGCTATTCTTCGCCCGTTTACCGATGATGAAGATGAAATTTTTACTTTTTTTCTATCAGTCTTCCACAAGTCAGTAAATGCTTGGCTGTCAAAGTGTAAAATATCAACCCTTTGTCCCTTTCTTCTTTTGCTTGTACCAGATGCTTGGCTGTCAACCATTTACTTGGACAACCCTTTGTCCCTTTCTTCATTATTTAACTAATTTTTTAATGGGCAAGTCTGCCACTCTTCTAGTTTTGCGGTTTATTTTTGAAATTCAATACATAGTTGACCATTTAAATGGACTTGGGCTGTTGGGTATAACATAAGATTAATTCAAATGAGCTGAGCTTTGAGCAACCTTGAGCCCAACGTGATGTGACGTGACGTGTATTGCCAATTTGCCACAAGCCCACAAGTTCTTATATTATAATAATTATTATACTCTTATTATTATTACTACCAAGGTTTTACTAATTAACATATAAATAAATAAATACTATATCTATATTATTTTAAGATTTGATATTTTTTTATTTATTTTGTAAAAATTATGATATGAAAAATATATTTGAAATTTGGATTTTTATTTTAATTCGACTATTTTAGTTAATTTTTCAATTTTTATACATATTTAAAATAATTATTAAATTAATTATGACGTCATCACGGTTCAATCTCGGTTCGATCTCAAAAACCTTGAATCTCTCTTTTACGATTCAATGAATGGTCTGGATTTCAAAACCTTGTATATAATAGGGTCACAACATATTACTTTTCAAGAAAACATAATCCCACAAATAATTTTCCAAAATGTGTTAGACCCAAAAATAATGTTTATGCAACATGATTATTTTCCAAAAAATCCCATTAAAAAGTTACTTACCTTGCAACATACAAAAGCCTAATTCTCCAAGTTCCAAATGAGATTAGTTACAACCCAAACAACATCAAGCAAACCTATCACAATAAGCATAAAGCTTAAAATGGTATCTAGCTACAAATTAGGAATTGCCAAATAAGCACTTAATTAGGCTGGCCTAGTATTTAACCTCACAAATAATGTATTATACTTCCAAAGTTTCTCAACAATTTAATTTACAAGGCATAGACCCCAATTTATAGACTTAAAATCATGTCATTCAAAGCCTTCTCCTTTATCATAAGAGATCCTAACACCTTATAATTTTCTTCCACAATATATACATACCATTTTCAAGAGACCCATGAAACAACAACATATATAACAATATCCACCATTACAAACCCCAAATGTAAATCCTCCACTAGCTCCAAATAAACAATAAAAATTAGATTTACCAACTATTTCACATTAGCAAGTGAAACTCCCCAAATCTTCACCATAACAAACCTTAGATAACCACCATTAGTACAAACCATAAACCCACTCATCAAATAAGTCCACCAAGACCAAATCCATACATATAAACATATGAATATCACTTTCAAAACTCATAAATCACATAAATATCATTATCAAAGCTTAGATTAAAAGAACCTCAAGCGAAAGCATATAAACCCACCAAAGATTAGGAGTCTTTACCTCAAATAATAGAGATGAGTGAACCTTCGCTTTTTCTTATTTAGTTTTCTAGTAAATTTCGCTAGAAAAGATGGTGGTGGTGGTGGTGAGGAGTGGGGAAACATGGGAGAGTGAGGGAGAAAGAGGGAAGTGTTGTGTGTTTTTGTGTTTGTGTTTGTGTTTTAAAGTGAAATAAAAGAAATGAGGACAAGATAAGAGGGAGAGGTACCCGGCCAAGAGGGAGAGATATTTTACAAGGTTATGTGGTTGGGAGATAAGGGGTAGGTGGGGCACGTGGGTTGAAACAAAAACTGACCACACTTTTTTTCATTAATTTTTTTTTTATACTTGGGGTGTTACATTCTTCCCCTCTTATAAAAATTTCATTCCTCATTCATGAAACTTTACACATTAAACTTAGGTCTCCTTCCTTTATGCACTTCATTTACGATTTCATCAACTATGAGTCATTACCTAGCACCAATTTAATTTTCTTTACTAGAGTTGGTTGAACTCTCAACTAGCCTAGTAGGCCTCAGAATGGCCTATACAACCTCAACTCCCATCCTTTCTAGATCAATAATGATTTTCCTCTAAGTGGTATGCAAAGCAGCTGAAAAACTTGGAGACATTCTACTAAGTGCATTAACTATGTCATTAGCCTTAAGAGGATGATAGTTAATAGAGTAATCATAACCCTTAATCAATTCAAGCCATCTTCGTTGTCCCATATTTAGCTCATTCTAGTTATATGAATACTTTAAACTTTTATGATCCATACAGGTATCATATCTCTCATATAGATTGTGTCTCCAAATTTTCAAGCAAACGCAACTATAGCCAACTCCAAGTCATGTTGGGAAATCTTTCTCATGATTCTTACATCCTTCTATGATCCAATGTGATTCCATCCTTAGAGATCACTTAATCTAACTTCCCTACTTGATTCAACCAAAATTCACACTTCCTCATTTTAGAAAACAACTTATTTCCTCTTAGAATAAAACAAAATACCATTAATGAACATAATGATAAAGTGATCCAAGTAATCATGAAATGCCACATTCATCAAATTTGTAAAGGTAGTAGGGGCATTACTTAATCCAAACATCATCATCAAGAACTTGTAATGACCATGCCTAATCCAAAAGGCTACCTTTGGAATATCCCAAATTTTCGACTAGCAGTAACCAAAATAAAATCAATCTTAGAATATACTTGTGCTCTTTGCAATTAGCCAAACAAGTCATCAACGCTAGGCAAAGGCAAAGGATATTTACTCTTAATGGTAAATCAATTTAGATCATGGTAGTTGGTACATAACCTCATAAACCCATTCTTCTCTCTAAAAATGCATACAAGCATGATAAGAAGACAGCCGATTCATGCCTAGGATAAAATAAAAATCATGCTTATCTAGAAACACCATTTTAGCCAATAACTCTCTACCCTCGATTAAAAGATGCAAGACTTGAGCATGAGATTATTCCATATAATATCACCAATTGGGGTAGAAGTTGATAACTTAAAATTCGAAAGTTCTAGGCTCTTGTCACAACTTTTAGTAAGGCACTAAAAACAAAATAATGTATGGAGCCAAGATCAAAAGAACTCTATAGCATGTGGAAGCTTCAACAAATGTACCAAATAAAGGATTCACCAAATCCCTAATGCTCTCACTTAGATTAAAATCAATTCTGGTTTTCAAAGTCTACAGAATCATAACCTAAACTCTGATACCAAAACTGTCACGTCCTAAACCTAAAAGGGTCCAAAACATGAGAAAAGAACCATCGAGAGAGAGACTGTAGGAGATTTTTCTTTACTTTTTTTTTTCTATTGTATAAGAATATAAAACCATATTGAAAAATCTCCACATTACAAGTTAAAGCTCTATAACATATTTATGAACAATAACTAAAAATCGTGTGCCTCCACATAATACATGAATATGTTACAAAACTTCAATTGGATTACACAAAGTCACGATCATATCAAGAATAAGGAACCTTAACATTGATTCTAGGCCTCCCACGCCTAAGTCTAACAAACCTCAAGTGATCAACCTCAAATAGAATTAATTAAGGTCTCGTTGAACATAGCAAGATCAAGTCACCAACCATTTATAGCAAAAGTCTCCAAATTTAACATAGCACTCCAATCATTACCAATGAAGTAAGCTCCATACCCAAGGTATAGCTAATTAATCTAAAAAACTATTATAGGGTGGGATGAGCTAAAACCCAGTAAGTAGCATAATTAAGGAGGGTGGAGGAAATGCAAGCCTCATGATAATGAACATTTTACAAAACGTGTTATAATTTGGGAATTTTGATTTGGATCATGCAAATCCATTTTTCTTAATAAAATGGTGAGAATGATTAAAAGAATGTAGCACTAAGCTTTCTCAAAATATTTCAACGTGAAACTACATACTATATATTGTGAGCTATCAAAACACCATTTAAAAACTTGAAAGTCCAACCCAAGGCCACATGACAAGCTGCCATAAAGACGTTAGGTATGCCGTAGGGACATCAATTATGCCACAAAGACATCAAGTTATGCCACAAGACATCAAACTGCCACAAAGATAGGGTGCCAAGATACCAATGTCACAAAGACTACGGCATTTGGTTGGGGTAATCACACCTATCATGGCACAAGGATAAAAACAACATACAACTCACAATTAAATGAAATTGAAACTTGTTTGTTTCCAAGCAGTTTCATAAAACCTTTTAATATCCAAGCATTTCACAAAGTTCTCAAATTTTCCAAAATCATTTCTTGTCATTAAGATTTTCTATCAATTTCCCAAATATCACAAGTCCAGATAAAACATCTTTAGAATTTGCAAATAATGCAATAAATTCATAAAATCGATTCCCAAGAATTTTATAAAAGATGCTTATCTTTTCCAAGCTAAGAAATCATTCATTTCCCCATATGCATTACCAAATATGACACACTTTTCATAAATAGTCATATATAATAGGGTCACAACACAGCACTTTTCAGGAAAATATAGCCCCACAAATAATTTTCCAAAATGTTTTTGACCCAAAAATAACGTTTATACAACATGGTTATTTTCCAAAAATTCCTATTAAAAAGCTAGTTACCTTGCAACCCACAAAAGCCTAATTCTCCAAGTTCCAAATGAGATTAGCTATAACCTAAATAATATCAAGCAAACCTATCACAATAAGCATAAAGCATAAAGCTTGAACTTGTATCTAGTTATAAATTAAGAATTGCCAAATAAGCACTTAATTAGGCGAGCCTAGTATTTAACCTCTCAAATAATGTATTATACATCCAAAGTTTATCAGCAATTTAATTTACAAGGCACAGATCTCAATTTATAGACTTAAATCATCTCATTCAAAGCCTTCTCCTTTATCATAAGAGATCCTAACACCTTATGAATTTCTTCCACAATATATACATGCCATTTTCAAGTGACTCATGAAATAACAACATATATAACAATATCCACCATTACAAACCCCAAATGTAAATCCTCCACTAGCTCCAAATAAACAATAAAAATTAGATTTATCAATTATTTCACATTAGCAAGAAAAAACCCTTAATCTTCACCATAACAAACATTAGATAACCATCATTTGTACAAACCATAAACCCACTCATCAAATAAGTCCACCAAGACCAAACCCATACATATAAACACATGAATATCACTTCCAAAGCTCATAAATCACATGAATATCATTATCAAAGCTTAGATTAAAAGAACCTTAGGAAAAAGCTTATAAACCCAAAAAACGATTAGGAGTCTTTACCTTAAATAATAGAGATGAGTGAGCCTTAACTATTTCCTATGGAGTTTTCCAATAAACTTCACCAGAAAAGATGGTGGTGGTGGTGGTTAGGAGTGGGGACCAGTGGGAGAGTGTGAGGGAGAAAGAAAGAAGTGTTGTGTGTTTTTATGTTTGTGTTTTAAAGTGAAATAAAAGAAAGGAGGACAAGATAAAACGGAGCGGTACCCGGCCAAGAAGGAGAGATATTTTACAAGGTGGGGCACGTGGGTCTAAACAAAAATTGACCTCACATTTTTTTTTTTTTTAACTTGGGGCATTACACCAAAATCGGAGTTAAAACGGATGAGATATCACCAAAATACTGAAAACCCAAATGAAATCTTCATTGTTTTTTTAGGAAAAATGATAGTTTTTTACTCGACTTCGCACAATAAACTATACCAATTGCGCAAGAACTAGAATGAGTCGTCTAAACCATCTTGAAGAACATGGTCTTAGCTAATTTTGAACAAAAGGACTATATGATATCTACTTCGGATTGCAAGATATGAATTTTTGAAGAAAAAACATCACAGAATTTTTAGCTTTGCATCACCTTCCTCCCGAGCATGATATTTCGATGAACGTAGTTCCAAATTGAGTGATGTCAAGACCTTTATAAACTAGACATCCAGAGCTTTCCATGCATATATAATTTTTGAAGAAATCGGAGCTTGGAAAGGTCTCCAAACAGCAACACGAAGAACAAGCCAAAAATCCGAAAAAGACAAAAAATGGCCAATGGGATAGCAAAAATGGGAGGCTAGCATTAATGTATCACACCCCCCCCCCCCCCCCCCGGGCGGCCCAAAATTTTGTAAAAAAAAAAATGATATAGTGAAAGATGGAGAAAAATAGGAAGAAATAGCAAAACAGAGAGAACAAAGTGAGGAAAATTAGAAAATAGTAAGAAAATTCTGGAAAAATACCTTTAGAAATTCAAAAAAAAAAAAAAAATCTTTCCTCTCTCTCTCTCTCTCTCTCTCTCTCTCTCTCTCTCTCTCTCTCTCTCTCTCTCTCTCTCTCTCTCTCTCTCTCTCTCTCTCTCTCTCTCTCTCTCTCTCTCTCTCTCTCTCTCTGAAACCCACAAAAAACTCCATCCATTTTTGTTGTAAGTTTTGTGGGTAAGGCTATAGGGATGTGTTAGTTCTCTAATAACTACACCCATCCCACCCCTTTTATTGCCTTACAATTATCATTTCCATATATATAAAATCTTTCTTTTATCTTGCTTGTTGTTCATAGTTACTTTATTTTTTTTCTATTTTCTTGTGCATGTTGTGTATATATCTCTCTCTTTATTTCAACGTTCATATTATTGTTGTTGGTTCATATTAATGTGCTTGTTTTCCCTAGATGGGTATTGGACCATCACCTAGGATTTGTATAGAAAGTACCCTTAGGGAGAAGAAATCTTGTCCCACCTAGGCATCTAGGGATTTTATTATTAATACTTTTATTTTATGTCATCCCATTTAATTTCTTGCAGATCCCCTCTCCCTCTTTATTTTATTGCGCGCACGCGTGCGCGCACGCGCACACACACACACACATATATAATATGTATACTATATCTAGACACCTAAATAAAATAAATATATATATATATATATATATATATATATATATATATATAAGATTTTCTATCATCTCTCTTAAATGGTTTTTAAACCTTTATTAGAGCACAATATGGGTATGTCTCACAAGAATGGTGATGGCTTAAAAGTCCCATTTTTTAATGATGAAGAATCTATAAGGCTTGAAAGGGATTAAAATATATTTAAGAGGAAAAAGAAGACTTTCTTTTAATCTGTCTTTACAATATTGTAAGCTCTTTAACATTCTCTCTCTCTCTTCTCAAATAAAATGTTTCTCCCCTTATTAGGACATATGTGAATTATGTTAGGAACATATGTCAATATAGAATTGGCTAATCTTTTAACAAAATGCACTTTACTTGTAACTGGGTAGATCTAGAATGTGTTTAATACTTCAAAAAACAAGGTTTTAAGTTCAAGTGTTAAAACCATGTAAGTCTGTCCAAGAATCAAGCGAAGAAGTGCTGGATTTTAAAGTTCGACAGCTATCTTGACAACTAGTATTTATCGAGGTTTAAAAGGCTATTTAAGCTCGATGCTCGACAGCTGCTCGATAGATAGGGTATCTATCGAGATTTAAGAAAATCAAATTTTCAGTTATGATCTTCATCCAATCTATGTATAGATGTTTGAGCTTTCTTTTCTCACAACCCTAAACATATATAAGGATTGTTTTAAGGGTCGTCATAGCTAATGCACCTCAATGCAAAAGTTTTTCTCAAGCATATTGTAACCGGAGACATATGCCCTAGTTCATCTTTCTATTCAAGAAGTTGCTGTGTTTGTACATTGTAGGGTTTTGTAACCAAGGAGCTTTATGATCTTCATTGTGTTGATGAACTGAAGAACTTTGCAGCCAACATCTTTCTCAAGTTGGTATGTAAGCCGCATACTGGGATTCGCGCATCGAATTGGTTAGTCACGTACTGGGAGCTGTGCATTGAAAGGAAAGATTGTCACTACAAAATAAGTCTAATTGGGTATTGGTGTAAGGGTTCAACTGTAGGTTGGTATAAGGTACTGAGATTCTTTTACTTGTAACTGCTTGTTATGATAATAGTGAATTATCGGGAGTGGTGACCTTAAAATCACCCGGTGGAATTTTTGTCGTGTAAGTTTTCCCCATTCGTAAACAAATCACCATGTCAATTTATTTTCCGTTCCATTTTAACTTAGTTGGTGATTTGTTTGTCTACCACGCTTATTGCATGCTAATTTAATTAAGTAACTTGGCTAATTAATTGGTTAATTCATCACAAGGAGTCAATATGTTCTTGGCCTATCACCCCTCTCCACCGTTTCTTTTCCTACCCACATCCAAACTCTTTCTCTTCTCAAAACTTCTCCTCTAAACTTTCTCCCACTCTTCTTCTTCTTCTTTGGATTGTAGTGCTAGGTTATGGTGATGGGTTAATGAAGGAGTCTTTTACTAAAGAGGTCTTATTAAATGAATCTTTTGAAGAAATTATTAATAGAGGAGTTTTTTAAATTGAGCAGTTACTGTAGCAAAAATATAAATTTATTGTGTTTTAGATGGATTGATATGTGGTGTTTTTGAAGAAAATATGTAAATTTGACAACTTTTTCTATTGTACACTGACTAATGTGAGTTTTTTGAGAAGCAAGAAATTCTATAGATTCTTACAATACAACGTGCAGCTATGTAGCACGAATGCGTTTTGAGACTTGGGTGCGGGTGCGGGACTCGGCAATTTTTGAAAAAGGTGGGTGCGGATGTGGCGGGACTTGGTGATTAAAAAATTATTAAAAATATTTTTAATATATTGCTAAGCATACTTTTTCACATTATACAAACATATATCAAATTTAAGAGCAGTAGTAGATAATAACTAAAACATGATGTTCATAAATTAAATACAACCCACAAGATTGAAACTAAAACATTCCATGATGTTCGGAAATTAGAATACAACTCGCAAGTTTGAAACTAGAACAAAATAAAAGATAATCAACAAGACAATCAAACACTAGCATCACCATCATCAAGATCAATAGCTTCACTTCGAACTTCACTTTCACTAGTAGTAACACTAGTGTTAGCATTCCCAATAACCATGGCCTCTAACTCTGGCTCATCAAGTGTAAGGGCTGCACTCTCAAGAATTCCAGCTCCTCCATGTATGTCGCTCTCATTCCAAGAGTCTCCTGCAATATCCCACATCTTTGTTGCTGTATTTACATACTCCTCATTGTGCCTTGACAAGAGTCGAAGATTAGAATGCACATATACCAAATCTTCAACGCGTGCAGGAGCCATTTTGTTTCTTTTTAAGGAATGAATGAATTTGTATGTGCTCCAATTCCTCTCAGCACATGAGGATGAACAAGGTTGTCCAAGAAGTTTAAAGGCAAGGGATTGAAGAGTTGGAAATGCGGAGCCATAGTATTGCCACCAAACCAAAGGGAGTAAGTCCCACCTATCTGTGAAGGCAGCTGGTGAAGGAAACCTCCCTTTGAAAATGCAGCAAACTCAAACTTCACCACCTTTAATTCACTCTCATCTTCAAAGTATCGATCCAAACACTTGCTCCTTTCCATAGAAATTTCATGATCCTGATGTGGAGAGATGCGTTTTGGATTCTCCGAAAGCCATTAAATGGAGTAATACACCTAGTTAAAGATTAAAAAACAAATATAGATGAAACGTGTGTTTTACTAGAAGAGGGAACTAAGGAAAATAGAAAATAAATGTACTTACTTAGGATTTAAGGAATGAGCCAAGCAATGTAGTGGTGTACAATTTTTAGTCCATCGATCAATGAGTATATCATACACCACACTCCAAAATGAGCTATACTCATCATCTTCCAAGCCTTCGTGTTGATATATTGCTGCCTTCACCTTCTCTATCATTGAATCCCACATCTCATACATAAGATGAAGACAAGGCTTATCTGTGTCGGCTACTTGTAGCATATCATAAATAGGTGCTGTGAATTCAAGGATATAATCAACTTTATCCCACCAAAGATCACTTAGAATCATATCTTTCACTTTTAGAGCTTTTCCAACATCATCCTCCCTATAAGAAGCCCATTGCTCACTAATGGTCATGGCTTAAAGGCATCTTTTTTATCAACTTCAACCTTTTCAGCATTACAACAATTGAAGCAAATCTAGTATCAGCAACTTGGAGCAGTTTTAATGGACTAACTTCAATAAACATTGCTAACCTCATTGAATGGTTCAAAATAAAAACACGTATGAAGGATGCATCATCAGCAATACATGTAATCCAACTACATTCCTCATATGTAACTTCATTATTTTCAGTGTTTTTGTTGCACAAATATTCTTCAAAGCTAGATTGAGAGTGTGGACAACATAGGGTGTCCAAAATATTTTAGAATACTCACCTTCAATAAGAGCTCCAATAGACTTCATCACATTAGCATTATCAGTGATGACTTGGACAACTTTTTAATGTCCAATCTCTTTTATAGCATCCTTCAACACCCGAGCAATATAATGTTTGTCTTTGAACTCACTTGACCCATCAATTGCCTTTATAAACACTGGACCCTCATCTGATACAGCCATAATATTAATAAGAGGCCTCATTTGTGGATCTGACCATCTATCAGAAACTATGCTTACACCATTTTCAAGCCAAGAGTCCTTAATTGGTTTCAAGAGTCTTTCAACATGAGCTATTTCTTTTTGCAAAAGTGTTGTTCTCAAGGCATTGTATCCAAGAGGAACATAACCTGGGATGCTATGGGTAGCATCATATGCATAGGAATTACGATAATATGGGTTCCTTGCAAAGTTAAATGGAAGACCACCAGTGTAAAACATCCTAGCAATTCTACTATCCAATTCATGTCTAGCAGTATTCTGGAATGCTTTCTCAATAGGAGAAATCCCAGTCACATTCCTCCTCTTACCATCAACCGGATTTGTACTATCACTCCCTTCCTGTCTTTGAAATGGGGAAATAGGTATAGGCCCATGGCTTGGGAGAGGTGGAGGTAAGGGAATTCGACTTCTCTGTTCTCTCTCAAACTTATTATTCTCAACTTGATCATGCATTCGCTGCATTTCCAGCCTATGGCTCGGTGTCACATTAGGGCATGCATTAATACCTTTATTAAGAATTTTTAATAATGAGCCTTAACCCTGGAATAGGATCCCAAATAAACTACACCACAATAGTTACACTTAAAATATGTGTTTCCACCTTTTTTAATGGTAGCACCAGGTGGTTTTTCTACTTTAGTCACATACTGCCAAAAAGGACATTAAGCATTTGACACTTCTTGAGATGAAGTTTTTGTGCTAGTAACTGCATCCATTGCAAATTCAATAGATTCAATTTAACCTACAAATAATAACTATTAAGTATTAACTAAATAAATTAATAATAAATCAAACCCAAGTTCACAGATTCACAAAACAGATTCACAATAAGTAATAAGTAATAACTATTAACTAAATAAAACTAAGATTGAAAACTAAGATTCACAAATTAGTATCACAGATTCACAAATCACAAATCATTGAAATCAAAGATCAAACTAAGATTGAAAGGTACCTGAGTTAAGAATGCGTGAGAGAGAGCTAAAGAAAGAATGAGCTGAAGTGAGTCAAGTGACTGACTCGGCACTGGCTGAGTGTCTCACAGCGAGCAGAGACAAAGGCAGAAAGCACAGAGAGAGTGAGAGATGAGTGAGTTAGTGACTGAATGAGAGAGAGGCAGAGAGCTGAAGTTTAGTGTGTTTGTGTGAAGTGAGCCTTCAGTTGGGTTTAATATTTGGCTCAAACGGTGCGTTTTGCACCTTTTTTTTTTTTTTTTTTTTTTTTTTTTGTGAATTTTGGCTTGAATCGGCGGTTTTGGCCGATACGGCCTGAGTCGGCCCGATTCAGCACAAATCAGCCCGAGTCGGAGCCGCGTCAGCGCGAGTCAGCTAAAAAAAAAAAAGCCACGTGGCATGACGTGGCCCGACGCGCAAGTAGCGGCGTCCCTAGCGCGTCGCCGTGTCTGTGCTTCATAGACACGCAGAGACAAGGAGCTCAAACTTTAAGAAGTATAATATATGCTAGAGTACACAACTGTCAACTATTGACCTGCCAACATACCCAAAAGGAAAAAGCTAAAGACTTGCTACCTTAGAACATCCCTAGTGTGGTTGCCAAATTGACAAAAACTATAGCTGCAACCAACTCTCCATAACTATGGCTGCAGCAAAGCAGCTAAAGTTTAAAAAAAAAAAAAAAAAAAAAAACTTTGAGCTATTGTGGGCTGCTATAGATAGCAGCCCACTATAGCTCAAAAGTTAAAACAAAAAATAGTATTTTAATGTAGAGTGTTAAAAAAAAAGTATTTTAATGTATTGATGGTTGTAGTTTTTAGTTATCGTGTCAGATATATTATTTTATTGTGTTGTTTTTATTATTTTAATGTGTTGAATGTTAATAAAACTATTGCTGTAGTGTGTATTATAAAGTGAATTGTTAAAATAGATAAAGTAGTGTTTTGAGTTGCTAAAAGCTAGATTTTTTAGATGCTTTACTGTGAATGCTCTTATACGCTAAAACTTTTCAATGGCAATACAATATTATATTTGGCATAAAAGAGCAAACATAGCCTTGATTTCAGTCGATCTAGTTGATCACAACAATTTCAGTGTGGAATCGATCCATTTTGCTGCACATAGGATAGTATAACTATAGGAGACTTCATCACATTGAGTGGTGGCATTTCTGATGAGATTCCAGTCTTTCTCTTTAAAAGACTCCTTGAAGAAAATGATTTAAACGTGTCACTTTAAAAGACCTCGTTAAGAAAATGATTTAAACTTTCAATTTTCATGTGAATTTAAATGGATCAATACAATTTATATAAAACAACCCAAAACAGTGAAGAGGGTCTCTAAGATAAATAGTAGAAGAACAACAGAGTAACGATTGTGTATTGTTTTGTGGGTCAAAAAATATATTGATTTTTACCTCAAAGCTCCAACCCTTTTTCCCACCTAAATCTCTTAACCATTTTCAAGAAATGTGCAAAGAAAGTATACTTGACTGTGCAAGCACAACTAACCAAATCGGTGTTGTCGAGACTTGAGAAAGGTACAAAAAGAATACAAATTCG
Organism: Quercus berberidifolia; assembly: GCA_028535905.1. Classification (NCBI taxonomy): domain Eukaryota; kingdom Viridiplantae; phylum Streptophyta; class Magnoliopsida; order Fagales; family Fagaceae; genus Quercus; species Quercus berberidifolia. The sequence continues at coordinate 58,228,297 of JAPQVW010000003.1, forward strand.
CTACTTCTCATTCTGTATTTTACTTTATGCTTTACCAATTATAGTATGCTTGGTGTTTTGATTTTGATTTTATTTTTTTAATTTTAAACTTCGAATATTTTATAAGAAAAGTAAAAGGTCAAAGCCTAAGTTGAAAAGAAATTATTAGCTGTCATGCTAATAAAAGAATATAATGGAACCACTTTAGAACATCCATATCATTGGATAACAAATTATTAACTGTCATGATAAAATTTTATCTTTTCATTCTTCCATAACCACTTAAAAGAACCATAAAATAGTACTAGCCTCATTACATGCGTTTTGCACGTGCGATGAGATTTCTTATTTTTTATTTTTTGGGTTTATACGTTTTACTCATGGTAGTTTTATATTATTTTTTTATTTTAAGAAGAAGTTATATTAGTACTTGACTACTAATGTGAGAAAGAAATGTGGAGGTGGGAGAAAAACAGATTAGTGATAAAAAAAAATGGTACGTTTGTGGAAAAAAAAATAGTTTTTTTTTTTTTTAATTCAAAAAGAAAAAGTTGTATTAGTATTTGACAACTAATATGAGAGAGAAATGTGGAGGTGAGAGAAAAACTGTTTTTATTTTTATTTATTTTTTTTTTAATTTAGCTAAAAATTAGGAGTTTTTAAATCACTAATGTAGCATGTCTAAACTTATGATTTAAGCCTTAAAAACGGATGAATTTGACAGTATGTATGTGCATCTAAATTGAGGATCCCAAATAAGGAAGGTTCCTTAAATAATAGTATTGAAACTCGCTCTACTCCTCTCTCTTAGGCCTAAAAGAAGTGATTAAGCTCCCTCCAATTTGTATCCCTATTTGCATCTATTTGAGCTATTCACCAAAAGGAAAATGCTAAAACCACAAACATTTTTACAAACTGCTTGTATAGTGGGTGATTATTGATAAGTAAAAATGTGATATTAGAAATGACCCCAAATGAAAACTATTAAGAATTTGTCATGTCAATAGTTTGTAAAAATATTATATCGTGTGCATTACTAAAATTTGTTAAATAAATCTTAAAGCAGTGACATTATTGGTTTTTAACAAACCTACAATCCCTAATAATTTGGAGTTAGCAAAGCCTAAAAATAAGATTTGATAAAAATCGACCAGTACCGAGTCCTAGTCAAAATTTAGAAATTTACACAGTCACGTAAGTGTTTATTTATGGATAATTTGTAGCTGATAATTGTAGAAAAATTTGGACATGGATAAAAATAACAACCATAGAGATTAAAGGCAGGGCAATAATTCCTATATAAACATGCTTATCCGCCACAAGGAAAAACATAAGTTTTAAGAGTTTGTTAAGATGTCAATATATTGGGCTGAGGTTCTTGTCATTGCAAGTTTAGCTTGCCTATATACAAGCTCATTAGGAGCAAATATTTCATATGATTCAAATGCCATAATTATTGATGGAGAGCGGAGGGTTATATTATCGGGCGCAATTCATTATCCACGCAGCACAGTGGAGATGTGGCCAGATCTTATTCAAAAGGCAAAGGATGGTGGGCTGGACGCAATAGAATCATACATCTTTTGGGGTCGCAATGAGCCACAGCGTCGCAAGTATGATTTCTCAGGAAATCTAGACTTCGTCAAATTCTTCAAGCTGGTTCACGAAGCTGGACTCTATGCCATTCTACGCATCGGTCCTTACATTACTGCCGAATGGAACTATGGGGGTGTCCCTGTGTGGGTACACAATTTGCCAGGTGTTCAGATAAGGACAGATAATGAGGTGTGGAAGAATGAAATGCAAACATTCACAACCAAGATAGTAAACATGTGCAAAGAAGCAGGCTTGTTTGCTTCACAAGGGGGACCAATCATCTTTTCACAGATTGAAAACGAGTATGGGAACGTCGATGGACCTTACGGAGCAGCAGGGAAATCCTACATTCAATGGGTTGCTAAAATGGCTGTATCCCAAAACACTGGCGTCCCCTGGATTATGTGCCAACAACCAGATGCTCCACAACCCATGATCAATACTTGCAATGGTTATTATTGTGATAATTTTACACCAAACAATCCTAAGAGTCCAAAAATGTTCACTGAGAATTGGACTGGATGGTTCAAGAACTGGGGTGGCAGAGACCCTTTCAGAACTGCTGAAGATGTGGCATTCTCAGTTGCACGGTTTTTTGAATCCGGCGGAGTTTTCAACAACTATTATATGTACTATGGAGGAACCAACTTTGGACGCAATGCTGGAGGTCCATACATCACAACTTCTTATGATTACAATGCCCCACTTGATGAATATGGGAATCCCAATCAACCTAAGTGGGGGCATCTCAAGGATCTCCATGCTGCTATCAAATTGGGAGAAAAGATTCTTACTACTGGCAATAGGACTTCCAAGCAATATGGCAACCTTCATCTGACCACATATGCTGACGCTAAGAATGGGAGCAGATTCTGTTTCTTGAGCAATTCAGATGTTTCACATGATGCCAATGTTGACTTGCAACAAGATGGTAAATACTTTGTGCCTGCTTGGTCTGTCAGCATTCTTGAAAATTGTAGCAAGGAAGTGTACAACACTGCAAAGGTTAATGCCCAAACATCAATTATGGTTAAGAAACAAGTTGGTAGCAGCCGTCATCATAAACGGCTCTCTTGGGTGTGGGCACCAGAGGCAATAAAAGACACACTAAGTGGAAAAGGTACATTCAAAGCAGATCTACTCCTTGAACAAAAGCAGGCAACAGCTGATTCTAGTGACTATTTGTGGTACACGACTAGTGTTAACACGAATGGAAGATCATCTTTGGAGAATGTGACTTTGCGTGTAAGCACCCATGGTCATGTTCTTCATGCTTTTGTTAACCAAAAGTACGTTGGTTCTCAATGGGGCACCAATGGCAAATACAATTTTGTGTTTGAGAAACCTGTATCTCTAAAGCGTGGGACTAACATTATAACTTTACTTAGTACCACAGTTGGATTGGCAGGCTATGGTTCTTTTTATGATCTTACTCCCGTTGGTATAGCAGGAGGCCCTGTAGAATTGATTGGATCCAATTCTACTTGGAATATATCATCCAACCAATGGTCTTACAAGGTAGGATTGAATGGTGAGATCAACCAACTATACAATCCAAGAGCCAATCTGAGGAGGTGGAGAACTACGCTGGATGTTCCTGTAGGGAGACGTTTGACATGGTATAAAACCACTTTCAAAACTCCTTCTGGTACAGACTCAGTGGTGGTGGACTTGCTAGGTTTGGGCAAAGGTCAAGCTTGGGTGAATGGGAAAAGCATTGGACGCTATTGGCCTTCATTCTACGCTGATAGCAGTGGATGCAGTGATTCATGTGATTACCGTGGAGGGTACTTTGCTGAAAAATGTGTGACAAATTGTGGCAATCCAACCCAAAGGTGGTACCATGTGCCAAGATCATTCCTCAAGAATGACGGAAACACATTGATTTTGTTTGAAGAATTCGGTGGAAATCCTCTGAATGTGTCTTTCCAAACAGTCACGATTGGAACTGTGTGTGGAAATGCATACGAGGGCCACGAATTGGATCTTTCATGCCAAGGTGGGAAAACCATCTCAGAAATCAAATTTGCAAGTTATGGGGACCCTCAAGGAAAGTGCGGTTCATTCAAGAAAGGCTCTTTTGAGGCTACCAGTAGTTTCTCTGTGGTGGAAAATGCATGCATTGGGAGGGAAAGTTGTTCCATCACTGTGTCATCTGCAACATTCGGAACATCCAACCTAGGCAGTGTCAATGGAAGATTGGCAGTGGAAGCTGTCTGCTAAGTTAATTAACTTCACCCATCTATTGTATTTCTCTAATTTTATCGGGCTATGTTTGTTTCGCACACTGTGTTTTAATAAACTGAAAACATGAGTTTAACGTGAGTTAAAGTCACGTTTTTCAGTTATAAAAACACAGACTCACCGTGTGAAATAGTTTTTACCTTTCAATCATTTCTCCTATTCTATGTACGCCTTTTTAGCATGTCAATAACCCATTCTAATGAAACTCAATTTTGTGTTTGAAAAACCTGTATCTCAAATGCGTTGGGCTAACATTTTAACTTTACTCAGTGCCACAGTTGGTTTGGCAAATGGGTTTCGCCATAAATTTATTTGAGTTCTTCCATGGCCGCAACAAAATTACATAATATTTTTATAACTTGAGGTATCAACCCTCCATAAGTTAGTTTAAAATAAAATAAAATTATATCTGGACCAACCAAAATTTAAAATAAGGTTATTGTGAAAACATTGTAAGATTTTGTTGTACTTATAGACTTCTGAATATAATTAGTAAATTCACTATTATATGAGAGGATGAGAAGAAGGCGCAATATCAAAATCCCAAATGATTAATCTTCAAACCATACTCATTTAGTTTGAAGAATTTGAACATTACATAAACACTGTACATGCATTCGTGTTAAATGATTTTACCCACATTCCCAAGATCCTTCCCAAAGATATAGCCTAAAACAAATTAATTTCCTACCTTTAATCTTACCATATATATCAAGTTTGACTTACGTACAGTACATTCTAGACTGGACATGTCATTTTTTTTTAAATATACAATGGAAAGTGGTAGTAGGTTTTAATCTATACCTTTTATTTAGTTAGTGGGTAATGTAACAATCTTTCATTAAAGCAAAAGGAAATTTCTTTTAAAAAAGTATTGGAAGTAAGTCATACAGACTTTTTTTCTAAGAAAAATACTTACAATTATATAAATATATATAGTAGTACATTCTTGATTTGCATGACTCAAGCAATGGCATAGTCATGGTAAATTTCTTAGTGCCTCATGGCTCATGATTAGGGCTGTTCAACCCATTCACTAGACCAACCCACTAGTCCAAATAGATCGAGCTGACCTAAAAACTACCCAATCCGAGGCTTGTGATGGTTAGCATCCAAAAGCCGATTCTAACCGGTCAGTTTGTGGGTCTTTACTTCAAAATCCAATTCCAACCGATTCAACCGATATCCACCCCCCAATAGCTGCTTTTCCCCACCGTATGAAGAAATTGACAGATCCAATGAGATCTCGTCGAGATCTGGTGAGATCTTGTAGTGGATCACATGAAAAAAGAGGAAAAAAATTAATAAAAATAAATAGAGTTTGTTGCAATTACGTTTAGGACTCCACTATTATTATATAGTAAATGATATATCGTGAGCTTATATAATAATAATAATAGGTTGTACCCTATGAACAAAAATACCCCAACTTCTGCAGGGTTTTAGAGAGGTAATTGTTAGGTAGTTGTATCTCCTCCCATTACCCCTCCCCCCCACCCCAAACACTTTTCTTTTTGGAAAGTGTTGGGAAATTTAGACCCTGATTAATAGAATTAACAAGTTTTAAACCCAAGTTGTTAATTAGATTATGAGTAAACCTTGTTAAAACAAACAAACATCAATATCATGTCAATATCATGCACAGCGGAATAGTAAATAAGACAAGATATGATGACCCAGGAGAACCAATGAAACAAACTAGTTTCACTAAAAACACCTGGGAGGAAACCTTTCCGAAAAGCAATTCACTATAGTAAAGAGAAATTTTAGATCTAGTACAAAACTTTTGTCCCTAGACTCTACAATCCCCGTAGATGAACTGAAACCTTCTACCGCTTTAGAATCTCTGAACTCTTCAATATATGAACACCATCCTTTTGCACGAATCTTAGTACATGACTAAACAATAATGTACGAATCCCAATACGTGACTAACTTACCAACTTGAAGAAGATTGTTGGCTGCAAAGTTCTTCACTTCATGAAGATCAAGAAGTACTTGGTTACAAAACCCTAAGGTGCAAAAGACGCAGTAACTTCTTGCAAAGAAAATAAGGCATTAGGTCACTTTCTGCGTATGTTCTCCTTGTATAACGACCTTTAAAATAAGTCTTATATATGTCTAAAGTTGTGAGAAAAGAAACCCTACACATACATGTCAGCTAGGGCCAAAAATTAGATATGGAAATTATGATTTCATAGATCTCGACAGATTCAGCTTATGTCGAGATTCTGTTGAGTTTCGTTCTTAAATCTCGATAGATACTATTTTTGTCGAGGTATCTGTCAAGCTTTATTTCTTAGTCCAATCTTCATAACTTTAATATTTGACTTGAACTCTTATTTCTTGAAGTACTAAACCCATCATAGATCTATCAAATTATAAGTAAAGTACATTTTGTCAAAGGATTAGCCAATTACATAAAATATGTCCTTAACAGAAAGATTGATTTCTAGACTTGAATCCACCACCTATTGTTTTAGGTGGAAAACACTTGTCATCACACCAAGGCTTAACTCCTACACAAACTTATATAATATGCAATTTTAATGTAAATGATTTTGTGAAAATGATTAAATAACTTATTATCATGTAATTTTAATATAGCGTATTAGAGGTATTATAGTTTCACATGTAAGAATTTTTGGGTTGAGAAATGTTTTAGTCATAAATAATGAGAAAATTTATTAGAGACGTATTTGAAATGGGTTAAAATTTTCTTGTTTTAATTAATAACTTTGTAAAAGTTAAAAGTTTAGTTTGAATAAGCAGCATGAGTAATTATAAGTATTTCTTTTACTTTTAGTTAAAAGATACTTATTGAGGCTGTGAATTGAAATCAATTTAAAAAGTTTACTGTTTCGATTACTTTTTAATGGATTTATCCGAAAACATCTTAAATTATAGGAAAATTATATAATTTATTCACTTTTTTATACCCGGTTACAATTTTTATTTTTTTAAAAAAAGGAATGAAAAGAAAGGAAGAATAATTTTTTTTTTAATATTATTATTTAAGGTAGAATTTAATAATTTAGACATAGGGGTTAGGAATATATTTACTCTGGGTTAGAAACCCTAGTGTAATATCCATTTCACTTATGTATAAATCTTGGATATATAAATATAATGAGTTTAAAATTATATATATGGTCTCTAATCTTTTGCTATTATGTCAAAATGGTTCCTTCCACTAAGTGATAATTAGAAAATACTTATGTGGGTAACGGTGCAAATAAAATATTACTATTTGTATGCTACATAGATGGACGTATATACAGCACGTCAACATTAAATTAAAAAACAATGTACCTGATAACTCAAAGCTCACTCACGTGCAAGCAAGGGAGATTTGGGATCCAAATCCTAATTACTCAATTCTCATTCATTGAAAGGCACCTCCTCAAATTCCTCCAAAGAGAACGGTGACGGATGAGACTCAAATGAGTGAAGACCGGCGGTGAGGACCAGCGAGTCTACGAGAGTTGGTGTAGGGATTAAAAGATTAAGGAGTTGGAGGTGTATTCAAAGCGTTTGGAGTTGGCGTAGGATCAGATAGCATTGGGGAAGTTGCGTTAGCAGGAGGTTGATGAATAATAAATTTGGCTTTAATGTACATTGCAAACTTTCTAGGTTTAAAAGGTTTTACTTTTTTATCACAAAATTCTTGGTGATTAATCACTAGTTGATAATATAATAACTGAGTTTTGGGTTTTATATATCTTTAAAGTTGAATTTAATAGATTAGTTTTTTTAACAATAGTTTTTGAAATATGATGGTTTGCTCGAATTGTTTGGATATAGTTTGCCCAATGCATTTTTCATCCCATAGATTGTCTTTGCTTTCATACATTGGCTAGACTCATTGAATTCTTATAGGGCAAAAACTTACCTACCTATAATTTGGCCGAAATATAAGATGCCTAACAGTGGTTTGAAATTTGACACTTTATCCACCTAAGGTTAGCTCAGTTAGAATTTCGTAACTCACTTCGGTTTAAAACATGGCTAAATACGTAGTTTTACTCCACTTTTATGTATCTTTCCTCCAAAAACACAAGAAACATAAAAATACAAGATCAAATTAAATAAAAAATAATTCAGCAGAACACTTACAACGAGGGATTTCAAACTACAAGTAGGCAACTTTAATTTTGGTCAAATCTCAGGTGGGTAGAGTGTCAACTTTCAAACCATAGGCAAACAACTTAAATTTCAACCAAATCATAGGTAGATAAGTTGTAATTTGCTCATTCATATGTTTTTCTAATGAACACGTCAAGTTCAACGACTCCACCAACGAGAAGGGCAAGTAGAAGCTGCGTTGACTTCATGGATAGAATCAAGAAGTTCAATGATGGCAAACTTTGGGGCTCACCCTTTCTCTCTCAACTAAAACATGAAGTTGGTTTATGGCTTGTGGGTCCTAAATAGAGCAATTGAGATTTTGATGATTTAGGGATTTTGATTTGATCCCAAGAACTTGAGGTCTTCATTCAGTAGGTGAGTTGTTTTCCTTTTTCCTTTTTGTTTTTGTTTTTTTTTTTTTAAAGTTTAATCCTAGTCAGCATTACACGTGCCATCTATGTTGGCAAAAAAATTGTTTTTTATTTGGAGCATTAACCACCTGCAAACACCTCATTTTTTTCATCTTATGACTTAAGCCCCGTTCCCCAATGACGATATTACTAGAAGGTCCACAACTAGTCTAGGGCCCAATTATAGAAAGTTTTTAACTTAGAAAATGTTTTGCTAAAGGAAATGTAATGTTGAATTTAATCAACCATCTTGTTGGCTTTCTTCTGTGCCAAATTTGCTTGTAATTTAGCAATTAGTAACCCTGTGTTTAGGTGGGAATCATGTAAGGGTAGTGTGTAAGAGTGTGAAGAAATGCTCAAGACTGTGCAGTGAAGTAGGGACTCGTGGGTGGCTGGCGACTTGCAAGCCGCCAGAAGATGCACACGAGTGAAGCATGCAGAGAAGCTGAACCGTCATGCCAACTGTAGCACTACAGGACAAAAAGTCTAGACTGACCATTCAGTTAGCTCGCAGCTTGGACTCGCGACTCAGTCAAGTCACGAGGCCAAGTCGCCAGTCCACTCTGTTATGGAAAAACTAACTCTTCGCATTCCTTTCTCACTCCAGTATAAATACCATTTATACCCACGAAATATGGAGAGCATCAAGAGAGAATTTTGAGAGAGAAACCCTAGAGAAATACAAGATTGACTCATCTACAATCTTTACTTAGTGACTTTTCAAATTCCTCAACTCTCACCCTCTCCATTATTACATCCTTGAGAGGTACATTAGCCAAAACCTTTTCTCACCATACCCATATCTGTGAGAATGCTATTTGGTTCTTGGGAAGCAGCTAAGAAGGGACCAATTGATATTGGTTGATGCTATGGGTTATAGCGGAATCCAGTAAGCTAAAGAAGACAAAGGTTCGGCGTAACCTCGTTAGAGCAAGAAGCTTGGAGGGCTTAGGTACACTTGGTAGATTAGGCTTGAGGGTCTTCTGTTGTTCATATATCCCAACTTCATTTTTTAGCGGATTATTAATCGTTTAGAGGGCGGCGGAGAGGTTTTACGCCGAGGGCTTCGGTTTCTTCTTCGATAACACATCGTTGTGTTGTCCTTGTGTTTGCATCTCTCTTCCCTTAATATTTGCCATTTAATTTTTGCTGTGGATGTGATTTTATTTGGTTTAGATTGTTTATAAATTTTGTTATAAGCTTATGTTCATTTTCCGCACATATATTGTTTGATAATAAGCTTGAATTGGTACTTTGTAAATTGGGGATCTAAATGTTCAAGGTGTTTTATACACTAATTGAACATTTAATTGGTATCAGAGCGGGTGCACTTGCTATGGTTTAATCACCTAAGTGTGATCCTAGACCCCTTAGCTATGAATGAAGCTATGGAAAAGGCTATGTTGAGATGTGGTTTAAATGTTTGTGATAATGACTCTATGAGTTTACTTGAAGGGTGTCCTAACAATGAACTCCTAGAGTTATTGAAAACAAAGAAACATGCTAGGATGTTTGTTGACATGTTGAAATATTTTGAAAATGAGAATCACATCTTACACAATAGCCTATGTAAGTCTAATTCTTTGATTAAGAAGTATAAAAGAAGAAATAGAATTTTGTGTGATAAGATTGATAATCTAGAAAAGAAAATTCAATCCAACAAGAGCATGGAAAATGAAGATAAGTTTCTATTTGAAGGTCAAGAGTGCTTGTCTCATGCTTGCTTGTTTGTGCATACTTCTTTGAAGGTTTTTAATTCATGCCTATGGTATCTTGATAGTGGCTATTCTCGTCATATGACAAGAGATAAAACATTGTTTAAGTCACTCAAAGAGAAGGTTGGTGACTATGTGACATTTAGGGATGGAAGTCATGCTTAAGTTCTTAGCAAGGGGACTGTTGAGATTCCTAGATTACCTCTATTGAAGGATGTCTTATACATCAAAAGGATTCAAGTCTTGGAAGAGAATAGGACTACCGGCAATTGTTATGGGGTAGTCCCTACGGCACCAATTTCCTGTAAAAGTAGTTGACATGTTGGAACTTTGGCATCAAAGGTTCGGTCATGCAAACTTCAAACAAGTGGTTAAAGTTTCGAAACTTGAGGCGGTTGAAGGACTTCCAAAATTTGGAAAGGTCGAGAAAACCATTTGTGGTGCATGTCAAATGGGGAAGCAAACAAAGGCAAGTCATCAAAAGGTGAATGTGATTGCTGCTTCTCGATGCTTAGAGCTCCTTCATGTCAATCTAATGGGGCCCATAAGAATTGAAAGTCTAGGAGGAAAAAGATACATTATGGTCATTGTTGATGACTTCTCAAGATACACATGGGTGGAATTCCTTAGGGAAAAATCAGAAGCATGTGAGAAAATGGAGGTTCTATGCAAGAGGCTTCAAAATGAAAATGGGGTGTCTATTGTTAAGATAAGGAGCGATCATGGCAAGGAATTTGAGAATGCACGATTTGATTTTTTTTGCGAAAAGAATGGGATTAAAAAGGAATTTTCAGCTCCTAAGACTCCTCAACAAAATAGGGTGGTTAAGAGAAAAAATTGGGTAATTCAAGAGATGGCAAGGGTCATGTTACTCAACAAGCAAATTCCACAAAAGTTTTGAGAAGAAGCTGTGAACGCTTCATGTCACATTGGCAATAGAATATACTTTCGAGCAGGAACGAAGAAGACCGCATATGAAATTTGGAATGGAAAGAAGCCAAAAGTGAAGTACTTCTAAGTATTCGAAAGCAAGTGCTACATTCTCAATGATCAGGAGAATCTTGGGAAGTCTTATGCGAAAAGTGATGAAGGTATCTTCCTTGGGTATTTTACTAGTAGCTGGGCATACAGAATCTAAAACAAGAGCACAAAGACAGTAATGGAGTACATCAACTTGAAAATTGATGATGCTATAACAAAAGTAGAGATGGTTGATGATGGAGAAGGGCCAAGCACTAAAGAACCCACTGTTGAGGTCGAAGCCCTTGATAATGAGGTTGAAGGATATACACTGGAAAAGGAATCAACTCCCGTAAACTCAAGAGTGGAGACTAGATCAATGTCTAGAACAGTAAGTCCTTTCACTTCTCCGGAAGTTCATCCTCCTATCTCTCGAAATGATGTAGTGTCCACTTCAAAGAAACCATCATCACGAGTGGTTAAAAACCATCCGGAAAGTAACATTATTAGGTATTTAGATGAAGGTCTTCGCCTTAGAAAGGGAAACAAACTTCTGGCCAATCATGGGACATATCATTGCTACCTAGCTCAATTTGAGTCGAAAAAGGTAGAAAAAGCTCTTGAAGATGAAAATTGGGTTAAATCAATGCATAAAGAGCTGAATCAATTTGTGAGGAATGATGTATAGGAACTCGCTCTTAGGCCTGAAGGTGTTCGTGTCATCGGCACCAAATGGATCTTCAGAAACAAGACCGATGAAGATGGAGAGATTATCCAGAATAAATCTCGGTTAGTGGCTCAAGTATACACTCAAGTAGAAAGAGTAGATATTTATGAATCCTTCACTCCCGTGGCAAGGCTTGAGTCTATTCGCATTCTCATGTCAATTGCATGCACCATGAACTTCAAACTCTACAAAATGGATGTGAAATGTGCATTTCTAAATGGCTATCTGAATGAAGAAGTGTTTGTTGAACATCCCAAAGGCTTCGAAGATCCTCACTTTTCGGACCATGTGTTGAGATTGAAGAAAGCATTTTATGGCTTGAAACAAGATCCAAGAGCTTGGTATGATCGGCTTACTCAGTACCTCCTGGATAAAGGATTCAAAAGAGGGTATGTTGATCGAACTCTCTTTGTCAAGAATGATGAGGATTATCTTCTCGTAGCTCAAGTATATGTTGATGACATAGTATTTGGAGCTACTATTGATGTTCAAGCCATAAAATTTTCTGAGGAAATGAAGAAAGAGTTTGAGATGAGTATGGTGGGGGAGCTTACATTCTTCTTGGGTCTTTAAGTCAAACAAAGGAAGGAAGACATATTCATTTCACAAGAAAAATATGCTCGAAATATGGTCAAAAAGTTTGGATTAGACTCCAAGAAGCATGCCTCTACTCCTATGAGTTCATCTACGAAGCTCAATGTTGATTCTTCTGGGGTAGAAGTGAGTCCAACCTTGTATAGGAGTATCATTGGGAGTTTACTCTATCTCATGGCAAGTAGATTGAATATTGCTTTTAGCGTGGGTGTTTGTGCTCGATATCAGGCTGCTTCGAAAGACTCTTACTTAACTGCGGTGAAGTGAACCATAAGATATGTCAATGGAACTCCGGATTATGGCTTGTGGTACTCAAAGGACTCTAATGCTTGTCTTGCTAGTTATTCGGATGCCGATTGGGCTGGAAGTGTGGATGATCGAAAGAGTACTTCAGGTGGCTGCTTCTATCTTGGAAACAATCTTGTCTCTTGGATGAGTAAGAAACAAAATTCCGTGTCTCTCTCTTCAGCTAAAGCTGAGTATATAGCTGCTGGAAGTTGCTGTACACAACTACTTTGGATGAAGAAGCTACTTCATGACTATGGGATAATGTGTGTTTTCTGTGATAACACCAGTGCTATAAATCTCTCTAAGAATCTGGTTCAGCATTCCAAGTCAAAACACATAGAGATACGTTACCACTTCATCCGGGATTTAGTGGAAGATAAAGCTGTATGTCTTGAGTTCATTCATACGGACAACCAAAAGGTGGACATCTTCACCAAGCCTCTCGATGGTCTATGGTTTGAATCACTCCGTAAGACCATCGATGTTGGTACAATTCCTTGAATCTCATATGTGATGTGTGCTTTATTTCTTTGTCTTGAGTTGATTACTCTAGTTTAGAGCTTACACTACTTTGTTGGCTGTTTGTATAACATGTTCTGCTTGTTTGCTTTTGCTTTAAATGTTTTTTACATTGTTGTTTTTGTATCAATCTTTTATTGCTTTGTGTGTCAAAAATCCAAAAAACACAAAAAATGTAGAAAATCCAAAAAGTTTGTTCGATATTGTTGAGTTTTGTCTCAAAACATATTTTGCCTTGTACCTTTGTACTAATGGCCTTGTGCATTTACGAGTGTAGCTTGTTCCCTATGCACTTATATCATTGTGGGAGAAATCTTGACATCTATGTGACTGTTGTAAATAGATCTTCAAACTTGTCATGAATGATTAGTCAATGGTATTGTTGATCTTAAGGCATGCATAGACTTGTGCCTATATATCTTCCCACTCATTTATTTTATTGTTTTTACTTAAAGAGCTCACCAAATGTAAATCTCCAAATGAAAAGAGATATTGAGCTGCAAAAACCTGTTGCACATACTAGTATTTGACTAAGAAAAAGGGAAAGCGACGTAAAATGAAATGTATGATGCCCAAAAAGCCAAAGGCTAACTCATCAAATTCAAATATCAAAAATTTCAGGCATCGTTCTCACAATGAGATGTAATGATTCAAAAAGATCAAATGATATGATGTATATGGAGCAAAATGAAAAGCTTCAAACTTATGTTATCAAGTTTATGTGGGAGGTCATATATGCATATTTCTATAATTGAGATGGGTCACTTTATTTAGTGCTAATTGTGTATGGCTTGGTTGAATTAATCATTGAAGTTTTACGTTAGACTAAGGACTATCTCATTGTTGATATCCACACACATCACACATGTCTATGTCCAATGAATGTCATATTCATTTGTGTGATTGTACTTGATTAAATGTGTTTTCACATGCTCAATTTTTGTTGATCAAACACAAAAAGATTTTTGAGTGTTTTAGTTGTTTTTGGAAAGTATTTTGTTTTTGCAAAAATTGTCAAAATCTTCAAAAACAATGTTGCCCTGTTCTAGCGACTCAGTCGCGGGTTGGTCCAGTCGCATGCCCTAGTTGCGAGCCCACACAAAGATTTTTCACGACTCACTAGTGGGTCAATGTCCCAGTCACGAAAAATACTTAGAATATTTTTCAAAATTTGGGTTTTTAATGTTTCTCGCGGCTCAGTCTAGCGACTTGCTCACGGGTGGAAGGTCTAGTCGCGAGGGGTACACAGAAATTTTCGCGGCTTACCTCACAACTTTCTCGCGGGTAGAACTTCTAGTCGCAAAAAACACATCAAAAAATTTTCAAAAATTTTGGTTTCAAAGAGTCTCGCGACTTGCCCTGGTGACTTGCTCGTGACTTAAATCAGTCACGAATATCGCTTGTTTTGCGCAAATTGGTCAGTTTTTTAAACATTTGGGTTTTCTCTCGAACTTTTGTGACTGTTCATTGTCTTCCCCGATTGAACCTCTCTCAAACCCACCATGTTCCTTCCAAAAATCCCCATTGTTACTCATCATTTGTACTTCAATCTTAAAGAAAAAGGTATGGGTTTTCTTATTTTTCCTAAGTATTTCATGCTCTTTGCCTTGAACTTCTTGATTTGTGAGTTGTTATTGAGATTTGAGATTTATTAATGGTTGAATACAGGTATTTGCTGTGTTGTGGAGATTGTTGTGTGGGTTATGTTGGATATGCATTATTTTACTCTGTCTTTGGCTGCACAAATGTGTTATTTGTAGCACACACACATTCTATGACATGATTGTGATCCTAATCTAATGAATTTAGGGTTTTTCCACAATATTTTTTTGGGACTAACTCTGTGCTAATAGAGTTTGTTGTCTTGTGTGGTCTCTGTTGCTCCCTGATGTAACATGATGCAGCTTAAAAATGTCTCCATTCAAGAGTGCATTTGTGAAAGGAGGTAGCAACAAGGGAAAAGAGCCGGTGATTGATGTTGATGACCCCTTTCCTAGGCCAAAAAGGACCCGATCACCGTCAGGAGTATATGATCCCCACAATTTCAGATCCTATGCTGCATTTCAGACTCTTGAAAATTATTTCAGAGATGCCACACCACTAGTTGAAAGGGCTGTTGACCAATCATCTCTTCGTGAAACCAACATTCCCATATGGTTTGCCACCAAGGATTGGAACTTTCTTCTCTCCAACCTTGATGTTGCATACATGAACATGGTGAAAGAATTTTATGCTAATGCCATTGTTGAAGGAGATGAGCTCAAATGCTGGGTTAGAGGAAAGAGTTTCTCCGTGTCTCCTATTTATCTGGCAGATATCCTACACATCAACCGGTTAATGCTTGCTACAACACCGGTATATGATGATTTAAATCCATACAAGGATTTACTTCAGGAAACCCTTGGAAGAAACTTGGAATTCTCCCAGACTGGGAATTCAATGTTTCTTCCCTGTCTCCTGAACTGAGGGTACCTACCATAATCATGTTCCACAATCTATATCCTTTATCCAGCACCGAATATATGAATCTAGGGAGAGCCTTGTTCCTTCATGATCTGATTTCGGATGAAGAGATCGACATCTGTGCTCAAGTCTTTCATCTTTTGCACAAAATGGTTCTACGAACTGATTCAAGGGCATGCATTCCTTTTTGCTGCCTCATTTCAAGGATTTTGAAGCTCAAAGGCGTTCATCCATCTGACAATGAGTCTCCTTACCCGAAGCCAAGTCCAATCAACATCCGTACACTCAATGCTAGCATTGGTCATAGTCGAAAGGGAATCAAGACGGAAACTTCAGCACCTTCTATTGGGTCACACTCTGCCTCATCCTCCTATGATGAGAAATTGGATAACATTATGGCATCCATCCACGACATAAGCACCAAGATGTCTGGACTTGCTACTCTCCTGCACCATCACCACATCCGTTGTGATACGAAGTTCACTTCTCTCCAAACCCAATTAGACCAAATCCAAAGGAAGCTAGAAGAAAATGAGGACTAGCTATTCCATGATAAAAAGGGGGAGATGATGACGATAGGGGGAGTATAATGATAGGGGGAGTACTGATGTTGAGAAGGAGCTGATGTTGAGCAGGAGATGCCTATGTTTAATGCTTTGTTTATTTGCTATCATATAACTATGTTGCTTTGTTTATTTGTTATCACATGACTTAGTTTATATTCAGTTTCTATGTACTTTGGGTTTTGTACCTTTGCTTTGTAGCGTAGTACTTGTTGTTTAATGTTTTGCATTTTCTTTAAGTACATCACTCTTGTGCCCTTTGTTGGATTTTATCCTTGATGCATTTACCTAGTGTTTATGTATCGGTTGAGTGTTGGACATGCAAATGATACTTTGCATTGAGCTTATTAGCTTGTATGTCCAGATGTTCATTCCTTGTGTGAATGAGCATTGTGGTCATTATTTATTGTGATTGTTTGTTTTTGGTCAAGTCATGGTTTATTCTTTAATTCCATTTTTGCTTGATCGCATTATGCTTGCTCCATATGCATTACAATTTTTCTGCATACAATGATCATATTGTGTTGTTGTGTTTCAAGAGATACTTGTTCTTATAATTCAAGAGCTTCATAGATTCTAGAGTTAGGTGTGAATGTGTTTTGTTCAACTGTTCCCAACTCACATGTTAAGTCTAGAGTTTGTTTTAGGGTTTTGTCACGGAATAGCTAAAGGGGGAGATTGTAAGGTTGAATTTAATCAACCATCTTGTTGGCTTTATTCCGTGCCAAATTTGCTTGTAATTTAGCAATTAGTAACCCTGTATTTAGGTGAGAATCATGTAAGGGTAGTGTGTGAGAGAGTGTGAAGAAATGCTCAAGACTGTATAGTGAAGCAAGGACTCGTGGCTTGCAAGCCGCCAGAAGATGCACACGAGTGAAGCATGCAGATAAGCTAAACTGTCATGCCAGCTGTAACACTATAGGACAAAAAGTCCAAATTGGCCATTTAGTTAGCTCGCGATTTGGACTTGCGACTCAGTCAAGTCGCGAGGCCAAGCCGCCAGTCCATTCTGTTATGGAAAAACTGACTCTTCGCATTCCTTTCTCACTTTAGTATAAATACCCCTTATACCCATGAAATATGGAGAGCGTCCAGAGAGAATTTTGAGGGAGAAACCCTAGAGAAAAACAAGATTGACTCATCCACAATCTTTACTTAGTGACTCTTCAAATTTTTCAACTCTCACCCTCTCTATTGTTACATCCTTGAGAGGTACATTAGCCAAAACCTTTTCTCACCATACACATATCTGTGAGAAGGCTATTTAGTGCTTGGGAAGAAGTTAGGAAGGGACCAATTGATATTGGTTGATGCTATGGGTTATAGCGGAATCCGGTAAGCTAAAGAAGACAAAGGTTCGGCGTAACCTCGTTGGAGCAAGAAACTTGAAGAGTTTAGGAACACTAGGTAGATTAGGCTTGGAGGGTCTTCTGCTGTTCATGTATCCCAACTTCATTCTTTAGTGGATTATTAATCACTTAAAGGGCGGCGGAGAGGTTTTACGCCAAGGGCTTCGGTTTCCTCTTCGATAACACATTGTTGTGTTGTCCTTGTGTTTGCATCTCTCTTCCCGTAATCTTTGTCATTTAATTTCTATTATGGATGTGATTTTATTTAGTTTAGATTGTTTATCAATTCTGTTATAAACTTATGTTCATTTTCCGCACATATATTATTTGATAATAAGCTTGAATTGGTACTTTGTAAATTGGGGGTCTAAACGTTCAAGGTGTTTTATACACTAATTGAACATTCAGGAAAAACCTACAAGAACCTAAGTTTGTGTGCGCATGTCTAAATCATGCATATGCATACTTTGGCCATGTGCTCGCACCTTCAAGTATGCACATGGATGTAGGAATACGAATGCCCTGTAAGGAAAGTTTTTATTACAAAAATCATGCAAAAATAATCTCACATTGGCTGGGAAGAGCCCTGCATCCCACTCGGATCACTATAAAAAGCCTCAAATGCTCTTTTCCCAAAACATCGAATTCACTAGAAAATAGTGAATCAAGTTGGGAGTTTTTAGAACAAAATTTAGTTACGAAATTGGTTACTCAATATCATTAACATTACTACATATTTTGAAAATCTAGCTGTTGAATTATAGTTCTTTACACTTTTAATATACTTGTCAAATTTTGTGCCAATTGGATATTATTTACTATATGATATATAAAATTATATTTTATATAGAATTTTAAATTACAAAAACTTGCAATTTAAACAATTCATTGATGACATAATTATTAATCTTTACTTTTTCAGAAATTTTGCAAGTATAAAGGATATAAAATATATATATATATATATATAGTTGGACCATTAAACATGGTTGAATTTTATCTAACCATACCTATCCTACTCGCTTTTCTGCGTTGATTTTAATTTTAAGGTCAGTTTTCCCATAAATGTCTCCTAAGTCATTGAAATTGGCTCTTTTCTCATTCATTTTAGGTCCAATCTACATAAAATTCGCCAATTCACTCACAAGTACTTCATTATAACGTCGCCTTCATTGATATTCCTCAGGCCATTGGTGTAGCTGTTCTTAAGCCATATTAGTTCTCCTTGGTCGCTGATGCATCTATTCTCAGGACCTTGCAGCTAGCCATCTTCCGACATTTATTTGTAATCTTCATCCCAGTTAGCATGGTTCTTTCTCCATTGTGTCCAGTCCAGTCGTCCAAGGCATCTTTGAAGGATCTTCACCGTACCAGCTTATATTCCAAACTTTAAGGCATCATTAAACTTGTACACTGATTTTAAGGGGAAGTATTAAAGATATTGTTTGTTATGTGATTATGTAAAATGGTTTAAGAGACACAAATATATTGTGAGTCCATATCTATACTCTTCCTAAGTTCTTTGTAATAAACAATGCTTAGAGTAGAGAAGTAGCTTCTAAGAGCTTTCTCTGTGATCATAGGTTGTTAATTTGAACCATATAACCCTTGTATTCTTATTTTCTATTGTTTCTGCTCATTTTCAATCTCTACAATTGTCTCTTTGTTTTACAAAATTTAACAATATTCACACCGTTATAATTTATAAAATACAATCTCTATTTTTTAATATTCATAGGCGATTTTTTTTATCTTAATTTTGAGGTGTTCAATTATTTTTTTTTTGATAAGTAGCATATTGAATTATTAAACTCATCTGATTATTTTTGATGATGTTGGTTCGTTTGCTAAAAATTTATTTTTTCCACAAGTTATCATTCCATGAATATCTAGTTGTGTTTCATACTTTCATTGCGCAAAAAACAAAGATATAAACTATAAAAGGCATAACTGGAATACAATTTGAAACTTAGGACAACAATTAAGTGTAATATTTTATATTTAAATATGAATTCAAAAATATTTATTTGATTTTCTAAATTATCATTTTATTTATTTAAAATTCTTATCTTCTGATTCTTTTGAATTGTAGACGAGCAAAAAAAAAAAAAAAAAAAAAAAAAAAAACCCACTATCTATAACAAGGTTTCTTTTCAAATTAGTTTGGAAAGAAACTCTTCAAACTCATTTTATATCTATTTATTGGGTGTGAATTTTGAAAATCTAACCATTAAATTGTATGTTTTTTATGTTCTAAACATATATGTCAAATTTTGTTCGAATCATATATTATTTAGTATATGATCAATAAACTTATTTTTTATATATAATTTTAAATTACAAAAATGTGAAAATTAAATATTTGATTGATGACATAGCAACTATTTGATTTCTGGAATTTTAAGCATAGAGGAAGTAATAAGAACATACAATTTAACAGTTAAATTTTCAAAATTTACATTCAATAAAAAGATAGTTTAAAGAGATACTTTCTCCCTATAATATAAACTTGTAATATGACCAGAAGAAAATAAATTTTATGTAAAATAATATAACTTTGATTATCAAAACACTTAATACAAAAATCTCAACCTTGGGAAATAAGGATGCTGGTAATGGAGATGCTAGAATTTTTTTATTTTTTTATTTTTTGAAAGTTCAAAAAACGTGTATAAAACACCTTTGAACGTTTAGACCCCCAAATAACAACTTAATCAATTCAAGCAATATGTCAAACAACTAGTGTGCGGAAACTTAACATATGCTATCATATGAAATTGATTAAATACTATCTAAGCCATAACAAAATAAAATCCACAGCAGATAATTTAAAGGCAAAGATAGAGGAAGGAAGATGCAAACACAAAGACAACACGCGATGTGTTATCGAAGAGGAAACCGAAGTCCTCGGCGAAAAACCTCTCCGCCGCCCTCCAAGCGGTAATCAATCCACTAGAAAATATAGTTGGGATACAAGGACAGCAATAGACCTTCCAAGCCTAATCTACCCAGTGCACCTAAGCCCTCCAAGCTTCTTGCTCCAACGAGGTTGCGCCGAACCTTTTTCTTTTCTAGCTTTCCGGATTCCGCTACTAGACCATAGCATCAACCAATGAAGATTGGTTCCTTCCTAACTGCTTCCCAGAAATCCAAACAGCAGACTCACAATGATGATAATGGTGAGAACCTGGTTTGGTATAAAGCCTCTCAAGGATTTAACAATGGAGAGGAAGAGAGTTGAGGAATTTGAAGAGATTCTAAGGTAGAGATTGTGGGTGAAACAATCTGGTTTTTCTTTAGGGTTTCTCTCTCAAAATTCTCTCTGGAAGCTCTCTTTCAATCGTGGGTAATAGGGGTATTTATACTGGAGTGGAGAGGAATGTGAAACGTCAGAATTCTACAAAACAGGGGTGGCTCGCGGCTTGACCTCGCGGCTTGACTAAGTCGCGAGATCCAGTCGCGAGATAACCGTATGGCCAGTTGTCCTGTTTTGTCCTGTAGTGCTCCAGCTAGCAGACTGTTCACCTTCCAGCATGCTTGGCACGTGAGGTTGCTTCTGGCGGCTTGAAGCCGCGAGTCACCCGCGAGACCCAGCCGCGACACTCTGTTTTCTTGCACACTCTTGAGCAAACTTCACTCTATCTCACTCACTACCCTTACATCAAACCCACCTAAATACAGGGTTACTAAATGCTGAATTACAAGCAAATTTGGCACGGAATAAAGCCAATTAGATGGTTGAATAAATTCAACCTTACAATCTCCCCCTTTGGCTATTCCGTGACAAAACCCTAAAACAGACTCTAGACTTAACATGTGAGTTGGGAACAGTTGAACAAAACTCACTCACACCTAACTCTAGAAGCTGTGAAGCACTTGAATCATATGAACATAATACTCCTGAAACACAACAATACACCATGATCATTGTAAGCAGAAAATTATAAAATGCATATGAAACAGGCAATATTTGATCAAGCAAAGATGGAGTTATGAAACAAACCATGGCTTGATCAACCAAGTGAACACCACAAGGTAGTGATCACAGTGCTCATTCACACTTGGAATGAACACAAGAACATACAAGTTAACAAGCACAAGGCAAGACACTTATATGCACAACACTCAACCAATGCATATCACACAAGGCATATGCATCTAGGAACAATCCTACACGGGCACAAGAGTGACAGTACATAAACCAAAATGCATAACATTTAGATTAAAGTACTGATTTAAACATAGCATAAAGGCTGCACTAGGCAAGGTACAAACCATAAAGCCTACAAACATGCAAAAGACATAAACCCTAAAAGCTTACATAAGCACATGGGTACAAACCACAAAACATCCTGAATATCATCATCAAAATATA
Organism: Quercus berberidifolia; assembly: GCA_028535905.1. Lineage (NCBI taxonomy): Eukaryota > Viridiplantae > Streptophyta > Magnoliopsida > Fagales > Fagaceae > Quercus > Quercus berberidifolia. Next base: position 58,250,207 of record JAPQVW010000003.1, read on the forward strand.
TTAAACTTTAAACCAAGAGTATAAGTTAAGAGTTAGAAACAATACACCAAAAAAAATATAGTGTATCAAACCCATAAACCACTAAAAGTACTTAAAACATGACTCCCCCTCAACACATTACTCCCCCTTAAGGGCTGCTCTTCTGCTTCTCAGTCCATCCTCAACAGAAACATCTCCCCCTTTTTGTCAGGAATGGCCAAATGGTCAGTGTTCAGGCTGAGTGGTGAAGCTGTCAAGTTTTGCAGACAAAACATCAATCTGATCCTGCATAGCTTTCATCCTCTCAGAGTGCTCAGTCTGGACTTCTCTGATCCCATCAAGTCTTTCCAGAATGATTTGGAAAGCATCTGGAGGAGTATCTGAAGAAGTTGATGCTCTGGGTCTTTTGCCACTCCTCCTGGGTGTTGAGGTTGATGGATGCCCGGCTGCCTCTGCTTCAGTCTCCATTGGGACACCTTCTCCTTCATCACCTTCATCTTCTTCTCCTGGAAGTCTAACACTTATCCTTTTGCAGGTAAGCCTGTTAATTGCAGAAGGTGTGGACATGGGACTGATGTCTTGTGGGATAGGAACACCCTTCCTTCTAAAAATCCTCATAAGCAAACTGGGAAAGATCAGTTTTGGCCTAGAGGTTGTTCTTGTCTCATCCACAATGATGTCATATATGTGGGAACTTATGTCTATGAAGTTCTTTTCTTTGAGATCCATCAGAAAGATTGCTCTAGCACAATTGATGGTAGTCAACTTCTTAATGGGATAGAGGTTAAACATCATGATGATTGTTAGGCACCTCATGTCCACTGGAAAGGCAGTGGTATTCAAACATTTTCCTTCTCTCTGCCCCCCTATCCTTTGTTGAACTGTTTCAATGGATACACTCCTATCCTTGTAGTTGATAAACTCCTCATCATCTAATCCTTCAAGTCCTAGTGCCTCATCTATGACATGAGCATCTACAATGAATTCTTTCCCTCTAACCCAGCAGCTTAACTCATTCTCCTTTATCACAGCATTTGAGTAAAATTCCCTAATCAGGGGTTCACAAACTACAGGGAAATCACTCAGAAGTTTTTCCCATCCTCTACCTTCAAAGCAACTGGGGATAAAGGTTTGTCTTAAATCCTCCAAATCAACAAATCTCTCTTGAATAATTCCTGCACTCAAGAAGTTATCCCTGTATCTCTCAAAGTGATGAACTGACCTAAAAAGCTTAGAATCCATTTTCAACCTTTTGTCAGCCTTCTTTGCAGTAGTTTTCTTCTTAGGAGGTGAGGGAGCCATCTGTGATCAATCAGAAGAGGCCACAACAATACAGAGCAATATACGTGTAAAACAAGTTAGTCTCATGTAATTATCAAAGAGATATCATCCATACAACTGAACTTGAAGCATTTAAACACAGGCTATTTAGATCAATCACATGGAAAAACAAGCCTAAGATAGGAAATACACATAACAGCATCAGATATAGAAACTAACTTAAAGGCAGTTATATGTCAATGAGACAAAAACTGAAAATGATATGACACATAAACAGTATTGTGAAACACACATATGCTCCCAAAAGATTAACACAAAAGAGCAGGCAAATTTAGCACATTAAACTCACAAACCCAAAAAAAATTGAAACAACTCAACAGCTCAAAGATCAGTGAAAGTCAAAGAATCACATAGCTAAGCACAGAATGAAGAGTAATAGTGAAACAACTAAGAACAAATCACTTCTAGCAGCAGCATACCCAATCTAAGCGTGAACAGGGAGCAAATTCCGAAACAAAAACCCATTTCTAAAACACAAATATATGCGAAAGATCAAAGGGAAAAACACAAAATCAAGTAGAAAAGAGTGGCAGAACAGAAACCCCATACCTGTGACTTGAAGATTTTGAGCTACAAGTATGCAACAATGGAGATTGGAAATGGGAGCACGGAGTGTTTGGGAGGGAGAAGATGAACAGTCACAAATATTCGAGGGAAAACTGAAACAAGTTTTAAAAACTGCCCTTATTTCTGCAAAACACGCGATTTTCGCGACTGGATTAAGTCGCCACACAGTCGCCAGCTCAAGCCGCCAAAACACACAAGACCAAAAATTTGAAAAATTTTTCTAAGTGTTTTTCGCGACTGGAAGGTCTACCCGCGAGTGAGTCGCGAGCTGAGCCGCGAAAATCTCTGAGTAACCTCGCGACTGGACCTTCCACTCGCGAACAAGTCGCCAGAAATTACCAGCGAAGGTGCGACTGAGGCTCGCGACTTGACATACCCGCGACTGAGCCGCCAAAACAGAGCAAAACAGGATTTTTGAAATTTTCAGATTTTTCAAGCAAAATACTTTCCAAAAACACCTAAAATACTCAAAAATCTTTTTGAGCTTGAATTAACAAAGATTGAGCATGTAAAAACACATTTCATCAAGTACAATCACACAAATGAAAATGGCATTTATTGAACATAAACTTGTGTGTTGTGTGTGGATATCAACAATGAGATAGTCCTTCGTCTAATGTGAAGCTTCAATGATCAATTCAACCAAGGCATACACAATTAGCACTAGATCATGTGACCCATCTCAATTATAGAAATATGTATATATGACCCCCCACATAAACTTGATAACATGATTTGGAGCTTTACATTTGACTCCACTTTCAATCATAACATTTGATCTTTTTGATCTTTTGAGTCAATCACCTCTCATTGTGAGAGTGATATTTGATATTTCACTTTAATGAATAAGCCTTTGGCTTTTTGAATAAACATTCACTTCAATATAAGGTCGCTTACCCTTTTTCCTAGTCAAATACTAGAGTGTGCGACAGGCTTTTGCAGCTCAATATCTCTTTTCATTTGGAGATTTACATTTGGTGAGCTCTTTTCAGCAAAACAAAAATAAAGAGTGGGAAGATATATAGACACAAGTCTATGCAAGTCTCAAGATCAACAAAACCATTCACTAATCATTCATGACAAGTTTGAAGATCTATTTACAACAATCACAAAGATTTCAAGATTTTTCCCACTGTGATATAAGTGCATAAAGACAAGCAATGCTCGAAAATGCACAAAGCCATTAGCACAAAGGTACAAGGCAAAACAAGTTTTGAGACAAAAACTCAACAAAGTCAATCAAGCTTTTGATTTTCTATTTTTATGTGTTTTTTGGATTTTTGACACAAGAAACAAAAAGATTGATAAAACAAAACTAAAGAAATGTACAAAAAGACAAACAAACAACCAACAGCAAAAATAGCAAGCAAAACAATCAAACATAGTCACAAAGCATAGGAAGTATTGATGCATGGACATGTTGTAATGCTTATGCATGAGTACCCTTATTCACCCTCACGTCACTTGCGTTTGGGGTGATTTCCTTATAGGATTGGGTACGGGAGTTAGGGCTTTCAAACCTTCGTGAGAAGCTTTCCAAGCAGTTGGTGAATGCACCAATCATCTTCATCACGTTCATCATTCCGGGATCACCATTCTGATCTCTAGATTGATCTCCAGCCCAACTTCTTCTCTCATTTCTAGGACCTCCTGACCTTTGAGGGGTTGCACTATTCTTTGCTCTCAGCTTTTGGCAATTTGGTCGAGTATGCCCTTGAAGTCCGCAGTAGTGGCACACATAAGTTCCTCTAGGACCTCTTTGGGGTCGAGGACGTGACTTGGCATGAGATTCAGACCTGCCTGCTAACTGATTGTGATGATTTAACATCCGTTGGTTCACCAAATTCTTCTTCTCCTTCACCTCGAGCTTTTCACCAGTAGAGTCAGCTACAACTGGATCTTTGGCCTTTACAAACTTTACTTCTTTTGTGATATTTCCAGACGAACTACCTCCTCCGGTATATCCCAATCCGGATTTGTCTGAAAAGCTCTTTTGAGATGATATAACATCATCTAGCTTCTTGGTGGTAACCCTCTCTACTTTAGCATTAGCTTGCACAACCTCACTCTCAAGAAACCTTACTTTTGTGTAAGCTTCGGACAACTCTCCATTCAGAGTTTCTATCTCACACTTGGCCTCCCTATATCGGATTAGGAGACTTTTGTAGTCCTCCTCAGCCTTCTTCATTTTTCTCACAGCAGCCTTGGCCACCCTTGTGTATTCCCCGGACTTCTCCAAAAGTAAGTTATAATTCTCCTGAAGGTTCGCGTTGCTTCCATCTACTTCAGCATCCGATTCTTCAACAATTCCTAGTGATTCATCATCACTATGTTCTCCAAGGTCTTGCACAAGCAGATTCAGTTCATCTGACGACTCAACATGAGCAATAGTCATAAAAGCCGAATAGTTCCCCTCTCCATCACAGCTCTCTTCAGACTCTGAGTCAGACGAATCCGAGTCACTCAAGGTCGTGGCATACACTTTACCTTTCGATTTCAAATAATTCGGACATTCCTTTTTGAAGTGTCCATACCCGTTACATTCGAAACACGTGACACCTTGTGTAGGTTGGGATTCTTTTCCATCTTTCCTTTTGAATTCCCTTTTCTCCCTTCCAGAACTTTGGAATTTTCTTTTATCATCAAATTTGCCATTATTTTTGAATTTCAAAAACTTTTTGAAGTTCTTGACTAGGTATGCAACATCTTTGTCAACTACATCTTCTCCCGATGAGTCTTGATCTTCTACCTTCTCATTAATGGTCTTTAGAGCAAGAGATTTACTCTTCCGTTGATTGGGCAGCGACATCTCATAAGTCTGCAGAGAACCCACCAGCTCTTGCACTTTGATGTCATCGAGGTCCTTGCTCTCTTCTATTGCTGTCACTTTAGCTCGAAAACTTTCTGGCAATGATCGAAGGATCTTTCTTACAATCTTCGAGTCCTCCGTTTTCTCCCCCAAGTTGAACTTGCTGACAACCACTTCATTTAACTTCCCATAGAAAGAGTCAAAAGACTCATCCTCACTCATTTTGAGCTCCTCAAACCGAGTGGTCAGCATTTGTAACTTGGTGTCTTTCACTTTCTTCGTGCCTTCATAGGTAGTTTCCAAAATCTCCCATGCTTCTTTGGCCACGGTAATATGAGAAATCCTGTGAAATTCATCTGGAGACACACCACAGAAAATAGCATTGAGTGCTTTACTGTTAGCATTAGATGCAGCAAGTGCTGCCTTATCCCATGTGGATTTTGCTGCCTCTGGTTTGGTCTAACCAATCTCAACAGCATCCCAAACGGATTCATCAATAGAACACAGAAAAGCTCTCATTCGAACCTTCCAAAAAGCATAATTACTACCATCAAAATATGGAGGTGCATTTAGGGATTGAGACCTATCCATCTCAAAAGGGAGTCAAGGATCACACAATGGTAATGAAACCAATATCAGTGTACCCGCTCTGATACCAATTGAAAGTTCAAAAAACGTGTATAAAACACCTTTGAACGTTTAGACCCCCAAATAACAACTTAATCAATTCAAGCAATATGTCAAACAACTAGTGTGCGGAAACTTAACATATGCTATCATATGAAATTGATTAAATACTATCTAAGCCATAACAAAATAAAATCCACAGCAGATAATTTAAAGGCAAAGATAGAGGAAGGAAGATGCAAACACAAAGACAACACGCGATGTGTTATCGAAGAGGAAACCGAAGTCCTCGGCGAAAAACCTCTCCGCCGCCCTCCAAGCGGTAATCAATCCACTAGAAAATATAGTTGGGATACAAGGACAGCAATAGACCTTCCAAGCCTAATCTACCCAGTGCACCTAAGCCCTCCAAGCTTCTTGCTCCAACGAGGTTGCGCCGAACCTTTTTCTTTTCTAGCTTTCCGGATTCCGCTACTAGACCATAGCATCAACCAATGAAGATTGGTTCCTTCCTAACTGCTTCCCAGAAATCCAAACAGCAGACTCACAATGATGATAATGGTGAGAACCTGGTTTGGTATAAAGCCTCTCAAGGATTTAACAATGGAGAGGAAGAGAGTTGAGGAATTTGAAGAGATTCTAAGGTAGAGATTGTGGGTGAAACAATCTGGTTTTTCTTTAGGGTTTCTCTCTCAAAATTCTCTCTGGAAGCTCTCTTTCAATCGTGGGTAATAGGGGTATTTATACTGGAGTGGAGAGGAATGTGAAACGTCAGAATTCTACAAAACAGGGGTGGCTCGCGGCTTGACCTCGCGGCTTGACTAAGTCGCGAGATCCAGTCGCGAGATAACCGTATGGCCAGTTGTCCTGTTTTGTCCTGTAGTGCTCCAGCTAGCAGACTGTTCACCTTCCAGCATGCTTGGCACGTGAGGTTGCTTCTGGCGGCTTGAAGCCGCGAGTCACCCGCGAGACCCAGCCGCGACACTCTGTTTTCTTGCACACTCTTGAGCAAACTTCACTCTATCTCACTCACTACCCTTACATCAAACCCACCTAAATACAGGGTTACTAAATGTTGAATTACAAGCAAATTTGGCACGGAATAAAGCCAATTAGATGGTTGAATAAATTCAACCTTACATTTTTTTTTTTAAATTTTTGGGGAGGGAAATTTTGCCATTCCCTATAACACCCCCCCCCCCCCCCCTTTTTCTTCTTCCCCTTTGTTAATGTTTGGAGGTATTTGGTTGCAAGACTTGCCAACTTTAAGAGAGAGAGAGAGAGAGCATTAAATTTGTGTTTATTCTTTAGATTTAATCTATATCTATATAGGGTTTGGCTTACCTCCAGTACTTTTTTAACTGAACATGTCCTTTTATTTTAAATATACAATGACAAGCGGTAATGAGTTTTAATCTTTACCTTTTATTTAGTTAGTGGATAATGTGACAGTTTCTCATTAAAACAAAAGAAGGTTCCAGTTAAAAAAGTACTTGATGCAAGCCAAATCTATCTATATATACCATAAAACCAAAAGTTTCTTACTTTTTTTGACTTTTTGAGAGCTTGCCATGTATGATTTGAATTCACACAATTTTTCACATTAGCAATATTTAAAAAATAAAAAATTAATTAAAAAAATCTCTTTCCCCCCCCTTCCCCCCCACCCCCCACCCCCCCCCCCAACAAAAAAAAAAAAAAAAAAAAAAAACCTGATAAACGTTAGCAATATTTTAAGTAAAACAAATTGGCTCTCTTTCTCCCTCCCAAACAAATTATAACAGGCTACTAAAGAGGAAAAAAAAATTAAGAACACACTACACAAAAACCCTAGAACCTGTGCCTCTTCCCTTCCTAAGACATAGATCTCTCTTTCCATTTCTATGTTTATAGTCTCTGTTGTTTCGACTATTGCCAACCCTCAACTCTGCACCTCTAAATCTTGTTTTGGGTAGTAAGATTTAATCTATATTTATAAAGGATTTGGCTTACCTCTAGTATTTTTTTACTGAATATGTCCTTTTGTTTTAAATATACAATAACAAGCAGTAATGAGTTTTAATCTCGACCTTTTATTTAGTTAGTGGATGATGTGACAGTTTTTCATTAAAACAAAAGGAGGTTTCAGTTAAAAAATTACTAGATGTAATCCAAATCTATCTATATATATTATAAAACCAAAGTTTCTGACTTTTTTTGACTTTTTGAGAGCTTGCCATGTATGATTTGAATTCACACAATTTTTCACATTAGCAATATTTAAAAATTTAAAAATTCTCTTTCTCCCCCCCACCCCACCCCCCCCCCCCCCAAAAAAAAAAAAAAAAAACCTGATAAACGTTAGCAATATTTTAAGTAAAACAAATTGGCTCTCTTTCTCCCTTCCAAACAAATTATAACACGCTACTAAGGAGGAAAATAAAATTAAGAATACACTACACAAAAACCCTAGAACTTGTGCCTCTTCCCTTCCTAGACGTAGATCTCTCTTTCCATTTCTATGTTTATAGTCTCTGTTGTTTCGACTATTGTCAACCCTCAACTCTGCGCCTCTAAATCTTGTTTTGGGTAGTAAACCCTATAAATGCTTGAATGTGGCAACTTACCAAGAATTTATTTTCATTACTTATTATCATCTATATATATAAAAATAGAGACCTCATGCGGTAGTGCATGAGGTCTTACCAAGTAGTGCTTTAATTTTGCATTTAGCCTTATTTTTACCTCTTTCTTTAACTTTTTTTTGCCATTACCCAAAAGTTCACATTAACTTATTTTACTATTATCTCATTAATTGTCTAACCTTACACCACACATTTCTTCATTCTTCATGTCTTTTAGCATACCCACTGTTTTAGTATATATATATATATATTTTAAAAAAAAGCAAGAATAAAATAAAATAAGTAAGGATTAATAATAATAACTAACCAGATAAGGCCCTAGAGAGAGATAGAGAGATACGAAAGTGTTGTGGATTGTTAAATAAAATGCACTATTTCACTATATATGACCAAAGTAAAAGACATAAAACTAACAAAATATTAGAAAGAGTGAGAAAGAAAAATCTAAGGGGTCACCACCTCCGTTATACTGGTCTCCCACCACCATCAAGATGCCGAAACCCCTACGGGGAATTTTTCTCTTTTTAAATTAGGGGCTCAAATATGATTAAGGTTTAGGTAATTTGGTTGGATAGTTATTATTTTAGATATATAAGTATAAATAATATTTGGTGCGCAATGTAAAGTCATATTCTACCATGGTTTAATTTTAAATCATCTATAAGACACATGTATACACACTTGTCCACACCATGTCTTAGTGTCGCACTATTGATGAGTGGAAGACAGTCAGAGAGTTGGGCATACTTTTATTCATAGTATGAAATATGTGAACACAACACACATTAGTTGATTTTCATAGTCTCATTGCTCTCTTGCATTTATTTTTGGTTTCATGATTCTTAAAAAAATTAATATTACCTTTAAGATTGCTACAAATATACAATGAAGCTACTAAACTAATTTTTAATATATCAAAATGTACTTCCTCCAAAAAAAAAGAAAAAAAAATCAAAATGTATATGTTTCTTTACTCTAATTTAGTTTACTTTTTCTTTATAATATATGTATAACATTATCCAAAACCGTCTTACATAAAATATCACAAAATTATCCGACATCGTACGTGTAACTTACTAGTTGCTTCAATTGTTTTAGGTAGTAAACCTTATAAATGCTTGAATGTGGCAACTTTTTTCATTTTTTTTTCATAGTTTAGTGTTTAGACCCAGTAACACTTATTGCTTTAATTTTCTATAATTAATAATAAAAAAAACATTTGTTTTATGGTTTCTCATGTACCTCTTTCTTTTCTTTTTCTTTTTTTAATTCCTTTTGGTTTTGCAGGGTTGCTTGAAGCACACAACCCAGAAGTGGAGAGAATTAACGGCTTGTATTTATCTAATTTTTCCTATGCAGATGCAAATATTTTTTATGGCATTCCTTACTTAATGTCATGTATAATGAGGAATACACGTGGTAGATAATTAAAGGTTCCGCTACAAATTTCACTACTTTAGTGATGGCAAATTGTGATTGTTGTACAGTACTAAATGTGATGTGAATGTCCCTTTTCAAAACAAAAAAGTGATGTGAATGCATTTTATGTGAAATTTATGTTTCAATAATTACGATCTATCTACAGATCGATTGTGAATTTTTTTATATACTATGTACTAAGGATTTTGCGGTTTTTCTAATCATTTTTTTCCCTCCAGTTTCTCAATTCCACCTCAAAGTATTTGAGCATTTGAAGAAATGCTTGAACCAAATTTACTCTCATTAATTTCTTATAAAATTTTATTTCGGTTTTAGGTGTGCAAAAGCAAAAGTTATCCCTAACGCTGGATGTAAGAGAGAGCTTGAGAGAGAAGGTAAACAACTTTGACATAACATCTGAAGTCTTATTTAGGGTACATTCAATTTATTTTCATTGTCATGGTTTTTTTAGAAAACTACTTTATATTTCTTGAATATTGATTTGATCCATTTTATCTTTGACTATTTCTTTGTTGATGCTTATAGGGAGCTCAATTAGAGGGGAATTCAAAAGGTGAGTTTGAAAAATCCTAGAGATCTTATGGTTATTGGGATCAATATGATTCTAGGAACTTCAGTAATGGTATAAATTCATAATCAATTTATGTTTTTATTAAATTATTTGAGTCTATCACAGGCAAGTTTTCATGCATAGCACGGATTTTCAACTAATTTATAAATAAAATATACCAAAAACATTTGACCTGTAGCACGGGTTTTTTATTCATTATTTTTAAAGAATTCTCTTTCATCATTGTTAATTGGATATTTATAGCTGAATAACATGGTTGTTGGTTCTACCACTCCTATGTTTTAAATGATTATAGTCTTTATGATGATGTCACAGCCCAATTCATTTGTGAGTTTAGATTGATTTTAGTTTTATTTCAATAGGTTGGTGTAAAATGTTGGATCCTATTACTTTTTTTTTAGACCGAAAATTTACTTTCATAAAATATTTGTATGGACAAAAAGAATGTCCATCTCTTTTTCATTTTTTTGCACATGTAAAAGGTTGGGAATTTTTTTCTTCAAGTTTTGAAATTTGTAAGTGCTGATACAAGAATTAGATTAATTGTTTATGACATTGTAGTGTTGATGTAAATCTTATTTTGAAATAAAATTTTAGTAGATTAACAAAACAAAAAACTCTCTCCTTCCCTTACCAAAGTGCATAGATTTTTTATTTGTTTTAAGATCATCAAACTGCACTGGTTATCAATTAGAAGTTGATAAGCAAATTTTTTTCTTTCTTTAAATGTTTGATTTTATTTCTAATTAGTTTCACAACATGCTCTCAGCCATATTATGAGTAGAAGGTGAAACTTTATTCATTTTCAAGCTATTATTTCTTTGAGTTACATAACTTTTTTTTTATCTCATGCGTCAAACGATTTAGCGATTAGTTACTCTTAATTATCAAAGAAAAAAGAGCACGTGATCTACTATTAAGCATAAAATCATGAACTGCAAGTTTACAATAGCATTAGCTTTTAACCTAGTTAGGGTTCCAATTAAAAAACACTAAATTAATGAGTTCTTGAGATCCTTTATTGTTACATATTGTTACTACCACCAACTTCTTTTGATGCTTTTCTCAAAAAAAAAAAAAAAAACTTCTTTTGATGCTAGTCTATAGCTAGGTCTCGTTTCTTCTGCTAGCACTTACTCTTCGGATCCGCTAAACCGCTATAATGAAGCGGGTTACGTAGGGGATGGAGGTTGAGGAGCAGTGTTGTGTGTTGCTGTTGAAGCCGGGATTTGGGTGCCTGGATTGGGCGCAGATGGAGGGACATGAGCCCTCAGCAGTCGGCGGAGCAATGGAGAGACATTGTGACCGGCAAAGGCCTTTTGGATGGTTGTTGATGAAAGTACCCGATCATGCAGTGAGTCATACAATTGGTTTTGTTTCATCATTTTTTGTTCTCCATGGAAGATTATGCAAGCCTCTTGTGCAGGTATGCTCATTAGAGAAATCACTATCATGACTACGAGAAGCATGATGTTTTTCTTTATGTAATTAACTAATACTAGCTAGTGTAGTGAGTTCAGAGCAATTTAGATGAACGTGCCCGCTCTATATATATAGGAAAAGTTTTACTATAAAGGCAATGGAAATAAGCTTAACTTTTTACCACAAAATGAAAATATGAGCTACAGTTTTACTACAAACGAAACCATCATAGACGCAAAGGTGTCCTTTTAAACGCTTTGAAGCTTTTTAATGCCCAGATAGCGACGCCATGATAAAGGACATTTTCCTTTAGAAAGATTCTAGTCAAAAGTGATTGCCTAGGCCCTATCAAAAAAAAAAAAAAAAAAAAGTGATTGCCTAGGCCTAAAAAAAAGTACATAATGTGACAAAACTCCATAATATTTTTTTTTGGCTAAATATAACCCATCCATCATTTGAAAATAAAAAACAAAAAAAAACATTTCTCTCTCTCTTCCTCCCCCCCCCCACCCCCCCACAGTGAATAATTAATTACTCGGTTATGGGAGTGAACAAGAAAACAAGTGTCATTGTACGCCAAGAAATTTAAAACGTATGGTTCAAAAACCAAGTCAAATTAAACCTTGAAACTATACAATTATATGTATCTCACCTACATTATTATATCGATTTCTCTCTTAATTTTTATAAATAAAATAATAGAATTCTCTCTTAATCTTAATAAGAAAAATTACAAAGCATAATTATTGAAAATTGAAATGGTAATCGAGGGGGTTGTGGGTTTGAGTTGACAAAGGCTATGAAAGTTCGGGCATGTCCAAATTTGTCATAGCCAAATGGTTTAAGGCATTTTTTTTTTTTTTTTTTTTTTTAAAGAAGGTCGGTTCTTTATTAATTTCAATGCACATGCATGCAATTTGTTGTCTGGTGATGTTACCTGACTTTGTTGAGATGATGATGATCTTCAAGCTTTTTTGCATTCATGAACCTTCTAGATGATACAATTATATTATTTATGACTTGGGAATTTTTAATGTTTTGACTGAGATAGTGAGATCTTTATTTGGTGTTTGCATTCAAAAGAATCTAGTTTTAGCTGTGTGCACGAGTGTGCCTTTTTTTTTTTTTTCCTTTTCTTTTTGTTTTATGGTAGATAACAAATTGGAATACACAAAGTAGATGTGAACGATGCCTAGGTGTGGTTGTCATGTATCTTCAACATTAACTATTGGATCATCGGATTTTGATAGCTAGTTAACTAGTAAGACGCATGGACTAGGCAGTAGGAACCAAAAAGAAGACGGGCGATATATGGGAAAAATAGGCATTTGCCTCTAATTTATAAATTATGCAGTAAAATGTTCATGTTTTTTGAATTCAATTTTAATAAAATTGAGTTATAGGTAGAACTCGATATTAACGATGTCGAGTTCAATGTATATTTTGCCACTTAAATTTAACAAAAAATTTAAGTGGAACTTGACATTACTAATGCCGAATTACACTTAAAAATATACATAGAACTCAATTTTAAAGATATCAAGTTTTATACAAAACTTGATTTTGTTAAAATGAAATTTAAAAAATAAGGGCATTTTGCTAAATAGTTTCAAAATATGGGCATTTTACTACTTAGTTTGTTGTTTGGGAGCAAATGCATATTTTCCCTGACAATATAGTCTCTTTTTGATTTTTACTACTGACAGTATAAGATTCTTTTTTTTTTTTTTTTTTTTGGCCGAGAAAACAGACAATATAGGACTTAAAAGCTCATTGAGTTTGCGTCTAAATTTATTTATTTAAAATTAAGGGCATATTTAATATAAATTTAACAACACGTGATGATTTTTAAAAAAAGATAATTTGATAGTTAAAACTCACAATAGGAGAGAGAAATTCAAATCTTGGATTTTTTGATCGAAATATAAAAATGTATCAACTAGTTGAGATACAAAACTCTTGACACAAACGTGATGATTTAAGTTTCCAAAATTTTCTCAAACAAGACATTTAAATTAAAATTCTAATTCAAAAAAATTGTTTTTAAAATCTCTAATCTAACCTAACCTACTTTTGCAGTATTTTAATTGCAACTTTAGGCTAAAGCAAATGCCATGTAGGTTTTTTCTTTTCTTTTCTTTTCTAAACGTGATTACCTCTTATTAAAGGCATGCGTTATTTAGAAAATTGTAGTTTAGTTGTTGGAAAAAGAAAAAGTTATGAAAAAGACGTGGGAATTTTTTTTATTATTATTTAAATGTAAGAATTTCCTAGAAACTATGATGAAACTTAACTTAATGGCTAATTAGTGTTTGGTTAAAACAAATATCATGGGATTAATTTTTTTTTTCCTTCAACTTTAAGTTGGAGTACTGCCGATTTACCAAAATTCATGAAAAAAGAGAGTAATTATCCTCTTTTTTATATGTTTAATGTTGGGGAAGAGAGCATTAAAACACTAGATATTTTAGTTGGAAACATTAAAAAATATTTGTTGAGTTATAATTCTCTTCCCGACTATTGTTATTATTGTTATTAATGTTAGTGTTGTTGTCATAAATGTTGCCACTTTTGTCATTGTTGTGGCTAATGTTGATGCTGATGAAAACACTAAAATAATTTGGAATTCAATACCTAGCCAGTTACTTCATACCAAGGGAAATCCCTTTGTCTTTAGTACATGAAAGTCAAAAGGCAAGTTTATCTCTTTTTAAAGTTGCAAAAATTTTCCTCTTAAAAAATAATAATAAGGGTCCGGTTAATGTATGCCCTTATGGCACACATTAAGCTTTCTATTTTTGAAAATATTTTCTTAGGAATTGAAAAAACAGTCATTACTTTTTCAATTCTAGAGAAATTTTTTTCCAAAAACGAAAATTAATATGTGCCCTAAGGGCACACATTAGTAAAATCCTAATAATAATAAGGGTAGATTACATTAATTTACCTTCAAATTTGGGCTAACTAATTTAGTTGCTAAAAGACAACTTTGTCCCTAAATACTTAAATTAACGTCATTACTTCTCTTCTCTCTCTTTTCTCTTTGTCTCTCTTCTCTTGTCCCTCTCTCTCTCTCACCAAACTCAGGTGATCTCCCTCTCTTCTCCATTGTCCCCCTCTCTCTCACCGAACCTTGTTGACCGACAAAACCCATAACCCTCTCTCTCTCTCTCTCTCTCTAAATTTTCTTTGGTTTTTAGGTTAGATGATTTGGGTGTGGGTTTGAAAATTGGGATTTTGGGCACTACTATTTGTAGATATGTGGGGTTTGGTATTTTAATTTGGGTTTTGGGTTTTCTAGTAAATGATGGTTGAATGGATTTCTAGTTTGGTGCTTGTGGTATGGATTTAAATTTTGGTGGGTTTCCTTTCAGACTTGAGATGGTCGTGTAGCTTGGGTAGCCATGGATTTGATTTAGTTTGGTTTGCCATGGGTTTTCGGGTTGTTTTGTTTGGCTGGCCGTGATTGTAGGTCTATGGGGTATTTCATAAAATGTTTGATGTGGTTAGTGGATGTCAGAGATTGTGGTGGCAATGGGTTTTGCCTTAGGGTTGTTGGCAAACATTGGTTGAAACATTTAGTGTTTTTTTCCTTTTGTTGTTACACTGTGTCAGAGATGGTGGCAACTATGTGTTGTTGCTAGTATTACTAGTTTTGGGTGGAGAGAGAGAGAGTTGATGCAAAACTAGCCTTTGGCTTCATGTAGCAGTGATGGTTGTTTGATAGAGTTGTTGATGCCGATAAAAGCTTATGGGTTTTACAAGTGGCCAAGTTCAGTGAGAGAGAGGGACGAGAGACAGAGAATGGGGAAGAGAAAACTTAATGGCATTTAACCGTTTAGGGACAAAGTTATCTTTTGAGGACTAAGTTGATTTGTTTTGAGAAGTCTTAGACATAAGTGGTATAAACACAAATTTCAAGATAAGTTAATATAATTTACTTAAAAAGTAAATAAAAATTACGGGCATTTAATTTTTTTTTTTTTGATTTATTAATGAAAATGATAAAGAGCAAAGCGAGAGAGAAAGCAATGATAAGAGCATCTCCAATAGATGCTCTATCTCTACTTTTTGGAGAAAAAAGCTCACTATTCACGCTCCAAACAACATCTCCAAACACAAAACTTTTCCAAATTTTTTTTTGAAGTTGCTACAGTAGTTCTCTTAATCTAGAGAACATTGTAGCAACTCCAAATCAATTTTTCTACTTAAAAAATTCATACATATCAATAAAAAAAAAAAAACAATTCTTTCTCTCTCCTCTCAAAGCTACAAACACAACAATCTTTCTCTCAAACATCTCTAAACTCAAGTATAATCAGATTATCAGAATACACAAATCAAAAAAACAATTTTAAAATTAATCAAATCCAAACAATAAAAGCAAAAAAAAAAAAAAAAAAAAAAAAAAGCCAAAAGCCATTTGACCCATCTAGACTGCGCTGGGGATGAAGATGAGCAACGACAATGACCCATCTCTCTTGTTCTTTCTCTCTATACCTCTTTTTCTTTCTTTTCTTATCGCAGAGAGCTGGTGAATGTTCTGGAATCAAGTTTAAAAATGGAATGTTCTTGAATGTGAGGGAGAAAAAGAAAATAAAAGAAGGGGTGGGGGGTAGAGATAGGCTGGACACGTGTGTGGAGGAGAAAAACAAGAAAAAAGAAAAAGAAAAAAAGAAATGAAACATATGGATGAGAATGAATTGAAAGAAAGGAAAAATAATATAAAAAATAAAAATCTTAATTGAGAAATGCTACCACAATATTTTCACAATAATTTTAAGTAATAAATTGCTATTAGTTCATATTTGTGAGTAAAAAAATAATTTCAGTGGTGGGTTCAAATTAGAACTAGTAACAACTTTTCACATAAGATTTTGATGTGATTCTTGTTAAAGTATTGTGAAAAATGATGTGAATATAATACTTTTCATTGAAAAATATAATTGTTGGAAATGAATATAGGAAGAATACATGATGATAAAAAAAGAATAAAGAATGAATGAAGAAATAATATTTAAATGAGATAGAGAATCTGTTGAAAAATGTATTTGAAAAATTGAGTAATTAAAATGTAAAAATTAGTACTAATTCTCCAAACAGTATAAAAATTTAGAGAAGACGCCGGAGATGTTATAAAGGAGGGGTAAGCACGACTATAATTGAAAAAACAGCTTTGAGACGCAATTGGAGGCTTTCATCTTTGTGTTGAACCCATGTGTCAGAATTTTTTTTTGAAAAAGTTTCATTACTTTTGTCCTCGACAGTCCCAGTTGGGCCACTTCCATATACATCATAAACTCTCATTATTTTTTTCATATTGCACCCAAAACTTGTCGGCGGCTGCAATACGTAAAGATAGATCAACAATTTTTAAAAACTTAAAATTAGAAAAAGCAATCTGAAAACGAAACAAAAAGATAGAGTTTTGGAATCTCAACTAAACAGAAAATTGTCAATCAAGAGCAATGATTTTTTTTTTTTTAATTGGTAGAAGATTTGAATCTTTTTTTTTTTTTTTTTTTTTTTGGAATCATTTAGAAATGCTATCTATCTAGTTAAACTTTATATATAAGACAAAGGCTTCGATGCAATGATATTAACTCAAACACCAATGCCCCTTATTTTTATTTTAAAAAGTACTTTCCAACTCATCTTCTTGGGAGATTATATCAAATGATTTGCTATAAGTATATCAATGTAATTTGGGCAAAACTTAGATACAATATCTTACATACTATTCCTTAGGTGTCCATTTCAAAATTTAGATATCTGTCTAATTCAATAACTCTTGCTAACACCATTAACCTCATCCTTTGGTTCAGCCCCCCACCCCCCCTTCAATGTGCTTAAAAGTTAAAACAAATTTAGAAAATCCATTTGAAAAACCATAATCCCAACCTCTCTAACTTCTCACACTCTCGATTTCAAAATTTTTTAAGAAATCCAGATCTCAACTTCCCAGACGATAAGGTGGTCTTAGCCACTGAGAATCAATGACAGTGCAAAAATTACGCCACTACTTGAAGAAAACAAAAGGCTCTCAAGTCTGAACGCCATTTTGATATGGAGGGAATTTTTGACCAAAAGCATCAAAGATTTCTCAATGTCTTCTCTTCAATGTTCTATTCCAAAAGAATCTAATCTATTTTCCTGGACAACGAGTTAGACAAACAAAAATGAAATTTAGAAGTCAAGAGTATAAAAAGCTTGATAGGTTAGGGTCTGGGTTTTCTCGTGGGTCTTTAGCCTTCTAAATGGGTTTGTTTTTAGTTACAAAGAGAGATAAAAAAGATCGAAAGAAAGAAACAGAAAAATAAATAATATTAATGGTTTTAGCAAAAATTATTGAATTAGACAGGTGTCTGAGTTTTAAAAGGGGTAGCTAAAAAACAGTATATAAGTACACAGGAAATGAGGACAAAGGCATAATATCACACAACATACCTACTACAAAAGCCAGTAATTCTTGTAGTGTGTATGAAGGCTTTATACCTATTTTTGAACTCACTCTTAGGCAATGTGGGACTACCCACGTTTTTTTTCTTTTGAGAAGGAACACAAACAGACAACACACACACAGGGAATAGGGACAAAGATATAATATCACACAACTTACCCACTACAAAAGCCGATAACTCTTATAGTGTGTATGAATTACTAAAGCACTTCTTGGGCATGTAAGTTCCGCAATACAATCGTCGTGCGGAAAAAAAATATAAACAATATTAAGTGCGGTTATTCTTTACTCTTTAGAAGGCAAATTAGATATTTTGAAAATTTTTAGCGTCTAGCATTAGTCCGAACCTATGGCCGGCCTTCGTATTTTATTCTAAAATTTATTTAAGTCTTGATAACTCTTTGATTTAGAACAAAGTTCAACTCTGAAAATCAAATGATCCTCATCCAATCAGTCCGAATTTATTGAATGGTACGTAAGTCCCAGGCAGCTTTTATGCTTGAGAGAAATTGAAGGCATATAGACATGTAGTAATTGCATATCGCAAATGGATACAAGAAATTTTATTTGTATCTATTCCAATTTGGAGTGCAAGTAAAATAATCGTGCAAGTAATCATAATCTTACTTCCGATGCAAACGAACACATCTACACATCTCAATCCTTGTATTGCATATATTAGAAGTTTAGAACGCTGAGTAAGTTTAGGATTTAACATACTATAAAACCTTCAATGAGCCTATTGTAAAACACAACTTAATAGTAGTGATGTTAGCCACCAAGAAATTTAAGCTGTGGATTTAGGTCTCAATGGTCTATAGTCAAACAACATTAATTCGGCCAAAATAGCCGAATATTACTGTTTTTGAAAATGTTTTGCAATCTACTACTATTTTTGAAACATTTAGTAATCTATCACCTTTTTAAAATATTTTACAAACAATGATAAATCTATACATATTTTCTTAAATAATGGTATATAGCCAAAATGGCCACATTAATTCCCTATATTCTCTCCCTCTGTTTCTGTACCTTATTTTTATTTTTTATTTTTTTCATTTATTCTCTTATACTTTGTCATGATGTAAAAGATATGTCCACATTTTTACATGGCGCTCAAGTGATATTTTATCTTAATCTATTTATTGACAAAATTAAATGGTTACATTTTAATATATTTTTAGGCGAAATAATGTTAGAAATTACAATAGGAAGAACATAGAAAAGTAGTTGATAGATTATTTTATGATTTTGATATATAATTTTACAATAAGTTTAATGATACAATGTTTTTCACAATTTATTTTATTTATTATAGCTACTAAAATGGTTGGTTGTAATTGTCATACAATAAATGAAAGCGATAATGCCCAATTATTTACATCAACCGTGTAGGCTAGGTAATGTACATATATATTATAAGAATGATCTCAAGCATATATAGTAATGCAATTCTAATTAGTAACGACTAATGAGAGGATAATCATGACTTCTAAAGTTTTTTTTAACGTATTATATATATATATATATATATATATATACACACTGCTTTTCAAAGTTTGTGGCATTCCACTTGATTTTAGAAGATAACTCTTTAATAGAAAAGAAGAATAAAATCTTATTTACCAGATTCTTTTGTTTTTTTCAGCAGACACATATATACTTATAGTGCATTCCACTAGTTTATTAGTGGTGATCAATTACTTTTTATTCTACTTTATGTTTTGCTAGACTAGTCATCAGGTATCGAACTCTTACTGAATCCTTGGGTAGGATATTCTCATCTCTGCACTGATAATTATACCATATAATAATAAGTAAAAAACTGAAGATATTACACATTTGCTACTGCATAATTAATTACACACACTGCCATATAAATGGATTGAAATCATGTCCTCAAAACACGATTTGAAAGGAAGTGTATACAGTAACGAATGTATAATACAATAGCAAATGTGTAATATGTATATAGTTGAAGAACAAAAATCAATGTATAAATATAGGGTCCTTTTTCTATGTCCTAACTTGCAACTCTCACTCTTTGTTCGTTGCTTCCATTACTTAATAAATTCGTTTAATTGGTTATCTGCATTGCTAAGCCAAACTTAATTAATTCGTTACTAGTAGTGATGCTGAATGGTTAGTGAGGAAATAGTGGCCTAAATCAAATGCATAAACAAGGCCGTTAAGTAGACATGGAAGAGGAGCTAATAGCGTTTTCTGTTCTCGCTATAATTGATATCTGCTTTTGGAAGAATCTTGTCTTTTACCTTGCCTTGTATTGGTTCCTAAGTTACATATACATGCTCAGTTTATTTAGCCAAAAAAGACATTGAAGGTGGGATCTTAATGGGATCTTTTATTCTTTATCCTTCAGATGGCAAGGCATCTATTTCCTTTAGTATCATGATTTTGTGGCAAAAGGTGAAATAACATATACTATAACATTATGATTTCTGGTTAAGCATGGATCATTGTTTATAAAATTATTGAAAACTTTATATGCTATCCATCCATAATTAATTTATATATTACAGTCACATATGGTTATGTCTCCCAGATCGTCTTTTGACAAAATAAATGCCAAGAGTAAAGGATGGAATGAATATGACACATTTGATGAAGGAAAAATGTTAAAAAAGTTATTACAATTTTTATTATAACAAACTTACAAATTGATATGTAACAATTATTTTGTGATTGGTGCTATATTAATAAGAGATAATATTAGATTTTTTTTTTTTTTTTTGAGAAAACAATAAGATAATATTAGATGAATGTTTGAATGACCTTTTGTGATTGGTGATATATTTGGAGATGGACTAATACTAGTCTCCCATTATATTCTTTCCTATCATATGAACTTACTAAAAAATTCAAAGATTCAGTCGAGTGGGTCCCCCAAATATACGAATTAAAACAATGGGACTTTTTGAATAAATTATTAAAAAAATTGGCTAATTGGTATGCTAGCTATAAAATCTGACTAGATTCATCAGACACATTCTTATATCGCATTCAACTAGCTTTTCAAATTTTTTTTTCTTTGTCCCATCTCATATAAAACTGGTTTATTAGTGGTGATCAATTACTTTTTATTCTATTTAATGTTTTGCTATACTAATAATAATAGGGTATTGAATTCTTTTTAACCCTTGGTAGGAAACTCTCATCTCTACTTCGAATTATATCTTATATTAATTAAGTAAAAATCTGAAAATATAAAAGTTTGGACAAAATTTAGCTACAAATATAGTTGTATCTTAAGGCTACAACCTTACTCAATATATTTTTATTAGATTATAATTTTGACAAATTCACCATTGGATTACATTTTCTTCTTATATTCTCAATACTCTTGCAAAATTTCCAAAAAAAAAAAGAAAAAGAAAAACTAAAAATTAATAGGTATGTCATCAATCGATTGTTTAAATTGTAAGTTTTTGTAGTTTAAAATTATGTACAAAAATAATTTTATTGATCATAGAGTAAATAACATTCAATTGACGGAATAAAATTTGACATGTGTATTAAGAGTGTAAAGAACATGTAATCTAACGATTAAATTTTCAAAATATGTAGCAATGCTAATTTTATTTAAAGGAAGTTGTAGTATTAGACTACAACCAAGTTTGTAGACAAACTTTATCTTAAAATTTTTAATCTCACAAATTTATTTTTTAATTAAAAAGAGCATGGCTGGATGGTATGTAGAAAAAAATTCGGATTTCTACAGCTATTTGGTAGAATCATATAAACTTTCTTTAGTTGAGAAAATAATTGTTGCATATAAAAAGCTGTTCATACTATATAATTATAATTTTGTTGAACCACATTATACATGTAGCTTGAAGAACAAAATAAACTTATAAATAAGGGTGTTCACCAAACCGCAAAAACCGCACCAAAACCGTCCGCAAAATAGTATAATCACACCGCACCGTAAGTAATAGCGCACCGCAAGTAATAGTGCACCGCATGGTGCAATGCGGTTTGCGGTTTTATAATAAGAAAACTGCACAAGCCGTACCGCACCGCACCCTCTCTATATATTAATATATTTATTTATTTTTAATAATAAATATATTATTAATAGTTTAATAACCCTAGTTTTCAAAAAAAAAAAAAAATGGTTTAATAACCCTAGCAAGTGTTGACTAGAAAAGCCAACCCAAAATAAAGAAAAATTAGCTCAATAATTTAAAACTTGGGCCGAAAAATTAAAAGGGAAAAGTTAGTTTTGGGCTGAGTAGGAAAAGCCCAAAATTTGAAAAATATACTGACTTCAAACCGCATTTTATACATAGCATCGCACATGTGACCGCAAAAATACGGTGCGGTGTGGTTATGGTTTTGGCTAAACTCTAAACCGCACCACACATGTGACCGCAAAAACAAGGTGCGATGCAGTTATGGTTTTTGCTAAACCGCACCGCAAAATGCGGTGCTAAAAATGGCCCAAAACCACATCACAGCGCACTGCGAACACCCCTACTTTTAAATATATAGGCTCCTTTTCTATGTGGTATTTTTTTTTTTTTTTTTTTTTTTTGGGTAAAATCTGTGTTAAGTTGCATTAACTCTGAAGACTTTGTTCCTTGATTCCATTACTTAATTGGCTATTTGTGTTTTCATTAATGCTTTCAGTATATATCTATTTGGAAGACAATATGGATTGTTCAGTTTTACTAGTGAACAATCAATTTCTATTTGGAAGACAATATATATATATATTTGAGAAGCAATCGATGCAAAATAATTAGTTATTGAAAAAGGAGCTATTAAATTGAAAGATTTTCTTATTTTCAATTTCTAAAAGATAGCATTATTTTATGACCGCCTTATGGAGTTCCCACAGCTTTATCTAATTTTTCCCAGTTATGAAACTATTACAATAAGGTAGCACTGAGTTCCTGTGAAAGTTATGATTTTAAAATTATGAAACTTTTAGTTTTGATTTTATGTAAAAGATTTGATGGTTCAACAGAGATACGCTCTGGTTCATAATTTTTGACTGGGGTGTCACTACCGAATCTATTATAGATGTACGTAGAATAGTATCAGAATTTTTGAAAGACAAACCTCGCAAAGCGTGGGATGTGATGATATAATTATATACATACTATATCATTATGATTTCAGGTTAAGCATGGATCATTGTTTATTATATACCAATTGCTTACGTTATGTTATCCATCTACAATAATATATATGGTATGCTCACATGGTTACGTCTTCCATAACATAATTTGAAAAAAAAAAAATGATAAAAATAAAGAAAACTATTTAAAAAAAAATATGTAGATTTGAGTTAGCTCAATTGGTAAAAAATTTTATAGTTGAATTTGGGTTTAATTCCTACCTAAACTAAAAACCAATTGGTATCTTGATCTAATGATAAAAAACTATCATCTATATATATATAGATATAAATAACCAAAGCCTTTGAAACTCCCACAATTTTCCACGTCAGTATTTAATTTTTTTTTTCTATTTTTTGAATTTGATTTAAAAATAAACCTAATTTTTACCCCCGTTACAAAACCCGATAACTCTTTAAAACAAAAAAAAAAAAAGAAAAAGAAAAAAAAGAAAGAGGTAAAACTCACCCTAAAACATCTCCTTCCCTAAACCAACAACGTCTCTCTTCTCTGCTCACACACTAAAACACCTCCTTTCCTAAACCTAAAACTCACCCTTTCCTTCCTCCAAAATCAAAACCCAAAACTTAGATTCTTCCCCCGTCACCGTCGCCGCTACAGATGGCCACCACTACAGATTGCCGTCACCACAGATTGCCATCATCGCGGAAAGGCAACCTACTGAATGATGCAAAATCTCACACAACCACCATCACTTCTCCAAAAACATTACTAGTAAGTTTTTAATTTTATTCTATTGTTTTTGGCTGTTAAGTATGATTTAGGGTTACGTTTGGGAGTGTTTCTTTTGAATGATTAGCATACATTGATGGGTTTGGAGGCGATAGTGGAGCTAAACTGCCTCTGAAAACATGTATAAGCAGATATTCTCTGATTTCAATCAAAATTGTGTCTTGGATTTATACATGGTTGTATTTTGATTGAAATCAGAGAAGCCCCAACACCTCGAGGCAGAACAACCCCACTTGAGAGTGTGGCTGAAGAGAACATAATCCCAACCCTTCACCCTTAAAGTGTTTGATGAAATTCCTGAGCCAAACTGAAAAAGTGACCCGACTTTAGAAAGTTCATGTCAAATAATTGAAAATTGCTTCATATGTATTGAATGGGGAAAAAAAGAGTCATAGGGTTGATTCAGTTTAGGAATAGAGTCAGATAGTACTTCAATGGAAAAAAATAGAATGAAGATATATAATCGGATTGGGAAATCAGTGAAAGTCTAAATCCTATGCTAGCAAGGTTTTGTTTCTAATTATGAGCTTTGTTGACAATTGGTTTTGGTGTCATTAAAATGTGGATGTGTTTTGAAGTGATGACATGGGTGGTTTTTATCAATTTATGAGTGTGAGAAAGTTTAAATTACTATCTGGGTTTTCATTTTTGGGAAAGCCTATATTTGATCGTGGGAATCAAATGTGTAGATTGTGGACCTGGAATTAGTCACTAGGTTGTGATCAATGGGGAGGTCACCTACTTCTGTGTTTTAGTTACTTTGGTCCTACACATCTACTTCTCTATTTGGTAACCAAATTTGGTTCTATTTGTGGAGCTAAATTTCAGTTTCTTTGTTATTTGTATATATCAGTATATATTATATCTTGATTTTGTTTAGTCATTTATCTTCAATCATAATTGCAAATTGTTCATGAAATCCTTGATTTGAAAGGAATTGTCTTAGAGTGGTTTGTAAGTAGATTTTAATACGGTAGAAACATAAAGTCAAATTTCCATTTTAAATGTTGGGTATGATTAGGTGCACATCAATCAATCATTAGAACGTAAAAGGAAGTTAGAGGATTTGTAATATAAATGCATAGACCCAGAAGATAGTTGGTGAGGATTGCATAATCTGATGATGGTGGTGGCAACAATGTTCCCTCATCAAGTAGTTTTTTCATCTTATTATTGCAATTTTTTATTGAAAGCACCATTTGTTTGTTTTGTTTTTTGTTTTTTGTTTTTTTTTTGTTTTTTTGTTTTTTTGTTTTTTTTGCTTTAGTTTCAAATTTTCAATTGATGGTTTCAATTTTATATGTACTTCTATGGTTTGAACAATATTTCTTTAATGATTATAAATAATAATAATAATAATAATAATAATAATAATAATAAGATTAGTGGTGCTGGCATTGTAGAATTCAACAAGTCATGGATAATAGATCGCCTCTATGCACAAATTTACTAATCTATTGTTTGGTTTGTTATCCTTTCATCCAATAACAACCTTGATATCCCTGCTTCAGGAGGTAGAAAACAATGCAAAAAAGCTTGACTCTATTGCAACATGGATGATTTATTACACCTTCTTGACTCTTCAAATACCCAATTGGTCCAAATGTGAAGTATGTCTGTCCTATTTTTGTGTGTGTGCGCAATTCTTTTCCCTCTAGTTGATTTTTAGGGCAATTGTATATTTGACTTTATAGACTAAGGAGTTTATTATCAGGTTTTAAGCCTAATTTTGTGACAATTTTTGAAGTAGGTCTTTAGAAAATAGTGGACAAAATGTTCCACTTGAGAAGGTAGCGCTATGGCATGGAAGGAACATATATTCCAAACCATCATATGTAAGCCCTGAACTCATTTCTAAATATTACATGTACGTTGACATATTTTTCTTTAATATTCTTGTAGGACCGTTATGCACTCCTTTCTCACCACCACATTCATTTTCTTCTTATGCAATCCTTACAGCAACTTTCTGTTTGTTTTGTTGAAGGATTCATTAAGATGATTCTTTATTATTTTATTTTCCCCCATCTTAGAGTTATGTGCAAGTGCAGTTCATGTGGGTCAAAGAAGTATACACCTAAAAGATCAAATTCTACCTGAATTGTTATTAGGAATTTCCATTTTTTGGATTTCGTTACTTTTTTATTTTTCAATTAGGTGGCACTCTCCTAATCTTTGTAAAGAGGTCAGTATTTTCTTTTAAGCCTTTGTGTTTTTGTCAATCTTTACACCAACCTAGACAATTCCATTAAGACAAAGAAACCAATGATGTTTCATAGTTATCAGAAGGACAAGATCACGGACTCATGTTGAGGGTCGAGCAAGTTTGGATTGTAGTTGTTGACTTAGGCAGAGAGGCAGAGTATCAAAACTAAGCAATGGAAGAATTGTAACCGTAACTGTATAAATGACAGTGTTTATATTTAAAATAGCTATACTACCTGTACTTTAGGATTAGTTTAATTCATAGTTATTATTTATATACATGTTTATTAATCTGATTGGTTGTAGAGGCTAGATTCGTATATTATGGAGTTAGTAAGAAGTTATCTACTCTCAGACTTTGTATAAATACTTGATGTACTTTCATTTTCTTTCAATGCCATGTAGAATTCTCTCATCAAATTCTCATAATAGTTACTTAGTTGTCTCAAATAACATAGGGTGTGTTTGGATATCGTTTATTTTTCTGAAAACTGAAAACGCTGTAGTAAAATAATTTTTAAATGTGTAAATAGTGTCGTGGGACTCATTTTTAATGAAAGTTTTGTTGAAAAAAGATGTTTGTGGGTCACATGAACAGTGCACAAGATTCACTGGAATCTCTTAAAAGTGTTGGAACGCGCTTCAAAAAAAAAAAAAAAAAAAAAAAGCTGAAACGTAGACGCAATAAGTTTTCAGCACTATCCAAACAATCACATAGTGCGTCAATGAAAGAGCTAGCAAGATGCTCTAAAATATTGGCACCTGAAAAGCTCAAAATTCCATTTTTGACAATTTTGAATCCAACCTTAGGAATAAACTCTGGCAATCATGGTACGACTCTACCGTGCAAGTTAACCCTATAAGAATTTTCCCGTGCATCGTACGAGTTAGCGACTAGTTACTCATAAGTTGAAATTCTCTAAAAAAAAAAAAAAATATGACACATTTAATAAAGAAAATAATTCTACGTAGATAATATTTTTACCATAATTTCTAAATAAGAAGATTATGCGTGCATGGTATTACTATAAAGTATAAAAAACATACATAGGAACTTTATGTGCTCATGGTGCACAAAGCTGACCACGTGTGGACGCTACTATAAAATGGGAAATTTTGGCATTTAAACACATAGTGCGGTTCGCACATTGTATGGCTCCTTAAAGTCCTTTGTCTTGATTCTCGAACATAGAATGTATTATACGTAAACTGTGACGAAACCACCTTTGAGACTAAGATGATCATAATTGATAATACCCCCGAACCCACAATTCCTTTGGAGAAAATTATTAGATACTCTCGCAGTATCATAAATGCGTATTTCCCCCTTTCACATAAAAGGTGGGTCCCACTAATTAAATTCATGGTGGAACCCACCATTCATGTGAGAGGAGGGAGTACGCATTTATGGTACTCCGGGAGTACACAATAATTTTCTCATTTGGGTCCGTTACAGAGATAGAAATGTAGGAGAATAAAAAAT
Source organism: Quercus berberidifolia (assembly GCA_028535905.1). NCBI lineage: Eukaryota > Viridiplantae > Streptophyta > Magnoliopsida > Fagales > Fagaceae > Quercus > Quercus berberidifolia. The sequence continues at coordinate 58,277,632 of JAPQVW010000003.1, forward strand.
GATGAAGAATAGAAAAGTAAGAGAATAGAAAAAAATTTAATTTTCTTTCTTTTTGTTTGGTTGAAAGTGGAAAAATGAAGGGATGAAAAATATGAGTTTATATAAGTTTACACATATACCCTTGTTAAAAAAATAATGGCCAATTATAACTAAAAAAGTGATAAACAACCAAAAAAAATTAATCACCTAATTTTACTAAAAAAAAATCACATCTAAACAAAGGAACAAAAAAAAAAAAAAAAAAAAAAAAAAAAAAAAAAAAACCCACAAAAGAAACCAAAAGAATATATATATATATATATATATATATATATATATGAGCACTCCACGAAGAAGAGGCAAATCAAAAGAGGAAAAAAATAAAAAAGAGCAACGTGGAAAAAGCAAGCCCATGTGCAATTGCACATGGGCATTTTTGTCCAAAAATAATGTCCAATTTCTCCCTTAGTTTTTCTCTATTATGGAGAGAACTTTTTGGTGAGCTTAAAGAGAAAATACTTGAGCTCCATTATTTATTTTCTTTCCTTACCATTCAGCCAAATACATTTCAAAAAAGTTTTCCTTCCCATTTTCTCTCCAAAGTTTTCCATCTACCCAATTTCACCTCCAAACAAACACACTCTTAAGAAAGTATATATATAGTTAAAACTAATTTCTAATATATCTAATGTAATAAAAAAATTGATTTAAAAAATGTAGTTAATATTTAAAATTAAAAAAAAAAATACTATTTTAATCGCTAACCTTTACAAAAAGTTTTTTTTTTTTTTTTTTTTCTTCTGTCCTTAAATTTTAAAAAGTTTTGTTTTCATCCTTAAATTTTGTAAACAGTTTTTTTAATTGTTTAGACACAAAAAAATAGGGATGGAAATAAAAAGAAAATTCATTAGTTTAAAAACGAAAAACAAACTTTTGGTAAATTTGAAGGACAAAAAGAAAACATTTTAAATATTTTATGAACAAAAAATGAACTTTTTAAAGTTCAAAGATTAAAACAAATTTTTGGTAAAATTCAGTAACTAAAATAGTATTTAACCCTTTAAAATTTAAACCTCAAGAAATTGCATCTAATTCACACTCGAGAATTAAGTTAGCTTAAAGAGAACCCAAAATGGAAATGGCCAATTGGTTAATTTACACCTGTGGTCACCTTATAAAACATAAAATAAAAGACTTATTATATGTTTGGCAACTGTTTTTTTTTTCCCCCAATTTTTAGTTCTCAAAAACTAATTTTTTTTTTTGTAAAAAAAAGAAAAAAAAAGAAAAGAAAAACCTTGTTTGGTAACTTAAAATAGACACAAATCAAAAAGGGTTTCTTAATCTCAATTTTCAAATGAAATTGAGAATAGCTAGTGACCTGTTTTCAATTTTGAAAACACAGAGAAGCCAAGTGCACTTAATGACTTATAGGCTTAGAATCCCCTGGCTGAAACCAAAGCCACAATAACAAAGGAATTAAATGGGTTAGACTTTTTTTTTTTTTTTTTGGAGAAAGTTTCAACTTATGGTGTCCGCTTCTGATGATAACTCTCTATCATCAAATCAAGACACCAATCGGTTTTTGGTGTAGTCGGGGATTGAACCTCAAATATCTTATTTAACCATCAGAGATTTTATCCATTGAGCTAACTGGAACCCACAAATGGGTTAAACTTTGTTAATGTATTTGGTTAAAAACCTAGAGTTAAATGAGATTTCGTGTTCAGCTTGTGGTCTTTTGTTTTTAAAAGATACGATGCTTATGTGTTTAGTGAGCTTGTTTTAGCTAGTCTGGCAACAAATGCATGTACCTTCTAGGCTGTTATGCTGGCATGGGATTGTTTAGACACATCTATTTGCTTTTAATTAATAAATAAATAAAATTTTTAAATTAGCCTAAAATCTATAATAAATTGGTTCATCACTTACTAGGCTCACTCTCCTCTAAAACCTTTTAATTATATATATATATATATATATATATATATATATATATATATATAATTGCTGTATTTGTGTTTCATGAAACGTTTGAGAGGCATTATTTTGTAAAACCTCAAAGGACACAGATGTAAGTTATCCTTTTTATCTATATAAAGAGAATTTACGAGTCTAGGGAAATTGTTTTCAATTTTAGTACACCTTGATAGATGATTAACATCAAATATATTAGAATAAGTTATTATGATTTCTTAATTTTATATTGTGTCAACCCTGAATTGATGCAGGATTTATTTTTCATATATTTTTATTTTTCTTATAATTCTCATTATTACATGGTGATTTCTGTCTTTTTCATACTCTGAGTCTCTGACCCCTTAAAGATGAAATCCTAGTTTTGTCCCTTCATTTAAATAATTATTTATTATAAATAACAAAAATTTTATGGAAAATACACAATTTTTATAATCAACGTATAAAACATGTATTAAAAATTTTCTATTTTTTTTTTTAAAATGATCCAATTTGCCTAAAGTATAGTAATTTTATGGCGAAAATACCATTTTAGTCCCTACATATTGAGGTGATAGTCAATTTGGTCCATGTTATTTTCAAGCGGTAGTCAATTCAGTTCCTACCATCAACTCATTGATGAAAAATACTTACATTGCTAACGGATTGCACAATTAGCACCCTTGAAGTTGATGTAACTAATAATAATAATAATAATAATAATAATAATAATAGTTATATTTTATTTTAAAATGCCACATTAGCATTTAAATTGAAAAAAAAAATTAAACCAAAAAAATATTAATTTTTTAATTTAAAATATTGAAAAAAAAAAATTTGTGGTAACCCAGAATTTCTTGCACATTTTCATGGCAGACAAACACAAATACGCAAAGAAAATCTCTCTCCATTTTTCCAATCTAACCCAATATCTAGCTTTTTGTGTTTTCTCCGCTCGCTTCTCTCTCTCTCTCTCTCTCTCTCTCTCTCTCTCTCTCTCTCTCTCTCTCTCTCTCTCTCTCTCTCTCTACAACTATGGCCATTGCTCATACCCACCATCACTCAAGGCAGTTGTTCTCTCGTTTCTCAAGGCAAAACCCTAGTCTCTCTAAAACATGATTTATCCCCTTTCTCACTCACTTTTCGATCTAGACATGGAAAAGCCTCCTTGCTCCACCTAGACACTTGCCGACTACCACCATCACAGTGGTGGTCTTTGCCTCTCTACCTAAATCTCTTCACCTCAGTGAAGATGATGATGAATCCTTAGGAGGATGGAGGGTTTTGATGGTTTATGGGTTGGTTAGGTGAAAAAGTTTTAAATGTTTATGTACTCTGTTTCATAAAATTTAATTAGACCTAATGATGCTTAAAATCGCCAGTAGGTCTATCACTCAAACCCGCAGTCTTCTGTAAAATAAAAAGAGATAAAAACCTAAAGAATGAAAATACCTTCAGAGTGAATCAATGTGGTGCCAGCCTAAAACTCTCCAAAGATTAAGTTAGAAACTTACAGTAATCTCAATGAACTCAAAAGAAAGAGCTTAAATATTTTGTTTTTCACCTACATTGAAATTGGGGTGTCTTGGTGTTTATATAGGGGGTCTATGGATGACCACCTTAGCTGAATTTTAGGGACTTGGGTTATCCCTCAGCTGACTTCTAGGAGGCAGGAGTTATCCCACAGCTGATTTGTAGGAGATGGGAGTTATCCCTTTTCCAACCGTTGTGTGAATGTAAGAGAGCCTTTGGTGATAGCTACTATGCAAGTGTTGTAGTGTAGGCTTCGTATGCCCATCTTCACTTGTTTACAGGGGTGATGGATGGATGTCAAGCTCAGGCTCACAAGTGCTTGCTTGTCCGTTCTTGTATGTGATGAATGACTTATTAGAGTAAATGTCATAAGTTGCATTTGTTGCATTGAGTCTTCCAATTCTGACAAGTCAATATTTTCAAAAGATGTAGCTTACATTTGGAAGGTTGACTGTGGAGTTAGCTAAAAATTTCCCCATCAAGACCCATGATAATTTTAGATTTGGTCTAATTTGTGAAAGTCTAAAAGTTTTTGGTAAATTTGGTCACTATTTTGGGAACTTAGCCAGACCCATATAACTTTATGGCTTGAAATTGTGGATTTTGGTATTTTTTATGAAACTTTATCAAGCCCATGATAGTTCTTAGAAGAAAGTTGTTGAATTTTTTATCCATTTTGTTGAACGAGATCAAACACAAAAAAACTTTTGAAGTTTGAAGGTGTTGAGGTCTAAAAAAGATTATAGTGCCCAAGCCCAAAGAAGTGAGACAAGCCCAAAAGAAAATAAGCCAAACCCAAGGAAGCAGGTGCAAGGGGATCACGAAAGAGAAGAAATGGCAGGCCCAAGAGGCTTGAAGCCCAAAGAAAAAAAGAAGAAGCATCAAGAAGGAAAAGAAACCCACGGCAAGAGATTAAAGAAAAAATAGCCAGGATCCTCAGCAACCACTAAGAGGCGCGGATCCTTCCAGGCGCATAAGCACAGTCAAAGGAAGATTAAGACAGTTCGAAAGAAAAAGACAAAAAAGAATATAAGAAACAGAGTAGAAGCCACAAGCGCCAAAAGACCCAGCAAAAAAAGAGGAAATAACCAGCGACCTCTCATGGCGCAAGTGGGAAGCGCCTCGGGGAACCAGAATGGAGAAGTACGAAAAAGGGAATGGCAGCGGACGACTTTCAAACCGGCAGAACGGGATTCCGCTCAGATGGGAAAAAAGGGAAAAAAAGGGAGAACTGTCAAACGATGAGATCAAGAAAGGCATGACCTCAGCACATCTCGAAATAGGTAACCAGCTAAGGACTTTCAAAGGAATCAAAGCTGAAAAGAAAGGAAGAGTGAAAAACAAGGAATAGAACCTGCTGAGTGATGGGCACGGTACATGCTCTGTTAACCATACTCTGTTAACCATAAGACAAAACAGGGGAACCAATGGTTCCCCTGGGATTCCAGAATATCACTATAAAAGGAGGGAGAGGTTACGAAGAAAAGGAGAAGATTTTTGGAGAGGTGAAAAACTATCGATAAAGTTCCGTAAAATAAGAGAAAACTGAGGGAAATATAATAACATTGCTTCCCTGTATCCTGTGAAAGCCACTATTACACATACTCGGATTCAAAAAGAATCAAACTTTGCAAGTCTTGAAGGTTGAAATAACCATTCAAGACTGTAATTTTTGAGCTTGCTTGAACCTTGTATCACGTCTTAGTGAGCATACTGTAACCATAACAAAGAAAATCTTAATGAAATATGTCTCACTGATTTAAGGATCCTTATAACATTATTTTGTGCTCTTTTGTTGATCCCGTTCTCTGCATTTACCTTGCTGTTTTGATATGTCTTTCAATACGAATATCCTTGCTTGTCATTTTATGTGTATTGTAGGAAACATGCCTTGTGCATTACTTGATTCTTAAACAGTCTGTTAGCTGCAGTGAATCAAAGCCCGATCCATCAAACCACAACTTATTAGGCCCGGGATCCTTGGACCTGAGTGTCACAAAAAAAAGGCACTCTCACAGAAGGTTAAAAAGTTTCTAAGTTTAAGATGATTGATTCAGATAACGAGTCAGGACAATCAAAAGAGATTGCAAACGTGAGCAAAATCACTAGAGAAAATGCAATCACAAGCCCATTTGGTAGCCAAGCAAGTGCAATAAGATTTAGGTTTTTTTTCAATTTTTTTTTTTTAAATTGAAAAAAAAAAATCCAATTTAAATGCTAGCATGGCATTTTTTCATCGCAATTAATTTTTTATTATTAGCTATGTGAGCTTCAAATGTGCTAATTGTGTAATCCATTAGCCATGTAGACTTTTTTTTGTTAGTAAGTTGATGGTAAAGACCAAAACGAGTTCAACTTGAAAATAATTTGGACCAAATTGAGTTTTACCAAAATATATGAACCAAATTGACCGTGATCCCAAAATATATGGACCAAAATAATATTTTCATATTTTTTGACAGTATAATTGTGTATTATGACAATGAATGTTAAAATCAATCTTTTTTCCATTCAATTATATGCGTTACTATTGATATTAACAAACACACCTTATCCCTAATCTCACACACAACAGATATTCCATATGGGACAAAAATGATCACACACACCCTTTTACAAACACAATGTTACACACATTTTTTGAACTAAATCACGAGTTGAATTTGAAATTGCATTTTCAACTCACGATTTCAGTTCATGATTTTAGTTCGGCGTATTTTTGTTATTTTTTAAGTTCTAAGGGTATATGGGTCATTTTTTTTAGCTATTGAGGATATTTCAATCACTTTTGAGGTTCTAAGGTTATTTTGATCAACTTAGGCTTCAAGGTCATTTCATTCAAATTTTAGGTTTATAGGTATTTTGGTTATTTTGGAGGCCTCAGGTGTATTTCAATCATTTTTTAGCTTTCAGCGGTATTTTGGTCATTTTTAGGTTTTAGGGTATTAATCATTTTTTAGGTTCTAAGGGCATTTCAATCAATTTTTTATGTTTCAGGGGCATTTTGGTCATTTTATAGGTTTCAGGGATATTTTGGTCATTTTTTATAAGTTTAGGGGTATTTTGGTTATTTTAGAGGTCCTAAGGGTATTTCAGTTATTTTTTAGGTTTTCAATGATATTTTGGTCATTTTTTAGGTTTATGGGTATTTTGGTTTTATTTTGGAGGACTCAAGGGTAATTCAATCATTTTAATTTTTAGGTTTCAAGGGTATTTTTGTCATTTTTAGGTTCTAAGGGTATATCGGTCAATTTTATAGGTTTAAGTCATTTTTTAGATTTAGGGGTCGGTGATTTTGGAGGTCTTGGGGGTATTTCAATCATTTTTTATATTTTGGAGATATTTAGGTCATTTTTTAGGTTGAGGTCATTTGATCACTTTTTTAAGTTTTAGGGGTATTTTAATTATTTTTTAGGTTCTATAGGTATTTTGGTAATTTTAAAGGATTTTGGAGGGCATTTTGGTCATTTTGAACATTTATGTGCATTTTAATAATTTTTAGATTTGAGTATTTTGGCCATTTTAGAGGCTTTAGGGGTATTTTTGTTATATATAATCATTAATTATTGGGTAATTGGGTAGGTTGGGTTTTACCTATAATAATTGGGTTGAGTTGGGTTGGATTGGGTTTAGGTTATAATTAATTAGTTAAATGTTATAATGGGTAAATGAGTTTTATACTTTTATGTAGCAATCAATTTATGCATTAGCCCAAACTCACCCATTAGACATCCTAGTTTTAGCGCCCAAGTTTTGTAAATCTCATCTTGGCAAAGGCTTCCCAAGCTGCATTGTAATCCTTGATAAGCAAAAAATATAAGAGGAATAATAGATAATTTTCCAACATCAACAAGAGTTGGTGAAGACTAAAGAATCTTACACCATCAGTCATCAGAAGAGAGAAATGCGGGTCATTCAAATGAAATAAAATTTCCAACTAATTTAATTTTAACATGATAGGCCAAAAACGAATTGACCCATTGTGATTGAATTAATTGATTAATTAGCCAAGTTATTAATTAATCAAATTAACATGTAAAGGCGTGGTAGCACAAACAAATCACCAATAAACTAATTATGCAGTGGAAAATAAACGATACGGTGATTTGTTTATGAATGGGGAAAACCTAACGGCAAAAACCCCATCGGGTGATTTTCGGGTCACCACTTCCGAAACTTCACTATTATCACAACAAGCGGTTACAAATAAAAGAATCTCAAGTACCTTACCAACTTACAATTGAACTCTTACCCCAATACCCAATTGGACTTATTTTGTAGTGACAGTTTCCCTTGCTGATGCATAACTTCCAAGTACGTAACTAACAAATTGTGCATATCCCAATACGCGACTTCAATCACCAACTAAGAAGGTTGTTGGCTGCAAAGTTCTTCAGTTTATCCACACGATGAAAATCAATAAGATGCTTGGTTACAAAACCCTACGGTGCACATACATAGCAACTTCTTCAAGAGAAGGAGATGAACTAAAGGCAAGAACTTCATCTCCGATCACAATTTGCTTGGACAGAGTTTTCTCAATGCTTGTGCAACTTGTGAACTACTTGACGGCTCTTAAAATAATCCTTTAATATGTTTAGGGTTAGGAGAAAAGAAGACCTAAACACATAATCACGAATTCCAAGAAATCAGATCAGAATTCTGAATTTCTTAAATCTCGACAGATAAGCTGTCGAGCAGCTGTCGAGCCACGGGCTGAACAGCTTCCTTAAGCCTCGATAGATGCAGCTGTCGAGCCAGCTGTCGAGACTTAATGAATTTGCACTTCTCAGCTTGTTTCTTCGACAAACTTGATGACTTCAACACTTGATCTTGAAACCTTGTTTCTTGAAGTATTTGAACATATCCTAGAACTACCCAATTACAAGTAAAGTGCGTTTTGTCAAAAGATTAGCCAATTACATAAAATCATGACATATGTTCTTAACATGTGAACCACATATGTCCAAACATAACAGGTCAAATAACGGCTGCTAAACTTTTGTAGACATCGATATGGACTTGTTTCTTCTATGGGATTTCCAAGAATGATCATAAAAAGTGAGGGCTTGGCCTTGCTATTTCACACTGACATTCATCAGAGAGAGGTCTGTGAGAGAGAGTGAGAGAAATCAGAAATGGCAGTGAGAATGGTGGTGTTTCAAATAATTGTCTTATTGGGATCAATGAATGCATTTGTAAAAGCAGTGGGTTTGGTGAACAGTTCAAAATGTAGTGAAGCAACCTGTGGGAAAGTTAGCATTCCATGCCCTTTTGGAATAGATACCGATTGCAACATGACCAACTTGTATTGGTTAAATTGCAGTCACAGTTTCAGTCCTCCCAAGCCTTTCTTGGCGTCCATAAACCTGGAGGTTCTGGCCATTTCATTAGACGGCACACTTCGCGTCAACTATCCAATGCTTTGGGGTTGTTCTAATGCTACAAGGATAAAATTTGACAGCTATTATTCAAGAAGTCATGTCTTCTCCCAATCAAGAAACAAATTCATTGCCATGGGTTGCAACAATTTTGCTTCATTGATAGATGCAGAAAGTGCTGTTCTTTGTGGGTGCATGTCCGTTTGTGATAACAAAAACAGAGAGATGAATATCAGCAATAGTTGCAATAGCATCAACTGCTGCCAAACTACGATCCCTTCAGTTCTCCAGGACTTTTCTGTATCTCTATAGTCAATAGACACCGAATCTGACAGAATTAACCCATCTTGCAAGTATGCATTCGTAGTAGAACAGAAGTGGTTCGAGACCAATTTAACAAACCCGTTTGAAGTCCAAGATATGTCCCACGTTCCTGCGGTATTGGAATGGCGCATCGATCCAACATTATTTCCTCTTGTAACTGGAAATAACCGGTCAGATGAAGAAACCTCAAGCTATGTTTGTGCTAATCGTTCTTCAACACTTACATGTTCTTGCAAACGAAGCTTTAAAGGAAATCCCTATCTGCCTCATCATGAACGATGTCCAGGTAAACTACTTCTCACCTCCGTCTTTTAATTTTACTCCTGTAAATTAAATATTCATCACATCACATGTTATTGTTTTCTTAGATAACTTTCATGCCCTGCACAAATTAGTTTTAGAGCTGGATCGACCACAACAACAGTGTGGGGGAGAAAAAATACATTTCATGTTGTCATCTGATTCAAATTCCTTTCCCCTAGCTATATTAATTATCTAAAAATAAATAGAATAAGGTGGCTAAAGCATATATTTTCATTTGGGGGTATCATCTTAAAATGAAAAAAATATTTTCCTGCAAATATTTTACGTCGAAACAAACAGAGCATTATGTGAATATATTTATTTATTCTTTCTTTTTACTTCATTTTTTCCGTTCTCTTGGCTTTCACACTTATAAGGTCCGTTTTGATAGAACTTATTTTGTTGAAACTGAAAACACTGTAGCAAAATAATTTTTAAATGTGTGAATAGTGCTGTGAGACCCATTTTTAGTGAAAAAATTGTTGAAAATTAAAATTTGTGGGACCTGTGAACAGTGCACAGGTGCACTGTTCACTGCTGGCCTAGTCAACAACTACGGCTAAAGCAAAAAAAAAAAAAAAAAAAAAATAGAAAGAAAGTGAAAGGAAGTATATGTAAGACTTAGGTGATAGAGATGAACAGTGCACTTGACTACTATAAGAAAGTTAAATTGTTAAGGGTAATTTTCAATAACAAACCTTGAGATTTGAGTTAATACCAATCAGGTTGAAGACTTTCAAAACTGACCAATTTTTTCTATAAAGCTAACTTAGTCCCTAAACACTATTAGGCCAATTAGTCAATTTTCTCAACTATCTTTGGGACTAAGTTGGTTTTAGGGAACAAATTGATTAGTTTTGAAAAATTTTGGACATAGTTGGCATTAGCCCAAACCTTAGAATATTTTAATGGAATTTACCTAATTATTTAATACATACCACCAAATCAAAATATGAATTTTATTCTTGATACTGTAGGTTGTAAAGGTTGAAAATTTCAAAGGATTGTTAAGATTGGCCAAAGAGAGTTAGCTCCGATGGTAATGAACTAGGAACGATATTCATCAATTAGATACTTTAAAATTATTCATTTTAACAATTTAGAAAACGATATCTCTCTCACAAGCCTATGTCCAATCTAAGGGGACTTTTGGTTCACATGATGTTAGATAGATTTCTAAAATCTTAATCTATGGAATTACATTTTAAGTTTTTAACAATATAAGATAATAGTGTTTGAGTCATTAGTAACATTCCCATCATATTTCAAGGATTTAACATTCCTATAATTGGAGAGTTCTAGTTAGCTCAACTGGTAAAATCTTTTGTAGTCAAATAATAGATCTGAGATTTGATCCCTGCCTATACAAAAAAACCAATTGTTGTTTTGGTCTGTTGATAAAAAGCTATCATCAAGAGTGGATACCATAGGTTAAAATTATAGTTATTAAACCCAGGCTGACCTGGCCAATCACACCAAAAACTTGATTACCCGACACCTAGATCAATTCAGATGTTAAAATGGACTATTTATGCATAAAATCTTGTCAAACCTAGTCAATCCCGGCAGGTTTGTGCCGACATACGTAACCCGAATGAGGTTTATCGCTCGATTAGGTTTGTGAAATTTGTAAAATTACATCAATAGATCCACTTTATTGACTTCTTTACTGTTTAATATGTTATAATATGGTAATTTAAAGAGGAAAAAACGTAAAGAATTAAAAAAAAAATGCACTTATCTGTCTATCTACCTACCTCCAAGACTCTCATCCTATTAAGTCTACTCTGTTATTGTGAAATCATGATTTTGAATTATGATTACCAGTTTAATTTAGGATATGCCTATTTTTTTAATTTACATATTTATTGAAAGTTCAATTAGTGTATAAAACACTATGAACGTTTAGACCCCCAATTTCCAAATTATCAATTCAAGCTTATTATCAAACAATTAATGTGCGGAATATGAACATAAGCATATAACAGAATTGATAAACAATCTCAACCAAAAAAAAATCACATCCATAGCAGAAATTAAATGGTAAAGATTAAGGGAAGAGAAATGCAAACACAAGAACAGCACACTATGTATTATCGAAGAGGAAACTGAAACCCTTGGCGTAAAACCTCTCTGCCGCCCTCTAAGCAGTAAATAATCCACTAAAGAATGTAGCTGGGATACATGAACAGCAAAAGACCCTCCAAGTCTAATCTATCTAGTGTACCTAAGCCCTCCAAGCTCCTACTCCAACGAGGTTACGCCGAACCTATTTCTTCTTTAGCTTACCGGATTCCGCTACTTAACCATAGCATCAACCAATATGAAATTGGTCCCTTCATAACTACATCCTAAACACCAAATGACTTTCTTACAGATATGGGTATGGTGAGAAAAGGTTTTGGTAACGTACCTCTTAAGGGTTTAATAATGGAAAGGAAGAGAGTAGAGGAATTTGAAGAGTCTCTATGTAAAAATTGTGGATGAATCAATCTTGTTTTTCTCTAGAATTTCTCTCTTAAAATTCTTGTTGGAAGCTCTCAAAATATCGTGGGTATAAGAGTATATATATAGTAGGGGGAGAAGGAATGTGAAAAGTCAGTTTTTCCCAAACAGGGTGGTCTAGCGACTTGGCCTCGCGACTGGCCTAAGTCGCGAGTTCAAGCCGTGAGCTAATGGCCTGGCTAGCCTGGGACTTTTATCTTGTAGTGCAACAGCTGGCATGACTCTTCAGCTTCCCTACACGCTTCACACGTGTGCTGCAGTTGGCGGCTTGCCATTCGCGAGTCAGACATGAGCCTCTGCATCCTTGCACAATCTTGAGCATTTCTTCACACTCTCTCACTTACTACCCTTACATAATTCCCACCTAAATACATGATTACTAATTGCTAAAATACAAGCAAATTTGGTACAGAATAAAGCCAACAAGATGGTTGATAAAATTCAACCATACAATCTCCCCCTTTGGTTATTCCGTGACAAAACCCTAAAACAAACTCTAAACTTAACATGTGAGTTGGGAACAGTTGAACAAAACTCACTCACACCTAACTCTAGAATCTGATAAGCTCTTGAATCATATGAACAAGAATCTCCTGAAACATAACAACACAGTATCATCATTGTATGCAGAAAAACTTGTAATTGCATATGAGGCAAGCACAATGCGATCAAGTAAAATGGAATGAGAAATAAACCATGGCTTGACCAAACAAGCAATCACTATAAAATAGTAACCACAATGCTCATTCACACTTGGAATGAACATCCGGTCATACAAGCCAATAAGCTCAATGCAAATCACTTGCATGCCCAACACTCAACCAATACACAATACATAAAGTATATGCATCTAGGAACAAAATCCTAAAAGGGCATAAGAGTGAAAAAACTTGAAGAAAATGCATAACATTATCCTAGAAGTATTGGCAACAGAACATAAAGGTTGCATAGGCATGGTACAAACCATAAAAGCCTACAAAATATGGAAACAAACCCTAAAAACTTACAAAAGCAACATGGGCACAAACATATAAAGTATTTTAAATAGCTAAGCATTATCATGAACTATGAGCAAAGCAAAAACATAGTTAATATAACACAAAACTCTTTCTCTTTTTCTCCCCCTATCATATCACTCCTCCTATCATGAATCATAGGAGCTGTGATGAACTTGGAGCATATATACTTGTAACCTGAAACACTTGCAGAAAACACATTAGACCCTCAAGGTAAAGCAAGTAATAAAAGGACACGTATAATGTAACAAGTAAATTGCGATCAAGTAAATATGATGTGAAACATGTGAGCAACTTGATCATACACCAAAACAGTCATATAAAAATGACTACAATAATCACATAGCAAAGTAAATGATCATCCGAACATGCATTCAATGAAGCACAATAGCATAAGTATGTATGCATGTCCAACATATAAACATGATACAATGAGAACAACAAAGCATAACTCAAAGCACCATAAAGCCAACAAGAAAACAAATAGAACAAAGTTTTCTAATTAACATAATGTCTTCTCCCCCTTGGTATATGCATCTCCCTTATGGAATATGTCTCCCCCTACAAATGTGCATGAGAAATAGAATTTCTCCCCCTAAGGATGTGCACAAGAGTCATATAGAAATGACAAAACTCTCCGGTATACTACTCTAGAGTATACTCTCCCCCTTTTGTCGGATATAGACAAAGGGTCAAAGAGAAACGAGGGTAAGAGATAAACAATGATAATGATGCATGATGGGTGCGAGATGAATGAGAAAATGAAGCTCAAATCTAAGACAAAGTAAAATGCTACAAAGCATAAGGTAAACATGACATGCTAGGATGAAGAAGCAAGATATAGACCAATGCATGACAAGGATAGCAAAGGTGTGTGCAAGAGGTGGCTATGTGCAATGCATGACCAATGCATGAAAAATGCACATGTGGGACAAGGTGTGTTAAATACACAACCAATGAACCAAACATGTTCCTAATGAGAAAACATGAGAAACCTCAAAGTTTGGTACTCATTGGAGTCCAAACAAGCGAGAAAATGCCTAAGAGACATTTTATCAAACACCAAGCATGCACACTATGAATAACAATGTGAAACAATGCATGAGCATCATGAAATCCACCCTTAATACATGTTTTTTATGCCACAAGGGGCCAACATCCAATGCAAATCAACAAAAGAAACCAATCCCATGAAAAAATTTGACAAAAATTAAGTTTTCCCAACCCCTATGAAGAAAATCCCAACCAAGAGTACAAAACTCTCCAAAACATAATCCAAGGATCCAAATCAATGAAAAGAGTTTAAAATTACCTTAGAGATGTTAATGGAATGAAAAAAAATTCAAATTGGTTGGGTTTTGATGTAAAAATATTGAAAGAGGGGTTTTAGAGAGGATGGGAGAGATATAAAACAAGTTTCCCACGAAAAAGCTCTTTAAAAAACTGATTCTGGGCATTTTGTGACTGGCAAGTCGCGAGTGAGTCGCGAAACCCTTCTGTGTGAACTCGCGGCTTGGACTCGCGACTTGCAAGTCGCCAAAACGAGTAGCCAAAACTGGCAGCTTGCTTGCTACTCACACAAGTAACCAGAATGAGTAGCCAAAAATTCTAACACTTGTTTTTCAACACAAAACATGTTTAAACAATGAAAAACAAAGTAAACACTAAACATGAACACAAAGAGTGATAAAAATCACTTCTAAAAACATATAAAATGATCAAAAAAAACTTTTTAGATTAATCCAAATATGGTTGAGCATACACATATAACATTTAAACAAGTACAATCGAACAAATGAATAAGGCATTCACTAAACATTAGGCATATGTGTTGTGTGTGTGTATCAAATGTGGATTAGTCTTTAGTCTAGAGTAAAGTTTCAATGATCAATTCAATCAAGTCATACCCAACTAGTACTAAGTCAAGTGGTTTATCTCAATTATAGAAATGAACATATATGACCTCCCATAAGAAAATGATTATATATCTTTGAAGCTTTTCATTTGTCTTCTTTACAATTCATAACATTTGATCATTTTGAATCAATACAACTCATTTTGAGCAATACATCTCATTTTTGAGATCGATACCTGAAATTTTGGATATTTCAATTTGATGAACAAGCCTTTGGTTTTTAGGCATTATACATTTTCATAAAAGTCGCTTTCCCTTTTTCCTAGTCAAATACTAGTATGTGCGACGGCTTTTGCAGCTCATTATCTCTTTTCATTTTGAGATTTACATTTGTTGAACTTTTTAAGCAAAAACAATAAAAATTATGGGAAGATATATAGGCACAAGTCTATGCAAGTATCAAAACCATCAAGACTATTAACCAATCATTCATGACAAGCTTGAAGATCAATTTACAACAATCACATATAGATTTCAAAATTTTTCTCACAAAGAAATAAGTGCATAAAGAACAAGCTAAGCTCGTAAATGTATAAAGTCATTTGTACGAAGATACAAGGCAAAAGTCACACATGATATGTGCTCAAACATATATGATCAAACTTTTAAAATTTTTCACTTTTTATGTGATTTTGGATTTTTACACACATAAAAACAAAAGCATAAAAGTAAGATCAAATGCAAAAACAATCAAAAAAATGTATATAAAGGAATGCATGATGCACAAATGCATGACAATGAAGCATCTAATGCATGAAGGATCCTACAAAGGTCGAAAGAATTAGATCAAGGACTAAAAGAGTAAAAGCTCAACCATAGGAACCCTTACTCATCCAAACGAAAACGATTATTTGGAATGAGTGTCTCATGAGAAGAGAGACGAGGGTTGGAAGAATGAGAACTGGAGATGCACATAGACAAGAAGTTAAGAGCATTAAACACTTTCTTTAATAACATGCTATTTTCACTCAAAACCGGTTTACTCTTTTTAGCATAATTTCCAAAAAACTCAAGTTTTTCTTTTCTTTTGATTCTTTTAAAAGCATGAAACTTAGAGCATTGAGGTCTTAGATGACCAAAGGCACCACAATGGTGACAAATAATGTGTTTAGGTCCACTAGGCTTTTTGGGAAGGGATCTAGCAACATGGTTTTGCTCCCTCTTCAACTTATGACATTGAGGTCTTATATGACCAATCACACCACAATGGTGGCAAGTTGGAACAAACTTAGATCCATCCAAAGTCTTAGGTTGAGACCTAAACGGAGGCTTTGACTTAACAGCCTTTCTCTCCACCTTTTGATTTCTTTTATATGGAGGAATGTACACTGATTTGTCCTTTGAGGTAGAATACACAATGGGCACAAAATCGGGTACCACAACATGATTGTAACAAATATTTTCATCCTTTTTAACAATAGGTTCAGCAATCAAACACTTGGCATGCATCTTAAGAGAATCATTTTCACATTTTAACTCATCAACAAGTTTGTTAGACAAAACAAGTTTAGCATCCAAGTCCATATTCAAACATTCAAACTCTTTCAGCTTTTCAATAGAATTTTCTACAAGTTTCTTATATTTTTCAACCAATTTGTTGGATTCATTGAGCTTAGCAATCAAATCATCATTTTCACAAAATAACTTGCTCAAATCCTTATTAAACTTCTTAGCCTTTTTCTTCAAGAGTTTAATGTTAGGAATATCAACAACATCCAAAGATTCATGTAACATAGCATCACAATCATGAGAATTGTCACTCATAGAGGCATTTTCACAAACACATGGCATGTTACATTCATCATTAACCAAATCATACAAAGAGGCATACAAAGCACTATCCATGGCAAATAAACACAAGGGGTCAAGGATCACACTTAGGTATTTAAACCACAACAAGTGCACTTGCTCTGATACCAATTGAAAGTTCAATTAGTGTATAAAACACTATGAACGTTTAGACCCCCAATTTCTAAATGATCAATTCAAGCTTATTATCAAACAATTAATGTGCAGAATATGAACATAAGCATATAACAGAATTGACAAACAATCTCAAAAAAAAAAAAAAAAAAAAAATCACATCCACAGCAAAAATTAAATGGAAAAGATGAAGGGAAGAGAGATGCAAACACAAGAATAACACACGATGTATTATCGAAGAGGAAACCGAAGCCCTCGGTGTAAAACCTCTCCGCTACCCTCTAAGCGGTGAATAATCCACTAAAGAGTGTAGTTGGGATACATGAATAGTAAAAGACCCTCCAAGCCTAATCTACCCAGTGTATCTAAGCCCTCCAAGCTCCTACTCCAACGAGGTTACGCCGAACCTATTTCTTCTTTAACTTACCGGATTTTGCTACTTGACCATAGCATCAACCAATATGAAATTGGTCCCTTCTTAGCTGCTTCCCAAATACCAAATGGCCTTCTCACAAATATGGGTATGGTGAGAAAAGGTTTTGGTAATGTACCTCTCAAGGGTTTGACAATGGAGAGAAAGAGAGTAGAGGAATTTGAAGAGTCTCTATGTAAAGATTATGGATGAGTCAATCTTGTTTTTCTCTAGGGTTTCTCTCTCAAAATTCTCTCTGGAAGCTCTCAAAATATCATAGGTATACGGGTATATATATAGTAGGGTAAGAAGAAATGTGACAAGTCAGTTTTTCCCAAACAGGGTGGTTTGACGACTTGGCCTCGCGACTAGGCTGATTCGCAAGTTCAAGTCACGAGCTAATGGCCTGGCTAGCCTGGGACTTTTGTCCTGTAGTGCAACAGCTGGAATGACTCTTCAGCTCCCCTACACGCTTCACACATGTGCTGTAGTTGGCGGCTTGCCAGTTGTGAGTCTCAACCGTGAGTCTTTGCATCCTTGCATAATCTTGAGCATTTCTTCACACTCTCTCACTCACTACCCTTACATAATTCCCACCTAAATATAGGGTTATGAATTGCTAAAATACAAGCAAATTTGGCACGGAATAAAGCCAACAAGATGGTTGATAAAATTCAACCTTACATTTATGTTAAGATTTCTCAAACTTATGTGTGTATATATATATATATATATATATATATTTTTTTTTAAATGGTAAATTTCACTAACTACCCCTGAGGTTTGGATAAATACCAAGAAAGTCTAGAAGATTAAAAAACAAACCATTTTAGACCTTAAGTCCAAACGGACTCTAACATCGTTAACCTCAGTCCTCTCATTCCTTTCTCTTTGCTCTCTCTTCTTCACACCAAAAACTCTCTCTATGTCAAGCTCAAGCTAGCCATAAGGTTTCAAACTCAAAAAATGACCAATAAGACAATCACAAATCAACCCAAACAAACAACCATCCAACATTAAACCTCAAGCATACCCAAATCAATACATTTCAAAACAATACCAAGACCCATAACAAAACCAAACCCAAATCAACAATTTTTTTTAAAAACCCATACCCATGATGGCAAGCCCTGCCAGATTAGGATCTTGCAACTGTCGGCCACCACTCATCGCGACCCACAAAGCCTTTGCTCAAACCAAAGCAAACCCACCTCGCCGATCCAAACCAAAATCCACCACCGACCCACCACCGATCCAAACCAAAATCACAAAACCACCACCACCGACCCATAACCGATCCAAACCAAAATCACAAACATCCACCACTGAGCCACACCAAAACCCATGATGTTGCCACTCAAAGACCACAAGAACCAACACCGATCCACACCAAAACTCACCAAAACTGCTTACCCAAACCACCACGCTGTCGCAAAGACCACAATAGAGAGAAGAAAGGAACGTGAGAGTCAAAGAGAGGTTTGAGAGTGGAAAGGATGAAGGAGTCAAAGAGAGTGATGAGAAGAAAAGGTGAGAAGAAAGAGAGTCAGAAGAAAGAAGGACCCGTGTGAGGGTGAAAGAGAGAAACCAAAAATAAATAACAGCATTAGAGTCCATTTGGACTTAAGGACTAAAATGGTCAATTTTTTAATCTTTTGGACTTCCTTGGTATTTGTCCAAACCTCAAGGGTAGTTAGTGAAATTTACCAAAAAAAAAAAAAAAAATTTATTTGACCTATGATTCGATCGATTACCCACTAGTTGAATCGATGACCCAATGACCTGACTCATAGACTAGGTAAATATCCAAGTTGGGCTTGATAAATAAAGTTGAAAGTTGAAATTATCTCTCAAGAAAATCCTATAAATATTGGTTAATAACATATTCATGAATAGTTTCAATTTTTAAGGGTGGTTTGGTGATTTTAGAGGTTTTGTGATTTTTTTTATTTTTTATTTTTTGTCATTCTAGGCTTCTAGCGCTTTAGGGATATTTTGGTTATATTAGATGTTTTTTTGCAATTATTTTAAAGATTTGGAGTATAGCTTGGTCATTTGGGTGGTTTTAATGGTATTTTGATTATTTTAGAGGTTTTTTTGGTTATTTAAGTCATTCTATTAGTAAAAAATATAAGATTTTCATCATCTAATAAAATAATCCATTACAATGATATATACATAATCCATATTAATTACTATAATATTGTTGTAAATTGTAATGTTTGTCACGTTACAATGAATCAAACACCCCGTAATATTAACATGAGCTTGGACTGGACTACCATTATAAATAATTAACCAATTTTTGTTTCAAATTCTTAGTTACACAATATCCACACTTTCATACCAAATGTCTGCATTTTACACATGATGTGAAAGAGTGTGAAGACCATTACTATTACAATACATAGAAAATCATTGTTTTTGGATGACTGTCAACGTGGCTTTGAGTTTTGTTCCTCAATGTTCTAATGCGCTATGTTTCATGTTTGTCATTACAATTTACATAACAGATATTAACGAATGCATAGATAATTCCACACAGTGTTTGGATTTCCGGAATAGCTCTTTGAGGGACTGGAATAAGAATAACTATATATTCGAACCTCCGCTGCGTAAATACTTATGGGTCATACTATTGCGTAGAAGATAATCCAATCATCGACCTTCTCCTCCTTCGACCAAAGCGATCAAAATAGGTATGTCTTTTTAGTTTTTACACTAAGAGATCTACAATAATAATTGCAAGAAATATTTTTGCCTTTTAATAATTTATTTTAAAAAAAAAGCTTTCTAAAATATCTTAAACGTGACTCACTGCTTCATTTTTACTATTCTGGACTACTACTTCTTATTGGATTTTTGTCTTGAGAGGATTCATGTCTGAATTAAGGGAACTTTATCAAATTGCACTTGATAAAACAAATAAACACAAGTCTAAAAATAAAAAAGATCATGAGAAAATTACTAGTTTAAATGTTCCAATCAGTACAATGGGAATCCATGATTGTCCTCATTGAACTACAAACAGATAATAATAAAGGGACAACTACTGAATAAAACTACTGTCACGTTATGCCCACTCTAAATCCTATCATTTATTCCCATGTTTGGGAGATTATGAAAGAATGAAGTGAAAAGTAATAGAGAGAATGAGAGATCATAATGGAATAAAATATGATGTATTTTTTCTTAGTGCATTTGAGAGTTTATAAAAGAAGAAATAAAATAGAAAGAAATATACGATTTTATCTCCTTAAAGCAGATCAAGTCTTGTGTTTGACATAATCTCCTTAAAGAAGATTTTGCCCCTCACACAATTTGTGGTGCTTTGAGACTCATGGACATCTGCCTCCCAGGATAAAATGATCTACAGCACGGAGAAGAAGTGCACAAAATCCGTACTCTGTAAACTACACTATGTCTCTTTCTCACTCTTTTGACTCAAATGAACGCACACACACACAAAACTAGAAGAGATTCTTAAAAAGTTGTTTTTCATGAACAAGGGATTATGAAAATATACATTATTGAAGAGGCACTATTTCAGAAAAAACTGTTGTATATAAACTTATTGACTCAAAAAATAAAAAATATTATTATTAATTGGATAAGTGGGCCCAGTCCACACATGCCTAAAGCCCAACCAAATATCCATCCCAAAATTCATATTCTCTATCATTTCTTATGTGGGACTCAAGGATTCTCGCAACTTTAATATTATGTTCAAATGGACACATTAGGAGTCAATTTCTTACTCACTCCATACTATTTTTCCAACAATTCTTCACATGAATAGAAATTGATAAAACACAATGCAAATGATAATGCAGACACAGAGAGACTAGAAGAAAAGTTACTATATCGAGAGAGGTGGCTGTTGGCTTTGAACCTTCCTTTGTGAAAGACTATGGGATATACTATCTAATCCGTGAACACGATATTTTTGAACCGTCAATCGTTTGTGTATACCAAGACAATAGAATTCACACAACTCCTTTTCGAACATATTTTGTTCTTATAATTGTGTTCATTTCAGCCCTGAACATATCCTGGTAAATTCATGAAGTGCTTTAGAGAATTCAGCCTTAAAACTCTTATGGAAGCAGCCCACTTCACACTCATATAGGTGATTCTTATTAAGAATATCTTGTTATACCCCACTTGGTTTTCCAAAATATAAGAATCATTAAAAGCAAATCTTACCCTAAACATCGCTTACAGGCATCACTATTTCATTATGGTAATGGGTGGGAGATGTTATCTCCATAGTGATAAAACTAGTCTCCACGATTCGGTTATTCCTTTGAACCTAGATTTTGGGACCTCCAGTCAGCTAGGTTGGGTTGCCATCTCGGAGACTTTTAGGCCATAGGCTTTAACCCCATTCCCCTTGATGACTCTCGATGAACACGTAATTTATTTGCTCTCTACTCAAAAAATTGATTACAGATCCGTTTTATAAGCTGTAAGCAATTCCATTTGAGAGCAACTACCTCAAGGTATTTTCTCCAACAAATATGTAGAGACCTACTATAACTCTGTGCCTTACCATTATATACAAATAGGAGGCACAAGTATCCAACAATGCATGTTTGTTTAGATTTTTAAAGACTTCCCAAAAAACACATATGCTCTTCGCATAAGGTGTTCTCATTAGACCGTCTTCACATCTCTCATGTGATTGAGACAAGACAGGTCCATCAAATGTATTAGAAAATTTTATTTCTAGTATCATGTCTACAACACCTACATTTTTCGAGTTGAAATCATTGGTCAACATCATTTTTGTAGCTTTTATTATTGCTACATACATGAGCATATCCCACAACAACAGCCTCTTGTGATATATTTCACATCACACACTAGTCGCATTAAATCTAAACTCATTCGAGATCATCTTATTGTCAAATTTCTCATGTCACTGGATTGAAACTTGGTTCAATCTATACAAAGATTTAACAAGTTTAAGCACTTTGTTTCCTTGTACAAAAACCATAAACCCCTTTGGTTTATTGTGTATCAAGAAAACTCTCATCTTCCTTTTGTTTGTAGCCTTCTACAACTAGTCTTGCTTTGTAATAGTCAATAATTCCATCAACTCTCAAATTCTTAGGTACTAGATCCACCAATTACTATGCATAGATTTCCAAGATGGATTTATTGCACTATTGACAATCTCTTTTCCAAGAAGGCATCTCTCAAGATATCGCTTCTTTGAGGTTTTTGTGAGAGTGCCTTTTTCGGGATACTCAAGCCCAAGGATCCCGGGCCTGAATGAAAAGGAAGGATTTGGTGGACCGGGCCTTGATTCACCGCAGCTAACGAATGCAGAGAATACCCCTGACAACATACAAAGAAAAATGACAAACAAGGATATCGGAGAGTGCCAAAAATTAACGACGTAAGCTCAGAAGGAAAGAAAACAGGATTAGCAAGACGATAAAAAAAAAGGTGCTGTGGGGATCCTGGGAATTATGAAGCAGTGTTTCATTAATAAGTTATCTGCTTGATTACAGAAAACTCACTAGGACGTGATACAAGGTTCAATCAAGCTCAAAAATTGCAGTCTTGAATGGCTATTTCAGCCTTCAAAACTTGCAAAGTTTGATTCTCGTTGAATCCGAGTATGTGCAATAGTGGCCTTTACAGGATATCGGGAAGCAGTATTTGTTCTTCCCTTAGTATTTTTCTTTCTGCATAGATTTTTCTGATGGTTCTTCCTAGAGAATTTCTTCTTTCTTGTGTTTCTTTCTTTTTTCTCGCTGCTTTCTTCACAACCCATCCCCTCCTTTTATAATGGAGTTTTCTGGGCGTCCCGGGGAACCGTTGGTTCCCCTGTTTTGTTCTTACGCAAACAGAGCATGTTCTGTCTCCATCGTCTCGGTAAGTCCCTTTTCCGTTTTCTCTCATTCTTTCCTTCTCTTGGTTCTGATTCCTTCGAAAGCTTCTGGTTGGCCATCCTCTTTGGGACGTGCTGAGGTATGCCCTTCTCGGCATCCCCATTTCTGGCGTCTTCCTCTTTTCCCTTTCTTTCCTATTTGGGAGGAATCCTGTTCTGCCATTTTTGAAAGTCATTTGTTACCATTCTTCTTCCCTGTCCTGGTTCCCCGAGGCCCCTTTTCTGTCTGTACCATGAGAGGTCGCTCGCGTTTTTCGCTTTTATTTCTTGTTTTTCTTCTTCTGTCTTCTTTCTATCGATCTGTCCCAGTCTTCCTTTTTATTTGTGCTTGAAGGGCGTCGTCATATCCTGTAGGACATTTGGGTGAGTGTGAATTGCATCTCCTAGGACTTGGCAAGCATGACATGTTTTGACCAGCTCCTCAGAGTCTCTTTTCATCGTTGGCCAGTAATATCCCAACAACAGTAACTGCTTGTACAGCCTTCTCTTTCCTGGGTGACTTCCACAATCTCCAGAGTGCACCTCTCTGACTACTTCTCTAGCTTCCTTTAGTCCCAGGCACCTGAGGGGATCCCCATGGTATCCCTTTTTGAATAAAATGTCGTTCTGCAAGAAATACCTGCACGCTAGTTTTTTGAGCTTGTGGGCCAGTTCCCTGTCGGTTGGCAAGATCCCCCGAGCCAGGTATCCTATGAAAGGAACCCGCCAATCTTCTGCAATAAACACCGCGTAGCTTTCTTCTTTATCAATTGCCAAACGACATTCCTGGCATTTCCCCTGTATGATTGCTGCTTCCTTGTCCATATCTGGCCAGTAATACCCCATGCGTTGCATCCTTCTGTATAGGCTGACTTTTTCTGCAACTCCACATGCTTGGGCGTGTAATTCTTCTAGTTTCGCCTTTCCTTCCTTCTCGGTGATACATCTGGACAGTATTTCTCCTGGCAGTCTTTTATACAATTCTCCATCTATCTGAGTGTAATCCATTAGTTCTTTGATGTTCCCTCTAGGGCTTGCCTCTTTCATCCTTTCTTTGATTTCGTCCCTCCAGTCCCACTGTTTGGATTCCCCGGGGTACATCCCTTGGAGGATCCTTACAATGGAATGTTCTTGCCTTCCTATTTTTATCAGCGTATCCCTCCCATTAAATGGTATTTGGGATCCCAGGGTGGCGAGAGCATCTGCAAACATGTTTTCACTTCTTTGAGTGTATTCTATGCTGAAGGTTTGAAATTCCATCTCCAGCCTTTGTGCCCAAGTCCTGTAGGCTGCTAAGCTTTGTTCCCGTAATGCAAAGTCACCTTTCACTTGGGAGACTACAAGATTAGAATCTCCCAGCACTCTCATATGTTTCACTCCTATGCTGAGTGCTATAGTCAACCCAGTTAAGTATGCCTCATATTCAGCTGCATTATTAGAGCATGAGAAATCAAGCTTGAAGGACAGGGGCATGATATCCCTATTTTCGCAGCTTAGTACAATTCCTACCCCATTTGAAGTTGCTGTAGCTGACCCGTCAAACCTCATGGTCCATTTCTTCCTTGGGATCTCCATCACTGCTACCTCACCAGGGATTTCTTCGCTCAGCGGGCCTTCTTCCTTTCCTAGGAATTGAGCTAGAAAATCTGCTATGGCCTGGCTCTTGACAGCCTTGGGAGTTCTTATACTTATATCATATTGTGAGAGCAACACTAGCCATTGTGCTATCCTTCCCGTGAGAAGGGGCTGGTGCAAGAGTGCTTTTATGGGGTGGGACTTGGTTACCAAGAGGATTTGGTGAGCTGAGAAGTACCTCTTCAACCTTTGGGATGCATAAACGATCACTAGGCAGGCTTTCTCTATTCTGGGGTACCTGGTCTCGGTATCCTTGAGTGTTCTGCTTACATAATATATGGGCTGCTCATTTCCTTGGTCATCTTCTTGTGCCAGCAAAGCTCCTATTGCCTGAGAGTTTGATGCTAAGTATAGCAACAGAGGTCGCCCACGTACTGGTGCCTGGAGGGTGGGCAGATGATTCATAATGCCCTGAATTCTTTGAAAAGCTTCCTGCTGCTCTGTTCCCCAGGTAAATTCATTTCCTTTTTTCAATAGTTTGGATAGGCCTGCTGTAGCTGAGGCTAAACCAGGCACAAACCTCCTGATATAGGAGACCCTTCCCAGGAAGCTTTTGAGTTCCCTAACAGTAGTTGGTCTTCTCATCGTGGCAATAGCTGTGGCCTTGGCTGGGTCCACGCTTATGCCTTTGTGATGTACCAGGAACCCAAGGAACTTTCCGGCAGACACTCCAAAGGCGCACTTCATGGGGTTCATACGTAACTTGTATTTCCTGCATCTTTCAAAGACTTGCTCAAGTACTTGGAAATGTCCTGTTCTGGTTTTTGACTTGACCACAATATCGTCTACATAATCTTCCATCTCCTCATGCATCATGTCATGAAAAATGGCTGTCATGGTCCGTTGATATGTAGCCCCCGCATTTTTGAGGCCAAAGGGCATTACAGTGTAGTAAAAATTCCCAATCAGAGTTCTGAATGCCGTCTTCTCTGCATCTTTGGCTGCCATGCGGATTTGGTTGTATCCACTGTACCCATCCATAAACGAGAACATTGAATTTCCTGCAGCTGAATCTACAAGGAGGTCGATATTGGGCAAGGGGAACTCATCTTTAGGACATGCCTTGTTCAAGTTGCGAAAGTCTACACAGCAACGGATTTGACCATTTTTCTTCTTCACAGGTACAATGTTGGAAAGCCATTTTGGGTGTTGGATGGGTTTGATAAAACCAGCTGTTAGTAATTTCTTGACCTCTTGGACTATTTGAGCTTCTACCTCAGTGTGGAAGACCCTAGCTGGTTGGACTACTGGTCTCATTCCTAGGTCCACATTAAGAGAATGGACTACCAACTCTGGGTCTAGACCAGGCATCTCATCATAGGTCCATGCAAACACATCTCTGTATTTTTGAAGCAAGGTTACCAATTGTTCTCTTTCTTGAGCCACCAATTGACTGCTAATGAAGACAGGTTTTTCGAGATCCTGGTTCTGTTCCCAAGTCTACTTCCTTTAATTCTTCCTCAGGCTGAATCTGGGCCTCCTTAACTGGTTCTTCTGGGATTTCTTCTTGGGCCATCATGCAGCTTGGTGGTCCGGGACCTTCCTGCATAATGCATTCGGGTCCCGCGCACCTTCACAAACGATAAATTAGCCTTCCCCCAGGTTCCCGCACCACCACACATTCTCGGGATCCTGAAGAGCTGGGCTCCCTCTTTTGTCTTTTTCTCTCTAGAAGGTTTCTCAGGTCACGGGTGCCCCTTCCTCCTTCTTCTTCTTCTAGGATAGGTGCCCCCGGGGTCCTCGGGGCGGGGTTCTCATCATCTGGCTCCAACTCATCATAAAACATCGTTTCTGTAAAGTTCACTTCTCCCTGGCTGAAAGGATTATGATTGGCAGGGATCCTTATGGGCCTCCCATTCAGTCTCCCTTTAATGCATTGATGGAATGTGGATGGAATAAGGCGATGTTTATGAAGCCACGGGCGTCCCAACAACACGTGATAAGAAACTTCTGCATTAATCACATGAAACCTTGTCAGAGCTACTATTGGCCCCACCCTTAAGGCTAGCTGCACGTATCCTTCTGTTGACTCTACCGATCCTCCAAATCCTGTTATCTCCATGGGAGCCCCCAGGATCCTTCTGTCAACCAAGCCAACAGCTTCCAGGGTACTTAAGGCTATGAGGTTGAGTGATGCCCCCGTATCCACCAGTGCTCTTCTGACTTGAACGCCGTTTATGGTGGCCATTAGATAAAAGGGTCTACGGTGGTCTGGGTGCTCAATCTCCATGTCTTCATCAGTGAAGGTTATTGCATTGGTTGTTTCCAGGAAAGCTCGACTAGCATGTGACTCAGTTGTAAAGCATTCCATCCCTGAATCTGCTGCTATGCTCATGAGAGACTCTGTGGCCACCCTTCTTGCTTCTGGTCCGAATCCTAATTGATTGAATAGTGACCTGAACTTGGGATTCTTCTGGAGGGTCCTGACTGTGCTCGGGTGGAAGGATCCTTCAGATTCTCCTGCTTCTGCCGGGTTCCCATGTATTACTACTGCTACCACCCCTTTTCCTTTGTGATTAGGCAAGGGGTTCCTCTGCACTTCCGGCTCCTTCTGAGTGAGCTCCAGGGTTCCTTCTCTCAACTTTTTGTGGAAGAGTCTGCGAAGGGTCCAGCAATCCTTGGTGGAGTGCTTGACATAATTATGGATTCTGCAAAATAAAGGGTTCTTCCTTTCTTCTTCTGTTGGTGGCCTGGACATAGTGAATGGCCTAACAACCCCATCTCCAATCCATTTGTCTAGGACATGGCTTAGCTCCTCAGCTGTACATGGGATCACTGGTGGTTCCTTAAACACCTTCCCATCTGGTCTCTTTCTTTTCTCTCCTATTGATGCTATCATAGCTTGGGACGCGGGCAGCCTTTTCGTTCTCATGGTTTGCGCCGTCCTTCTGGTTCTCTGTAGCAGGTCAGCAAACTGTGTGATGCATAGATTTTCAAGGTTGAGCCTGTAGTCAAAAAGCATGTTGGCTATACAGGTTTCCACGAGCTCCTTTTCTTCATGGTCTCCATAGCAGTCTAGGGACACATCTTCGAATCTTTTAATGAATTGAACAGGATCTTCTCCAGGTCTCTGCCTCACCATTTGCAGGTTCTGGAAAGTGATTTTGTCTTCACCAGGGTAATATTTGGCGTAGAATTTTTCCATCATCTCATCCCAGGTCTTGATGGACCCGGGTCTCAGCGTGGTGTACCAAGTGTATGCCCTATCCACTAAGGATTTGGCGAATTCCCTTAGACATAGTTCTCTGTCTCCTGCATAGGGGCCCATAGTGTGGACAAACCTACTCACATGTTCCACGGCACTTCCATTCCTCCCATCGAAAGGATGGAACTTTGGGGGTTCATACCCCTTAGGGTATGGTTTGCCAAGAAGTTCTTGAGGGAACGGGGGATCCCGAGAGAATTGCTTGGGGATCCCTGAGAGTTTTTCCCTTTCTTGTTCCAGGAGGGCATTGACGTCTGCCAGTGTCAAGTACTGAGGGTTGGCTCTTCCTCCCACTGCTGACCCTCCTTCTGGCTGTGTCCCATCTTGGTGGCCAGTAGGGGGAATATTGTCTCTGATTTCCTGTGTCCTGCCTTCTTTGAGAAGACGAACTTCTTGCTCCAGATCCTTTAACATTGCTGTCATCCTGGCCATTAGGTCTGGTTCCTGCCTTGCGTGTCTTTGTTCTGACACAACCTCCTGTTCTACCAAGGGTATCCCACCTCCTTGCCTGGAGACTTCCTCGTTTTCTCCTACGGGCTCAGAGGCCGTAGGTGGCACATTAGTTCCTTTGCTGTTTCTTTGTCTTGGAGGCATTCTCTGTGAAGGGTTGCTTCTTCCTTCTTCTTTGCCCAGTCCCCAGTGGAGTCGCCAAAATGTGAGAGTGCCTTTTTCGGGATACTCAAGCCCAAGGATCCCGGGCCTGAATGAAAGGGAAGGATTTGGTGGACCGGGCCTTGATTCACTGCAGCTAACGAGCTGTTTAAGAATCAAGTGAATGCAGAGAATACCCCTGACAACATACAAAGAAAAATGACAAACAAGGATATCGGAGAGTGCCAAAAATTAACGACGTAAGCTCAGAAGGAAAGAAAACAGGATTAGCAAGACGATAAAAAAAAAAGGTGCTGTGGGGATCCTGGGAATTATGAAGTAGTGTTTCATTAATAAGTTATATGTTTGATTACATAAAGCTCACTAGGACGTGATACAAGGTCCAATCAAGCTCAAAAATTGCAGTCTTGAATGGCTATTTCAGCCTTCAAAACTTGCAAAGTTTGATTCTCGTTGAATCCGAGTATGTGCAATAGTGGCCTTTACAGGATATCGGGAAGCAGTATTTGTTCTTCCCTTAGTATTTTTCTTTCTGCATAGATTTTTCTGATGGTTCTTCCTAGAGAATTTCTTCTTTCTTGTGTTTCTTTCTTTTTTCTCGCTGCTTTCTTCACAACCCATCCCCTCCTTTTTATAATGGAGTTTTCTGGGCGTCCCGGGGAACCGTTGGTTCCCCTGTTTTGTTCTTACGCAAACAGAGCATGTTCTGTCTCCATCGTCTCGGTAAGTCCCTTTTCCGTTTTCTCTCATTCTTTCCTTCTCTTGGTTCTGATTCCTTCGAAAGCTTCTGGTTGGCCATCCTCTTTGGGACATGCTAAGGTATGCCCTTCTCGGAATCCCCATTTCTGGCGTCTTCCTCTTTTCCCTTTCTTTCCTATTTGGGCGGAATCCTGTTCTGCCATTTTTGAAAGTCATTTGTTACCATTCTTCTTCCCTATCCTGGTTCCCCGAGGCCCCTTTTCTGTCTGTGCCATGAGAGGTCGCTCGCGTTTTTCGCTTTTATTTCTTGTTTTTCTTCTTCTGTCTTCTTTCTATCGATCTGTCCCAGTCTTCCTTTTTATTTGTGCTTGAAGGGATTTGAGGATCCTTGCTTCTTTATATTTTGTCGTGGTCTCTTTTTTGGATGCTTCTTCCTTTTCTGGGCTTTAGGATTCTCTGGGCCTTCCTTTTATCCCCCATGGGTCATCCGTACCTATCACTTTGGGCTTAGCCTGAATTTTTTTCTTTTGGGCTTGACTTGTTCTTCTGTTTTGGGCTTATTTCATTATGACCCTTTTTAGACCTCAACAGTTTTAACTTCATCTTCTAACATTTAAATTAGAAAATTTAGATCAAACGAATATGATGTTTGTCCTTTTACTACGCTTAGGCTCAACCTCTCTTCCATCAACTCTTGATCATGAGAGATACTAAACGTAGACTCAAACTTTCTTTTAAGAAAGTTTAAAATTTGAAATATATTCTAATTAATTTTCATGAATAGACTCATAAATTAGAAAGTACTATGCACTACTGTTATGACCATAACCAATGAAAACACAATCAATGGTTCTTTATCATTTAGGAATAAGAACTACCACCTTCATCAAACACCCCCACATTTAAAGAATTTATAGAAAGACGACCACTCTTTTCATAATTCACAAGGTGTGTTAATGGTTTCTTTTAAGGCATCTCAATGAACAAATAATTGGTGGAAATATTAGCTTCCCCCCACAAGTTCTACAGTAATCAAGAACTTATTACATTCATTGAGTTATTTCTCAACTTCATTCTTATAATGAATGAATATCTTTAATGCCTCATCTGCTTACCTAATAAGCACTCATAATAGACTCTTGTGCATTCCAAATTTTAGACAACTCAAGTATGTCAACTAAGGCATGTAACATATATTTCATTCAAAGAAATATTACAAAACATATATTGGGATTGAACACATTAATATTCAATCAAGTTCATACATGCTCAAAATATATATATACATGTATGTAATTAAATAAGACTATACATGCTCAAATACAATAATCATGTATCCTCCATATCAATACAAACAATTGTCTCTTAAACTTTATAAATAAATAACACATTTGGCATAGGGGTGAACTAAACTCACTGTAACTGAGATTGAAACCCCATAATAACAGCCCCGTTAATGTGCAATTCATCTCATTCTTCTTCTTTTTTTTTTTTTTTTTTTTTTTTCAAGTTTGACTCTATCAAATATTGGGCTTATATCCACACATTTGAAATTATTAATAAGAGCTCTCATAAAGCTATTTTAATTATCAATTAGTGGATCACTTGATGAAATAGAGAAAACTAACCAATAAATAAGATGGCAGCCACGCCCTGAGAGCATTTAAAAGGATTCAAAAAAAAAAAAAAAAAAAAAAAAAAATTTCTCCAATAAAAATCCCAATTTCCTTTATTCATCTAGCCCACACACCATTGCACATAAAAGGCCAACGACACATGATTGACATTTAAAGCATATTCAGTTACTATGAACAATAAACCAGTCAAGCATCATGTATATCACTAAGGATATTCACACAATGAATTACAAGATTTACACAAATCCAAATAATTCTCAAATCAATTATTAAACAAGATGAAATTCCAAGCTTAAAGTCATGTTTGATGATGCGTTACTAGCACTATTTATCTTCCCCCTAAAAAAGAAAAAGAAAAAAGAAAAGCACTATTTATCTTCAAATAATATACATATATCAATCGGCCAAAGATCAAACAGATTGAAACTGCATGGTCCACGGAAAAATTGAAGTTATGATCCATGCCAAAGTTCAATCTTGAACTTGACTCATTGGCCAAGTTTAATAATTAACTGTTTCTTTAAACTCTGTTGAATTCTAAAATTCAACTATTGCACCAAATAACCAATCATGGCATCCAAAATAAATAAGCATACCCATAGAGGCATTGACGCACAACCACATCTAGTAAACCATAAAAATTAAACTAATATATATAAATATAAATATATATATATATATATATATATATATTTATCTCAACCAACCCAAGCGAGGGATAAAATTATTTCGCTTGGGTCATCCCTGAAAAAATTCACATGGCCTTCTCGAAATCGGTCCTGGGTTCCATTCAAGGATGAAACCAGGATTCAAACTTAGGGGGGTCGAATTTCTTTGTTCAAAGATTTTAAAAAATTGAAATATCAATATTAGAGGTTGTCAACAATGCATTATTAGCGTTAATTTTTTAATTATTTGTATTTTTTATTTTGAAAAAAAAAAATCACAAATGACAATTTATAATCAAGAGTTTTGTAAATTGTGATTTACTACTATGTTTTTTATTGGATTTAATTTCATGTCAAATTTGATTGTAATTATGTTCAATCGTTTTCCTGCATTTTTGTGAGATTTAATGTAAGAGTTGTGTGTGAGAGTTTGGTGAAGATTCTGTGAAAATGAGGATTTCACGACTAGCTCGCGAGTGCCAAGTCATGAAAAAAGCCACGCAAGGAGCACATGTTGAAATTTGAAGAGTCTTTGACAGGCTGGATTTCACGAGTCATTCACGACTCAAGCCAAGTCACGAGTGAAATATTCAAATATTGTAACATACCATTCATAAAAATCAAAATCAAGTAGTTCAAATATCAAAATCACGTAGTTCAATATTCAAATATTGTAATTTCATTTCTTTATTAATGAAAATGATGGGGATGTACCTTTGATCAAGAAAGAAGAAAATAGCAATTAGAGGAAAGCTGATCACGAAGTATATAGTGAGCATAGAAAAGCAAGTCACCAGAATTGTACCATACCATGAGCAATAAGGCTTGTAAGTCTTAACCCAACATAGTAGTAATTTAATAACAAAGAAAAAGTCTTTTGCCAGGAAACTTGGGAGGCTAGCTTGCCATCAAATATTTGGTCGCAATTTGCTATTCAAAATCAAATGACATGGAGTTAATAGTTATGACCAAGTGGGAGGCTCATGTGTGATAAAAGCACCATTTTTCTAGCAAATATTAAAAGCAGTTTATCAAGGATGGAACCGGGATTCAAATTTAAGGGGGTCAAAGTTATTTGTTCAAAAATTTTGAAAAACTGAAATATCAATACTAGAGATTAACAACATTGCATGTGTGATAAAAGCACTATTTTTCTACCAAATATTAAAAGCAGTTTAACTTCCATTTATGTGAAACCGTCATCAAAAATTCAAATATACATGAGCCAACAAAACAACGTCCAACGAAACAAACTCACTCAAACGGTTATATTATAATCACGATTTTCAACTTTAGCCCAGAGAAGAAGATTCATAGATTAACGTTGGCACACACAACGTCTACTAACAAGAACCAGAAAATGTAAAAACAGTTTCAGAGAAAAAAAAAAGTTTCAGAATATATAAAACAATACCATTCCCATTATGGGTTTGTTTCGCAGAAAACTGCTATTTATAAAATCACAAAATTCCTTTAACACTAATCACAAAAATAAATTAAGAAACAGAAATCTGCTTAAAGATTGTTGGGAATATTTCAACAATTTACTTTTGTGATTAACAAAAAGGAATAACATACAGATCTAAATATAAGCAATAACATAAACAAATGTAATAGGCAAAAGCAATAAATAGATATTGTATATATATAAGAAGAAATCTCCAAATAATTATAAAATCACAAATCAAATGCGTGAAAGATGAATGAAATAGATCAAGTCTTGTGTTTGACACAATCTCCTTAAAGCACATTTCACCCCTCACACAACCTGCTTTGAGACTCACAGACGTTTGCCTCCTAGAAAAAAATGATCTACAACACGGAAAAGAAGCACACAAGGTCCAAGCTCTACAAACTATACTATGTTTCTTTCTCTCTCTTCGACTCAAATGAATGCACAAATTTTTTTTTTTTTTCTAAAAGAGTTTTTCAAAAGGTTGTTTTTCATGAATGAGGGACTATGAAAATATACGTTACTGAATAGACACACTGTTTAAGAAAAAACTACTATATACAAACTTACTAGTTCAAAAAATAAAATAATAAAATATTATTATTAATGGGATAAGTGAACTCAATCCATACATGCCTAAAGTCCAACCCAATATCTAACTCAAAACTCATATTCTCTATCATTTTCTATGCGGGACTCAAAGATTCTCACCACTTTAATATCATATTCAAATGGACACATTAAGAGTCAATTTCTCACTCATTCCGTACTATTTTTCCAACACAAAATTCCTTCCTCCATTGCCTTTGCTTTCACTTCTAGAAATTAGAAGAGAGAATTGTGGGTCATCCAAATGGAATAAATTTTCCAACTAATTTTAGTAGGTCAATAACGGCTGCTAGACATCGACATTAACTTGTTCTTCTACGAAATTTCCAAGAAATATCTAGATATTTTGGTCCCTGATCATAAAAAGTGAGGGCTTGGCCTTGCTATTTCACACTCACATTCATCAGAGAGAGAAATCAAAAATGGCAATGCGAATGGTGGTGTTTCAAATAATTGTCTTATTGGGATCAATGAATGCATTTGTAAAAGCAGTGGGTTTGGTAAACAGTTCAAAATGTAGTGAAGCAACCTGTGGGAACGTTAGCATTCCATACCCTTTTGGAATAGATACTGATTGCAACATGACCGCCTTGTATTGGATAAATTGCAATCACAGTTTCAGTCCTCCCAAGCCTTTCTTGGCGTCCATAAACCTGGAGGTTCTGGACATTTCATTATTAGACGGCACACTTTGCGTCAACTATGCAATGCTTTTGGGTTGTTCTGATGCTACAAGTACCGAATTTTACTCCTATACTTCAAGAGGTCTTGTCTTCTCCCAATCCAGAAACAAATTCGTTGCCATGGGTTGCAACAATTTTGCTTCATTGAATGATGCAGACAATTTTGTTATTTGTGGGTGCATGTCCTTTTGTGCTGACGGAAACAGAGAGATGAATATCAACAATGGTTGCAATGGCATCAACTGCTGCCAATCTGCTATCCCAGTTTTCTACGTCTTTGATGCATCTCGAAGGTCAATAGACGCCGTGACTTACCAAATTAGGCCATCTTCCAAGAATGCATTCATAGTAGAACAGAAGTGGTTCGAGACCAATTTAACAAACCCGCTTGAAGTCCAAAATATGTCCCACGTTCCTGTGGTATTGGTATGGCGCATCGATCCAACATTATTTCGTCTTGTAACTGGAAATAACAAGTCAGATGAAGAGACCTCAAGCTATGTTTATGCTAATCGTTCTTCAACTCTTACATTTTCTTGCAAACCAGGCTTTAAAGGAAATCCCTATCTGCCTCATCCTGAACAATGTGCAGGTAAACTACTTCTCACCTCCGTCTATTAATTTTACTCCTGTAAATTAAATATTCATCACATCACATGTTATTGTTTTCTTAGATAACTTTCATGCCCTGCCCAAATTAGTTATAGAGCTGGATCAGACCACAACAACAGACAGAGTGGAGGAGAAAAAATACATTTCATGTTGTCATCTATGATTCAAATTCCTTCTCCTAACTATATTAAATTATTAGTGGGTTCCAGTTAACTCAACCAGTAAAGTCTTTGATGGTTGTATAAGAGATCTGAAGTTTAATCTTTGTCTACACCAAAAACTGATTAGTGTCTTAGTCTGATAATAAAGAGCTATCATCAGAAGTGGACACCATAAATTGAAACTCTCTAAAAAAAAAAATTATAAAATTATCCAAAAAGAAATAAAATAAGATGGCTAAAACAAATTTTTTCATTTGGGTGTATCATTTATATGAATATATTTATTTAGGTAAATTACAGTAAATTACCTTTTGAGAAAATATCAACCACATCTACCACTTGTTGAAAATGTCAATTTAGTCCTTCAACACAAACAATATTAATATCTACCGTTAATAACAAATTTTTCTTAAAAAAATAAATTAAAACTCAAATCTCTCTCTCCCCTAATTTTACTGTCTCTTTCACAAGTCACAACTTTATTTTTCTTTGCTTATCCAAATCTTAAAAAATTTGGATAGTCCATTTATGGACCACAGATTCATTTTCTAAAATTTCCTTCCTTTTTCTTCTTAAAATCAACAATATAGCAGTGCTTTTTTTTTTTTTTTTGGGTTATTTTTTCTTCAAAAAAATAATTAACAAAAAATGTAATTATTTTGCTACTTTGTGTTTGGTAGCCGAGAAAATCAAAGAGAAATGCTAAAACAATCAAAAGGAAAAGCCTTAGAAAAAGACTCATCTCCTCCATATAGTGTTTGGAAGCAAAGAGAATCAAAAGAAAAAGAAAAAGCTCCTTAAAAACAAGCCCTTTTCTTCTCTACAAAGAAACCTAGGAAAACCCATTCACACTAGCCAAGATCCTAACTCCACCACAAAATTGTCGTCAACCACCAAGTAAACATCAAAACTGTTGATACCCATGTCAGCCAAACCCAAATCCAATCCCACCATTGCAAGATCTCCACACCAAAATAGAGAGATGAGAGAGAAAGAGGATCCATCATCCATCATTGGCAAGATTTAGACAACCAAAGGCAAAAAAAATTGAGAAAGAAAGAGAGTGTTAGAGCATTCTTATCAAACCTTTTATATGCTAAAAGATGATTTTTTTTTTTTTAGCATTTTTGACCCAAAAGCTTGCTCCATCAAGGGTTTTAAATGCTATAATTTTTGGCATTAATGATCAGTGCAATCTCATATTTGAGATCGCACTGTTCACCAATTGTAAAATTTATATTATTGTTTTATTCAACTTGGGCCCACTCTCTCTCTCTCTCTCTCTCTCTCTCTCTCTCTCTCTCTCTCTCTCTCTCTCTCTCTCTCTCTCTCTCTCTCTCTCTCTCTCTCTCTCCAAACCCATGGTTTACAGTCAATGACCGTCCAAATCACAAACCCATGGCTAATTTGTGACTGACCCCAAATCAGCCACCAACCATCACTACGGCAGCCCAAGGCGAGCAAACCGTGGCGGCCCACGATGAGCAACGGCCTTATGGCAACTCACGCAATCTGAACCAACCCACAGCCACACACGCGATCTGAAGCCACCCACGGCAATCCACGGCGATCTAAACCCACCCACGGCGATCTGAACCCCACCCACGGCGAGCCACAACCACCACCGGCCCACGGCAATCTGAATCCTATGCCAATCTGAAGCCTACAAGCCGATCTTGAGAGAGAGGAGAAGCTTTCACTGTGAGACGAAGAGAGGAGAGAGTGTGATGGGTCTGCTAGTGGGTTTGCTGGTGGCAGCGATGGTGGAGGTTTCTTTTCTTTTCTTTTTTTTCTTTTTTCTGCTGTGGTTGGTGGTGGTGAATGGATGTGGTGGTTGTGGGCGGATGTGGATGTGGATGTGGAGGTTTCTTTCTGCAGTGATTTTTTTTCTTTTTTTGTTAGTGGTGGTTGTGGTATGGGTGGTGGGTTTTTGGTGGGTGGTTAGTAGTGTGGTGTCGGCGGTGCTGTGAGAAAGAGAGAGACAAAGGAGAGAGAGGAAAAATAAAAAATTATTGAAAAATAATAAAGAAGCATTATTTAAATGAAATGGTAAAAAAAATATAAATTTTGATATAGGTTGTATTGTAAAATGGTGTATTATACGTTATAAAATTGGGTTTTGAGATGCTAAATGCTATATTTTTTGACATGTTTGATAAGAATGCTCTTAGATGAGATTGTGAAAAAGAAAAGAGAGAGAGAGAGTCAGATTTGGAAAGAACAAAAATTGAGAGAGAAAGAGAGTACGGTGAGATTAAGAAAAAGAAAAAGTGAGAGAGAGAGAGAGAGAGTGTGTCAAATTTTATTATTAACGGCAAATTAGCACCGTTTGTGTTAAAGGATGAAATTGGCCATTTTTAACAAGTTATGGATGTATTTGGTATTTTCTCAAACCTCAAGGTAGTTTACTATAATTTACCCTATTTATTTCTTCTTTCTTTTTTCTTCATTTTTTCCATTCTCTTGGCTTTCACACTTATTATTGTTATTAATGTTAGTGTTGTTGTCATAAATGTTGCCACTTTTGTCATTGTTGTGGCTAATGTTGATGTTAATGAAAACACTAAGGGCATGTTTGATAGACTATAATAGGCGCTGTAATGTAATAGTTATTCTTATGATTTAGTTTTGATTATGTTTTTATTATAAGGAATAGTCATTCCTTATAAATAACTATTCTTCAAAATGAGAAATAATTATTCCTCTTTGTTGAGGTCTAAAAAGGGTCATAGTGAAATAAGCCCAAAAAAAGAAGAACAAGTCAAGCCCAAAAGGAAAAATTCAGGCTAAGCCCAAAGTAATAGATACAGAAGACCCATGAGGGAATGAAAGAAAGGCCCAGAGGATCCTGAAGCCCAGAAAAGAAAGAAGCATCCAAAAAAAAAGAGACCACGACAAAGTATAAAGAAGCAAGGATCCTCAGGAACCATCAATAAGCACGGATCCCTTCAGGCACAAAGAAAAAGGAAGACTGGGACAGATCGATAGAAAGAAGACAGAAGAAGAAAACAAGAAATAAAAGTAAAAAACGCAAGCGACCTCTCATGGCACAGACAGAAAAGGCCTCGGGGAACCAGGACAGGGAAGAAGAACGATAACAAACGACTTTCAAAAATGGCAGAACAGGATTCCGCCCAAATAAGAAAGAAAAGGGAAAAGAGGAAGACGCCAGAAATGGGGATGCCGAGAAGGGCATACCTCAGCACGTCCCGAAGAGGAAGGCCAACCAGAAGCTTTCAAAAGAATCAGAACCGAGAGAAGGAAAGAATGAGAGAAAATGAAAAAGGGACTTACCGAGACGATGGGGACAGGACATGCTCTGTTTGCAAAAGAACAAAACATGGTAACCAACGGTTCCCCGGGAAGCCCAGAAAACTCCATTATAAAAGGAGGGGATGGGTTGTGAAGAAGGCAGGGAAAAAAAAAAAAAAAAAAAAAAAAAACACAAGAAAGAAGAAATTCTCTAGAAAAACTATCAAAAAAATCTGTGTAGAAAGAAAAATACTGAGGGAAAAACAAATATTGTTTCCCGGTATCCTGTAAAGGCCACTATTGCACATACTCGGATTCAATGAGAATCAAACTTTACAAGTTTTGAAGGCTGAAATAGCCATTCAAGGCTGCAATTTTTGAGCTTGATTGGACTTTGTATCACGTCCTAGTGAGCTTTCTGTAATCAAATAGATAATGTATTAATGAAACACTGCTTCATAATTCCCAGGATCCCCAGAGTGCTTTTTTTTATATCGTCTTACTAATCCTGTTTCTTTCCTTCTGAACTTACGTTGTTAATTTTTAGCACTCTTCGATATCCTTGTTTGTCATTTTTCTTTATATTGTCAGGAGTATTCTCTGCATTCACTTGGTTCTTAAACAGCTCGTTAGCTGCGGTGAGTCAAGGCCCGGTCCACCAAATCCTTCCTTTTCATTCAGGCCCGGGATCCTTGGGCCTGAGTGTCACGAAAAAGGCACTCTCACATTTTGGCGACTCCGCTGGGGACTGGGCAAAGAAGAAGAAAGAAGCAACCCTTCACAGAGAATGCCTCCAAGACAAAGAAACAGCAAAGGAACTAATGTGCCACCTACGGCCTCTGAGCCCGTAGGAGAAAACGAGGAAGTCTCCAGGCAAGGAGGTGGGATACCCTTGGTAGAACAGGAGGTTGTGTCAGAACAAAGACACGCAAGGCAGGAACCAGACCTAATGGTCAGGATGACAACAATATTAAAGGATCTGGAGCAAGAAGTTCATCTTCTCAAAGAAGGCAGGACACAGGAAATCAGAGACAATATTCCCCCTACTGGCCACCAAGATGGGACGCAGCCAGAAGGAGGGCCAGCAGTGGGAGGAAGAGCCAACCCTCAGTACTTGACACTGGCAGACGTCAATGCCCTCCTAGAGCAAGAAAGGGAAAAACTCTCAGGGATCCACAAGCAATTCTCTCGGGATCCCCCGTTCCCTCCAGAACTTCTTGGCAAACCATACCCTAAGAGGTACGAACCCCCAAAGTTCCATCTTTTCGATGGGAGGAATGGAAGTGCCGTGGAACATGTGAGTAGGTTTGTCCACACTATGGGCCCCTATGCAGGAGACAAAGAATTATGTCTAAGGGAATTCGCCAAATCCTTAGTGGATAGGGCATACACTTGGTACACCACACTGAGACCCGGGTCCATCAAAACCTGGGATGAGATGATGGAAAAATTCTGCGCCAAATATTACCTTGGTGAAGACAAAATCACTTTTCAGAACCTACAAATGGTGAGGCAGAGACCTGGAGAAGATCCTGTTCAATTCATTAAAAGATTCGAAGATGTGTCCCTAGACTGCTATGGAGACCATGAAGAAAAGGAGCTCGTGGAAACCTGTATAGCCAACATGCTTTTTGATTACAGGCTCAACCTTGAAAATTTATGTATCACACAGTTTGCTGACCTGCTACAGAGAACCAGAAGGACGGCGCAAACCATGAGAACAAAAAGGCTGCCCGCGTCCCAAGCTATGACAGCATCAACAGGAGAGAAAAGGAAGAGACCAGATGGGAAGGTGTTTGAGGAACCACCAGTGATCCCATGTACAGCTGAGGAGTTAAGCCATGTCCTAGACAAATGGATTGGAGATGGGGTTGTCAGGCCATTCACTATGTCCAGGCCACCAACTGAAGAAGAAAGGAAGAATCCTTTATTTTACAGAATTCATAATTATGTGAAGCACTCCACCAAGGACTGCTGGACCCTTCGCAGACTCTTCCACAAAAAGTTGAGAGAAGGAACCTTGGAGCTCACTTAGAGGGAGCCAGAAGTGCAGAGGAACCCCTTGCCTAACCACAAAGGAAAAGGGGTGGTAGCAGTAGTAATACATGGGAACCCGACAGAAGTAGGAGAATCTGAAGGATCCTTCCACCCGAGCACAGTCAGAACCCTCCAGAAGAATCCTAAGTTCAGGTCACTATTCAATCAATTAGGATTCGGACCAGAAGCAAGAAGGGTGGCCACAGAGTCTCTCATGAGCATAGCAGCAGATTCAGGGATGGAATGCTTTACAGCTGAGTCACATGCTAGTTGAGCTTTCCTGGAAACAACCAATGCAATAACCTTCACTGATGAAGACATGGAGATTGAGCACCCAGACCACCGTAGACCCCTTTATCTCATGGCCACCATAAACGGCGTTCAAGTCAGAAGAGCACTGGTGGATACGGGGGCATCACTCAACCTCATAGCCTTAAGTACCCTGGAAGCTGTTGGCTTAGTTGACAGAAGGATCCTAGGGGCTCCCATGGAAATAACAGGATTTGGAGGATCGGTAGAATCAACAGAAGGATACGTGCAGTTAGCCTTAAGGGTGGGGCCAATAGTAGCTCTGACAAGGTTTCATGTGATTAATGCAGAAGTTTCTTATCACGTGTTGCTGGGACGCCCGTGGCTTCATAAACATCGTCTTATTCCATCCACGTTCCATCAATGCATTAAAGGGAGACTAAATGGGAGGCCCATAAGGATCCCTGCTAACCATAATCCTTTTAGCCAAGGAGAAGTGAACTTTGCAGAAACAATGTTTTACGATGAGTTGGGGTCAGATGATGAGAACCCCGCCTCGGGGACCCCAGGGCACCTATCTTAGAAGAAGAGAAGAAGAAGGAGGGAGGGGCACCCGTGATTTTAGGAGCCTTCTAGAAAGGAAAAGACAAAAGAGGGAGCCCAGCTCGTCAGGACCCCGAGAATGTGTGGTGGTGCGGGAACCTGGGGGAAGGCTAATCTATCGTTTGTGAAGGTGCGCGGGACCCGAATGCATTGTGCAGGAAGGTCCCGGACCACCAAGCTGCATGATGGCCCAAGAAGAAATCCCAGAAGAACCAGTTAAGGAGGCCCATATTCAACCTGAGGAAGAATTAAAGGAAATAGACTTGGGGACGGAACCAGGATCCCGAAAACCTGTCTTCATTAGCAGTCAATTGGTGGCTCAAGAAAGAGAACAACTGGTAACCTTGCTTCAAAAATACAGAGATGTGTTTGCATGGACCTATGATGAGATGCCTGGTCTAGACCCAGAGTTGGTAGTCCATTCTCTTAATGTGGACCCAAGGATGAGGCCAGTAGTCCAACCAGCTAAGGTCTTCCACATTGAGGTAGAAGCTCAAATAGTTCAAGAGGTCAAGAAATTGCTAACAGCTGGTTTTATCAAACCCATCCAACACCCAAAATGGCTTTCCAACATTGTACCTGTGAAGAAGAAAAATGGTCAGATCCATTGCTGTGTAGACTTTCGCAACTTGAACAAGGCATGTCCAAAAGATGAGTTCCCCTTGCCCAATATCGATCTCCTTGTAGATTCAACTGCAGGAAACTCAATGTTCTCATTTATGGATAGGTACAGTGGATACAACCAAATCCGCATGGCAGCCAAAGATGCAGAAAAGAAGGCATTCAGAACTCCGATTGGGAACTTTTACTACACTGTAATGCCCTTTGGCCTCAAAAATGCGGGGGCTACGTATCAGCGGACCATGACAACCATTTTCCATGACATGATGCATGAGGAGATGGAAGATTATGTAGATGATATTGTGGTCAAGTCAAAAACCAGAACAGGGCATTTCCAAGTACTTGAGAAAGTCTTTGAAAGATGCAGGAAGTACAAGTTACGTATGAACCCCATGAAGTGCGCCTTTGGAGTGTCTGCTGGAAAGTTCCTTGGGTTCCTGGTACATCACAAAGGCATAAGCGTGGATCCAGCCAAGGCCACAGCTATTGCCACGATGAGAAGACCAACTACCTTTAGGGAACTCAAAAGCTTCCTAGGAAGGGTCTCCTATATTAGGAGGTTTGTGCTTGGTTTAGCCTCAGCTACAACAGGCCTATCCAAACTATTAAAAAAGGGGAATGAATTTACCTGGGGGACGGAGCAGCAGGAAGCTCTTCAAAGAATTCAGGGCATTATGAATCATCTGCCCACCCTCCAGGCACCAGTACGTGGGCGACCTTTGTTGCTATACTTAGCATCAAACTCTCAGGCACAAGAAGATGACCAAGGAAATGAGCAGCCCATATATTATGTAAGCAGAACACTCAAGGATACCGAGACCAGGTACCCCAGAATAGAGAAAGCCTGCCTAG
Organism: Quercus berberidifolia; assembly: GCA_028535905.1. NCBI lineage: Eukaryota > Viridiplantae > Streptophyta > Magnoliopsida > Fagales > Fagaceae > Quercus > Quercus berberidifolia. Next base: position 58,320,348 of record JAPQVW010000003.1, read on the forward strand.
TGATCATTTATGCATCCCAGAGGTTGAAGAGGTACTTCTCAGCTCACCAAATCCTCTTGGTAACTAAGTCCCACCCCATAAAAGCACTCCTGCACCAGCCCCTTCTCACAGGAAGGATAGCACAATGGCTAGTGTTGCTCTCACAATATGATATAGGTATAAGAACTCCTAAGGTTGTCAAGAGCCAGGCCATAGCAGATTTGCTAGCTCAATTCCCAGGGAAGGAAGAAGGCTCGCTGAGCGAAGAAATCCCTGGTGAGGTAGCAGTGATGGAGATCCCAGGGAAGAAATGGACCATGAGGTTTGAGGGGTCGGCTACAGCAACTTCAAATGGGGTAGGAATTGTACTAAGCTGTGAAAATTGGGATATCATGCCCCTGTCTTTCAAGCTTGGTTTCTCATGCTCTAATAATGCAGCTGAATATGAGGCATACTTAACTGGGTTGACTATAGCACTCAGCATAGGAGTGAAACATATGAGAGTATTGGGAGATTCCAATCTTGTAGTCTCCCAAGTGAAAGGTGACTTTGCATTACGGGAACAAAGCTTAGCAGCCTAAAGGACTTGGGCACAAAGGCTAGAGATGGAATTTCAAACCTTCAGCATAGAGTACACTCAAAGAAGTGAAAACAGGTTTGCTGATGCGCTCGCCACCCTGGGATCCCAAATACCATTTAATGGGAGGGATACGCTAATAAAAATAGGAAGACATGAACATTCTATTGTAAGGATCCTCCAAGGAATGTACCCCGGAGAGTCCAAACAGTGGGACTGGAGGGATGAAGTTAAAGAAAAGATGAAAGAAGTAGGCCCTAGAGGGAACATCAAAGAACTAATGGATTACACTCAGATAGAAGGAGAATTGTATAGAAGGCTGCCAGGAGGAATACTGTCCAGATGTATCACCGAGAAGGAAGGAAAGTCGAAACTAGAAGAATTGCACGCCCAAGCATGCGGAGTTGCAGGAAAGGTCAGCCTATACAGAAGGATGCAACGCATGGGGTATTACTGGCCAGATATGGACAAGGAAGCAGCAATCGTACAGGGGAAATGACAGAAATGTCGTTTGGCAATTGATAAAGAAGAAAGCTACGCGGTGTTTATTGTAGAAGATTGGCGGGTTCCTTTCATAGGATACCTGGCTCAGGGGATCTTGCCAACCGACAGGAAACTAGCCCACAAGCTCAAAAAGCTAGCGTGCAGGTATTTCCTACAGAATGACATTTTATTCAAAAAGGGATACCATGGGGATCCCCTCAGATGCCTGGGACCAAAGGAAGCTAGAGAAGTAGTCAGAGAGGTACACTCTGGAGATTATGGAAGTCACCCAGGGAAAAGAAGGCTGTACAAGCAGTTACTATTGTTGGGATATTACTGGCCAACGATGAAAAGAGACTCTGAGGAGCTGGTAAAAATATGTCATGCTTGCCAAGTCCTGGGAGACGCAATTCACACTCATCCAAATGTCCTACAGGATATGACGATGCCATGGCCTTTTCATACTTGGGGGCTTGATCTCATAGGACCTATAAACCCTCCATCCAATGGTTATATATGGATCCTGGCAGCCACAGAGTACTTTACAAAATGGGTAGAGGCCATCCCTTTGAAAAAAGCTACTGGAACGGCTGTAGCAAATTTCATTCGAGACCACATCATTACAAGGTTCGGGATCCCCAGAAGATTGATCAGCGACAATGGAACCCCATTCATAAACAAAGATATGAAGGGATTAACTGAAGCATACCACATCAAGCATGGAAGATCTACTCCATACTACCCACAAGGAAACGGCCAAGCTGAAGCTACTAATAGGGTAATATTGAAAATCCTTAAGAAAATGAAGCATGAGTATGGAGGAAAATGGAGTGACCATATGGCAGATGTGCTTTGGGCATGTAGAAGCTCTGTAAAGACAGCCACAGGATTCTCCCCATTCTCCCTGGTTTATGGAACAGAAGCCATCAGTCCTGTGGAGTTAGTCATTCCTACACCAAGGGTAGTTCTGGAGGAAAATCAAGGAGAGAGTGAGGACGCAAGCAATGAAAAGAGGCTAGCAGATCTGGAAGGAGTAGAAGAAGAAAGAGAGCTGGCCAAGAAAAGGAGCCAGAGATACCAGCAAAGAATGACCAGAGCATATGCACAAGCAGTACGCCCAAGAGTGTTTACTAAAGGGCAATTAGTACTAAGGATGGCGGAGCACGTGAGGAGGAACCTACCAGGGCCTTTCAAGTTCACCCTAAAATGGGAAGGACCCTACATCATCAATGCAGCTCATGAGAGTGGGTATTATTACCTTGCCAAAGAAGATGGAACAGTCCTGACAGAGCCCATAAACGGGAAATGGCTGAAGTAATACTATGCATAAGGACAAGGGGATCCCAGTACCTCAGGGTCCTTTTACCAGCTTCACTATTTGCTAAGTTCTTTTTTATTTTGTCTTTTTTATTTTTCAGCCTTTATCATGAATTCTGGTCTAAGATAATTTTGTTCAGGAACATGTGATAGATTAACACTTTGTGGTCAATACTGCACCAAAAGACTTTTTCTTTGTTCCTTAAAAATGATCATGTTTTAATGAAGTTCCTGTTTCTTCAACATTTAAGTTTTTCTTTAAATACTGCAAAGACTAAATTTGGATAGATTTAAGGAAGGATACCTGAGTCAAAGAAAAAAAGAGAGTATGTAATACCCTTTTACATGTGGCCCAGGATCCACCTCACAAATAATTTCAGATATCCCACAAACAGTCCTAAGTGCATAGGTCTAGGATCACAGAATAAAAGTAAAATGTCTAGGATACCTAGCCTAGCACTTGGCAAAAGGGGAACCTGTCAAAGTTCATGAACTGGGACCGTATCTCAAAAAAAAATATATATATATACATAGGAAAGGATACCAGTGTACCCAGTTCAGTACTTGCATAATAGATTACCGAGTACCTGGACCAAAATTTACAGTGAAGCCTGTGGAAACCATGGTCTAGGACTCAGGAAAGAAAAGAGTCATAGAAAAAAAAAAGGCAATATACCAAAGAAAAAGGCAGATTCACATGCTAAGAAATGAGAAGCAGTTTTGAAACATAAAAAAAAAGAGAAAGCAAAGAGTAGAGCAATGTTCAAAAAAAAAAATTATACAACCCCAAATTGTTTATGTAAATCTAAGCTAAGGAATGAGGCCGGCCAACAGGGAGGCATCCGGAGAAATAACAGGCATAGACAATGTAGAAAGGATCCTCTGCCGCTTGACCTTCAAGTCTTGTAAAACCTTGTGAGCATGAGCCAAAACTTCCTCAGCAGCAGTTATCTCAGTGTCTACACTCTTGAATGATTGCCTCTGAAACAGCATATGATCCAGCAGACGCAAGTGATCCAGCAGAAAAGACAAATTGAACTTGGCCTCCAGAAGGTCTTGCACCACCCCTCTCCACTCCAGAAGCTTTTCTTCAGACAAGGAATCTACAGAGGAATTCCTTAGGGAAATCAGCACAGCACACAGCAACTCCATCAAAATATTGCCTAGAAAAACGCCTCCCCTAAAGCCACTGGCGAAATCCCCGTGACTCTTAAGCAGACTCTCTAGCAGCGGCAGGCCTTCCACAGGAACAGAGAAGCGCAGGAAGCTGCCATAAGAAGACCCAAAAACATGGAAGTGGCTGGCAGGAAGACTGTTGAATTCCAAGAGATCAAAGCGAGCCAGGAAAGAGGAAAGCCTTGAATCAAGATCTGAGGCAGCCATTTTCAAGGCATCCCCCATCACTGTGTCACCACTTGCAGAGACAGGAGAACTTGCAGCCTTTTACTCTGGATGAAGGTCAGCAACTTGAACAGGTCTCACAATTCCTTCAGGGATAACAAGCTTAGAACCTGCAAAGCCTGTATCAATATCCAAAAAAAAAGAGGAAGAAAAGAAAAGGAAGAACAGATTTAGTCTTTTTAAAAAAAAAAAAAAAAAGGAAAAAAGAAGAAGAACAAACCGGTTCCAGCTTCTTGGGGCAGAGCCTCTTCTTCCTGATCTCCTGACTTTCCCGAAGATTCTGGGAAGGAACATAAGGCAAGTTGAAGAAAAGGTGAAGGACCAATGGCAAAGTGGCTAAAAGAAGGAATAGATGCAGGGGGTTTCGCCATATATATATAAAAAAAAAGGGGGGGGGGAAGAAAAGGAAACACGATGGGAGCAGCTTGCACTCACCTTCTGAGCTTTCTGATTCTAAAGAAGAGGCAACACTGGGAGCGGATTTCTCACTGGTTTGACCTAAAAGGAAAAAGAAAAGGAGGAACTCAAAAAAAAAAAAAAAAACTGGAAAAGAAAATAAAAAATATAACGTTATCTCAAGGAAACAAGGCTTACCTGTTTGTTTGGATAAAGGAGTGCCTCCCAAAGCACCTTTATCTGACAAGGGTTGAGGAAACACAGTCCTGATAGGACTAGGAGTGCGTTCAAGATGGGGACTTTGAGATGACGGGATCCTAGAAGCTTTAGGATCCTGAGAATCCTGGGAACCTTGCATCGGCTACCTGGTTTCCTCAGCTGGATCACCAGTAGGGGGCTCCTTCCCCATAGCAGGAAAAACAACAGAAAGAGCTGTGATAGTTTCCTCCCCCAGAGCCTTGTCAGTCATAGGAGGGGATATCTCCACCTAAAGGAAGAAGAAGCGGAGAAGGCAGTGCCAAGTGAAAAAAAAAACACAACAGCGGGAAATGCTAACAACACAGTTTCAAAACAAAAGGGAAAGAACAAAAGAAGGGGGGGGAACACACATACCACGTCGTCTCTAGAAGATTGGCTCTTACCCTTCTTGTGATCAGACTTGCGCTTGGACTGCAAAGGAAATCACCACTCATCAGCAAAATAGAAATAAGTGCAACAAGGTGAACAGGTAAAAAAAAAAGAGAGAGAAGAAGGAAAGAAGTCTTGCCCTTCTCTCTCTCTCTACAGATTCTCTGGAAGTCTTTTGCTTACTACGAGTACGCCCAGAGGGTCCTAAAGGAAGCTGGGATACCAAACCAGAGGATCCTAAAGAACCATGGACTGAAGTAGTCACAGGAACCTGGGAAAAAGAAGACTCTACCTTGGTCTTCTTCCGGGTCCTTGAAACCAAAGGTTCCCTGACATCCTTGCCTTCCTGAGATGCCAAGTGTGCTTGAGATTTCCCCGTTTTCCTTATTTTCGCCTCAGAGCCTATCTCCACACCCCCTGTACTTTCACCAACATCAGCAGCTTTCATTTTCTTCGGCCTGACATTCTTACCTTTACTTGGAGCAGTGGCAGCACTTATTGTCTCCGTTACACCTTTTTTGATGGGCACTCCAGAGGAAGCACCAATGATGAGACTATCACCCAGCCAAGTCTCAGGAAAATCCTGTCCATAAGCCACCCAACCTCCCCTGGAGGTATGCCACTCTGCAAACCCAGTCTTGCTGCTTGCAGCAGCAAAAACAATCCCAGCAGTAGGAAGGGATAAACGTCTATTGGATGTCGAAGTAGAAACAATACTAGGATTCAGGGCTTCCCGAACTGTACCAGAGCCAACATAATCAACAAAAGACTTTTGTACTCTTCTCCAATAACTGGTATAGCCACTAGAAGCAAAGACTCCTCTCTGGGAGTTAGGCACTGCAAATTGGGGGCTCCTCCGTGACCAATAAGAAAAGGCCTGCAGCCTCAGGAAAGGATCCAAGGAAGGAAGGGATGGCACCACATCCTTAAAAACTGGAGGAATGTCCTGGTCAAAACCAAATTGTCGGAGCACCCGGTGTGCTGAATAATGAGTATATTTTGGGCCACTTGAAGAAGGCACAGGAAGCCAGGAGGGGCTAATGCAGGCAAGATAAGCCAGACTGCCCTCATCACCACGGCGCAAGTCAAAGGTATTACCTGTAGAAGATAAAAAAGAAGACAACACAGAATCACACGCAAAGCTAGGACTAAACTCACGAGGGGATCTCCAATGTAAGCTCCTTGCTTGGTCAAACAACTCCACAAGATTGAGGCCACCACCTTTCAAGCTAATCCAACGAAAAATAATGGGAAAGGCATCGGTAGAATTGCCTCAAAGACCCTTCACTATGTCGGGGGATCCTTGGAACTTGTCCTTCACAAATTTCAAATTCCTGCACTTGGCCAAAGTAACTGCAGAACAGTCCCACATGAAAATCTGAAGAATAGCACAGTGAAGCGATGAAGTGATCACATAACAAGAATCACCCTTAGTCTCATCTCCATGAAGCTGGTCCAATTGAGAGTAAACATGACCCAAAAACAGAGGGGCCGAATGATACTGGGTACCTCAAGCCAACTTGATTGCCAACGGAAAAAATGAAGACTTAACTCCGTACCCAGGGAACTCACTAAACAAAAACTTACTAAGCCAAAAAGCCAGAAAACCGGCCCACCTCACTTCCTTATCTTTCTCACGAGAGAGGGTCATCACCCATCTCCCCATCCTAGCCGGCTTACCACCAGAAGAGGCGGCGCGACCACCAAAATGACCAAACAATTTATCTTCTACCATGAGATCCTCACCAGAAAGGTTAATATCAAAGGGGCTCTCCTCACCAAACACCGGGAGGAGGAAGTTATTAACCACATCTTCCAAGGTGATCGTCAATTCACCAGTAGAAAAGAAAAAAGTATGAAGGGAAGGGCACCAACGACGTACTAGATGCCTGAGCCCTTTGGCGTCTCTGAAGCCCTCAAAGTTTCTGGAAATAGCCACTGCCTTTAGGATACCGGCGCGCTCCAAGCGACCCACAAACTCAGCATCAGACAGTTCCTTGTCTACCCGTATAGGCCAGCCCTGAATCTTTCCCGGAACAAAATCAAAGAAAATAGGAACCGCCTCTCGGATTCCTTGTCTAATTTGGAGATCGAAAATCTCTCTAGGGTCAGGAACCTGGGCAGAACCGGCGAAGCCCGCTTGGCCAGAAAACATCCAAACATGAGGGGATGGAGGAGCCTCACCATGAGATATATGAGGGAAAAATAAACTGGGAGAATACCAAGGATCCCATAAAGGGAAGGCCGGACGTTCGGTAACCTCTTGAGAATCACTCGGAGCAGAACCAGAAGAACCTTCACCCTCAGAAGGACTGGGAGTACGCTCTCTCCTTTTTCGAGAAGAAGAAGAAGCCATTGGAACAACACGTACTATGAGAAGAAAGGAGATTGAAACTGCGAAAGGGAGGAAGACCAGAGTAACAGAGAAGAAGAGAAAAAGAAAGAGAAACACAAAGAGTGAAAGACTCAGAGAAGCAAAATGATAAGATGAAACGGCTACAATAAAGGTGCAAATAGCAGCTGGGGAAAACAGTTTATGGAAAGACGCGCCAGTTGCCAAAAAATTTAATTTGAAGAAGGGATTAATCAGCAGTTATTAATGAGAAATAACGGGAAACGAGAAAAGTGGGTAGAGGAGTTTTACCTCAAATACTCAACTGCCACGTCCCGTGTAAAGAGGAAGCTGCAAAAAGTAATAATTACAAGGGAATGCGACACGCAAAAAGGAGGTGACTAAAAGCAGCAGAAAAAGGCCGGGATCCCAAGTGAAAAGGAAGGGAACTCAGTAGAAGTTGAGAAAAGGGAGATACCACGAAAATCTTAGGAAACCTAAATCACTCACGCGTGGGCTTCAGGCAACCCACGAGCTCGGGGGGCTAAATGTTGAGGTCTAAAAAGGGTCATAGTGAAATAAGCCCAAAAAAAGAAGAACAAGTCAAGCCCAAAAGGAAAAATTCAGGCTAAGCCCAAAGTAATAGATACGGAAGACCCATGAGGGAATGAAAGAAAGGCCCAGAGGATCCTGAAGCCCAGAAAAGAAAGAAGCATCCAAAAAAAAAGAGACCACGGCAAAGTATAAAGAAGCAAGGATTCTCAGGAACCATCAATAAGCACGGATCCCTTCAGGCACAAAGAAAAAGGAAGACTGAGACAGATCGATAGAAAGAAGACAGAAGAAGAAAACAAGAAATAAAAGCAAAAAACGCAAGCGACCTCTCATGGCATAGACAGAAAAGGTCTCGGGGAACCAGGACAGGGAAGAAGAATGATAACAAACGACTTTCAAAAATGGCAGAACAGGATTCCGCCCAAATAGGAAAGAAAAGGGAAAAGAGGAAGACGCCAGAAATGGGGATGCCGAGAAGGGCATACCTCAGCACGTCCCGAAGAGGAAGGCTAACCAGAAGCTTTCAAAAGAATCAGAACCGAGAGAAGGAAAGAATGAGAGAAAACGGAAAAGGGACTTACCGAGACGATGGGGATAGGACATGCTTTGTTTGCAAAAGAACAAAACAGGGGAACCAACGGTTCCCCGGGAAGCCCAGAAAACTCCATTATAAAAGGAGGGGATGGGTTGTGAAGAAGGCAGCGAAAAAAGAAAAGAAAGAAACACAAGAAAGAAGAAATTCTCTGGAAAAACTATCAAAAAAATTTGTGCAGAAAGAAAAATACTGAGGGAAAAACAAATATTATTTCCTGGTATCCTGTAAAGGCCACTATTGCACATACTCAGATTCAACGAGAATCAAACTTTGCAAGTTTTGAAGGCTGAAATAGCCATTCAAGGCTGCAATTTTTGAGCTTGATTGGACCTTGTATCACGTCCTAGTGAGCTTTCTGTAATCAAACAGATAATGTATTAATGAAACACTGCCTCATAATTCCTAGGATCCCCACAACGCTTTTTTTTATATCGTCTTGCTAATCCTGTTTCTTTCCTTCTGAACTTACGTTGTTAATTTTTGGCACTCTTCGATATCCTTGTTTGTCATTTTTCTTTATATTGTCAGGAGTATTCTCTGCATTCACTTGGTTCTTAAACAGCTCGTTAGCTGCGGTGAGTCAAGGCCCGGTCCACCAAATCCTTCCTTTTCATTCAGGCCCGGGATCCTTGGGCCTGAGTGTCATGAAAAAGGCACTCTCACACTCTTTAAAATGTCGTATTAGTTATTCCTTAGTAAGTGCAATAATTTCAAAATTTAATATATTTCTAAATAAATAAACTTTCCATATTCTAACAATTATAAAAATAAAAAATCATAAAAAATAACACATATCTCTCTCGGAGTACCATAGATGTGTACTCCCCCTTCTCACATGAATAGTGGATCTCACCATAAATTTAATTAATGGGACCCACCATTCATGTGAGAGGAAGGAGTACGCATTTATGGTACTCCGGAAGTACATAATAATTTCCCCACAACCAAACTAATGAATATGTTTAGTTATCACATTACAACACACTTTATTACTAGTAATAAATATTACAATTCCTGTCGTAATTCCTATTTAGTATACCAAACATACCCTAAAATACTCCCTTCATCCCAATTTGTTTGTCCTGTTTGAAAAGTCAAATTTTTTAAGGGGACATCATTTATTGTCTTGTCTGCTTTATAAAAATATATAAGTTTACAAAACTACCCTTAAATAAATATATCAGTTTTTTTTTTTTAAAGAGTTATTTTTAATAAGGCAACTAAAAAGGTGCCCCAATTAAATTGATTTTTTAAATATTTGTTAGTTTTCTTTTCAAATAGTTTTGAAAATAAAATAGGGTTATTTAGAAATATTAGTAAATTAATGACTTTTATTTTTAGAAATATAACAATATTTTGGAATATTCTAAAATGAAATAAAGGACAAACAAACTGAGATAGAAAGAGTAATTTGTAATTCAATACCTAGCCAGTTGCTTCATACCAAGGGAAATCCCATGGTCTTTAGTACATGAAAGTCAAAAAGCAAGTTTATCTCTTTTTAAAGTCGCAAAAATTTTACTTTCGAAAAATAATAATAATAAGTGTAGATTACATTAATTTACCTTGAAATTTGGGCTAACTAATTGTTTTGAGAAGTCTTAGACATGAGTGGTATAAAAAAAAATTTCAAGATAAATTAATATTCTTTTAGTCTCAATTTGTTTGTCATGTTTGAAAAATCAAACTTTTTAAGGGAATATCATTTATTATCTTATCTGCTTTATAAAAATGTATAAGTTTACAAAACTATCCTTCAATAAATATATCATTTTTTTTAAAGGGTTATTTTTAATAAGACAACTAAAAAGGTGTCCTAATTAGATTGATTTTTTAAATATTTGTTAGTTTTCTTTTCAAATAATTTTGAAAATAAAGTAGGAGTATAATAGAAATATTAGTAAATTAATGACTTTCATTTAAAAATAGGATAATATTTTGAGACATTCCAAAATGGAATAGAAAACAAACAAACAAACTAGAACAAATAGAGTATAATTTACTTAAAAAGTAAATAAAAATTACGGGCATTTAAAATTTTTTTTTTTTTTTATTTGTTAGTGAAAATGATAAAGATCAGAGCGAGAGAGAAAGCAGTGATAAAGGAGGGGTAAGCACGACTATAATTGAAAAAACAGCTTTGAGAGGCAATTGCAGGCTTTCATCTTTGTGTTGAACCCATGTGTCAGAATTTTTTTCAGAAAGAGTTTCATTACTTTTGTCCACCGACAGTCCCACTTGGGCCACTTCCATATACATCATAAACTCTCATTATTTTTTTCATATTGCACCCAACACTTGTCGGCGGCTGCAATACGTAAAGATAGATCAACCATTTTTAAAAACTTTTAAAATTAGAAAAAGCAATCTGAAAATGAAACAAAAAGATTGAGTTTTGGAATCTCAACTATACAGAAAATTGTCAATCATGATCAATGATTATTATTTTTTAATTGGTAGAAGATTTGAATCTTTATTTTTTTTTTTTTAAACATTAAAAAATGCTAACTATCTAGTTAAACTTTATATATAAGACAAGACTTCGATAAAATGATATTAACTCAAACAACAATGCCCCTTAATTTTGTTTTAAAAAGTACTTTCCAACTCATCTTCTTGGGAGATTATATCAAATGGTTTGCTGTAAGTGTATCAATGTAATTTACCCTCCTATTTACAACACCCTCAATGTTCTATTAAAATTTAGGATAGAGTATGAAAATTCCCTCTCTACAAATCTCTCCTAAAATTTGAGCTAATTCCAAATACTATTCAAACTTTTTTAAATATTCAATTGGCCCTTTAAGCACAAATAGTGTTTATAAATTTTTTGAAAGTTTTCATGCTCCTCCAAGTCTTCTTATGCATCCTTCTCCATTTTTGGTTGATATTCATTTATTATTTATTACTAAAGCACTTCTTTTTTTGAGAATCTACTAAAGCACTTCTTGTGCCTATAAGTGCCGCAATACAATCGTTGTGGGAAAAAGAATATAAACAATGTTAAGTGCGGTTTGTATTTACTCCTTAGGAGGCAAATAGAATATTTTGAAAATTTTAAGTAGTGTCTAGCATTAGTCCAAACCTATGGTTTATGTATTTTATTCGAAAATTTATTAAACTCGTGATAACTCTTTGATTCAGAACAAAGTTCAACTCTGAAAATCAAATGATCCTCATCCAATCAGTACGAATTTATTGAATGGTAAGAGATGGTTGAAAAGTGATCTCAGGTAGCTTTTATGCTTGAGAGAAATTGAAGGCATGTAGGCATGTAGTAATTGCATATTGCAAATGGATACACGAAATTTTTATTTGTATCTAATCCTAGTTGGAGTGCAAGTAAAATAATCCTGCAAGTAATCATTATCTTATTTGTGATGCAAACGAACACATCTACACATCTTAATCCTTGTATTGCATCTATAGGAAGTTTAGAACGCTGAGTAAGTTTAGGATAAAACATACTATAAAACCTTCAATGAGCTTATTATAAAACACAAAACTTAATAGTAGTGATGTTAGCCACCAAGAAATTTAAGCTGTGGATTTAGGTCTCTATGGTCTATATATAGTCAAACAATATTAATTCCCTATATTCTTCCCCTCTGTTTCTGTACCCCTCTTTTTTCTTTTCTTTTTTTCCATTTATTCGTATATACTTTGTCATGATGTAAAAGATATGTCTCACATTTTCACATGGTGCTTAAGTGATATTTTATCTTAATCAATTTCTTGACAAAATTAAATGGTTACATCTTAATATTTTTTAGGCGAAATAATGTTAGAAATTTAAATGAAAGAACATAGAAAAGTAGTTGATATATTCTTTTATGATTTTGATATATAATTTTACAATAAGTCTAATGATATGATATTTTTCACTATTATTTTTTCATAACTACTAAAGCGGTAGATTGCAATTGTCATACAATAAATGAAAGTGATAATCATAGTAGTCTCATATGAAAGTAATATTATACTAAGCATATATGATACCTTAAAAAATTGTGAAATATATCATTATCGTTGATAATTTAACACAATTGAATTATGTAGCTAAAGGCTAGTGAAATAAATACTGAAAGTTCAAAAACGTGTATAAAACACCTTTGAACGTTTAGACCCCCAAATAACAACTTAATCAATTCAAGCAATATGTCAAACAACTAGTGTGCGGAAACTTAACATATGCTATCATACGAAATTGATTAAATACTATCTAAGCCATAACAAAATAAAATCCACAGCAGATAATTTAAAGGCAAAGATAGAGGAAGGAAGATGCAAACACAAAGACAACACGCGATGTGTTATCGAAGAGGAAACCGAAGTTCTCGGCGAAAAACCTCTCCGCCGCCCTCCAAGCGGTAATCAATCCACTAGAAAATATAGTTGGGATACAAGGACAGCAATAGACCCTCCAAGCCTAATCTACCCAGTGCACCTAAGCCCTCCAAGCTTCTTGCTCCAACGAGGTTGCGCCGAACCTTTTTCTTTTCTAGCTTCCCGGATTCCGCTACTAGACCATAGCATCAACCAATGAAGATTGGTTCCTTCCTAACTGCTTCCCAGAAATCCAAACAGCAGTCTCACAATGATGATAATGGTGAGAACCTGGTTTGGTATAAAGCCTCTCAAGGATTTAACAATGGAGAGGAAGAGAGTTGAGGAATTTGAAGAGATTCTAAGGTAGAGATTGTGGGTGAAACAATCTGGTTTTTCTTTAGGGTTTCTCTCTCAAAAATCTCTCTGGAAGCTCTCTTTCAATCGTGGGTAATAGGGGTATTTATACTGGAGTGGAGAGGAATGTGAAACGTCAGAATTCTACAAAACAGGGGTGGCTCGCGGCTTGACCTCGCGGCTTTACTAAGTCGCGAGATCCAGTCGCGAGATAACCGTATGGCCAGTTGTCCTGTTTTGTCCTGTAGTGCTCCAGCTAGCAGACTGTTCACCTTCCAGCATGCTTGGCACGTGAGGTTGCTTCTGGCGGCTTGAAGCCGCGAGTCACCCGCGAGACCCAGCCGCGACACTCTGTTTTCTTGCACACTCTTGAGCAAACTTCACTCTATCTCACTCACTACCCTTACATCAAACCCACCTAAATACAGGGTTACTAAATGCTGAATTACAAGCAAATTTGGCACGGAATAAAGCCAATTAGATGGTTGAATAAATTCAACCTTACAATCTCCCCCTTTGGCTATTCCGTGACAAAACCCTAAAACAGACTCTAGACTTAACATGTGAGTTGGGAACAGTTGAACAAAAACTCACTCACACCTAACTCTAGAAGCTGTGAAGCACTTGAATCATATGAACATAATACTCCTGAAACACAACAATACACCATGATCATTGTAAGCAGAAAATTATAAAAAGCATATGAAACAGGCAATATTTGATCAAGCAAAGATGGAGTTATGAAACAACCCATGGCTTGATCAACCAAGTGAACACCACAAGGTAGTGATCACAGTGCTCATCCACACTTGGGATGAACACAAGGACATACAAGTTAACAAGCACAAGGCAAGACACTTGTATGCACAACACTCAACCAATGCATATCAGACAAGGCATATGCATCTAGGAACAATCCTACAAGGGCACAAGAGTGACAGTACATAAACCAAAATGCATAACATTTAGATTAAAATACTGATTTCAACATAGAATAAAGGCTGCACTAGGCAAGGTACAAACCATAAAGCCTACAAACTTGCAAAAGACATAAACCCTAAAAGCTTACATAAGCACATGGGTACAAAACACAAAACATCCTGAATAACATCATCAAGATATATTAAAGTTTAATCCAAGAGTATATGATAAGAGTTAGAAACAACTATACACCAAAACACAGTGTATCAAACCCATAAAAACATTAAATAAATAGTACCCAGCAAGCATAAACCTAAAAAAAAAAACCATAAGTTTAGAGGATAAGACTAAAAACAAAAGTATGTGTGTATGTGTGTACTCCCCCTAACACTATGCACACTTCCCTTTGGACTTTTCTCCCCCTTACTGAAAGCTCTCCCCCTTTTTGTCACGAATAGCTAAAGGCTCTCGTCCAACTTTCGTTGAATATCATCTAGCTGATTCTCCATAGTCTCGAGACGCATTTGAACATGGTTGTTTGTGGAGTAGAGAAGTGCCACAAGCTCATCAACGCGTTTCTGAATATGCTCGAGTACACTGCCAGCTCTATCAGTATGAGGAGCAGTCGGAGCTTGCGGAATAGGAGCTGGTGAAGCTTCAGGAACAGCACGTGATGTAGATGTGGTATGTGCTGGTGTCTCTGAGTCAGGGGCAGACGGAGTGACCGGAGAGATGTGAGCACTCATTGGTGATTTAGAGGAGTGACTTCTGCTAGCTTGAAGAGTGAGCAAGGAAATGGGACGTTGACGAGTCAACATTTTTCCATCTGCAGGAGGAGTAATGCCTTCACGAAGAATGAGCTTCATGATGAGACTGCAAAATGGAATAACTCCTCTTGCTGCAGATCGACATGCGGTCTTCCTCAAGATGTAGTAGATGTGAGCACATATGTCAATGGGAGCTCCTGTAATAAGGTCACATAGAAACAGAGCTCTCCCAAGATTGATGAATGTAGTGTTGGACAGTGGGTAGAGATTGGTGAACATGATCAACTTCAGTGTGGTCAACTCAGGTGCAAACTTTGCGGTGCTGATGGAGGTTCCTGCACTGGATACTTCATGATCGTATCCTAGGATTTGTAAAATTTCTCCAACTTCTGGATTTCGTTCATCGTAAGGAGTGAGATTCACATTCTGAGGTCTGGTGATGCCGAGAAGATCTGCGATGGAGTCTGGGGTAACACTAAACTCTGTTCCTCTGACCCAGAAAATGAGTTGGGGTCCAAGATCAGTCGCATTGGAGAAGCATTCCTTAACCAGTTCATCCATTGGATCATCAAAGTTCCCAAACAAGTTTGCCCAATCTCGTTTCTCAAAGATTCGAGGGATGAAAGTGGTCCCTAAGGTATTAAACTCTACCACCCGTTCCACTATAGTAGTCGACTTGTCAAACACGTTTGAGTAGACGTGTGAGTTAAGAGGAAGTCTGAACCTATCCTCATTGGGGTCTTGAGAAGCCTGAGATGATAGTCGAGTCCTTTTGGCAACTGGTGATGCTGGTTCGTCAGCAACAATGTCTTTACCCCTGGAAGATCGACGAGACATCTGCAAGAGACAGGCCCACAGCAAAGAACCAAACAACAATACCACACAAGACCAATGTCAACATGATTCAGTGTAAACAAAATATCAATATACAAACACAAACTGAAGATAGTGCAGACCCAATCAAACTACCAACAATATACAGGAGCACAAAATGATAGGAGCAGCAATATGGTGATAGTGCACCAAGACATAGAAGGACAAAAACAACAAACACTTGTCGCTGAGACAGGTTATCAAGACCATGATATGCAAACACATACAGCATTCGAACATTTAGATCAGATAACATAAAATACTCCACCAGAGATATGAACAAGGAAAAATATTTCAACATGAAGAACCCAATAATCCATACTAGAGAACAAGGTTGAGATACAAACACCCAAAAAGGATTCAGTAACCAATATCATTATCAGAAACAATGCTTAAGCAAGTGAAATGAGTAAGTCAAATAGACAACAAACCCATGTAACAAAAGATTTTCAGACTCAATAATCGGCAAATATCAGAACAATGAACATCACATTTTGACTGTTCAACATGAGAATAGATGAGAACAAAATCAAACAAGATCCGCCATACCCATTTCATAAGAGAGAAGTAGTTCGTACACAATATCAACCCAAACAGCAGCAAGAAAAACCAGGAAAAGAGAAAATGAGATTGAGAAAGCATAAACCCTTACCTTTTCTTGATGATTTGGATAAGAAATGAAGCACCAATGAGGGTTGAATATGGGTTCACAGAGTTTTTGGAAAGGAGGAAGTTTAGAGAGAAGATGAACAGTCATAAAAGTTCGAGGGAAAAACTGAAAAAGGTTTAAAAAACTGCTCCTGTTTCTGCAAAACACGCGATTCTCGCGACTGGAATAAGTCGCCACACAGTCGCCAGCTCAAGCCGCCAAAACACACAAGACCAAAAATTTGAAAAATTTTTCTAAGTGTTTTTCGCGACTGGAAGGTCTACCCGCGAGTGAGTCGCGATCTGAGCCGCGAAAATCTCTGAGTAACCTCGCGACTGGACCTTCCACTCGCGAACAAGTCGCCAGAAATTACCAGCGAAGGTGCGACTGAGGCTCGCGACTTGACATACCCGCGACTGAGCCGCCAAAACAGAGCAAAACAGGATTTTTGAAATTTTCAGATTTTTCAAGCAAAATACTTTCCAAAAACACCTAAAACACTCAAAAATCTTTTTGTGCTTGAATCAACAAAGATTGAGCATGTGAAAACACATTTCATCAAGTACAATCACACAAATGAATATGGCATTTATTGAACATAAACTTGTGTGTTGTGTGTGGATATCAACAATGAGATAGTCCTTCGTCTAATGTGAAGCTTCAATGATCAATTCAACCAAGGCATACACAATTAGCACTAGATCATGTGACCCATCTCAATTATAGAAATATGTATATATGACCTCCCACATAAACTTGATAACATGATTTGGAGCTTTACATTTGACTCCACTTTTAATCATAACATTTGATCTTTTTGATCTTTTGAGTCAATCACCTCTCATTGTGAGAGTGATATATGATATTTCACTTTAATGAATAAGCCTTTGGCTTTTTGAATAAACATTCACTTCAATATAAGGTCGCTTACCCTTTTTCCTAGTCAAATACTAGAGTGTGCGACAGGCTTTTGCAGCTCAATATCTCTTTTCATTTGGAGATTTACATTTGGTGAGCTCTTTTTAGCAAAACAAAAATAAAGAGTGGGAAGATATATAGACACAAGTCTATGCAAGTCTCAAGATCAACAAAACCATTCACTAATCATTCATGACAAGTTTGAAGATCTATTTACAACAATCACAAAGATTTCAAGATATCTCCCACATAGATATAAGTGCAAAGAAACAAGCAATACTCGAAAATGCACAAAGCCATTAGCACAAAGGTACAAGGCAAAACAAGTTTAGAGACAAAAACTCAACAAAGTCAATCAAGCTTTTGATTTTCTATTTTTATGTGTTTTTTTGGATTTTTGACACAAGAAACAAAAAGATTGATAAAACAAAATTAAAGAAATGTACAAAAAGACAAACAAACAACCAACAGCAAAAATAGCAAGCAAAACAATCAAACATAGTCACAAAGCATAGGAAGTATTGATGCATGGACATGTTGTAATGCTTATGCATGAGTACCCTTATTCACCCTCACGTCACTTGCGTTTGGGGTGATTTCCTTATAGGATTGGGTACGGGAGTTAGGGCTTTCAAACCTTCGTGAGAAGCTTTCCAAGCAGTTGGTGAATGCACCAATCATCTTCATCACGTTCATCATTCCGGGATCACCATTCTGATCTCTAGATTGATCTCCAGCCCAACTTCTTCTCTCATTTCTAGGTCCTCCTGACCTTTGAGGGGTTGCACTATTCTTTGCTCTCAGCTTTTGGCAATTTGGTCGAGTATGCCCTTGAAGTCCGCAGTAGTGGCACACATAAGTTCCTCTAGGACCTCTTTGTGGTCGAGGACGTGACTTGGCACGAGATTCAGATCTGTCTGCAAACTGATTGCGAGGATTTAACATTCGTTGGTTCACCAAATTCTTCTTCTCCTCCACCTCGAGCTTCTCACCAGTAAGGTTAGCTACAATTGGAGCTTCAGCCTTTACAAACTTCACTCCTTTACTAACATTTCCAGACGAACTACCTCCTCCGGTATATCCCAATTCGGATTTGTCTGAGAAGCTCTTTTGAGATGATATAACATCATCTAGCTTCTTGGTGGTAACCCTCTCTACTTTGGCATTAGCTTGCACAACCTCACTCTCAAGAAACCTTACTTTTGTGTAAGCTTCGGACAACTCTCCATTCAGAGTTTCTATCTCACACTTGGCCTCCCTATATCGGATTAGGAGACTTTTGTAGTCCTCCTCAGCCTTCTTCATTTTTCTCACAGCAGCCTTGGCCACCCTTGTGTATTCCCCGGACTTCTCCAAAAGTAAGTTATAATTCTCCTGAAGATTCGCGTTGCTTCCATCTACTTCAGCATCCGATTCTTCAACAATTCCTAGTGATTCATCATCACTATGTTCTCCAAGGTCTTGCACAAGCAGATTCAGTTCATCTGACGACTCAACATGAGCAATAGTCATAAAAGCCGAATAGTTCCCCTCTCCATCACAGCTCTCTTCAGACTCTGAGTCAGACGAATCCGAGTCACTCAAGGTTGTGGCATACACTTTACCTTTCGATTTCAAATAATTCGGACATTCCTTTTTGAAGTGTCCATGCCCGTTACATTCGAAACACGTGACACCTTGTGTAGGTTGGGATTCTTTTCCATCTTTCCTTTTGAATTCCCTTTTCTCCCTTCCAGAACTTTGGAATTTTCTTTTATCATCAAATTTGCCATTATTTTTGAATTTCAAAAACTTTTTGAAATTCTTGACAAGGTATGCAACATCTTTGTCAACCACATCTTCTCCCGATGAGTCTTGATCTTCTACCTTCTCATTAATGGTCTTTAGAGCAAGAGATTTACTCTTCCGTTGATTGGGCAGCGACATCTCATAAGTCTGCAGAGAACCCACCAGCTCTTGCACTTTGATGTCATCGAGGTCCTTGCTCTCTTCTATTGCTGTCACTTTAGCTCGAAAGCTTTCCGGCAATGATCGAAGGATCTTTCTTACAATCTTCGAGTCCTCCGTTTTCTCCCCCAAGTTGAACTTGCTGACAACCACTTCATTTAACTTCCCATAGAAAGAGTCAAAAGACTCATCCTCACTCATTTTGAGCTCCTCAAACCGAGTGGTCAGCATTTGTAACTTGGTGTCTTTCACTTTCTTCGTGCCTTCATAGGTAGTTTCCAAAATCTCCCATGCTTCTTTGGCCACGGTAATATGAGAAATCCTGTGAAATTCATCTGGAGACACACCACAGAAAATAGCATTGAGTGCTTTACTGTTAGCATTAGATGCAGCAAGTGCTGCCTTATCCCATGTGGATTTTGCTGCCTCTGGTTTGGTCCAACCAATCTCAACAGCATCCCAAACGGATTCATCAATCGAACACAGAAAAGCTCTCATTCGAACCTTCCAAAAAGCATAATTACTACCATCAAAATATGGAGGTGCATTTAGGGATTGAGACCTATCCATCTCAAAAGGGAGTCAAGGATTACACAATGGTAATGAAACCAATATCAGTGTACCTGCTCTGATACCAATTGAAAGTTCAAAAACGTGTATAAAACACCTTTGAACGTTTAGACCCCCAAATAACAACTTAATCAATTCAAGCAATATGTCAAACAACTAGTGTGCGGAAACTTAACATATGCTATCATACGAAATTGATTAAATACTATCTAAGCCATAACAAAATAAAATCCACAGCAGATAATTTAAAGGCAAAGATAGAGGAAGGAAGATGCAAACACAAAGACAACACGCGATGTGTTATCGAAGAGGAAACCGAAGTTCTCGGCGAAAAACCTCTCCGCCGCCCTCCAAGCGGTAATCAATCCACTAGAAAATATAGTTGGGATACAAGGACAGCAATAGACCCTCCAAGCCTAATCTACCCAGTGCACCTAAGCCCTCCAAGCTTCTTGCTCCAACGAGGTTGCGCCGAACCTTTTTCTTTTCTAGCTTCCCGGATTCCGCTACTAGACCATAGTATCAACCAATGAAGATTGGTTCCTTCCTAACTGCTTCCCAGAAATCCAAACAGCAGTCTCACAATGATGATAATGGTGAGAACCTGGTTTGGTATAAAGCCTCTCAAGGATTTAACAATGGAGAGGAAGAGAGTTGAGGAATTTGAAGAGATTCTAAGGTAGAGATTGTGGGTGAAACAATCTGGTTTTTCTTTAGGGTTTCTCTCTCAAAAATCTCTCTGGAAGCTCTCTTTCAATCGTGGGTAATAGGGGTATTTATACTGGAGTGGAGAGGAATGTGAAACGTCAGAATTCTACAAAACAGGGGTGGCTCGCGGCTTGACCTCGCGGCTTTACTAAGTCGCGAGATCCAGTCGCGAGATAACCGTATGGCCAGTTGTCCTGTTTTGTCCTGTAGTGCTCCAGCTAGCAGACTGTTCACCTTCCAGCATGCTTGGCACGTGAGGTTGCTTCTGGCGGCTTGAAGCCGCGAGTCACCCGCGAGACCCAGCCGCGACACTCTGTTTTCTTGCACACTCTTGAGCAAACTTCACTCTATCTCACTCACTACCCTTACATCAAACCCACCTAAATACAGGGTTACTAAATGCTGAATTACAAGCAAATTTGGCACGGAATAAAGCCAATTAGATGGTTGAATAAATTCAACCTTACAAATACCATCAGCAACATAGTAAACATAGGAATTTCTTCTTTTATTTTATTTTATTAATCTATTTTAAAAGGATAGTTAAGAGGAAACTGTGGGATTTGGCGTATAAAGAAATATAAAAAGAGTAATGTGTATGGGTAGTCAATTCCAATATAAACGTGCCATCCAAACAGCCGCAATGCACTGCCCAATTATTTACATCAGCCGTGTAGTAATGTACATATATATTATAAGAATGATCTCAAGCATATATATATATAGTAATGCGATTCTAATTAGTAACGACTAATGAGAGAATAATCATGACCTCTAAAGTCGTTTATAACGTATTATATATATACGTGCTTTTCAAAGTTTGAGGCATTCCATTCGATTTTAGAAGATAACTCTTTAGTAGAAAAGAAGAACAAAATCTTATTTACCAGATTCTTTTGTTTTTTTTTCAGCAGACACATATATACTTATTATAGTGCATTCCACCAGCTTCTCAGAATTCTTTTGACCTATTTCATAAAATATATAAATATATATATATATATATATATATATATATATATATATATATAAAACTTGTTTATTATTGGTGAACAATTATTTTTTATTCTACTTTCTCAGCAAAAAAAAAAAAAAAAAAAAAAAAAAAATTTAATTACTTTTTATTCTACTTTATATTTTGCTAGACTATTCTTCCTGAATCCTTAGATAGGATATTCTCATCTCTGCACTGATAATTATACAATATAATAATAAGTAAAAAAACTAAAGATATTACACACTTGATATTACATAATTACCATATACACGCTGCTATATATATATGGATTGAAATCATGCTTTTAAAACACGATTTGAAAAGGTGTATACAATAGCGAATATGTAATATGTAGTTGAAGAACAAAAATCAATGTATAAATAATTAAATATAGGGTCTTTTTTTTTTTATGTACTAACTTGCAACTCTCACTCTTAATTTTTTTTGCTTCCATTACTTAATGAATTTGCCTTTTTTTTTTTTTTTTTTTTTTTTTTTGAGAATCAATTCGTTTAATTGGTTATCTGCATTGCTAAGCCAAACTTAATTAATTCATTACTAGTAGGGATGCTGAATGGTTAGTGAGGAAATGGTGTGGCCTAAATCAAATGCATAAATAAGGCCAAGGATCATGACTACTTGGCATACAATTTCTTTTTAGGCCGTTAAGTAGACATGGAAGAGGGCCTAATAATGTTAACTGTTCTTGCTAGTTGATATCTGCTTTGAGGGAAGACTCTTGTCTTGTACCTTGCCTTGTATTGGTTTTCTTAGTTACATATACATGCTCAGTGTATTTAGCCAGAAAAAGACATGGAAGATGGGATCTTAATGGGATCTTTAATTCTTTATCCTTCAGATGGCAAGGCATCTATTTCCTTTAGTATCATGATTTTGTGGCAAAAGGTGAGATAACATATTCTATAACATTATGATTTCTGGTTAAGCATGGATCATTGTATATAAAATTATTGAAAACTATATGCTATCCATCCATAATTAATTTATATATTACAGTCACATGGTTATGTCTCCCAAATGGTCTTTTGACAAAATAAATGCCAAGAGTAAAGGATGGAACGAATATGACACATTTGATGAAGGAAAGATGTTAAAAGTTATTAGAAATTTTACTATATAATAAACTTACAAATTGATATGTAACAATTATTTTGTGATTGGTACTATTTTAATAAGATAATATTAGATGAGTGTTTGAATGACTTTTTTTTTTTTTTTTTTTTTTTTTTTTTGAGAATCCAAACCGGAAGTCCAGCTAAAAGATATATTAATAAAACTAATGAACATCAAGAATTCCCAAAGGGGCTAAATCTTCAGGTAAGGCTTCAAGCCAAACCTTAAGTTCAGGACCAGTGTTGGCTTTTTTAGCCAATGCATCTGCTACTCTATTACCATTACGTTTTACATAACAGAAACTACAAGATAAAAACTGGGAAGCATGATAGCAGATGATCGTTTGTGATTAGTGATATATCCGGGGGCTGAACTAATGCTAGTCTTCCCAAAATTTATAAAAATATTCTTTCCTATTATATGTAATTATTAAAAAATTCAAAGATTCAGTCGAGTGGATCCCTCAAATATATGAGTTAAAACAATGGTGTTTTTTAAATAAATTATAAAAAGAAAAATAAATAATTTGGCTAATTGGTATTCTAGCTATAAAATCGGACTAGATTCACCAGACACATTCTTATATCGCATTCAACTAGCTTTTCAATTTATTTGTTTTTTTCTTTAGCCCATCTCATATAAAACTGGTTTATTAGTGGTGATCAATTACTTTTTATTCTATTCTATGTTTTGCTAGACTAATAATAATAGGGTATTGAATTCTTTTTAACCCTTGGTAGGAAATTCTCATCTCTACTTCTAATTATATCTTATAATAATTAAAAAAAACCTGAAAATATAAAAGTTTGGACAAAATTTAGCTATAAACTTAGTTGTATCCTAAGGTTATAACCCTACTCAATATATTTTTTATTAGATGAGAATTTTAACAAATCCACTATTGGATTACATTTTATTTTTATATCCTCAGTATTTGCAAAATTTCCAAAAAAAAAAAAAAAAAATTTAGATTAATAGTTATGTCATTAATCAATTGTTTAAATTGCAAGTTTTTTAATCTAAAATTATGCATAAATTTTTTTTTTGAATCATAGAGTAAATAACATCTGATTAACGGAACAAAATTTGACATATGTGTTAAGAGTGTAAAGAACACGTAATCTAACGATTAAATTTTTAAAATATGTAGCAATGCTAATTTTATTTAAAGAAAGTTGAAGCATTAAATTATAACCAAATTTGCAGACACACTTTATCCTAAAATTTTTAATCTCACAAATTTATTTTTTAATTAACAAGAGCATGGCTGGATGGGGTGTACAAAAAATTCGGATTTCTACAGCTATTTGGTAGAATCATATAAACTTTCTTTAGTTGAGCAAATAATTTTTGCATATAAAAAGCTGTTCATACTATATTGTAGGCACCCAAGAATTACCAAGCTAGTGGTACTCTTCATCCATTGGTTCATGCCTTATAAGGCATGAAGAGGAAAGAGATCTTTCCAATGTGGGACAAAAAGGATTTAAGCCCAGGCAAGGCAAGGCAATCAAGCCAAAAAGCCAAAGCCAAAGGCAAAAATTCTTGGGTGCCTACAATAAAACTTTTATTGTAGGCACCCAAGAATTTTTGCCTTTGGCTTTGGCTTTTTGGCTTGATTGCCTTGCCTTGCCTTGGCTTAAATCCTTTTTGTCCCACATTGGAAAGATTAACCAAGCTAGTGGTACTCTTCACCAAGCTAGTGGTACTCTTCATCCATTGGTTCATGCCTTATAAGGCATGAAGAGGAAAGAGATCTTTCCAATGTGGGACAAAAAGGATTTAAGCCAAGGCAAGGCAAGGCAATCAAGCCAAAAAGCCAAAGCCAAAGGCAAAAATTCTTGGGTGCCTACATATATAATTATAGTTTTGTTGAACCACATTATACATGTTGCTTGAAGAACAAAATAAACTTATAAATATAAAGGTTCCTTTTCTATTTGGTTTTTTTTTTTTTTTTTTTTTTTTTGGGTAGTATCTGTGTTAAGTTGCATTAACTCTGACGACTTTGTTCCTTGATTCCACTACTCCCTCCGTCCCACTTTGTTTGTCCTCTATTCCATTTTGGGATGTCCCAAAATATTGTCCTGTTTCTAAAAATAAAAGTAATTAATTTACTAATGTTCCTATTATGCCCCTATTAATTAACTAATTCAATTTTTTGATAAATTTATTTAAGGGTAATTTTGGAAATTTATACATTTTTAAAAGGTAGACAATATAATAAATGATGTTCCCTTAAAAAGTTTGACTTTTCAAACAGGACAAACAAAGTGGGACAGAGGGAGTACTTAATTGGCAATTTGTGCTTTCATTAATGCTTTCAGTATATATCTATTTGGAAACAATATTTGGCCTTTATCTGCATGGATTGTTCAATTTTGCTAGTGATGCAATATATATATATATATAAAATATTTTTGAGAAGCAATTGATGCAAAATACTCCCTCCGTCCCACTTTGTTTGTCCTCTATTCCATTTTGGGATGTCCCAAAATATTGTCCTATTTCTAAAAATAAAAGTCATTAATTTACTAATGTTCCTATTATACCCCTATTAATTTACTAATTCAATTTTTTGATAAATTTATTTAAGGGTAGTTTTGGAAACTTATACATTTTTAAAAAGTAGACAAAATAATAAATAATGTTCCCTTAAAAAGTTTAACTTTTCAAACAGGACAAACAAAGTGGGACGGAGGGAGTAATTAGTTATTGAAAAAGGAGCTATTAAATTGAAAGATGTTCTTATTTTCAATTTCTAGGAGATAGCATTATTTCATGACCGCCTTATAGAGTTCCCACAGCTTTATCTAATTTTTCCAATTATGAAACTATTACAATAAGGTAGCACTGAGTTCCTGTGAAAGTTATGATTTAAAAACTATGAAACTTTTAGTTTTGATTTTAAGTAAAAGATTTGACGGTTCAACAGATAGGCTCTAGTTCTTAATTGACTGGTGGCGTCAGTACTGAATCTATTATAGATTTACGTAGAATAGTATCATAATTTTCTGAAAGACAAATCTCGCAAAGCGTGGGATGATGTATATAATATATACATGCTATATCATTATGATTGCAGGTTAAGCATGGATCATTGTTTATCATATACTAATTGCTTACTTTATGTTATACGTAAACTGTGACGAAACCACCTTTGAGACTAAGATGATCTAATTGATAATACCCCCGAACCCACAACTCCTTTATGAAAGTATATATATAAGTTAAAACTAGTTTCTAATATATTTAATGTAATTAAAAAAAATATTTGATTTAAAAAAAATGTAGTTAATATTTAAATTTTAGAAAAATACTATTTTGATCTCTAATCTTTACCCCAAAAAAAAAAAATTTCCTTAAATTTTAAAAAATTTTGTTTTCACCTTTAAACTTTGTAAACAGTTTTTTTAATTCCTTAGTCACAAAAAAATAGGGATAAAAAAAATCATCAGTTTAAAGATAAAAAAACAAAATTTTGGTAAATTTGAAGGACAAAAAAATAAATAAATAAATAATTTATGAACAAAAAATGAACTTTTTAAAGTTCAAAGATTAAAACAAACTTTTGATAAACCTTTTAAAGTTCAAAGATTAAAACAAACTTTTGATAAAGTTCAATAACTAAAATAGTATTTAACCTTTTAAAATTTAAACCTCAAGAAATTGCATCAAATTCTTACTCAAGAATTAAGTTAGCTTAAAGAGACCCCAAAATGGAAATGGCCAATTGGTTAATTTACACCTATGGTCACCTTATAAAACATAAAATAAAAGACTTATAATATCTTTGGCAAATGTTTTTTTTTTTTCCCCCAATTTTTAGTTCTCAAAAACTAATTTCTACTTTGTAGAAAAAAAAAATTGTTTGGTAACTTAAAATAGACACAAAACAAGAAAGGTTTCCTAATCTCAATTTTCAATGGAAATTGAAATAGCTAATAACCTATTTTCAATTTTGAAAACACAGAGAAGCCAAGTGCACTTAATGACACAGGCTTAGGGTTCGTTTAAATATAACTTATTTTGTTGAAAACTGAAAACACTGTAACAAAATAACTTTTAAATGTGTGAATAGTGCCATGAGACCCATTTTTAATGGAAAAAATTGCTGAAAAGTGGAGTTTGTGGGTCCCATGAACAATGCACGGAACCCACTGATGTGGCTGAAAATTGGTTAAAAAGTCAAATAATGCGGCTACTGTTTGCTACTGTTCATGAACAGTAGCCATAACAGTGTTATTTGCTCCTAAAACGCGTGCCAAAAAGAAAAAGAAGTAAAACGCACAAACGTGGATGCAGAAACGTGTATCCAAACGGATACTTAGAATCCCCCGGCTAAAACCAAAGGCACAATAACAAAGGAATTAAATGGGTTAGACTTTGTTTAATGTATTTGGTTCAAAACCTAGAGTTAAATGAGATTTCGTGCTCAGCTTGTGGTCTTTTGTTTTTGAAAGATATGATGCTCATGTGTTCAGTGAGCTTGTTTTAATCTGGCAACAAATGCATGTACCTTCTAGACTGTTATGCTGGCATGGAATTGTTTAGACACATATATTTGCTTTTAATTAATAAAATTTTTTTTTTTAAATTAGCCTAAAATCTATAATATATTGGTTCATCACTTACTCACTTACTAGGCTCACTCTCCTCTAAAACCTTTTATATATATAATTGGTGTATTTGTGCAAAGCTTAAGGTGGAGTATTGTTTCATGAAACGTTTGAGAGGCATTATTTTGTAAAACCTCAAAGGACACTGATGTAAGTTGTCCTTTTTTATCTATATAAAGAGAATTAGCGTAGCCTTTGGCTATAGAGTCTAAGGAAAATTGTTTTGAATTTTAGTACACCTTGATATATGAGTAACATCAAATATATTAAAATAAGCTATTATGATTTCTTAATTTTATATTGTGTCAACCCTGAATTGATGCAGGATTTATTTTTCTTTTTTCTTTTTTCTTATAATTTTCATTATTACATGGTGATTTCTGTTTTTTTTGGTACTCTGACCCCTTAAAAGATGAAATCCTAGTTTTGTCCCTTCATCTAAATAATTATTAATTTTAAATAACAAAATATTATGGAAAATACACAATTTTTATAATCAACATATAAAACATTTATCAAACATTTTCTATATTTTTAAAAACTAATTCAATTTGCCAAAAGTATGGTAATTTTATGACAAAAATACAATTTTAGCCCTTACATTTTGAGGTCATAGTCAATTTACTCTATGTTATGTTCAAGTGGTAGTCAATTCGGTTCCTACCATCAACCCATTAACGGAAAATACTTACATTGCTAACAGATTGCACAATTTTCACACTTGAAGTTGACACAACTAACAAAATAATAATAATAGTTATATTTTATTTTAAAATGCCACATTAACATTTAAATTGAAAAAAAAAAAATTAAACCAAGAAAAACATTAATTTTTCAATTTAAAATATTGAAAAAAAAAATTGTAGTAACCTAGATTTTCTTGCACTTTCTCATGGTAGACAAACACAAATACACAAAGAAAATCTCTCTCCATTTTTCTCAATCTAACCCATTATCTAGCTCTCTGTGTTTTCTCCTTGATCTAAACAACTATGGCCACTGCTCATACCCACCACCACCACCCCAGGCAGTGGTTCTCTTGTTTCTCAAGGCAAAACCCTAGTCTCTCTAAAACATTATCTATCTCTTTCTCACTCACTTTTCGATTCTAAACATGGAAAAGCCTCCTTGCTCCACCTAGAAACTCGCGGACAACCACCATCACAGTAGTGGTCTTCGCCTCTTTGCCTAAACCTAGCCTCAGTGAAGATGATGATGAATCCTTAGGAGGATGGAGGGTTTTGATGGTTTATGGGTTTGCTAGGTGAAAAAGTTTTAAATGTTTATGTACTTTGTTTCGTAAACTTGAATTAGACCTAATAATGCTTAAAATCGTTAGTAGGTCTATCACTCAAACCCGCAGTCTTCCATAAAATCTGAAGAGTCAAAAAGCTGAAGAATGAAAATACCTTCAGAGTGCACCGGTGTGGTGTTGGCCTAAGTTGACTCTCCAAAGATTAATTCATAAACTCACAGTAATCTCAATGAACTCAAATGGAAGAGGTTGAGAATTGTGTTTTTCACCTACCTCGAAATAGGGTTGTCTTGGTGTTTATAGGGGTCTGTGGATGACCACCTTAACTAAATTATAGGGACTTGGGTTACCCCTCAGCTGACTTGTAGGAGATGGGAGTTATCCCTTTGCCAGTAGTTGTGTGAATGTAGGAGAGCCTTAGGTGATAGCTACTTTGCGAGCATTGTAGTGTAGGCTTCGTATGCCCATCTTCACCCGTCTGTCTATGAGGTGACAAACGGATGTCAAGGTTAAGCTTGCAAGTGCTTGCTCATCTGTTCTTGTGTGTGACAGATGACTTATTAGAGTAGACGTGATAGGTTGCATTTGTTGCATTAAGTCTTTCAATTTTGACAAGTCAGTATTTTCAAAAGACGTAGCTTACATTTGGAAGGTTGACCATGGAGTTAGCTAAAAAGTTCCCCATCAAGACCCATGATAATCTTGGATTTGGTCTAATTTGTGAAGGTCTAAAAGTTTTTAGTAAATTTGGTCACTATTTTGGGAACTTAGTCCGACCCATATAATTTTATCACTTAAAATTGTGGATTTTGGTCTTTTTTCTAAAACTTTATCAAGCCCATGATAGTTCTTAGAAGAAAGTTGTTGAATTTTTGGTCCATTTGTTGAACGAGATTGGACAAAATTGGCCTTTGCCCCATTCTATCAAAATATCCAGCATTTTGCCCTTCTTTTGAAACTCGATTTTCTCAAAATCGAGTTAAAAAATAAATAAAAAATAAAAAAATCTGGAGCCCTATAGTGGCATTTTAAGGAGCCTATAGTGATATTTTAAGAACCTATAAGCGTTTTGTAACTCGAGCTCCATGAACTCGAGTTATAGGCAATTTTTATTTTTATTTTTTTACCTATAACTCGATTTCATGGAGTTCGAGTTACAAAACGCCACTATAAGTCCTTAAAACGTCACTATAGGCTCCTTAAAAACGCCACTATAGGGCTTAACTTGATTTTGAAAAAATCAAGTTTCAAAAGAAGGGCATTTTCCTAATTAGTTTCAAAAGAGGGGCAAAGGCCAATTTTGTTCATATCAGACACAGGAAATTTTTGAAGTTTAAAGGTTAAAAAGTTGCTAAGTTTAAGATGATTGATTCAGATAACGAGTCAGGATAATCACAAGAGATTGCAAACATGAGCAAAATCACTAGAGAAAATGCAATCACAAGCCCATTTGGTTGCCAAGCAAGTGCAATAAAATCTGGTTTTTCTTTTTCTTTTTCTTTTTTAAAAATTGAAAAAAAAAATCCAATTTAAATGCTAGCATGGCATTTTTTAATAGCAATTAAATTTTTTCTATTAGCCATGTCAACTTCAAATGTGCTAATTGTGTAATCCATTAGCCATGTAGGTATTTTTTTTTCTTAGTGAGTTGACGTAGAGACCAAATCAAGTGCAACTTGAAAATAACATTGATCAAATTGAGTTTTACCAAAATATAGGAACTAAATTAACCGTGACCCCAAAATATATGGACGAAACTAGTATTTTCACCTACTTTTATTGACATTATAATTGTGTATTATGACAATGGATGTTAATGCCTATAACAATAAAATTATTAAAACCAATCCTTTTTTTCTTTAATTATATGCTTTACTATTTATATTAACACACACACCTTATCCCCGATCTCCCCCACAACACACAATAGACATTTCATATGGGACAAAAATGATTACACACACCCCTTTACAAACACACTGTTACACACATTTTTTGAACTAAATTGTGAGTTAAATTTGAAATCGCATTTTCAACTCACGATTTCAGTTCATGATTTGAGTTCGAGGTATTTCGGTTATTTTTTTTTAAATTTCGAGGGCATTTCAATCACTTTTTAGATTCTAAGGATTTTTTGTTCAACTTTTAGGTTTCAAGGTCATTTTTTAGGTTTATGAGTATTTTGGTTATTTTGCATGCCTCGGGGGTATTTCAATCATTTTTTAGCTTTCAGCAGTATTTTGGTCATTTTTTGGTTTCAGGGTGTGGACATGAGTTTTGGAGTCGCCTCCTAGTTTTTGCAATGGTCTAGAAACCATACATATAGCGTTCTTTCGAGGAATGACGTTTTGATCTTACTACCAGAGAAATGGGTTCGGAGTTTAGGTACGCTCTTAGGAAGGTGTTAGGCACCCAAGATCACCCAACCTTAAGGTTGGCCTCCCATCATTGTGTCTAACATCTTAACCTCATTAAAAACATGTTCAATACTTGTATCTATACTCACTCACACACTAGCATACATCTAAGCATACAACATGGCATCATTATCCCAAAACACATACCTATCTATCCATAATGCAAAAGGAAGTCAAACCACACACATATACAAACCCTAGCATTCATCTAGCATGTAAAAACCCTATCATACATCTAAAACAAGGCAGCAAATTAAACATGGAAAAAAGGTATCATGGCAATCACAAATATTATATGAAGCATACAAATGGACATAAACAAACATCCAAGCAACATACATCACCAAATGCATGTTCATATCAATGCATGACTTACCTTTACTCACATTTTAGCAACACAGTACCTATGGCATTAATGCATGAACATGTGGATGGATGGCATTGCATTAAAATTAAGAAACCTTAATCTAAACATATGATGGCAAATAAACAAACAACCATGTGAAACAGAAACTTTGGAAGCGTAAAAAACTCAAAAAAGAAACTGAACAGAACAACATGTGAAAATAAAAGCAAAACAAACAAATAAAAATTAGGGTTTCTGGGTAGTGGCTCATGCACGCAAAAACAAGCCTGCGTACACATAATCAAGCCTGCGTTTGCAAGCAAGATTATGCATACACAAGTTCTTGCCTAGAAAACCTAACAACGCAGAAACAAAGCAAAAATTTAAAATGGAATTCTAACAACCTAATATGCATTTTAAGCATACAAAATGTAAACTTAATCTCGAAAAGCACATTAAAACATAACCTAACAAACAAACAAAGCAAACAAGGAGATTTAAAGGTAGAAAATAAAAGAAAGGAAAAAGAAAAGTTTAGACTAGATACCTCACACAAAAGCTTTCTAAGCTTGATTTTGACCATTCCCCTTAATCAAGTCTATTCACAAACCAATAAGAAAGTGATTAACAATGTTAAACTAGAAGGATTGGAGCTAGAAAAGGTCTCAATCAAATAAAATTGACTTGAGGGTGTTTTGTGAAAAACTCCCTTTTGATTCACTATTTTCTAGTGAATCTTGTATTTTTCTCATGGAATTTTTGTGTGTTTTGAAATGTAGCATGTAAGGCTTTATATAGTGGAAAAAATGGGGTTTGGAATAGCTCCTAGATGAAGTGGGATTCATTCCAAACCTCAGCTATTATTGCAGAAAACTTGCCTTTTTTATGTCTCTAAAACCCTAGTTGCGTACGCAGGAGTGTGCTTGCGTACGCGTGCTTTGGCCTACATACGTAGGTTGTTGCCCATGTACGTGGACTGAGGGCCACTTTGGTCATTTTATTTCCAAAAATAGATTTTTGCTCATTTAAAAGTTATATTTTCCATTTTAACACTTCTCAAGTTAGTTTGATATCTGATTGGGCTCTAAACTAGCCTTGGGCCTTAGAGCTTGAGCATCATTGGGGAACAGGGGCCTGAGTTGTAAAGGGTACAAAATATAGTGTCTACACGGGTTATTAGTCATTTTTTAGGTTCTTAAGGTATTTCAATCAATTTTATAGGTTTCAGGGGCATTTCAGTCATTTTATAGGTTTCGGGGATATTTCAGTCATTTTTTTAGGTTTAGGGGTATTTTGGTTATTTTGGAGGTCCTATGGGTATTTCAGTTATTTTTTAGGTTTTCGGTGATATTTTAGTCATTTTATAGGTTTATATGTATTTTGGTTTTATTTTGGAGGACTCAGGGGTAATTCGGTCACTTTCAATTTTTAGGTTTTAGGGGTATTTTGGTCATTTTTTAGGTTCCAAGGATATTTCGGTCAATTTTATAGGTTTCTGTCATTTTTTAGATTTAGGGGTTGGTTATTTTGGAGGTAACGAGGGTATTTCAATCATTTTTTTTAGATTTTGGAGGTATTTTGGTCATTTTTTAGGTTTTGGGGTTATTTCTGTCATTTTTATATTCTAAGGGTATTTCAATCATTTTTTAGGTTTTGAGGTCATTTTTATCACTTTTTTAAGTTTTAAGGGTGTTTTAATTTTTTTTAGGCTCTAAAGGTGTTTTGGTAATTTTAGAGGATTTTGGGGGGCATTTTGGTCATTGAACATTTAGGGGCATTTCAATAATTTTCAGATTTAAGAGTATTTTGGTTATTTTAGAGGTTTTAGTGGTATTTTTGTTATATATAATCATTGATTATTAGGTAACTAGGTTTGGTTGGATTTAGGTTATAACTAGTCACTAACCCATGCTATGCACGGAAACCTACCTATTTGTGATATAAACTAAAATAATTTTATAAAATCTTAAATTGATTAAGAAACTGCACCATTGCATGATTTGCTCTTGTATGACTTCAATTTATGTTACAATTTGATGAAGAAGTCATTGCTTGAAAGTGCAATGGCTTACAAACAAATTTTATACTACAAAAAAATAACTCAAAAATTTAGATATTAAAACTCCTGAAAGATAAAATTAAAAAAAAAAATTAAAGAATCAGATGATTCACTGCTTAGAAATTATTGAAACAAAATAAAATATATATGACTAAATAATAGATAAATATAAGAGAAAGATAGGTTACATTCAAAAGAATAATCCATGGCTATAACTATTGGAATGAATCAAAAGATTCAGAGCCTACAAATTATAAATAATATGTGTGTGTGTGTGTGACTACACAACAGAGAAATATAAGAGTGTTACCATCAAAAGAATAATTTAGATGTTAAAACTTTTGAAATGCCAAAAAATATTAAAGAATCATAAGATTTACTTCCTATAAATTTTTGAAAAAAACAAAATGTATATGATTACACAATAGAGAAATATAAAAGAAAAATTGATTACCTTCAAAAGAATAATACATGGTATAGTCATTGAAATCTGCTAAACATGTTCAAATATAACAAAAACTAACACAAATTCAGATGTTAAAACTTCCACAATGCCAAAAAAGATATATAATTAAAGAATAAGTTATTGAAACAATTTAAAATATAAGTCTATTCAAAAGAGAAATATAAGAAAAAGAAAAAAAAAAGTACACGAACTCATAACACAATAAATTTTAAACTCTAACGGCTCTAAACTTTAAATGATGAAAAAAAAAAATCATATACACATGAAAAACCATAATTTTTTTTTTTTTTACAAAGTAGAGGAGAAAAAAATAATAGAAGAAAAGTTCATACCTTTACTCGGCTTTAAAAAATATATATATAAATAAATCTATATATATATATATATATATATTGGGGTTTGCATTGCTTTTATAGTATTCATGATTAACCTTGCAAATTTGGAGATAAATTATCACCGTTTGAGTTTAAATTGGACTTGTTAAAGAGATAGAGTTTCACTCCTTGTTAAGTTTGGATTTTGGCGGTTGATGTCAAAGATTAGTCCTCTTCAGGTTGAAGTTGATATTGTTAATTAAAAAAAGTTAAATAATTTTGTTTTAAAAAATTTATTTGTTAAAAAAAATGATAATGATGTGGCAAACTCTGGAGAGGTCAATAAAAAGTTAAAGGCTTCGGTTTTATATATATACTGGTTTTGTTTAAACTCAATCTATTCCTATTGCAATAGGTATCTAGACTTTCATTTTTATTATTATTATTATAGTAGATACGTATTTTTTTTAGAAGATTATAGATACGTATTTAATCGGCATTTCAGTATAATTAATGAATATATTTCCATATAGCAGATCATATCTCAAGCAATCTCTTTTGCTCCGGATGAAAACTAAAACTAATAATAAATAGAGTCTATTGTTTTTTTGTTCTTATTTTGGTGTGAGATTTAATTTGGAAAAATCATAACCATAAACAAAACTAACAATTTTTTTCATATAAATTAATCAAATTGTAATTCTCCTTATTCTAAAAATCATATACACATGAAAAACCATGGAAAATACATGAAAAATCATAATATATATATATATATATATATATATATATATATATTTAACAAAGTAGAGGAGAAAAAAATAACTGAAGAAGAGCTCATACTTCTACTCGGCTCTAAAAAAAATTATTGTTGCAACAGAGTCTCGTATTGGGAGATAGGAGAGGATGCCAATAAGGAGACAGTTCGGTAGACTAATTATTATGTCGTCTTCTTCTTTGTCATCATCTCTTTCAATTCTCTGTTTCTTCTGAACCTTCATGCTTCCTATCATGGCTTCAATTTGCTATGTGAGTTTTCTTTGCGAAAATTTGAGTGAGCATGAAGGGTTTCAACCTTGACAGGGGTTTATATTTGTTAAATTTTTTGTTATAGAATTTTAGTTGAAGTAGAATTTTCAAGCTCTTGAAACATATATCTAATTGAGTTTTACTTAAACTAAACTATCGTAACACTTGATAAAATAATTACATGTTGAAGAGAAATAATAAATATACAAGATATAAAACCTAAAATTAAAAAAAAAAAAAAATCTAAAATAAAACAAAAAAAAAAATAATAGTGACTTGAAAAATTGTGAAAGTTTTAGAGGCTTCAATTATATATATTTATTCATAGCCCAAACTCACCCATTTGACAACCTAGTTTTAGCACCCAAGTTTTGTAAATCTCATCTCGGCAGAGGCTTCCCAGGCTGCATTGTAATTTTTGTTTTTGTTTGTGGTTTTAATAAAATTTTACTTTAAGCAAAAAAGGAAAGAGAAATACTAAATAATTTTCCTTTGACATGAGTTGAAGACAAATTTCCATCCGTGATTAGAGGAGAGAACTGTAGGTCATCCAAATGAAATTAAATTTCCAACTAATTGTAATAGGTCAATAATAGCAGCTAAACTTTTCTAGACATCGAAGTTGACTTTGTTCTTCTGCGGAATTTGCAAGAAATATCTAGATATTTTGGTCCCTTCCTAAAAAGTGAGGGCTTGGCCTTGCTATTTCAGACTGACATTCATCAGAGAGAGGTCTGTGAGAGAGAGTGAGAGAAATCAGAAATGGCAGTGCGAATGGTGGTGTTTCAAATAATTGTCTCAGAGCACCTACAATAGATGCGGTAAATATGTTAAATGTCAAATATTTGACACATTTACCACACCAAACACAAAAAATATCTCCCATCAAATGTTGTATATGTGCCAAAATTATACTATCTGTGTTTTGCAACGGTATAGACACAAATGGTAAACCAAAATATTGTTTTTTATTCGGTCTCTCCTCTCACTTCTGGTCTTGATTTTTTCTCTCTCTTCTCACATTCTCTCTTCTCACATCAAACCCAGCTCCTCCCTCAACAGAGAAAGAACAAAATGACACACTCCACATCTTCAAACAATAAGCTCCAAGGCAAGGTGGCCATTATCACCGGAGGTGCAAGCGGCATGAGCGAGGCTACTCCGATCATCGCCATCGTCATCGCCGTTGTCATCGCCATCGTCATCGCCATTCCGATCTCGCCGATCTCTCTCTCTTTTTTGGTGGTTGGTTGTTTTGATTGTTGGTGGTTGGCTGATTTTGGTTGATGGTGGTAGGTTGATTGGGTTGTGGGTGTGAGATTTGGGATGGGTATGAGATTTGGGATGGTCTCAGATCGGGTTGTGGGTTGTGGGAATGAGATTGGGTTGTGGGTGTGAGATTTGTGGCTATGGAATGTGGAGGGGTCTCACCAGCGCCGCCGCCGATATTGGTTGTGGTGGTTGATGTTGTGGTGTTTTTTTTTTTTTTTTGTGTAGGGGCTGATATTGGTTGTAGTGTTTATTTGAGTTTTTTTTTTTTTTGTAGCAGTGGCTGATATTGGTGGTCGATGGTTGATTTGTGGGGGTGGCCGGTGGTTGTGGGCTGTGGCAGTTGATCTGCGGTGTGAGTTGTTGTTGCTGTTGTTGATGATAATGGGGGAGGGGATAATATATTATTTTAATATGTAGTAAATATTATTTTAATGTATAGAATTGAATGATAAAATATCTGATAAATGGGATGTTGTAAAATGATATGGTGAAATAATAAAGTAGGCCTTTAGTGTGGTAAAATAACATAATTTTTGCAACAGCTATTACGGATGCTCTTATCGGGGTCAATGAATGCATTTGTAAAAGCAATGGGTTTGGTAAACAGTTCAAAATGTAGTGAAGCAACCTGTGGGAACGTTAGCATTCCCAACCCTTTAATAGGAGAAATTATACTGTCTTTATGATGAACAAGTGATGTGATCTACCATTTTAGTAAAATACTTTCACTTATTTAAAATTGTTAAGTCAGTATTCGGTTTTTATTTAAAACTTTATAATTTTAAATAAGTGGAAGTCTTTTACTAGAATAGTGGACCACATCACTTACATACTAGGAGGATCATATAATTTGTCCGGACAATAATAGCAGCTAAACTTTTCTAGACATCGAAATTGACTTTGTTCTTCTACGGAATTTCCAAGAAATATCTAGATATTTTGAGGGCTTGGCCTTGCTATTTCACACAGACATTCATCAGAAAGAGGTCTGTGAGAGAGAGTGAGAGAAATCAGAAATGGCAGTGAGAATGGTGGTGTTTCAAATAATTGTCTTATTGGGTCAATGAATGCATTTGTAAAAGCAGTGGGTTTGGTAAACAGTTCAAAATGTAGTAAAGCAACCTGTGGGAACGTTACCATTCCATACCCTTTTGGAATAGATACTGATTGCAACATGATCGCCTTGTATTGGATAAATTGCAGTCACAGTTTCAGTCTTCCCAAGCCTTTCACTTTTTCGATAAGCGCTCCCGTGGATTACTTGGCGCCCTTAAACCTGGAGGTTCTGGACATTTCATTAGACGGCACCCTTCGCGTCAACTATCCAATGTATTGGGGTTGTTCTGATACTACAAGTATAAAATTTGACTCCAATGCTTCAAGAGTTATTGTCTTCAACCAATCCAGAAACAAATTCGATGCCATGGGTTGCAACAATATTGCTTCATTAAGTGATGCAGAAAATTTTGTTCTTTGTGGGTGCACCGGTTGTGTTAACAATAGTACCAATGGCATCAACTGCTGCCTAACTGCTATCCCAGTTCGCGAGGTCTTTAATGCATCTCGTACGTCAACGGACCCCAAGACTAAAAATATTAACACTTGCAAGTATGCATTCATAGTAGAAAAGAAGTGGTCCGAGAACTATACCGTTCCTGTGGTGTTGGAATGGCGCATCGATCCAACATTATTTCCTCTTGTAACTGGAAATAAGCAGTCATATGAAGAAACCCCAACCTATGTTTGTGCTAATCGTTCTTCAACTCTTACATGTTCTTGCAAACCAGGCTTTAAAGGAAATCCCTATCTGCCTCATCCTGAACGATGTGAAGGTAAACTGCTTCTCACCTCCGTCTATTAATTTTACTCCCTGTAAATTAAATATTCACCACATCACATGTTATTGTTTTCTTAGATAACTTTCATGCCCTGCCCAAATTAGTTATAGAGCTGGATCAGACCACAACAACAGACAGTGTGGAGGAGAAAAAATACATTTCATGTTGTCATCTATGTTTCAAATTCCTTCTCCTAACTATATTAATTTTTCCAAAAATAAATAAAAAAAGATGGCTAAAACATATATTTTCATTTGGCTGTATCATTTATATGAAAATATTTATTTAGGTAAATTACAATAAATTACCTTTTGAGAAAATACCAAACACATCTACAACTGGATAAAAATGTCAATTTAGTCCTTCAACACAAACGATATTAATATCTACCATTAATAACAAAGTTTTCTAAAAAAAATAAATTAACACTCAAATCTAACTCTCTCTCTCTCTCTCTCTCTCTCTCTCTCTCTCTCTCTCTCTCTTCTCTTCTATTTCCTTAATCCTTATCTTATTGTCTCTTTCACAAGTCACAACTTTTTTTTTCTTTGCTTCTCCAAATCTTAAAATTTTGAATAATCCGGACCAAAGATTCATTCTCTTAAATTTCCTTCCTTTTTCTTCTTAAAATCAACAACATGGCAGTGCTTTTTTTTTTTTGGTTCTTTTTTCTTCAAAAAAATAATTAACAAAAAAGGTAATTATTTTGCTACTTTGTGTTTGGTAACCGAGAAAATCATAGAGAAAAGCTAAAAAGATCAAAAGGAAAAGCCTTAGAAAAAGACTCATCTCCTCCATATAGTGTTTGGAAGCAAAGAAAATCAAAAGAAAAAGAAAAAGCTCCTTAAAAACAAGCCCTTTTCTCCTCCACAAAGAAACCCAAGAAAACCCATTCACACTACCCAAGGTCCTAACTCCACCACAAAATTGTCGTCAACCACCAAGCAAACATCAAAACTGCAGATACCCATGTCAGCCAAACCCAAATCCAATCCCACCACCGCAAGATCTCCACACCAAAATAGAGAGATGAGAGAGAAAGAGGATCCATCATCCATCATCAGCAAGATTTAGACAACCAAAGGCAAAAAAGAAATTTAGAAAGAAAGAGAGTGTTAGATGAGATTGTGAAAAAGAAAAGAGAGAGAGAGTCAGATTTGGAAAGAAAAAAAATTAAGAGAGAAAGAGAGTACAGTGAGATTAAGAAAAAGAAAAAGAGAGAGAGAGAGAGAGAGAGAGAGAGAGAGAGAGAGAGAGAGAGAGAGAGAGTCAAACTTTGTTATTAACGGCAGATGTTAACACCGCTTGTGTTAAAGGATGAAATTGGCCATTTTTAACAAGTTATGAATGTATTTGGTATTTTCTCAAACCTCAAGGTAGTTTACTATAATTTACCCTATTTATTTCTTCTTTCTTTTTTCTTCATTTTTTCCATGCTCTTAGCTTTCACACTTATAGTATCCTTTTGAGTCCTAAATTTCTCCTTGAATTTTCAAATTCATTAATATTCTCCCTAAAACTTTCTCTATTCTAGAGTACTCCATCCTTCAATAATTACTTCTTTAAATTTAAGTGAAGGGAAGTATATGTAAGAGTTAAGTAAGAGTCATGAATGGTGCACTTGACTACTATAAGAAAATTAAATTGTTAATTTTCAATAACAAACCTTGAGGTTTGGGCTAATGCCAATCAGCTCCAAGACTTTTCAAAACTGACTAATTTTGTCCATAAAGCTAAATTAGTCCCTAAACGCTATTAGGCCAATTAGTCAATTTTCTCAACTGTCTTTGGGACTAAGTTGGTTTTAGGGACCAAATTGATCAATTTTGAAAATTTTTGAACATGATTGGCATTAACCCAAACCTCAAAAAGTATGTTAATGAAATTTACTTAATTGTTAAATACATACTACCAAATCAATATATGAATTTTATTCTTGATACTCGATAGGTTGTAAGGGATGAAACTTTCAAAGGATTGTTAAGATTGGCAAAAGAGTGTTAGCTTCAATGGTAATGAACTTTCAAATTCATCAATTAGATATTTTAAAATTATTCATCTTAACAATTTAGAAAACGATATCTCTCTCACAAGCATACATCCAATCTGAGGGGATATTTGGTTCGTGTGATGTTAGATTTTTAGAATCTTAATCTATGGAATTACATTTTAAGTTTTTAACAATATAAGATTATAGTGTTTAAGTCATTAGTAACATTCTCATCATATTTCAATGATTTAACATTCCTATAATTGGTGGGTTCTAGTTAACTCAACTGGTAAAATCTCTTTTAGTCAAATAAGATATCCGGGATTTGATCTCCACCTACATGAAAAAAAAAAAAAAAAAAAAAAAATGTCTTAGCTTATCGATAAAGAGCTATCATTTGGAGTAAACACCATAAGCTAAAACCACAATTATTAAACCCAAGCCGACTCGGCCGGTCACACCAAAAACTTGATTACTCGGAACCTAAACCGATTTAAGTGTTAAAATGGACTGTTTTTGCATAAAACCTGGTCAAACTTAGTCAAACCCGGCAAGTTTGTGGCAACTCGAGTAACTCGAATGGGTTTATAACTCGATTGAGTTTGTGAAATTTGTAAAATTACATCAATAGGTCTACTTTATTGAATTCTTTACTGTTTAATGTGTTATAATATGGTAATTTGAAGAGGAGAAAACCTAAAGAATTTATATTAAAAAAATGCACTTATCTATCTATCTACCTACCTCCAAGACTCTCATCTCCTATTAAAAGTCTACTTTGTTATTGTGAAATCTTGATTTTGAATTATAATTGCCAGTTTAATTTAGGATATGCCTTTTTTTTTTTTATTTACATATTTATTTTATGATTTCTCAAACTTATATATATATATATATATATATATATATATATAATTGACCCTACGATTCAGTCAATAACTCACTAGTTGAACCGATAACCTAGTGACCTGACTCATAGACTGGATCAATGTCTGAATTGGGTTTAATAAATAACCTTGCTCTCTCAAAAAAAAAAAAAAAAAATCCTATAATTGGTTAATAACATTTTCATGAATAATTTCAAATTTTAAGGGTGGTTTGGTCATTTTAGATGTTTTGTGATTTTTTTTTTTTTTTTTTTTTTTGTCCTTCTAGGCTTCTAGTGCTTTAGGAGTATTTTGGTTATATTAGACGCTCTGCTGCAATTATTTTAAAGATTTGGGGTTTTTTTTTTTTTTTTTTTCTTTTTGAGAAAATTAAAGATTTGGGGTTTAATTTGGTCATTTTGGTAGTTTTAATGGTATTTTAATTACTTTAGACATTTTCTAGTTATTTAAGTCATTCCATTAGTAAAAAAAATATAAGATTTTCGTCATCTAATTACTGTAATATTGTTGTAAATTGTAATGTTTGTCACATTACAATGAATCGATCACCCTGCAATTTAACATGAGCTTGGGGCTGGACTATCGTTATAAATAATTAGCCAGTTCTTGTTTCAAATTCTTAGAAATTAATGGTTACACAATATCCACACTATCATACCAAATGTCCATATTTTACACCTAATGTGAAACAGTGTGAAGACAATTACCATTAGAATACATAGAAAATCGTTGTTTTTGGATGAATGTCAACGTGCTTTTTGAGTTTTGTTCCTCAATGTTCTAATGCTATGTTTCATGTTTGTCATTACAATTTACGTGTCAGATATTAACAAATGCATAGAAAATTCCGCACCGTGTTCAAATAGCTCTTCGAGGGACTGGAATACGAATAACTATTCAAACC
Source organism: Quercus berberidifolia (assembly GCA_028535905.1). Lineage (NCBI taxonomy): Eukaryota > Viridiplantae > Streptophyta > Magnoliopsida > Fagales > Fagaceae > Quercus > Quercus berberidifolia. The sequence continues at coordinate 58,362,173 of JAPQVW010000003.1, forward strand.
TCCGCTGCGTAAATACTTATGGGTCATACTATTGTGTAGAAGATGATCACAAGCCTTCTCCTCCGACGACCAAAGTGATCACAATAGTTATGTCTTTTTAGTTTTTACACTCAGAGATCTACAATAATAATTGCAAGAAAGATTTTTCCCTTTTTTTTTTTAAAAAAAAAATGCTTTCTAAAATATCTTAAACGTGACTCACTGCTTCATTTTTACTATTCTGGACTACTTATTGGATTTTTGTCTTGAGAGGAATCATGTCTAAATTAAGGGAACTTTTTCAACTTGCACTTGATAAACAAATAAACATGAGTCTAAAAATAAAAAAGATCATGAGAAAATTACTAGTTCAAATGTTCCAATCAGTACAATGGGAATCCATGATTTTCCTCAATTGAACTACAAACAGATAATAAGGAGACAACTACTGAATAAAACTACTGTCACGTTATACCCACTCTAAATGCTATCATTTATTCCCACGTTTGGGTGATTATGAAAGAATGAAATGAAAAGTAATAGAGAGAATGAGAGATCAGAATGAAATAAAATATGATGTATTTTTTCTTAGTGTATTTGAGAGTTTATAAAAGAAGAAATAAAATAAAAAGAAATATACAATTTTATCTTCTTTTTTTTTTTTTTTTTTTTTTTTTTTTTAATACAAGATAGAATTTCTACTCTAACCTAATCTATGTGTATATGTGTGTGAAGCTCCCTCTTAAAGACTTGAACCCCGGCTCTTGCCCTCCACACCCCACAAGCACTTATACTTATGAAGTGATCATCGTACCAAGGGTGTACGGTGGTAACAATTTTATCAATGTATCGTTTACAATATATTTGCATTTTATTTTAGTTAGGGATAAAATTGGTAGTTCATCACAGTTCATTAAAAGAATAAGTATTATTTACAATTTTGGGAGGAATAGTGTTTCCTAATAAAAATATTTGGGAAAATTACACTTTCCCCCCATAAACTACACCCCATTTTACACTTACCCTCTTCATCAACTTGAATTAGTGTAAAAGGGAGTATAGTTTAGGAAATAAAGTGTAATTTCCCATAATCTTTTCCCTTCATCAACACGAGTTAGTGTTTCCTTCTCTCCTATAGTTTACTTAGTTTTTTTTAGCATTAAGAGAAGATGTGTCACTGCTTTACACAAAATTGTTATAACCTTTACTACAATGAGTAATCCTTTTCCATTTAATTGTGTTATGTGGCTATTAGCACAAGCCCTGGGCTACTATTTTTGCTAATTGGTGGTGGATGGTGGTCCTACAAAGCAATAAAGAAAAGGAAGAACATTAAACGTAAGGAGAAGTTCTTCAAACGAAATGGTGGCTTATTGTTACAACAACAGTTATCTTCAAGTGAAGCCAATGTTGAGAAAACCAAATTGTTTAATTCAAAGGATTAGGAAAAGGCCACTGACCATTTTAATGTGAATAGAATACTTGGTCAAGGAGGACAAGGCACTGTTTACAAAGGAATGTTGGTAGATGGGAAAATCGTTGCAGTAAAGAAGTCCAAGGTAATTGATGAAGAAAAACAACTTAAAGAATTCATTAATGAAGTTGTCATTCTTTCACAAATTAATCATAGGCATGTGGTTAAACTACTTGGTTGTTGTTTGGAGACAGAAGCTCCTTTGCTAGTTTATGAATTCATTCCTAATGGAACTCTATTCCAATATCTTCATGTCCAAAATGAGGAGTTTTCGGTAAGATGGGATATGTGTTTATGAATTGCCACAGAAGTTGCAGGAACTCTTTTCTACTTACACTCAGTGGCTTCGTCGCCCATTTACCACCGAGACATTAAGAGCACAAACATACTCCTAGATGATAAGTACAGAGCAAAAGTAGCAGACTTTGGGACTTCAAGATCCATTGGTGTTGATCAAACTCATTTAACCACAGAAGTACAGGGCACTTTTGGATACTTGGACCCTAAGTATTTCCAGTCAAGTCAATTTACAGAAAAGAGTGATGTTTATAGTTTTGGTGTTGTTCTCGTTGAGCTTTTAACCAGAGAAAAAGCGATCTCTTCTACAATGACACCAGAAAGTAAAAGTTTAACCACATATTTCATTCACTCAATAGAGGAAAACAATTTGTTTGATATTATCGATGCTCAAGTGATGAAGGATTCTAAAAAAGAAGAGATCATATCAATTGCAAACCTTGCAAAAATGTGCCTAAACTTGAATGGGAAGAAAAGACCTACAATGAGAGAAGTTGCAATGCAATTGGAAGCAATTCAAACGTTGCGGAAAGCTTCTAATGTTCAACAAAACCTTGAAGAGGTTGAATGTGTTAGAAGTGAAATGTATGAGCAATGGGATGTCATTTCTACATCAACAATATTAGGTGCAGACGATAGTGTAGCCTCATCTTCAAACACTCGCCCATTGTTATCTTCATGGTAATGGCAAATGATTAAAGCATTATTATGCCTAAGAAACATTATGTAGTTGTTCCTTTCTCGTGTTTTGTTATCTTCGTGTTTTGTTTTCTTTCTAATGTCACAAGAAAGTGTTGTAGTGTGCTTCCATTTGTAAAAAGTAATGAAGACTATGGAGTATTAGCAAAACATATTGTATCATGATTATAGTAATAGCTATTGGAGATATAACATAATAGATTACAAACCCAAAATATATAAGTCCTGTCAGACTTATCAAATAAGTGCTAGAGAAATAAAGAAGTGTACTGGGTAGGGAGAAAGTGGAAAGAAAATAAACATAGAGGAAGGAAACAAAAAAAAAAAAAAAAACATAATATAACAATTTAATCAAAGGCTTGAAATAAGGGTCTGATCTTTAAAGCGGCTAGGGCCAACGACGCCAGAAAGGAGATGCTCACGACGTGCCTCTAGATCTGCCACCTCCTTCTTCAAAACCTCAAGGCAAGCATCTATGGCGTCCATGGCAAGCTAAAAATCTTCATAAAGAAGGCTTGAGCAATCTCTCGCATGTAATCCAACATGAACTCCACAGCAAAGCCAACTCTGATCAACTCCTGAACTGCGACCTTCCACTGTAGAATCCTCTCAGCAAACATAGTATCTATGAAGTTATGCTCAATGTCATTCATCACGCTCCCCAATAGCTTAAGGAAATGCTCCCTTATGGATCAGCCAAAGAGAAACCCCTGCATGAAATCCCCACAGCTATTGAAGACTGCCTCCAAGTGGGTGATGCACTCCCCAAGAACCCAAAAACCATGGAAGTCAACATAAGGAGCTCCAGCACCCTAGAAGTCCATAGGATCAAGATTGTTGGCCTTGGGTTGGTCAAATCGAATGAAGAAGGTAGTAGCCTCACTTGCTGGATCAAGAACAATGGCAGAACTGTTGCCAACCTCAAACCAAGAAGATGGAGCCACATCAATAGGAGTCAAACCTGGATAGAAGTATGAGATAAAGCATAAGTTCACAAGAAATAGATGAAGTAAAGGGATGAGTCCAATAATAAAGATCAAAGAAGGTACAATAGAAGGGAAATTACTAGAACCTATAGGAGTAGAGGCTACGAATGTGGCAGAACCAGGAGCCATAGGTATCACGATGCCTGCTGCAGCCTTGGTATCCTCAAGAATGTTGTTGATGCTCATTTTTTGGGAAGCCCAGTAGAAGAAAGAAGCCCAGCAACATGGGCAGAAAGAGTTAGTAAATGGATAGAAAAAAACCATTAAGCCCAAGTGGTAAGAATAATGGATCATAGGCCCATAAAATGAATAAATGGACCTTAAGGAAGCAAACAGGCCTAAAAGAGCCCAGAAAGAGAGAAGTAGCAAACCCATGGCCAGTATGTGATGTAGAAAAGTGAGAATGGGCCACAGCAACCCAAAGTAATGCAAGTAAAGAAAGTAAGGGGCTGATGGCAATCCCATAAGCCCCAAGGATGAAGGATAAGGTAATTGGGCCAGGGAAGTCCAAAGGAGTTAGTAAAAGCCCATGGAAACGCAGAGTTAAAAAAAGGGCCAAGGATGCCTAAGGAAAGCAAATGGGCCAAGGATGCCCAAGGGGAAAATGGGACAAAGGAGCCCGCAAGCAATGTAATAAGAAGCCCAAATGACCATATTGAGTCATTGAGAGAAGAATAAGCAGCAGGCCCAAAAAGGCCCAACCGGCTTAGGTTAAATAACATCACGGTAGGAATAGCAGAGCAGTATGGCAGAAAATGGTAGCAAGACTGCAGAAAAGAGCAAAAAAGTGGGCTAAAGGAAGAAAAACCCACAATTAAGCAAAGCCCAGCTCCCAAAGGGAGCAGGCCATAAAGAATGGGAAGTTAGAACGTAGCTCACACCATAAGAAGTTAAGGATGGGCGGCAGAATGTGCAGACGAGCCTTCAGACCACGGCAAATGCAGCAGGCAAGTTTCGGGCACATGCAGAAGTAGAGCACGCGCAAGGCCCAAACTTCACCAGCCTGTACCCAGCCAATACAGGAGGTGGTGGGTCATGGATCAGAGGTAAGAGGGTATGGTCTAGCGATGGGGAGAGGGGAAAACCTATTCTGAGGTTCCTACTCAAGCTCTTTTTGGAAAAATGTCCTGCTGGGATGACATGCCGCCCAAAAGAAGCAAAGATGAGTTGGAACCACTAGGTGCATGCCATGAGGGATGGAGAGAGAGAGCACCCACACCGTAGCAGGTAAGAGTGCCACGGCAAACAAACGAACAAAATAGTCCTCTTTGTCTGGTGTTAGGGAGTGGCACAACCAGCACAAGTAAGTGGTGCTGGATGAGTGCCTAACAAACTAGTGCTAGTCGACAAAAACACCCAAACCAGATAAAGGTAGTTGAAGGCTAAAATGGTAAAAGCTAGTCACAGTAGGCATTATATAAGGGACCCTTGCCGAGCACAGGGGGGATCATGATCACGGTAATAGTAACCTCTTGGAAGGAATTATAATACAGAAGTAAGTACTGAGAAAAGAAGAAAAAAAAAGAAAAAAAAATTAGAAATAACGAAAGAAAAATAGAGAGATAGAATGGCGGGCATGCACCAATAGGTTAAGCCCCTCTCTCCCTCTAAAAGCCCTGCTCTCTATCAAAGTCAAAGGACTCTTTTGGGCATAAGCCATTTAGGTCCGCTTCCCTCAAAGTGATTAATTTCTACGGCAAGATTTTCCTGGGAGATTATTCACATTGAGGAAAATGGTTCCCTCTTTGGTCTTGGTCCTGTGACGTAACTTAGCATGGCAGATTGATCTTTTTCTTTCTTTTGATAACTCATGTCTTACTTATTTTTTTCCACCATTTTCTTTACAAGGTGTTTCTTACCATTGTGATTATCATTTTAATTGGGGATCATTTGTTCACTTTGTCTAATGGAAAAATTACTTTCTTTTATTATTATTATCATGTCTGCTTGCTATGACTCATCCGAAGTAGCTCCGCCTGCCATGGGCATGTGAACGAAGTTCTTGGCAAACGAGGCATAGTTTGTGCACAAGCCGGACCAAAGTGAGTTGCAATTGGACCAGTCTCAACTCCCTTAACCAGAAAAAACTTAGGTCCAGTACAGCAGGAGGTAGCCCAGCCCAACAATGCAAAAAGGCCCACCACATTTAAATTGGCGACTCCATTGGGGAGTTGGGAAGTAGATAGGGACAGAAGCCCTCACAAACAAATGCCCCCGAAATCTAAGACAACGCAAAACATAAGCATCGTGCCCTCGCAGGCAGAGTCTAGGCCAACGTCTCACCAACAACAGCCTAACCAGACAAAAGGTGTTAACAGAATGAGGAATGAACCCCAACCACAGCCAAGAATCCCCACTGACAATGCCAGCGTCTTTATTGAGGTGTTGCAGTACCTACAGCACTCACAGTAGCAAATGATGAAAGGAATATGTTAGTTGAAAACAAACAAAACCAAGGAGAAAGGGAGCTAGCATGACCCGGAGCATGCAGCAGACAAAGAGGAGACAGCAACAGGAGGTGTCCCACAGAATGCGAAACAACGTTTCATCACTATGGCCGAAGTAGCGGCTTTCTTGGAGCAAGAAAGGGCCAAAGCACCTAAGGAAAGATTCTATGCACAAAGACCTCCTTACCCACTAAAGGTACTCAGCAAATCGTACCCCAAGAGATATGAACCACGAGCCTTTGCGCAGTATAATGGTAGGAAGGGAAGTGTCATTGAGCACGTGAGCAATTTTATTGATACTCTTGGCCCTTATGCAGTAGATGAGGACTTATGTCTTCAGGAGTTTTCTAAATCACTATGTGACTGAGCATACACCTGGTACATCGGCCTAAAGCTAAGATCAATCTCAACTTGGGATGACATGGTGGATGTATTTTGCACTAAATACTTTCATGGAAAAGAAACAATAACGCTTGCGACCCTGCAAGCAACCAAGCAAAGGAGTGGTGGGGATTTAATGGAATATATCAAAAGATTTAAGGACATAGCACTCGACTACTATGATCATTGTGAAGAAAGAACATTGGTGGAAATGTGTATGACAAATATGATCAGGGAGCACAGGGCAGTCCTGGAAAACTTAGAAATCTCCCAGTTTATGCAGTTGTTGCAAAAGCCCAGGAAGATCGCCCAGTCGATGAAACCAAGTTCTGACAAGAGAAATGCTGCGCAGGCTATGGCAGTATCCACTGGTGAACGAAGAAGGAAAATTGATGGAAGGGAACACAATACTCCCCCAACAATACTATGTACCCTAAAGGAGTTAGATGTGCTCCTAGACAAGTAGATAGCAGACGGAGTTTTTAAGCCTAATCAAGTTTTTAGAGAGCCCACAGAAGAAGAGCGGAAGGACCTACACTTCTGTCGTTTGCACAAGTACGTGCAACATCCTATCATAGAATGTTGGGTGCTCTGCAGACTGGTACACCACAGGATCAAAGAAGGAACTCTAGAACTATCTTAGCAGGAAGTTCAAAGAAACCCACTCCCAAACCACAAAAGGAAGGGTGTAGCAGCGGTAGTAATCTGTGCAGATCCAGGAAAAGACAAGGAGGAGAATCCACCCCTACTTACCGTAGCAATTACTACCTTACAGAAGAGCTCCAAATTCAAAATTTTGTTTGACCAATTGGGGCTTATGGCAAAAGAGCGAAAGATAGCCACAGACGCCCTGGTGAGCATTACTTCCAGGACAGGAACATAATGTTTATCAATGGAAGTTACAGATGACAGAGCCCTCGTACAGGAGTCGAGTGAAATCACTTTTAGTAATGAGGATATGGAGGTGGGGTACCCAAACCACAGGAGGCCCCTTTACTTAGCAGCATCCATAAATCAAATCCAAATCAAGAGAGCCTTGGTGGATACAAGTGCTTCTGTAAACCTCATTCCATTAAGCACTTTACAACTGGTAGGAATTTCAAAAAGAAAGATTCAGGGGTGCCCAATGGAAGTGACAGGGTTTGGAGGAAGGGGCGAATACATCACAGGCCACATTCAACTGTGGTTAAAGGTGGGCCCCATAGCTTCCTTAACTCGGTTCCACGTGGTAAATACGGAGGTCTCATATCATGTGCTTTTGGGGAGGCCATGGTTGCACAAACACCGATTAGTCCCATCCACCTATCACCAGTGTGTGAAGGAAAGGTTGAGTGGCAAAATGATATGCATAACAGCAAATCCCTTGCCATTTGAGCAGGTGGAGGCTCATTTAGTAGAAACTATGTTCTATGACCAATAGGCACCATCTGAGGAAAACTAAGTATTAAAACCATGAGGCACCTTCGTACCTAAGTGGGAAGACAACCAAAGTGACCCAGAACCTGATCTAAGGGAGTTGCTATCACGAAAAAAGAAAAGGAAGGAAGCACCTGCCACAGAGCTAGACGACACACCACAATGTGTCAGAGTCCAGTGCCCTGATGGAAAGACTATATACAAATTATTAAGGTGCGCGGGGCCCATGAGTGAGATACAAACGGGCCCCAAACAAAAGCGACAGCACAAGAGCCTAGTGTGTTGCATGGCTCAAGAAAGCTTAGAGGAAGCAAGTAGTAAAGAGAAAGATAAGGAAGTCGTGGCAGAAAAGGATGTATAGGTTGTGGTAGAAGAAAAGTTGGAAGAGATTAACCTAGAGTCCAACTCACAGGAACCAAGGCCAATCTCAATTAGTTCACGGTTGTTAGAAAAGGAAAAGTCAGAATTGATATTGTTGCTGAAGGAATACAAAGATGTCTTCGCATGGAACTATAGTGAAATGCCAGGGCTGGTAGTGCATACGCTGAATGTGGATCCCGAGGCCAGGCTAGTGGCCTAACCTGCCAGGATATTCCACACCAAGATAGAAGGATAAATAGTCAATGAGGTACACAAATTGCTAGCTGAAGAATTCATTAAGCCCATTCAGCACCCGAGCTGGTTATTCAACGTAGTGCCAGTAAAGAACAAGAATGGGCAGGTAAGGTGTTGCATAGATTTTAGAAATCTCAACAAGGTCTGCCCGAAGGACGAATTCCCACTGTCAAAGATGGATTTACTGATAGATTCTGTGGCAAGGAGCGCCACATTTTCATTCATTGACGGATTCAATGGGTACAATCAAATCAGAATGGCGCTAAAGGATGCGAAGAAAACTTCCTTTAGAACACCTATAGGCAACTTTTACTACACAGTGATGCCATTTGGGTTGAAAAAAGCAGGTGCAACTAATCAACAGACAATGACGGCTATATTTCACGACATGATGCATTGGGAACTAGAGGACTATATGGATGACATAGTGGTAAAATCAAAGAAGCGAGAATAACATGTCCAAGTGTTGAGAAAGGTATTTGAGAGATGTAGAACTTTCAAACTAAGAATGAACCCTTTCAAGTGCACGTTTGGAGTGTCCTCAGGGAAATTATTGGGTTTCCTGGTTCACAGCAAAGGACTAGACGTGGATCTGGCCAAAGCTACGGCCATAGCAACCATGAAACCTCCAGCCACAGTAAAGGAATTGAAGAGCTTCTTGGGGAAGGTCTCATATATCCGAAGATTCATCCTTGGATTGGCATCAATTACTTTTAATTTCGGAAAATTACTCAAAAAGGGGCAAAGCTTTAAGTGGGGAGAAGCACAGTAGACGGCCTCCAAAAGGCTACAACAGATTATGATGAAGCTCCCTACTGTGCAAGCCCCAATCCGCAAGAATCCGTTGTTACTCTACCTAGCCACCAACCCGTAGGCCATAGGTTCATTGATTACCCAAGAGGATGGAGGTGGCATTGAGCAACCTGTTTGCTACACCAGTTGTGCTCTAAAAGATACAGAAACTCATTACCCAAGGGCAAAAAGAGCATGCCTGGCTATTGTATATGCCTCGCAAAGGTTATGCCATTATTTCTTGGCTTATGAGGTGTGGCTGATGACTAAGTCCCATGCAATCAAAGCTTTGTTGTGGCAACCGATTCTCTCTGGCAGAATATCTCAGTGGTTGTTACAATTGTCACAGTATGACCTGAAAGTGGGAATGCCCAAGGCAGTAAAAAGCCAGGCTATAGCAGATTTGTTAACATAGTTTCTAGGAGAAGAAGAATTCCCGTTGGATGATGAAGTCCCAGGAGAAGTAGCCATGGCAAAAGAAGTCAGAGAGAAATGGGTAATGAAATTTGATAGGTCTTCTACCACCCAATTAGGAGGAGTGGGAGTAGTTTTGTATCATAAAGAAGACAAGGCTGTGGCACTATCATTCAAATTAGAATTCTCATGTTCGAACAACACGGCAGAATATGAAGCCTATCTAACCAAGCTAGCTACGACCCCCGAAATGGGAATCAAGCATTTAAGAGTAATGGGTGATTCAAACCTAGTGGTCTGCCAGACCAAACGGAGTTTCTCCTTAAAAGAACCTAGCCTAGCCCAGTACAGAGCAATGGCCCAGAAGATGGAGGAAAAATTTTCAACCTTTGAAATAGAACATACTCCAAGGAACAAAAAATGGTTTGTGGATGTGTTGGCCATATTAGGCTTACAAATAATTTTCGAAGGGGATAGCACCAGGATAGAAGTCAACAAGAGGAAAGAGTCTATTATTGAGATGTTGAAGGAAAGGTTCCAAAAGGAACAATGTGAAGGAGATTGGCGGATTCCCATAAGGGAAGCCTTGATGAAAGAAGAAGACACTACAAAATTAAAAGTGCTAAAAGACTACGCCCTGGTAAGAGGAGAATTGTACTGCAGGATGCCAGGAGGAGTCTTGTCCAGATGTGTAGGGCAAGAGGTGGCCCAAAGAAAGTTAAAGAAAGTACATGATAAGACTTGCGAATCTTACGAAGAGGTCAAACTTTATCGCAGACTTCAAAGGGCAGGCTTCTATTGGCTAAGTATGGGTAAAGATGTAGATAAAATCCAAACCCAATGCAAGACTTGCCAACTTGCAGCAGACAGAGAGGAAAGTTACACTGTGTTCGCCAGCGAAGACTTGGGAAGTCCATTCACGCAGTACTTAACAGAAGGTATCCTACCACCAAAGCACAATCAAAGATACAAGCTTAAGAGGTTGGCAACACGTTACTTTTTGCATAATGTAGTCCTTTTCAAGAAAGGGTATGATGGAGATCCCTTAAGGTGTCTGGGTCCCGAGGAAGCAAAAGGGATGATAAAAGAAGTGCACTCAGGAGAGTGTGGGAAACATTAGGGGCAGAAAAAGCTATACAAATGCTTGCTAGAAATGGGTTACTATTGGCCTACCATGAAGAAAGATACAACAGAATTTGTGAAAAAATGCCATAGCTGCCAAGTACAAGCTAACTTGATTCACACTTATCCGCAGAACTTACATAGCATGGTCACCCCATGGCCCTTCCACACTTGGGGGCTTGATTTGGTGGGACCAGTTAACTCACCATCGCATGGATACATTTGGATCCTAGTGGCTACAGAATATTTTACAAAATGGGCAGGGGCAGAGGCAGTGCCACTCCATAAAGCCACAAGAGGAGCAGTAGCAAACTTCATTAAAGAAAACATAATTGTGAGGTTTGGGATACCCCACAAGATTATTAGTGACAATGGCACACCCTTTGTCAACAGTGAAGTAAGAAAGATGCTAGAATTCTACCAATTCAAGCACCATCATTCATCGCCCTATTACTCTCAAGGATATGGGCAAGCAGAGGTGACAAACAACACCCTCATAAAGATCATCAACAAAATGAGACAAGAGTATACAGGAGGATAAGCAATGCATCTGCCAGACGCTCTCTGGGCCTATAGAAATTCACCAAAGTCGCCCACAGGATTTTCACCTTTTTCCTTGGTCTACGGGACAGAGGTAAAGTGCTCAACAGAAGTAATGACTCTTTCTTTGAAAGTTATGCAGATGCGGGAGAAGGAAAAAGAAAATAAGGTCTTTGTGGCAGAAAGGTATGAAGACCTAGAAGGGCTTGATGAAAGGAGGGAAGAAGCCCAAAAGCGCTGTCGCAGATATAGGCAAAGGATGACTGAAGCCTATAGTAGAATGACTAAAGAAAGAGTGTTCACAGAAGGGCAACTCATGTTAAAGGTAGCGGACTATGTTAGGCGAGGTATGGCAGGACCATCTAAGTTTGCGCCAAAATGGGAAGGACCCTTTGTGATAAGAAAGGCACATCCGAGTGGGTTTTATCGTCTAGCCCAGATGGATGGCAAGGACCTGATGGATCCCATCAATGGAAGTGGCTAACGTATTATTATGCTTAAGAAAAAAAAAGGTTATGTAGTTATCCCTTTTATTTAATGAGTTTTATGGTTCCTTTTCCTTCAAGTGACTATGTCACAAGACTAGTTTGTAACGTGCTTTCATGAGTATGTAATGAAAAGTTACGAAGTATTATAAAAGCATTCTATGTCATGGCAATAGCAAAAGCAATAACAAAGTGTAGCATCGTAATTACAAACCCAAACTATGGCAGTCATATCAAATTTGCCAAATAAGTGCTATAGGAAACATAGTGTACTAGATAGGGAATAAGTGAATGCTAGAAAGAAGGCACTCACGACGACCCTCCAAGTCTGCCACTCCTTCCTCAGAGCCTCAATGCGTGTATCAATGGCATCAACAGTAAGCTGAAACCTCCTCATAAAAAAGGCTCAGGCAATCTCACGAAGATGGTCCAGAACGAACTCCACAACAAAGCCCATGCTAACAAGCTCCTGAACCGCAACCCTCCACTGCAAGATCCTCTCGGAAGAAACGGTGTCAACAAAGTTATGCTCAATGTCATTCATCACACTCCCTAGCATCTTCAAAAAGTGCTCTCTCGCAGAACGGCCAAGATGGAATCCTTGCATGAAGTCACCACGGCTACTATAGACCGCCTCCAAATGAAAAGCACAATCCTTGAGAACTCTGAAACCATGGAAGTCTACATAAGGAGGCAGGAGGCCCAGAACCCTAGAAGTTTGCAGGATCAAGGTCATTAACCTCAGGCTGATCAAAACGAACAAAGAAGGCTGCGGCCTCACTCATAGGATTTGGAACTATGGCAGAACTGCTGCCCACCTCAAACTGAAGAGGGGTAGTAGGGAGTGGACCTATCAAGAAAACATAAAGCATAGTGTGAGAAACCATGAGCTAAAAAGGAATGAACTTACAATGAAGAAGTGAAGAAAGAGATGAGGGAAGGAAACACACCAGGACCTGTAAGAGTAAGGGCTGTGGAGATAGCAGGAAATGGTGCCGTGGGAATGGCAGAAATTGATAACGTAGGTACGACAGAAATTGGTGCTGAAAATATGGCAGAAACGGGTGCTACAGGTGTGGCTGGAGAAGTGCTCTATGCATATCTGTGTATGCTACAACTCCTGGCTTCAAAGGTCTCTGCAATAAGAAGAATGGACATGCAAAATAAAGGGAGATTGCAGCAAAGGAGTGACACAGATATATATGTACAAAAAGGAGATAACATGAAAAAAAAAAAAAAAAAAAAAGGGAGGAAGGAATTGAACAAGATAAGTAGACACATAACCATGAATTCGGCTTCATGCTCAGTAGTTTCCTCCTCCTTAAAATCAAAAACCCTCTTCTTCATGGTGGGTTCGTCATCAGGATCCTCAAGAACATCCTCAGATCCCTCAAAGGACAAGTTTGCATCGGGTCCATGTGTAGTGGAGCTTGGGATGGAAGAAGGGGTAACCACCAAAGAGGAGCCATCCTTCACGGCCTGAGATAGAGCCACGAAGGGATCACTGGTAGAGATAACAAGAGGTGCAGTAGGAGAAGTAACCTCGGTCTAAGCAATAACAGGAGGAATGACTACCTCTTAGGGAGTAAGTGTCTCGGCAGGAATGGGAGCAGCCTCACTAACCCTCTCCATATAAGTACCCTCACCTATGTGTACTGACTCAATAGAAAGGATAGGAGCCTCAACAGGAACTCCCTGTGTAGCAGCAGAAAGGGCAAGACTTACAGCCTCAAACATCACATCAGCCCCATCAAAGAAACCTCCCATGGGTGTGCCAATGGAGGCAAAAATCTCCTCAGCCATGGGGTGGTATATGGAGATAGGCTCGGGCTCATCCTGGAAGACAAAAAAAAAAAAAAAAGAAGGGAAGAATGAGGAACAAAGGAATCCATAACTTGTGATGATGCTAAAAGGGAGATGAAACAACCAATGGCATATGGCAAAGGAAAATATGTGCAAAAGAGAAGAAAAAGAAGGAAGAAAGGAAGGAGACAAACCTCAGACTTGGGCTCATCAAGTAATATAGGATGGGTTGCAGGTGCATCCTCCTTATGCTTAGACTGCAAAAGAAAAGAAAGTAGAAGACAAAGATAAAAAGATGAGTTAACAAGTGTATGAGGGTTAATCGTAGGAAAGCTATATATATATATATATAAAAGCAAGATTAGAGATAACATACTTTCCTCTCAGTGGTGGTGGACGCAGGTGGAGGATACGTCTTTCTCTTACTGCCTCGTGTCCTGCTGGAAGGGGGAACATCGGTAGATGGCCGTAAAGCAGTAAACTTAGACTTGCTAGCAGTGGAACGCACGCTAGGATGGGTATGGGCGGAAGGAGGAGGAGTGCTCCTTAAAAATATATTGCCTATGGGAGGGAGGCCATTCTCAAAAGGTATAACTTCTGAGCAAGCCTCAGAAAAATCATCACCCTTTTTGGTGGACTTAGGCTTGGCAGAACCCTTCTTACCTAACACAGGAATGTTTATCACCTTTATTTTCTTCTCCCAACTCGTGGGATAATCACCGGCATGCCATAACCACCCTCTATCCTCAACCCACTCAAAAATGGCAAACCGATTCTGCTTCCTAGCATATGCCAACACAGATTTAGAAGGTAGAAGCAACTGAGGGTTGGCTGAAATGGCCGCACTAAGCTCGTCAGGAGGAATAAGAGAAAAACCATGGCTACATATCAATTCCTGCTCAAATGAAGTCATCACAGCTTGCCAGATCCGTGCATAGCAAGAGTACAAATGCCCTCTCTCTGTGAGCCTGGAATAGTAACCGCAGTGAAACGCTTGCTCCAAAACTCAAAGGCAGCATGCCGCAGGAATGGTCGAATGGAAGTGGGAGACTCCATAAGGGAAGAAAGATCATCAAGAATATCCTGATCTAGCCCGAATTGTCTTCTCACCCTGTTAGTAGGATAGTGCACAAACCTAATGCCCTCGTCAGCCAAATAAGGCAACCAACCAGCGTTGGTGGCTGCCAAGTAAGTAATCCCCCTCTCCTCGAAACCGGTCAATGGGTGGTGGTCCCGGCAGTATCAACAAATGGACCCATAACAGAATCAACACATGTGTAACCTATACCTAAGTTCCTGTATGCTCTCCAAAAAAATCTAACTCCTTTATTAAAAAACTCAACAGTAGGATGATCAATTGGCTTTAAACCAACCCAACGAAAAGCCAACGAAAAGTCAAACTCAAATCTGCCACAAAAATCGGTAATGACTCTCGGACACGACTAATATTTCTCCTTAGCAAAATGGATGAGCCTACACTTCGCCAAGTGCCTAGCACAATGCTCATACAACAAGTGCAGAATAGTACTGTGAACAGAAGTAATGACTATATGGCAAGAGCCTGCCTAATTCTCATCGCTCCGCAAAATGTCTAACTGAACATACAAATGTCCCAAAAACATGGGAGCCAATGGCAGGCTTACCCCAGCAGATATCTTGATGGCTAATCGAAAATATAAAGGCTTCACAGCATAGTGGGGATGAAAGCCAAAGATAAACTTACAAAGCCAGAATGTGATAAAGGCCGCACAACGAGTAGCAACGGAGATCTTAAAGGTGGAACTAACCTAAAATGACAACTTTGCATTGCCACTCATCCTTTTCTTCAACTCGGCCTCCACGGCCTCTTCCTCCAAATGTAGTAAAAGGACTATCAGGCCTCCAGTTAGACTCACTTTGTTAAATGAGATTTATCTAATGGAGTCAGAGGAGCATGATAATGATCCTTTTACTTATCAAGAAGCAATGATTGATAAGGACGTTGAGAATTGGAAAAGGGCCATGGAATCAGAGATGTACTCAATGTATACCAACCAGGTCTAGACCTTAGTAGACAAACCATAAGGTATTAAGCCTATTGGTTGTAAATAGGTTTACAAAAGGAAGATAGAACCTAGTGGTAAGGTGGAGACCTATAAAGCTAGGCTAGTGGCAAAAAGGTATAATCAAAAGGCTGGAATTGATTATGAGGAAACCTTTTCACCAGTAGCCATGCTAAAGTCCATAAGGATTCTATTGTCAATTGTTGCACATTATGATTATGAGATATGGCAAATGGATGTTAAAATAGCTTTCTTGAATGGACACATTCAAGCAGAAATTTTTATGGACCAGCCTGAAGGTTTCATATCTCATGGTCAAGAATCAAAAGTGTGCAAGTTGATGAGATCTATATACGGCCTAAAGCAAGCATCATGCAGTTGGAACATCCGTTTTGATAAGGCAATCAAATCGTTTGGTTTCTCACAAAATATGGATGAACCTTGTGTTTACAAAAAGGTTAGTGGGAGCACTATTACATTTTTAGTTCTTTATGTAGATGACATACTACTCATTGGCAATGATGTAGGAGCAATGCCATCTATAAAAGTATGGTTATCTAGTCACTTTGCAATGAAAGATCTTGGTGAAGCATCCTATATACTCGGAATCAAATTGTTTAGAGACTGAAAGAAAAGGTTATTGGGACTTTCATAGGTCAATTATATTGACAAGATATTGGCTAGGTTTAGCATGCAAGATTCCAAGAAAGGCTTTTCACCTTTTAGACATGGAGTTCATCTCTCTAATCAAATGTGTCCTAAAACACAAGAAGAGAGAGAGAAAATGAGAAATTTTCCTTATGCTTCGGCTATAGGAAGTCTCATGTACGCAATGCTTTGCACTAGGCCAGACATTTGTTATGCAGTGAGCATTATGAGTAGATATCAATCTAATCCAGGTTCTGAGCATTGGACAGCAGTGAAACATATCCTCAAATATTTAAATAGGACCGAACATTATTTCTTGGTGTTTGGTGGTGAGGATCTGATTGTCCAAGGGTATACAGATTCAGATTTTCAATCTGATATTGATGATAGAAAATCAATTTCTGGATTTTTGTTCACTCTTGGCAAGGGAGCAATAAGTTGGAAAAGTTGCAAGCAAGATACTACTACAGACTCTACTACAGAAGTAGAGTATATAGTTGCAAGTGAAGCTGCAAAGGAAGTTGTGTGGATTCTCAAGTTCATTCAAGAACTTGAAGTTGTTCCTTCTATTGAGTCACCCATTACTATCTATTGTGACAATAATGGGGCTATTGCAAATGCAGTAGAACCAAGGGCTCATCAAAGGACAAAACATATTACACGTAAATATCACTTGACACGTGATATCATACATAGAGGTGATGTAGCAATAACAAAGATTGCCTATGCCAATAATGATGCAGATCCACTCACAAAGGCATTGTCTCAAAAGGTGTTTGAGAAACATTTGGAAGCAATGGGTATTAAATACATGTATGATTGGTTTTGAGTGCAAGTGGGAGATTGTTAGAATTATGTGCCCTCAAAAACAATACTATGCATTTTTATTTGATAATAAAATTTTATTTTCACATTCATAATTTTTATAGGTATATTTCATTCTTTAAATGTGGCATGTGATGTCACCTCTGTAGAAAAATCATGTTAATGGTTAAGGAACCAAAGACAGGGAGTAATGATTTTTCATAGATTATTAAATTGTTCTAGGCTGTGGATATTAATTGAATATTACCACTGAAGCCTACACTTGTTGTGCTGCTATATGATAGGATGATTTACTCCATCATTGAGGTAGTGACTTTAAGCAGACAAGTGGGTGTAATGTAACAAGTACATACATTGAATTGGATCCGATCAAGGACACCTTATGGAGTGATCACTGTTAATTAAAAGGTTGTTCTATCACAATTTTTCTATTGTCCTCAAATATGAGGGGTTTGTGTTTATTTATTTATTATGCACATAATTTTGACAATGTCAACTGGTGATGCCAATTTTAAAGGCTATATACAGACATGTTGGGTTATGTGTGTAATGAGTAAAATATATAAATGCTCAACAATGAATCCACCTGTCTCTAAAGAAGATAGTATATTCAGTTGATTTTCATATTGAAGTTGGACTTAAAACAAAACCGGGCGGTGACATTTTTCAAAAATGTTTTTCATATATATAATATTGTATATATATTTAAAGAGTTTTTTAAAGATATTTTGGAGTCCAATAGAAATTATGAAATCAAGAAATTAAGGGTTACATAAGCTAGGGACATGACAATGATATTAATCCAGTCCTAGTGGCTTATAGGAATATAGTATGGTGGAAGGACATAGATATAAAATTGTAAGTAATGGGACCTCATTTGTAATTCTCTAATCTTCAAGGGTCAATCGCAATGTGTTGATGGACATTATTGCAATCTATAGAAGTTCAAATATTTTCTTGATATGGTTGAGAAAATTAAGGAATAATTTTGAAAGAGTTTCAAGATAAGTCAATAACGTTCAAAAAGTTATTGATGAATCCTACAGTTGAAGATTAGGATCCCTAAGGATCCCATGTCCAATCTCTCCCTTGGGTTTTAGAAGTCTAAAATAAAAATAAGATTTTAAAAATATCATATTAGTAATTGGCCATCAGAACTATTGAGTGATACTGCAGTCTTTTGAAAACTCAAAAACAAATAAAGAGAGACGTGAATATCTTGGGAGGCAACACGCTTGGGTTGCTATTTTGTTCTATTTAGAATCCATGGTTGTGTTACAATGATCTTTAAATGAAAATATAAAATTTTGTTTTATATTGCTTCCGCAAAACTATCAGAGCCATCTTTCACAGTTGTAGACACTCGATTTTGCACCCATAATTTAATCTTGGAAGATGATTAGAGTGACCATTCATATACCCAAAAATTTAGAGTTGCATTACATGCATTAATTCATTTGTTACATATCATAAAAATGATCTTGAGATTCTAATGATCATGACAGTATGTCCAATTCCCAAATCAGACTGTCAGATTGAAAGGTATCATGAGATCAAGTTTTCAAGGTCTGCATGCATTGTATAGGGTGGAACCAACCATGCATGATTAATTTAAATTAATTCTAATTGGCTAGACAATTAAAATTAATTAAATAATTTTATAATTGGTTGTTAGTTAGTGTTAAAAATAGAATTGCTTGCATGGAATAAAGTGGATAATCAGATAACAAAGGAATTGTGGATAATCAAGACTTTTTGGGATATTTATCTACAAGATAATCATCACTTTAAAGACCTGAATATCTAGAAAAGGGGTTTAATTTTTAGAACACAGATTAAGAATGCGTCTAAGTGCAAGTCCCAACTCAAAAAACCTCAAAAAAGGAGTCCAAAATGGACCAAAACTCAAACCCGGGTCCGGCACCCAAAAGGGCCATTCCCAAGTGTCGATTGGCACAAATTTGAAGCTCAGCCCGAAGACTCCTGGATTGAGATAAACCTTACCCTTTTCGATTTTTTACAAATAAGGACGCGTCCCAATTCATATCTGATCATTCAGCTAATTTTTTGAAGCATTCCAACCTCTATAAATAGAGGATGCCTCTCAAAATTCAAGACACTTTACACTTTCTAACCCCCCCCCCCCCACCCCCCCTCTTTCTAGCTCTTCTCTTCTTTTCAATTCCCCCTTACGTTAACGACATTCTAGAGGCTTTTGCCTTTGGAATTTCTTTTCTGTAAGCAAAGTATTTTAGGCTTCAAAGAGTTGAATAAATTTCTTTGAATCCTAAAATATTCTTTCACTAAAAGAGAACGCTCATGCAAGAGATATTCTATTTTTTTCTATTCTTCTCTATTAATTTTGGTTGATGATGCATGAATAGGTTTAATATGTTTTATTATTTCTTGTTCTTGATATATAATTACAGTGTTTTGTTTGAAATTTTTCTTTAATATGTTCTTAGATGATTGTTAGTTGTGATTTCTTTCTTAAATCTCAAAATCTGTTAACTATCAAAGATTTCTTTAAACATAAAAACTGATATGTATTTTCATTAAATATAGATCTAATTTTTTTAACACAAAACTGATCTGTATTTTCATTAAATATAGATATGATTTTTTTAACTCTTAAAACTGATCTATATTTTTATTAAATACAGATATGATTTTTTTAATTCTAAAAACTGATCTGTATTTTCATTATATATAGATTTGATTTTTTTAACTCTCAAAACTAATCTGCATTTTCATTAAATACAGATTTGATTTTTGTTACACAATTGCAGATTTTGAAATTTAAAAGAAAGGATTGGAAATTAGGTTGAAGTCTTTTCTTTTTCTTAATATGTGATGCATGCAAAATGAATTTATCTCATGGACGTAAATCCTCTTTCAAAAGTCTTTTTTATTTTATGTCCAACAACAGATTTGATTTTTTTATAAACCAAAAATCATTATTTTTTTACTTTTCAAAACAAATATGATTGTTCTTAATAAAATCACTTTTTTATTTTTTACTTTACACAAAAACAGATCTGATTTTTCTTGATAAAATCACTTTTTTTACTTTACACAAAACAGAACATATTTTTCTTGATAAAATCTTTCATTCTTTTTCTTTTATAAAAACAGATCTGATTTTTTTTTTTTACAAACCAAGTCTTATTCTTTTTTACCCTCAAAACAGAACTATTTTTTCCTTTAAAAAGAAGAGATATTCATGAGGTAAATTTATTTAGATTAATTCTTGTCAAGTTTTTGTCATGTGTATTCAACATATCATTCAACATTATGCAAAAAATGGTATATTGGTCGTTAGAGTCTAGAAGACCACTCTATCTGGGTGGAATGGGTGGCTAACACCTTCCCATTCCGTATCCTAGCCCCCTAACTTAGGATTTTTGGATAGGTAGATTAGTGTCTTGTTTTTTTAGTTTTGGTAGATTGTAACTAGAATCAAAGCTTTGTATTCTTTTGCATAGATTGTAACTAGAACCCAAAGCCTTGTAAGGTTTAATTTACCAAAATTGTACTATTCTCTATTCAATCAATGACACTTAAAGTATTCTAAATATGTATTTTGTATTTAGTTTTTTTTTTCTTTTTTTTTTTGTATAAAAAAATAAGTGGCAACTCCACAGTACTTACCCAAAAAGAGAAGTGTCCTTCAAAGCACCCAAATCTCTTTTTTGAGAGCACCCCAAAGTTTTGCGATCTCCCACAATAGCCTGGGAGAGGGCAACAAAAAGATCACTAGCGGAGATGACAAGAGGGGTAGCAGGAGAAACAATCCCAGTATGAGATGCACCTGTAGGAGTGACCTCCTTCTGAGGAGTAGGAATCTCAGTAGGAATAGGAACAAACTCACAAACCCACTCGGTCTAGGTACTCTCCTCAACAGGAATAGGCTTAAGTGGATGAATCGGAACCTCAACAGGAGCCCCTTATTCAGCAACAAAAGTAGAGGCCATGGCCTCAACCATGATATCCGCCTCACTAAAGAAGCCCTCTATGGACATGCCTATAGCAGTAGAAAGGAGCTCAGGATCAACCTTTTAAAAAAATTAAAAATTTTTTTTAAAAAAAAAAAGGAAAAGAAGAAGAAGAAAAGGAAGGAAGAGGGCAGGTATTAATACAAAAGGAAGGAATAAATAAACATGCAAAAGAGAGAAAAAAAAAAAAAAAAGCACACATCAACACGTGGCAACGCAAATGCATGCAAGGGAAAAGAATGTATCTCAAACTTGGGCTCGTCAAGCAATATGGGGTGAGTGGTAGAAGTGTCCTCCTTGTGCTTAGACTGCCAAGGAAGAAAAAAAAAAAAGGAAGGCAGAGAGATGAATGAGTATACATGTGGAGTTAGCCGCATGGAAGTCCCATAAATAAGTAAAATAAAGAAAGAGGTGAAGTTTAGAGATAATATACTCTCCTCTCGGTAGTGGCAAATGGGGGTGGTGGGGATGTCTTTCTCTTGCTGCCACGAGTCCTGATAGAAGGAGGAGCGTCCGTGGTCGACCTTGGAGCCGAGGGCTTGCGCTTGCTTGCAATAAAGCGCCTACTGGAATAGGTAAAGGCAGAAGGAAGAGAAGAGCTCTCAAGAACTATGTTGCCAATAAGGGGAAGGTCACCTTCATAAGGAATGATGTCAAAACAAGTCTCAGAAGAATCATCCCTTCTCTTGGCAGATTTGGGCTTAGCGGTCCGAGACACTGAGCCCTTCTTCACAAGCGCAGGAAGGTTCAACACCCTCACCTTCTTCTCCCAACCTGCAGGATACTCACCAGCATATAGATACCACCCTTTCTCCTTCTCTTTCTACTCAAATATTGCGAACTTGCTCTGTTTCCTAGCATATGCCACCATGAACTTGATAGGAAGTAACAACCGTAGGTTGGTAGAAATAATAGCACGAAGACCTTCGGGAGGAATAAGAGAAAACCCACGGCCACCCAACAACTCCTGCCCAAAGGAAGTCATCACGACCTGCCAATACCCATGCATTGCAAATGTGCAAAGACCCTCTCTCTGTGAACCCGTAATTGTGATAGCCATGAAGTGCTTGCTCCAAAACTCAAAAGCACTAGGATGTAGAAATGGTTGAATGGAAGTAATGGACTCTAGAATGGTAGTGAAAATCATCAGGTATGTCCTGATCCAACCTAAATTGTCTCCTCACTCTATTGGCAGAATAGTGCACAAAGCGGATGCCCTCATCAGTAAGGTAAGGCAACCACCCAGCATTAGTGGCTGCTAAATATGTAACTTCCCTCTCATAAAAGGCAGTCAATGGGGTGGTGGTCCCAGTAGTGTCTGTAAAGGGGCCCATAACCGAATCAGCACACGTGAAGCCAATGCCTAAGTTTATGTACGCCCTCCAACAAAAGCCAACTCCTTTATCAAAGAACTTAATGGCAAATGCCCAAACAGCTTCAAACCAACCTAGTGGTAAGCCGATAGAAAATTAGATACTAAATGACCACATAAAACAGTAATAACTTTCAGACAAGAACGATACTTCTCTTTGGCAAAACGGACAGACTTGCACTTAGCCAAATGCCTGGCACAACACTCCCACAGCAGATGTTGCAATATGGTACTGTGGGCAGAAGTAGTAACTACGTGGCAGGAGCCTGCCTGCCTCTTATCACTCTGCAAAATATCCAACTACACATACAAATGACCCAAAAACATAGGGACCAAAGGCAAACTCACCCCAGCAGAAATCTTTATGGCTAAGCAAAAGTAAAAAATTTTTACAACATAATAAGCGTGAGAGCCAAAGATAAACTTACAAAGCCAGAACGCAACAAAGGCCGCATGACAGACAACATCAGAAGCCTTGAAGAAAGCCCCAACCCAATGCGACAACTTCGCGTTGCCACTCATCCCTTTCCTCAACTCGGCCTCCACGGCCTCCTCCTCAATGGAAAGTTCAATGTTACTCAGGTCCGCATCACCAAGGATAGGCAACCGTAGTTGGTTTGCCACCTCCTCCAAGGTCATGGTGATATCACCGTAAGAAAGAAAGAAGGTATGGGTAGCGCTGCACCATCAGCGAACCAAATGGCAGAGATTAAACAAATCCCTATAGTTGGACAAGCAACGGGACAAAACAATGGCCTTTAACACACCAGCCTGCTGCAACACCGCCATGAAACCCATGTCGGACAACTCTTTATCTACCCACTCCTTCCAACCCAAAGAGGTACCCGAACCAAATTCGAAGAGAATAGGCACGAGAAGCGATGTCCCTTGGTGTATATCAAGATCAAGAATAGAGGAAGCCAAAGGGGCCCAAGACACCTCCATATCATGGCAGCAAATGGAAAGCCACACACGGCCGGGTAGTGGAGGCAAATAATCATCTGGCACCACAGGAAAGTGAATGTAGGTATTGTACCACGAATTGATGAGGGGAAGGCACTCACTATTTGGGTCGCGACCCCCTTCCTCCTCCTCGAAACGATCCGATTTGGAGAAGGGAACCTTTTTGCCCATGGTCTTGGCAGGAGGATCATCAACAGTAACATCTTTCCCCTTACAACAGGAAGAACCTTCATCTTTTGCCTGCAACATGACGGGTATTTGAATGAGGAAGATTGATGGTGAGGTTTTCAGAAAGAAGACACGGTGAAGAGAAAGAATGAGAAATTTTTTTTGAATGAATGATGGGAAAGGGAATAGTTTAAGTACTAATGACAATAAAGGTGATGTGAAAGGATGCAATGGGTTAGCCATTAAAAGAAGCATCGTATTAATGAAGTAGGGGCTGTGTTTCAAAATAACTGCTAAACTAGGAAATTCAAAGAGGCAATACTATTCACGACAAGAAAGAAAATAAGGCGGGGCCTACTATTCAAAAAACCTGCTAAAAAAAGGGGGAGAAAAAGGAGAAAGGAAACTTCTTTTTTATTCGCATATGAACCGCAGGAGCAATTCATATGCTCAGGGGGCTGAATGTTGATGCCCATTTAGACAAAAGGGCCCAATGGCAAAAGAAGCCCAACAATATGAAAAAGGAAAGTAGTAAAGTAAAGAGCATTGAGCTAGAATGACAGGAATAATGGTCAACAAGCCCACAAGATAATAAGTGGCCTCAAAGAAAGTAAAACGAGCTGAGGAAGCTCCAAAGGATGAGGTAGTAAGCCCATGGGAATTATAAGAAATAGAAAGAAAGCAAAAAAGGGCCGGAGGAGCCCAAAGCAAGTAAGTAGTAAATGGGAATGGTTCAAAGGCCAATAAGCCCAAAGGCAAAGGATGTGGTAAATGGGTCAAGGAAGCCCAAAGGATTTAGCAAAAGCCCATGGTAATGTAAAAGGTAGGAAAGAATGAAATAGGCCAAGGATGCCCAAAGAATAAAATGGGCCGAGGAAGCCCGAGGCGTTGAATGGACTGGCCTACCGGGAATACTGGGTAGTAAAGACTAAAAGAATGAGTACTATGAGAAATTAGTACGGCAAACACTACAACCCGCAAGCCCAGAAGAAATAACAAGGCAAAAAGAGATGAATGATATCATAGCAAGAACAATGTAGTGGTATGGCAAGAGCATGAGCCAGCCCAAGAACAAAGGGTAAAAAAAAGGGTACATGGGCCAAATTAAGAAGAGAAAGCCCACACCCAAGCAGTTCCCATCCCGAAGAAGAAATGAGATGCAGAGAATGAAGACCCAAGAACTCATTTATGCCGCAAGAGTTAAACAAATACCAGAGCGTGTAACAAGATCAAATAAGCTTGAAGACAATGGCAAACATGTGAGAGCCAGAAAAGCAATGGACTCATATGGAAGTGGGGCATGCACACAAGGCTTAGACATTGTTTACTTGTACCCAACCAATACAGGAGAGGTGGGCCGCAAGTCAGAGGTAAGAGAGGGTGTGGTTTGGCGGTAGAGAGAAGGGGGAGCCTATTTTAGGGTTCCCGCTCAAGTTCTATTGGGAGAAATTTCCTGCTGGGATGGCATCTCATTCAAAAGTGGTAAATATAAGCTGGAGCCACTAAATGCATGCTATAGGGGTTGGTAAGGGAGAGGATTAACCCTTATCTGGATGGAAACACCAAAGGAGAGTAAAAAACAAAAGAAAACTACTTTTATCTAGGAATGAGGTGTGGCACAACCAACACAGTATAAAGGTGGTGACTGGGCAGCCGGCAAACCAGTGGGCAGTCCTGCAAGGACACCCACAACAAGCCAAAACGATTAAAGGGGTAAAAGTGGTAAATCTAATCACGGCAGGCAGTATAAAAAGGCCATAGACGTGCATAGTACAACAACAACAACAAAAGGAGAATAAAAAAAGAAAGAAAAATAGAAAAGCAAGAGTAATGAAAAAAAGTATGAGTAATAGGAGTAAAAGCATGCATCAGTAGGCTACCCAGTTTTTTCCCTCTCAATAGCCCACTCTCTAACAAGTCAAGACTTTAAGACTAAGTCATCTAGGTCTATTTTCCAAAGTGAGTAACTTCTACAGCAGGATCCCCCTTTGAGGTTACCCATATTAGAGATTGGTTCCCTTTTAAACTTGAATCTATTAAAGGGTCAAGTTCATTCCTTTAGCAAACTACTCCTCTTTTCCTTTGCCATGGTTAAGTAATGATTAACATAACACCTTATTATTAACCTATTCCTGCCATAATCGCGTACTAATACTTCTTCCTTTGTGAAACTATTCACGTATTTTTGTTGTTAACAAAGAAAGATAATTTAGTTAAAGTGTTTTAGCTATCCTGTTGTATTGTATTTTCTTGCTATAACACTTGTAACAATTATTCCTATCGTGGGCATGTGAACACACTCAAGATTCTTGTCAGGACGCATCAACACAAGGAGTATCCAACTTGTGCACAACCTGGCCTAAGTTGCATCTCAATTAGGCCAGTCCCGACTCTCCTACCCCAAAATCATAGGATCGTAGTACACCAGGAGCAATCAACCCAAGACGTAAAAAAGGCCCACCACACCATTTAAATTTAGAATGGCAACTAGGGTATAAGTATCTTATTTTAAAAGTAGATTCAAAGTTTGTTTATTAATGGCTAACAACCTGGTGCATTGGCATAGAATATTTCTGTTTTGATTTAACACTTTGTTAGCACGTAGTTGGATTGTCCATCCTACTCTAATGCCAACAGATGTGCAAATGGACTAGCAAAGATCGGACAAGAGCAAACAAGCAGTATAGAAGAATTTGATAGGTGCCCATCTTTTGTTTAACTGTTTTGTATGGGATTTGATGAAAATGAGCAAAGAGGGGATGAGAGCAAATGAGCAGCGTAGAAGAATTTGATAAATGCCCATCTTCTTCTTATTTTTCTTTTTCT
This sequence comes from Quercus berberidifolia, assembly GCA_028535905.1. Taxonomy (NCBI): domain Eukaryota; kingdom Viridiplantae; phylum Streptophyta; class Magnoliopsida; order Fagales; family Fagaceae; genus Quercus; species Quercus berberidifolia. Next base: position 58,388,462 of record JAPQVW010000003.1, read on the forward strand.
TTCTTTTTTTATTTTTATTTTTTTAATAGGAATAGATGCCCATCTTTTGTTTAACTGTTTTGAATGAGATTTGATGAAAATGGGAACACGTAGGGTTTGTTTGGTTTGGTGGATTTTAGGGAGGATGGGAAAAAAAAATGGGCTAAAATGTTTTCTCCCCAAAATAGGGAGAAAATTGGGTAGGGATGCACATAGGCAGAAATGTTGCTTTTCTTTTTTCTTTTTTTCTATGGTAGTAATGTTGCCTCTTTTTTTCTTTTCTTTTTTCTTTTGATTTTCTAGGGCTTGGGCATGATAGTTGCCTCTCCTTTTTTTTTTTTTTTTTTTCCTTTTGATTTTCTAGGGCTTGGGCATGATAATTGCTTTTTTTTTTTTTAACTAGAATTTTTTTTTGACATAATTTTTATTTTATTAATAAATTTGGGTGATTGCTATTTTTTTTTTTATAGTTATTTGTCACTTTTTAGTTTTAATTGGGCATCATTCTTTAATAAGGGTATATGAGTAAATTTATTCAAACTCATTTTTTCCATCCCTTCATTTTTCCACTCCCAACTAAACAAAAATGAGAGAAATTAAAATATTTTCTACCTTCCCACTTTTCCATCCTCCCACCATTTTCTATCTTTTTGTTAGGACATATGTGAATCATGTTAGGAACATATGTCAATATAGAATTGGTTAATCCTTTGACAAAACGCATTTTACTTATAATTGGGTAAATTTGGGATTTGTTTAATGTTTTAAGGAACAAGGTTTCAAGTTCAAGTGTTAAAGCCATGCAAGTCTGTCGAGGTTTAAAAAGCTGTTTCAGCCCGAGGCTTGATAGCTACTCGATAGATAGGATATCTATCGAGGTTTATGAAAATCAGTTTTTCAAATCTGATTTTACTACAATCCGTGAATAGATGTTTGGGCTTTCTTTTCTCACAAACCTAAACATATATAAGGATTGTTTTAAGGGCCGTCACAGCTGATGGAAACTCAATGCAAAAGTTTTTCACAAGCATGTTGTGAACATGAGACATATGCCCTAGTTCATCTTTCTATTCAAGAAGTTGCTGTGTTTGTACACCGTAGGATTTTGTAACCAAGGAACTTCATGATCTTCGTCGTGTTGATGAACTGAATAAATTTGCAGCCAACACCCTTCTCAAGTTGGTGAGTAAGTGAAGTACTGAGATCTGTGCATCGATTGGTTAGTCATGTACTGGGAGCCGTGCATTAAAAGGAGAGATTGTCACAACAAGTCCAATTGGGTACTGGGGTAAGAATTCAACTATAGGTTGGTATAAGGTATTGGGATTCCTTTACTTGTAACCGCTTGTTTTGATAATAGTAGATTATTGGGAATGATGACCTTAAAATCACCCGATGGGGTTTTTGCCATGTAGGTTTTCTCCATTCGTAAACAAATCACCATGTCAATTTATTTTCCACTACACTTTAACTTAGTTGGTGATTTGATTGTGCCACCATGCGTATTGCATGCTAATTGAATTAATTAATTAACTTGAATAATTAATTTGTTAATTCATCACAAGAGATCAATACATTCTTGGCATATCAAGTGGTATCAAAGCAGGCACACTCTAATTAGATTTTAATATTTGCTATGTGATCCATTGACCCCTGATTGTCATGGATAGAGGACAGTTTCTTATTATACCTCCTTTATTTGATGGCACTAACTATGCTTACTAGAAAGTACGCATGAGAGCTTTCTTGCAGTCTTTAGATGAGAAAGTGTGGCAAGCTATGGAGATAGGCTGGACCAAGCCTACGGAAGCGCCAGCCGATTAGGATAATGCTAAGATCAAGGCTACAAACTTCAATAGCAGAGCATTGAATGCGTTATTTAGTGCAGTCACGAATGAGGAATTTAAGAAGATATCCTCTACTGAAATTGCAAAGGAAGCATGGACCATCCTCCTGACAACCTATGAAGGAACCAAGGCTGTCAAGGATTCAAAGCTTCAGAGGCTTACCATGAGCTTTGAAGAGATTAAGATGGAGGAGGATGAGTCATTCGATGAGTTCTATGCCAAGCTCAAAGGCATAGTGAACTCAGCCTTTAATCTTGGGGAAACCATTCTCGAACCCAAGATTGTTAGAAAGGTGCTTAGATCTCTACACGAGTGATTTCATGCCAAAATCACCACGATTGAGGAATCAAAGGATATTGACAAAATTCCTTTGACATAGTTAGTTGGCAATCTTCGAACCTATGAGTTGGGTTTGACAAGGATTAGGAAATCTAGTAAGGGAAAGAGCATGGCATTGAAGGCCAAGAGCAGTGACACTGATAAGTCTTTAGGCGATGAAGATTCTAAGATGAAATCTTATATCACTCGACAATTCAAAAAGTTTATGAAGAATGCCAATGCTAAAGGATTTGACAATGACCGCAAGCAGTCTAGCTCATCTCAATTCAAAAACCAAGACAAAGGAAAGAAGAATGTTAGGGATGGCGGTCAGTACACTGTTCCTTCAGGACCAAAATGCTTTGGATGTCAAGGCTTCAAACACATGAAACAAGAATGCCCTACGTATCTCAAGACCATTGGGAAAAGTAAGGCACTTGCTACTTCTTTGAGCGACACCGAGCCTGAAGATGATTCCGACAATGAGGATGACGGAATCCTAAATGCCTTCACTGCCACTGTAAATCCTACTGAAGGGATTGTTGAAGATGTGGATGATGAAGAAGACTTGGTGGACTCTAAGTTCGAGAAAATGGATGATCAAGATGATATCCATACAGCCTATGAAAAGTTGTATAAGGTTTCTGAGAAGCATGAGAAACTATATAGGCTAGCCACCAAGAAGCTGAGTGATTTGGAACTTGATCGAGAAGAGCTTTCCACGAAATTTGATGAAGCCAATCAAATCATTGGAGCACTGAGATTTGTGAATAATTTCTTGGTTGAGAAGACCAAGAAGCTTAATGAGATGCTCAGTCTTCAGAATTCTGCTTTTGATCGAACCGGTTTAGGGTATGATTTCTCTTCTCCTAGTATTGCTTCTACTAGTACTACTTTTTTTGTTTCTCCTACTAACAATGCTGAATCTAAGAACATTAATGTAAAAATGTGTTAGCTAGTGAGAACATAAACCGAAGAAGCAACATCTTAGGAGCACCCCCTAAGCTTGATAAGAAAGAGATTAAGAACCCTTGGGCTAAGAAAGGAAACTCTCAAAAGCCTAAATAGAAGAAGCAGCATCTCTGTCATCACAGTGGAGCAACTAGACATACTCGACCTAATTGCCATAAGTGGTTAAACACTCAAAAGAGCAACAGTATGATCTCATCGGGAAACCAAAATCAGTTTCCATCCTCTTTTGCTCCTTTTAGAGATCTACTCAAAACCTTCATGCTCCTTTTGAACTTGAACGACTTCAATTCTTCCCCCTCACCGCCGGATCATGGGTTTGCAAAACAGAAAGGTTCTTCCTAGGTGTGGAAGGAAAAAGGCTCCAAGTGATTTTGTCACTTTTTCTCTCTCCCCCCTTCTTGTTTTTGATTTTGCATTAATTGTGTGTTTTGCTTTCTTGTTTTAAGTTAGTCTGGTTTTATACTTTGCTTTGCTTAACATGTTTTTGTTTATTTAGTTTTCAGTTTTGCTTTTTTTTTTTTTCATATAAAAAAAAATTTTGAAAAATCAGAAAAATACAAAAACAATGTGTGTTTTGTGCATATTGGTACTTGTGTACCTTGAATGGCCATTAAAACAAAGTTTTCTAAACTTTGTATCTTTTATAATTTAGATGAGCATCTCTATGCACAACTAAGCAAGTGAGCTTTGTGGCTCGTGTTTGTGATGAGTAAGATTAAGTAATCTCTTGTACTTAACACTTGTATCACTATTTTTGATGGGAAGGACTAGAAAATCCTAAGAGAAAGGCATAAATAACCATCTCACCATTGTTGCCCGCCACTCATGGAATGACATCTGTATGTTTCAGCATAGCAAAAGTGCAATGCCAAAAGCTTAACATATTTGGATATTTCTTTTCTCTCTCTTATATGCCCATACATGATATGCTTATTAAAATAATAGAATGCAAAGAAAAGAAAAATCAAAAAGAATCAAAATGCTTTATATATGATTGCAAACGTGTCTTTTAGGAGATGTGGGAATTATAGGATGTACCTCAAAGGTGATAGTCACTATCAAACAGTTATGATTGTGTGTGAGTTAAAGTGATTTTCTCATATCTCAAATCATCATAACATGTAGACACTCATACAATCTTGTGATATTTTTCACACACAACGCGCAATATTCTTTGCTACTTTTGAAACATGTGCAAGTACAATGTGATTTGGACATCATAAGGAATACATATATTAATGTATGCTCACTAAACTGTCTTAACTTGTTTTTGAAATATAAAATTGGTTAGACTTGTTTAGTGTGGGTGTGTGTGTGTTTTGGATCTATGTGCTTGACGTTTTTCTTGTTAAGAGATGCTATTGAGAGCTTAAAATGTTGTTTGGATCTTTGGTTGTGAAGCATGCTTGATTGCATTCCTATCTGTGTTTTTCTCTTCTTGAAAAACTGTTTTTAAGCAATCTTGACAGCTGTTCAACATCTCTCGATAATTAGGCTATCTATCGAGCCCTTTCAGTTTTATTTTATCGCATTCTCAATAGCTTCTTGATAGCTACTCAATCCATCGAGGAACTTTCTGGATGCTCGATAGCTTCTCGATCCATCGAGCCCCTTTTGCTGTGGACACCTCTCGACAAATAATTCACACATTTCAAAGCTCGACACCTCTCAACACCTCTCGATCCATCGAGCTTTATGTTTTTCTTTATATAGGGTCCGTGCAAATTTTCTTCATTTCTCCTCGATCTCTCTCGATAGTTTTCATCTTCTCATCTTCCCAAACCTCTCTCTCATACACCAAACCTCTAACCCAAGTGTTTTTCGGTCTTAAAGAGCATTTTCTTCCTTTGGTATGTCTCTTTTTCATTCATTCATCATGCATTCTGACCTAACTTTTGGGGTTTTTCAAAATTGATGAAGTTTTGGTGAAATTTTTGGGTTGGGTTATGTTTAAATGATCCTAAATGTTCATGCATTGCATCACATTTGCATTATAACTATATTTTCATGCATTATAGATGTGTGATATATATATGTTGAATGACTGTGTGTTGTTAAGTTTGGATTGGGCTGAGCCCATGATGTATTTAAGTTTGCATGTTACATGTTCATGCATTTTTCATGTATATGTACCTTCAATTCCTTATATTCTTATATATTGATGTTGTTTGGTGCTTTTCTATGTGTTTCTCTCTCTCTCTCTCTCTCTTATGTTAGCTTGCTCTATGGCACCTAAATGCAAATTTACTCCGTCCCGGAACTCTCTTCGTTCCGGGGCATCCTCTTCTTCTCCCTCTAACCCCACTCCTTCTCATGTGCGGTTCCATGATGATAAAGCCCGTAAGGACCTTTCGGAGAACTTCTCTCGATGAGGCATTCATTTGGAAAGCCAAGTCATTCTATCAAATTTTTCCAATACTGACCTTCCTACTGTCATCTACAGTCGGGGTTGGGAGTCACTATGTGGCATCCCAGTCACATGCCCCTCAGTGATCATACAGGAGTTTTACTGCAACATGCATGGAGTTGATACTTCAGTACCTTAGTTTGTCACTCGCGTTCCTAGTACACGCACAGTAGTTACTCCAGATCTTATATCCGAGATACTACATGTTCCTAGGGTAGCGCATCTTGACTACCGTGGTTGCGATCGTCTTAAGACTATGTCTAAAGACGAACTCTCATCTCTCTTTTGTGAGACACCTTCATTTTGGGATGACCGTCAAAACACCCCTTGCTCGGGCTTTGCAAAAGGTCCAAGATTCCTTAACATGGTGATGACATTCATTCTTCATCCTTTGTCTCACTATAACTCCATCACATAGTCTCGTGCTCGATTTTTGTTATCCCTCTTAAAGGACATTTCTATTGACTTCCCTTTTCACTTTATTCTATCCCTTATAAAAATCTATAGGGATACGGCGACCTATGATAAGCCCATTTTTCCTTCGGCTATCATGCAGATCCTTCGCCATTTTTCCATCTTCTATCCAGAGTCTACACATTTCTCTGTTATGTGTGCCATAGACGCTGCTACCGTACGACGGAGTGAGGCCTGGCTTCGACTAAGGCAGCCGTAGATCGAGACGGTGACTCCTCCAGCTTCTTTCGCTCCTTCCACATCCGAACCTTCTTCATCAACGAGTGGTGTGACCCTTGAGGCGGTCATGGCGCAGCTACAGCGCATGGATGCTCACCTTGACACATTTAGTGATGAATTGTGTTAGGTGAACACTTGTGTCAGCCGTATTGCTCAACGACAGGCTCACCTTGATGGCTTCGTAGAGTCTCCCTCTCCTTCTCTAGAGGCATTTGAGGACGAGGATGATGATGGTGACTTCGACGACGATGATGATGATAAGGATGAGGATGAGGATGCTAGCTCTCCCAATGATGATGAGATGTCTACTTGATGTACTTACCCTTTGTCACTCGTGACAAAAAGGGGGGAGTAGTTTTGATATGAAAGTAGTCATATACATAGAGGGAGAGTTAGCATAGGATATTTTTGTTAAGGGGAGTGTCTATATTTTTTTGAGGGATGTAGTGAGGGCTTATGTTTTTCTTTTCTTTTCTTCTTTTAGAGATATATTGTTCTTACATTGTGATAGCAAACCTTGTACTTATGATGTTATATATATGATGAGGTTGTTATTACAGTTCTTTCACCTATCTTTACATGTTTTGTTTCTTTTCTCTCTTTATGCACATGATTCTTATTAATTGTATGCAATCTTTTATATTTCTATTTCACACTATCGTGATGAGTTTTGTTTAAAGTGTTTCAGAAATACAAGTTGTCAAAGTCTTCTTGCCATAAACTCTCTTCTTGCAAATTTTTTTGAGAGTTTTTGTTAGGATAGATTTTGTTGTATTCAACAAGTGAGTATGCGTTGAGTGATTTATGACTTCTCTCATATGTTCATCTGTTTGTTATGGTTTTGTCACGGATTACAAAGGGGGAGATTGTTAAGACATATGTGAATCATGTTAGGAATATATGTCAATATAAAATTGGCTAATCCTTTGGCAAAAAGCACTTTACTTGTAATTGGGTAGATCTAGGATGTGTTTAATACTTCAAGGAATAAGGTTTCAAGTTCAAATGTTAAAGCCATGCAAGTCTGTCAAAAAAAAAAAAAAAAAAAAAAAAAAAAACAAGTGAAGAAGTGCAGGATTTTAAAACTCGACAGCTAATATTTATCGAGGTTTAAAAAACTATTTCAGCCCGAGACTCAACAATTGCTCGATAGATAGGGTATCTGTCGAGGTTTATGAAAATTAATTTTTCAAATCTAATTTCACTCCAATCTGTGAATAGATGTCTGAGTTTTCTTTTCTCACAACCCTAAACATATATAAGGATTGTTTTAAGGGCCGTCACAGCTGATGAAAACTCAATGCAAAAGTTTTTCACAAGCATATTGTGAACCGAAGACATATGCCCTAGTTCATCTTTCTATTCAAGAAGTTGCTGTGTTTGTACACCATAGGGTTTTGTAACCAATGAGTTTCGTGATCTTCATCGTGTTGATGAACTGAAGAACTTTGCAGCCAACATCCTTCTCAAGTTGGTGAGTAAATCGCGTACTGGGATCTGTACATCGATTGGTTAGTCACGTACTGAGAGCCGTGCATTAAAAGGAGAGATTGGCATTACAGAACAAGTCCAATTGGGTATTGGGGTAAGAGTTCAATTATAAGTTGGTATAAGGTACTAGGATTCCTTTACTTGTAACCGTTTGTTGTGATAATAGTGGATTCTCGGGAGTGGTGAACTTAAAATCACCCGGTGGGGTTTTTGTCATGTCGGTTTTCCCCATTTGTAAACAAATCACTATATCAATTTATTTTCCAGTGCACTTTAACTTAATTGGTGATTTGTTTGTGCTAACACGCGTATTGCATGCTAATTGAATTAATTAACTTGGCTAATTAATTTGTTAATTCATCACAAGGGGTCAATACATTCTTGGCCTATCACTTTCCACTTTTTAACCCCTCCAACCAACGGACTCTTAGGTTGTATTCCGTGATGGGTTCTAGTTAACTCAATTGGTAAAATCTCTAATTGTTGAATAAAAGAACTGGGGTTCAATTTCTACCTATACCAAAAACTTATTGATGTCTTAGTTTGATCATAAAGAACTATCATAAAAAACAAACGCCATAAGTTAAAACTCTATAATAAAAAAAATTTAATTACGTTCCTTGGACTGGTAATTTTGTATAGAAGCTCTTATAAATATAAGTAATACCCCATTTTCTACCCCCGTAAATAAATAAATAAGTAATTCTCCGTGTATGGGATTGAGCCTTCAGGGCTTAGGCTTAGTGATCGAAAAGTACATAGAGTCTGCACTACGCAGAAACTAGCATTTCTGTGAAGAAGATGAGGTGGAATGGAGAGTGTAAGGTTAACAGTTTATTGGAAGAAGAGAAAACGTGTGATTAAGAGGGTGTAACTGTGGGAATCCATATAACAGCAACCAAGCTGTTTCAAAGAAAGAAAGAAAAAATAAATAAATAAAGTGCAGGAGTAATCCTCCCTTTTTATATGTAGTTATAGGTTTTGATGAGCAGAGTGGAGCAAATGTCATTGCTTGGTAAGTTTTGGAATGGGCTGCTAAATTCAATTCTTATCACAAAATCTTTGGCAAACTCAATTTATTCTCTAAAGACCACCTTGTTTTCGACAAATTCTCACTCCATGTTATGGTTACCATCTTTACCATACAATATGCTATAGACATTATCTTCCCAGCTGTCTGATCCATTACCTTAATCTGAAAAACCACTATTTTAGGGAAGAAAAAGTTGAAGTGGCAAAATCTGAGATAAATTACCACAATATGTAACAAATCAGATGCTTTATTTAGTTACAAGTCATAATAGCACATAGATTCTTCTGTTTTACATGGAGCTAGAAGAATTTCGTCATTGTCAGGCAGCCACAGCCTATTTCTGCTGAGACTTGAGTTCCTTCACCCTCTCTTCAGTAGCCTTCAATGCTTTCCCGTAAATGCTTATTAACTGAAAATGATTGAAATTTAGAACTTCAGGATTTAACGAACAAGAGGCTCCAAACAACACCAAAGCCCCCCCCCCCCCCCCCCAAATCATAGTTGATAGCGGTAAAATTAGCATTTCTCCTAAAATAATGATGCACTTTATACAAACTCTCAAGAAGAAGAATTTGCAATAATGCTACAAACCCAACAAATTTCACAATGTTGTTCACAACATTTGATGCAATAGATTGTGATTAGTGCTACATCACTATCACTATGATATTATTTTTATTGTACACCAATCACAACCTACCTTAGCATTTATGAAAAAAAAAATTGTGAAATTTGTTGAGTATATAGACTTGTTATTGAATATGCATTTTACATAATCCATAGATGAATTTTCCTTTTTTTTTCATCTATGGAAATCTTTATTAATCGCCAATTTCTACAAGTCTAATGTAAGAAAACAGGCAATATGTGTCGCAATGCAATGTCTACTCAGCAACTGCAATATATATATATATATATATATATATAAAATTAAAAAGTGAAAAGTATAGTTGTTTAGAAAAACTTCAGCAATATTATTGGAATTCCAAGATGCACTAGAAGCATGGCTCATAACCTACCCAGTGCTTCTGATTGTAATGCTACTGAATTCTAAAATATGGACTGTTGAGATGAATACAAAAATCTAAAAAATGAATTCTAAAATATCTTGGCTCTACTCTCGCATCACTATGGACTGTTGAGCCAGAAATATGTGGATAAATGTCACTAGTATATCTGCATATACAAGTCATGACCCACCACTTGGAGGAACATTAAGGATAATTATATGACCAAGAAGTGTAAGGTTGAATTTATTCAACCATCTAATTGGCTTTATTCCGTGCCAAATTTGCTTGTAATTCAGCATTTAGTAACCCAGTATTTAGGTGGGTTTAATGTAAGGGTAGTGAGTGAGATAGAGTGAAGATTGCTCAAGAGTGTGCAAGAAAACAGAGACTCGCGGCTGGGACTCGCGGGTGACTCGCGGCTGCAAGCCACTAGATGCAGCACACGTGCCAAGCATGCTGGAAGATGAACAGTCATGCAAGCTGGAGCACTACAAGACAAAACAGGACAACTGGCCATACGGTTATCTCGCGACTGGATCTCGCGACTTGGTCAAGCCGCGAGTCACCCCTGTTTTGTAAAACCTGACGTTTCACATTCCTCTCCCACTCCAGTATAAATACCCCTTTTACCCACGATTGAAAGAGAGCTTCCAGAGAGAATTTTGAGAGAGAAACTCTAAAGAAAAACAAGATTGTTTTATCCACAATCTATATCTTAGAGTCTCTTCAAATTCCTCAACTCTCTTCCTCTCCATTGTCAAATCCTTGAGAGGCATTATACCAAACCTGGTTCTCACCATCATCATCACTGTGAGACAATTGTTTGGATTTCTGGGAAGCAGTTAGGAAGGAACCAATCTTCATTGGTTGATGCTACGGTCTAGTAGCGGAATCCGGGAAGCTAGAAAAGAAAAAGGTTCGGCGCAACCTCGTTGGAGTAAGAAGCTTGGAGGGCTTAGGTGCACTGGGTAGATTAGGCTTGGAGGGTCTATTGCTGTCCATGTATCCCAACTGTATTTTCTAGTGGATTGTTTACCGCTTAGAGGGCGGCGGAGAGGTTTTACGCCGAGGGCTTCGGTTTCCTCTTCGATAACACATCGCGTGTTGTCTTTGTGTTTGTATCTTCCTTCCTCTCTATCTTTGCCTTTTTATTATCTACTATGGATTAATTTTGTTTTGGCTTAGATAGTTTTTAACCAATTTCATATTATAGCATATGTTAAGTTTCCGCACACTAGTTGTTTGACATATTGCTTGAATTGGTTAAGTTGTAATTTGGGGGTCTAAACGTTCAAAGGTGTTTTGTACACGTTTTTGAACTTTCAAGAAGGAACTCCATCCGATGTAATTTGGTCCATCTTAGAGGACTTTCCACTGCAGTGTCTAATCTGAGTTAAGAACTAAACCTTTAAACAGGGTAAATTAGGTGATAAGTAATCAGCTAACACCTTTGTCTTTTGCCTTTAAATATCTTAAAGAATTACTCATATGTTCAGTCATTATACCGAGCATGAAATCAACTTTTCTGAGAAAAAGAAAAAAATGATCTTTTATGTTTGAATAATTATAGCCTAGACATGCAATTCTATTCTTAGACTTTCCAGACATAAGAAGAAAGGAACAAACTTGTAGATCTTAAGAGCTTCAATTGCAACTGCACAAGATACGGGGTGTCCAGAATATAAGTAAATCCATGAGAAAAACTACCTGAAAGAAAGGATATCAATTTATTCATATACTAAATAAGTACTAATTCAAGATACTTATTTAGGAGTGTTAACAAATTTACTAAGTTTGCTGCTTTGCGAATGTATGACATCTGATACTTCAGGGCTCACAAGTACAGCTCCAATGGGCAAATAAGCAGAAGAAAGGGCCTGAAAAGTTCAACGCATACCAAGGGAATGTACTTTTATCAAGATGTGAAGACGCTTGTAATTAAAGGAGATGATGAAGCAATCCATGAGTTTAATTATAGTCCAACTCTACCTTTGCAAGAGACACAAGGTCTGGTTTTATGTTGTACTTGTCACACCCGTACATTGTGCCCAGCCTTCCAAACGCACAAATTACCTAAGATAAACAAATATGAAGAAAGCAAGCCTTATATATTAGAATACAAACAATGAATACCATGCTTATCACATAAATGGAAATAAGAAAGAAAGTACCTCATCTGCTATAAAAAGAATGTCATATTTCTTCACAACAGCTTGAATCTGCATCAAATAGGAAAATGTTCTATTATTAAATGTGTCTTTCTTCTTCCCCCACCCCACAAAAAAGTTGGGGGGGGGGGGGTGTGGAGAGAGGGAGAGAGAGAGAGAAGGGTAGAGGTTTTTGTGAAATAGTCCACAGTACACAGTACAAAAACGCATAATACCAAACATGGGTGGCATGTAGCATCAACATGAAACTGGAATACCAAAATTTAAGTACAGGCTATAGTAGCATAAACATTTTAACTGACACCAAACAGAAACACTCATGTTTTTAATGGAACTGCATCATACATGAATTCATTCATGTGGCCATATCACTGGTCACTAGTTCAACCAAGAGGGGTAATTTTATCAAGTACATCTAGAAACAGATAAGAATTATTGGACAAGATAAAGTTTCCACAAACAGACCCTTATAAATATAAATAATACCCCCGTTTCTACCCCCATTAATAAATAAATAAATAATTCTTCGTGTATGGTATTGAGCCTTGAGGGCTTAGGCTTAGTGATCGGAAAGTACATAGAGTCTGCACTACGCAGAAACTAGCATTTCTGTGAAGAAGATAAGGTGGAATGGAGAGTATATGGTTAACAGTTTAATGGAAGAAGAGAAAACGTGTGATTAAGAGGGTGTAACTGTGGATATCCATATAATAGCAACCAAGCTGTTTCAAAGAAAGAAAGAAAGAATAAATAAATAAAGTGCAGGAGTAATCCTCCGTTTTTATATGTAGTTATAGGTTTTGATGAGCAAAGTGGAGCAAATGTCATTGCTTGGTAAGTTTTGGGAATGGGCTACTAAATTCAATTCTTATCACAAAATCTTTGGCAAACTCAATTTATTCTCTAAGGACCTTCTTGTTTCCGACAAATTCTCACTCCATGTTATGGTTACCATCTTTACCATACAATATGCTATAGACATTATCTTCCCAGCTGTCTGATCCATTACCTTAATCTGGAAAACCACTATTTTAGGGAAGAAAAAGTTGATGTGGAAAAATCTGAGATAAATTACCACAAGACATGACAAATCAGATACTTTATTTAGTTACGAGTCATAATAGCAAATAGATTCTTCTGTTTTACATGAAGCTAGATGATTTTCGTCATTGTCAGGCAGCCACAGTCTATTTCTGCTGAGACTTGAGCTCCTTCACCCTCTCTTCAGTAGCCGTCAATGCTTTCCCGTAAATGCTTATTAACTGAAAATGATTGAAATTTAGAACTTAAGGATTTAATGAACAAGGGGCTCCAAACCCCCCATCATAGTGGATAGCGGTAAAATTAGCATTTCACCAAAAATAATGATGCACTTTATACAAACTTTCAAGAAGAAGAATTTGCAATAATGCTACAAACCAAACAAATTTCACAATGTTGTTCACAACATTTGATACAATAGATTGTGATTAGTGCTACATCACTTTCACATTGATATCATTTTTATCGTACGCCAATCACAACCTACCTTAGCATTTATGAAGAAAAAAAAATTGTGAAATTTGTTGAGTATATAAACTTGTTATTGAATATGCATTTTACATAATCCATAGATGAATTTTACTTTTTTCTTTTCATCTATGGAAATCTTTATTAATCGCCAATTTCTACAAGTCTTATGTAAGAAAACAGACAATATGTGTCGCAATGCAATGTCTACTCAGCAACTACAAAATATATATACATATATATAAATTAAAAAGTGAAAAGTACAGTTGTTTAACAAAACTTTAACAATAATATTGGAATTCCTAGATGCACTAGAAGCATGGATCATAACCTAGCTTAGTGTGCTTCCAATTGTTAAGGTTGTGTTTGGCATTGGCTTAAAAAACCAGTTTTTTTTTTATTATTATCTTATTTTTGCTACTATTCATGAATCTCATTGCACTTTTTTGTACTATTCATGAATATCACTATATTATTTCAACTACTTTTTATCTTTATCTACAATACTGTGGATGACTAAATTTCTAGTTCAAAATAAATCAAACAAGTAAAATAGTTTCACAAATTTGAATTTGTATTGATTAATGTGTGGTACAATTCAATGAAATTACAAAAGAGTGATCTTCTGATTCGATCTCCTTGAAAGATTCGTTGATTAGAATTGTGGTAATGTAATTTTGATTTGAACACCAAATATACTTCAATTTGGCTGAAGGATGGATCAAAGACCCTTGAAACGGAATTACAACGAATATCTAGCTATAAGCTTGTTAGAAATTCTTTGTGTCTTCGTGTTCTTCGTGCATTATTTGTCTTTGAAGGTTTGTGGTGTAAATTCATCAGGGCTTTGGAGGCTTGAATTCGTAGAGCTTCACTAATTTGTGGTTTCTTGGAGTTTCTGGAGGCTTTTGAGCTTGATTCTAGTGAACTTTGAGATCTAGGAAGATAATTTGGAAGATTTCTCTTTGAATGTTCTTTGTATTCAAAGGTCTGTGGCGGAAGATCTTTAGAGCTTATGAGGCTTGAATCCATAGATCTTCGCTGATTTGTGGTTTCTTGAAGTTTCTGAAGGCTTTTAGGCTTGATTTCAATAAACTTTAAGACCTAGGCAGGTAGTTTGGATGATTCTACATTGAATGTTCTTCGTATTTGAGGTTGAAGTTCTTGGAGGCTTCAGGGCTTGATTCCAGCAGAGCTTCTATACTTTTGAATCTTCTTTGAGGCTGCTTGTGGCATGGATGCCTTGGTGTGTTGGTGTCTTCCAAGATGTCTAGGTGTCCAGAAGTGCCTTAGGAAGGCTTCTATTTATTAGAGATTAAGGGTAGGGTGAGCAACACATGATGGAGTCTAATTATTGACACATGTCACAACTTGATTGGACTGCTTATGTCATTGCTTACACGCCAGATTGCTTATGTCATTGCTTACACGCACCAGTGTGTGATTGGTTTTTTTTTTTTTTTTTTTTTTGCATGCTTTTTATGCTTTTTTTTTCAACTACACTTGGCAAAATCTGTTGGATTAAGAATAATGATAGTAGATCCTAGAAGCAATAAGTGGCGCCTTGAATTGGCCATACTTTGTGGATTTGGTAGTATGATGTGTCAGCATGTGATAGGTCAGAAATTTTTCTTCTCTACAAATGTCCCCTCAAGACTTGTACATGCACACTGTTTTAGAGTGTGGTAAGGGAATGGGTCTCAAAAATGGATTTTAACACTTGACTCTTCAAGTGAAGTAGTTGAAGGTAAGCTTTCAATCAGATGAGATAATTTCAGAAGAGTAGACCCACCCATATGAAAGGTTTTGATGAGACCGAAAAGTAGTTAGCAAGTGGTCAAATGTACCTATGTGACTGGGCCACATCAACAAAGATTACGTTGAAGTGATTTCAAAAGAGTGTTCCATGGTATTTGGAATGGGTTGGTGAGGCTGGAAGTTATTTGCAAGTAGTTAGATGTACTTGCGTGATTGAATCATATCAGCAAAGGTTAAGTTGAGGTAATTTCAACAAAGTATTTTGGATTGTTGGCAGCAATCACAAGGTATATAATATGGCAATGAAGCGAGGATGTTGGCTAGGTACAACATGCAAAGTTATCGGGCTAGCCTTGCACTTTTAAGAATCCTAGGTGAAATAATTTCAAAAGAATATACTTCGGATTATGGAAGGGATGTGTAGGAAAGTGGTTAAGTGTGCATGCGTTATTGTATCTCCCAAGTTAAGTTGAGGTTATTTCAAAAGAGCATGGGTTAGTGTTGATTGTGAAGGGAAGAAGATGGAGATGAAGCGTAGATAGTGACCATGTGAAACATACGAAACAATGGAGCTGGCCTTGTATGTTGGGGGATTTTTGGTAAAGAAGTTTCTGGGGAGTATATTTTGGAGTATAGGACTGATTACATGTTGAGCGGAGTCCGGCGGCAAGTCGTAGAATGTGCGTGCATGATGAGACCAAGCCAATGGAGGTTAAATAGAAGTAATTTTAGAAGCATACTTCCTAAAATACTTCAAGCAGAATTTAAGTTGGAGTAATTCCAGAAAAATGTGTTCTGAAATACCAGCAACGATGACTTTTGTGTCCCAAGCTGGTGGCAAAATGGAATGAGGCTTTGGTGGCAAAACATCTTTGATTGACCAACACCAAAGGCTAATAATTGTGTAGGATCTAGACTAAACCATGTTGCTGATTTATGATGAGTTGCGACCTTGGAGGTCGCTGTGAGTGTTGGATGAGAGAAAATTTGTAAATACCCTTACATATTTATAACCACTACCTAATGATACCTATTGAAAGATATGAATAAAGTTGGGAGGTCTGTTGAGACAAATGAAGTAATGGTTTTGCGGTATGTTAGGAAAGCCCAAAAAATGAAAGATGGAGCTAACTTGCAATTTTGGTTTTAGAAACCATCCAAGTTGTTATTTGTTTCGAACCGCTGCTTCTACTGGAAGATTAAACAATCTTAAAGCAGTTAGGAGGCCCTTAGAGCTTAGAAACAAGTGTCTCTGTTGGACTTAGGTCTTTTGGCTAGGTAATTCAAGGCTACATGAGATTATGATGTGGGCTAGGTTATGTGAAATTTTATGAACAAATGGGGTCGTTAAGTGGGGAAACAAAATTTGTTTGGATCTCAAAACTGCAATGATGTTGTGACAAGGGTTTCTAACTAACCATAAGAAGATTTGGTTCAAGCTGATTATGAAGCAATAGTGGTTACTAGGTGTTGAGAATGATGAAGCTATAGTGAGAAATGGTTGTGACAAGGAGGATCTAAAAATTTGAAAGAAGCAGATCTTCATTTCATGATTCAGTTTGTTTTTCTTGATGAGCTTCAATGAATCTGAACCTTCTATTTATAACAGAGAGACGAAGAATGGTAGATGGATATGTTAGATGAGAATGGTGGATAGGAATATTTGGGTAAGAATGGTAGATGAAAATGTTTGGCACCAAATAGGAATGGTAGGTGGGAGATTGGTAGGTACCGAATGGGAATGGTTTGTTGAATTGGTAACTCAATGTAACTTCAAGTTTATGATACACTTGTGAGGATTCATATGTTCTTTGAAAGAGAAGACTTGATGAAGTTTGGAGGATAACCCTGAAGGAATCCGAACTATATGGATGAATCTCAAACTTCAATTTTAAGAGCTCAAGTTTTGGACTCTACTAGTACTTCGGAGAAGTGGATCAGATGGACGGTCTTCAAGTCGCGAAAAACCAAGCAAGACAAGTTTAGCTTGAAAACTTTGACTTTTGGTCAACTCAACACAAAAGTCACCTATCTTGGAATTGAGCCATTTGCACACTTTCAAAGTCTCAAATGCAAGAACGAACTCCAAAATCAGAATCTTCACAAAAAACCAAGTGGGAAAAGCATTGCTCAAAAATCTTAATTCTTGGTCAAAGTTTACATCAAAGTCAACAATTGTAGAATCACAATATTTGAGCAATTCTGGATTCTCAAATGAATAAATAGAACCCACAATCGAAATGTCCGCGAAAAACTGAGCAAAACAAGTCTTTAATGAAAATTTTGACTTTTTGTCAAGATTTATGTAATAGTCAATTTTCTAGAAATCGGACCATTTGCACAAATTCTAAGTCTTGAATGATGAAACGGATCTTAAAATTGGAATTTACGTGAAAAAATGAGCAAGACAGGTCACTTTTGAAATTTTTGACTTTTGGTCTAAGTCAAAGCGTTAGCCTTAGTCAAATCTCTTTCAAGTTGTTCCCAACTGTTGATTGACTCAGGTTCTAAGTCTGTATACCAATCAAAAGCATTCCCTTGAGTGAATAGACAAACTGCTTTACAAGGAGGCCTCTTTGAGTCCCTGCATTCTCCCATTTGGCTTTCTCATGTTGTCGATGCATTTTGTGTAGGGCTTTGAATATATGAGATAACTTGTAAAAGAACCTCCATATTGTGCCCAGATTGTATTTGTTATCATGTCTTGCAATTGCTGGATTGACAACAAAGCAACCAAAGTATATTTTTCTTGTCAGGGAGTGTTTTCAATTTCTCCCCCTTTGTCATCCTTCATAGATACAAAGTCGGATAGGAACTTATGACCATGGCTTAATTCACCAAGATCTAGTATTTCGAGTTTATTCATTAGAGTTGCAATTTGGAGGTCCTTATCTTCAAGCGTTTTTGTGAGAAAGACAACCCTTTGTTCCATTTCAACCATTGTTTCTTCTATGGTAGAGGTGTTTGTCATCATGAGTGACATAACTTCCCAAGATGATGGAGAAGAAAGTGATTTAAAGTGAGCAAATGAAATCTCATCCTTTTGGTTCCCTACTGTGGGAGAGAAATCATGTGACCAACTTCTTTTGAGGAAGAAGGAGATTTGCCCCCATATCTAAGGAGTTCCAAGGTGGGGATGTCCTTGTTGATGACCTTGTTTCTTGCAAGAGGGTCTAAGGAGATGATTGTCTGGACCTTGGCTTTCTTGGTTATTGAGATTGAAGTTGATTGTGAGCTTTATGTTTGTTATGATTGATTGCACCAATGCAGTTGTTGATGGAAGTCGTACCAAGTCTAACTGAAGTAGCTAATGTTGAAGCTAGAATGTTCTTGCTAGAGGCCATTGAAGTTGGTAGCAAGATGATGAAGATTTCTTTCTTTGAAGGGGAATGAGATGAGAGGCAGAAATGTCCCACAGGGCGTGCCAAAATTTGAGGACGACTAAATTTCTAGTTCGAAATAAATCAAACAAGTAAAATAGTTTCACAAATGTGAATTTGTATTAATCAATGTGTGGTACAATTCTCTAAAATTACAAAAAAAGTGATCCTCTAATTCAATCTCCTCTAAAGATTTGTTGATTGGAATTATGGTAATGTGATTTTGATTTGAACATCGAATATCCTTCAATTTGACTGAAGGATGGATCAAAGACTTTTGAAATGGAATTACAACAAATCTCTAGCTATGAGCTTGTTAGAAATTCTTTGTTCTTTGTGTTCTTCATGCGTTATTCATCTTCAGGGTTTGTGGTGGAAATTCTTAGGAGCTTTTGGGGCTTGAATCTGTAGAGCTTCGCTAATTGGTGGTTTCCTGAAGTATCTGAAGGCTTTTGAGATTGATTTCAACAAACTTCAAGATCTAGGCAGGTAGTTTAAATGATTCTGCATTGAATGTTCTTCGTATTTAAGGTTAAAGTTCTTGAAGTTCTTGGAGGCTTCAGGCCTTAATTCCAGCAGAGCTTCTGTAATTCTGAATCTTCTTTGATGTTGCTTGTGGCATGGATGCCTTGGTGTGTTAGTGTCTTCTAAGATCCCTTCCAAGATGTCTTGGTATGTGTTCCAAGATCTGTTGGTGTCTTTCAAG
Organism: Quercus berberidifolia; assembly: GCA_028535905.1. Lineage (NCBI taxonomy): Eukaryota > Viridiplantae > Streptophyta > Magnoliopsida > Fagales > Fagaceae > Quercus > Quercus berberidifolia. The sequence continues at coordinate 58,407,733 of JAPQVW010000003.1, forward strand.
ATGTCTTGGTGTCTAGAAATGCCTTAGGAAGGCTTCTATTTATAGGAGTTTAGGGGTGGATGGGTGACACGTGGTGGGGTCTAATTGGTGACACATGTCACAGCCTAATTGGACTACTTATGCCATTGCCTACATACGCCAGATTGCTTATGTCATTGCTTACATGCGCCAATGTGTGATTGGTTTTTTTTTTTTTTTGGCATGGTTTTTATGCTTTCATTTCAACGACACTTGACAAATTTTGGTTGGTTTCTAAATAGTAATAGCAGAACCTAGTAGTAGTATGTGGTGCCCTATAATTGGCCGTACTTTGTGGATTTGGTAGTATGATGTGTTAGCTTGTGATAGGTCGTAAATTTTCCCTCTCTACAAATGCCCCCTCAAGACTCGTTCACGCACACAGTTTTGGAGTATGGCAAGGGAATGGGACTCGAAAATGGATTTTGACACTTGACTCTTCAAGTGAAGTATTTGAGGGTGGTGAAGCTTTTAGCAAATGAAATAATTTCAGAAGAGTAGACCCACCTATATTGTAGATACTCAATTTTGCACCCATAATTTAATCAAGGAAGATGGCCAGAATGACCATTCATATACCCAAAATTCATGATTGCATTACATGCATTAATTCATTCATTGCATTCCATAAAAATGATCTTGAGATTCTCACGATCACGACAGTGTACCCAATTTCCAAGTCAGACCGTTAGATTGAAAGATATCGCATGATCAAGTTTGCATGGTTTGCATGCATTTTGTTTAGGTGAAACCAACCGCACATGATTAGTTTAAATTAATTCTGATTGGCTAGACAATTAAAATTAATTAAATAATTTTGTGATTGGTTGTTAGTTAGTGTTAAAAATAGACTTGCTTGCATGGGAATAAAAGAGGATAATCAAATAACTACAACATTGTGGATAATCAAGACTTTTTTGAGTATTTGAAAATGACCAAAACGCCCCAAGTCAACCCTAGTCAACCTTACACCGAAGCACTTAAAGTGCCTCTTTCAACCAAAATGACCAAAACGGCCCTAGTCAACCCTAGGTTGGCCGAAAGTCAAACAAGATCAAAATCCCCTCAAAATATTACTTTTCATAGTTTTACATCAAACTCGAGCTTCTCAGAGATTTTTGGCAACGTTGACCAAGTTTAACCAAGTTTGACCTAGAGTTGACTCTTAGTGGACCCCAAGAACCCTTATTTTGATCTAGCTGTCAAAACGGGTTGAATCCAATGTCATTGCGAAGATTATCAAATTTTCCTTCCAATGACTACTCATGGGTCGAAATCGAAGTTAGAACGGCCGAGATATCATGAAAACCGGGTCAACACACCAATCGATGCACCATTAACTTCCCAAAGCCATAACTTTTGATTTGACCATTGGATTTTCGAGTTCCATACCTATTTAGATACTAGAAGTCAAGATCTTTCCAGAGGTGTCAAGATCAACTCCATCCAAGACCAAAGGCCACCACCTCATAATTCGTGCCAGGGCTATAAAAGGCCCCAGGCACCTCTAGACAAAAAAAAGAGACTTCCTAGCTGCCTAGATGAATTCTGAGCTTTTCTCCTCTTTCCCAAACACAAAAAAAAAAAAAAAAACATCAAAGCCTCTTGATTCTTCTCTTCACCAAAAATACAAGGTAGTGTTCATACCCTCTATCTTCCTCTCCTTAGTTCCATACCTTGGATTTGAGGTTTAAGAGGTATGGATGTAGCTTTTTAGCTACTATTCATACCCCTTTTTCTTGAAAGTTTCATCTAGCTTTTATCTCTTGCCTTAATAACATGATTTATTGCTTTATCTAGCATGCTCTTTGCTTTATTTTGCTTCTAGCATGTTTTTTGGTTTATTTCCATATGCTTCCATGATTGTTCATGTGCTAGTTGCCTTTTCTTCATGCTTTATGCTTTATGCCATGTTTAGATCCTTCTTTCTTATGTGTTGATGTTTGGGTCTACATGCCCACATGCTTGATATCATGTCTATGGCTATGCCTTGCTTAGATCTACATGTTTGTATGCATGTCCTATGCTCCTATGCATATGTCTATGCCTTCACATGCTTGTGTGCCTGGATTTGTGTTCTTCCATGTTTTGAATATTGGATTACAAAAAACACCGAGATACTCGTTTGGCACTTGGTTCGTATTTTTTACAATGAAAAGTTAATAGATGCTTTAAGGACATTAGTTTACGAAACTCTTTTAGAAAAAAAAAAATTTGGAAAAAGAAAAAAGTAATTGATTTTTTTTTTTTTTACAATTCTTTTTAATTACATTTTTCATAAAAGTGATGTAAAAACTTTCTTAAAATGATCTATTAACAAATGTCCTATGTTACCCATTAACTATATCCTTTTTAAACAAGTCTTAGCTGTGGATCCCACTCATTTCATTTTCATTTTTATTACTAGATGCCATCATACTCATTTTTGCATAAAATTTTTTTTTTTTTTTTTTTTTTTGAGAAACCGTCCAGTACTTTTATTCAAACTTCAACAGAATTGCTGTCAATAACTACAAGAGAATTGACATCACTAGGAATATTGTCCAACCAAACTTTGGGTACATTAAGATGCTTGGCTAATTTTGCTAGCTTGTCAGCCACCGCATTGCCCTGGCGACGAACATGGGAGAAAGAACAGTGACTAAGTTGCGAAGCCAAAATGATGGAATCCTCAATAATATTCCCATAAGGTGCCAAGCACGGCAAGCCCCCCAGAATGCTGTTTAGGATAGTAGTTGAGTCTCCCTCTAAGACAACCTGTTGCAAGCCTTTTTCCAGTGCAAACTCAATTGCTCTCCTGCAAGCCAATGCTTCAACATCCTCAACTATTTTGGGTAGTGGAATCCTTTCTGACAGAGCCCAAATAACTTTCCCCGCTGAATCCCTTATCACTACACCGATGCCCGCCTTACACGAGTCCATGAAAAGCGCACCATCGAAATTTACTTTGAGCAGAGGAGATGGAGGTGGATGCCACCGATGTTGCTCAACCGCTGTGACTGTTATGGGCTGTTCAACCTGCACTGCATGGAATTCTTGCAGTCTATCCATTGCTTCCGTATAGATTTTTTGGTATGGCGTGGACACTTGTCCCATTCTAGCTGTGTTCCTCTTCGTCCAAATTCCCCAGGCCACATATGCGAACCTTTCTGCTTGGTTTGGTTCTTGGAGTTGGAAAATTCCAGTAAGGAGGTCTCGGAAGCAGGTGAATCGGGTTAACAAGTTGCTTCGACAAATATCAATCTCCCACCAGATTTCCTTAAGGACTTGGCACTCCCATAACGCATGGATGGCGTCTTCCTCTTCCTTCCCACAGCTCTCACAACTAGCATTGCAGATGACTTTTCGTTTGCATAAATTCTTCTTTGTGGGTAATGCTTCGCCACAAGCCCGCCACAAAAAATGTTTAATTTTGTTAGGGACATTAAGGCTCCAAATTTGCTTCCAGATACCATTACTTGCTGCTGGGTTTGACTGACCCGGTTTGGACAGGGTGTCTATCTCTGCTAGCATACGGTAGGTGCTTCTAGTAGTGTACACTCCATTCTTCGTCCTCTGCCAAATAAGAGAGTCTTCAGGCCTGCGTTTGCTGAGAGGAATACTGAGGACAGCTTCAGCTTCATGGGGCAGAAGCTCATCGCGAACTCTGTCTTCCAACCAACACGGGATCGTTTCATCTATTAACGCACAGACATGAGTGCAGTTTGGGAAATTTTTTTGAGGAGATATAACCTGTCTTGAGTACGGGTCAGGGAGCCAATTGTCACCTCTGATGCGGACTTTTTCCTCATTGCCAATTCGCCAAATTGAACCTCTTTGAACCATGCTTCTAGCTGACAGAATGCTATGCCATGCATATGATCCCTTCCTCTTAACCCCCTCATCAAAAATTGAACAGTTGGGGAAGTATTTGGCTTTGAATACTTTGTAAAAAAGGGAGTCAGTATTGTGACTTAGCCGCCAGACTTGTTTTCCAAGGAGAGCAAGGTTGAACCGCTCCAAATCCTTAAAGCCCAAACCACCATGGTTCTTTGGTAAGCATAATTTATTCCAACTAACCCAATGAATTTTGCGCACTTCCCCTTTGTATCCCCACCAAAATTTGCGAATTAGGGCTTCAATGTCTTTGCATAAAACCTTTGGAAGCTTGAAGCAATTCATGGTAAAAGTTGGCATAGCTTGAATCACGGCCTTAATTAGGATTTCTTTTCCAGCTTGTGATAATAACTTTTCCTTCCATCCTTGTATTTTGTGCCAAATTCTTTCCCGGATATAACTGAAACTCTGCTTTTTACCTCGACCCACAAGTGAAAGGAGACCCAAATATTTTTCATATTGGGTTATAGTCGAAACTCCAAGTAGCCCTTTAATATTTTCTTGCATTGTTGTTGCCGTGTTTGAGCTGAAGAAAATCTGGGTTTTATCTCGATTGATTTGTTGCCCCGAACCCTGTTCATATTTCTCAAGAACCTCCAGCACAGCTTGGCACTCATGCTCATTTGCTCGGCAGAAGAGAAGGCTGTCATCAGCAAAGAATAAGTGGGAGACTTTGGGACCATCTTTGCAAAGAGATACACCTCTAATTGAGCCATCATTTTCTGCTTGTTTGATAAGAGAATGGAGGTCTTCTGCACATAAATTAAACAAATAAGGTGATAAAGGGTCTCCTTGGCGGAGGCCTCGGTGAGGTTGAAATAAACCATGAGGTTCCCCATTTACCAACACCGAGAAGGAGACAGATCGAATACATGTGCTAATCAAAGATATCCATTTCTCATCAAACCCCAATTTTGCCATAAGTTTTTCTAAAAAATTCCACTCAACCCTATCATAGGCTTTGCTCATGTCAAGTTTAAGGGCCATGAATCCGGTTTTTCCTCTTCGTTTATTTTTTAAGTGGTGTAGTGTTTCAAAAGCAATAAGGATATTGTCTGATATGAGGCGATTTGACATAAAGGCGCTTTGGGATTCAAACACCAGTTTTGGGAGGATTTTTTTGAGGCGGTTGGCTATGGTTTTGGATATGATTTTATAGATAACATTACATAGGCTAATGGGGCGGAAATCCTTGGCTTTTTCTGGATTTTTTATTTTTGGGATTAAGGATATAAAGGTGTGGTTGATATGTGGCGGCATGGTACCTGAATTTAGGACTGAAAGAGTAGCACTAATAACATTAGAACCCATAGTATTCCAATAAGATTTATAAAATAAGGGTGGCATACCATCTGGGCCTGGAGCAGTCATGGATTTCATCTGTTTGAGAGCTTACTCAACCTCCTCTGCCGTGAAGCTTTTGGTGAGTTCGGCATTCATTGATGGAGTGACCTTGGGATCAATTCCTTGCAAAATGGTATCAAAATTTGAAGGATTTGCCGAAGTAAAAATGCTCTTGAAATAGTCAACCAGCACCTCTCCAATTTTCTGCTCATCCTCCACACTTGCACCATCATCCATCACTAACTTGGAAATAAAATTCCGCCGGTTTCTGTGAGTTGCTCAGCTGTAGAAATAACTTGTATTAAGGTCCCCTGACTTCAACCATTCCACCCTTGATCTTTGCTGCCACAAACAATTTTCTTTAATCATTAGTTCATAAACTTCACCTCTTAAAATCCTTACTTGTTCATGATTTCCTCCCAGCTTTGAGATCGCCTCTGCCTTAGCAAGAAGTTTTTTCTTTTCAGCCAGTGACCTGCGGATATTACCGAAGTGCATCCTACTCCAAACTTGTAATTTTGTTTGGCACCCATCTATTTTCTGTGTCAGCTTGTCCATTGGCGAACCTGTTGTGTTACTCTCCCATGCTCTTTGAATAACTCCATTGCAACTCTCATCTCGCATCCATACTGCTTCAAATCTAAAAGGCCACCTTTTTTATAGAAGCGAATGTTTTCATCATCAGAACACACCCATAAAGGTGAGTGGTCTGACAAGGATCCGGCAATATGGTGAACCCGAACAGTTGGAAAAAGTTGAAACCATGCTGGTGTGGCTACTCCCCTATCAAGCCTAATCCACGTTACTACCCCATCGAATTGGTTATTGCACCATGTAAATGGAGACCCCACAAAACCAAGGTCCCTTAAACCACAAAAATCCAGCGCTTCCCTGAAAGCAACCATTTGTCTCTCCGGTCTGCTTGCACCTCCCATCTTTTCTTCCGCTTTGACAATTTCGTTGAAATCGCCTACGCATAACCAAGGGAGGTCTATTTGTAGGTAGAGGTGTTTAAGTAGTGCCCAAGAATGTTCCTGGTTGGCTGTTACAGGGTTCCCATAAAAACCTGTAAATCGCCAAGTGTCATCCAAACCTGGGTTGACTACTGCGTCGATGAATGTCGGTGTAGAGTTAAGTACATGAAGGTCAATCTCGCTTTTCCAATATAGAACTAGGCCACCCCCTGTGTTGATCCTTGGTACAATGAACCACTTGTCAAACTGAAGCTTTGTGCAAAGCCTCTTTAGAAAGTCATCCTTAGCTCTGGTTTCCATGAGGAAGACCATTGTTGGGGAGTGTTTTTTCACCAATTCGGTGAGTTCGAGAACTGCACGTGTTTGCCCCAACCCACGACAGTTCCAACTTATGCAATTCATTGGGTTCGGCGGGGCTGATCGACAGCCACCACCGTTGCAGGAAGAGGGTAGTCATCGTCGGCAACCAAGGCTTGTCTTTTTGTTGGTCGCTGTTCCTCTGTTTCAAAGTGTTCTCTGCGAGAGGCAGAGTCTGTCATGCACACCTCTTGGTTACCTAGTTCTGGGTTACGAATTAATCTTTTCCATGTTGCTTGTGGGCCTTTTGGGTCACTGCTAGGGGTTTCACGTTTGACTATTGGGGCGGAAAGGCTTGCGGGGATGGTGTCTAAAGTTGGCCCATGTGTGGGGTGAGTGGGTGTTTTGTTTCGGGCTTTTGTATTGGGCTTTGGCTGACCTATGGTTTGTTTTGCATGGCTGCTCGGTTTGGGTGTGTTATTAGCATTGAAAGAGGCTGTCCTAGTATGGAAGGTGAAATCAATGGCCAACGGATGGGAAGAGTTATAACGGGCTTCATCATCAATAGACTTTAATGGTTGCTGAAAATCCAGGTTTTGAACGTTACCTTCATGCGTTAATGGTTGCTGAAAATCCGGGTTTTGAACGTTACCTTCACCGCCTTCCGTTTTAGCTTCTGCCGCCACCGGAAATGGTATTGCCACCGTCATCGTTCCTACAGTGTTGGATTGAGCCCCAGATGATTCAGTTGCCTGTGAAGGAGCCCGAGTGTGTTTCCCTTTGGATGGACCAGCCTTTTTTGGACACGAACCATTGACGATCAATGATGTTTTCCGATACGACAAATCGGCTTCTGCTCTCATCCACGCACCGAACTGTTGGTCTTCCTTTTTTAGAGTTCGCTTACTGCGAAGCCACATTTCACAGTCCCGTTCGTCGTGAGTCACTAGACCACACCAATAACAGAAGTTTGGTAGTCTTTCATACTTCAGTGCAGCCCATCCAACCACTCTACCATCAGACCAAATTTTTCGCACCCGACTAAGTGGTTTTGATATGTCCAGGCGTACTCGCACCCTTAGGTAATTACCTTTCCCACCTTCCTCTTCAGAGTCCGTCATTGGAAGAACCGTCCCAAGTGAGTTTCCAATGGAGTCACGGATTGTTGAAGTCATGCTGTGCATTGGAAGGTCATGGATCTGGATCCAAAAAGTAATGAGCTTGAAAGATAAGGCTGAGATGGGAACATTCTCCATTACCCTTTCAAAAATCACCAGGTGCTTGTCATATGTCCAAGGTTCGTGTTCCAGGACTCGTTCAAGGTCGCATTCATCCTCAAACTCGAAAACCATCACATTTTCCCCCATATCTTTCATCTTAAAATCCCTCTGTGTTCTCCATAGGGGTTTGAAAGTGCGAGCAACGGCTTCAATGTTTGTCAACCTCTTCGTTAGAAATTTTGCAGCAAGTAGGAGACGAGGCGCTAAAGAGTCAACAGTGCATTGAACCCCATCTTCTTCTGAGTCCAAAAGCGAGAGTTTGTTCCACATGTTTTCAAGGTTGTCCATGTTTGACGTAAAGGGGAAAGAAAATCGTAGAGATTCCACTAAGGGAGACAAAAGACTTGTACTGAGACAAGGACAAGAAAGCTCCACTAACTTAGGAAATAGCGTGGCTATCCCTAGAGGCAGAGAGCGACCTCAAAGTGGTAAGACCCTTGCATAAAATTAAAATGCTATAAAGTTGTATTTATTTTCTATTTTCATACCCAAATTTTTTGGGTACCAAAAACAAAAATGATACCCCAAAACAAAACCAAAAAGGTTTTTCTCTAGTGGATCCCACAAAAACCAAGAAATGAAAACAACGTAGAACCACCAAACATAAACCTTCGCAGAATGTCTCAAACCTCTTCAAATTTGTCATATTGAGATTTATATATATAAATAAAAAAGATAAAAAAAAATAATTGTTATTAATAAATAAGTTTTAATTGTTGAAAAATCTATTAATGGGTCAAATGAGTGATGAGTTGGTTCACATCTAGATTAAATAGGTTGGACGGATAATGAATATTTTAAAATTTTTTAAACAAATAATAAATGAGTAAAGGGATAATTATATAACCGACCCAAAACCTACTCAACCTGCCTATTCACCAACCCTACTTCTCATCAAGCAAATTAAATGCCATTAAACTACAAGGCTTTTGGTGTTACCTTAAATTCGAAAAATGATAGGTTTTATTTACAATTTCATTTATTATGTCCCCTCCAATCAGAAACAAAATCTTACAAATACAAATTTGCTTAATCATAGTCAAGGTAAAAATTACAAACACAATTTCCTGCAATTGAAAAAGGCCAGTATCTTCCGCTAAATCCCAGACTTGAGGAAAAATGCTTTCAAAATTCTTAGAGCAAAAAATTTGAAGTTGTTGCAAATGTACCACTTACATTCTTTTATCTGAGAAGAGAGACCCATATTAAAGAATTCATGCTCCACAATCATATCAATTGGTGTAAAACTGGAGCTGAAAGTGTCATGATCTCAGCACTATCTCTACATGTGTTGAAATTCAATTCACTAAGCAAACTGTCACTTCCATAAAGCTATACCTTTAAACCGCTTATTTTCCAATCTTGAACTTTTATTCAATTTAAAAGCAAAAATTAGGCACCCTTATCAGCCTTATGCTTTTATCAAACACCAAACACAGCCCTTGGAGCCAACTGGCAAGACAGATGCCAAAATTATCATGGATGCACTCAAAATAAAGAAGTCTTAAGACATGGAACTAGAAATAAGGTGAATACTCGATAACAGTGGTGAGCCACATTTTATGTCTGAAAACCTGCGGAAGAGTTAGACATATATTTAAAAATCATTTTCATGATTATAGGTCCAAAGTTTATACCAACAAACACAACTCAATTGAACTGACATAACAGGCACAGATCTGTTGGAAATATTTTAGTGAATAAATAAGTTTTGATACAAAAAATAATATCCCAAATAAGTAGCAAGAACATAAAATAAAAAGGAATTTAGAACAATCTCACAATGCTATAGAATCACGCTGCGAAAGCGTTGTCCTTAAAGGTTGATTCGTGCCACCCAAAGTAAAACTTGGTGCGATTGGTTCTCTTGGCCAAACAATCCCCCAGGATTAGACTATAGCGTCGACCTTTGTGATGTACACACTTCCACTCACAAAAGGTTTAAGAACAACCCTCTATTGCCTTTTCTTAGAACAAATATTCTTGTAGAAAAAATATGTGGGAGAGAAAGATAGTAGACTTATGTATTTCTAAAATATAGAGTAGTAAAAAAGACCCTTTTGAAAGTGTGTTATAATGAGTATTATATAGGCTACTTATGAAGATAATATTCTATAGTTATTGGTTACTAATCTATATATATCTAAAAGCTGAAACGTAGCATTTATTGTTGCTATACTCCTGTTAAGCCACCTCATCCTCCATGTCATTGCCACATTATCATTGTTTTTCATAATTATTTTTTACCTTTAATTTTTTTTTTTTGACAATATTAAATATATAAATACATTGGCTTTACAAATTCATCTTAGATGGTTTTAATTTTACATATTCACCTACTTTAATTTTGATGTTATAACTAAGTATTGTCTATATATATTCCTCTTAGACGGTTTTAACTTTATATATAATTTTGTCCATTTATCTTCATTTATTTTGACTTTTCTTATTCTCATCTTCTTACTATAAATTTGTCACTCACTCCCATTTTACACAAAAATTTTCCCACACAAAAAGGTTATTTCTCACCCTCTCTCTCTCTCTCACTTTTTATTTTTTTCATTTTTTTGTTGGATTTTTTATGAGGTTTGTACTCCCATTGTCTTATTATTGACTAATTTATATGTGTTACTTGATGCAAGTATTTTTTTTTATCATTTTATTTACAACACAAAATAGTTTTAATTTTGTTGACCAAATTTAGGGAAAAATCATATTATAATATGTCCATATTTTGTGTTGTTGTCTGGTTTTAGTTTATTTGGAAAATAGCTGGATAGTTTGGACAATACGATGAAGAACAGTTAATGCAGTTGAAGAAGATGGTATCTGTGCAGTTTTCTTTCATTATTTGTAAATATTTTGATTACCAAATTAGCAGCAAATTGTTATGTCTTTATATGATATTTTTAGATGCATGAGTAATTGTTTTAAGCATTTACGAATATTTTGTATTGCTCATATTCTTTATCTCATTTGTGTATTCTTTGATATTTTTAAGAAAAAAAAAATTCAATTGTGTTTAAAATTATTTATTTATCTACTCATTTTTCATATGTTGGATTAGGTGTTAGATTAGATTATGATGGTATTAACACAATACTTCTTATTTGTACGAAAAAATTTGTCTAAATTTCCCCTTTGTACTCTTGGTTATAATCATTATATATAAAGTTATAACCAACACTTTTTTTCTTGGGAATAATGACATATTTCTATTACGTCACTTCAAAATCTTATTAAAATTTTTGAATTTGATTATGCATTGGGTATTTGGCTTAATCACATCACGTTTAAAATGTTTTATATATTCGGAAGAAGAAGTTTGATTTTGATGTGATTTTTATTTTTCCCTTTCTTTTTCTGAATTGTAATTTTTGTTGACTTTTTTTATATAAGTTTTTTGGTGTTTTTGATTGTACACTAGATACAATTGGATTTAAAAAAGATTTTTTTTTAAAAAAGATTTTTTTTTTAAAAAAAAATTTCAAATTCAATATACTTTTTAATGATACACAAAATGTTATAAATAATTTTTATTAAAAAAGTTAATATTTTTGTTACCTTTTGAATTCTTGAGAAAAATTCTTGAGAAAAATTGTATTGTTTTCATGAAAAAAATTATCTATATTACATTTGTGATTGTTCCTATAATAAATGAAAATATGATTATGAAATACATTACTATTTATTAAATTAGTCTAAACTGCAAAAAATAAATTTAATGAGATAATCCTAAAAATATTATCACGTGCAACGCACGGGTTCGCGACTAGTAACCCTTAAAAGCTCAACAGCTATATTATCAATTATTGCCCAACGGCTATTTTTCTCATAATTGCCCAACGGCCATTTTACTCATAAATTTCCAACGGCTAGAAAATAAATAAGAATAAAAGTGTTACTCATAAATTTCCAACGGCTAGTAAATAAATAAGAATAAAAGTATTTGAAACACACACCACACCAACAAGATCATCTCTGTCTTTAAAAAGAATTTTAATAATTTGTGCTAATGACTCGAGAGTGCATCTGGATTAGTCTTGATTTTTCATGGAACAAGCACCTGAGCAATCTTGGGCTAGATTTCACCCCTATCTGAATCTGGCCATTGACACACCATAAGACAATATAAAATTCTTGTAAGCGGCGACATTGACTGACACAACTGGTGAGGCCAGCATGAGCACTCATGTGCTGAACCTTCTGAGCTATCTCAAGTCAAGAAGAGAAGAAAGAATCAAAAGCAGCAACCTATTCTTTGGAGAGGACTTCACATCTTCCTATTCACCACCAATTCCCAAATCTCAAAGAGAGAGAGAGTCTGAGCAAGTTCCTCTCCACACACAAGCAATGTGTTTCAGCAGCTAGTAGAAAGTAAAGAAGCAGCATTAGCTATTAACTACCAGTGTCTACCAGAGATTAAATTGCATACCCTATTGGCCAGGTCAAATTCCAATATTTCTTGAAATAGTCTAAACTGATTAAAAAAATGTGCTAACCATCAAATATATATGCTGGAAAGTTTTTTGATCTTAGGTTAATTAATCATTCCCTCTAAAGTCTTTGTCTTGTACTAAAGTCAAAGTAAGAATGCAGTGTGTGGGAAAATGAATTTGCCCATGCAGTACTGAATTTTTTATTTATCTCCTTTTATAGGTTGTATAATCAAACTCTCAAGCATCTCATAAACAATTTAGATTAAATAAAACGATTTTAGGAAAAAAAATTATAACAATAGATGAAGCTATATTTGTACAAGTAATCATGCTTGATGAATAGACAAGTAATCTCAGTAAGAAATTTCCTGTAAGAGGCTTAAATTGACGCTTCCCAAATCAAATATCCCATTAAAAAAAAAAAAAAAAACAAAACAAAACAAAACAAAACAAAAAACAACAAAAAACAAAAAACAAATAAACAAACAAAAAAATTTCTCTGAAATTTTGGCAATTACAATCAAAACTCTGAACCTGGCCTTGATGATCCATGGGAATTATTGAAATTGAGCAAATAAGCAGAAGAAATATTATGTGTAAATATCCTTGAGGAATAAATTACACAATCTCTATTACTAACCCTTTGAGTAATTTGGCATTTCTAAACCCCCACTTTATGGCAATACACAAAAAAACTAGTGAAAACTTAATATGTTTGATCCCTTGAACCCACTTCCAGCTAGGATGACATGACTAATCATACAATCTTGGGGTAAATGGGCTCTTCTTCTTCTACGTATTTACGCTCAACTTTTTAATTCTTCTTATACATTGAAGACAAGACTCAAAGATTTTTACAATGAATATAAACTATTATAATTATATAGATGTGAAACAGGTACGATCAAAAGGCATTACTTAAATGCTAGTGTAGAATGAGTACCTAGGCAGAAGCATTCCACTACTTATTAATCATGTGAGTCCTTTTCATTGGACTCATCATTCTCCATCCTCAAATGAAAAATTGTCACATATTTTGCCAAGTCATAGATATGCATTAAAAAACTTAAGTTATTTGATGGTTGAAAAAATGACCTTGATAATCAAACTCCTACATTCTCTGGAATAATGTACCAAATCTTCTGCTATCCACAAACAGATCACTTTCTCCTTTCTCTCTTTTTATTTGTTGTATAATCAAACTCTCAAGCTTCTCATAAACAATTTAGATGAAATAAAACGACTTTAGGTAAAAAGAAAATTAAAATATTGATGACACTATTTTCATATGTTATCATGCTTGATGAATGGACAAATAATCTCATTAGAAATTTCCAGTAAGTGGCTTAAATCAATGCTGCTCAAATCAGATGTCGCACATTTAAAAAAAAAAATGTTTCTCAAAATTTTTGGCAATAACAATCAAAACTCTGACCCTGGCCTTGAATGATCCATGGGAAATAATGAAATTAAGCAAATAAGCAAAAGAAAGACAACAGTAGTGTAGAATAAGCACCTGTGCACGGGCAGAAGCAATTCATCAATCATAGATATTGCCAAGTCAAAGACAAGGGTCAGGCATTAAGAATTTTGATTCCGAGTTAATTGATCGTTCAAAAAGTGACCTGAATAAAAGATCATTAAAGTATCGTTCAGCTATGATTTCCTGACTCACATTTTCTGTGTCACACACAAAACCCGCTTCCACCCACAAGCGGAACAACCGATTCCGATGAAATTTGTAATCTCTACCATACACATGACTCTCCACTGAGCAAGAAGTTAATTGTTGTAATGGTACTTCACCAGCGACCTCTTTCAGACCAGGGAGATCTTTATGTTCTGTCATATATTCTAATCTCTCTAAAACCTCTTGTAACTCTGATTCTAATCCTTTCCCAAATGGATTACCAAAGCCAGAGAAGAAGTCGGGAAACTTACGTTTGCGGGTTTGTGATTCAGCTTCAGTGCGATCAATCTTATCGAGGAGCTCCTTCGCTTCATGAACAGCATCGCTAAGCAAGCCCAGCCACTTTTTCACAGCTGGGTTCGTGATTTGATTCGCCTTCGCCTCAATGAGCTCTGCTTCAGCAGATAGCAGAACTACCTTCAACCTCTTTCGCAACCCATCACTGAGATTCCTTCCCTTGAAAGGGCCGACGTCGAGGATGGAAGCCAGTTTCTTAATGACCAGCCCAATGACAGCAGAGGCAACTGCTTGTTTAAAGAAGGCCGCGTCCATGTTTGCTTGTTGGTAGAAGAAGGGTAAAAATAAAAGTGAAAGATTGGTTTGCAGTTGTGATCAAAGCCTGAGAACTTCTAAGTTGTAAAAGAAAGCAGAGAGGCAAGACTGAGAATGCAGAGAGTAGATGGAAGTTCTTAGTAGAACCAGAGGAGAGAGAGAGACAGGACTTGAAGATGCGTGAGTGACGGCTAAATGACAGGAAAGTTACCACTTTATAGACACGTGTCATTCAATCGCACGTTATGGTGGATCCCACACGGGTATCGAGCCATACAAGAAGGGAGCCCCTAATTGCGCGTTGTGGTGGATCCCACACGGGTATGGAGCCTTCCACGGAGCCTTCCACGAACCCTCTGTGCTGCCAATTAGGATTTTTAGGTTCAAAAATCTGTTTGTTTGGTAGCAGATTTCTCAATACACCGAACACTGTGGTTAAAAAAGAAAAAGAAGGGGCAAAATGGCGAAATAGCACTTTTTTTGTGAAATAGTAAGTAAAATGGCATCGTTTGTGAAATACGTACTTCAAAATTACTCTATAAAACTTAATTTTTTAAAAATTGAGTTTCACATATAACTTGATTTTAAAAAAATCTAGTTCAATGAGTTTTTGCTATAGTGGCATCCAATGATGTGGCTTTTTATAATAAAACAATTCGATATTGGAAAAATCGAGTATTGTGTAAATGTTTTTATAAAAAAAAATATAATAGAACTCAATTTTCAGTTTTGGGTTAAAAAAAAAAAAAAAAAAACCTATGAGACATTTTATTAAACACCTTACGTGCACACATACCATATGTATACGAAAGATAGCATGAACATGTGAAAATCTACCATTTCTACATGTTGAACTATTTGACAATGACCAAAATTCAAAGAACTTCATCAAAGATAAACAAAAACTGGATAGGAAATTTGGCAAGAAATTATGTTCCATTAGAGTAAGATCCAATCAAGAACTAAAAATCTCAGAAACGAACTCTATCTGTAAATTGTTAAAAAGTACCTTAGATATTGTTGAGGAATAAATGTGAATGATTGTGGTTAAGTATTGCCGAACAACGAAAATAAAAGGTTTGGGAGAATGGCAGTTGTGAGAATGAGAGAAGGTGGTTTAAAAAACAAAATCTGTCAACAGCTCTTTGAAAACCAACTTAAGTGTTTTTGGCAGATGGTCCAATTAACTTATGTAGTTCTGGCTGGTAGCCCAGTCACAAGACACCAGTCATACCATCTAATTAAAGATTTTACTTAACCAACTTAAGTGGTTCTGGCGGGTAGTCCAGTCGCGAGACACCCAACATACCGATATTACTTATCCAATTTAAGAAAAAAATCGATATTTAGGAAATCGAGTTCTATATTACACAGAACTTGATTTTCCTCCGTTTAATTTTTAATTGAGAAAAGTCAGGTCACCGAGTGCCACCGTGTCACTTCACCAACGAAACTTGATTTTACCAAAAAAAAAACCTTAAAATCTCAACCATTAATTTCAATCTAGATGGGCAGAAACTTTGATATAGAGGGTCTTGAATTGCGCGCTGTTGTAGATCCCACATGGTTATCGGGCCTTCCAAGAATTTCGATGTATATGTCTACTGTGCTATCCTGGTTCCCACTAACTGTAATAAAGTAGAAAGATCATATTAAACAAGTCTTTGTAATTTTTTGAAAGGATCATAATCAATAAACAGGGGAAATGGCTTTTGCCCTTAATTTTTAAATTATGCAGTAATTTATTTATGTTTTGAAATTATTTAGCATCATGTCTCTCTTTTGAAATTAGAAAATCAAGTTCCCCTTATAACTCAATATCAAGATTTTCGAGTTTTGTGTAATTTTTGCCACTCTGGACCAAGTAGATGTGACTTTTCCTTTTTCCTACAAAAAAATCCAGCTAGAACTTCAATTTATGAAAATTAAAATTGAGTTCCATACAAATTTTGTAACTCGCTACTTGAAATACCGAGTTATTTGTTATTAAAAAAAAGAGTTGAAAGTGTAACTCGATATTCCAAATACTGAGTTCCACTCAACCTAACAGTCCCAATCTCCATTCTCTCCTTCAGCCACTTATCTCCATCTCTTTCTCCTTCAACCGTGTTGGAGCTATATTATCTCTAATCTTATCCTTCTGTTATCTGCACGATATCCCCAAACTAAAATCGAAACCGAAATCCCCAGCCCTCTGTTCACTCTCCCTTTCTCAAGGTAATGTATTCAATGATAATGTTTTTATTTTGTTTTTGTGTGTTCTATGGAAAATTTATTTTGTTTTTGTTTGGGTATTTCTCTTTTTCCCAAATTTTACTGTGAGTTCTCTGGATTGGTTTTGGGTATATGGGTCGCTTTAATGGTGGTGATTATGTACGTTCAACATTTGCAAACTAATAACTTGTGCTTACTACATACACCTTTTGTTACATAATGCAAATTTTATTATTTTTTATTATTTTTGTTTCTTTATTTTCTGCAACATTCGGTGTTAGGAAAAAATGATAACGTATCTCCTGCATCTATCCCATGCAATGCATTTATAATTGATAGGTGAGTCCCATAGGCTATGGATGCATATTAAAAATAAAAAAAAAGAATTGTATACTTTTTCATAGTGAAATTGAGTTCACTATGACCACGTTTCTTGCCCTTAGAAGGCCATTTGTTAATAAAAGCCTTCTAGTATTATCAAAAATAATAAATTACATCAATTGTTCCTAAATAAATTGGTGTCCCTTAAATTTATCATAATATTAGACCAATTCATTATAATATTGTCAAAATCGACTAATTTTTGTTTTGATTAGGGAGAGAAAACATTTTCCTTTTCTCATTTCCTTTTCCAAAAAATATTTCGTGTCCCATAAATTTATTATAACAAGAGTCGCTAGCAAACTAATTTCATTTATTTCGCTTGAATCCCTACTAAACTCTTAGGGTGTGTTTGTTTGAAGGTGAAATATGGTGGATGGAAAACTTTGGGGACAAAATGGGAAGGAAAGCTTTTTTTGGAGTGTGTTTGGTTGGGTGGAGAGGAAGGAAAATAAATAGTGGGGTCCGGGTGTTTTCTCCAGATGCACCAAAAAGTTTTCTTTCCAAAATGAAGAGAAAACTAAAGGGAGAAAATGATGCTGCTTAATAGGCAAAAATGTCCATGTGCACTTGCACATAGGCAATTCGTCCAGTTCCTTTCTTTTTCTTTTCCTTTTTTTTTTGGTGCTTTCTCGAGCACGTTGCCTATTCCTTTTTTCTTTTTTCTTTTGTTTTTTCCTTTTCCTTTCCTGGACGTTACATTTTTTTTTTCTTTTTTCTTTTTTTTTTCTTTTTTGATTTCCTGGGCTGTGGGTGTGATAGCTGTTTTTTTTTTTTTTTGGTTAACTAGACTTCTTTTTTTTTGGACATTATATTTATTTTTTAATAAATTGGCTGATTGCTTTTTTTCTTTTTGATTGTTTGTCACTTTTTTTTGTTTTAGTTGTCTATCATTTTTTAACAAGGGTGTATGTGTAAATTTATACAAACTCATTTTTTCCATCCCTCTACTTTTCCACTCCCAACCAAACAAAAATGAGAGAAATTAAAATCTTTTCTATTCTCCAATTTATCCATTCTCCCACCATTTTCTATCATCTCACTTTTCCACCCCTCTAACTAAAGGAACCCTTAATTACAATTTTTTTTTATTTAAATCTTAGCCAAATAATATTTATAATTCATTGCTTCTTATCTAAAAATTTTCATTTTTCTTACTTCAAATTTGCAACACCAAACACCCAATATTTCCCCAATGTACTCAGATAACGCTCATTCAACCAAATAGCTTTAGCACAAACAATACAATATATCAAATCAAAAATACTTTCCTAATATGAAAATACATTTTGGTTGATAAACCTTTGCAATTTCTAAAACTATTCCTCACCTACTTCAGAATTTTTCTATGTGCATCAAATTATGATATGGGTTTTGACCTGAGATGATTGCTAGAGGGTGAACAATGAATCCAAGGATGTATAGCTGAAGAGCTATGAAAAACGTTGACGTGAAGGGATATAGAAACACTGATTTTGAACCAATTGTTCTAGATATAACTTTAGTAAAACTCGATTTTTGTAAAATCGAATTCTCCTTTTAAAAAATTCCAACATAACTTGATATCATAAAAATCAAGTAACATAAAAATTTCTAGTGGAACTCGATATTCGTAATATCGAGTTACACATCAATTTTTTTGTTTTCAAAATTGCGAAGAACTCACTAATACTAATAGCAAGTAATAAAAATAAAAAATTTCTCTACGGATCTTGATTTTCTTAAAATCAAGTTCCAACTAGATTTTTTAATTCACAAAAGGCCACGTATGCTTGGTCCAATGTGGCAAAAGTAACACATAACTCAAAAATAGTAAAATTGAGTTATATAGGAAACATGATTTTCAAAAAATCAAGTTCCAAAACAATAACACGAAGCTAAATAGTTTGAAAACAAGAACAAATTACTGCATAGTTTAAAAATTAAGGGTAAAAGTCCATTTTCCCCCCCAATAAACTAGAAGAATGATTGGTTTTTTACTCAATCAATCCATTATTTCCTAACATGGGTTACAACTGGGGCGGCCTTTCGTGGAATGTCAGTAACTTTATATAAAGTAAATTCAATCCGGGTCAAGTTGTTCAGCCAGAGGAAGAAACTAGAAAATTTACTTTAAAAAAAAAAAAAAAAATCGAGTGGAAGTTTTTAAATGAAAGGACCACTAGGACTACTGGACCGCTGGATCCAAGTTGGTCATTTCCCCTTCCAAAAAGCACATCAATTGATAGTTGACGTAGACTTGCAAAGTTGCAATCTGCAACGCATATGGAAGTCACACATTAGTCAAGGGTAGTGTTTGTTTGTTTTTTTTTTTTTTTTTTTTTTTTTTTTTTGAGGAACAAAAAATGAGGGTGTTTATGGTTATATTAAACCCCTGGGCAGAGCACACACGCTTAGGAATGTGATACCCACCAACGGACTTCTACTGGTAGTGAGAATCGAACCTAAGCATGTTAAGTGGAGCAAACGAACCATACCCAGCTGAGCCAAGCCCCCGTTGGCTAGGGTAGTGCTTGTTAATTCCAAAATTATGTGTGACAGTATCTGCATACTAAATAAAATTGCATGATACGGTGGATCTTACATGGTTATTGAACCTTTGAGGAAGCACAATTAGAGCATTAGCATTTGATTTCTAACAAATATCAAATTTTAGCATTTTAAAAGTTATTTTATCTATTATACCATGCCACTTTATAACACACCCAACTTTCTAATTTTTATTTTCCTATACCACATTAAAATAATATATCTGTTAAATATATTATTAGCGGTAACGCGATGTGTTATACCATGTTGTATGTGCTAAAGTGGATGCGGAAGGGGAAGCATAGAATAGGAACATCGAGAACACGAGGGTTATGTGGTTTAGCCTTATTGGCCTACATCCATGGAAGAATCCTTTAAGAGTTACATCTTTATCGTATAAGAGTGTAGTACAAAAACTTGTATTACAATGAACCCTAACATGAGTATATATGGGCCACTAAACCCTAGACTATTAGTATGAGTAGGAGTGGGTTTGGGCCTATTACATTCGGCTAATATGACTAATATATATCTTCAATACCCTCCCTTAAACTCAAGGTGGAAGCTCGATGAAGGCTTGAGGTTGGATAAGTATGAGAAGATCATTTTTGATGCCTTGAAAAATGCCTTTGAAGAAACCACATTGACGAATGTTCCAATTGACCAATTTTGGAGTTTCAAATGAAGAAACAGACCCCAAAATCGGAATCTATGCGAAAAACTAAGTAAGATATACCCTTTGGGAAAATTTGACTTTTGGTCAAAGGTCAACACAAAAGTCAAAGTCAACTATGGTCAAAGTCAACGGTCAATGCTCATAGGTCAGATTCAGGTGGTTCGGGTCAACAGTCAGCAAGGTGACGTGGTACCGACGAGGCAATACTACTGACGTGGCGAGCTGCGTGGCTGATGACAAGCTAGGGCTGATGTGGATCAAGTTGACATGGCATTTGCTAACGTCATTAGATGACGTCATGGATGATAGCATCACAGATTTCAGCACGTGGCAGGTGTGTGGGTGGTCCACCGGTGCGTGAAGGAGAAGCCAGAAACCCAGGCGGCATGTGGAGGCGCATGCTTTAGCGATTGAAAGCCATATTTCTTCCGGAGGCAGATCGGTGGTCGACAGGGCCAATAGGACGGCATGTGTGGCCGATGGATAAGCAACACATGAGGAAATTGTGGCGGTGTGTGCGGAGGATTCAGAAACTTAAGCGACGCGTGTTGGCACATGTGAACACAATAGACGGCCTAACTTCTCGAGTTTTGCAAATCGCGGAGCAAAGAGGCTGACACAGCGACGCATGTGGCTATGATCTAACCTGGGTCTCGAGATTTTTGGCGGCGTGTGGGGAGGTTCCGAAGCTATTAGCAATGCGTGGTGGCACGTGAGACTGCTGTTGGGGGCCGAGTTTTTGGGTTTTTGTCATGAGAGGTCGTGGAGCATGTCTGTGGGGTTAGTTTCATCAGGCGAAGCTTGGATTTGCATAGATTTGAAAAGTTAAGTCACGGCTTTGCTTGAGTTTATGGATTTTGGACACAGCATTGAGCCACGGTGGCTGCGAGATGTCGTGGAGTCTAGATCCAGCAGAGAAGCATGTGTGACTTCTGATGATGGTGTGCACGTGATATTCTTCTTTGCTTGCTAAAGATGTTTATTTGATGCCAAGAACGAAGTTTGGCTCTGATACCATGTTAAATATATTATTAGCAATAACGTGATGTGTTATATCATGTTGTATATGCTAGAGTGGATGCGGAAGGGGAAGCATAGAATAGGAAAATCGAGAATATGAGGGTTACGTGGTTCAGCGTTGTCGGCCTACACCCACAAAGGAATCCCTTAAGGGTTACATCTTTATTGTATAAGAGTGTAGTACAAAAACTTGTGTTACAATGAACCCTACATGAGTATATATAGGCGACTAAATCGTAGACTACTAGTACAAGCAAGAATAGGCTTGGATCTATTACATTGGGCTAATATGACTAATATATATTTTTAACAATATCTACACAAAAAAATATATTTCTATCTCTCTTCCTCCCCCCCCCTCTTTCTCTCTCTCTCTCTCTCTCTCTCTCTCTCAACCACTCATCACTTCCATAACCACCGTGAAAACCCAAAATCCCTAGCACAGAAACTCATCCTATCCATCAACTAGATAACTACCTCACAAACCTAAATCAACCAATCATCAACAATACAACCCTGCCACCACCAAAAGAAAAAACATAGAAACCCAACAACCATGCCACAACCAAGAGGGGAGGGGGGGGGGGGGGGGGGGGGAACCAGAAACCCAACCCAAAAACTAGGCCAACAACCAACCTAGAAACCTAAAAACTTAGAAACCCAACCACCTCCACCTTGCCGATCTTACCACGCCATCTCGCCGATCTGTCCACGCCACCTCACGATGCCACCACGCCAATCTCCACCTTAACCGCGCCACTTTGACCTTGCCACGTAGATCTTCATGTAAAACTGTCTAACCTAGCTCCAGTGGCAAGTTTTGAAGAGAGAGAGAGAGAGAGAGAGAGAGAGAGAGAGAGAGAGAAAGAGAGATGTGAGAGAGGAAGTGAATAATGAAAAGAGAGAGAGAACCAGAGAATTATGTGGAGAGTGGGAGATCGGAGACACCATTTGCTATAGTAACAATCATACAAGTAAGACGTTACTGTAACAACATTGTAAAAAAAATTTTAATTGGAAGCTCGGGTAACGCATCATTTTAGTGGTTTGATGCTAAAATTTAGTATATCTGGAGTTTTACAACTCCAATATTGATGCTCTTATTGATTATTTTTCTATCTTTTATGTCAAAAAAAAAAAAATCTCATCACTCCAATGAATTAAAAAATTTATTAAAAGTATTAATAGGCTGAACTGTTCAAGAACTTGGCCTGAGTGTATAAGAGCATTAGCATCTGGAATCCCCTTGGCCCATTAAGGGAGTTGCTTGTAGTTTTATTAAATTTGGCTTATGAAGGATTGCAAGTTAGTAAGAATTGGGTCTTGAATTGGAATGTTTCTGTCTGTCTGTAATGATTCCTAGCAACTTCTTAGGTTAATCTGAGCCATTTAATATTTAATACATACATAAACACACCGAGAGAGAGAGAGAGAGAGAGAGAGAGAGAGAGAGAGAGAGAGAGAGAGAGAGAGAGAGAGAGAGAGAGAGAGAGAGAGAGAGAGAGAGAGAGAGAGAGAATCATAGATCAGAAAAGAAAAAAGGAAATAGATACACTTACATACACACACACACACACACACACACACACACACAGAGATATGAGATATTCTTTTCTTTTTTTTTCTTTTTTATTCTTTTTTTTTCTTTTTTTCATTTTTTGGGTTTTAGGTTTGGAAGAGAAGGGTCATGGGTGGTTTGGAAGAGAAAGGTTTTGGGTTTGGAAGAGAAGCCATTTGTAGTACAGGAAAAAGAAGGAAGAAGGAAATAAAAATAAAAGAAATTTTAGTTTTAATGCCGTTTACTTGGTATGTTAAATTGGACAGATGTCAAAATTTTAAGTAGGAAATCTAAGGTACTGTACCTAAGTTTTGCCCTATAGATTTTTATACTAAAATGGAAAGAAATTTTTGCACAAGTTTATGCAATGTTCTTACTAGTGCTATTTTTGGTATTTGTTACTCCATAATGTCGGAGTCCATAAGCCTTGCTTCTCTAGGCCTAAAATCAAAAGTTGAATTATAATTAAACTCACTTCGTCAAAACTCAAAAGTAAACCAAATAACCAATAATTGAAGGGGCGGAAATGCTTTTACACTTGGACTAGGGTAAAGTATTTGTCTTTTCATTAATAGCTTTAACGAAACAACTTCCACTAGAGCTTTTTTTTTATAGGGACCAATGTCCCATGACCATCCGATATATTGAGAGGGAAACTCTCTATTCTCTTTAAATTAAAATTTTAAAAAGATTGGGTTCGTCTAACATCCAATTAATTTTTAATAGGATATCTCCTTTGCTTTTAATAATATGGTAACTTAACAAACTGCCAAGATTAAAAAAAGGACATGCTATTTAAAGAGAAAAAGAAAAGGCAGATACCTTTGCAGCCAAAGTTACGGAAGTACCAAGGCAGTGGTTCTTCGCTTTAAGTAACCTTAAAGGTATATTTGATTGGGTGGATTTTAGAGAAGATGGAAAAAAAATAAAAAATAAATAAAAGAGAGAGAGAAAATAGGAGACAAAACATTTTTTGTGGGTGTATGGTTGAAAGCAGGGGAGGAAAAAAAATTAGTGGAGCCTAAGTCTTTTCTCCCCAGGTCTACTGAATTGTTTTCTTCCCAAATTGGAGAGAAAACTGGAGAGAACAAATGTGGACTAAAACACCCCTATGTTGTCGCTCCAACGTTAACTACGTCATGCTTGGTTTCTTCTTTGGTGCTTTTTTTATTTTCCTTTGGTTTTCTTTTTCCGTTTTGTCATTTTCTTTTCAGCTACTACTTTTTTTTAAAAAAAATTTAATTTCCTTTTTGATTTTTTTTCTATACTTCATTCGGTTGTTCTTTTCTTTTCTTTTTTTCTTTTGTCATGTTCATTCATCTTTTATTTTTTTCATATGTTTTTTTTTTTGGTTCATCCCTTCTTTCTTTTCTTTTTTTTTCTTCTAATTTGTTACTTTTTTTTAATCTAGTAGGGACATAAAAGTAAATTTACATAAATTTTAATTTCTATCTCTCCACTTTTTCACCCCAAACCAAACACCATGAGGGAAAACTAAAATATTTTCTATTCTCCAACTTTTTCACTTCTCCAACCAAATGGGCCCTAAGTGAAACCTTGCCAAGCATTAATTTTCCCAAAAGAAAAATGAGCGTGGCTTTACTTTTTAATCTCAGCCGTTTTTTTTTTATTTTTTATTTTTTTTTATACAAGATAGAATTCTACTATAGCCCAATCTAAGTATACATATGTGCGTGAAGCTCCCTCCTCGAGACTTGAACCTTGACCCTTACCTCCCACACTCCACAAACACTTATACTTGTGAAGTGACCATCGCACCAAGGGTGTGCAGTGGTAATCTCAGTCGTTAAGAAATAATAAAAAATTATATGCAAAGTGATAGTGTCAGTGTAAATATACACGGTTACTGTAACAACTTTGCAAATTTACATATTTTAAACTTGATTGGCATGGATGATTTTGGGGGTTGAATGTTTAAAATTGATACATTTTCTTTTTCTATTTTGCCTTGACAGATGCAAAAACTCTTAGATATATATATATACATATATATTTTAAGGTTGAATTTAATCAACTATTTTGTTGGCTTTATTCAGTGCCAATTTGCTTGTAATTCGACACTTAGAAACCTTGTATTTAGGTGGGAATCATGTAAGGGTAGTGTGTGAGAAAGTGTGAAGAAATGCTCAAGACTGTGCACTGAAGCAGGGACTCGCGATTGGATCTCGCGGGTAGCTCGCAACTGGGAAGCCGCTAGAAGATGCACAAGAGTGAAGCATGTAGAGAAGTTGAACCGTCAAGCCAGCTGTAGCACTACCGGACAAAAAGTCCAGACAGGCCATTCAATTAGCTTGCAGCTTGAACTCGCGACTCAGTCAAGTGAGGGCAAGTCACCAACTAGCTTTGTTTTGAAAAACTGACTCTTCGCATTCCATTCTCACACAAATATAAATACCCCTTATACCCATGAAATTTTGAGAGCTTGCAGAGAGAATTTTGAGAGAGAAATCCTAGAGAAAAAAAAAGATTGACTCATCCACAATCTTTACATAGTGACTCTTCAAATTCCTCAACTCTCACCCTCTCCGTTGCTACATCCTTGAGAGGTACATTAGCCAAAACCTTTTCTCACCATTCCCATATCTGTGAGAAGGGTATTTGGTGCTTGGGAAGCAGTTAGGAAGGGATCGATTGATTTTGGTTGATGCTATGGGCTATAGCGGAATCCGGTAAGCTAAAGAAGACAAAGGTTCGGCATAACCTCGTTGGAGCAAGAAGCTTGGAGGGCTTAGGTACACTGGGTAGATTAGGCTTGGAAGGTCTTCTGCTGTTCATGTATCCCAACTTCATTCTTTAGTGGATTATTAACCGCTTGGATGGCGGCAAAGAGGTTTTACGCCGAGTACTTTGGTTTCCTCTTCGATAACACATCGCTGTGTTGTCTTTGTGTTTACATCTCTCTTCCCTAAATCTTTGCCATTTAATTTCTGTTGTGGTTGTGATTTTATTTGGTTTAGATTGTTTTATCAATTCAATTTTAGCTTATGTTCATATTCCGCACATACATTGTTTAATAATAAGCTTGAATTGGTTATTTGTAAATTGGGGGTCTAAATGTTCAAGATGTTTTATATACTATTTGAACATCCAATTGGTATCAGAGCGGGTACACTTGTTTTGGTCTAAATACCTAAGTATGATCTTTGACCCCTTGTGTTATTTGTCATGGATAGTGCTTTATATGCCTCTATGCATGTTTTGGATGTTGATGAATGTAACATGCCACGTGTTTGTGAAAATGTCTCTATGAGTGATGATCCTCATGACTGTGACGCTATGTTACATGAATCTTTGGGTGTTGTTGATATTCCTAACATCAAACTCTTCAAGAAAAAGGCTAAGAAGTTTCATAAATATTTGAGCAAGTTATTTTGTGAAAATGATGATTTGATTGCTAAGCTCAATGAAATCAACAATTTGGTTGAGAAATATAAGAAACTTGCTGAAAATTCTCTTGAAGAGCTGAAAGAGTTTGAATGTTTAAATTTGGACTTGGATGCTAAACTTGTTTTGTCTAATAAACTTGTTGATAAGCTAAAATGTGAGAATGAATCTCTGAAAATGTATGCCAAGTGTTTGATTGCTGAACCTATTGCTAAAAGGGATGATAATATTTGTTGCAATCATGTTGGTACCCGATTTTGTGCCTATTTTGTATTCTACCTAAAAGAACAAATCGGTGTACGTTCCTCCACACAAAAGAAATCAAAAGGTGGAGAGAAAAAATCTTAAGTCAAAGCCTCCATTTAGGTCTCAACATAAGATTTTGAATGGATCTAAGTTTGATCCAACTTGTCACCAATGTGGTGTGATTGGTCATATAAGACCTCAATGTCATAAGTTGAAGAGAGAACAAAACCAAGTTGCTAGATCCATTCCCAAAATGCCTAGTGGACCTAAACACATTGTGTGTCACCATTATGGTGCTTTTGGTCATATAAGACCTCATTGCTCTAAGTTTCATGCTCTTAAAAGAATCAAAAGAAAAGAGAAACTTGAGCTTCATGGAAGTTGAACTAAAAAGGGTAAACCGGATTTGAGTGAAAATAGCATGTTATTGAAGAAAGTGTTTAATGCTCCTAACTCCCTATCTATGTGCATCTTCGGTTCTCATTCTTCCAACCCACGTCTCACTTCTCATGAGACACTCATTCCAAACAATCATTCTGTTTGGATGAGGAAGGGTTCGTATGGTTGAGCGTTTGCTCTTTTGGTCCTTGATCTAATTATTTCGATTTTTGTAGGACCCTTCATGCATTGTATGTCATATCTTCATGCATTTTGTGCATCTTGCATTTTATTTTTTTTTTGCATTGTTTCTATTTTTAATCTTACTTCTATGTTTTAGTTTTGTGTGAGTAAAAATCCAAAACCACATAAAAAGTGAAAAATTCAAAAAGTTTGATCGTACATGTTTGAACACATATCACATGTGAGTTTTGTCTTGTACCTTCGTACAAATGGCTTTATGCATTTACGAGCTTAGCTTGTTCTTTATGCACTTATATCTTTGTGGGAAAAATCTTGACATCTTTGTGTGATTGTTGTAAATTGATCTTCAAGCTTGTCATGAATGATTAGTCAATAGTTATGTTAGTTTTGATACATGCGTAGACTTGTGCCTATAACTCTTCTCACTCTTTTTTGTTTTTACGTAAAGAGCTCAATCAATGTAAATCTCAAAATAAAAAGAGATAGTGAGCTGAAAAAATCGTCGCACATATTAGTATTCGACTAGGAAAAAGGGAAAGTGACTTTTATGAAATGTATGATGCCCCAAAAAGCCAAAGGCTTGTTCATCAAATTGAAATATTAAAACTTTCAGGCATCGATCTCTAAAATGAGATGTATTGATTCAAAAAGATCATATGATATGAATTGTAAAGAAGCCAAATAAAAAGTTTCAAAGATATGTAATCATTTTCTTGTAGGAGGTCATATATATTCATTTCTATAATTGAAATAGACCACTTGGCTTAATACTAGTTGTGTATGACTTGATTGAATTGATTATTGAAACTTCTCTCTAGACTAAGGACTATTCCACATTTGATACACACACACAACACACATGCCTAATGTTCAATGAATGCCTTATTCATGTGTTCGATTGTACTTGTTTAAATGTGATGTGTGTGTATTCAGCTATATATGAATCAATCCAAAAAGATTTTGATCATTTTATATGTTTTTGGAAGTGATTTTTTATATGTTCTGTGCTGAAAAACAGATGTTAGAGTTTTTCGCGACTCATCTCGCGACTCGCCAATCGCAAAACCATAGTCGCGAGCTCATCTAGAAGCTTTTGTGACTCACCCAGTCGCGAAACGCCCAGAAACATCTTTTTAAAGAGCTTTTCATGGGAAACCTATTTGAAACCTCTCCCATCCTTTCTAAAACTCTTCTTTCAATATTTTTACATCTAAATCCAATCAATTTGAATGATTTTTCATTCCATTAACATCTCTAACGTAATTCTAAACTCTTTTCTTTTATTTTGATCCTTAGATTATGTTTTGGAGAGTTTTTGTGCTCTTGGTTGGGATTTTCATCATAGGGGTTAGGGAAACTTAATTTTTATCAAATTTTTGTATGGGATTGGTTTTGTTTGATGATTTGCTTTGGTTTTTGGCCTCTTGTTGCAAAAAGAACATGTATTAAGGGTGTATTTCACGATGTTCATGCATTGTTTTACATTGTTGTTCATAGTGTGCACACTAGGTGTTTGATAAAATGTCTCTTAGGCATTTTCTCACTTATTTAGACTCCGATGAGTACCAAACTTTGGGGTTTCACATGTTTCCTCATTAGGAACATGTTTGGTTCATTGGTTGTGTGTTTAACACACCTTGCACCACATGTGCATTTTCCATGCATTGGTCATGCATTGCAAATAGCCATCTTTTGCACACACCTTTGCTACTGTAAGGTTGAATTTAATCAACTATCTTGTTGACTTTATTCTGTACCAAATTTGCTTGTATTTCAGCAATTAGTAATCCTGTATTTAGGTGGGTTTGCTGTAAGGGTAGTGAGTGAAATAGAGTGTTGAATGTTCAAGAGTGTGCAAGAAAATAGAGTCTCGCGGCTAGATCTCGCGGATGACTCGCGGCTACAAGCTGCCAGAAGCAGCACATGTGCCAAGCATGCCAAAAGTTGAAGTGTCATGCTAGCTAGAGCACTACAGGACAAAATAGGACAACTAGCTGTTCTGTTATCGTGCGGCTGGATCTCGCGACTCAATCAAACCGCGAGGCTAAGCCGTGAGCCACCCCTATTTTGAAAAACCTGATGTTTCACATTCTTTTCTCACTCCAGTATAAATACCCCTTATACCCATAAAAGAAGGAGAGCTTCTAGAGAGAATTTTGAGAGAGAAATCTTAGAGTAAAACAAGATTGATTCATCTACAATCTTTACATAAAAGTCTCTTCAAATTCCTCAACTTTCTTTCTCTCCATTGTTAAACCCTTGAGAGGCATTTTACCAAAACCTTTTCTCACCATATCCATTACTGTGAGAGGGCTGTTTGGTGTTCTGGGAAGCAGTTAGGAAGGAACTAATTTATATTGGTTGATGCTATGGTCAAGTAGCGGAATCCGGGAAGCTAGAAAAGAAATAGATTCGGCGCAACCTCGTTGGAGCAAGAAGCTTGGAGGGCTTAGGTGCACTGGGTAGATTAGGCTTAGAGAGTATATTGCTATCCATGTATCCCAACTATATTTTCTAATGGACTACTTACCGCTTGGAGGGTGGCGGAGAGGTTTTACGCCGAGGGCTTCGGTTTCCTCTTCGATAACACATCGCGTGTTGTCCTTGTGTTTGCATCTTCCTTCCCTTTTACCTTTGCCTTTTATTATCTGCTGTGGGTTGTGATTTTAAATTGGCTTAAATTGTTTTCCAATTCTGTTTTATAGTTTTTGTTCATTTTTCGCAAACTAGTTGTTTGACATAAAGTTTGAATTGGTTAATTTGTAAATTGGGGGGTCTAAATTTTCAAGGGTGTTTTTACATTATTTGAACATTCAATTGATATCAGAGCGGGTACACTTCTAGTGGTTTCATTATCATAGTGTGATCCTTGACTCCCTACTGAGATGGATCGGTCTCAATCCCTAAATGCACCTCCATATTTTGATGGTAGTAATTATGCTTTTTGGAAGGTTCGCGTGAGAGCATTTCTGTGTTCCATTGATGAATCTGTTTGGGATGCTGTTGAGATAGGTTGGACCAGACCTGAGGCAGCCAAATCCACATGGGATAAGGCAGCACTCACCGTATCTAATGCTAACAGTAAAGCACTTAATGCTATTTTCTGTAGTGTGTCTCCAGATGAATTTCACAGGATCTCTCACATTACTGTTGCCAAAGAAGCATGGGAGATATTGGAGACCACTTACGAAGGTACGAAGAAAGTAAAAGATATCAAGCTGCAGATGCTAAGCACTCGGTTTGAGGAGCTAAAAATGAGTGAGGATGAGTCCTTTGACTTTTTCTATAGCAAGCTGAATGAGGTGATTGTAAGCAAGTTCAATTTGGGAGAAAAAATGGAGGATTCTAAAATTGTAAGGAAGATCCTTCGATCATTGCCTGAAAGTTTTCGTGCCAAAGTGACAGTGATTGAAGAGAGCGAGGACCTTGATGACATCAAAGTCCAAGAGCTGATTGGTTCTCTTCAGACTTATGAAATGTCGTTGCCCAATCAACGGAAAAGCAAATCTCTTGCTCTTAAGACCATTAATGAGAAGGTGGAAGTCCATGACTCATCGGAAGAAGATGTGGTTGACAAAGATGTTGCATACCTTGTAAAAAATTTCCGAAAATTCTTGAAATTCAAGAATAATGGCAAATTTGATGATAAAGGAAAATTCCAAAGTTCAGGAAGGGAGAAAAGGGAATTCAAAAAGAAAGATGGAAAAGAATCCCAATCTACACAAGGTGTCACTTGTTTTGAATGCAACGAGTATGGACACTTTAAGAAAGAATGTCCAAATTATTTGAAATCAAAAGGCAAGGTGTATGCCACGAAACTAAGTGACTCAGATTCATCCAACTCCGATTCTGAGGAAAGCTGTGACGGAGAAGGGAATTACTCCGCTTTTATGACTATTGCTCATGTTGATTCTTCAGACGAGTTAAATCTGCTTGTACAAGAGCTTGGAGTACATAGTGATGAAGAATAATTTGGAGCTGTTGAGGAATCAGATGCAGAAGAAGATGGAAACACAGCCAATCTTCAAGCCAATTATAACTCACTCCTGGAGAGGTCGAGTGAGTACACAAGGGTGGCCAAGGCAGCAGTGAGAAAAATGAAGAAGGCAGAGGAGGACTATAAAAGTCTCCTAATTCGATATATGGAGGCCAAATGTGAGATAGAAACACTGAACAGTGAGCTGTTAGAAGCTTACACAAAAGTGAGATTTCTTGAGTAAGAGGTTGTGCAAGCAAACGCTAAAATAGAGAGGGTCACCACCAAGAAGCTAGATGATGTTATTTCATCTCAAAAGAGCTTTTCAGACAAATCTGGATTGGGATATACTGGAGGAAGTAGCTCATCTGGCAATATCACTAAAGTAGTGAAGTTTATAAAGGCCAAAGAATCAGCTGATGTTGGCCCTACTGTTGAGAAGCCCAAGATAGAGGAGAAGAGGAATGTGGGGAACGAATGGTTGTTGAATCCACGTAATCAATCCGTGGGCAGGTCTGAATCCCGAGCCAAGTCTCGTCCATGACCACAAAGAGGTCCTAGATCGAACTATGTGTGTCATCATTGCGGACTTCAAGGGCATACTCGGCCAAATTGTCAAAAGCTGAGAGCACTAAATAATGCAACTGCTCCAAGGTCACGAGGACCTAGAAATGACAGAAGAAATTGGGCTATTGAACCATCAAGAGATTAAAGTGGTGATACCGGAATGATGGACGTGACGAAGATGATTGGTGCTTTCACCAACTGCTTGGAGAGCTTCACACGAAGGTTTGAAAGCCCTAACTCTCGTACCCAATCCTATAAGGAAATCACCCCAAACGCAAGTGACATGTGGGTGAAAAAGGGTACTCATGCATAAACATTACAACATATCCATGCATCAATTCTTCCTATGCTTTGTGACTTAGTTTGGTTATTTGCTTTTTAATTGTATGGGTTGAATTGTGTTTATTTATTTTTGCATTCTATCATTTATTCCTTTTTGTTGTTTTTGATCAATCATTTCCTTCTTATGTGTCAAAAATCCAAAAACCACATAAAAAGTAAAAAATCAAAAAGTTTGATCGACATTGTTGAAGTTTTGTCTCAAACTTATTTTTCCTTGTACCTTTGTGCTAATGGCTTTGTGCATTTACGAGCGTTGCTTGTTTCTTTGCACTCTTATCACTGTGGAAGAAATCTTAAAATCTATGTGACTGTTGTAAATAGATCTTCAAACTTGATATGAATGATTAGTGAATGGTTATGTTGATCTTGAGACTTTCATAGACTTGTGCCTATATATCTTCCCACTCTTTATTTTTTTTGCTAAAAAGAGCTCATCAAATGTAAATTTGCAAATGAAAAGAGATATTGAGCTGCAAAAGCCTATCGCACATACTAGTATTTGATTAGGAAAAAGGGAAATCGACCAAAAATTTATGTGAATGTTTATTCAAAAAGCCAAAAGCTATCTCATTAAGGTGAAATAATATCACTCTCACAATGAGAGGTGATTGTCTTAAAATGACCAAAAAGATCAAATGTTTTGATTGAAAGTGGAGTCAAATGTAAAGTTCCAAGTTATGTTATCAAGTCTTGTGGGAGGTTATATATGCATACTTCTATAATTGAGATGGGTCACATGATCTAGTGCTAATTGTGTATGCCTTGGTTGAATTGATCATTGAAGCTTCACATTAGACTGAGGACTATCTCATTGTTGATATCCACACATAACACACAAGTTTATGTTCAATAAATGCCATATTCATTTGTGTGATTGTACTTGATAAAATGTGTTTTCACATGATCAATCTTTGTTGATTCAAGCACAAAAAGATTTTTGAGTGTTTTAGGTGTTTTTGGAAAGTATTTTGTTCTTCAAAAACTGAAAATTTCAAAAAAACATTTTTCCCCTATTTTGGCAACTCAATCATGGGTAAGTCAAGTCGCATGCCACAGTTATGAGCTCGCGGGTCAATTTTAGCGACTTGTTCGTGAGTAGAAGGTCCAGTCGCGAGGAGTACATAGAGATTTTCGTGGCTCAGCTCGCGACTCACTCGCAAGTGAAACTTCCAGTCGTGAAAAACACTTAGAAAATTTTTCAAAACTTTTGTCTTGAAGTGTTTTGGTAGGTGGATCTGGTGACTATCTGGCAACTTACCTCAGTCGCGAAAAACGCGTGTTTTGCACAGTGAAGGTAGTTTTTAAAATCTTTTTCAGTTTTTCCTTGAACTTTTTGTGACTGTTCATCTTCTCTTTCAACTGTCTCCTTCCCAAACACTCCGCGTAACCCATTTTGAACTCCATTGTTGCTTCATTTCTTCTCAAAATCATCAAGAAAAGGTATGGGTCTTCTCTCCCTCACTTCATATGTTATGTTTTGTGTGTTACTTTCTTACCTTTTGGGTTGTTATTTTTGTCATATTGTGTTCGAACGTTTTACTCTTTGTGTGCTGGGTATGGTGGATTGTGTTTGATGCTGATTTCATTTGGTGTCTTTTTGTTGATCTTAATGTTCTTATCTTTGTTCTGTGCTTTGGCATTTGTTGGTTTTCATACTCTTTTGGGAAATGGGTTTGGTGTTTTTCTAGTTTTTACTCCGTTTGTGTGTATAAAAGTTTACTTGTGTCTGTGGTTTTGGTTTACCTATCTTGTATCACTGTGTTTTTATGTTGTCATAACATGTGTATGCTTCTGTCTTGAGTGTATTACTTTAATACATTTAATTTTCAGTTTGGAATGTTCCACTGCCATTTTTTTTGGTTGTATGTGGTTTTCATTGTGCATTTCAGACTCATGGTAGATTGTCTTATTGACAGTTATCTTTAAGTTTGTCTTACTCTGTGCTCTATTGCACTTTCACCATTTTGTTGCACCTACCTCATTCTATATTGACATGACTTATGTTTGAAACTGTGTGTGATTTCTATGGTTTACATTCATTTCTGACTCTAATCAAGTTGATATATGTCCTTTGTGGTGCTGTTTTTGGTTCTTTGCTGTGTGCCTATTCTTTTGTAGATGTCTCGTCGATCCTCTAAGTGCAAAGACATTGCTACTGATGATCCATCAACCTCAGTTGCTAAAAGGACTCAACTCTCATCTCAGTCATCTCAAGACTCCAATTTGGAGAGGTTCAGAACTCCGCTTACCTCACACATCTACTCAAACATTTTTGACAATGCATCTCCTATAGTGGAATGGGTGGTTGAGTTTGACACCTTAGGGACCACTTTTATCCCTCGAATCATTGAGCCAAAAGATTGGGCAAACTTATTTGGGAATTTTGTTGATCCAATGGATGAACTAGTTAAGGAATGCTACTCGAATACGAGTGATCTTGGAGTTGAACTAATTTGCTAGGTCAGAGGAAAGGAGTTTGCCATTACCCTGAACTCCATAGCCGATATTCTCCGCATCACTAGACCTCAGAATGTGGATCTAACTCCGTACGATGATCGAAATCTAGAGACTCAAGACATTCTACAAGTTCTAAGATCTGATCATAAAGTATCCAGTACAGGCACATCCATAAGCACCGCAAAGTTTGCACCAGAGTTGACCACACTAAAGTTGATCATGTTCTCTAATCTCTACCCACTGTCCAACACTACCTTCATAAATCTTGGAAGAGCTCAATTCCTTTGTGATCTTATTACAGGAGCCCCCATTGATATATGTGCCCACATCTTTCAAACCATGAGGAAGATCGCGACTCGATCTATAGCTCGAGGATGTATTCCATTTTGTAGTCTCATCATGAAGTTCATTTTTCGTGAAGGCATTGTTCCTCCCTCAGATGGAAAAATGTTGACCCGTCTACGTCCAATTTCCATGTTCACCCTACAAGCCAACATAAGTCATTCCTCTAAACACCAAAGAGTGCACACATCTCTCTGGTTACTCCTTCTACTCCTGAGTTAGAGACACCTGTACATACCACACCTACTTCGCGTGTCATCCCTGAAGTTCCACAAACTAGCATTCCGCAAGCAAAGTCTGATCCTCAAACTGATAAAGTGGGTAGTTTGCTTGAAAATATTCAGAAACGTATTGATGAAATGGTGACACTTCTCTACTCCACCAACAACCATGTTGAAATGCGACTCGAGACCATGAAGAATCAGCTAAAAGCTATTCAACAAAAGTTAGACGACAGCCTTTAGCTATTCGTTCCAAAAAGGGGGAGAGCATTCAGTAAGGGGGAGAAAGCTCAAAGGGAAGTGTGCATTGTAATAGGGGGAGTACACATACTTTTGTTTTAGTTTTATCCTTTAATTTATAGGTTTATGTTTTTGGATATTTATTGTTACTATGGGCTTGATACACTGTGGTTTTGGTGTATTTTTGTTTCTAACTCATAACTCATAAACTTGGTTTACTTTATAAATATATATATTGTTGATGTTCTTCAGTAGTATATTGTTTTTGTACCTATGTTACTTTTGTAAGCTTTTAGGGTTTATGTTTTTTTTTGTAGGCTTTATGGTTTGTACCATGCTTTATGCAACCTCTATGATTTTGTTAAATCAGTACTTCTATCCAAATGTCATGCATTTTTTGGTTAAGTACTGTCACTCTTGTGCCCTTGTAGGATTGTTCCTAGATGCATATACTTAGTGTATTATGCATTGGTTGAGTGTTGGGCATACAAGTAACTTGCATTGTATTTGTTAGCTTGTATGTTCAAATGTTCATTCCAAGTGTGAATGAGCATTGTGATCACTACCTTGTAGTGATTACTTGTTTGATCAAGTCATGATTTGTTTCTTAACTTCATCCTTACTTGATCACCTTATGCCTATTTCATATGCATTTCATGTTTTCTACATAAAATGATCATGTTGTATTGTTGTGTTTTAGGAGTTTCATGATCATATGATTCAAGTGCCTCACAGTTTCTAGAATTAGGTGTGAGTGAGTTTTGCTTAACTGTTCCTAACTCACATATTAAGTGTAGAGTCTATTTTAGGATTTTGTCACGAAATAGCCAAAGGGGGAGATTGTAAGGTTGAATTTAATCAACCATCTTGTTGGCTTTATTCCGTGCCAAATTTTCTTGTATTCAGCAATTAGTAACCCTGTATTTAGGTGGGTTTGTTGTAAGGGTAGTGAGTGAGATAAAGTGTTGAATGCTCAAGAGTGTGCAAGAAAACAGAGTCTTGCAGATGGATCTCACGGGTGACTCGTGGCTACAAGCTGCCAGAAGCAGCACACGTGCCAAGCATGCCAGAAGTTGAAGCATCATGCTAGCTGGAGCACTATAGGACAAAATAAGACAACTAGCCATTCTGTTTTCGTGCGATTGGATCTCGC
Organism: Quercus berberidifolia; assembly: GCA_028535905.1. Taxonomy (NCBI): domain Eukaryota; kingdom Viridiplantae; phylum Streptophyta; class Magnoliopsida; order Fagales; family Fagaceae; genus Quercus; species Quercus berberidifolia. The sequence continues at coordinate 58,444,112 of JAPQVW010000003.1, forward strand.
GACTCAGTCAAGCCACGAGGCCAAGATGTGAACCACTCCTGTTTTGAAAAACTTGACGTTTCACATTCTTTTCTCACCCCAGTATAAATACCCCTTATACCCACAAAAGAAGGAGAGCTTCTAGAGAGAATTTTGAGAGAGAAACCCTAGAGTAAAACAAGATTGATTCATATACAATCTTTACATAAGAGTCTTCAAATTCCTCAACTCTCTTCCTCTCCATTGTTAAACCCTTGAGAGACATTTTACGAAAACCTTTTCTCACCATATCCATTACTGTGAGAGGGATGTTTGGTGTTCTGGGAAGTAGTTAGGAAGGAACCAATTTACATTGGTTGATGCTATGGTCAAGTAGCGGAATCCGGGAAGCTAGAAAAGAAATAGGTTTGGCGCAACCTCGTTGGAGCAAGAAGCTTGGAGGGCTTAGGTGCACTGGGTAGATTAGGCTTGGAGGGTCTATTATTGTCCATGTATCCAAACTACATTTTCTAGTGGATTACTTACCGCTTGGAGGGCAGCGGAGAGGTTTTACGCCGAAGGCTTCGGTTTCCTCTTTGATAACACATCGCGTGTTGTCCTTGTATTGGCATCTTCCTTCCCTTTTATCTTTGTCTTTTATTATCTGCTGTGGGTTGTGATTTTAAATTGGCTTAGATTGTTTTCCAATTCTGTTTTTTAGCTTTTGTTCATTTTTCGCACACTAGTTGTTTGACATAAAACTTGAATTGATTAATTTGTAAATTGGGGGTCTAAACGTTCAAGGATGTTTTTACACTATTTGAACTTTTAGCTACCCTTGTCATACATTGGTCTATACTTTCTTCATCCTAGCATGTCATGTTTACCTTATGTTTTGTAGCACTTTGTTTTGTCTTAGGTTTGAGTTTCATATTCTCATTCATCTCGCACCCCTCAGCATCGTTATCATTGTTTGTACCTTCATCTCTTGCCCTCATTTCTCCTTGACCCTTTGTCTATTCCTGACAAAAAGGGGGAGAGTATACTTTAGAGAATATACCGGAGAGTTTTGTCATTTCTATATGACTCTTGTGCACATCCTTAGGGGGAGAAATTCTATTTCTCGTGCACATTTGTAGGGGGAGAGATATTCTATAGGAGAGATGCATATACCAAGGGGAGAAGACATTGAATTAATAAGAAAACTTTGTTTTGTCTGTTTCTCTTTATGTTTGTTTTCTTGTTTGATTTATGGTGCTTTGAGTTATGTTTAGTATCTATGTTTTGTTGTTCTCATTGCATCGTGTTTGTATGTTGGACATGCATACATCCTTATGCTATTGTGCTTCATTGAATGCATGTTCGGATGATCATTTGCTTTGCTATGTGATCATTGTCGTCATTTCTATTTAACTATTTTTGGTGTATAATCATGTTACTTACATGTTTCGCATCATGTTTACTTGATCGCAATTTACTTGTTACATTATATTTGTCCTTTTATTACTTGCTTTACCTTGAGGGTCTAATGTGTTTTGTGCAAGTGTTTTAGGTTACAAGTATATATACTCCAAGTTCATCACAGCTCCTATGATTCATGATAAGGGGAGTGATATGATAGGGAGAGAAAGAGAGAAAGACCTTTGTGTTATATTAACTATGTTTTTGCTTTATTTGTGTTTTGTACTCATACTTTGTAGCTTTGTACTTGTTGCTAAATGTTATACATTTTCTTTAAGTACATCACTCTTGTGCCTTTTGTTGGATTTTATATCCTTAATGCAATTTCCTTGCATTGTTGCATTGGTTGAGTGTTGGAAATGCAAATGATACTTTGCAGTGACCTGATTAGCTTGTATGTCTGGATGCTCATTCCTTGTGTGAATGAGCATTGTGGTCACTATTTATAGTATTTGTTCGTTTTTGGTCAAGCCATGGTTTATTGCTTAATTCCATTTCGCTTGATTGCATTGTGGTTGTTCCATATGCATTACAAGTTTTCTACATACAATAATCATATTGTGTTGTTGTGTTTTCAGGAGATACTTGTTTTTATGGTTCAAGAGCTTCACAGATTCTACAGTTAGGTGTGAGAGAGTTTTGTTCAACTGTTCCCAACTCACATGTTAAGTCTAGAGTTTGGTTTAGAGTTTTGTCAAGGAATAGCCAAAGGGGGAGATTGGAAGGTTGAATTTAATCAACCATTTTGTTGGTTTTATTCCGTGCCAATTTGCTTGTAATTCGGCACTTAGAAACCCTGTATTTAGGTGGGAATCATGTAAGGGTAGTGTGTGAGAGAGTGTGAAGAAATGCTCAAGATTGTGCATTGAAGCAGGGACTCGTGACTGAATCTCACAGGTGGCTCACAACTGGCAAGTCGCCAGAGGATGTACACGAGTGAAGCATGCAAAGAAGCTGAATCGTCATGCCAGCTATAGCACTACAGGACAAAAAGTCCAGACTGGCCATTCAGTTGGCTCACAGCTTGAACTTGCGACTCAATTAAGTCGCGAGGCCAAGTCGTTAGCCAGCTCTGTTTTGAAAAACTGACTCTTCGCATTCCATTCTCACACAAATATAAATACCCCTTATACCCACAAAATGTTGAGAGCTTCCAGGGAGAATTTTAAGAGAGAAACCCTAGAGAAAAATAAGATTGACTCATCTACAATCTTTACGTAGTGACTCTTTAAATTCCTCAACTCTCACCCTCTCCAATGTTACATCCTTGAGAGGTACATTAGTCAAAACATTTTCTCACCATACCTCTATATGTGAGAAGGCTATTTGGTGCTTGGGAAGCAGTTAGGAAGGGACCAATTGATATTGGTTGATGCTATGGGCTATAGCGGAATCCGATAAGCTAAAGAAGACAAAGGTTCGACGTAACCTCGTTGGAGTAAGAAGCTTGGAGGGCTTAGGTACATTGGGTAGATTAGGCTTGGAGGGTTTTCTGCTGTTCATGTATCCTAACTTCATTCTTTAGTGGATTGTTGACCGCTTGGAAGGCGGCGGAGAGGTTTTATGCCGAAGACTTCATTTTCCTCTTCGATAACACATCGCTATGTTGTCTTTGTGTTTGCATCTCTCTTCCCTTAATCTTTGCCATTTTATTTCTGCTGTGGTTGTGATTTTATTTAGTTTAGATTGTTTTATCAATTCAGTTTTATTTTATGTTCATATTCCGCACATACATTGTTTGATAATAAGCTTGAATTGGTAATTTGTAAATTAAGGGTCTAAACGTTCAAGGTGTTTTATACACTATTTGAACATTTAGTTTTTTTCAAAGGAGAAAGTTTAGTTACAAAATTAATTGTAGCCTAAGGTTATAACTTTACTCAATATCTTTTCATTTGGGCTGAATTTTGACAAATTTACCATTGGATTACATTTTCTTTTTATATCATTTATGCTTGCAAAATCTCTATACAATTAAAGACCAACAACTAAATCATTAATAAGTAGTTTAAATTACAAGTTTTTGTAGTTTAAAATTATGTATAAAATGTAAGCTTATAAATCATATAGTAAATAATATCCAATTGGCACAAAATTTGATATGTATTAAGAACATAAAATACATATAACTCAACGGTTATATTTTCAAAATATTTAGTAATGTGAATAATATTGAGTAAGGTTGTAATCTTAGGCTACAATCAGTTTTGTAACTAAGTTAAAAAAAAAAAAAAAAAAAAACCGTCGAACGACATCATTTTTTTCATGTATTTTTAAACTAAAACACAATTTTATATGTGTGTGTGTGTGTGTTAATTTATAAATGTCAAAAATAGCATTTGGATTTCTACATTTTGAAGTTATAGTCAATAACAGTTAATTTCGTCTATGTTATTTTCAACTTGTGATTAATTTGATCCCTACAACACTCACTGATGAAAAATATTTACGTGAGTAACGGGCTGTACAGTTGGCATACATAAAGCTTATGTGGCTACTAGATGATTAAAAAAAATGCCACGTTATATCTATATTTAAAAAAAAAAAAATTCTCAATTTTTTTAAAGATATTTTTTTTCGGTATTCCAGTTCTTAAACAAGTTAATCTCATTTCTTTCTCAAAAAAAAAAAAAAAAAAGGAAGAAAGAAGAAGAAGAAGTTAATCTCATTTCTCTCTCTCATTTAATATCTAAATTTGTTTTCATTTCAAATTGAAATTGTTCTACAACATTTTGTGTATAAATCCAAAATTGTTGAAAGGGTGGACTTTGGACTCCTTTGATCTTTATCCATTACTATTTCTTAATCTTATTTAAGAACACACAACTAACACAAGTAAGGAAAGGGGAAAAACTCAAATGAAACATAGAGCCAACATGCATTGTACTTAAAAACAAAACCTCTCCCCTTGCAATCTCAAACTTAAAAACACACACAGCCAAAACCCAAGTTCATATACTACAAAATGAACACCATGGATAATTTGATCAAGAATACTTTTAAATGGTATCCTATTCTAAGATGGTTCAACATAAATAAAACTGACACAAAATATTGATATATCATATTAACAAGTGTATAATTAAGAAGTTTAGAAGATTAGTTCTTGTGGTTTAAGAATGATGATGCCAAAAATCGTCAGTAAGTCGCATAGTCCTCACGTACTCTAGACAACACCTCCAAAACAAAAACAAAATAAGACCTTGTAGAGAGTACCAGTGTGGTACCAGCCAAATACCCTCCGAAAGTCAAGTTAGAGAACTTTCACAACTCTAGAGTGCCAAAGCTGGGGTAAATTATGCGTATCTTGGTTTGTGAGGGCTTTGGGGTTTTTATAGTAGTGTAGAGTTGACATCCGTTTTCTTGGCAAAGATGGTCTTTCCTTATAGGGAAGATCCTTATCAATACGTGTATCTTGCGGGATCCTTTCCTTGTAAGAATCCTCTTGATTAGGGTTAACCATGGAGTGCAAGATGTTTCCTTATATACATATTCGTGGGGGCTAAGCAAGACCACACTGGACCCGTCAAAGGCCTCATTTTCCCCGTCAGCTTCCTTGTCATCTCATACAGATGTTGTCGGGCGTTGAGATAGAGTCGTCAGCTTATGATATCATTGTTTTCGTCTCTGAATGAACAAAAGCTGATAGGTTCATTGGGACCGTCGGCTTCCTCATACATGGACGAGTTTATCCTTCAAAAATCACCCTTATCAACTGCCCCCTACTCCATGGCTCTGTCAGTTTTAGCTAACGGGTTATGGAGTTTAATTTGCATTTTTTCTATTATTTATTTATTCATTCAAAAAGAGGGGCGTTCATTAATGGTTCCTCGAGCAGCTATCATTAAATGCTGGGATCCGTGGCACAAGCTGGTTGGCCTCATTTTCTGGACAAAAGTGTCGCTTTGTTGCCTGTGTATGTTCGTTCTATAAATATCTCCTCTCCTCTCATTGTTTCCTCATTTCATCTTTGCAAACCTTAAGACTTCATCAAGTCTTCCCTTTAAAATTTTCAAAGAATAGATGAGTCCTCACAAGTGTATCCTAATCTTGAAGTTACATTAAGTTACCAATTCAACCTACCATTCCCATTTGATGCCTACTAGTCTTCCACCTACCATTCCCATTTGGTGCCAAACATTCTCATCTACCATTCCCATCAAAATATTCTTATCCACCATTCTCATCTAACATACCCATCTACCATTCTTCGTCTCCCCACAATAAATAAAAGTTTCAGATTCATTAAAGCTTATCAAGAAAAATATACTGAATCATGAAATGAAGATCTGCTTTTTTTCAAATTTTTAGATCCTCCTTCTCATAGTCATTTCTCGCTATAGCTTCATCATTCTCAACACCTAGCATCCACTATTGCTTCATAATTAGCTTGAACCCAATCTTCTCATGGTTTAGTAGAAACCCTTCTCATAACATCATTGTAATTTTCAGATCCAAACAAATTTCGTTTCCCCACTTAATGACCCCATTTGTCCATAAAATTTCATATAACCTAGCCCACATCATAATCTCGTGCAGCCTCAAATTACCTAGCTAAGAGACCTAAGTCCAACAGAAACACCTGTTTCTAAGCTCTAGGAGCCTCCTAACTACTTTGAGATTGTTTAGTCTTCTAGGAGAAACAACGGTTTGAAACTAATAGCAACTTGGCTGGTTTCTAAAAACAGAATCACAAGTTAGCTCCATCTTTCATTTTTTGGGCTTTTCCAACATATCGCAAAACCATTACTTCATTTGTCTCAATCAACCTCTCGACTTTGTTCATATCTTTCAACAGGTATCATTAGGTAGGGGCTGTAAATATGTTAGGGTATCCTACAATTTTTCTCTCATCCAACACTCACAGCGACCTCCAAGGTCCTAGCTCATCAGAAATTAGCAACATGGTTCAGTTTGGATCCTCCACAATTATTAGCCTCTAGTGTTGGTCAATGAAAGATGTGTTTCCACCAAAGCCTCATTCCATGTCTCCACTGGCTCAGGACACAAAGGTCATCATTATTGGTACTTCAGAACTCATTTTTCTAGAACTACTCCAACTTAAATTTTTCTTGAAGTATTTCACGAAGTATGCTTTTGAAATTACATAAACTTAACCTCCGTTGGCATGGTCCCATCATGCACGCACATTCTATGACTTCCGCCAAACTCCACTCAGCATGCAATTAGTCTTATACTCCAAAATATACTCCTTAGAAACCTCTTTACCAGAAACCCCTTGACATACTGGGCCATCTCCATGGTTTCATATGTTTCACATAGTCACCATCTCTGTTTCATCTCCATCTTCTTCCCTTCACAATCACCACCAACCCACGCTCTTTTGAAATTATCTCAACTTAACTTGGGAGATACAATAATGCATGTGCACTCAACCATTTTCCCACACATCCCTTCCATAATCTGAAGTATATTTTTCTGAAATTACTTCACTTGGGTTCTCAAAAGTACAAGGCCAGCCCCATAACTCTGTATGTTGTACCCAGCCAACATCCTCGCTTCATTGCCATCTTCTACACCGTTTGATTGCTGCCAACAATCCAAAATATTCTGCTGAAATTACCTCAACTTAACCTATGCTGATATGATTCAATCACACAAGTACATCTAGCTACTTGCAAATAACTTTCAACCTCACCAACCCATTCCAAATGCCATGGAACACTCTTTTGAAATTACTTCAACTTAACCTCTATTGACATGGCCTAGTCACACAGGTACATTCGACCACTTGCTAACCACCTTTTGGTCTCATCAAAACCTTTCATATGTGTGAGAGATTGCGAAAATCAGGTGCTCTAAACAAAAAAGATTTGGGTGTTTTAAGGCACCTCTCTTTTTGGGTAAGTGGTGTGGAGTCGCCACTTATTTTATTTATACCCAAAAAAAAAAAAAAATACAAATTTACATGATTGAAATGCTTCATTGTTATTGATTAAATAAAAATAAATACAAGCTTGATAAGTTGAATCTTACAAGGATTTGAGTCCTAGTTACAATCTACCAAAAGAATACATGGCCTTTTGTTCTAGTTACAATCTACCCAAAAATAAAAGAAAGACAAGGCATAGATCTAGGGTTTTAGTGGGCCCCAAAAACCCTTACTTTGATCTAGCTGTCAGAACGAGTTGAATCCAACAAAGTTACACCAAACCTTTGTCTTCTTTAGCTTACCGGATTCCGCTATAGCTCATAGCATCAACCAATATCAATTGGTCCTTTCCTAATTGCTTCCCAAGCACCAAATACCCTTCTCATAGATATGGGTATGGTGAGAAAAGGTTTTGGCTAATTTACCTCTCAAGGATGTAACAATGGAGAATGCGCAAGTTTTGGAATTTGAAGAGTCACTATGTAAAGATTGTGGATGAGTCAATTTTATTTTTCTCTAGGATTTCTCTCTCAAAATTTTTCTGGAAGCTCTTAACATTTTGTGGGTATAAGGGGGTATTTATACTTGTGTGAGAATGGAATGCGAAGAGTCTGTTTTTCAAAACAGAGCTGGCTGGAGACTTGGCCTCGTGACTTGATTGAGTCGCAAGTTCAAGCTGTGAGCTAATCGAATGGCCAGTCTGGACTTTTTGTCCTGTAGTGCTACAGCTGGCATGACAGTTCAGGTTCTCTACATGCTTCACATGTATGCATCCTCTAACGGCTTGCTAGTTACGAGCCACCCGTGAGATCCAGTCGCGAGTCCCTACTTTAGTGCACAATCTTGAGCATTTCTTCACACTCTCTCACACACTACTCTTACATGATTCTCACCTAAATATAGGGTTTCTAAGTGCCGAATTACAAGCAAATTGGCACAGAATAAAACCAAAAAAATGGTTGATCAAATTCAATCTTACAATCTCCCCTTTTGGCTATTCCGTGACAAAACTCTAAAACAAACTCTAGACTTAACATGTGAGTTGGGAACAGTTGAACAAAACTCTTTCACACATAACCCTAGATTCTGTGAAGCTCTTGAACCATAAAACCAAGTATCTCCTGAAAACACAACAACACAATATGATCATTGAATGCAGAAAACTTGTAATGCATATGGAGCAAGCATAATGCAATCAAGCGAAATGGAATTAAGCAATAAACCATGACTTGACCAAAAACAAACAATCATTATAAATAGTGACCACAATGCTCATTCACACAAGGAATAAACATCCGAACATGCAAGCTAATAAGCTCACTACAAAGTATCATTTGCATGTCCAACACTCAACCAATGCAACAATGCAAGGAAATTGCATTAAGGATATAAAATCCAATAAAGGGCACAAGAGTGATGTACTTAAAGAAAATGCATAAAATTTAGCAACAAGTACAAAGCTACAAAGCATGGGTACAAAACACAAAGAAAGCCAAAACATAGTTCATATAACACAAAGGTCTTTCTCTCTTTCTCTCCCTATCATATCAGTCCCCCTATCATGAATTATAGGAGCTGTGATGAACTTGGAACATATATACCTGTAACTTGAAACACTTTTACAAAACACATTAGACCCTCAAGGTAAAGCAAGTAATAAAAGGACAAGTATAATGTAACAAGTAAATTGCGATCAAGTAAACATGGTGTGAAACATGTGAGCAACTTGATCATACACTAAAAACAGTCATATAGAAATGACGGCAATGATCACATAGCAAAGCAAATGATCATCCAAACATGCATTTAAAACTGAATTGATAAAACAATCTAAACCAAATAAAATCACAACCACAACAGAAATTAAATGGCAAAGATTAAGGGAAGAAAGATGCAAACACAAAGACAACACAGCGATGTGTTATAGAAGAAGAAACCGAAGTCCTCGGCGTAAAACCTCTCCGTCGCCCTCCAAGCGGTCAATAATCCACTAAAGAATGAAGTTGGGATACATGAATAGCAGAAGACCCTCCAAGCCTAATCTACCCAGTGTACCTAAGCCCTCCAAGCTTCTTGCTCCAATGAGATTACACCAAACCTTTATCTTCTTTAGCTTACCGGATTCCGCTATAGCCCATAGCATCAACCAATATCAACTGGTCCCTTCCTAACTGCTTCATAAACACCAAATACCCTTCTCACAGATATGGGAATGGTGAGAAAAGGTTTTGGCTAATGTACCTCTCAAAATTCTCTTTGCAAGCTCTCAACATTTCGTGGGTATAAGTGGTATTTATACTTGTGTGAGAATGAAATGCAAAGAGTCAGTTTTTCAAAATAGAGCTGGTTGGTGACTTGGCCTCACGACTTGACTAAGTCACGAGTTCAAACTGCGAGTTCAAACTACAGTTGGCATAATGGTTCAGCTTCTCTACATGCTACACTCGTGTGCATCCTCTAGTGGCTTACTAGTTGCGAGCCACCCACAAGATCTAGTCGCTTGTCCCTGCTTCAGTGCACAATCTTGAGGATTTCTTCACACTCGCTCACACCCTACTCTTACATGATTCCCACCTAAATACAGGGTTTCTAAGTGCCGAATTACAAGCAAATTGGCATGAAATAAAGCCAAAAAAATGGTTGATTAAATTCAACCTTACAGAAAATACATATATCTAAGAGTATTTGCATCTGTCAAGGCAAAATAGAAAAAAAAAAAAAAAAAAAAAAAAAAAAAAAAAAAAAAAAAAAAAAAAAAAAAAAAAAAAGAGTATCAATTTTAAACATTCAACCCCCAAAATCATCCATGCCAATCAAGCTTAAAATGTGTAAATTTGTAAAGTTGTTATAGTAATCGTGTATATTTACACTGACACTATCACTTTGCATATAATTTTTTATTATTTCTTAACGTATTCCGAGGCTAAAGGAAGAGAGTGGATGGTGGTTATATGAAAAAAGATAAAAAATTATTTTAATATAAAATCAAGAAAAATTGATATTTTTATACCAACAAGCTCAAGTTCCTTTTAATAAATCTCTATGGCATTGGATATGGAAACTCCAGTGCCCCAAGAAACTCCAAATTTTCTTTTGGAAAGCCTTGCGCAATCGGTTACCTACTCGCCACTATCTAGCATTTTCCCTCCCGGATATTAATGATCGATGCCCTAGGTGTAATACTCCTGAAACCACTATCCATATCTTAAGAGATTGCCCTTGGGCTAAACTAATCTGGTATCAGTCTCTGGGTGTTTTTCCTCTCTTTTTTTCAACTACCACTTCAAACCTGGCTTTAAACAAACGCTACTTTGGATACTTTTATACTACATCATCAACTTCCTTGGAAGATTTACTTTCCCTTATTCTGTTGGAATCTATGGCTATCTAGGAATAAGCATATATTTAACAACCAATCTAGCTCCCAACCTCAAATTGTCCACAAAAAAGTTCAGTTAGCTACATAATATTATTATTTAGCTTGCCCCACTAAGACAGCTAAAATTAATATTCCTATGACTATCAAATGGATTGTCCCACTAGAGCCTTTTATAAAATTAAATACAGATGGCAGTTCTTTAGGAAATCCTAGATTGGCTGGGGTAGGAGGTTTGTTATGTAATAGTTCAAATGCATGGATCTCGGGTTTTTCTTTAAACATGGGTATTGCTTCTAATAATATAGCTAAATTGGTAGCTGTTCGCTAGGGGCTTATTTTGGCATGGGATTTGGGTTTTAAGTTTATTCATCTTGAAATTGATTCCATGATAGTTCTTTCCTACTTAACCACTGTTAGGGTACTTTTTTTTTACACCTAATTTTATTTGGATACCACTTATTTATTTTCAAATATCACTAATAAGTTATTGGGTTTTCCCAAATATTTTTTACTCTATTATTATGTTAATCACAAATGTTTCATATCTCATTATCTAAATTGGGTTATGATATATAATATCACAAACAAAGTTCGAAAACTCATATTTTATCCAATTTTATTATCATATTCTATTTAAAGTCCAGGAATACTTATGCTTGGCAATATTTGAGAAGCCCATTATTCAAGTCCATGGCAAAACAATTTTATCAATGGAATTCAAATCCATGATCAAAGCCCATGATTTAAACCCATGGCAATTTATTTATCCAAAACCCAATTTTCATTGGCAACATCAAAGCTCAATTTTCATTAGCAATATCAAAAGCCCAACTTATGTTGGCACTATTTAAAGCCCAATTTTCATTGGCAACATCAAAGCCCAATTCTCATTGACAATATCAAAAGCCCAACTTACGTTGGTACTATTTAAAACCCAATTTTCATTGGCAACATCAAAGCCCAATTCTCATTGCAACATCAAAACTCAATTCTCATTGGTAATATCAAAAGCCCAACTTACGTTGGCACTATTTAAAGCCCAATTCTCATTGGCAATATCAAAGCCCAATTCTCATTAGCAATATCAAAAGCCCAACTTACGTTGGCACTATTTAAAGCCCAATTCTAATTGGCAATATCAAAGCCCAATTCTCATTGGCAATATCAAAAGCCCAACTTGCGTTGGCACTATTAAAGCCCAAGCTAACTAGTTGGCACTATTCTATCAAAAGCCCAAGGTTATTAATACTTGGCAAAATACTATATCATAATTATTTCACTTAAAAGTCCGATAATGAACAATACTTTAAATTCTTAAACATATTATTATAATGCTACAAGCTCATGAAATTTATGAATTATCTATTCTCAAAACCCATGGTAATTATCTTGTAAAAGCCCATGGAAAGTTATGATTGTTAGACCCATGACATATGTTTATTTCATGTTATAAACCCATGAAATACATGGACATCATTTGCATCGTGACATCCATAATATACGCCTTCGACACTCATGGTAAACATTCAAACCCACAAGATCATCATTTAAGTTATGATGCGATTATTAGAAACCATGAACATTATTGCAACATGGAATTCATCAAAGTAAATATTATTTACAAAAGTATTTTGAAACTTATCCTATTGTTTCAAACATTACAACTAATTGCCCAAAGGTCCATTGCAGTATTTATGAAAAACTCCAAAATATTTACTAATAAAAGTCCATGAGGAATGAAAGCCCATGGCAAAATGTGCACACAACCCAGCCCAGGTGAGCAAGCCCAAGCAAAAAACACCAGCAGGAGGCAAAGGAGAATGGGCAAACGGCCCTTGTTCATTCCTAACCAAAAAGAGCAACTAGGTACTCATACAAGGTAACCAAGCCTTTGAGAATGGACTAAGGGCTGTTCTATCAGTTTTTTGCCACCCTCTGCTTGACGTGAACAGTGTCCAAGGGCTGTCATATCAGCTGAAGTCAAAAGGATGAAGGGACTCCATCGTCTTCCTCAAGAATACACCTCCAGCGGAAGGGGAGTTGAAACCAAACTTCAACAAATTGATGCTATAAATGTTAAAGACATTCAAGATGTGATTCATGTGCCAAGCCCATGTATCCTAAAGGGGAAAATTTGGGAACATGTGGTTTGGAAGGCATAAAAGGATCTCTAGCGGAACCCCTTGAAGTGACTAAGAATTTGACACCTGGCTTGGGGTGTTAAATCTTACTTCTTGGGGACCAAATCTTAGTTGTAGCATGAGGATTCGTTCTTGATACTTGCCTTAATTCCATTGGCTGAACACAATCTCAACAATCTTAGCATTTAATGCAAAAAGTTCTAAAATCCCATTGTAGGGACACGATTCGTATCAAACCACAACAGGGTTGGATTCGCACGTAAAAAGGCCCATACAATATCATTTGTAGAGCGTGGGTTTGAGAGGCTAGGCCTTGGTCACCAGGCGGTGGGTTTTCTGTGGTGTTCATACATGGTTAAGTTTCCTTCACCCCTGGAATCTTACTCCTGGAGGTGGGCTGGGAGGCTCTGGTTTTTGGCCATTTTTCCCAGCCCCCCCCCTCTTTGGCTCACTCACCTTTTCATTATATAGTCCTACTTGGTTGATCCTATTCTTCCATTTGTCGGTCAGGCAGGTGTTGGTTTCTGTACCTGTCCCGTCAACTGTCTCTTCTTATTTTTTCGTTTAGTTATGGGGATCAAAGTTACACCGTCTAAACGTTTTTTCTCATTAACAAGAGCAGGAGGTTGGCCAGTGCATTTAATGTGGAGGGGACGTATCTTCCTTGAGCCTGCTACGCACCATATCTCCACGTGGGCCTTATTCCTATTCACGTCTCCTTCAAAGGGCTGTTTGGGGATAGCTTTCACTAGGATGATGGTCTTCTCATTGAAGCCTCGGGATGCCGAGGACAGGGTAATCCTCAACCGCTCCCCTTGGCCCTCCGGCTATCGACCTTTCGTCCTCGGCACAAGACATCCTCGGCACGGGCCCTGCGCCCAGACAGAGTTTGGGCCGGATTGTAAACTTCCCCACACCCATCATTACCCAAAGAAGCAAGGCAACCCCTAAAGTGAATCTCTTACTTCTAATCAAAAATTCTCAAGAAGCTTAACCTTGATTCATCACCTCTGAGTAGTCATACGTTTTTTGGATTCTTGTCAATTAATGCTTCATTCAAGCTCCATTATAAAAACATACACACCTTAGCTCACAAAGGAGGACCTCTCTAAAAATTTCTGTCATTGACTACACTCTGCAAAAATTCAATCCCTATTTGCTTTCTTTAAGCTTCCCCAAGCTCTCTTGAGCTCACTCACAACCTTTCTCAGCCTATAGTCACCATAACACCAACATTCACCACCTTGCTTACACCTTTCTACTCCATAAACGTCCCATAACTTACCAGGACAGCCACTCCCTCTGAAACCCTTGGTTTGTTTACTACTTTGCTCGTGGTTTAGCTTTCCTTAAGCTCACCACTCATCATCTTCAGCCTCACTCATCTAATCTCAGATATTCTGCCCATCCCTCTACACAACCACAGCTCAAAAATGTCCTCCAACTAGACACAAATAGCCCATTACCCACAAAAAACTTCAATCTCAGTGTTAATCCTATCTCACTCACTCAAAATAGCCCACATTCACCTCATTCATGCCTTATAATTATACACTCACCAAAATCTTAGTTTAATACTTATTGCACTGAGTTGGAGATCTTTCTCTCCCTTCATTCCATCTTATTTTTCCTCTTTTATTTGTAACTATGGAGCCTTTAATCATTGTTTATTATTATTATGATGAAGGATATAATGTATTTATAGCAATTGAATTTTTCCCTCACATTGATGTAATGATGGCTAAAAGTACTATAAATTCCCCTGACCAAGACACACAAGGACCCCCAAGAGTAAACACTTTCCTAAATTTATTTAATCATTGACTGCTGGACTCTAAGTATAATTTCATCCCTATCGCTGGAGATAATACTGAAAGTTCAAAAACGTGTATAAACACCCTTGAACGTTTAGACCCCCAAAATTCAACTTAACCAATTCAAGCAATATGTCAAACAACTAGTGTGCGGAAACTTAACATATGCTATAATATGGAATAGGTTAAAAACTATCTAAGCCATAACAAAATACAATCCACAACAGATAATAAAAAGGCAAAGATAGAGAGAAAGGAAGATGCAAACACAAAGACAACACGCAATGTGTTATCGAAGAGGAAACCGAAGCCCTCGGCGTAAAACCTCTCCGCTGCCCTCCAAGCGGTAAACAATCCACTAGAAAATACAGTTGGGATACATGGACAGCAATAGACCCTCCAAGCCTAATCTAGCCAGTGCACCTAAGCCCTCCAAGCTTCTTGCTCCAACGAGGTTGCGCTGAACCTTTTTCTTTTCTAGCTTCCCGGATTCCGCTACTAGACCGTAGCATCAACCAATGAAGATTGGTTCCTTCCTAACTGCTTCCCAGAAATCCAAACAGCTGTCTCACAGTGATGATGATGGTGAGAACCAGGTTTGGTATAATGCCTCTCAAGGATTTGACAATGGAGAGGAAGAGAGTTGAGGAATTTGAAGAGACTCTAAGGTATAGATTGTGGGTGAATCAATCTTGTTTTTCTTTAGGGTTTCTCTCTCAAAATTCTCTCTGGAAGCTCTCTTTCAATCGTGGGTAAAAGGAGTATTTATACTGGAGTGGGAGAGGAATGTGAAACGTCAGGTTTAACAAAACAGGGGTGGCTCGCGGCTTGACCTCACGGCTTGACTAAGTCGCGAGATCCAGTCGTGAGATAACCGTATGGCCAGTTGTCCTGTTTTGTCCTGTAGTGCTCCAGCTTGCATGACTGTTTATCTTCCAGCATGCTTGGCACGTGTGCTGCGTCTGGCGGCTTGCAGCCGCGAGTCACCTGCGAGTCCCAGCCGCGAGTCTCTGTTTTCTTGCACACTCTTGAGCAATCTTCACTCTATCTCACTCACTACCCTTACATTAATCCCACCTAAATACAGGGTTATTAAATGCTGAATTACAAGCAAATTTGGCACAGAATAAAGCCAATTAGATGGTTGAATAAATTCAACCTTACAATCTCCCCCTTTGGCTATTCCGTGACAAAACCCTAAAACAGACTCTAGACTTTACATGTGAGTTGGGAACAGTTGAACAAAACTCACTCACACCTAACTCTAGAAGCTGTGAAGCACTTGAATCATATGGACATAATACTCCTGAAACACAACAATACACCATGATCATTGTAAGCAGAAAAAAATTATAAATACATATGAAACAGGCAATATGTGATCAAACAAAGATGGAGTTAAGAAACAAACCATGGCTTGATCAACCAAGTGAACACCACAAGGTAGTGATCACAGTGCTCATTCACACTTGGAATGAACACAAAGACATACAAGTTAACAAGCACAAGGCAAGACACTTGTATGTTCAACACTCAACCAATGCATAATACACAAGGTATATGCATCTAGGAACAATCCTACAAGGGCACAAGAGTGACAGTACATAAATCAAAATGCAAGACATTTATCATTAAAGTACTGATTTCAACATAGCATAAAGGCTGCAATAAGCAAGGTACATACCATAAAGCCTACAAACTATGCATAAAACATTAACCCTAAAAGCTTACAAAAGCACATGGGTACAAACCACAAAAAAATCCTGAATAACAGTTTACAAAACACAATATATCAAAGTTTAAACCAAGAGTATAGGTTAAGAGTTAGAAACAACTATACATTAAACCCATAAAAAACACAAAATACCCAAAACATAAGCATATATAAACAAAGTTTCTGATCTTGACAACTTTGACAACTCCCCCTCAACACATTACTCCCCCTTAAGAGCTGCTTTTCTACTTCTCAATCATCAATGTCATTATCAACAGAAAGAAAACATCTCCCCCTTTTTGACAAGAATGGCCAAAGGGTCACTGTTCAGGTTGAGTGGTGAAGCTGTCAAGTTTTGCAGACAAAACATCAATCTGGTCCTGCATGGCTCTCATCCTCTTAGAGTGCTCAGTCTGGACTTCTCTGATCCCATCAAGTTGTTCTAGAATGATTTGGAAAGCATCTGGAGGTGTATCTGAAGAAGTTGATGCTCTAGACCTTTTGCCACTCCTCCTGGGTGTTGAGGTTGATGGATGCCCTGCTGCCTCTGCTTCAGTCTCCATTGGGACACCCTCTCCTTCATCACCTTCATCTTCTTCTCCTGGAAGCCTAACACTTATCCTTTTGCAGGTAAGCTTGTTAATTGCAGAGGGTGTGGACATGGGACTGATGTCTTGAGGGATTGGAACACCCTTCCTTCTAAAAATCCTCATTAGCAAACTGGGAAAGATCAATTTTGGCCTAGAGGTTGTTCTTGTCTCATCTACAATGGTGTCATATATGTGGGAACTTATGTCAATGAAATTATTTTCTTTGAGATCAGAAAAATTGCTCTAGCACAGTTGATTGTAGTCAACTTCTTTATGGGATAGAGGTTAAACATCATGATTATTGTTAGACACCTCATGTCCACTGGAAAGGCAGTGGTATTCAAACATTTCCCTTCTCTCTGCCCACCTATCCTTTGTTGAACTGTTTCAATAGAAACACTCCTAACCTTGTAATTGATAAATTCCTCATCTTCTAATCCTTCAAGCCCTAGTACATCATCTATGACATGTGCATCCAAAATGAATTCTTTACCTCTAACCCAGCAACTTAACTCATTCTCCTTTATCACAGCATTTGAGTAAAATTACCTAATCAGGGGTTCACACACTACAGGGAAATCACTCAGAAGCTTTTCCCATCCTCTTCCTTCAAAACAGCTGGGGATAAAGGTTTGTCTTAAGTCCTCCAAATCTACAAATCTTTCTTGAATAATTCCTGCATTCAAGAAGTTATCCTTGTATCTCTCAAAGTGATGAACTGACCTAAACAGTTTAGAATCCATTTTCAATCTTTTGTCAGCCTTCTTTGCAGGAGTTTTCTTCTTCGGAGGTGAGGGAGCCATCTGTGAACAATCAGAAGAGGCCACAACAGCATAGAACAATATATGTGCAGAACTAGTCAGTACCATGTAATTAACAAAGAGATTTCAACCTTACAAATGAACTTTGAACACTTAAACAATAAGCTACTTAGATCAATCACATGGATAAACAAGCCTAAGATAGGAAACACATATAAAATCATTAGATATAGAAACTATCCTAAAGGCAGATATATGACAATGAGACAGATAATGGAAAATGATATGGCTCAAAAACAGCATTGTGAAGCTAACATATGCTCCCAATATGCTCCCAATAGATTTGCACAATAGAGCATGCACATTCAGCACAGTAAAATTCACAACCTCAAACGGAACATTTTGAAACAGCTCAACAGCTCAAGTTCAGATAAAATAAAAGAAACACTAAGATCAAATCAAACTCTAGCAATAGCATCCGCAAGCTAAGCATAAACAAAGAGCAATATCCGAAGCACAAACCCATTTCTAAATCATAAACATATGCGAAAAATCAAGGGGAAAAACACAAAAACAAGTAGAAAAGAGTTCAAAACTGAAAACCCATACCTGTGACTTGAAGAATTTGAGCAGAAAATGTGCAACAATGGAGATTGGAAATGGGAGCACGGAGTGTTTGGGAAGGAGATAGTTTAGAGAGAAGATGAACAGTCACAAATGTTCGAGGGAAAACTGAAAAAGATTTAAAAACTGCTCCTATTTCTGCCAAACACGCGTTTTTCGCGACTTGATTAAGTCGCCACACAGTCGCCAGTTCAAGCCGCCAAAACACTCAAAGACAAAAATTTGAAAAATTCTTCTAAGTGTTTTTCGCGACTGGAAGGTCTACCCGCGAGTGAGTCGCGAGA
The DNA here is from genome assembly GCA_028535905.1 of Quercus berberidifolia. NCBI lineage: Eukaryota > Viridiplantae > Streptophyta > Magnoliopsida > Fagales > Fagaceae > Quercus > Quercus berberidifolia. The sequence continues at coordinate 58,462,731 of JAPQVW010000003.1, forward strand.
TGAGCCGCGAAAATCTCTAAGTAACCCTCGCGACTGGACCTTCCACTCACGAACAAGTCGCCAAAAAAGACCCGCGAAGACGCGACTGAGGCTCGCGACTTGACATACCCGCGACTGAGCCGCCAAAACAGGGCAAGACTGGATTTTTGAAATTTTTAGATTTTTCAAACAAAATACTTTCCAAAAACACCTAAAACACTCAAAAATCTTTTTGTGCTTGAATTAATAAAGATTGAGCATGTGAAAACACATTTCATCAAGTACAATCACACAAATGAATATGGCATTTATTGAACATAAACTTGTGTGTTGTGTGTGGATATCAACAATGAGATAGTCCTTAGTCTAATGTGAAGTTTCAATGATCAATTCAACCAAGACATACACAATTAGCACTAGATCATGTGACCCATCTCAATTATAGAAATATGTATATATGACCTCCCACAAAACTTGATAACATAATTTGGAGCTTTACATTTGACTCCACTTTTAATCATAACATTTGATCTTTTTGATCGATTGAAGCAATCACCTCTCATTGTGAGAGTGATATTTGACATTTCACTTTAATGAACAAGCCTTTGGCTTTTTGAATAACCATTTTCTTTAATATAAAGTCGCTTACCCTTTTTCCTAGTCGAATACTAGAATGTGCAACGGGTTTTTGCAGCTCAATATCTCTTTTCATTTGGAGATTTACATTTGGTGAGCTCTTTTTAGCAAAACAAAAAATAAAGAGTAGGAAGATATATAGACACAAGTCTATGCATGTCTCAAGATCAACATAACCATTCACTAATCATTCATGACAAGTTTGAAGATCTATTTACAACAATCACATAGATTTCAAGATTTTTGCCACAAAGATATGAGTGCATGAAAACAAGCAATGCTCGAAAATGCACAAAGCCATTAGCACAAAGGTACAAGACAAAACAAGCTTTGAGACAAAACTCAACAAAGTCAATCAAGCTTTTTGATTTTCTAATTTTTATGTGATTTTTGGATTTTTGACACAAGAAACAAAAAGATTGATAAGACAAAATTAAAAATATGCACAAGTAGACAGGCAAACAACTAACACCAAAAACAGCAAGCAAAACAAACAAACATTGTCACAAAGCATAGGAAGTATTAATGCATGGACATGTTGTAATGCTTATGCATGAGTACCCTTTTTCACCTACACGTCACTTGCGTTTGGGGTGATTTCCTTATAGGATTGGGTACGGGAGTTAGGGCTTTCAAACCTTCGTGAGAAGCTTTCCAAGCAGTTGGTGAATGCACCAATCATCTTCATCACGTTCATCATTCCGGGATCGCCATTCTGATCTCTAGATTGATCACCTGCCCAAATTCTTCTATCATTTCTAGGTCCTCCTGACCTTTGAGGAGTTACACTATTCTTTGCTCTCAGCTTTTGGCAATTTGGTCGAGTATGCCCTTGAAGTCCACAATAATGACACACATAAGTTGCTCTAGGACCTCTTTGTGGTCGTGGACGTGATTTGGCACGAGATTCAGACCTGCCCACAAATTGATTACGGGGATTCAACATCCGTTGGTTCACCACATTCTTCTTCTCCTCAACCTCGAGCTTCTCACCAGTAAGTTCAGCTACAACTGGATCTTTGGCCTTTACAAACTTCACTTCTTTAGTGACATTTCCAGATGAACTACTTCCTCCGGTATATCCCAATCCGGATTTGTCTGAAAAGCTCTTTTGAGATGAGATAACATCATCTAGTTTCTTGGTGGTGACCCTCTCTATTTTAGCATTTGCTTGCACAACCTCATTCTCAAGAAATCTTACTTTTGTGTAAGCTTCGGACAACTCACCATTCAGTGTTTCTATCTCACATTTAGCCTCCCTATATCGGATTAGGAGACTTTTGTAGTCCTCCTCAACCTTCTTCATTTTTCTCACAGCAGCCTTGGCCACCCTTGTGTACTCTCCCAACTTGTCCAAGAGTGAGTTATAATTCTCTTGAAGATTTGCTGTGTTTTCATCTTCTTTAGCATCTGATTCTTCAACAATTCCTAGTGATTCATCATCACTATGTTCTCCAAGGTCTCGTACAAGCAGATTCAACTCATCTGAAGACTTAACATGAGCAATAGTCATAAAAGCCGAATAGTTCCCCTCTCCATCACAGCTCTCTTCAGATTCTAAGTCAGATGAATTCGAGTCACTCAAAGTCGTGGCATACACTTTACCTTTCGATTTCAAATAACTCGGACATTCCTTCTTAAAGTGTCCATGCCCGTTACATTCGAAACAAGTGACACCTTGTGTAGCTTGGGATTCTTTTCCATCTTTCTTTTTGAATTCCCTTTTCTCCCTTCCAGAACTTTGTAATTTTCTTTTATCATCAAATTTGCCATTATTTTTGAATTTCAAGAACTTTCTGAAATTTTTGACAAGGTATGCAACATCTTTGTCAACCACATCTTCTCCCGATGAGTCTTGATCTTCCACCTTCTCATTAATGGTCTTTAGAGCAAGAGATTTACTCTTCCATTGATTGGGCAGCGACATCTCATAAGTCTGCAGAGAACCAACCAGCTCCTGTACTTTGATGTCATCGAGGTCCTTGCTTTCTTCAATTGCTGTCACTTTAGCACGAAAACTTTCCGGCAATGATCGAAGGATCTTCCTTACAATCTTTGAGTCCTCCGTTTTCTTCCCCAAGTTGAACTTGCTGACAACCACCTCATTTAGCTTCCCATAGAAAGAGTCAAAAGACTCATCCTCACACATTTTGAGATCCTCAAACCGAGTGGTCAGCATTTGTAACTTGGTGTCTTTCACTTTCTTCGTGCCTTCATAGGTGGTTTCCAAAATCTCCCATGCTTCTTTGGCAACGGTAATGTGAGAAATCCTGTGAAATTCATCTGGAGACACACCACAGAAAATAGCATTGAGTGCTTTACTGTTAGCATTAGATGCAACAAGTGCTACCTTATCCCAAGTGGATTTAGCTGCCTTAGGTCTGGTCCAACCAATCTCAACAGCATCCCAAACAGATTCATCAATAGAACACAGAAAAGCTCTTATGCGAACCTTCCAAAAAGCATAATTACTACCATCAAAATATGGAGGTGCATTTAGGGATTGAGACCTATCCATCTCAAAAGGGAGTCAAGGATCACACAATGGTAATGAAACCAATTAACAGTGTACCCGCTCTGATACCAATTGAAAGTTCAAAAACGTGTATAAACACCCTTGAACGTTTAGACCCCCAAAATTCAACTTAACCAATTCAAGTAATATGTCAAACAACTAGTGTGCGGAAACTTAACATATGTTATAATATGGAATAGGTTAAAAACTATCTAAGCCATAACAAAATACAATCCACAGCAGATAATAAAAAGGCAAAGATAGAGAGGAAGGAAGATGCAAACACAAAGACAACACGCGATGTGTTATCGAAGAGGAAACCGAAGCCCTCGGCGTAAAACCTCTCCGCCGCCCTCCAAGCGGTAAACAATCCACTAGAAAATACAGTTGGGATACATGGACAGCAATAGACCCTCCAAGCCTAATCTAGCCAGTGCACCTAAGCTCTCCAAGCTTCTTGCTCCAACGAGGTTGCGCTGAACCTTTTTCTTTTCTAGCTTCCCGGATTTCGCTACTAGACCGTAGCATCAACCAATGAAGATTGGTTCCTTCCTAACTGCTTCCCAGAAATCCAAACAGCTGTCTCACAGTGATGATGATGGTGAGAACCAGGTTTGGTATAATGCCTCTCAAGGATTTGACAATGGAGAGGAAGAGAGTTGAGGAATTTGAAGAGACTCTAAGGTATAGATTGTGGGTGAATCAATCTTGTTTTTCTTTAGGGTTTCTCTCTCAAAATTCTCTCTGGAAGCTCTCTTTCAATCGTAGGTAAAAGGGGTGTTTATACTGGAGTGGGAGAGGAATGTGAAACATCAGGTTTAACAAAACAGGGGTGGCTCGCGGCTTGACCTCGTGGCTTGACTAAGTCGCGAGATCCAGTCGCGAGATAACCGTATGGCCAGTTGTCCTGTTTTGTCCTGTAGTGCTCCAGCTTGCATGACTGTTCATCTTCTAGCATGCTTGGCACGTGTGTTGCGTCTGGCGGCTTGCAGCCGCGAGTCACCCGCGAGTCCCAGCCGCGAGTCTCTGTTTTCTTGCACACTCTTGAGCAATCTTCACTCTATCTAACTCACTACCCTTACATCAATCCCACCTAAATACAGGGTTACTAAATGCTGAATTACAAGCAAATTTGGCATGGAATAAAGCCAATTAGATGGTTGAATAAATTCAACCTTACAAATACCATACCGCTAGAGGAATGATTTGAACTATGATGCCCTAAAAAGACTAATAATATAACAAACTAATAACACTAATGTGTTTATTATACTTTATTGTTGTCTTCTTGTTGGGATGCAGCCTCTATCTCTTGCTTAGGCGGACTTACACCACACCGATAGCCTTTGGGCTTCATTTCAAGGGCCCATCGTCGAGTTTCGACTTGGCTACCCCATATTCTATTTGAGAACATCAAAATTTTCCCCTCAACAACCACTAATGATAATATCTCACTAGATGCTACTCCACTAATTTGTGATTGCGTGAACCTTATGGAGCGCGACTAGACCGTTTAGATGTACCACATATTCTGCGAAGCTAATGACTGTGCAAATGCTCTAGCAAAAAGGGGGAATCAGTTAAGGACATATTTTGTGTAATTGGCTAATCTTTTGACAAAACGCACTTTACTTGTAATTGGGTAGATCTAGAATGTATTTAATACTTTAAGAAATATGTTGTTTGTGAGAGTACCTTTTTCGTGACACTCAGGCCCAAGGATCCCGAGCCTGAATGAAAAGGAAGGATTTGGTGGACCGGGCCTTGACTCACCGTAGCTAACGAGCTGTTTAAGAATCAAGTGAATGCAGAGAATACTCCTAACAATATAAAGAAAAATGACAAACAAGGATATCGAAGAGTGCCAAAAATTAACAACGTAAGTTCAGAAGGAAAGAAACAGGATTAGCAAGACGATAAAAAAAAAATAGTGCTGTGGGGATCCTGGGAATTATGAAGCAGTGTTTCATTAATACATTATCTGTTTGATTACAGAAAGCTCACTAGGACGTGATACAAGGTCCAATCAAGCTCAAAAATTGCAGTCTTGAATGGCTATTTCAGCCTTCAAAACTTGCAAAGTTTGATTCTCATTGAATCCGAGTATGTGCAATAGTGGCCTTTACAGGATACCGGGAAGCAATATTTGTTTTTCCCTTAGTATTTTTCTTTCTGCACAGATTTTTCTGATAGTTTTTCCTAGAGAATTTCTTCTTTCTTGTGTTTCTTTCTTTTTTTCTCGCTGCCTTCTTCACAACCCATCTCCTCCTTTTATAATGGAGTTTTTTGGGCTTCCCGGGGAACTGTTGGTTCCCCTGTTTTGCTCTTTTGCAAACAGAGCATGTCCTGTCCCCATCGTCTCGGTAAGTCTTTTTTCCGTTTTTTTCTCATTCTTTCCTTCTCTCAGTTCTGATTCTTTTGAAAGCTTCTGGTTGGCTATCTTCTTTGGGACGTGCTGAGGTATGCCCTTCCTGGCATCCCCATTTCTGGCGTCTTCCTCTTTTCCCTTTTCTTTCCTATTTGGGCGGAATCCTGTTCTGCCATTTTTGAAAGTCGTTTGTTATCATTCTTCTTCCCTGTCCTGGTTCCCCGAGGCCCTTTTCTGTCTGTGCCATGAGAGGTCGCTCGCGTTTTTGCTTTTATTTCTTGTTTTCTTCTTCCGTCTTCTTTCTATCGATCTGTCTCAGTCTTCCTTTTTCTTTGTGCCTGAAGAGATCCGTGCTTATTGATGGTTCCTGAGAATCCTTGCTTCTTTATACTTTGCCGTGGTCTCTTTTTTTTGGATGCTTCTTTCTTTTCTGTGCTTCAGGATCCTCTGGGCCTTTCTTTTATTCCCCCATGGGTCTTCCGTATCTATTACTTTGGGCTTAGCCTGAATTTTTCCTTTTGGGCTTGACTTGTTCTTCTTTTTTTGGGCTTATTTCATTATGACCCTTTTTTAGACCTCAACATTTAGCCCCCCGAGCTCGTGGGTTGCCTGAAGCCCACGCGTGAGTGATTTAGGTTTCCTAAGATTTTCGTGGTATCCCCCTTTTGTCAACTTCTACTGGGTTCCCTTCCTTTTTACTTGGGATCCCGGCCCTTTTCTGCTGCTTTTAGTCACCTTCTTTTTGCGTGTCGCATTCCCTTATAATTATTACTTTTTGCAGCTTCCTCTTTACACGGGACGTGACAGTTGGGTATTTGAGTAAAACTCCTCTACCCACTTTTCTCGTTTCCCGTTATTTCTCATTAATAACTGCTGATTAATCCCTTCTTCAAATTAAATTTTTTGGCAACTGGCGGGTCTTTCCATAAACTGTTTTCCCCAACTGCTATTTGCGTCTTTATTGTAGCCGTTTCATCTTATCACTTTGCTTCTCTGCGTCTTTCACTCTTTGTGTTTCTCTTTCTTTTTCTCTTCTTCTCTGTTACTCTGGTCTTCCTCCCTTTCGCACTTTCAATCTCTTTTCTTCTCATAGTACGTGTTGTTCCGATGGCTTCTTCTTCTTCTCGAAAGAGGAAAGAGCGTACTCCCAGTCCTTCGGAGGGTGAAGGTTCTTCTGGTTCTGCTCCGAGTGATTCTCACGAGGTTACTAAACGTCCGGCCTTCCCTTTACGGGATCCTTAGTATTCTCTCAGTTTATTTTTCCCTCATATATCTCATGGTGAGGCTCCTCCATCCCCTCACGTTTGGATGTTTTCTGGCCAAGCGGGTTTCGCTGGTTCTGCCCAAGTTCCTGATCCTAGAGAGATTTTCGATCTCCAGATCAGACAAGGAATCCGAGAGGCGGTTCCTATTTTCTTTGATTTTGTTCCGGGAAAGATTCAGGGCTGGCCTATATGGGTAGACAAGGAACTGTCTGATGCTGAGTTTGTGGGTCGTTTGGAGCACGCCGGTATCCTAAAGGCAGTGGCTATTTCCAGAAACCTCGAGGGCTTCAGAGACGCCAAAGGGCTCAGGCATCTGGTACGTCGTTGGTGCCCTTCCCTTCATACTTTTTTCTTTTCTACTGGTGAATTGACGATCACCTTGGAAGATGTGGTTAATAACTTCCTCCTCCCGGTGTTTGGTGAAGAGAGCCCCTTTGATATTAACCTTTCTGGTGAGGATCTCGTGGTAGAAGATAAATTGTTTGGTCATTTTGGTGGTCGCGCCGCCTCTTCTGGTGGTAAGCCGGCTAGGATGGGGAGATGGGTGATGACCCTCTCTCGTGAGAAAGATAAGGAAGTGAGGTGGGCCGGTTTTCTGGCTTTTTGGCTTAGTAAGTTTTTGTTTAGTGAGTTCCCTGGGTACGGAGTTAAGTCTTCGTTTTTTCCGTTGGCAATCAAGTTGGCTCGAGGTACCTAGTATCCTTTGGCCCCTCTGTTTTTGGGTCATGTTTACTCTCAATTGGACTAGCTTTATGGAGATGAGGCTGAGGGTGATTCTTGTTATGTGATCACTTCATCTCTTCACTGTGCTATTCTTCAGATTTTCATGTGGGACTGTTCTGCAGCTACTTTGGCCAAGTGCAGGAATTTGAAATTTGTGAAGGACAAGTTCCAAGGATCCCCCGACATAGTGAAGGGTCTTTGTGGCAATTCTACCGATGCCTTTCCTATTATTTTTCGTTGGATTAGCTTGAAAGGTGGTGGCCTCAATCTTGTGGAGTTGTTTGACCAAGCAGGGAGCTTACATTGGAGATCCCCTCGTGAGTTTGGTCCTGGCTTTGCGTGTGATTCTGTGTTGTCTTCTTTTTTATCTTCTATAGGTAATACCTTTGACTTGCGCCGTGGTGATAAGGGCAGTCTGGCTTATCTTGCCTGCATTAGCCCCTCCTGGCTTCCTATGCCTTCTTCAAGTGGCCCAAAATATACTCATTATTCAGCACACCGGGTGCTCCGACAATTTGGTTTTGACCAGGACATTCCTCCAGTTTTTAAGGATGTGGTGCCATCCCTTCCTTCCTTGGATCCTTTCCTGATGCTGCAGGCCTTTTCTTATTGGTCACGGAGGAGTCCCCAATTTGCAGTGCCTAACTCCCAGAGAGGAGTTTTTGCTTCTAGTGGCTATACCAGCTATTGGAGAAGAGTACAAAAGTCTTTTGTTGATGATGTTGGCTCTGGTATAGTTCGGGAAGCCCCGAATCCTAGCATTGTTTCTGCTCCGACATCCAATAGACGTTTATCCCTTCCTACTGCTGGGATTGTTTCTGCTGCTGCAAGTAGTAAGACTGGGTTTGCAGAGTGGCATGCCTCCAGGGGAGGTTGGGTGGCTTATGGACAGGATTTTCCTGAGACTTGGTTGGGTGATAGTCTCATCATTGGTGCTTCCTCTGGAGTGCCCATAAAAAAGGTGCAACGGAGACAATAAGTGTTGCCACTGCTCCGAGTAAAGGTAAGGATGTCAGGCCGAAGAAAATGAAAGCTGTTGATGTTGGTGAAAGTACAGGGGGTGTGGAGATAGGCTCTGAGGCGAAAAGAAGGAAAACGGGGAAATCTCAAGCACACTTGGCATCTCAGGACGGCAAGGATGTCAGGGAACCTTTGGTTTCAAGGACCCGGAAGAAGACCAAGGTAGAGTCTTCTTTTTCCCAGGTTCCTGTGACTGCTTCAGTCCATGGTTCTTTAGGATCCTCTGGTTTGGTATCCTAGCCTCCTTTAGGACCCTCTGGGCGTACTCGTAGTAAGCAAAAGACTTCCAGAGAATCTGTAGAGAGAGAGAGAAGGGCAAGACTTCTTTCCTTCTTCTCTTTTTTTTTTTTTTTTTCCTGTTCACATTGTTGCACTTATTTCTATTTTGCTGACGAGTGGTGATTTCCTTTACAGTCCAAGCGCAAGTCTGATCACAAGAAGGGTAAGAGCCAATCTTCTGGAGACGACGTGGTATGTGTATTCCCCCCCTTCTTTTGTTCTTTCCCTTTTGTTCTGACATTGTGTTGTTAGCATTTCCTGCTGTTGTGTTTTTTTTTTTTTTTTTTTCACTTGGCACTGCCTTCTCCGCTTCTTCTTCCTTTAGGTGGAGGTATCCCCTCCTATGACTGACAAGGCTCTGGGAGAGGAAACTATCATAGCTCTTTCTGTTGTTTTTCCTACTATAGGGGAGGAGCCCCCTACTGGTGATCCAGCTGAGGAAACCGGGCAACCGATGCAAGGTTCCCAGGATTCTCAGGATCCCAAAGCTTCTAGGATCCCGTCATCTCAAAGTCCCCCTCTTGAACGCACTCCTAGTCCTATCAGGACTGTGTTTCCTCAACCCTTGTCAGATAAAGGTGCTTTGGGAGACACTCCTTTATCCAAACAAATAGGTAAGCCTTGTTTCCTCGAAATAACGTTATATTTTTATTTTCTTTTCCAGTTTTTTTTTTTTTTTGAGTTCCTCATTTTCTTTTTCCTTTTAGGTCAAACCAGTGAGAAATCCGCTCCCAGTGTTGCCTCTTCTTTAGAATCAGAAAGCTCAGAAGGTGAGTGCAAGCTGCTCCCATCGTGTTTCCTTTTCTTCCCCCTTTTTTTTTCTTCTCTTTCCCCTCTTTTTATATATATATATATATATATATATGGCGAAGCCCCCTGCATCTATTCCTTCCTTTAGCCACTTTGCCATTGGTCCTTCACCTTTTCTTCAACTTGCCTTATGTTCCTTCCCAGAATCTTCGGGGAAGTTAGGAGATCAGGAAGAAGAGGCTCTGCCCCAAGAAGCTGGAACCGGTTTGTTCTTCTTTTTCCCCTTTTCTTTTTTTTTTTAAAAGACTAAATCTGTTCTTCCTTTTCTTTTCTTCTTTTTTTTTTTTTTGGATATTGATACAGGCTTTGCAGGTTCTGAGCCTGTTATCCCTGAAGGAATTGTGAGACCTGTTCAAGTTGCTGACCTTCATCCAGAGCAAAAGGCTGCAAGTCCTCCTATCTCTGCAAGTGGTGACACAGTGATGGGGGATGCCTCGAAAATGGCTGCCTCAGATCTTGATTCAAGGCTTTCCTCTTTCCTGGCTCGCTTTGATCTCTTGGAATTCAACAGTCTTCCTGCCAGCCACTTCCATGTTTTTGGGTCTTCTTATGGCAGCTTCCTGCGCTTCTCTGTTCCTGTGGAAGGCCTGCTACTGCTAGAGAGTCTGCTCAAGAGTCACGGGGATTTCACCAGTGGCTTCAGGGGAGACGTTTTTCTAGGCAATATTTTGATGGAGTTGCTGTGTGCTGTGCTGATTTCCCTAAGGAATTCCTCTATAGATGCCTTGTCTGAAGAAAAGCTTCTGGAGTGGAGAGGGGTGGTGCAAGACCTTCTGGAGGCCAAGTTCAATTTGTCTTTTCTGCTGGATCACTTGCGTCTGCTGGCTCATATGCTGTTTCAGAGGCAATCATTCAAGAGTGTAGACACTGAGATAGCTGCTGCTGAGGAAGCTTTGGCTCATGCTCACAAGGTTTTACAAGACTTGAAGGTCAAGCGGCAGAGGATCCTTTCTACTTTGTCCGTGCCTGTTATTTCTCCGGATGCCTCCCTGTTGGCCGGCCTCATTCCTTAGCTTATTTTTTTAGATTTACATAAACAATTTGGGGTTGTATAAGTTTTTTTTTTTTTTTTTTGAACATTGCTCTACTCTTTGCTTTCTCTTTTTTTTGTGTTTGAAAACTGCTTCTCATTTCTTAGTATGTGAATCTGCCTTTTTCTTTGGTATATTGCCTTTTCTTTCTTATGACTCTTTTCTTTCCTGAGTCCTGGACCATGGTTTCCACAGGCTTCACTGTAAATTCTGGTCCAGGTACCCGGTAATCTATTATGCAAGTACTGAACTGGGTACACTGGTATCCTTTCCTATGTATATATTTTTTTTTTGAGATACGGTCCCAGTTCATGAACTTTGACAGGTTCCCCTTTTGCCAAGTGCTAGGTTAGGTATCCTAGATACTTTACTTTTATTCTGTGATCCTAGACCTATGCACTTGGGACTGTTTGTGGGATATCTGAAATTATTTGTGAGGTGGGTCCTGGGCCATATGTAAAAGGGTATTACATACTCTCTTTTTTCTTTGACTCAGGTATCCTTCCTTAAATCTATCCAAATTTGGTCTTTGCGGTATTTAAAGAAAAACTTAAATGTTGAAGAAACAGGAACTTCATTGAAACATGGTCATTTTTAAGGAACAAAGAAAAAGTCTTTTGGTGCAGTATTGACCACAAAGTGTCAATCTATCACATGTTCCTGAACAAAATTATCTTAGACTAGAATTCATGATAAAGGCTGAGAAATAAAAAAAGACAAACAATAAAAAAGAACTTAGCAGATAGTGAAGTTGGTGAAAGGACCCTGAGGTACCGGGATCCCCTTGTCCTTATGCATAGTATTGCTTCAGCCATTTCCCGTTTATGGGCTCTGTCAGGACTGTTCCATCTTCTTTGGCAAGGTAATAATACCCATTCTCATGAGCTGCATTGATGATGTAGGGTCCTTCCCATTTTGGGGTGAACTTGGAAGGCCCTGGCAGGTTCCTCCTCACGTGCTCCGCCATCCTTAGTACTAATTGCCCTTTAGTGAACACTCTTGGGCGTACTGCTTGTGCATATGCTCTGGTCATTCTTTGCTGGTATCTCTGGCTCCTTTTCTTGGCCAGCTCTCTTTCTTCTTCTACTCCTTCCAGATCTGCTAGCCTCTTTTCATTGCTTGCATCCTCACTCTCTCCTTGATTTTCCTCCAGAACTACCCTTGGTGTAGGAATAACTAACTCTACAGGGCTGATGGCTTCTGTTCCATAAACCAGGGAGAATGGGGAGAATCATGTGGCTGTCTTTACAGAGCTTCTACATGCCCAAAGCACATCTGCCAGATGGTCACTCCATTTTCCTCCATACTCATGCTTCATTTTCTTAAGGATTTTCAATATTAACCTATTAGTAGCTTCAGCTTGGTCGTTTCCTTGTGGGTAGTATGGGGTAGATCTTCCATGCTTGATGTGGTATGCTTCAGTTAATCCCTTCATATCTTTGTTTATGAATGGGGTTCCATTGTCGCTGATCAATCTTCTGGGGATCCCAAACCTTATAATGATGTGGTCTCGAATGAAATTTGCTACAGTTGCTCCAGTAGCTTTTTTCAAAGGGATGGCCTCTACCCATTTTGTAAAGTACTCCGTGGCTGCCAAGATCCATATATAACCATTGGATGGAGGGTTTATAGGCCCTATGAGATCAAGCCCCCAAGTATGAAAAGGCCATGGCGTCGTCATATCCTGTAGGACATTTGGATGAGTGTGAATTGCGTCTCCCAGGACTTGGCAAGCATGACATGTTTTGACCAGCTCCTCAAAGTCTCTTTTCATCGTTGGCCAGTAATATCCCAATGATAGTAACTGCTTGTACAGCCTTCTCTTCCCTGGGTGACTTCCACAATCTCCAGAATGTACCTCTCTGACTACTTCTCTAGCTTCCTTTGGTCCCAAGCACCTGAGGGGATCCCCATGGTATCCCTTTTTGAATAAAATGTCATTCTGTAGGAAATACCTGCACGCTAGCTTTTTGAGCTTGTGGGCCAGTTTCCTGTCGGTTGGCAGGATCCCCTGAGCCAGGTATCCTATGAAAGGAACCCGCCAATCTTCTGCAATAAACACCGCGTAGCTTTCTTCTTTATCAATTACCAAATGACATTCCTGGCATTTCCTCTGTATGATTGCTGCTTCCTTGTCCATATCTGGCTAGTAATACCCCATGCGTTGCATCCTTCTATATAGGCTGACCTTTTCTGCAACTCCACATGCTTGAGCGTGTAATTCTTCTAGTTTCGACTTTCCTTTCTTCTCGGTGATACATCTGGACAGTATTCCTCCTGGCAGTCTTCTATACAATTCTCCTTCTATCTGAGTGTAATCCATTAGTTCTTTGATGTTCCCTCTAAGGCCTACCTCTTTCATCTTTTCTTTGATTTCGTCCCTCCAGTCCCACTGTTTGGATTCTCCGGGGTACATCCCTTGGAGGATCCTTACAATAGAATGTTCCTGCCTTCCTATTTTTATCAGCGTATCCCTCCCATTAAATGGTATTTGGGATCCTAGGTGGCGAGAGCATCAGCAAACCTGTTTTCACTTCTTTTAGTGTATTCTATGCTGAAGGTTTGAAATTCCATCTCCAGCCTTTGTGCCCGAGTCCTGTAGGCTGCTAAGCTTTGTTCCCGTAATGCAAAGTCACCTTTCACTTGGGAGACTACAAGATTGGAATCTCCCAACACTCTCATATGTTTCACTCCTATGCTGAGTGTTATAGTCAACCCAGTTAAGTATGCCTCATATTCAGCTGCATTATTAGAGCATGAGAAATCAAGCTTGAAAGACAAGGGCATGATATCCCCATTTTCACAGCTTAGTACAATTCCTACCCCATTTGAAGTTGCTGTAGCTGACCCGTCAAACCTCATGGTCCATTTCTTCCCTAGGATCTCCATCACTGCTACCTCACCAGGGATTTCTTCGCTCAGCGGGCCTTCTTCCTTTCCTGGGAATTGAGCTAGCAAATCTGCTATGGCCTGGCTCTTGACAGCCTTGAGAGTTCTTATACCTATATCATATTGTGAGAGCAACACTAGCCATTATGCTATCCTTCCTGTGAGAAGGGCTGGTGCAGGAGTGCTTTTATGGGGTGGGACTTGGTTACCAAGAGGATTTGGTGAGCTGAGAAGTACCTCTTCAACCTTTGGGATGCATAAATGATCACTAGGCAGGCTTTCTCTATTCTGGGGTACCTGGTCTCGGTATCCTTGAGTGTTCTGCTTACATAATATATGGGCTGCTCATTTCCTTGGTCATCTTCTTGTGCCAGCAAAGCTTCTATTGCTTGAGAGTTCGATGCTAAGTATAGCAACAGAGGTCGCCCACGTGCTAGTGCCTGGAGGGTGGGCAGATGATTCATAATGCCCTAAATTCTTTGAAAAGCTTCCTGCTGCTCCGTCCCCCAGGTAAATTCATTTCCCTTTTTCAATAGTTTGGATAGGCCTGCTGTAGCTGAGGCTAAACCAAGCACAAACCTCCTAATATAGGAGACCCTTCCCAGGAAGCTTTTGAGTTCCCTAACAGTAGTTGGTCTTCTCATTGTGGCAATAGCTATGGCCTTGGCTGGATCCATGCTTATACCTTTGTGATGTACCAGGAACCCAAGGAACTTTCCAGCAGACACTCCAAAGGCGCACTTCATGGGATTCATACGTAACTTGTACTTCCTGCATCTTTCAAAGACTTGCTCAAGTACTTGGAAATGTCCTGTTCTGGTTTTTGACTTGACCACAATATCGTCTACATAATCTTTCATCTCCTCATGCATCATGTCATGGAAAATGGTTGTCATGGTCCGTTGATACGTAGCCCCCGCATTTTTGAGGCCAAAGGGCATTACAGTGTAGTAAAAGTTCCCAATCGGAGTTCTGCATGCCGTCTTCTCTGCATCTTTGGCTGCCATGCGGATTTGGTTGTATCCACTGTACCCATCCATAAATGAGAACATTGAGTTTCCTGCAGCTGAATCTACAAGGAGGTCGATATTGGGCAAGGGGAACTCATCTTTAGGACATGCCTTGTTCAAGTTGCGAAAGTCTACACAGCAATGGATCTGACCATTTTTCTTCTTCACAGGTACAATGTTAGAAAGCCATTTTGGGTGTTGGATGGGTTTGATAAAACCAGCTGTTAGCAATTTCTTGACCTTTTGAACTATTTGAGCTTCTACCTTAGTGTGGAAGACCCTAGCTGGTTGGACTACTGGCCTCATCCCTAGGTCCACATTAAGAGAATGGACTACCAACTCTGGGTCTAGACCAGGCATCTCATCATAGGTCCATGCAAACACATCTCTGTATTTTTGAACCAAGGTTACCAATTGTTCTCTTTCTTGAGCCACCAATTGACTGCTAATGAAGACAGGTTTTCGGGATCCTGGTTCTGTCCCCAAGTCTATTTCCTTTAATTCTTCCTCAGGCTGAATCTGGGCCTCCTTAACTGATTCTTCTGGGGTTTCTTCTTGGGCCATCATGCAGCTTGGTGGTCCGGGACCTTCTTGCACAATGCATTCGGGTCCCGCGCACCTTCACAAACGATAGATTAGCCTTCCCCCAGGTTCCCGCACCACCACACATTCTCGGGATCCTGAAGAGCTGGGCTCCCTCTTTTGTCTTTTCCTTTCTAGAAGGTTCCTCAGATCACGGGTGCCTCTCCCTCCTTCTTCTTCTTCTAGGATAGGTGCCCCTGGGGTCCCCGGGGCGGGGTTCTCATCATCTGGCCCTAACTCATCGTAAAACATTGTTTCTGCAAAGTTCACTTCTCCCTGGCTGAAAGGATTATGGTTGGCAGGGATCCTTATGGGCCTCCCATTCAGTCTCCCTTTAATGCATTGATGGAACGTGGATGGAATAAGGTGATGTTTATGAAGCCACGGGCATCCCAGCAACACGTGATAATAAACTTCTGCATTAATCACATTAAACCTTGTCAGAGCTACTATTGGCCCCACCCTTAAGGCTAACTGCACGTATCCTTCTGTTGATTCTACCGATCCTCCAAATCCTGTTATTTCCATGGGAGCCCCCAGGATCCTTCTGTCAACTAAGCCAACAGCTTCCAGGGTACTTAAGGCTATGAGGTTGAGTGATGCCCCCGTATCTACCAGTGCTCTTCTGACTTGAACGCCATTTATGGTGGCCATGAGATAAAGGGGTCTACAATGGTCTGGGTGCTCAATCTCCATGTCTTCATCAGTGAAGGTTATTGCATTGGTTGTTTCCAGGAAAGCTCGATTAGCATGTGACTCAACTGTAAAGCATTCCATCCCTGAATCTGCTGCTATGCTCATGAGAGACTCTGTGGCCACCCTTCTTGCTTCTGGTTCGAATCCTAATTAATTGAATAGTGACCTGAACTTAGGATTCTTCTGGAGGGTTCTGACTGTGCTCAGGTGGAAGGATCCTTCAGATTCTCCTGCTTCTGCCAGGTTCCCATGTATTACTACTGCTACCACCCCTTTTCCTTTGTGGTTAGGCAAGGGGTTCCTCTGCACTTCTGGCTCCTTCTGAGTGAGCTCCAAGGTTCCTTCTCTCAACTTTTTGTGGAAGAGTCTGCGAAGGGTCCAGCAGTCCTTGGTGGAGTGCTTCACATAATTATGGATTCTGCAAAATAAAGGATTCTTCCTTTCTTCTTCAGTTGGTGGCCTGGACACAGTGAATGGCCTGACAACCCTATCTCCAATCCATTTATCTAGGACATGGCTT
Organism: Quercus berberidifolia; assembly: GCA_028535905.1. Classification (NCBI taxonomy): domain Eukaryota; kingdom Viridiplantae; phylum Streptophyta; class Magnoliopsida; order Fagales; family Fagaceae; genus Quercus; species Quercus berberidifolia. Next base: position 58,479,054 of record JAPQVW010000003.1, read on the forward strand.
AACTCCTCATCTGTACATGGGATCACTGGTGGTTCCTTAAACACCTTCCCATCTGGTCTCTTCCTTTTCTCTCCTGCTGATGCTGTCATAGCTTGGGACGCGGGCAGCCTTTTTGTTCTCATGGTTTGCGCCGTCCTTCTGGTTCTCTGTAGCAGGTCAGCAAACTGTGTGATACATAAATTTTCAAGCTTGAGCCTGTAATCAAAAAGCATGTTGGCTATACAGGTTTCCACGAGCTCCTTTTCTTCATGGTCTCCATAGCAGTCTAGGGACACATCTTCGAATCTTTTAATGAATTGAACAGGATCTTCTCCAGGTCTCTGCCTCACCATTTGTAGGTTCTGAAAAGTGATTTTGTCTTCACCAGGGTAATATTTGGCACAGAATTTTTCCATCATCTCATCCCAGGTCTTGATGGACCCGGGTCTCAGCGTGGTGTACCAAGTGTATGCCCTATCCACTAAGGATTTGGCGAATTCCCTTAGACATAATTCTTTGTCTCCTGCATAGGTGTGATACATAAATTTTCAAGGTTGAGCCTGTAATCAAAAAGCATGTTGGCTATACAGGTTTCCACGAGCTCCTTTTCTTCATGGTCTCCATAGCAGTCTAGGGACACATCTTCGAATCTTTTAATGAATTGAATAGGATCTTCTCCAGGTCTCTGCCTCACCATTTGTAGGTTCTGGAAAGTGATTTTGTCTTCACCAGGGTAATATTTGGCGCAGAATTTTTCCATCATCTCATCCCAGGTCTTGATGGACCCGGGTCTCAGCGTGGTGTACCAAGTGTATGCCCTATCCACTAAGGATTTGGCGAATTCCCTTAGACATAATTCTTTGTCTCCTGCATAGGGGCCCATAGTGTGGACAAACCTACTCACTTGTTCCACGGCACTTCCATTCCTCCCATCGAAAGGATGGAACTTTGGGGGTTCGTACCCTTTAGGGTATGGTTTGCCAAGAAGTTCTGGAGGGAACGGGGGATCCCGAGAGAATTGCTTGGGGATTCCTGAGAGTTTTTCCCTTTCTTGCTCCAGGAGGGCATTGACGTCTGCCAGTGTCAAGTACTGAGGGTTGGCTCTTCCTCCCACTGCTGACCCTCCTTCTGGCTGCATCCCATCTTGGTGGCCAGTAGGGGGAATATTGTCTCTGATTTCCTGTGTCCTGCCTTCTTTGAGAAGATGAACTTCTTGCTCCAGATCCTTTAACATTGTTGTCATCTTGGCCATTAGGTCTGGTTCCTGCCTTGCGTGTCTTTGTTCTGACACAACCTCCTGTTCTACCAAGGGTATCCCACCTCCTTGCCTGGAGACTTCCTCGTTTTCTCCTACGGGCTCAGAGGCCGTAGGTGGCACATTAGTTCCTTTGCTGTTTCTTTGTCTTGGAGGCATTCTCTGTGAAGGGGTTGCTTCTTCCTTTTTCTTTGCCCAGTCCCCAGCAGAGTCGCCAAAATGTGAGAGTGCCTTTTTCGTGACACTCAGGCCCAAGGATCCCGGGCCTGAATGAAAAGGAAGGATTTGGTGGACCGGGCCTTGACTCACCGCAGCTAACGAGCTGTTTAAGAATCAAGTGAATGCAGAGAATACTCCTGACAATATAAAGAAAAATGACAAACAAGGATATCGAAGAGTGCCAAAAATTAACAACGTAAGTTCAGAAGGAAAGAAACAGGATTAGCAAGACGATAAAAAAAAAAAATAGTGCTGTGGGGATCCTGGGAATTATGAAGCAGTGTTTCATTAATACATTATCTGTTTGATTACAGAAAGCTCACTAGGACGTGATACAAGGTCCAATCAAGCTCAAAAATTGCAGTCTTGAATGGCTATTTCAGCCTTCAAAACTTGCAAAGTTTGATTCTCGTTGAATCCGAATATGTGCAATAGTGGCCTTTATAGGATACCGGGAAGCAATATTTGTTTTTCCCTTAGTATTTTTCTTTCTGCACAGATTTTTCTGATAGTTTTTCCTGGAGAATTTCTTCTTTCTTGTGTTTCTTTCTTTTTTTCTTGCTGCCTTCTTCATAACCCATCCCCTCCTTTTATAATGGAGTTTTTTGGGCTTCCCAGGGAACCGTTGGTTCCCCTGTTTTGCTCTTTTGCAAACAGAGCATGTCCTATCCCTATCGTCTCGGTAAGTCTTTTTTCCGTTTTTTTCTCATTCTTTCCTTCTCTCAGTTCTGATTCTTTTGAAAGCTTCTGGTTGGCTATCTTCTTTGGGACGTGCTGAGGTATGCCCTTCTCGGCATCCCCATTTCTGGCGTCTTCCTCTTTTCCATTTTCTTTCCTATTTGGGCGGAATCCTGTTCTGCCATTTTTGAAAGTCGTTTGTTATCATTCTTCTTCCCTGTCCTGGTTCCCCGAGGCCCTTTTCTGTTTGTGCCATGAGAGGTTGCTCGCGTTTTTGCTTTTATTTCTTGTTTTCTTCTTCTGTCTTCTTTCTATCGATCTGTCTCAGTCTTCCTTTTTCTTTGTGCCTGAAGAGATCCGTGCTTATTGATGGTTCCTGAGGATCCTTGCTTCTTTATACTTTGCCGTGGTCTCTTTTTTTTGGATGCTTCTTTCTTTTCTGTGCTTCAGGATCCTCTGGGCCTTTCTTTTATTCCCCCATGGGTCTTCCGTATCTATTACTTTGGGCTTAGCCTGAATTTTTCCTTTTGGGCTTGACTTGTTCTTTTTTTGGGCTTATTTCATTATGACCCTTTTTTAGACCTCAACATTGTTCAAATCTAGTATTAAAGCCATGAAGATTGGACCAAGAAACAAGTGAGAAAAAGCTGTTCATTAAAGCTAGACAGATAACTCGACACCTGCGGACAGATAGCTCAACAGCTTCTCGACACCTCTCGACAGTTGCAGACAGAGATAGCTCTACACCTCTCTATAACTAGTGGATCGATCGAGAAAGCTTCTGTCTCCTCGACAGCTCCTCGATAGCTTCTTGATAGCTATATCTATTGAGGTTTAAAGCTCGACACCTCCTCGACACCTCTCGATCGATCGAGGTTACGAGAATTCAGATTTTTCAAATCTGATTTTTGGCCCATGATGATATGTATGTGTAGGGTTACTTTTCTCACAACCCTAGACGTATATAAGGCTTATTTTAGAGGCTGTAACAGAAGAGAATACAAGGAGAACATATGTAGAAGGTGACCGATGCCTTATTCTCTCTGAAAGAAGCTACTGCGTCTTTTGCGCCTTAGGGTTTTATAACCAAGTACTTCTTGATCTTCATTGTTGATGAAGTGAAGAACTTTGCAGCCAACAATCTTCTTCTAGTTGGTGATTAAGTCGCGTACTAGGATCCGCACAATTGGTCAGTCACGTACTGGGATTCGTGCATCAAAGGGTGGCATTCATATATTGAAGAGTTCAGAGGTTCTGAAGCGGTAGAAGATTTCTGCTGTAAGTTCATCTACGGGGATTGTAGAATCTAGGGACAAAGGTTTTGTATTAGATCTAAAACTTCTCTTTACTATAGTGAATTGCTTTCTGGGAAGGTTTCCCCCCAGGTTTTTTACTGTGAAACTAGTTTGTTTCATTAATTTTCCTGGGTTATCATATCTTATCTTATTTATTTTTCCGTTGCATGATTTTGACATGATATTGACGTTTGTTTGTTTTAACAAGTTTTATTCATAATAAATCTAATTAACAACTTGGGTTTAAAAACTTGTTAATTCTATCAACCGGGGTCTAAATTTCCCAACAGAATCAACAACAGGACCTTTTGAAAATCTATGATTCATGTCCCGCTTTTGTATATGTACCTTTTGTATGGGACATCGAAAACCTCGAGACGAATAGAATATGTCCCTTGAAGGTTATAATGCCTGTTAATGTATAAACTTATATAATTAAATAATACACCCCTTTTTATCTTAAAAATTTGTTACTTCAATCATCTTCTTCCACCTCTCACATACTCAGTGAGTATTTATACTATCCATACTCTAAAATCTTATTGCGTTTTCTTTATTCATGTAATTATATATGTACAAAACATGCGCAGTAACATGACATTAAACACAGGCAAATCGCATAAATTCAACAAAAAAAAAGAAAAAAAAAAAGACAAATCCCGATCATAAATTAAAAATTCCATATTCTTGAGCACCAAATGTGGTGGTTTCATAAAATATGGACACTATACCCAACAATGACATGATCAAACACTTCCCATAAAAATTGATTTCAATTCTAATGATATCAAAGAATTTCTTCGCCTAACATGTTCTATTTCGTGCAACACTCTTTTTCACCTTCTTTCACATTGAATGTTGTAATATATGGTAGTCAGTTAAGCTCCAATAGGCACTAGACTTGTGAGCTTTTACCATCAATGACTCAGCCCCACATCACCACGGTCAACCTTGTGGGCCAATCTAGGTCACATGCCCCATAACTTAGGGGTAAAAAGTTACAAGCCTGAAAGATATGTATCGTGGGAGTTGGGACTTGCCTGCAATGATAGGTGCTTGCATGGAAGTCTAAAAGGCAATTATGTGATCAATCTACTCAAGAAGAGGTGACTTTCGGGGGCACGACTTTGTTACCATCTCTCATGACCTCATCCCAATTATAGGGATATGTGTTTCTGAACTTCGTAAGATTATTTTCTTTGTAGAAATTATAATTTCGGCTGCCTAAAACATATTATCAAATAAAAAATTATTAGCAAAATCTAAGATTTAAATTTCTATACATGCATTGTTATAAAATAAAAAAAATAAAAAAAAAATTGCAAAAGTTAAAATTTGCCACCTATCCAATTATTTTCATTTGGCTAACCTTTGTTTTTCTTTAAATAAATTGCACTATAGAGTACTCTTAATACAACTATTAAGAGTACTTTGCCCACCACAAAAGATTAGAAAATAAACTAAAATTAGTAAAGTCTTATAGTTTAATATCTAAATTGAGTACTGTAAAAAATCATGTTATGTAACAGACTAAATACCAAATTATCCAAATCATGCTATGTAATAGAATAATATTATATTTTTATATGCTATATTTAATTCTTTAGAACGCGATAGGATAACATTTAACAATTAAAGAGAATAAAAAATAAAAAAACAACAAAAATTTAAAAAACAAAACAAAATCGCATTAACCCAAAATAGAGTTTTAAAAAATATAAAAAATTATCAACCTAAAGTAGAGATGCAAGAAAAATAAAAAAATCCACCAAAAAATTTAGAGAGAGAGAGAGAGAGAGGGAGAAAGAGAGGGAACCCTTTTTTTTTTTTTTTGTGAGGGAAAGCTATGCATATAATAGAAGAAATAGTAACAAATTTATAGTAAGAGGATGTGAATAAGAAGAGACAAAAATAAAGGAAGATGAAGGGAAAGAGGAAGAATGATATTAATGTAGAGGGTAGTGTGGAGATAAAAAGGTAAGGGAGGGAGAAAGACTGAAGAAGTAGTGGGAAGATGAAATGGTAAGGGAGAGAGAAAAGTTGGAGAAGTGTAAATATTAAAAAAAAAATGTTAAAAACAATTATAAGAAAATTGAAGGGAAAAAAAAAAAAAAAAAACCTAAAGCTTGAAAGGCTTCAATGTTTTTTTTTTTTTTTTTTTTTTTTTTTTTTCCTTTAAGCTGAAAAGGCTCACATAAAACCCTAAAACTGAACTAAAAAGGTTTTGGGTTGGGCTTGATAGTGGAACTAAATAAATAAGAGGTGGGCTGGATTAATTATACAAATTTATTATAGGGTGATAGTGGAAGTAAATAAATAAGTAGTAGGTTGCATTTATAGGGCTGAAAATTGTAAAAACCATTTTAAAATTGTAGGACAAATTATATTTTTTAAATAAAAAAAAAAGACGTGGCAGCTGATGTGGCGCAACATGAGAGCAGCAGCATTAAACGCTACGCTTCAGCTTTTAGTAAAAATTATATTTTTTAAATAAAAAAAAAAGACGTGGCAGCTGATGTGGCGCAACATGAGAGCAGCAGCATTAAACGCTACGCTTCAGCTTTTAGTAATATATAGATAAGTGGATTGGAAGAATTTTCATGTGCTAAATAGTTTTATTCATTACACTAAGGGTTTGGAGAATTTTCCTTCAAACCAGTTTTAAAATAAACTTTTTTCCAAATTTTAATATCTTGTTAATTAAAATGAAAAAATTTCTGACAACTCTGTCATACTCAAGGGTCAGGCTTAGGTCCAATGTCCAATAGTACTAGACCTATTGAAATGATAATATGTGTTCACTTTTAAACACGTGTCACAATTTAATTGGATCCAATGCATTAGATGCACTGGACTTAAACCAAGTCCCATACTCAAAATATTTTCATACATTCCTTTTCTGGCAACATTAATATCTTCAACAAAAGATCCAAAAATAATTTAAGGATTACATGGACACAATAGGGCTCTCACCACAAAATAAAACCAGAATTAAAGCCACTGACAAAAAGCACCTTTTCGGCTACCAATAGTCATGGGGTAGCCAACAAGAGTGGGCCGTGTTTTAAATGTTGAATGGAGTAAATATGGGAATTTCTGTTTCCTCACCTTGATCCAATTTGTTCCTATATATGTACTAAGCAATGTGACATAAAGTTGCTCGTACTAGTACATTTCATTTTCTGTGTACACCCTCTATCTTATGAAAAGTAAGGAAGTCAATTTCGTACCGTATCAGCCAGTATATACCGTACCGACTAGTAAATTGGTACAAATATCTCCTTGTTTCGTACCGAAAAAAATATCGGACGTGCCGGCGAAATCCGGCTGTTTCGGCAGGTAAATGCATATCGGACTGAAAAAAAAAAAAAAAAAAAAAACGTTCTCATTCTCTCATCTCTCCCCTCATCGGCATCACTCGCAGTTTCTCAAACTCATAGCGCGTGGTCTTTTCTCCCTCAAATTCCAGATCTTCTTGACCGGCGTTGTCTTTCTCTCTTTCAGACTTACTTTCTCTTTCCTCTTTCTTGGTTGCGTCCCACTTAAGCCCAATAGCCTGAATTTCAGCTTCTTTAAACACCCAATAAAGTTGACAGCTTGCAAAAGTTATGTATAAGTCAAAAGCAACTTTCATATGTCAGCTATTTTTCATTTTTTTAATTATTTCCTAGCCCCTAAAAACGGTCAAAAGTCCTCTCACATGTTAGTTGTTCTATTATTATCCTTTTTTTTTTTTTAAGCCCTGAGTTAGTTCACATGTGAAAGCACTGAAAGGTAAGCTTAGTATTTTAAATTTAACTTGATTTTTAATTCTTTTTATAGATATAGATGTATAGACTTGGGCTTGGGCTTGTGTGGGGTTTAAGATTACAAATTAGTCTAATATATGAATTTATATATATATATATATATATATATATATATATATATATAGTGGTAAACTCGAAACAGTGCACCGGTATTGACTGGCATTCGAAATATATTGTACCGCTGGCCAAACCGATATAGCCTTCGGTACAGTATTGACTCCCTTGATGAAAAATAAAACCATTTGTGCATGTTTTATCAATATTTCAATCCTCATCAAACCAACATAGATAAACATACATATTTCAATTCTCTTAATTTCTTATTAAGAATCTATTTATAACGAAATGAATAATATTTAACAAAAACAAATAAAACAAACAGGGATCATGCAAGGTTTTAAACAACTATTTTTTTCATTGCCTCTTGGAGATGCAGGTGGAAACCACAAGAAACATAATGCGTTTATCTTAAGATAATAACCATTGAATCCAATTTGAAAGCTCCATAAAACTTGATTGAAAAAAAAAAAAAAACGGATGTTAAAAACGATCTTAATATATTTTAATACCCTATTATAATAAAACCTTAATTTTACTAGAAAAGCATTAAAACACGTAAATTCAAGGAAATACTTAGAGAACTGGGCCAAACCATTGTTCATATGCAAAGGTCTCTAACAGCAGAGCTGTTATTTTCAATCATTTCATGCAATACGAAATTTTTCAAAGAAAGCTATTGCATCTTCTTTCTTTCACACTATGAGATGTATCCTTATAGGGGGCAAGAGGTGACCTAACATTCTGAGATATAATTGCAGTGGTCATGTGTGTGTGTATATATATATATACTTATGGGTTTAATTTACTTTGCGACAACCATACATCAGATCGTTTGTTGATATATTGTGTGCACTTACAGGGTCATTCCTTCATCTGGCTGCTATTCAAATTATCTGAGGTAGGCTTTTATAACATTTATTATTCAACAATTATTTTCTGAATTTCTGTCAATATTTAATGGACAATAAAATGTCCTACCTCTCATAATTTGATAATATTTGCCAAGATTTGAGAAGATTACATTATAAATCCCCTAAAAGAAAATACATTATAAATTATAAACTAAATATGTAAATATGTATAAAAAAATAATAAATAAAAAACAAACTTCTTTCATTTTTTGCATTAAATTGTGAGTTCAGTATTAATATTAACAATTTACGTGCTCTATAAAATTAGGTTTAATTACATTTTAAGCCCCCAACATTTGACCTATTTTTCAAATCGGTCCTATATATCTTTTGAAATATATCATTTTAGTCATTCTTCTTTTAAGTTGTGTAAAAAATATCCTTGTTGTTGACTCTTGCTTTGGTTTTGAGTTAAGATTATTAACAATATCTCAAAGAATTTGATAGCTACGAAGGAGGGAAGAGATATTAATTATTTTTGTTATGTTCTAAAAGATTAGACTAATTGGCAAACCGTGAATACAAACTTGTCTAGATATAGATCCTAGAGTCTATAGGTATTATTAGACAATGCTCAAGGTGTTTCAAGTCAAGATTCAAGAATAAGTAAGCTGCAGAAAGAGGAGTTCAAAAACTATCTAGTTCGATCGATTGAAAGACAGGCTCGACCAATCGAAATACGTATCTGTAGAATTTTAAGTCGGCCCAAATAGCAATGCAAACCCATTAAGGATTAGAGTTTTAGATCTACTTCTCCTAGTATATAAAGAAAACCCTAAGCATGTTTTTATAAGGTTTTTTAGAGAGAGAAGAGGGTGCCTCTTTTGTAGATTTAGGGTTTTGTACCCAAAAGCTCTCTCATGTCTTTTACCGGTATTATTCCTTGAAGAATCTTAAAATCCGATGTTGTAGAAGTTGCTGCCTTCTCTAATCATCAAAGGTGCTGATGATCTAAACCTTCAAAGGTGGTCTTGGAGTCATAAGGAGAGTTTGTATTTTTTATCACAAGTGCGGGTGCTTGTATTGCAAAGGCCAAGGAAAGAAGTAGTCCATGGACTCGGAGCTATCATGGGGTCGTGATAATAAGTTTTCTACTCGATGTAGCAATAGAATGTTAGTGGTCTAAGTTCTATTGTACAAACTTCAATTCTTTTTAGTGGATTTTTTTTTTCCTTGAGGATATCTAGGTTAAATCCTCTCAGGCTTTTTACCAGTTTGGTTTTCTTGGGTCATCATATCATTGTGTTATTTATTTTCTACTACTTTACATAATATGACTTTATTGTTTTAACCTTGATCTGAATAATAAATCTAAGTATTCATTTGGTTAATTAATTACGTTAAACGATCTAGTTTATAGGGAGTCTAAAAACTAACAATTTTAAATACTTTGTTTGCTTATTTAACCTCTATTTTGAGAGAGAATATCAAATCAAAAGTTAACAGTATGTACCTTGTATGATTGAATTTTATCAACCATCTTGTTGGCTTTATTTCGTGTCAAATTTACTTGTATTTTAGCAATTAGTAATCCTGTATTTAGGTAGAAATCATGTAAGGGTAGTGAGTGAGAGAGTGTGAAAAATGCTCAAGATTGTGCAAGGATGCAGAGACTCGCGGTTGGGACTCACGGCTGACTCGCGACTGGCAAGCCGCCAAAGCTGGCACACGTGTGAAGCATGCAGGGGAGCTGAAGAGTCATGCTAGCTGTTGCATTATAGGAAAAAAGTCCCAGGCTGGCCAGGCCGTTAGCTCGCGACTTGAACTCGCGACTCAGTCCAGTCGCGAGGCCAAGTTGCTAGACCACCCTATTTGGGAAAAACTGACTCTTCGCATTCCTTTCTCACCCCACTATATATAGACCTTTATACCCACGAAAGAGAGAGAGAGCTTCCAGAGAGAATTTTGAGAGAGAAACCCTAGATAAAAAGAAGATTGACTCATCCACAATCTTCACATAGAGACTCTTCAAATTCCTCTACTTTCTTCCTCTCCATTGTTACATCCTTGAGAGGTACATTACCAAAACATTTTCTCACCATACCCACATCTGTGAGAAGGCCATTTGGTGCTTTAGGAAGCAGTTAAGAAGGGACCAATTTCATATTGGTTGATGCTATAATCAAGTAGCAGAATCCGGTAAGTTAAAGAAGAAATAGGTTCGGCATAACCTCGTTGGAGTAGGAGCTTGGAGGGCTTAGGTACACTGGGTAGATTAGGCTTGGAGGGTCTTCTGCTATTCATGTATCCCTACTACATTCTTTAGTGGATTATTTACCGCTTGGAGGGTAGCGAAGAGGTTTTACGCCGAAAGTTTCGGTTTCCTCTTCGATAACACATCGTTGTGCTGTCTTTGTGTTTGCATTTCTCTTTCCTTAATCTTTACCATTTAATTTTTGCTATGGATGTGATTTTATTTGGTTTAGATTGTTTATCAATTCTGTATTAAGTTTATGTTCATATTCCGCACATTAATTGTTTGATATTAAGCTTGAATTGGTAATTTGTTAATTGGGGTTCTAAACGTTTATAGTATTTTATACACTGATTGAACTTTCAATTGGTATCAGAGCGGGTTCACTTATATTGGTTTCATTACCTTAGTGTGATCCTTGACCCCAAATTGAGATGGATCGGTCTTAATCTTTAAATGCTCCACCATATTTTGATGGTAGCAACTATGCCTTTTGGAAGGTGAGGATGAGAGCATTTTTGTGTTCTATAGATGAGGCTGTTTGGGATGCCGTTGAAATAGGTTGGACAAAGTCGGAGGCAGCCAAATTCATATGGGATAAGGCAGCCCTCGCGGCGTCAAACGCTAATAGCAAAACCCTTTACGTAATTTTTTGTGGTGTGTCCCCAGATGAGTTCCATCGGATTTCTCATATCACCGTTGCCAAGGAAGCATGGAAAATTTTGGAGACCACTTATGAGGGTACAAAGAAAGTTAAGGACATAAAGCTACAGATGTTGACTACCCGGTTTGAGGAGCTCAGGATGAGCAAGGATGAGTCCTTTGACTCTTTCTATAGTAAGCTAAATGAAGTGGTCATCAGCAAGTTTAACTTGGGAGAGAAAATGGAGGACTCAAAAGTTGTACGAAGATTCTTCGTTCATTGTCAGAGAGCTTCCGTGCAAAGGTAATTGCAATTGAGGAGAGCAAGGACCTTGATGAAATCAAAGTCCAAGAGTTGATTGGTTCTCTCCAAATGTATGAGCTTTCATTACCAAATCAAAGAAAGAGCAAATCACTGGCTCTTAAGACGATAAATGAAAGGGTAGAAGCTCATGGCTCATCAAATGAGGATGTAGTCAAAAAGGATGTTGCCTACCTTGCAAAGAATTTCCACAAATTTCTAAAGTTCAAGAACAGTGAGAAATTTGGTGATAAAGGGAAATTCATGAGTTCTGGAAAGGAGAAGAAGGACTTTAAAATGAGAGAAAGGAAGGATTCCCAATCTACTCAAGGAGTCACTTGTTTTGAGTGTAATGGACATGGCCATTTCAAAAAGGAATGTCCTAACTACTTGAGATCAAAGGGCAAGGCGTATGCCACCACTCTCAGTGACTCAGATTCCTCCACCTTTGATTTGGAGGATAGCTATGATGAAGAAGGGAATTTCTCAGCATTCATGACTGTTGCTCATGTTGAGTCTTCGGAGGACTTGAATTTGCTTATGGAAGAGCTTGGGAGCATAGTGATGAGGAATCCATGGGAATTGTAGAAGAATCAAATGCTGAAGAAGATGAAAATACAGCTAGTCTTCAAGAGAACTACAATTCACTATTTGAGAAGTCGGGAGAATATGCAAGGGTGGCCAAGGCAGCTGTGAAAAAGATGAAGAAAGCTGAGGAGGACTATGGAAGTCTCCTAGTGAGATATAAGGAGGCCAAGTGTGAGATAGAAACGCTAAATGGCGAGCTAACCGAAGCTTGTACCAAGGTGAAATTCCTTGAGCTTGAGGTGATTCAAACAAATGCCAAGGTAGTGTGAGTATCCACAAAGAATCTTGATGATGTCCTTTCCTCTCAAAAGACCTTCTCCGACAAAACTAGATTAGGATACACCGGAGAAAGTAGTTCAGCTGTGAACATCTCGAAAGAAGTGAAGTTTGTGAAGGCCAAAGTGCCGGTTGTAGTAGCCCCAATTGTTGAAAGGGAAAATGGTGAGAAGAGGAAGAATGTGACTGACCAGCAGGTGTTGAACAAACCCCGTAATCAATCTGTGGTCAGGTTTGAAGCTAGAGCAAAATCTCTTCCACGATCGCAAAGAGGTCCTAGAACGAATTATGTGTGTCATCACTGCGGACTTCAAGGGCAAACCCGACCCAATTGTCATAAGCTAAAAGCATTGAGGAATGCAAGTGATCAAAGGACAAGAAGGCCAAGAAATGACAAGAGGACTTGGACTGTTGAGCCATCAAGAGATCGAAATGGTGATCCCGGAATGATGGACATGATGAAGATGATTGGTGCATTCACCAACTGCTTGGAAAGCTTCACTAGAAGGTTTAAAAGTCCTAACTCTTGTACCCAATCCTATAAGGATATCACCCTAAACACACGTAACGTGTGGGTGATGAAGGGTACTCATGCATAAGTATTACAACATGTCCATGCATTAATACTTCCTATGTTGTGTGACTGTTGGTTTGTTTATTGATTATGTGAATTGAAAATTGTTTGTTTGTTTTTGCTTTCATTCATTTAAAATGTTTTTACATTGGCGCTTTTGATCAATCTTTTCCTTCTTGTGTGTCAAAAATAAAAAAACCACATAAAAAGTAGAAAATCCAAAAAGATTTATCGACATTGTTGAGTTTTGTCTCAAAATATGTTTTATCTTGTACCTTTGTGCAAATGGCTTTGTGCATCTACGAGCATAACTTGTTCCCTATACACTCATATCATTGTGGGAGAAATCTTGAAATCTATGTGACTGTTGTAAATAGATCTTCAACCTTGTCATGAATGATTAGTGAATGGTTTTGTTGATCTTGAGACATGCATAGACTTGTGTCTATATATCTTTCCACTTTTTATTTTATTGTTTTCGCTAAAAGAGCTCACCAAATGTAAATTTCCAAATGAAAAGAGATATTGAGCTGTAAAAGTCTGTCGCACATACTAGTATTTGACTAGGAAAATAGGAAAGCGACTAAAAAATTAAAATTGTATAATACCCAAAAAGCCAAAGGCTAACTCATCAAAGTGAAATATCAAAAATTTCAAACATCGATCTCACAATGAGATGTATTGATTCAAAAAGATCAAATGATATGTTAAACATGGAGCCAAATGAAAACCTTCAAAGATATTGTACTCAAGTTTATGTGGGAGGTCATATATGCATATTTCTATAATTGAGATGGGTCACATTATCTAGTGCTAGTTGTGTATGTCTTGATTGAATTGATCATTGAAACTTCACATTAGACTAAGGATTATCTCATTTTTGATATCCACACACAATACACATATCTATGTTCAATGAATGTCATATTCATTCGTGTGATTGTACTTGATTAAATGTGTTTTCACATGCTCAATCTTTGTTGATCAATCACAAAAAGAATTTTGAGTGTTTTAGTTGTTTTTGGAAAGTACTTTGTTTTTAAAAAAATTGTCAAAATTTCAAAAAACTGTGTTGCCCTATTCTAGCGACTCAATCGCAGGTAGGACCAGTCACATGCCCCAGTCGTAAGTCCATACAGAGATTTTTCACAACTCACTGGCAACTCATTGGCGCGTAAATGCTTCAGTCGCAAAATAGACTTAGAATATTTTTCAAAAATCTGGTTTTTCATGCTTTTCGCAGCTCAGGTTGGCGACTTATTCACGGGTGGAAGGTCCAATTGCAAAGGGTACATAGAGATTTTCGTGGCTCAGTTCGTGACTCTCTCGCGAGTGGAACTTCCAATTGCGAAAAACACTTAGAAAATTTTTCAAAAGTTTTTCTTTCAAGTATTCTGGTGGCTGGCCTTGGCGACTGACACACGACTTGATTCAGTCGCGAAAATTGCGTGTTTTCCCCAAAATTGGTCAGTTTTTTAAACCTTTTTAGTTTTCCCTCAAACATTTCTAACTGTTCATCTTCTTCCTTACTTGAAACACTCTTAAACTCACCGTGTCACTCTTGAACAAATCTCTATTTTTGCTTCATTTCAACTTCAAATCTTCAAGAAAAAGGTATGGGTTTTCTCTCTCTCACTACATATTTCATGTTTTGAGCTTTGTTTCCTTGGATTTGTGTGTCGTTATTGAGTTTTGTGATATCTGTGGTTTTGATTATGGGTTGGGTTCATGATTGTTGAGTTTGGGTGTTTGGGCTTGGTTGATCTTGTTTCTAGGATGCTAAATACAGTTGCTTTCATGTTTAATTTCTCTTTTAGAGTTTGTAAATTGATCTATGCTAGTTGGTAAATCTCATACCCATGTTTACTGGTCTCATTGTCATATGATATTTTTTTTATTCTGTGTGTGAGTATTTTTGGTTCAATATGGTTGAGTTATGATTGTTGGGTTATAATGTTTTGACTTTTAGTTGCTATAGTTTCTTGATATCATGTATGTTGCTTCTGCCTTGAGGATACTGTCTGCTCTGTGTTGGTTTGATCATATCATAATCATTAAGATATGTCTCATAGACATGTATTTTTTTATAAATGTGGTATACACTGCTTCAATTCAGCTGAGTATTGGTTATTGAAGTTTGTGCTTGGGAATGTGCCCTAGAGTGTTTTTGTTTGAGTTGTTGTGTTGATAGATTGTTCTATACCTTTCTGATTTGGGTTTTCTCGTTCAAATTCTGACTTTGAACTGTATCTAGACTGAGTGTTTTGGTGCAATATTTTTTTGATACTAACCTGTTACTAATGGTTGTGTTCATCTATTATGCTTTGTTATTGTGGCCTTTTCTGCTTGTTTACATATGGCCCCATCTCCTACAAAGAAGAAGACTCCTACTAAGAAAGCTAACAAAAGGTTGAAAATGGACCACAACCTATTTAGGTTTGTTCAACACTTTGAGAGATATAGAGATTCTTTCTTGAGGGAAACCATCATTTAGGAAAGGTTTGTTGACTTAGGGGATTTGAAGGACACCTTCATTCCAGGTTGTTTTGAGGGCAGAGGATGGGATA
Organism: Quercus berberidifolia; assembly: GCA_028535905.1. Classification (NCBI taxonomy): domain Eukaryota; kingdom Viridiplantae; phylum Streptophyta; class Magnoliopsida; order Fagales; family Fagaceae; genus Quercus; species Quercus berberidifolia. Next base: position 58,494,402 of record JAPQVW010000003.1, read on the forward strand.
AATTGTTGAGTGACCTACGTGCTGTTTGTGAGCCCTTAATTAGAGAATTCTATGGAAATTCTATGATAAGGGAGGATGAGTTGAGCTGTTGGGTTAGAAGAAAGGAATTCATTATAGATGCCCATGACATATATGAGGTGCTAGGGCTTGAAGGCTTAGGGGACTCTGACTTCACCAACTACAAGGATAGGATGCTATCTATAGAACTGTCCAAACTCGCATTGGTGGTTAAAGAGAGGGGAGATGCCTCAATACTACAACATTTCCAGCTAACATGAGGTGCTTAACCACCATCATGATGTTCAACTTGTACCCAGTGAGGAAGCTGACTACAATCAACAATGCCAGAGCTATCTTCCTCATGGAATTCAAGGAGAAAACCTTCATTGACATCAGTTCTCACATCTTTGACACGATTGTGGATGAGACTAGAACCACCTCTAGGCCCAAGCTGATCTTTCCTAGCCTTCTTATGAGGCTTTTCAGAGCAAAAGGTGTTGAAATCCCTCAAGATATCAGCCCCATGCCTACACCTTCAGCCATCAACAAGCTAACCATCATCAGGATACAAGTCCATCTTCTAGGTGATGAAGAGAAAGGTGAGCAAGGTGAAGGTGACCAAATGGAGACTGAGACAGTGACTGCAAGACAAACTTCAACACCCAAAAGCCGAGGCAAGAAGAGCAAAGCTTCAACCTCATCAAAGGTACCTTCTGATGCATTCCAGATCATCCTGGAGAGGATTGATGGACTCAGAGAGGTCCAGAATGAGCATATTGACAGGATGGCAGCAATTCAGGATCAGTTCAACATATTTTCAGCCAAGTTTAACAGCATCAACACCCCACAGTGACCCTTTGGTCATCCCGGTCAAAAAGGTGGAGAATTTTTGAGGGATAGCTCTTAAAGGGGAGTATGTCATAAACAGTGTTTTTCAGTTTATGTTTCAGTTTCACTTTATGTTTCTTATGGTACTATGGTTTATGGGTTTGCTATGTTAAAACACTTTAGTTAATGTTTTGGTTTAAAACTCATGAATTTGTTTTTCTTTTAAAACACTTATGATACTTTGGTTTCTACCCATATTGCTTTTGTAAGCTTTTAGGGTTGGTTTGTTTTCTTGCATTTTGTAGGCTTTTATGGCTTGTACCATGTCTATGCAACTTTTATGTTTTGTTGCCTAGTACTTCTAGCTAAATGTTATGCATTTTCTTTAAGTACTCTCACTCTTGTGCCCTAGTAGTATTTTGTTCCTAGATGCATATACTTTTTGTATTGTGCATTGGTTGAGTGTTGGGCATGCAAGTGATTTGCACTAAGCTTATTGGCTTATATGTCTGGATATTCATTCCAAGTGTGAATGAGCATTGTGGTCACTATTTTATAGTGATTGCTTGTTTGGTCAAGCCATGGTTTATTACTCATTCCATTTTGCTTGATCGCATTCTGCTTGCCTCATATGCAATTACAAGTTTTTCTACATACAATGATCATATTGTGTTGTTGTGTTTCAAGATATTCTTGTTCATATGATTCAAGAGCTTATCAGATTCTAGAGTTAGGTGTGAGTGAGTTTTGTTCAACTGTTTCCAATTCACATGTTAAGTCTAGATTTTGTTTTAGGGTTTTATCAAAGAATAGCTAAAAGGAGAGATTGTATGGTTGAATTTTATCAACTATCTTGTTGGCTTTATTCCGTGCCAAATTTGCTTGTATTTTAGCAATTAGTAACCCAGTATTTAGGTAGGAATCATGTAAGGGTAGTAAGTGAGAGAATGTGAAGAAATGCTCAAGATTGTGCAAGGATGCAAAGAGAGAACTTCTAGAGATAATTTTGAGAGAGAAACCCTAGAGAAAAATAAGATTGACTCATCCACAATCTTCACATAGAGACTCTTCCAATTCTTCTATACTCTTCCTCTTCATTGTTACATCCTTGAGAGGTACATTACCAAAACCTTTTCTCACCATACCCACATCTATAAGAAGGCCATTTGGTGCTTTGGGAAACAGTTAAGAAGGGATCAATTTCATATTAGTTGATGCTATGATTAAGTAGCAGAATTTGGTAAGCTAAAGAAGAAATAAGTTCGGCATAACCTCGTTGGAGTAGGAGCTTGGAGGGCTTAGGTACACTGGGTAGATTAGGCTTGGAGGGTCTACTGCTGTTTATGTATCCCAACTACATTCTTTAGTGAATTATTTATCACTTGAAGGGCGGCGAAGATGTTTTATGCCAAGGGTTTCGGTTTCCTCTTCGATAACACATCGTTATGTTGTCCTTGTGTTTGCATCTCTCTTCTCTTAATCTTTGCAATTTAATTTCTGTTGTGGATGTGATTTTATTTAGTTTAGATTGTTTATCAATTCTGTATTAAGCTTATGTTCATATTCCGCACATTAATTGTTTGATATTAAGCTTGAATTGATAATTTGTTAATTAGGGGTCTAAACATTCATAGTGTTTTATACACTAATTGAACTTTCATACCTTTTTGACACAAACTTAAAAGTATAAAAACTAAAATAAAACATTTCAAAGGATGAGAACCATTTTGAAACATGAGGCAAACATTGAGGATTAAATGTGTATTTAAACCACCAAATTATTACCAATGAAATTAAATGAATTTTAAGTGTCCTAATATTTTGTCCTATTAATTATTGTTTTATTTCAAATAATAAAAACCAAATATGAAACCACTCATTGAAGATGACTAGTCATCTAGTTATAATATTTGCAAATCTTTGTGCATTATGCTTTTTAGGAAATGATGGAGGATGATCAAATATAAATAGATTGATCATTGCTTTCGGTACACCGATGCTTCTAATAGAGTAGAAGGTAGTATAATAGAATAAACATCGTAAATAAGCCACAGAAAACTTGTGTCATCGCCTAATATTTTTAATGCTAGTGGCTCTTGTCTTCATTATCAGGAAATTTAAGAAGACAACTTGATATATGGAAGAATCAATGAATGGGGAGATTCAACAAGAATCAGCTACTTCAATAGAATATGAAAATGAAAACTCTGAAATTCAGAATCGAGCATACACTTCAGGTGGAATTGAAAATCAAAATGGAATGTTGGTAAACGACATCAAAAAAATGCTTGAAATGGCGGAGTGTACATCTTTAATTAAGTGTCGTATCAACAGGGTTCCATGTCAACTTCACAAAGTGAATGAACAAGCTTACACTCCTACATTTATTTCCATCGGCCCTTTTCACCAATTCAACAAAGATTTTCAAACCCTAGAAAACTAGAAAGTAAGTTACCTCAAGAGCTTCATTGCACGAGCTAATGTAAAGTTGGAGAATTTAGGGTGCATTATAAGGGACAATGAAGGAACTATTCGCTCTTTCTATGCGGAGACTGTTGGGTAGACTGCACGATAATGATTTTGTGAAAATGATCCTTATGGATTCAATCTTCATTCTAGAGCTTTTCTTGAGAAATTATTATCGACTATGGGAAAGTGATGATCCTAAGGTAGCAGACCAATGGATGACTCCTTTATTGATGCTTGACTTGGTATTACTTGAAAATCAGCTTCCATTCTTTGTTCTTGAGACACTATTCATACTTGCTTTTCCTATTCCATCAAAAAAATTCCCTTCTTTAATTCAGCTTACTTTTCTGTACTTTGATTGTTTCAATGTTCAAAACATAACTCCCACAGCTGTGAAGATAGAACACTTCACCGATTTGGTTAGAACCTTTCAGGTAACACCAATCCTAAGCCTAACGGGAAGACAAATTGATGTGGAAAAACTTTGGTATTCTGCAATGGATCTCGTTGAGGCCGGAGCAAAGTTTAAGGTGAGTTCAAGCCGTTGCTTACTTGACTAAAAATTCAACTTCAAATACGGACTGTTGGTATTAAATAATCATACATAAGCTCTTATTCAAAACCTTATGGCATTAGAGCTATTTCGTCATGGGGAAAACAAATACATTATGGATTACTTTCACATCTTGGGTTTCCTTGTCAATACTACTAAAGATATGGATTTACTTTGCGACAAGGGAATCCTGGTTAATTATCTACGATACAACAAAGCACCAACATCCATGGTCAAAAATCTTTGCACCAATTTCTCATGGTCATGTATGAACTCAGATTATAACAATATCTGTAAAGAGTTGAATGCATTTTATTGAAAACCTCTGCACAGGTGGCATTTTTAAGGCATGAATATTTTAGCACTCCATTGAAAGTTGCTTCTTCAATACCTGGTTTAATTCTTCTGGTGCTCACGCTGCTAGAAACCGTATTCGCCATCTTGCAAGTTGGGTTCAAGTATTAAGTAATTTGGATAGTTGTCAATGCAGTTGAACTTTTCATTGTAAAATACACTATTAGTTTGTTTGCATGTCATGTCCTTGTATACAAGTTTCTATATCTTTGGATAATAACATCAGTTGTTAATGTATCCTTACAAGCAATAAATTACTTCCCTCATATGCTGCTTTCTTGTAAGGGATAAGTCTTGACTAGCAGTGGAACAAATTGAAAAGGTCCTCAACTTTTAGGGTCAATTTCATTTTGGTCTAAATGACCTAATACAATGCTTTGGAACTAAAATTTGAGAAGATAAGATGAAAATATTAACCCATCCATTTAATCCCATAATGTAACTTTGGACCGACTTCTGCAACCCAGCTACAAGAGTGAAGTTTCAAGTTAATTAGTTCAAGCAAATGCTTAGCTGACCTAGAATTCAATATTAACGTATTTGAAATCCAATGCATTAATTAGAGAAAACTCAACAAATTAATACTAATTAAAAAGTATTAATACTTATTAATAGAATATATATCATATATAAATTTTTCTGCCTAACTTTCAAACGGATTAGCAGTGAGTGTGACTACAAAACAGAGAAGTTCTAAACTTGTGACGTAGAGTGGATTCTAAGGAAACGATATGTTGCTTGCTTCTTTGGTTGGATTTATACGAGGCTGAAACTTAATTTTGAATAAGCATTTATTCCATTTATTGGATTTCCATCTTTTGGTATTATAAATTCAAAATATTGCGCAAATTATAGTGGTTGTTATTATTAATTTTTTGTTTTAGTCTCACAACAATTTGAAAAAAGAGTGATTTGAATTCACATTTTCACAAAGAAGACAGAAATGGTCTTAACTCATAACTTGTAAGATTCTTAGTATTAAAAATTTCTTGTCAAAACAACTTAATGACTTAGATCAAAAAGTTTTACATCAACTTTAGATTTTAGTTTTTAGTTTTATGTACAACTTTTTAAAATCTCTTTTTTTTTTTTTTTCTTTTTTTTTCTCACTTTTTTAATTTTTTAAAGGTATAAGTATACTTTAACACACTTTCAGTAAAAAACTAAATAAGTTATTCTCAAATAGACACTTAGACAAAGGGTCAGCTTTTTTTTATTTTTCATTCACTACCCTAATTAATATTTCAATCAAAAGGTTTAGCTATTCTTTTCAATCATATAATGCAATATGAGATATTTTTTTTTTTTTTTTAAGATAGCTTTTGCACCTCTCGCTTTCAAACTAGGTCAATCCATCATTTATATGCAAACTACTAATATTGCAGCACATGATTAATTAAAAGAAAAGTAATAATGCACCTACTTGCTCTTATACTTTTGAACCAGAGATTTATTTCTTTAAAATCACTTTTTATCTCAGATTTAAACAAATAAGATAGCACCAAAGAAAACCTGCTGTGTTCTCTTTCGCACACATCTATCATAGTCCTATTGACTACATCTAGAACTGGGCCACCTATTCCTATCGTGCTGGTGAAGTAATTAATACAAACAAAAAATATAAAAATAAAAACAGTAGAAAATGTGACCTGAGGTCACACATATAGTTGGAGTGGACTTATATATATGAGCAACAAATTTCATAAATTGTTAAGTTGGCAAAATATAATTGAAGACAACATCGTTTTCATCTGAAATTACCACTATCATCACTTTATAGAACACTAATTATAGACCGCGCCACATTAGAAAATGTCAAATTTATTATCAAGTACTTAAAACCTTTCAGTATATATTTAAGTTTAATTTTATTCCTGCTAGAACTGATAGGCCAAAAACGAATTAACCCTTTTTGATGAATTAATTGATTAATTAGCTAAATTTATTAATTAATTAAATTAACATGCAAAACGCATGGTAGCACAAACAAATCACCAATAAACTAATTATGCAGCGGAAAATAAATAACACGGTGATTTGTTTACGAATGGGGAAAACCTAACAGTAAAAACTCCACCGGGTGATTTTCAGGTCACCACTCCCAAAACTTCATTATTATCACAACAAGCGGTTACAAGTAAAAGAATCTTAAGTAGATTACCAACCTAGAGTTGAACCCTTACCCCAATACCCAATTGAAGTTGTTCTGTAGTGACAATTTCCCCTTTCGATGCATGGTTCCCAAGTACGTGACTAACCAATTGCGCGGATCCCAATATGCGACTTCAATCACCAACTAAAAAGGTTGTTGGCTGTAAAATTTTTCAGTTCATCCACACGATGTAGATCAAGAAGATGCTTGGTCACAAAACCCTACAGTGCACATACACAGCAACTTCTTCAAGTGAAAGAGGTGAACTAGGGCAAGAACTTCGTCTCCGATCACAATTTGCTTGGACAGAGTTTGCTCAATGCTTGTGCAACTTGTGAACTCTTTGATGATCTCTAAACAATCCTTTTATTTATCTAGGGTTACGAGAAAAGAAGGCCCAAAGACACATTCACGGATTCCAAGAAAAACATAATAGAATTTCTATTTCTTTAAACCTCGACAGATAGAAGCTGTCGAGCATCTATCGAGCTAGCTGTTGAGCCACAAGACTGAAACAGCTTCTTAAACCTCAACACATGCTAACTGTCAAGTTTTAATAACTCTGCACTTTCAACTTGTTTTCTTGGATAGACTTGAAAGTTTCAGCACTTGATCTTGAAATATGGTTTCTTGAAGTATTTAGACATATATTAAATCTACCCAAATACAAGTAAAGTGTGTTTTGTCAAAGGATAAGCCAATTTCATAAAATAGTGACATATGTTTCTAACAAGTGAATCATATATGTCCTAATAAGAACCATACATTGTATCGCTTGTTGATAATTTGCACTTGCGGGGTCATTCTTTCGGCTGCTAGTTTTACACAATTAATAATTGAGGTAGGCTTTATACTTTTATAACATTTCCTATTTTAGTTCCTTTCTCTATGTATTTAATTATTTATTTTCTCGTTATTATCTTGCTGAAATCGTCTTTTTATGATTATTAAAAAAAAGAAATAATTTTTATACTATATAGTATATATATCTTCAATGACAAAACGATCCGATAATTATTTGCTGAATTTTCTGTAAATTTTTTTTTTTTGGGGGAATAATTTTCCGTAAATTCATACTGGGCAATGACATGGCTTACCGCTCACATACTAGATAGTAGATAATGAGATTTTCAATTAATAGTAGGCTCTGCGTTCATGAATTATATCTCAATCTGTAATAATCTTTTTCGAGATCTGTTTTTTTCTTCTTCATCTTTTTTCCCCCCAATTAATTCCTAGAATTTCCCTCTTCTTTCCACTATATTCTATTCTTTGAGAAAGGAAATTTTGAGATGCAATATTAACTAGAATACTAAGCAATAGAATAAGATTTTGCTACAAAGCCTACATCATATGAGTAGTACGTACAACGACAAAATCAGAATTTCAACTTTGAAAGGAGAAAGAATGAACCAAAAAAAATTATATTTATATGAAAATTATATATATATATATATATATATATATATATATTCAAGACAAAAATAATATAAGAATAACAAACATAGTGTCCATTAAGAGTTAAAAATATAAAAGGAACAAAAAATATTTTTCAATTCATTTTAAATCAATCGTTTATTAAAACGGGACTTAGCATTCTTTTAAATCCCAAAAATCATTTTTAAAATTGTTTATGCGGAATAATTTCACTTTTTTTTTTTTTGAGATAAACGCTAGAAAATATTATTAAAAAGAAAGAACGGTCAAACCCAAATACAAGTATAAAACCCCAAAACTCAAACCGGGGGGAAAAAAAATACCAGAAACACCAAAAGAAAACTATTACCCTATTACAATAAAGCCAAGGGCCCTATCAACCAGAGGCAAAAAAATCAGTCATCCTATTGAGTAGCAACCAAATGTTGATACTCGTCCAGATAACCAACAGCACCATCAAAAATAACCTTTGGATGAAGTTGGATCTTCTCAAAATAAAACTTGTTCCGAGCATTCCAAATCCCCCATAAAATAACAGCCCATTTCTCCAGATCTTGTTGAGATAAACGGCCAACCATCTGATGAAACAAACCAAACACATCCTGAGCCAAATTGGAGCACTTTTGAATCCGTCCACAACATAAAGCCCAAACATTCCTAGCCAAAGGGCATTCCCATAGAAGATGACCCGCTGACTCCATTTGCTGGCAACATAGCTCACACCTGGGGTCTACCCGCACCCGACGCCAGTGAAGGTTATCACGTGTGGGCAGAATATCGGAGCATGCCCGCCAAACGAATGTACGTACCTTTGGGGGCACATTCAAAGCCCAAAATTTCTTCCATGTAGCATGGTCTAATCTAGCAACCGAGTGCTCCACATGCACACAATTCGTAAGCTGGAGCAACCTGATACACAGACTTAACCGAGAAGACCTGATTCTTATTTTCCTTCCACACAAGCTTATCTCTACGATACCTGTCCAGAAGTGGTACGGCCAGAATCTCCATTCGCGTTCTATGATCAAAGAGATCAAATATCTTCTCTCGGTCCCATTGTTTGGTGGTGCTATCAATCAATTCACAAACCCGCAGATCTGGTCGCTCTTCCCCAAGGAAACAGGGCCTGTGTGGCAGCCAATGATAGGTAAGCACACCAATATGCCTTCCATCCCCTACATGCCAGTATGCCCCCTCCTTGAGAATGTCCCTAGCAGCCAGTAGGCTTCGCCACACATAAGAGGGGTTAGAGCCCAAAACAGCATCCATAAAGGAGCACTCCGGAAAATATCTAGACTTGTAAACCCTATAGAAAAGAGAATAAGTGTTGTGAAGGAGTCGCCATGCTTGTTTAGCCAGCATTGCCATGTTAAAAGCTTAGATGTTCCGAAAACCCATACCATCGTTGGCCTTAACAGTACACAATTTTTTCCAATTAATCCAATGGATTTTCTTCTCATCCTTCGTCTGCCCCCACCAATATTTAGCTAGGATGGAGTTTATCGAGTCACATAACGCCTTAGGAACTTTGAAAATACTCATCGAATAGGTGGGAATGGCTTGTGCAACTGTTTTTATCAGACCTTCCCTCCCCGCTTTCGATATAAACTTCTCCTTCCACCCCAAGACTCTCTTGTTGATTTTTTCGTGAAGCTCTCTAGAGGTGTTAACCTTCGACTTACCTCCAACCATGGGCAAACCCAAATATTTTTCACAATCCTCCATAATTCGTGCTCCTAACAAGTGTTTAATATCTACTCTTATTTCGGGCCTAGTATTCCTGCTGAAAAAAAAGAGATGTTTTTTGTTGATTAATAGCTTGACCAGAAGCTTCCTCATAACTCTCCAAGATAGCCAAAAGGCGATGACATTCATCAATAGTGGCATGACAAAATATGAAGCTATCATCAGCAAAAAGGAAATGGGAGTGCATACTCCATTAGTACATGAGAGGAGGCCATGAAGTCTCTGAATACTTACTGCATTTCGGATCAAAGCAGAAAGATCTTTAGCACATAAAAGGAAAAGGTATGGTGATAAGAGGTCACCTTGCTGAAGACCCCTAGAAGGAGTGATATAGCCTTGAGGCTCCCCATTTATAAGAATTGAGTAAGAAGCTGTACGAACAGTCTCCATAGCAAGTTGGATCCATTGTGCATCTAACCCCAACTTATGCATAATAATCTCCAAAAAACTCCATTCAACACGATCATAGACCTTACTAATATCCAGTTTAACAACCATTTGCCCAGTCCTTCCTGTTCGCTTATTCTTCATCCTGTGTAAGACTTCAAAAGCTACAGTAGTATTATCAGTAATAAGATGGTTTGGAACAAAAGCACTCTGTGAGTCAGATATGACATTAGGTAAGATGAGTTTAAGCCTATTAGCTAGAACTTTGGACACAATCCTGGATACCACATTACTAAGGCTAATTGGTCGGTAGTTAGAAACCAGCTGAGGGTCATTTTTTTTAGGAATTAGCACAATGTGAGTGTAGTTCATTTTTTTCAAAAAATGGCCAGAACTTAAGACAGAGATTATCGCATCAGCAACATCCTTTCCAACAATATGCCAGTATTTTTGAAAAAAGAAGAGAGACATACTATCCGGACTCGGAGATTTGGATGGGTGCATATGAAAGAGAGCTTGCCGAACCTCCTCTTCAGTGTATAGTTGAAGAAGTGTAGAGTTCATTTCTAGGTGACTACCCTATCCACAACATCCACGACTGGTCCTATGTTTCTCGGATTGGAGGAGGTGAAAAGGTCCATAAAATAGTTCTCAACCTCTCTAGCCGTGGCCTCTTCTGATGTGCTCCATAGTCCATTATTATCAAGGAAACTAGCAATGTGATTTTTACGGCGCTGTTGACTAGCTCGTTGGTGAAAAAACTTAGTGTTTTTATCCCCGGCGGGCAGCCAAATAGCTCTAGATTGTTGCCACCAGAAAAGTTCATCCTGAAACAATAACGAGTTTATGTCGGCCTTTACCTTCTTTATCACCTCATTGTTGGCAGCGTTATTTAGTGCTGTGAGCCCCTCAAGCTCCTTTGTCTTCTTCTCCAACTTCTATTTTGAATTTCCCAGGGTTCTACTCCACCCAACTAGAGCTATGCGACACCTCCAAATTTTGTCAAACAGACGGAACATTGGACTGCCAGATAATCCCGCTCCACTCCATACTTCTTGGATTATATGTTCACATTCGGGGTAGGTAGCCCACCTTTCCTCAAATCTCTTCGATTTTCGCTTTCTACGTATGCCCCTATCCCCCACCTGCGTATTAATAAGAATTGGAATATGATCTGAATAAGAAGCTTGAATGTGGTATACCTGACTTTGTGGGAACAAGTCTCGCCACGTCGTAGTTGCACAAGCTCAGTCTAGGCGTTCTTGAACGAAAGCCTCCCCAGGTCGTCCATTGTTCCAAGTGAATATATTCCCAAGAAACCCCATATCTATCAAGCCACAGTGCAAGAGTGCACACCTAAAATCATCCATAAGCCGAAGAGATCTCGGAATACCCCCCTGCTTTTCCTCAGATGATAAAATTTCATTAAAATCACCCATGCACAACCACGGCAACGTATCTCGCGAGTGTAGGTGTCTTAGAAGCTACCAAGATTCATGCTTTTGGTGATGCTTAGGATGGCCATAGAACCTGGTAATCCTCTATGGATTCTGCCCATTAGGAACATGAGCATCAATATGGTTCATTGAGTACGTTTGGACATGTAAATCCACCTCTTCCTCCCTCCAAAGCATGGCCAAACCACCAGCCCTTCGCATACAAGGGACTACAAGCATGGTGGAATATCGCAAGTTTGATTGAATTTGTTTCATCTCTTCTACCGTTTGTTTCGTCTCCATAAGAAACAGAACGGTGGGAGCTTTTTCCCTCACTAAATGAGAGAGCATGATGCCTGCACAGAGGTTCCCAAGCCCTCGGCAGTTCCAACTGAGGAGAATCATTGTGTTCGGCGGGGCTAGGACACAGCCTCCACTGTTGTACTTGATGGGTCAGAGCTAGAAACCTTTACTCGCTTACTACGAACATTATCAGTCTTCATTTTCATCGTCTCGGTTGGTACCTACATTTCAATCCCTCTCCAATAGTATCATGCACTACATCCGAGTTTGGACTTGTATTTGGCCTTTCAAGTCTCTTCCACATTCCTGAATGGGCCTGAGGGTGGTCTTCTATTGGAGTACAAGAGCACGTAGCATGGTTTGCATGGTACTCATCTCCATGACATCATATTGTACTGGTACACTAAACAGTGCATCTTCTGGACAGACGGGAGCATGGCCAATGTTTCCTGGAGCTTAAGTCTCCTCAGCATAGCTGGCATGCAACAAAATATCCAAATCCTGGTGGGTACTCAGAACTGGACATGAGCCTCCCTGTTTGGGAACACCGGTTATCACGACTAATTGCTTATCTCTATCCCCAGAAAATTCACCATTCACAGGACTTAGAACGTCTTCCGTATCGGACTCTTACGGCGGAAACCTAACCTCGGCTTGCTCCTCCTCCCTTCGCCTCGTCGACGGACTAAGTGAGCGTCGAAACCCCTATTCTTGATTATCCCTTTGTCTCCTAGACCCCGCCTTCATCCAGTCACCGTAAGGTTTTTGCGTGCACCCCTCAGGTAGCGGAGTAGTACACGTTTTCGCCTTATGGCCTAATCTGCCGCATTGGAAACAAAGCCCCACCAAACGCTCATACTGAAAAACAACCCAGATTGTATCACCCTCAGGACTTAAAACCGATGCACCCCTACGCAGCGGTTTATCTAACAGCACCTCAACTCGAATCTGCAAGAAACGAGCCTGGTCTGAAGCCAAAGATTTACTGTCAATAGCAACAACCGTGCCAATCCCATTCCCAATATCCATACCAACCTCTTCATTAAAAAGATCAAAAGATGAAGTAAGCAGGTCGAAGAAGCCCAAGAAAAGAGTTAGGAAGCCCAATGGGCCAATATGGTAGGAATGACAGCCAGCAGACCCATGGGAAAAATAAGGAGAAAAGAAGAGGAAAGTGGGTCAGGGAAGCCCAAAGAAAGAGGTTATAGGCCCAATGGGCCAACATGGCCAGCAATCCCATAGAATGGAAAAGGAATGGTAGGAATAGGCACCTAATGGGCTATACAAACAAAGGCCCTTGTCTGGACAATGCTTGTTCCACGGAAGCTAATGCAAGCCCAAAAGCCCACACATGCCTCACGCTATAGAAGACAAACTTTACCTAGTACGTGTGGTAGAAGAATACGACGCAGGAATGGCAAGAATGGAGTGGGAGTGAAAGAAGATAAGCCCAAACGGTAGTGGCCCTCGCACAAGGCCCTGGGCACCACCTGCATGTACCTAGCCAATACATGGGAGGTGGGTCATCAATCTAGGGATTCAAGGGGTGTGGTTTGGCGGTGGGGAGAAAATGGGATCTATTCTGGGGTTCCTACCGAGAATCCTTTCCAAAAATGCCTTGTTGGGATGGCATTTCTCCTAAAAAAGATAAACACAGGCTAGGACCACTTGATGCATGCCATAAGGGTTGGTATAGAGAGCCCTCAACCCTTATCCACTGAGGGGAGGCAAGGTAGTGAGGGGGAGAGAAATGAAAACAAAAACTTTTGTTTGGAAATGGGAAGTGGTGTGGCAAGCACCCTCTGAGCAAAGGTAATAATCGAGCAACCAATAGGCCAGTGAGCAATCTTGGAAAGATGCCAAAAGTGGTTGGAATAGCCTTAGAGACAAAATGGAGAAATCCCATAAATTTGAGAAAGTATAAAAGGGATAGGGGTAACCATGAACAAAAAAGCAAAAGGGGGGATGAGTGACATGAGGTAGACGGAGAAAGAAAACACCTAGAGAGAAAAGGGAAAAGAAACTTAAAAGAAAACAAGAAAATCAAGTGGTAAGGAAGAGAGACTTATGGCAAAAATAGGGGCATGCATCAATAAATCAACTTTTCTCTCCCCTTGACATTCCCCCTCTCTTGGACCCATAATCCAAAACACAAAACCATTTAGGTCCACTTCCTAGCATAACTAATTTCTATAGCAGAAACTTGCATTAAGGTTACCTGTGTTAGGGATTGTTTCCTTTTTTGGACCCGTTCCTGCCAAACAGCTCAAACCAAGGTTCGAGAAGACGAGGGTACCTTCTTTGCATCACTGGACATTTTGTGATAGCTTCCTTTTAGTTTGTATTGATGGTATTAGTATTACTAGTTTCATTTTAGCATTACATGTCCTGTTGTAGCTTTTCCTTTTCTATTCTTTTTGCTGGATCAGTTGTTCTACTATAACTCTATTTATTTTACTAATAGTGTTAGCTGTCCATTGTGACTCCATTAAACGCATTTTACCTTAATATTCTGCCATAGTATACTTTTGCTATAACAGCCATCCAACTACAACAATGCCTTGCATTTAGCCTGTGTTGCTCTCCATGGCTTGTCTCAATATAGGTAAGCCCAACTCATGCACAAGCTGGCCTACGATGCAGCCCAAACTAGGCCAGTCCCAACTCCCTTACCCCAGATTCACAAGCCTTAGTATGATAGAAGGGCAAAGGCCTAAACTCATAAAAAGGCATCCACATTTAAATTGGCAACTCCACTAGGAGTAGGGAAACAATCAGGTAAGCATAGACGATCCCTTGCGAGTTATACCCCTAAGATCGAAGACCATGTGGAATATGAGTGCAATACCATCGCAAGCGAAATCACGGCCAGCCACCCCGCACCAACCCAATCAAGCAAAAAGTGCCAACGGAACGGGGGCTGAGCTACAACAATAGCAAAGAAATTTGTTGACAACACTGACCTTTTTATAGAAGTGTTACAGTCAGTGCAGCATTCCTAGCAACAGGTGATAAAGGAGATCCACTAGCTAAATGCGTATGAGGCTAAAGGAAAGGGAAGTCAACACGACCCTGAACACGTGACGAATAATGAAGAGACCCCTATGGGCGATGGCCTGCAGAACACAGAACAACGATTCATCACAATGGTTGACGTAGTAGCATTGCTGGAGCAAGAGAAGGCCAAGGTGCCAAAAGAAAGATTTTATTCAAGAGAGCCACCGTATCCCCTGAGGATACTTAGTAAGCCGTATCCTAATAGATATGAGTCGCGAACGTTTACACCAATATGATGGTAGAAACGGGAGTGTCATTGAGCACGTGAGCAAGTTCATAGACACCTTAGGCCCTTACGCAGTAAACAAGGACCTATGCCTACTGGAGTTTCCAAAATCCTTATGTGACCGAGCCTACACCTGGTATACTGGCTTGAAGCTAGGATCCATCCCAACCTACGATGACATGGTGTAGGTTTTTTGTAGCAAATATTTTCATTTTAAAGAAACTATAACGCTTACAACTTTGCAAGGCACTAAGTAGAGGAGAGGAGAAGACCTCATGGAATACATCAAAAGGTTCAGAGACACAGCTCTTGACTGCTATGACCACTACAAGGAAAGAACATTGATGGAGATGTGCATGGGAAATATGATCATGGAATACCGAACTATCCTTGAAAGCTTAGAGATTTCTCAATTCGCTCAACTATTGCAGAAGGATAGGAAGACGGCCCAATCAGTCCAGCCTAGTTCTAACTAGCCTAAGGAACAAAAGCTCACACCACAGGCCATGGCAGTGTCCAGCAGTGAGAAGAGGTAGAAGTCAAAGGGAAGGAAATACGAAAGTCATCCCCCCATACCATGCACACCTAAAGAGCTAGACGTACTCTTCGACAATTGGATTGCAAAAGGAATTTTCAAGCCCAACCATGTTTCTAGAGAGCCCACTAAAGATGAGCAAAGAAACCCACGTTTCTGCTGGCTACACCATTACATGCAACACGCTGCCACAAAGTGTTGGGTACTCTGCAAACTAGTCCATTGCAGAATCAAGGAATGGACTCTTAAGCTAACCCAACCAGAAGTTCAAAGAAATCCATTCCTTAACCACAAGGGGAAGGGAGTAGCATCGGTAGTTATTTGCGTAAATCTAGGAAAAGAGGAAAAAGAGAGGCCTTAGTTGCCAGCTAGAGCCATTACCACTTTGCAGAAGAGTTCTCAGTCTAAAAACCTGTTTGACCAGCTACAGTTCACAGCCAAAAAGTGAAGAACGGCCACGGAAGCCTTGGTGAGCACTACTTCAGGAGTAGAAATTGAATGCCTCACCATAGAAACCCAATTTGACCAGGCGTTTCTTGAAGGCACCCATGAGATTACTTTTAGTGATGAAGACATGGAGGTAAGATACCTTAACCATAGAAGACCATTTTACTTGGCAAATTCCATAAATCAGATTCCCATCAAGCGAGCCTTAGTTGACAAAGGTGCCTCAGTGAACCTCATTCCACGTAGCACGTTGCAAGCAGTAGGTGATAATAGCTTAATTTTGCATATATATATATATATATATATATATATATATATATATCATTATTAGAAATCATTATCATACTTATTTTGAGTTAATTCAATCATTTTATAGTTAGTTTTAGAATAATGCTGAATAATCAATTTTGTGCTTAATTGAATTTTAATGCATGAATTTGTCTTTTGTAGGATAATGAAATTAATTAAGTGGATTTGTGCAAAGAAGAAAGATAATGGACTTTACTTTTACAAGGGCCATGATGAAGTCAAAGAAGGCCAACCCAATTAAATTCGAGTCCAATTGGAGCAAGGAATCAAAGGCAATTTGCACCAAATCCAAGTCCAATTTGGATTAGGATTCTAGCCTACACACCAGTTGTATTTGGAGCATAACTTTCGGCTTAGATGTCCAATCGAGATGATTCAAGTTGAGATGGAAATTTAAGTTAAAGGGCTACAACTTTGTGTTTTACTAATAGTCCAAATTATGAAGTTAAATGGGCTGAAAGCGTCAGTTAAGTGAAGCTTAGAAACCTGGGATTTTCTCCAAACGGAAATTCAACTTGTAATAGGATTTCTTAACCTATTTAAAGGCTCTTTAAGGCAAAATTCAGAAGAGAGCTACTGTAGAATGTAATTTAGGTTTTCTTAGAGTTTCTTTACAGTTTTTAGAGTTTTATTTGTGTTATGACTTGCTAGAAGCCTTGGTAAGGCAAGGGGTGAAACCCAACTGTTTATTTGTATGTTCTTAACAATTATTTTATGGTTTTAATGATTATTTTATTTTGTTTTTGATTGATTTACTTATCTAGACAAGTGTTTAGTTCTGTATAATCCTTTGATTTATCGTAGACTCCGAGAACATTAAATGCTTAGTATTCTCTACAAACTAATTTATTTATTTTATTTGGACTAAAATCAATCAATTTCATAAAATTACCTTAGACAATTAATTCTTGAGTTCTTATTGTTAAATCATCTGACTAAGATCATCCTTCGTATGAATTTTAGTTGAGTTATAAAATAAATATTGTTAAGACTACCAATAGATGTGTTGTGTGTGGTTCCCTAAATCTCTTCAATTACACTTTATTATTTTAGTTTTATTCTCTTGTGGTTTGCTAATCCATTCCTTTTTCCCTATAGATACCGAGTTATTACTTCACGACAATCCTACACTTGGGAGTAGCATTATTTAAGTTGCAGCAAGTTTTTGATGTAGATGCTAGGGATTAGGCGATTAGAGAAGCATTCCACTTCGTTTGGAGAAATTTTCAGCATTAAATTTCTTCACATATTTGGTAATATCTCTCCAACTCTTTTCTTTTTTAAGTAGTTTAGTTTTCCTTTAGAGTTATTCTTTTATTTTTACTTCTTTTTATTGTCAAAGATATTTGTTTTCTTTTCTTTTTCTTTTTCTTTCTTGCTTTACTATTGCATGCGTGTTTGGTGTCGTGATAGTGATAATCACATGGTTAGAATTGAGTCTAATAATTTGTTTGGCAATTTATCTGATTCTTTCACACATTCTCACACATTTGATATCATGGCGAACTTAGAGAGTAATCATGGTGATGAGAATAATTTAAATAATAAAAACTTCCATGCTCACCAACCCATTAGAACTCTCAGGTATTATTTCCAACCTACTAGGAGTAGTGCACCATCATGCATCATTTTTCCAACTAATGAAAATAATTTTAATTTTAATCTTGGTATGATTTCATTACTTCCTAAATTTCATGGCTTAAATTTTGAAAATCCTTACCTACACTTTAAGGAATTTGAGGAGGTATGTTCTACCTTCCATGACCAATCATGTAATGAAGAGACCATTAGGTTGAAGTTGTTCCTTTTTTCTCTTAAAGACAAGGAAAAACTTGGCTTAATTCTTTGAGACCTAGGTCAATTGGTACTTGGCAAGAGTTGCAAATTGAGTTTTTAAAGAAATTTTTTCCAATTCATAGGACTAATGCACTTAAAAGACAAATAATGAATTTTTCACAAAAAGATAATGAGACATTTTATCAAAGTTGGGAAAAATTTAATGATTTGCTTAATGCTTGTCCACATCATGGCTATGAAACTTGGTGTATAATTAGTTTTTTCTATGAAATTTTAACTCCAAAGATGCACCAATTTGTGGAGATGATGTGCAATGGAGAGTTTTTGAATAAAGATCCTAATGAGGCTTTTGATCATTTTGATCTCTTAGCTGAGAATGCCTAATCTTGGGATACCACTAATACCTAAGATAGGTCTAGAGCAACCACCAACCCCTCTAGGGGTGGTAAGTACCAGCATAGGGAAGATAATGACCTTTGTGCTAGGGTGGCTAGTCCAACTAGGAAGCTTGAAGCCATGGAATTAAGGAAAGTCAATGGAATCAATAATGTGCCTAAAATTGATGAAGTTTGTAGAATTTGTGAGACCATGGAACACCCTACCAATGAATGTCCTACAATTCCAACTTTTAAAGAGGTGTTGCATGATCAAGCAAATGCTATAAACATGAGGAAAAAATCATACCCTTCCCCCTATTCAGAGACATACCATTTAGGGTGGAGGAATCACCCAAATTTTAGTTGAAGGATTGATAATGTGATTGCACCTCCTACACATGGTTCTTTAAATTCTGTTCCCTATAATCCCCCTCCAAAGAAAAGTCTTGAGGACACTTTGCAAAAATTCATGCAAGCTCAATCCACCATTAATAATTAGAACTCACAAGCCATAAATGACATTAGGAGCACTCTCACTAATACAGTGAGTCAAGTGAGTCAACCACAACCAAACCCCCAAGGTCAATTTTGTGTTGATGATTGTAGTTCCTCTGAAAATAAAGTGAGCTAAGTTAAATCTGTAACTACTCTTCATAGTGGAAAAATCATTGAAAAAGATATTCCTAAAAGCAATACACATGATGAATCTTCCAAAATAAAGAGTAGTGATGAAGTCTTTGAGCCTAAATCTAATGAAATTGAAAGGTGTCCTATCCCTGCTCCCTTTCCCCAAAGGTTGATTCCACCTCAAAAAGTGAATCAAAATTTTGAAATCCTTGAAGTGTTTAAGCAAGTTAAAGTGAACGTTCCTCTTTTGGATGCCATAAATCAAAATCCATCATATGCTGAAATTTTGAAAGATTTGTGTACTGTTAAGCGTAAGCTTAATGTACATAAGAAGGCATTTTTTACTGAACAAGTTAGTGCAATCATTCAAAACAGTAGACCTCCTAAGTTCAAAGATCTAGGTTGTCCCACTATTTCATGTGTGATTGGTAATTCAAAAATAGAGAAAGCTTCGCTTGATCTTGGGGCAAGTTTGAATCTTTTGCCATATTTAGTGTATGAGCAATTAGGTCTAGGTAAGTTAAAACTCACTTCAATAATTTTACAACTTGCCGATCGTTCTGTGATTGTTCCAAAGGGTGTTGTTGAGGATTTTTTGGTTCAAGTGGACAAATTTTATTTTCTTGTTGACTTTATTATTTTGGACATGCATCCTATTTCTAATGCTAATTCTCAAATATCTATGATTTTAGGACACCCATTTCTTGCAACTTCTAAGTGGAGTCTTAAAAATTATCTTTTGGGAATATGACCATTGAGCTTAATATTTTTAATACTTGTAAGCAACCTAGGGATGAAGAGGACGTGCATGAAGTTGACTTAATTGAAACACTTGTTCAAGAACAATTCAACAAAACATGTTTTTTAGATCCATTAGATGCTTGTCTAGTCAATTCATGTGATTTTAATTTTGATGAGAATTCCTAAAATTTCCTACATTCACTATCTTTTGGAATCTACACAGGAATTGGAAGTGAGCAATTGGAAATTGAAATATAAGGAGTTGCCACCTCATGAGATAAAGTTGTTGCTATCTAGTGAGCAAGTACCAAAATTGGAGTTGAAGCCCTTGCCTGTTGAGCTCAAGTATGCTTTCCTAGAAACCAATGAGACTTTTCCTATGGTAATATCTTCTAAACTTGACTCTTTGCAAGAAGGTAAGTTATTAAATATTTTGAGAAAACATTAGAGTGCCATAGGATGGAACATAGCTGACACTAAAGGAATTAGCCCATTGGGTTGTGCTCACAGGAATTATTTAGAGGACAATGCTAAACCATCTAGGGAGACGCAAAGTAGGTTGAACCCTACAATGAAAGAGATAGTTAGGATTGAAGTTCTTAAATTGTTAGATGTGGGTATCATATACCCCACCGCAGATAGTAAATGGGTAAGTCCTACTCAAGTGGTGCCTAAGAAATCTAGAATAACTATGGTAAAAAATGAAAATAATGAGTTAATCCCAATTCGTGTCACCACAGGTTGGTGCATGTGTATTGATTATAGAAAATTGAATGCAGTCACTAGGAAAGATCACTTCCCTTTACCTTTCTTGAATCAAGTTTTAGCGAGAGCAGCAGGTCATGAGTACTATTGCTTTTTAGATGGGTATTCTAGGTACTATCAAATTGAAATTGCACTTAAAGATCAAGAGATAACCATGTTTACTTGTCCTTTTGGTACTTTTGCATTTAGGAGGATGCCATTTGGTTTATATAATGCACCTACCACTTTTCAAAGATGCATGCTAAGTATTTTTAGTGACATGGTAGAGCATTATTTAGAGGTTTTTATGGATGATTTTTCTGTGTTTGGTGACTCTTTTGATGAATGCCCTTCTAATTTAAAGTCTTAACTAGGTCTGAAGAAAAGAATTTACTATTAAATTGGGAAAAGTGTCATTTCATGGTCACAAAAGGGATTGTATTAGGCCAAATTGTTTCTTCAAAAGGCATAGAGGTGGATAAAGTGAAAATTGAGTTGATTGCTAATTTGCCTACACCTAAGACAATTAAAGATGTGAGATCATTCCTAGGACATGCTAGATTTTACAGGAGGTTTATAAAAGACTTTAGTTTCATATCTAGACCTTTGTAACCTCCTAACAAATGACACTCCCTTCAAATGGACCCAAGCTTGCCAAGAAACTTATGATAAGCTAAAAGGCATGCTTACCACTGCACCTATCATGCAACCATCGAATTGGGTTTTACCTTTTGAAATTATGTGTGATGCAAGTGATTATGTGATTGAAGCTATGTTAGGGCAAACAAAGGATAAAAAATCTCATGTAATTTATTATGAAAGTAAGACTTTGAATGAAGCTCAAATGAATTATTCTACAACTGAAAAAGAGTTACTTGTTGTGGTATTTGCCTTAGTTAAATTTCGTTCATATATTCTTGGCTCTCTTGTTGTTGTTTTCACAAACTGTGCAGCTTTAAAATATCTTCTCTCAAAGAAGGATGCAAAACCAAGGTTGATTAGATGGATTCTTCTACTACAAGAATTTAATATCACCATTGTGGTGGGCCTTTTTATGCTTTGGCTTGATTTCCCCCGCTGTACCGCAACTCGTGATTTTGAAATAGCAAAGTTGGGACTGGACTAACTAAAACACACCTTAAGCTAGCTTGTGCACAAGTTGGGCTATCCCCATACAAATGTGTCCTAGCAGGAACCTTGAACATACCACATGCCCACGACAGGAAAGACTGTTACACATATTACAGCAAGAAGTACAATGCAACAAGATAACTAAAACATTTCTACTAATAACAATAATAAATGAAAAAAACCACAAAGGAGGATATAGCAATACGATTACGAATGATAAGGTCGTAGCAAAAAATTTAATAGTTAGATAACAACTTAGTCATTGAGCAACTGAAGCAAAGAAAGAGGATTCGTCCGCCAAAGGAATGGATTTAGCTCTTCAGCAGGCACGAGCCCAAAAAGGGAACTAATCTCCAATATGGGTAACCTCAAAGGAAACTCCTGCCATAGAAGTTACGCACTTTGGAAAAGGGACCTAGATGGCTTAATCTTGAGTTCTTAGTTTATCAGAGAGTGGGTCTATTGAGAGGGAGAGAAATGGGTAGTGTATTGATGCATGCTTTTGCTCCTATCACTTATGTTTCTTCTTTTCTTTTTTATGATTTCTGTGTTTTTCCTTTCTTTTTTATTTCTTTGTTTACTCTGCTTTCTTTTCTTTCTATCTTTCTCTCTTTTCGTTTGCCATTCTTCCTCTCCTTTTTCACTGTGCACACCTATGGCCTTTTATACAACTTGCTATGATAAGATTTACCATTTTTACCCCTTAATTGCTTTTGACCCATTGTGGGTGTCCTTCCAAGATTGCCCACTGGTCTGCCGGCTTCTCAGCCACTACCATTACACTGCGTAGGTTGCACCACACCTCATTCCCAGACAAAAAGGTTTTGGTTTTGTCTCTTACCTCTCTTAATACTCTCATCCGGATAAGGGTTAAACATCTCCCTTACCAACCTAATCTTAGTGTTAAGTTCAAATTTAAACTAATAACAACTAACCACCTGTGATTTGTTGTGAAAATATTGTAAAAATATTGTGGACGTAGCATCTCTCCTTTCTAAAATTGTTGTGCTGCTATTAAAAATGGACAAGCCTGATGCTTTTTTTTTTCCTTTTATTTATTTTTTTAATGTTTATTTCAGCTTTTTAATTACCTATTAAGCAGAAAATGTCATGCACTATTTTAAGACAAGCATTGTTTAGAAGACAGGGCAACACATTATTAGCAACTAAACATGCACAATAGGTTTATGTGGCACTTAATAAAAAATATGGACTGAAAAACTGCTTATGCAAACGGAATAAAACTTAAGGGGATAAAATCTAAATTCTAAAACTTTAAATTGTAAAATCCAAACACCTTCAAACTTTAGAAATATAGCAATTTAACCACTGCATGCTCTTGGTGCGATGGTCACTCCATAAGTATAAGTGCTTGTAGGGTGTGGGGTGTGGAGGGCAAGAGCCGAGGTTCAAGTTTTCAGGAGAAAGTTTCACACATATATACATATAGATTAGATTAGAATAGAATTTCTATCTTGTATCCAAAATATATTAAAAAGTAATTAAGTAAACCTCAAAGTTTCAAAAAATAATAAATGTAACTCCCCAACAAACCTCAAACATATTGGGTTGAACCTTAGTTTTGTTACTTTTTAAAATTTAAGAGTTTAATTATTACTTTTGAAATTATAGGTTTTAAATTCAGATTAGTGAGAATGATAGGTACAAAACTGCTTTCACCACTCCTTTTGGACATTATGAGTGGAATGTTATGCCATTTGGCCTTAAAAATGCCCCAAGCGAGTTTCAAAATATCATGAATGATATTTTTACTTGTTGCTACCGCCACCTTGGACGGATTACTGCCATACAGGATGGTTCTAATTTGCTTTCATTTATTTTGAACTATTGTTCTTATTTACTTTGAATTATTTTGATATATATTACTTGGCCGGTTCTACCGCCTTATATATATATATATATATATATATATATATATAGTTAGGATAGTTTAGTAATTTTAATGCATACATGTTGGGTTTGGTTTTGGGGTGGGTATGCATAATACCCACACCCAACTCGAACCCACTATGAGTTGGTTCATTAAAACCCAAATCCACCCTTAATATTTCACGGTCGGGTAAAACTTGCCCCATTAGGGTTGGGTTGCGTAAAAATTGCCATTCCTAAGAAAAATGGAGAGAGACTTTTAAATATAAACTAACATTAGTTTTATCACATTTTTGCTAGCAATGTTAAAATTCAAGTAAATTAGTTCTAAATTTAAGCAACATACACTGGTTCTCCACTTGTGCCACTTGGATTCATTGGATCCACAAATCAATATTAAATAGAAACATTGAAGTGATTGTTATTTACAATGAAACCAATGACAAAATTTAGATACGATACCTCATATCTTGTACATTAAATTTTCATTTTAAAATTTAAACATGTCTACAAAATAAATTGCCGCTAGGAGGTTCGAAGTGGTGAGTGGAGGAGTAATTAAACACTTTAAACTAATATAATTGAGAATAAAACGACTATAAGATCCTCACAAATTTTTTTTTTTGCCCATCGTACTCCAGACTAGAGGTAACAGTATTTTCATCCCATTTTTTCAAAAGAAGCACCAAATCGAAAAGACCAAAAAGCCTTAAGTTTATGTAACTTATAAATGCTTTTAAGGGTAAAAAAGTGACTTCGTAACGTATTGCACCATCCAGTTTTGTTGGTATTGACCAAGTGATAAATCCGGAAGAATTTACACACCCACCGTCCAAATTAATGCAAAACAAAACCACTTAAACTTTTTTTTTTAATATATTGTAACATTAAATAATGAATACTATTTAACATAAACAACTAAAATTAACATTGAACATTTAAGGTTCTAAACAAAAATTTTGACCATTGCATCTTGGTCAGCAAAAGGTGCACGTTTAATTGTCAATACTAACAAAGCCATAATCTTTTGTTTAGGGTTTACCCAAAAAAAAAAAAAAAAAATCTTTTGTTTAGGGAGGTCAAGTTAAGTATATCAAGAAAATTTTAAATCGAAAAAATATAACACACACATATATACATATAATACGCCTATGAGTTTAATTGATATTAGATAAAACAATTTATTTCCTATCCAGTCATTCATAAACTATGAACTATCTTTCAAATATTATTGCTTAGGATTAATATTCTTTATACATTTCAGATCAAGTCTTTTTATTAAATAAATTAAAAATTAAACAGTTAGAATATATTGATAGTTTTAACCACCACAAAACATATGAAAATTTAGTCAGTTTTAACTAATTCAAATAATAAACTTCACTTTATATGCCTAAACATATACAAATCAATATAAGAAAAAATAACAATATCATAAACTAATGAAAAACCTTATTATTCAAAGATAAAAAACACAATAAGGATCTCTAGCTAACTTCTAACCACAAAATCTACTATTGTGTCCTCTCTTCTAAAAAAAATAAATAATAAAAACATAGTGTTCACATCTCTAACTCTCCAAAAGATTTTTTTATTTTTTTTTTTAATTTGCTTTCTGTAAAATAAAGAAGATTTCTATTAAAGAAATTTATTTATCTATTTCTAGGAATATATTTCTTAAATATTACAGTAAAGAGATATACTAATATTATAAGTGTAATGATAAATAATTATTATAAATGTAATATATTTCTTTAATTTTACATATTAAAGATCAATTATTATGTTTTTGAAAAATAAACACACACACAAAGGAGAAGGAATAAAGTTCTAACAAAAACGCTTTACAATTTTACTTAAAAGTTATGATAACTTTTGAGAAATTATAGGTGAATTTTTACTTGTTAAAGATCAGTTTGATCCAATTACTTCCAGCAAATTGTCAAAAGAAATGCTTGGATTGGCAGATAAAACTCACTTGCCGAGATCTGGAATCTAATTTTAAGTTTGAGGGTTTGCAATTTAATTTAATTTTTAAAGCAGCTATTTTTCAATCTCTTGAATCATATATCATCAATGCAACTAGAAGACTTTTCTGAAACCAAAATGACAATCTCTGCCAATTAGCCGTAAACAACAGAAACGTGCATCATCGTATTATTGGCAGGATCTAGAACAGTGGTCTTATTTATATATATCCTCACGTAGATGTGGGCATAATTTGATTCCTGTGAAACCCATACATCGCTTCAGCAAAAAAATAAATAAATAAAAACATAAAAATAAAAAACATACATTGCTTCGTTTGTTAAAAGTTAGCACTAACAGTTACAGACTTACAGGGCCATTATTTCAGTACAGCTTGCAATATACTAATTTTAAAGTTTTGGTTCATCAAAAAAAAAAAAAAAAAAAAAAAAAAATTTAAGTTTCAAAGCAAAAGGTCGCTAACTTTCTTCTTCTTCTTTTTTTTTTTTTTTTTTGAAAAGAAAAGGTCGCTAACTTTCAAAAGCAAATTTAATTTAACTTACCCGCAGTAGCTACATATAAAATGACACCTATTCAATCACAGCTTGCAATATAATAATTTTAAATCATATTCTCAATGCCAAAGGACTTTGTTTCAAACTAAAAGGACACTAAACTTTCAAAGATACTTTAATTTAACTTACCCGTAATACGTACAGTACGTATGAAAATGATGATAATTATATCACAGCTTGCAATATATTAATTTTAAATCATATCCTCGATTCAGGACTTTTCTTTTTCTTTTTCCTTTTTTGTTTTTCATAGTATTTTCTTAAAATTTTTAATTAGAAATTAATCACTGCTCGTGATGGATGAGTTTATAGCAGAATAAATCGCTAACCTAATGAGTTTTTTAAAAATGTTAGTGCCTGAACTTGAATTAAAGAACTCCTAATCAAATTCATTGAATTTGAAGGTTGAAGGGTATTTTTCGTTTTTATTTTTCTTAGGTCTGATCTGTGATTTTTTAATTTAAGTTATGTTAATAACTTAATATCTATGTGGTCTTTTAGTTAAAGAAAAGCTTATGTAGAGCATGCCATGTCAGTAATGTGTAAAATGTTTATAGAATAGTTTTTATATGTAGGGTTGCTCTAGATTAGTTAAGGGTTTGGAGTGAAAGAGTGAGAGGATAGAAAATGAGGAGTGGATAGAAAAGTGAGAGGATAAAAGAGATTTAAGAGATATTTGGTAACTGTTTTTCCTCTTATTTTTTGTTTCCAAAAACAACTTTCTATTTTTGAGACTAAAAAACTTGTTTAGCAACCTAAAATAAACAAAAAACAAAAACTGTTCTCAAAACTCAATTTGTAAAAGAAATTGGAAACATGCAAAAAGCTGTTTTCAAACTTTTCAGTTTCTAGTTTTCAAAAATTAATGAAAACACAAGTCTAATTTGATGAATTTGTCTCATTTAATAAGTTAGCACTAGACTTCAAAATTTAGTAACAACATATTTCAATATTTTCTATTTTTTTCTTCAATTTTTTTTTTTAATTTCAACTAATCAAACATGTTTTTTATTAAAATAAATACAAGAAATTTTTTTTTATTTATATTCCCAAAAATATGTTTTTGAAAATAGAAAACGAAAACTGTTACCAAACATAGTCTTAGTTTTCTCTCATTTGTATTTGGTTGGGAAGATGGAAAAGTGGAGAAATGGATAACTTATTTGTTTGGTTGAGAAGAAAAATGAGAGGATGAAAAATGAAGTTGGTATAAATTTACAATTATGTTCTTATCAAATAAAACAAAAAAGTAACACATTTTTAGTAAAGAAATTGTGTACATGCAAGTGGACAACCAAAAAAAAAAAAAAACTAGTAAACAAAGCAATTGGATGAAAAAATAAAAAATAAATAAATAAAAAGCCACTAACGTGGAATCAACCAAGTGCACATAGGCATTTTCATCCATGTGCACTTGCACATTTTCTCCACTCAGTTTTCTCCCCATTTTGGAGAGAAAACTTTTTGCTGGGCTCAGGAAGAAAACACCCGGACCCCGCCGTCTCTTTTCCCTCCCCCCTGCTAACCAAATACCCTTAAAAAAGTGCTCTCATTTTTTTTCCATCCTCAAAATCCACTCTACGAAACACATCTTAAGAGTAATGCTACAAATATAAATTATTTTACAACATTTTTACACATTATTGATGTGGCAAAGTTTACTAATTCTAATCTAGATCCACCACTAACATCGCATTTTTATTTATAATAACTATTTGGAAAATGCTAAAACCACATCAACAATTTGTAAAAATATTGTAAAATAGTTTGCATATACAACATTAGTCATTACCACTAAGTAGTTTGAATTATTCTTTAATTAATACCACCTAGGCATTCTGTTAGTCATGTAAGACTGGAAATTAACTAGAAATGAGTGAAAGGACAAAAAGTGTGATTCTTTTACTAGTTTAAGGGCAAAAAGAACTTTTTATAGTTTAGAGGCAAAAACCAAAATTTATGCATATTTCAGGGATAAAAAAAATTCTTAATATTATTATGAATGTAGATTTATCATGTCCAAAAGGAAAATAAAAAAATAAAAAAAATAAAAATACTTGTCAATTGGAATTGATCTCCCTAATCCCATGCAAAAATTATCTCCTCCGTCTGCACTATCGATCTTACATGTTGTGACTTGTGAATCCTACTCAGTACTCACCTAAGGGGCACACAGCATGTGTAGGCTTTTACCTACACCCATGTGTAGTCCTACTCAGTTAAAAAATAAAATAAAAAATAAAAAAATAAAAAGCTATATCAATTAATAATAATATTTTATTTCTTTCAAATGTAAGGGTGGACACTTGCTATAGGCTTTAATCATTGTGCATGTCAAATTGTCAATAACTATTACACGTTCTTGAAAGTTATGCAAAGAAAGCTAATAATATATATTTGAAATGTAGGTGTTGGCATAGGCTTGATAGCTGTGCTTATCTGTAGCTCATGCTTGTACTTGATAATTAAGCAAAGAAAGTTAATCAAGCTTAAACAAAGGTTCTTTGAACAAAATGGAGGTTTAATTTTACAACAGAAACTCATCAAAGAAGGAAATTCGGTTGAGACAACAAAAATCTTCACTTTGGAGGAGTTGAAAAAGGCTACCAACAATTATGATGAAACTCTAATCATTGGCCAAGGAGGATTTGGTATGGTTTATAAAGCATTTTTATCGGATAATAGAATTGTGGCCATCAAGAAGTCTAAAATAGCAGAAGAAAGCCAAATTGAGCAATTCATCAACGAGGTAGTTGTACTTTCCCAAATTAATCATAGGAATGTGGTTAAAATGTTGGGTTGTTTTTTGGAGACACCAGTTCCTTTATTAGTCTACGAATTCATACCTAATGGTACCCTCTTCGAGTACATTCATCATGAAAGCATAGCATCCACCATATCATGGGAAACTCATCTTAGGATAGCTGAAGAGACAGCGGAAGCACTATCATATCTACACTCTGCTGCTTCTCCACCTATAATCCATAGAGATGTCAAGTCTTCAAACATATTATTGGATAGTAATTACACAGCAAAAGTATCAGATTTTGGAGCTTCAAAATTGGTGCCACTTGACCACACACAAATAGCTACATTGGTGCAAGGAACTTTGGGATACTTGGATCCTAAATACGTGCAAACAAGTCAATTAACTGAGAAAAGTGATGTTTATAGTTTTGGAATGGTCCTCGTAGAGCTATTAACTAGTGAAAAGGCCCTTTCATTTGATAGGCCCGAGAGGGAGAGAACTCTAGCTTCATATTTTCTCTCTTTTTTCAAGGATAATAGATTATTTGAAGTTTTAGAAAAGCACATAGCAAGTGAAGGAAATGTCGAGCAACTGAAGGAAGTTGCAAATCTTGCAAGCAGGTGCTTAAGATTGAAAGGGGAGGAAAGGCCAACTATGAGGGAAGTAACATCGGAATTGGAGGGTTTAAGAAATATAAAGAAGAATTCGTGTGTTGATGTTGATGTGAACGATAATGTGAGGGACAACGTAACATTGGACTTTGACCGTTTGACGATGGGAGATGAAATTAGCTTGATAGAATATCCTTCATAGATATAAACCATGTAATATTTTACTTTCCTCTTTTTTCCTTTTCTTTTTTTTTTCTTTTTTTTTTTCTCATGTTTGTTTTTCTTCTTTCATTTTGTGAGTTTTATCCTAAACAAGAAGTGGCTCGAATGATAATGATCTTCTAAATAATTGCCATACCTTTTTTCCCTTTGTATCTTCTTTTTATATATACTAGTTGAACTTCTCGATTGTTAATGAACCGGCATATAAATGTCATACCTTTTTCCCTTCCTATCTTCTTTTAAATTACTCTCATAAGAATAGCTATTTATATACTACAGACTATTTTATGATGATCTCGTCCTTCCATCATCACAAATTACAAGCCCTTTAAATCATTTAATCACATGACTTATAAGAAGACCTTTACTAAACAGCCAATCATGGTTTTCAGATCCAGACCATTCAAAGAACTATAAGAGGGAGATGTTCGAGGTTGTTAAGGTTTGATCGAAATCGAATCGTGATAACATTATAATTAATATAATAATTATTTTAAATATAAATAAATATTTTTAATTTGTAAAAATTGAAAATTTGACTAAAATAATAGAAATAAGTATAAAAATCTTTCTTACAAATGTATTTTTTGTATCTTAACTTTCATAAGATAAACAAAAAATATTAAATTTTAAGCGAACAAAAATAAATATTGAGTTTTTATTTAAGAAAAAAGTATGATAGTCTTAAATTTTTAACCCATTATCATATTTTATATTCATAGGATTTTTTTTCCCCCTAACTAAAGAGTCTCATGTTTTAAAGTAATTCTTAGTAGAAAGAATAATGCTCCTTTCTCCATACTTCAAGAATATTTAACAATTTCTCCATGTTTTGGTAGCCAGACATACCGATAAAGCTAATAAAGAAAGGGAAATGCTAACGAGTACCCATAGAGTACTGGTTAATAATCCATTTAAAGAAAGTTTTTATGGGAAATGAAAAAAAAAAAGTAATTAATATTTTGACAGCTTTTTTCATTTTCCGTAAAAGTGGTATCAAAACTTTCCTTAAATGAATTATTAATGAGTGCCCTAAGGGCACTCGTTAGCATGACCCATAAAGAAAAGTAGAGAGTATTATAATATAGAGTGAAAAGTGCTCAAGTTTCAAGAATGTGTTGGCAGCACATGCTCCACGCAAAATGCTTCAAAGCTGGCCCTTCTATTTTCTTTAGATAAAAATAGTTCAAAACTTCTCTTTACTTTCTTTCTTTAAAAGTTTCGAATGCAGCATCTCCGTGTGTGTATAGCTTATTTAAAGTTTGTTTGAGATCTGTTTATTTTATTAAAACTAAAAATTTTTTATTAAAAATATTGTAAATAAAGATAAAAGTTAACTAAAATAGTACAGTGGGACCGATAAATAGTACTAAGGACACGGTTTATAGCCCAAGCCCACGATGTATGGGACCTTGGCCCAATGAGCCCAGTACAATAAATTTGTAGAGAGTGGATCAAAGAACTAGGCCCTAATGAGTTGTATAACAGTTAGAACTTAATCAAATGATAATCAAACACAAATAAGAGGTCTTGATATCAATGGACTTTCAGTCCGAGGAGGTCTCACTTCTATAAATTGATTACAATTGGATTCAAAGACAATTTAGATTGTTACAGTGTTCTTTGATGATTTTTCGATCCCTCTCTCATCAAGGGTCTCTCACATTATATAGCTCACTTTGGATCATTTTGATCCTACACTTGTTGATTGTCTGAGCCCCTACTTGAGTACTTATCCCATCAGAAACCCTCTTTGGCTTTTTGTGAGTTGTGGTAGCCAAGGCAGCACTATTCAGAGGTCTTCTCCATATAAATGCGGCCAGAAAAGTAGCTACAGTGCATTTAATGCAATAGTAGTAGCTTTTCCTTAGATATTTTTGGGTTTCCTTCCTTCTCGTATGTTCATGAGGCACATCCCTATCATTGGAGCTTCCTGGAGGGTCATTCTAAATGCTAGAGTAGATACTTGAGCTGCATTCATCATATCCGACGAGGAGTTCCTCCTCAGACCATATTCTGTTCATTCCTTACTTATGAGACTTTAAATTGAAATCCCTAATGACTATTTGTTCCTCCTCAGACCATTCAACATCCTCGGACAAAGCCCAAGGCCCAATGTATGATCCTGGGCCCTTATCCCTATAATAGCCCCTCAAAATTCCGGTTTTTCCCTCTCATCTGAGGAGAAAAAGTGGGGTTTTGATTTTTAAGAGATAATACCAACTGATTCCTTGATTCACACGTGTGGGAGTGCGGTTTTACGCGCCTCATAATTGCTATTGACGCTTCGTAGCTCACGAGGTGTCATTAATTGCTCTAGACAGCGTTATGTTCCCCGCATCCAACGATGAGGCGCCAATCCAACGACTAATATTTTTCCTAGAATTTTGAGTGGGAGTATTCCCACTCATTTTCTCCCTCTATATAAAGCCTTGAGGGAACTCGTTTTCTTCTTTACCTCATAAATCTTCAAGTGCTTTAGGGAATCCTAGCGCTCCAACTCACAAAACACTCTAAGTTCTTAAAACTCCATAACTCTTTTCTTAAGAAGTTTTTTGAAAGATCATTTCTAAAAGATCAGGATTAATACACTTACTTTTGTAAGTTTTTGTCTCTTTAAATTCTTCTCCTCCTCGGCCAACCCCTTGGCCTTCTTTCTTTCCAAAAAATTTCTTTCACATCTTCTTAGTTTGTTCAAATGGGTAGGTTTAAACATCTAGTTGACTCTCCAACTGTTATGGAGGGTTTTAAAGCCAAATACAACATCCTACAGGGAGTAGCCCTGACATATTGTGCCCCAGACCAAATTCATACCAATAGAAAAGTGGATGAAGTCATTGTTCCTATGATTGCTTTCACAGAAGGAGAAATGACGCTTCCCATGGGTAGGATAACCAGGGATTACCTGATTAACCACAGACTAACCCCCTATCAGTGTGCCCCTAACCTATTTCGGCTCTTAGGTTACATAGACACTCTCAATGAGCAGATGGGCTTGGGGCTCACATGGCACGATGTGGTTCACATGTACGAGTGCCACAAGCTCACCGACGTGGGATACTATCTCAAGTCCCAATTCGAGGTCGTCAGGCTGATATCTTGTCTCCCCAAATCTAATAAGGGCATGAAGGATGATTACCTAATTGTCTCCGAGGAGTGGAACGATGATTTTCATTACCCAACTCAGGCGGGAAAGCCAGGTGGGTTACTTCTAGGATTAGTCCCTTTGGCAAGGGATTTTAGCATTCTTAATTTTTTTTAGTAATTTTTTTTTTTTTTTTTTTTTTACACTCTGCCTTAACATTTCATCTTCTCAGATAATAATTTCAATTGATCTAACCGTAATCTACTCCTCAGATACTTTTTGCAGATAAAAACCACGTTGCTCTGAGACTAAGTTTTGTCAATGTAACGGGTCTCAACAAGTTGCTAAGGTCTGAGGTTTTTATAAGCAAAGACAAACAGTTAAGAGCTGCTTATTTGATCTTAGATTATGAGCCTTTGTCTCGCCAATTCCAGGATGCGGGGTAGGCAATAAGGGCTAGTAATTCCAGGCTGAACCGCATAGACATATCCAAGCCAGGATTTTTGGCCCGAAGAGATCTCCCACCCGTTGAATTGCCTATTCAATGCACCCTTCAAGAAGTAGCCGCTCCGAGATAGGGGACAGCCTCCACACATTTATCTCTCGAGGCCGAGATCGACTAATTTCACCTTAAGGAGGAAGGTGAAGTACTAGAAAGGCCGGTAGAGCTCTCAGACTCTAAGGCCAATTTGGATAGGTTTTCCACTACCCATTCTCCGAGGTTGATTGTTACTTGAGTTAATACCAGCTCGGAGGAAAAAGGTATGAACTTGAAGCAACGGTCCAGCTTGAAGTGTCTGTTGGCTAACCAGAACAAGGGGTCAACATCAAAAGAGATCCCCAAAGCTCAAATTCCCCCTACTTTTCCCCCTCCTCCTCCTTTGGTGATCGAACAGGGACTGCTCCCCTGTCCTGACTTAAAAAAGAAAAGAAAGGCACAGGAAGGAGAGGAGGGGGAGATCATTCCTCTGAAAGGGGCTAAACAGCCCAAGAATGTCAAAGACAAACAGGCTCCTTCCATAGAGAGCAGGGACGAGATTAGGGCTAAACTACGCCGAGGGTCGCGTACATGGGCTCCTCGGCTAGAGTTACGGGGTGCTCCCATTCCTTGGGATGCCACAATTTAGGAGTCCCAAAGGGGGCATGCCACTTTTCTCGCCAAGGCCTTGGAGCAGCCTCTGCTCCTCCCTAGAGACATGGAGGGCCTTAGGCATACGAGGCAACAAGACCTCTTTAGTTCAATGCTAGGATGTATACTTATTCACATGTATATATTTGACCATTTTGCTATCATTATGCAGGTCACTTAGTAAGTTTTTTTAGCTAGGGAGTGGGTCAGGAGCGCTCGCGATGAAGTCAATGCTGAGGCCCACTCCTGAACTAATGCCAAGAAGGTTCTTGGAGCTCTTAAGGAGGAGCACAAAGAATTGACCAACAAACTGAAGGAAGTGGACAAGGGGCGCCTGAGTGCCTTAGTTGGCTTAAAATTTACTGAGGCCGAAGCCGAGGACCTGCGCAAATTGCTCTACACCACAAAGATTGAGTTGGCCATTCAGAAACAACTTGTCATGGATCTTAAGGTTGAGCTACAAAGAATAAAAGATGAAACTAAAGAGGCAACTCAGGTGGCCAAGGAAGCTGCTGCAGCTGTGGAGATAGCATCCTACGAATGTGGGGTGGAGGACACAAAAAATAAGTTAGCTGAGGAGGTGGCTGGAGTGTGTAGGAAGTATTACGCTGAAACCTAGGCAAAGACGCTTAACAGTGTGGGTGTCCCGGCAAACTCCGAGTTGAGGAAAGCTAAGAAGATATTCTTTCCTGAGCATATCCAAGAAATTCCGACGGACCTCCCCCCCCCCCCCCCCAACTGCTTTACCCCTTCCTCCTCCTGAGTAGGTCCCAAGTATCCAGGACCCTACTCTTGATGCTAGGACCTCCATAAGGGCAAATAAGGGTAAAGAGACCCTATCCTCAACCAAAGACACTCCACCTGAGGATGCCTTTACGATCAAGGATGTTGTCTCCCAAGCTAAAGAAGCTAAATCTAAATCCAAGGCAGGGAGTGTTGAGCTTAAGGCAGCTGACTCCAAGGAGGGCCCCAAACCAATAAAGAAGTAGTCATAGGATTTTTTTTTTCATCTTTTTATTTTTTTATCTTCACGTTATTTCATTTTTGTTGTGGTTTTTCGCCATTCTTTGTTATGTACTTTCCTTTTAATTAATGAATAGACTTTTCTTTTTACTCCTTGTTCTCAACTTTATATGCTTTCAAGTTTACTATTATTGCAAATAAGATTGAACTACTGCCACTCCAATTTTAATAAAGACTAACAACAACACCCTGCCACATGCTTAACTAATTTGACTAAGTGCCAACGAAAAAGAAATTTACCCCGTATTTGCATTGTAACCTGATCCTTCTGCCATGAAGGCTAAATCAAATAAAGATAAGTACCCTTCATTCTGCCCAACACTTGGATAAATGATTAAGGACCTCGGTTTGCTCAAGGTCAACCATCCAAGGAGTCAGATATAACTCTAGATTTGTTCTAATACTTAGCCAAAAATAAATGAGTACCCCAGTGTTAATACATAGCAATGTCTCATCAAGTATTGATTCCCTTAAGTATATGGTCTGGGAGATCAAATGTTGAATGTTAATTTCACCCAAATATGCAATCCAAAAGACCTGACATGCTTGAGGATCTATTTAACATTTATAAAGATGCCAGTGAGTGTTAATTTCACCCAAGTATGTGGTCCGAGAGACCTGACATAACTTAGGATCTGTTTAACACTTGTAAAGATGCTAGTGAGTGTTAATGTCACACAAGTTGGTGGTCCGAGAGACCTTACATAACTTAGGATCTGTTTAACACTTGTAAAGATGCCAGTGAGTGTTAATTTCACCCAAGTATGTGGTCTGAGAGACCTGACATAACTTAGGATTTGTTTAACACTTGTAAAGATGCCAGTGAGTGTTAATGTCACACAAGTTTGTGGTCTGAGAGATTTGACATAACTTAGGATCTGTTTAACACTTGTAAAGATGCCAGTGAGTGTTAATTTCACCCAAGTATGTGGCCCGAGAGACCTGACATAACTTAGTATCTGTTTAAACTAGTAAAGATGCCAGTGAGTGTTAATTTCACCCAAGTATGTGGTCCAAGAGACCTAACATAACTTAGGATCTGGTTAACACTTGTAAAGATGCCATTGAGTGTTAATTTCACCCAAGTATGTGGTCCGAGAGACCTGACATACCTTAGGATTTGTTTAACACTTGTAAAGATGCCAGTGAGTGTTAATGTCACACAAGTTTGTGGTCCGAGAGACCTGACATAACTTAGGATCTGTTTAACACTTGTAAAGATGCCAGTGAGTGTTAATGTCACACAAGTTTGTGGTCCGAGAGACCTGACATAAATTAGGATCTGTTTAACACTTGTAAAGATGCCAGTGAGTGTTAGTTTCACCCAAGTATGTGGCCCGAGAGACCTAACATAACTTAGTATCTATTTAAACTAGTAAAGATGCCAATGAGTGTTAATTTCACCCAAGTATGTGGTCCGAGAGACCTAACATAACTTAGGATCTGGTTAACACTTGTAAAGATGCCATTGAGTGTTAATTTCACCCAAGTATGTGGTCCGAGAGACCTGACGTAACTTAGGATCTATTTAACACTCGTAAAGATTGAACAATGGGAAATATAATGCCTTTATACAACAAATGAACATATTGACAAAAGAAACTTTCATTAATAAAAATACCTTTTCAAGTTGTTTACATTTCAGGGGTATTACATGCTTATCTAAGTCTTCTAGAAAATATGCTCCTATACTAGCCATCAAGGTGATGCGATATAATCCTTTCCAATTGGGCCCTAACTTTCTCCACACTAGGTTCTTTGCAGTACCCAGAACTTTTCTCAATACCAAGTCACCAGGAACTAATGACCTCATTTACATTGGCATCATAACCCTATTTGAGTTTGTGTCAGTAGCACACGAATTGGACCATTGCACTTTCTCTCTTCTTTCTTTAATAAAGTCTAAGCTCTATTCTAGCAACTCATTATTACTGCTCGGACTAAATGAGCTAGTCTTTAGTGTTGGGAATCCAATTTCCAAAGCAATAACAGCCTCGGTTCCATAAGTCATTGAAAAGGGAGTCTCCTCGGTTGACCTGCGAGGTGTAGTTCGATATTTATACAGGACATGTGGCAGCTCCTCCACCCATTTTCCCTTCGCATCATCCAACCTTTTTCCTTAGTCCATTTACTATGACCTTGTTAACAGCCTTAGCTTGTCCATTCCCCTGGGGATAAGCTAGTGTAGAGTATCTATTCGTAATTCCCAAATCGCAAAAAATATCTTTGAAAGATTTGCTATCAAATTGAAGGCCATTGTCCGAGATAAGGGTGTGAGGGACCCCGAACCGGATGACAATATTTTTCCAGACAAATTTCTTAGCGTCCACGTCTCTAATATTTGCCAAGGGTTCAGCCTCAACTCATTTAGTAAAGTAGTCCATGCCGACCAGCAAATAACTCTTGTTTTCTGCGGCCTTAGGGAAAGGGCCAACGATATCTAAGCCCCATTGAGCAAATGGCCAAGGGCTAGATAGGGGTTAAAGACTCCTCCTGGTTAATGTATATTCGGTGCAAATCTTTGACATTGATCACACTTCCTCACATACTCTTGCGCTTCTTTTTACATATTTGGCCATCAGTAGCCCTAAATGATGGCTCTGTGAGATAAAGATCTACCTCCCATATGGCTTCCACAAATTCCTTCGTGTAATTTCTCAAGGAGTAGTTCTGATGCCTCAGGGTGAATGTAGAGCAGATACGGCCTAGAAAAAGAGCATTTGTATAATTTTTGGTCCTCGAACAACCAGAAACGAGGTGCCTTTCTCCATATTTTGTCAGCTTCTGTTTTATCCTTCCGTAAGATGTCTTCTTTTAGAAATAGTACTATGGGATCCATCCAACTAAACCCTGCTCTGACTTGGTGAACATGAACCACCTTTCCCTTTACCTCTGTGGGCTTGCACAAGTCTTTTATATGGATAACTCGAGGCAAGCTCTGCGCCAAGGAGGTTGCAAGAGTAGCTAGGGAATCAACATGTGTGTTTCCACTTCTAGGGACATGCAATAGGTTGAAGGATTCAAATCCTGATTGTAAATGCCAAACTTGACTTAAGTATCCTTACATTCTCTCATCTCTTACTTCTAGTTCGCCCTTCACCTGACTGATGACCAATCTTGAGTCTGAGAACATCTTTACTATCTTTCCTCCCATCCTTTAAACCATGGACATTCCTTCCAGCAAAGCTTCATATTCAGCTTCATTATTTGTGTCCGAGAACCCCAATCTTAATGACTTCTCAATAGTGAGCTTCTTAGATGAGATCAGAATTAGCCCCACTCCAAAGCCTCTTTGATTTGCTGCACCATCAATATATACTTTCCATAATAAAGGCTCTTGTAAGGAGATTATGCCAACCGATTTTTCATCCATGTTCTGCGTCATTGCCATTTCTTCTAATAAGGGTTCAGCGAACTCGGCCACTAGGTCCATGAGGACTTGGCCTTTAATAGAAGTACGAGGCATGTACTTGATGTCAAAAGCCCCTAAAACTATGCCCCATTTAGCAATCCTTCCTGTGTAGTTGGCACTTCGAAGTACAGCCCTGAGTGGAAGCTGAGTCAGGACGACAACAGTATGTGCTTGGAAGTAATGGAGAAGTTTTCGTGTATCATGCACTACCGCCAGGATGGCTTTCTCCAGTGGTAAATAGCGAATCTCAACCTCATGTAGTGACTTACTCACATAGTAGACTAGTCATTGTATGCCACTATCGACTCGTATCAACACCAAACTCACAGGATGAAGGGCCACAGCAATACAAACAAATAGAACTTCATCCATCTCAAGACTGGACATGATAGGTGGATGAAAGAAATATTCCTTAAGCTTCTGGAAGGCCAAAGCACACTCCTCAGTCCATTCAAATCCCTTCCATTTATTCATCAACAGGAAGGAGGGTCTACATCTATCTATTGACTAAGAGATAAATCGATTCAAGGCAGCAGTCATTCTAGTTAGCTTATGAACTTCTTTGGGATTTCAACGTGGTTGTAGGTTATTTATCGCTTTAACTTGGTCAGTATTAACCTCAATTCCCCGGTGAGTCACCATATAGCCAGAAACTTGCCTGATCCCACATTGAAAGAGCACTTGGAGGCGTTAAGGCATAGCTTGTGTTTCCTCAAAATTTCAAAAATGTTTCCAAGGTCTCCCACATGCTCAGACACCACTTTGCTCTTCACCTCCATGTCATCTATATAGACCCCAATATTCTGTCCAACTGTGGTTCAAACATCTTAGTCATCATCCTTTGATAGGTGGATCCCGCATTTTTTAAGCCAAAGGGCATCACCTTGTAATGATAGTTTCTAGTGGGAGTGACAAAAGTTGTTTTCTTTTGATCTTCTAGAGCTAGTGGTATTTAATGGTATCCTTCAAAGGCATCTAAAAAGCTCATCCGAGGATGGCCATTTCTCATTATTTTTCTTCACTACCATGGTATTGGCCAGCCACTCAAGGTAGAAAACTTCTTCGATAGCCCCTGCCTGATTAAGCTTTGTCACCTCATCTTTCACAACATCATAATGGTCTCTAGATGAGCGCCGAGAAGGTTGTTTTTAGGGGGTAATAGATGGATTAACATTCAAATGGTGGCAAATGAAGTTTAGGTCCACTCCCGAAGCTTCATAAGCACTCCACGTGTATACATCAACACTTTTTCTAAGGAACTCAATTAGCTTTTCCCTCTCCTAGGGAGGCAACTAGGAGCCGACTTGAAAGAACTTCTCTAGATCATCACCAACAACAACATTTTCTAGATCTTTGCACTTCGCTTCCTCGGTTGATCCATTATCGAGCAATACCGGAGTTTTTGATTGCTATAAGCCCTTTTCATTAGACTCAGCTTTGGGCCGATGTAAGATGGCAACCATCATACATTGCCTAGCCATGGATTGACTCCCCACAATCTCCTTAACTTGGCCCTCCGACAGATATTTCAACTTCTGGTGTAGGGTAGAAGAGACTGCTCCTAAGGTATAAAGCCAAGGTTTAGTCACAATAGCCATGTAGGGTGAATAAGCATCCACCACAATGAAATCCACCTTCACCACATCCGAACTGGTCTATATGGGTAGTCTAATCTGACCTCTTAGAGTAACAATCTTCCCTTCGAAACTTACTAGAAGGGAATCGTAGGCCGTTAGGTCCTTGGGTTTCAAATTCAACCCCTTATTTAGGTCGGGGTACATTATCTCGACAACACTGCCCTGCTCTACCAACACTCTCTTCACATCATACCCCCCTATCCTGAGTGTGATCACCAAAGCATCGTCATGAGGTTGGATGGTTCCGATCTTATCCTCGTCCGAGAAGCCCAGAATCTCTGGGACTTCTATTCTAGCTCTTTTTGGCTCCGAACTGTTGTCTTTGACGGATAGCCAAGCCATAGACATCACCCTGATAGGACAAGAACCAATCCTACCAGGAGCAGCAAAGATGACATTAATCGTTCTTAGAAGAGGTCTTGAAGATGCATCTCTCTAGGGATCCGAACCTGCCTGTTCCACTTGGCCACTAGAATGGTGCAGCAGCTGCTTTAACTTCCCCTCTCAGACCAACTAGTCCAGATGATCCCACAAATTCCTGCAATCTTCTGTAGTGTGCCCCTGGTCCTGATGGTATTGGCAATAAAGGATCTGGTTGCACCTCTTGGGGTTTCTAACCATCTTGTCCGGCCATTTAAAGAATGACTCGTTCTTAATCTTCTTCGAACCTGATGCACCAGTTCTCGGAATACTGCATTAACTGTCTAGGTGTTGGCAGACACTGACTGTCCAGTGAAATCTCTCTAAGGTCGGTTATTATTAAATCGGCCTAACTCGAAATCCCTCCTCTCCTGAGGGATAACCTTCACTTTACCTTTCCCTTGCTGTTGGTCTTCCTCAACCCTCTTGTACTTATCAATTCGATCCATAATTTGGATCACACTAGTAACTGGTTTGCCAATCAGAGACT
This sequence comes from Quercus berberidifolia, assembly GCA_028535905.1. Lineage (NCBI taxonomy): Eukaryota > Viridiplantae > Streptophyta > Magnoliopsida > Fagales > Fagaceae > Quercus > Quercus berberidifolia. The sequence continues at coordinate 58,535,269 of JAPQVW010000003.1, forward strand.
TCCTTAAATTGTGTTCGGCCGAGAGGCCAACCTTAAAAGTACTGATAGCCACGTCATCAAAGTCGCCATCTATCTCATTATACATCTCCCAGTATTTGTCCAAGTACGTTTTCAGGGTCTTCCCCTCTCGTATGGACAAGGATAGTAATGAGTCCAAGGGCCGAGGTATCCTACTACACGTGATAAAACAAGAGCCAAAGGCCTGGGTGAGTTCCTTAAAGAAGTCTATGGAATTAGCCCTCAGACCATTAAACCATCTAATTGCCACAGGTCCCAAACTGGAGGGAAATACTTTGCACATCAAAACCTCATCTTTAGAGTGGACAACCATCCTCTTATTGAACTGGCTCACATGTTCTACAAGGTTCGTTCGACCATTATAAATGATGAACGTGGGCTGATGGAATCGTTAAGGAAGTTTTGCCCTCTCTATCTTGTGCGTGAAAGGTGATTTGGAAATTTGATTCAACGCCTTGCTCATAGTGTTGTTTCCTAAGCCTTTATGAGGCGGGCTCTTGTATCTTTACCTGTGATGGTGCTCTTCATCGTAGGAGAAAGACTCACTTGGTGGAGCTTTTGATCTTTGCCTATAACTAGCATCCGCTTCATCATTGGAGGAGACGTCATAACTAGAAGGGATTTGTTTCCATTGTGCATGGCGCAACTTTTTCTTTAAATCGTCAATCTTCCTTTGCATGGCTCTTTCATTTTGCTCTTGAGAGACATGACTCCCAACCCAAGAATGACTTTTACTAGCATGAGTGTTGTGTGCACTACCTTCTTAATCCTGCTTGCATTCAAGGTTAAGGAAGTTATCCTGTTGCCCAGAACCCATGGATTCTTCTCGATGAGGACCTGATCCTATCATAGTTGGACGTCGAACTCACTATCACACTAGTTCTTCCCACAAACAGCGCCAATCATAAGGACATGATTTACAGCCCAAGCTCAGACTGTATGGGACCTTGGCCCAATGAGCCCAGTACATAAATTTGTAGAGAGTGGGTCAAAGAACTAGGCTCTAATGAGTTGTATAACGGCTAGAACTGAATCAAATGATAATCAAATATAAATAAGAGGTCCTGATATCAATGGACTTTCAGTCCGAGGAGGTCTCACTTCTATAAATTGATCACAATTGGATACAAAGACAATTTAGATTACTACAGTGTTCTTTGGTGATTTTTCGATCCCTCTCTCATCGAGGGTCTCTCACATTATATAACTCATTTTGGATCATCTTGATCCTACACTTGTTGATCGTCTAAGCCCTTACTTGAGTACCTGTCCCATCAGACACCCTATTTGGCTTTCTGTGAGTTGTGGTAACCAAGGCAGCATTATTTAAAGGTCTTCTCCACATAAATACGGCTAGAAAAGTAGCTTTAGTGCATTTAATGCGGTGATAACAGCTTTTCCTTAGATATTTTTGGGTTTCCTTCCTTCTCGTATGTTCATGAGGCATATCTCTATCATTGGAGCTTCCTGGAGGGTCATTCTAATTGCTGGAGTAGATACTTGAGCTGCATTCATCATATCCGAGGAATTCCTCCTCGGATCACATTCCATTCATTCCTTACTTGTGAGACTTTAAATTGGAATCCCTAATGACTATTTGTTCCTCCTCGAACCATTCAACATCCTCGAACAAAGCCCAAGGCCTAATATATGATCCTGGGCCCTTATCCCTACAGCTTTTACTCTAACTTATCTAAGTGCGGAAACAAGAGTAAATGAAATACAATAAACCGATAAAAATACTCTAGTGCATAAGCATGAACAACAAGTAATAAAAGTAAAGCACAAAAGTAAGGGAAGAGAGAATGCAAACACAAAATAACACGCAGATGTGTTACCAAAAAGGAAACCGAAAAACTCGACAAAAAACCTCTCCGCCACCCTCCAAGCGGTAATTGATTCACTAGACAATCAGTTGGGATACACGAATAGCAAAAGACCCTCCAAACCTAATCTACCCAATGTACCTAAGTCCTCCAAGCTCCTACTCCAACAAGGCTTCTTAGAACTGTGTCTTGTCTAGCTTTCCAAATCCCGCAATATGCCTAATCGCATCCGCCAAGCCTTACCGGCTTCTTTTGGCAATTCCCCAAAGCTTCCCAAGCATTAAAACACTCTCTACACTCTGAATAGGTGTGGGTTGTGTTTGGGTACAAATCTCCTCTCAAGGTATGACAATGGGAGAGGGGAGGAGAAGAGGCTACAATGATTTCTCACTAAGGATGAGTAGCTCTCTCTCTAAAAGATAGGTGCATGTGTTGTAGAAAACATATTTAGAGTTTTTCTCTCTGAATGGCCTCTTTTATATTTGTGGGTAATGAGGGTATATATAGTATGGGTGAAAGGTAAGAGAGTCACACTTAAAAATCCTCCAAGCAGAATGTTTCGCAACTATCTCGTGGGAAGGCCTTATCCGCGAGACACTCGCGTCGTCTGGCACGACTCTTCAGCTTCCAGTCATGTGCTCCTCACATGCCCTTTTTGCGGGAACCCTTCTCGCGAACTTCTTGCAAGCTAGTCATGAAAAGCACTAATCTTCAATTAAGCTTAAGTCTTCACCAACTTAATACTAAACCCAATACAATAAAATACCACAAAATATAAGGAACAAAATTAAAGCAATTACAACATTTTTTGTTATGAAATAAAGCCAACATAAAACAAAGTTGTAAATCACAACTTTACAAACAACATCTTTCATTTTCTCCATCTCATATTACTCTCTCTTCTCCATCATTTGAAAAAAAAAAAAGATCCATACTTTATGGAGAGAGACGGGAAATGGAAGATCTAAGAGCAGAAAGAGAAAGAATGCAAAGGCTAAAAGAGAGGCATGTAAGAAAAAGCTTCTGCAATTTTTTAATATATTTTATGCTCCGTCTTAGGGCTGTCCAAGGACCCGTCGGAACCGACCCACCCACTGCTGCCGACCGAACCTGATCTGCCGCCGACCGAACCGACTGCTCCGGCGGTCGGCGACGGATTTCATTCTCCAAAACCCGAGATCAACGGGTCGGAGATCGGATCTCCTCCTCTCAAATCCAAGAAACCCGATCCGACCGACCCATCATATTCCCGATGAGTTTTGAGATTTTTTTGGGTAGATCCGGCGAGTTTTGAGTTTTCTTTGGGAATATTTAAGCTAGATCCGACGAGATTTCACTAGATCTAGCCAAGATCTTGCCGAAAATGGCCAAGATCTCGCTGGATTTGGTGAGATATGGTCGGATTTCTACCGTTATTCAAAATTTCCTCGTCGAATTCTGCCGTTTTTCATATTTTCTTGGCCGGATTCTGGCCATTTTCCAAATAATCAACCCCGACCGAGACCCGACTACTTTCCGGCAAGAACCGTCCGATCCGATCCGATTTTCTGACTGGTCGGCGATGGGTTTGAGAAATTGGAACCCGACTTGGTCGGGTCGGTCGCGGGTTGGGCACAAACCCGACCCGAATCGACCCATGGACACCCCGTCTATTAATTTTACTCCAGTAAATTAAATATTCATCACATCAAAAGTTACTATTTTCTAAGACAACTTTCATGCCCTACCCAAATTAGTTTTAGAGCTGGATCAGACCACAACAACAATGTGGAGGAGAAAAAATACATTTCATGTCGTCATCTTTTATTCAAATTCCTTCTCCTAACTATATTAAATTGTCCAAAAATAAATAAAATAAGGTGGCTAAAACATATATTTTCATTTGGGTGTATCATTTATATGAATATATTTATTTGGGTAAATTACAATGAACTACCTAGAGGTTTGAGGAAATATCAAACACATCCACATCTTGTTAAAAGTGTCAATTTAGTCATTCAACAAAAACGATGTTAACATTTTCCGTTAATAACAAAGTTTTTATAAAATAAATAATTAAAATAAATTAAAACTCAAATCTGACTCTCTCTCACTCTCCCTCTCCCTCTCTTCTATTCTATTTCCAAATCTCAATGTCTCTTTCACAAGTCACAACTTTCTTTTTCTTTACTTATCCAAATCTTAAAATTTTGAATAGTCAGTTTATGAACCAAAGATTCATTCTCTAAAATTTCCTTCATTCCTTAAAATCAACAACACAGTAGTGCCTTTTTTTTTTTTCTTTTCTTTTTTTTCTTTTTTTTTCTTTTTTCTTTAAAAAAATTCACAAAAAAGATAATTATTCTGCTACTTTGTGTTTGGTAGCCGAGAAAATCAAAGAGAAAAGTTGAAAAATCAAAAGGAGAAACCACTAAAAAAGACTCATCTCCTCCATATAGTGTTTGGAAGCCAAGAAAATCAAAAGAAAAAGAAAAAGCTCCTTAAAAAACAAGCCCTTTTCTCCTCCACAAAGAAACTCAAGAAAACCCATTCACACCAACCAAGGTCCTAACTCCACCATAAAATTATCATTAACCACCAAGCAAACAGCAAAACTACTGATACCTATGTCAACCAAACCCAAATTCAGTCCCACCACAGCAAGATCTCCACACCAAAATAGAGAGATGAGAGAGAAAACGAATCCATCATCAACAGGATTTAGACAACCAAAGGCGAAGAAAATAGAGAGAGAAAGAGAGTGTTAGATGAGATCGTGAAAAAGAAGAGAGAGAGAGAGAGAGAGAGAGAGAGAGAGAGAGTTAGATTTGGAAAGAACAAAAATTGAGAGAGAAAGAGAGAGTACGGTGAAATTAAGAAAAAGAAAAGAGGAGAGAGAGAGAGAGAGAGAGTTAGACTTTGTTATTAACGGCAGATGTTAACACCATTTGTGTTTGATGGTTTTTAGACCCCTCAAACCACAATTGAATTAACCTAGGTAATTAGCCAAGTTGTTACTTAGTGCAATTTAACAAATCTAGGTTATCACAATCACAAAGATCATATCATGCAAAGCAGCGAAAAGATAAATAACACAAAGATATAATCACTCAGGAAACCAAACCGGTAAAAAACCTGGGGAGGATTTAACCTAGCTATCCTCAAGGTAAACTTGAATCCACTATCTTGAAAGAATTGAAGTTCATACAATAAGACTTACAATCCCCCACGCTCGACTTTTTATTGCTACCCACCAGTAGAACTTACTGACACGACCACATACAAGTTTCAAATCCACGGACTCCTTCTTTCTTGGATTCACCACCAGATACAAGCACACCCGCTTGTGTTTCTTTAAACTCCAATGGCAGCAACCGAGTTGATCATCAAGGTGTAGATAAAATCTCATCCTTGAAAACCCTAAGTTTGTGTAAAGGAAAGCTCCTCTAGATCTCACAAGAGATTTACACAAACAGCAATATGAGCAACACTAAAACATGGCTAGGGTTTGCCTTTTATACTTAGGACAAATTAGAAAACCCTAAACGTTTTAAACAAATAGGGCTGAGTTGGAAATCTGCAGAAAAATGCATTCTGCCCGAGATTCAAACAATCGAGTCTAAGCTTCGATCGATCGAGCCAGGCCGAAATGCACAGTAACTTCTGCATTCGCTCAATTCCAACTTTACATAAAATATACAACTTTGAGCAAGACTAAACACTTCTAAATATATTGTTTTGATCATGGTTTGCCAACAATACACATTAGAGTTCTAAATACATAAAAACCTAAGTGTTTAGAACCTAACAGTGTTTAAGGATTAAATTGGCCATTTTTAATAGGTTATGGATGTATTTGGTATTTCCTCAAACCTCAGGGTAGTTTAATGTAACTTACCCTAATTATTTCTTCTTTCTTTTTTCTTCATTTTTTCCATTCTCTTGGCTTTCACACTTATAGTATCCTTTTGAGTCCTAAATTTCTCCTTGAATTTTCAACTTTATTAATATTCTCCCTAAAACTTTCTCTATTCTATAGTACTCCGCCCGTCAATAATTACTTTAAATTTAAGTGAAGTGAAGTATATGTAAGACTTAAGTGAGAGTCATGAACAGTGCACTTGACTACTATAAGAAAATTAAATTATTAAGGGTAATTTTCAATAACAAACCTTGAGGTTTGGGCTAATACCAATCAAGTTCAAGATTTTTCAAAACTGACCAATTTTTTCCATAAAGCTAACTTAGTCCCCAAACACTATTAGGCCAATTAGCCAGCTTTCTCAACTATTTTTGGGACTAAGTTGGTTTTAGGGACCAAATTGATCAGTTTTGAAAAAAATTTGACATGGTTGACATTAGCCCAAACCTCAAAGTGTGTTAATGGAATTTACCTAATTGTTAAATACATACTACCAAATAAATATATGAATTTTATTCTTGATACTCGGTATGTTGTAAATGTTGAAACTTTCAAAGGATTGTTAAGACTAGCCAAAGAGTGTTAGCTTCGATGGTAATGAACTTTCAAATTCATCAATTAGATATTTTAAAATTATTGATGTTAAGTTATGATTTTTCTCATAACATTAGTATTGGCTTATTCCATGACAAAAAGTGTTATAATTGCTTAAATTTGTTTCCTTGTATTTTTGTGGGATTTTATTATATTAGGTTTAGTATTAAGTTGGTGAAGACTCAAGCTTAATTGAAGATCAAGTGAATTTCGCAAGAAGCTCACAAGAAGCTAACCCGCGAAAGAGTCACGTGAGAAGCACATGACTGGAAGCTAAAGAGTCATGTCAGGCTGTCAGTTTTGCAAGTGTGTCGCGGGTAAGGCCTTCCTGCAAGGTACTTGCGAAACACTCTGCCTGAAGGATTTTTAAGTGTGACTTTCTTACCCTTCACTCTTATTATATATACCCTAATTACCCATATAAATTGTAAGGAGGCCATTCAGAGAGAAAAATCTTTGATAGGTTTTCTACAATACACACACCCATCTTTTTTAGAGAGAGCTACTCATCCTTAGTGAGAAATCATTCTAGCCTTTTCTCCATCCCTCTCCTATTGTCATACCTTGAGAGGAAATTTTTACCCAAATAAAACCTACACCTATTCAGAGTGTAGAGAGTACTTTGGAGCTTGAGAAGCATTGGGGATTTGCCAAAAGAAGCCGGTGAGGCTTGGCGGATACAACTGGGCGTATTGTGGGATCCAGAAAGCTAGAGAAGACATGATTCCAAGAAGTTCGTTGGTAGCAGGAGCTTGGAAGGCTCAAGTACATTGGGTAAACTAGGCTTGGAGGGTCTTTTGTTATTCGTGTACTCCAACTTTATTCTCTAGTGGATCGATTTACCGCTTGGAGGGCGGCGGAGAGGTTTTTCACTGAGTTCTTCGGTTTCCTCTTCAATAACACATCTTCGTGTTATCACTGTTTGTATACTTCTTCCCTACTCTTTTAGCTTTCATTTTATTATTGGTATTTGATGAATATGACTTAGAGTAGTTTATTGTTTGTTCGCTCGTATTTACTCTATTCCACACTTAATCTAAGTTAGAGTAAAATCAACCAAGTCGTAATTTTAATTTAGGGGTCTAAATAGCTCTTCTGCTTTCACACAAATCCAAGCTTTTAATTCATCTTAACAATTTTGAAAAGGATATCTCTCTCACAAGTTTACGTCCATTCTAAGGGGACTTTTGGTTCAAGTGATGTTAGATTTCTAGAATCTTAATCTATGGAATTACATTTTAAGTTTTTAACAATATAAGATTACAGTGTTTGAGTCATTAGTAACATTCCCATTATATTTCCAGGATTTAACATTACTATAATTGGTGAGTTCTAATTAGCTCAACTGGTAAAATCTCTTGCAGTCAAATAAGAGATCTGGAATTTGATCCCCACCTACTAGGGATGGCAAATTCGGCCCAACCCGCGAGTACCCGGTCCGGCCCGACCCTAATGGGCCGGATTTTACCCGGTCTGATTAAGAATAGGGTCGGGTATGGATTAAAAAAAAAAAACCCGAAGCGGATCCAGGTCGGGTCCGGGTTTTATTAAAAAAACCCAAAACCCGACCCAAAACCCGACCCGTTTAAAACCCGGTACCCTAAATTACTAAAATGCCCTTTACATATATAAACCTATAATTCTAACCTAAATCCCTAACCCGGTAATCCCCAAATCACTCAGCCTCCTCACGCAGCTCTCCCTCACTCCGACTGGCTCTCTTTTACTCCGCAGCCCATCTCTAGTCACCGGCTCTCCCAGTCTCCCTCGCTCCGCAGCTCATCTCCAGGTTTGTGTCATCGGTTCTTTTTTTTTTTTTTTTTTTTTTTTTTTTTTGTTGTAAACTTGTAATGTTGTTGACCGTCGACCAACAGGTCCGGCTCTCCCTCACTCGGCAGCTCATCTCCAGTCACTGGCTCTCCCTCACTCCGCAGCTCATCTCCAGGTTTATGTCACCGGTTCTTTTTTTTTTTTTTTTTTTGGTTGTTGTAATGTTGTTGACCGTCGACCCACAGGTCCGGCTCTCCCTCACTCGGCAGCTTATCTCCAGTCACCGACTCTCCCTCACTCCATAGCTCATCTCCAGGTTTGTGTCACCGGTTCTTTTTTTTTTTTTTTTTTGGTTGTAATGTTGTTGAGCTTCATTTTTTTTTTTTTTTTTAATTTTAAGTTTATGGGAGTTCAAAATAAATAATAATATGAACTGGGTTTTATTATTATTATTATTTTAATCAGCTTGGAGTTCAATAGGGTTTGGATTTTTTAAAAATGGGGTTTTGATGATTTGAAATTGTACACATGTTGGCTAACCGTTTCTTGTCTCTGTTGTTTTCTCTGTACAGATTTGTGTTGGTTAGTGTGGACTGAGGCTGCTTGTGGTTTTGGGATTCCAATTAAATCCATCCTTTCTTCACATAAGGTAAGGAAGCTGAATCAAAATTTTGTTTTATTTTGTTCTTTCTGTTTTGATTAATATTGTTATTATCCTAACATTTATATCTAGTTCAACTTCATTGTTTTTGTATTTTTAATTTTAAGTTTATGGGAGTTCAAAATAAATAATAATATGAACTGGGTTTTTTTTTTATTTTATTTTATTTTTTTTTTTTTTATTAATCAGCTTGGAGTTCAATAGGGTTTGGATTTTTTAAAAATGGGGTTTTGATGATTTGAAATTGTAGACATGTTGTCTAACTAGTTCTTGTCTCCGTTTTTTTCTCTGTACAGATTTTTGTTGGTTAGTGTGGACTGATGCTGCTTGTGGTTTTGGGATTCCAATTAAATCCATTCTTTCTTCGCATAAGGTAAGGAAGCCGAAACAAATTTTTGTTCTATTTTGTTCTTTCTGTTTTGATTTATATTGTTATTAACATAGAAATGTCAATGCTTTGAATATGAATCCCCACTTGTGTGGGTTTGGATTAATATTTTTTGCTGAACATTGGTAAAGTATTAGGGCAAAATACTACCTTAGGTTCCCTTCTCAAATTTTTTCCATCTATTTAGTTAAGTAACCATTCAAATGGCGTTAAAACACTATATAGAATAACTTGAAGGCCATCTTGATGCTATTTGGAAATACATGGTGAATTCCTAAACTTTTTTGCTTGGAGAGAACAATGAGGTGAGGAGATTACTAAGGTGGTTGCAGTGAGTAGGGGATTGGGATTGGGTTTGGTTGCTTTTTGGTGTTATTTACTTTGGAGCTAAAATTTAGTAATTTACATGAATTTTTGTTGCTTTGAGGAGCAAGAAAGTGTTTCAAAGGGTCAATGCCATAGGGTTTTCTGACTTTGTTTCATGTGATAACTTTGGTGTTTTCTTCATTTTTGCATAGTTTGTTTAATAGAAGAAATTGTTTGTTTTTTGTGTTTGTTGGGAATGCAGATCCTAAAATGGAGATGGAAGACACAAACACAGACACAAACAAATCTGGTTCTTCCTTGCCAAGTGGTTCTCCCTTGAGAACCGGACGTTGTCCCTTGCTGACTATGCGGTCTCCTTCGCCATTTTCACGATCACCCTCACCATTGTCACCTGGCAGTTCACCCTCAGGATCACCATTAAACAACGAGTAAGTGTTTGAATTTGTAGTTAATCAATGAGTATGTGTAATAATAAATTTGTGATAATTTGTTTTGATTCTGACTCTCAAACTTTTGAACTATTTAGGAATCCGAAATCTCTGACGGTGGACTTAGTGGGAGAAGACTTAGAGGTAGAGGAACAAGAAGGGATAGAGGGAGAGCAAGAGCCTACAAATGAGGACTTGGATACAAGTAGAAAAAGAAAGACTACCTCAGATGTTTGGTCTCACTTTACAAGGAAGAAAGTTGAAGGAAAAGTTAAAGCCCAATGCCATCATTGTAACAAACTTTACTTGGGTGAGTCTAGCCAAGGTACAACTCATTTACGTAATCATTTAGCAAGATGTCCACGGATGAAATTTAAAGATATAAGGGATATGAGACAACAAAATAAGGTGGATGGAACCATGCGTTTAAGTACTTATCAATTTGATCAAGTTAAAGTGAGGAATAAGCTTGCTCGTATGGTCATCCTACATGAATATCCTCTTTCAATGGTTGACCATATTGGGTTTAAAGAATTTGTGGCCGATCTTCAACCTATGTTTAAACTTGTCACAAGAAATACTTTGAAGAGTGACATTCTTAAGATCTATGATAATGAGAGGGAGAAAGCTTTGAAGATGAAGGACAAGAATGGAAGTAGGATGGCCATTACAACCGATATGTGGACTTCAAGTAACAAAAAGAGAGGGTTTATGGTCATTACTACTCATTTCATTGATCATACTTGGATGTTGCAAAGTCGGGTTCTAAGGTAATTTTTTTAATCTATAAATTGAATGTTAAAGACTTTACATTTAGAATGTTTATTGAGTTATGTTATAATTATTCATATTATTTTTCTAGGTTTGTTTATGTTCCTTCTCCACACACAAAAGAAGTTCTTGCTGAAGTCCTTGTTGATTGTTTTTTAGAGTGGAACATTGATAGGAAGTTGTCTACAATTACTGTTGATAATTGTAGTACTAATGATGCCATGATTAGACTTCTTTTGAATAAGCTTGATACTAGTTCTCTTATGTTGGGTGGGTCTATGTTGCATATGAGGTGTGCTGCACATATTTTGAATTTGATTGTTCAAGATGAGTTGTCTCTTATTGGTGATGGTATTGAGAGGATTCGTGATAGTGTGATTTATTGGACTGGATCACCAAAAAGAAGGCAAAAATTTGAAGAAAATGCATGTCAATTGCGTGTTCAATGCACCAAAGAGTTAGTCTTAGATTGTAAAACTCGTTGGAATTCAACTTACTTAATGCTTTCTACTGCATTGATTTATAAAAATGTTTTCTCACGTTTGGCTAAACGTGAAATATCTTATACTTGTTTACCATATGATTATGATTGGGAGTTAGCCAAAGATATTTGTGGGAGGTTGGAGTTGTTTCATAGTGCGACTGAGTTTTTCTCTGGTCGTAAGTACCCCACAACTAATATGTATTTTAATGTGGTGTGTGAGTTGAAAATTGCATTGAATGAATGGAGTGTGTCTTCAAATGAGATGATAAGTGTGATGGCAGAAAGCATGCTTGCTAAGTTTAATTCTTATGAGGCTAATGTTAGTGTTGTTATGGCTATTGCTGCTATCTTAGATCCAAGATATAAGATGAAGTTATTAGAATTTTATTATCCTAACATTTATGGTGATAATTCTAATTTGGAGATTGAAAAAATTAAGAATCTTTGTTATGATTTGCTTGATGAGTATGGAGATATAAATGAGTCCTTTGTAGGTAATGAAGGAAGTTCTCATATTCCTGCTAGTACTTCAAGCCCTGTGGCATAAATGAAATTTAGGTTGAGTGGGGCAATGTCATCTTTTGATGAGTTTGTGAATAATAGTTCAAGTAGTTCAAAGAAACATGGGAGTGCTAGAATGGAATTTGATCATTTCATTGATGAGGGAATGTTGAAGAGGAGTGAAGATTTTGATATTTTGAGATGGTGGAAAAGTAATGGTTTAAAGTATCCTACTTTACAAAGGATTGTAAGAGATATTTTAGTCATTCCTGTTATAACTGTTGCTTCAGAATCGACCTTTAGTACTAGTGGGAGACTTTTAAGTCCACACCGTAGTAGGCTACATCCCAAGACTATAGAGGCAATGATGTGTGCTCAGAATTGGTTATGGAGTAAAATCAACAGTTAGTAATTGTCTAATTTCTATTTATAAAATTAAAATTGTAGTTTTATATTTGCTAGTTACAATTTGATATTTCATTCTTTAATTCATTGTTGTTGTAGGTTCTTCAACTATGTCCGGAGATTGTACCCTTCAATCAATTCTTGATGATGGGGAGCCTAATGAAGAGGATGGGAGTTGTGTCACAATTATGGATGATTAGAAATTTTGTATTAATTTAGTAGCCTTTTTAATTTCTTAAACTTGTTGGATTAATTTGTTGGTTTGTAATTATTTTAAGCCTTTTTAGCATTTTGTAATTTTTTAGCCTTTTTAATTTGTTGGTTTGTGGAGGATAAGACATTTTGTAATTTCTTACACTTGTAGGATTTGTTTTGTAACTTTTTATTTTTGAATTTCTTGAACTTGTTTGACTTTTGATACTTAGTTCTTGGACTTATTGGATTTATTTTATTTTTATGTTTAGTTGGTGATTTTAGTTATGATTTATTGATTTATAGATGTATTGGTGTTTGGTGATTTATTGATTTATAGTTATGATTTATTGGCTGCCCAATGAATGGGCTTGAATTGGCTACCTAATAATGCCTTGAATGGGCTTAAATTGGCTGCCCAATGAATGGGCTTGAATTGGCTGCCTAATAATGCCTTGAATGGGCTTAAATTGGCTGCCCAATGAATGGGCTTCAATCTGGCAAAAAACAACTCAATGGGCTTTAAAAAAAAAAAAAAAAAAAAATCAGTTGGGCCAGATTTGGGCCCAATAGGTTAAACGGGGCCCGCGGGCCGGTCTGGGCCCCGAAAAAAAACCCGATTAATATTAGGGCCAGGTCTGGGTTGCAGGTCTTGGCCCGCGGGTCGGGCTCGGGTATGCAAAAACCCAGCCCGAACCCGACCCGTTGCCATCCCTACCGCCTACACGAAAAAACAAATTGATGTCTTAGCCTGTTGATAAAGAGTTATCTATTTATATTTTAAAAAATACACTTATCTGTCTATCAACCCACCTCCAAGACTCATCCTATTAAAAGTCTACTTTGTTATTATGAAATCTTGATTTTGAATTATAATTGCCAGTTTAAAGGATATGCCTATTTTTTTAATTTACATATTTATGTTATGATTTTCAAACTTATATATATATATGTGTGTGTGTGTATGTATGTATGTATATATATATATATGTATGTATGTATGTATATATATATATGTATATATGTATATATATATTAATTATTTGACCCTACGATTTGATTGATAACCCACTAGTTAAACCAATGACCCAATGACTTGACTCATAGCCTAGGTCAATGTACGAACCAGGTTTAATAAATAAGGTTGAAACTATCTCTCAAAAAAAATCCTATAATTGGTTAATAACATTTTCATGAATAATTTCAAATTTTAAGGGTGGTTTGGTCATTTTAGAGGTTTTGTAATATTTTGATTCTGATTTTTTTTTTTTTTTTGGGTCATTCTAGGCTTCTAGCGCTTTAGGGATATTTTGGTTATATTAGATGCTTTGCAGCAATTATTTTAAAGATTTGGGGTGTAGTTTGGTCGTTTGGGTAGTTTTAATGGTGTTTTAATTACTTTAGAGTTTTTCTAGTTATTTAAGTCATTTCATTAGTAAAGAAAATATAAGATTTTCATCATCTAATAAAATAATCCATTACAATGATATATATATATATATATATATATATATAGCCCATATTACTGTAATATTGTTGTAAATTGTAATGTTTGTCACATTACAATGAATCAACCACCCTACAATGTTAACATGAGCTTGGGGCTGGACTACCGTTATAAATAATTTGTCAATTCTTATTTCAAATTCTTAGAGATAAATGGTTAATCAGTACCTACACTTTCATACCAAATGCCCATATTTAACACATAATGTGAAAGAGTGTGAAGACAATTACTATTAGAATACATATAAAATCATTGTTTTTGGATGAATGTCAACGTGGCTTTTTGAGTTTTGTTCTTCAATGTTCTAATGCTATGTTTCATGATTCTCATTACAATTTACATGTCAGATATTAACGAATGCATAGAAAATTCCACACCGTGTTTGGATTACTGGAATAGCTCTTCAAGGGACTAGAATAAGAATAACGATTCCAGCCTCCACTGCGAAAATACTTATGGGTCACACTATTGTGCAGAAGATGATCCAATCATCAAGCCTTCTCCTCCTCCGACCAAAGTGATCACAATAGGTATGTGATGATGCTGAAAATTGTAAGTAAGTCACACAGTACTCACGTGCTCGAGATAATACCTGGGAAATTAAAACAAACAAAACCCTAGGAAAGTACCGATGTGGTACCGGCCAAAGTCCCTCCGAAGGTTAAGTTAGAAATCTTTTCACAACTCTAGAGTGCTAGAGCTGATGCAAATTATGCGTACCCTGTTTTCTAAGGACTTTGGGCTTTTATAGTGGTGTAAAGCCAACCTCTGTTTCTTGTATAGGAAGGTTTTCCTTATGGGAAAAGATCATCACAAATGCATATATATTACGAGATCCTTCTCATGTTGGGATCCTTTTCGTATTGGGATTCTATTGACTAGGGTTAATCATGGGATGCAAGTTGTTTCCATTTAGGATTCCTTGGAGGCCACTTAAGCCATGTGGATACCACGTGGCCTTGAGATCCATCCACCTTGTGTCCGTGTATCTCGGATCCGTGAAGGTAGAGAAACTAACCGTCCATTTAATCTAGTATCGTCAGGTCTATTAAAATGGATATGTCATCCCTAATTTTATACTCTTCAGTTGCCCCCTCACTCCGGGGGTCTGTCGCCTCCCTTGGACGAACCCATGGAGTGACAATTCAACTCGTCTTTTGAGAGGCACACATAAGCTGACAGGCTAGCCTAGGGTCATTAATGTCGTAGGGGCACATGTCATTTCTTCAATGGTTAATCTCTTGGAACGAAGCGTCCCTTCGTCTTCCGTGCCGTTCCCTCTATATAAACCTGCTTCTTCACCTTTCATTCTTTACTTTCCTTAGAAAATTTATGATCAGAGCGCTACTGTCACCTTTGATAAACAAGCATATCGTCTACTTAGTGCATCTATTATCTACACCTTTCCTGGTGCTCATCTTCAACTGGTATGTACTCTTCACCTACTATTGAATTCTTGTCAGTTTTTAGACTTTGCACACCCATCATCTATGTAGATTCATCAGTGTATTAGGATTTACCGATCACGTGTAGGTGATAGATGACTATTGCATCAAGTAATCAATCTTGTGTCTGCAAGGGGGCAGGCTATGATAAGGTGCTCCCATCAAGTCAGAACAACCCTGGCACCTCAAGTGAAGAAAGGAATCCGTCAGCCACCTCACCTTCTACAAGGGATGAGGATTTAGACACATATAGATCAAAGGGTGATTCTACTGATGGCCTAGTTGGTGCTGAACCCCCAACCCAATCCGTCATAGGTCCTGATGGACTTAGGGGGTTTATAATACTTCCCTTGTGGATGGTCAACGACTTCATTTCTACCATCAAAGAGTCGCACTTCAAAACGCTTAGGGAGAAGTACTAGATACCCAACCACATACCCCTCTGTCTACCCTTCAAATCAGAAAAGTGTTATCATGAGGGTGTCGAAGGTGTTGAAGTCTATCAAAAAATGTTGAAAACAGGGTTTAGATTCCCCTTGAGCGCCCTCCACCGTCGCCTCCTTCAATACTTAGGGTTGGCCATCACCCAAATCGCCCTAAATGCCTGAAGGGTTTTCCTTGGTGTGGTGGTCTTATATGGGGCCATGTACAATGAGGTGCATAAGTTGACAATGGAAGAATTTTCTCACTGCTACCATCCGACTGAGATCGTTCAGTATAAGGGCATGTACAGTTTTGTGCCCAGGAGCTCATTGCTGGGGCTCGTTTGTGACACACTCAACTCTAATAGGAACTGGAAGAGTCGCTATTTTTTCATGAAGGGTGACGAGTGGATATGTCACCCTGGTGACCAATAGTTCATGCCTGTTGACAAAACATAGGGTATAATGCCCCACCTGGTATTCATCAGTCTGTATTTAGGTTTTTAATTATGTTAGTCTTACCTGTTACTTTAACCGTCTCCTTTTGCAACCCAAGATCGTCCACAAGTCTCACTTGAGCAGTGGAGCTTTCTAGAAAAAAAAATTTTTAACAAAAGCTGTCAGAGAGGACGTGGGCTAAGTTAGTCAACTTAGATACTCTCCACTAGTATTGTGACAAACCAGAGCCCACAGTAGCTGCCTGACGCTACAACCATCAAGTACGCCAATGTAAGTCCGTTACCCAATACTTTGGTTTCTTTCTTTGTTTTTACATTATCTAACTCCTGATATCTGTCCACTTTTGTGCAGGAAGACAGCAAGAGAAGGGCCTACATCAAGTAGTAAGCTGCGAAGAAAAACAAGATGGGAGTCAACCCCATAAGGGGATGGGTCTGGCCAACCTGTCTACCAAAAGGAAGCCATCAGAGAAGACTGACCATCTTCCAAAAAAGCCCAAAGTTTCCCCTGAGCCCGTCGTGGGGTTAAAGGCTGAAATCAAGAAAACGGCCACTCCACTTGGTTAAGGAAGGGGCAAGGGACTCATGACGGGTCCTATCCCCATTGCTGAAAAACCACCTGTCCTCCTCCACGAGGATTCTAAGTATGCGCTAGAGTAGCTCTCGTCCATCCTCACAGCTGACGACTATGAGGACTTAAGCAATTATGCAACTGAAGCCATGGGGGAGACGAGTCTCTTTAGCATTGCGCAAGTAGCTGTGTCCGTCCCCTTTCTCTTTTTCTTCCCTTTAACCTTCTTGCTCACTAACCCATCTTTTGCTTCCAAGCGATGCTAATGATGAAGGGGTTGATGGGTCATTGCCTAAACCACGAGACAGCGCTAGATCGCATTAGGGCGAAGGCAAGGTCGACGGAGGATGAGCTGGCTGACTTAAAGGCTTAGAAGACAGTTCAAGAGAAGAAGCTTGCTTTGTTAGAGCAAGTTAGAGGTGAGCTAGAGAAGCAGACAGAGATGCTGAGGCAGGTCCTTGAGGATAAGGAAAAAGAGATCGATGATGCCAAGGATCGGCTCCGTCAGGTGAAGGAAGACATGATATGGGAGTACCGTGACTCCTACGCCTACCTCGGAGGCACTTACGCTAATTGGATTTGATGACTACCTCCGTCAAGTCAAAGCTTCTTTTCTAGACTTGGACCTGTCACATGTTTCTATTGACGCTTTAGCCCAAACCTCAGTTCAATCTGTCCACTCCGAGAGCACAAATGAATTATTTGCTGATGATGCCCTCATTGATGAGCCTCATGGTGATAGAGAGATCGCTCCTGTTGAAAGCCAAATCAAACCCGTTGAGGACAGCACCCGTCAACCTGATGAAGTTCAAGGTGTAGAAGAGAGAGATGAGGATAATCTCGTCCAGCAGTAGTTTTTTTTTTTTTTTTTTGGCTAAAATGTAAAGATTTTGAAGAACAGTTTATGTTTAATTTGACCATTGATTTTTGTATCCAGACTTCTCCCTTTTTGAGCTTTCGTAATATATTGATTACTTACTTTAAATTTTCTGTCTACTTTTATTCCTGTAGATGAATTCGTTCAGTTTATGGTTATGTAAATATAACTCATTCTTTAGGATGAATTAGTCTACCTTGTAGGTTTAAGCAAAAGTTTTTGAGCCTAACGAGCTTAAGTCATCCCCTTGGGATGATCCGTCCGCTATATGGACTTGGTAAATTTAAGCTATTAATTTTGGGATGATTTCGTCCAATTTTTGGACCTGTTAAATATAAGCTCTTTCAAGATGAGTCCGTCCACTTTATGATCTTGAGGTTGAACCTGTCCACTTTTATGGACTGATCATCCTCTTGGATGAACCCGTCCTCTTATGAACTTGTGATTTTAACTCGTGGTTGAACCCATCCGTTTTATGAACTTACCATTGGCCATCCTCTAGGGATAATACCTGCTCACTTTGTGGACTTGATAACTTGAACCTGTCCACTTGACAGGCTTGTCATTAATCATCCTTTGAGGATGAAACCTGTCCACTTTGTGGACTTGAATCTACCCACTTTATGAACTTATCATTAACCATCCATAACTTGAATTCGTCCACTTCATGGACTTATCATTAGTCATTCTTTGAGGATGAAACGCGTCCACTTTGTGGACTTGAATCCATCCACTTTATGGACTTACCATTAATCATCCGTTGAGGGTGAAATCCATCTACTTTGATATTTGTAGAAATGTAGATATAATCATGTGGCATTTTTGAATAACTCCTCTTATTATTATGGTAATTCATGTGTAAAAATTGTTCTTAAAAGATAAAAAAACCTTCCCTTGGGCTTAAAAGAAATTGTAGATAATAAAAATTAAACTAAAAGGAAATAAATTGGAAATGAGGAGTGTCGTCACTTGTCTACTAGTAGTACTTCTTTAGGTGCTCTGTGTTCCATAGGTGATGCAACTTTTGCCCATCCAGCGTCTCCAGGTGGTATGTTCCCTTCCTATGCCATGATGCAACTCTATATGGTCCTTCCTAGTTAGGTCCTAGCTTCCCCTAGAAGGTATCTTTTATGGTGCACATCACCTTTCTTAGGACAAGATCTCCAAGCTGAAAGTTCCTATGTTTGACCCTGGAGTTGTAGTGCTTGGCCATGAGATTCTGGTACTGTGCTAACCTCTGCTCAGCTGTTGCTTATAGCTTCATCATTCTTGCTTCCGTCATGGTTCCCTTCCCTATAGCTTGTAAGTCCCACTTCAGCTGGGATGACTACCTCGCTTCTGTATGCTAGAAAAAACGAGGTTTCCCCCGTAGGCGTCCTCGCTGTTATCCTGTAAGCCCACAAACACTCGGTAGTTCATCCAGCCATGTATCCTTTACCCCCTCGAGCCGAGTTTTAATGATTTTTAGTAAGGATCGATTCATGACCTCAACTTGCCCATTGGGCTGTGGGTGGGCAAGTGATAAGTACTGGTTCTTGATCCCTAGTTGTGAGCAAAAATTTCTGAATGCGTCGTTGTCGAATTGCTTCCTGTTGTCCGAGACCAGTACCCTAGGTATACCGTACCTGCAAATGATGTTCTTCCATACGATGCTACGTACATTCTTCTCAGTAATGGTGGCCAAGGCTTCCGCTTCTACCTACTTGGTGAAGTAGTCTATACCAACTACTAGGAACTTCAACTGTCTAACCGTCGTTGGGAATGGGCCTGTGATATCCGAGCCCCATTCAGGGAATGGCCATAGGGCTGTCATTGGGGTGAGCTCCTCTATTGGTTGCCTAATAAGGTTGTCAAATCTCTGACACTTGTCATAAGCTTTGACATGGGCATCCTTTTGCATGGTTAGCCAATAGTATCCTGCTCGGATTAGTTTGTGCACCAATGATCGTGATCTAGAGTGGTTTCCGCAGACTCCTTCGTGGACTTCTCTCGTGACATAGTCTGCTTCCTCGGGGACGAGGCACCTCAGGTATAGCCGGGAGAAGCCCTTCTTATATAAAACGTCTTTAATCATAATGAAGTGAGTTGCTTGAACCTTCAACTTCCTTGCAGCCTCTTTATCGTTTGGTAGCGCACCGTCCTTTAGGTAGGAGGCTATTGGTGTTGTCCAATAGTTCTCGGACCCTATCTCCTACACACTGGCATTCTCTATTGATGCTGAGACTTGTATGAAGGATAATACCTAACCGAGGATAAGCATATGCTCTACCAAAGCAGCTTTAGCAAGTCAATCGACGCGCTCATTCTCCTCCCTGGAGATTTGAACAAACTTTACTTGGAGGTTGCTAACTCAATCCTTCACCTGCTCGAGGTATTTCTTCATCTGTTCATTCTTGCATTTATAATCGCCATTAACCTAATTGGTTACTACTTGGGAATCACAATATACGACCAGATTTTCAGCTCCTGCCACCTTGGCAAGGTCCAGCCCCACCATCAAGGCTTCGTATTATGCTTTGTTATTGGCCGTAGGGAAGTCAAGACGGATTATGCATTCGATCTTATCTCTTTTGAGCCTATGGAGTATCACACTAGCTCCACCTGCTTGCCTATTGAATGATCCATCTGTATGGATGCTCCACTGTGGGCTCTCTTCTACCCCTTAGCCTTCCATGAGAGTGAATTCTACGATGAAGTTAGCAATTACTTGCCCCTTAATAGCTGTGCGTGGTCGATACTGTATGTCAAACTTGCTTAACTCGATTGCCCATAATACCATCCGTCCCGCAGCTTCAAGGCTGCTTATGGCTCTAAGTAGGGGCTTACACGTCAGGATGACCATAGTGTGTGCCTGGAAATACAGGTTGAGTTTTCATGCTATAGTTACTAATGCAAAAGTGAGCTTTTCCATCTGGGGTACCTCTCTTCCACTCCTCGCAACGCTCGGCTCGTGAAATATACGGGCTTCTACACCCTATCGTCTTCTCTAACCAAAGCCGCATTAACAACGAATAGGGAGACGGCTAGGTATAGGAACAATTCTTCTCTGGGCTTAGATGGGCTTAGTAATGGTGAGGAAGAAAAATATGCCTTCAAATCTTCAAACGCTTGCTGGCATTCGATCATCCACTCAAACGACTTCCTCAATGTGTGGAAGAAAGGTAGGCACTTATCCGTTGCTCTTGAGACAAACCTGTTTAACGCAGCTATCTTGTCGTTCAAGCTCTGCACTTCCTTGACCGTCTTTGGCGGAGCTAGCTCCATTATGGCCTGTATTTTTTCTGGATTGACCTCAATACCACTTTGGGATACCATGAATCCCAAGAATTTTCCTGCCATGACCCCGAACACAAACTTGTTCAAATCCAGTTTCATGTTGTACGACCAAAGTGTGTCAAAGTTCTTTTGGAGGTCGCTCAAGTGGTCGTCCTCCCATATGCTTTTTACCAACATGTCATCCACATAAACTTGCACATTCCTTCCAATCTAATGCACGAACATTCTATTCATCAGCCTTTGGTACATGGCGCCCACATTCTTGAGTCCAAACGGCATCACTTTGTAGCAAAAGAAACCTTGGCCAGTGACAAATGAAGTCTTCTCCTAATCAGCCTCATTCAATTTGATCTGGTTGTAACCAGAGAGTGTGTCCATGAAGCTTAGCAGTTGGTGTCTTATGGTTGAGTCTACCAAGTGTCAATCCATGGGAAAGGATAGCTGTCCTTGGGACAAGCCCTATGTAGGTCTGTGAAATCTAGGCACATCCTCCACTTTTCGTTGGCTTTCTTGACTATCACCACATTCACCAACCAGTCGAGGTAGTACACTTCTCATATGAAGTCTGCTTCCTATAATTTTTACACCTCCTCAGCTATGGCTTTGTCTTGCTCTTGTGTGAACACCCTCTATTTCTACCAAACGGGAGAGAATGAGGGCGAAACGTTCAACTAGTGGACTATGATCGATGGATTAATTCCTAGCATGTCCTCATGACTCCAAGCGAACACGTCCTGGTTTTCCCTTAAGAACGTCATGAGTGCTTGATGCACTAGCTGGCTGGCCAAAGTGCCTATCCTCATTGTTTGTTCAGGCTTAGAATCATCGAGTACTTCTTCCAACCCTTCCACTGGTTCGGCTACCGTCCACTATGCTTCTATACACATAGTCTGTAAATGATCATCCATCTCTAGCATGGCAATGTAACATTCGCGTGCTGCCACTTGATCCCCTCTTACTTCTCCCACTCTGTGCTCGGTGGGGAACTTGATCATCAAATGGTAGGTTGAGGTCACGACCTTCCATGAATTCAAAGTAAGACAACCTAATATGGCATTGTACACAAACGAGCAATCAACGACTAGGAATGTGACATCCTTGGTGATCTGCTGAGGATAATCTTCGACCGTTACCAGTAGGGTGACCACTCCTAGGGGATGCGCACTTGTTCCTCCAAATCCTACGAATGGTGCGTTGGTTGGAATCAACCGTTCTCTTCCTATCCTCATCTGCTGGAATGCCAGATAGTATAGGATATCGGCAGAGCTCCCATTGTCCACAAGGACTCGGTAGGTGTTGTAATCCCCTAAATATATGCTGACTACAAGTGCATCGTCGTGTGGGTGATGGAGACATCAGGCATCTTCCTCCATGAACCCAATTATGGAGTTGTCGATTCGTGCCATCTTTGGGGCGTACCCTGTCAGCTGGACGTTCTGAACCATCTGTAGGTAAGTCTTACATGCATTCTTGGAAGAACTGGAAGTCGCGCTACCCCCTATAATCATCCTTATGTCTCCCAAGGGTGGCCTAGGGCACTCGTCTTCTATTCAAGCGAGCTATCCTTAGGGCTGTTTTGTCCCTTCCTTTCCGATGAACCTCTGCAACTTCCCTTGCTTGATGAGAGCTTATATTTACTTCTTTAGGTCGTAACACTTAGACGTGTCATGGCCGTGATCGCGGTGGAAATGGCAGTACTTATCTCTAGATCTCTTGCTAAGGTCTCCCTTCAACTTGCTAAGGAATGTCAAGGCCCCTTTATCCTTAATCTGCATCAAGACTTGATCAATTGGGGTGTCTAAAAGGTTAAAGCTTGTGAACCTTCCGATTGGAGGCTTGGAGTGCCTATCTTCCCTTCTATCTCCTGTCCTGGCCATCTTCCACCCTTTGTCCTATCATGATTCCTCCTGTCTTTCTCTCTTTTTGGGCTTCTCTTCGCGAGCCAACAGCGCGTCTTCCGCATTCATGTATTTAGTAGCCTTGTAGAGCACATCCGACATGGTCTTTGGGTCATTCTTATATAAGGAAAATGGAAACTTACCCTTTCGTAGCCTGTTCGTGAACGCTGCAATAAGTATCTTATCATTAGCTTCATTGATTAAGAGTGCCTCCTTGTTAAAGTGAGCTATGTAAGATCTCAACGTCTCAACCTCCCATTGCTTGATACTCATTAGGCATGCAGTGGATTTCTTATACCCGTGCCCCCTGATAAAGTGTGAGGCAAACTGAGTGCTTAATGCCTTAAAGGTACCAATGGAATTGGGTGTCAACCTACTAAACCAAATCCTTGCACATAATGTTGTCCGCCACCCTTTGTAGGTACATCAGAGTCTTGAAGGACTCCAGGTGATCTAGGAGGTCCTTAGATCTGTCGTAGCTTTCTACCTAAGGCATACAGAACTTTGGTGGTAGGGGGAACGACGTGACAAATGCAGTGAATGGTGAATCAATTCGATGGACCAAGTCATCGAGGTCGCTAGACACATGTCCTCTGAAGGTGTTCATCATGAAGTCCATCCATTCCTTCATCATCTGCATCTTCGCGACTATGTGAATGGGAGCCATATCTGTGGTGAATGGTCGGCTAGTATCCTGTCACTCTTGTCTTCTTAAGGTATTGCTGCCTTCCAGCCCCTCTTGATTCCTTCTTTCAGGGCTACTTCCTTCCTGTTCTTCTTCTTGGGTGTTAAGCGCTGCGTTTTTCTAGCGCAACTGTTCCTCTAGGTCATGATTCTGTTTGATGAGGCGTTCCACTGCCGCTGCGAGGGTTTGAACTTGTCTCTCTAGGGCAGTGGTACGCTATTTGTCACCTTGATTGTTAGTTGTTGTTGCCATCGAACAAGTAAGTACCATGCAAATTTTTGTCTAGGAAGCGGTAAGTATGGCCTATCTCTTCCCCATAGACGACGCCAACTGATGATGCTGAAAATCATCAGTAAGTCACATAGTACTCACATGCTTGAGATAATACCTGAGAAACAGAAACAAACAATACCCTAGGAGAGTACCGGTGTGGTACCGATCAAAGTCCCTCTGAAACTTAAGTTAGAAATTTTTTCACAACTCTAGAGTGCCAGAGCTGGGGGCGACTTATGCGTACCTTGTTTTCTGAGGGCTTTGGGCTTTTATAGTGGTGTAAAGCTGGCCTCCGTTTCTTGTGTAGGAAGGTATTTCCTTAAATGGGAAAAGATCATCACAAATATGCGTATATTACGGGATCCTTCTCATGTTGGGATTCTTTTCGTATTGGGATTCTATTGACTAAGGTTAATTGTGGGATGCAAGTTGTTTCCATTTAGGATTCCATGGAGGCCACTTAAGCATTGTGGATACCACGTGGCCTTGAGATCCGTTCACCTTGTGTCCATGTATCTCGGATCCGTCCATGTAGAGAAACTAACCTTCCACTTAATCTAGTACCGTCAGGTCTATTAAAATGGATCCGTCATCCCTAATTTTATACTCTTTAGTATGTTTTTTTAGTTTTTACCCTCAGAGATCTACAATAATAATTGCAAGAAGGATTTTTGTTAGCCCGCAAGTATTATTATTGCATTGGTACAAGATTTTTGCCTTTTTTATTATATAAAAATAAATAAATAAAGAAACTTTCTAAAATATCTTAAACGTGACTCACTGCTTCATTTTTACTATTCTGGACTTCTTCTTCTTATTGGATTTTTGTCTTGAGAGGATTCATGTCTGAATTAAGGGAACTTTATCAAATTGCACTTGATAAACAAATAAAAACAAGTCTAAAAATAAAAAAGATCATGAGAAAATTACTAGTTTAAATGTTACAATCAGTGCAATGGGAATCCATGATTGTCCTCAATTGAACTACAAACAGATAATAAAGAGACAGCTACTAAATAAAACTACTATCACATTATGCCCACTCTAAATCCTATCATTTATTCCCATGTTTGGGAGATTATGAAAGAATGAAATGAAAAGTTATAGAGAGAATGAGAGATCATAATGGAATAAAATATGATGTATTTTTTCTTAGTGTATTTGAGAGTTTATAAAAGAAGAAATAAAATTGAAAGAAATATACAATTTTATCAATATATCATTTACAATATATTTGCATTTTCTTTTAATTAGGGATAAAATTGGTAATTCATCTCAGTTCATTAAAAGAATAAGTATTATTTACAATTTGGGAGGAATAGTGTTTCCTGATAATCATTTCAAATAAGGAAATATTTAGGAAAATTAAACTTTCCCCCCATAAACTATACCCCATTTTACACTTACCCTCTTCATCAACCTAAATTAGCATAAAAGGGGGTATAGTTTCGAAAATAAGGTTTAATTTTCCATAATCTTTTCCCTTCATCAACCCAAGTTAGTGTTTCCTTCTCTCCTATAGTTTGCCTAGTTTTTTTTTTTAGCATTAAGAGAAGATGTGTCTCTGCTATACACAAAATTGTTATAACCTTTACTACAATGAGTAATCATTTTCCATTTAATTGTGTTATGCAGCTATTAGCACAACCCTTGGGCTACTATTTTTCCTAATTGGTGGATGGTGGTCCTACATAGTAATAAAGAAAAGGAAGAACATTAAACGTAAGGAGAAGTTCTTTAAACGAAATGGTGGCTTATTGTTACAACAACAGTTATCTTCAAGTAAAGCCAATGTTGAGAAAACCAAATTGTTTAATTCAAAGCATTTGGAAAAGGCCACTAACCATTTTAATGTGAATAGAATACTTGGTCAAGGAGGACAAGGCACTGTTTACAAAGGAATGTTGGTAGATGGGAAAATCGTTGTAGTAAAGAAGTCCAAGGTAATTGATGAAGAAAAACAACTTGAAGAATTCATTAATGAGGTTGTCATTCTTTCACAAATTAATCATAGGCATGTGGTTAAACTACTTGGTTGTTGTTTGGAGACAGAAGTTCCTTTTCTTAACTTTGCATTAACATGGGCTTTTACTGAATTCTTTGGACTTCCTCGGCCCAATTACATTATCCCTCATCCTTGGGGTTTATAGGCTTGCCATCAACCCCTTACTTTCTTTGCTTTCATTACTTTAGGCCTGTTGTGGCCCATTCTCACTTTTCCACATCATATACTGCCCATGGTTTTCTTTTTCTCTCTTTCCGAGCTCCTTTAAGCCCATTTACTTCCTCAAGGCCCATTTGTTCATCTCATGGGCCTGTGATCCATTATTTTTGCCGCTTAGGCTTAATGAGTTTTCTATCTGTTTGCCAACTCTTTTCTGTCCGTGTTGCTGGACCTCTCCCTTCCACTTGGGTTCCCGAAATGGCCATCAACAAACTACTTGGTTGTTGTTTGGAGACAGAAGGTCCTTTGCTAGTTTATGAATTCATTCCTAATGGAACTCTATCCCAATATCTTCATGTCCAAAATGAGGAGTTTCCAGCAACATGGGATATGCATTTACGAATTTCCATAGAAGTCGCAGGAGCTCTTTTCTACTTACACTCAGTAGCTTCCTCGCCCATTTACCAAGACATTAAGAGTACAAACATACTTTTAGATGATCAAAAGTAGCAAACTTTGGGACTTCAAGATCCATTGCTATTGATCAAACTCACTTAACCACAATAGTACAAGGAACTTTTGGATACTTGGACCCTAAGTATTTCCAATCAAGTCAATTTACAGAAAAGAGTGATATTTATAGTTTTGGTGTTGTTCTCGTTGAGCTTTTAACCTGAGAAAAAGTGATCTCTTCTACAAGGACACCAGAAAGTAAAAGTTTAGCCACATATTTCATTCACTCAATGGAGGAAAACAATTTGTTTGATATTATCAATGCTCAAGTTATGAAGGATTCTAAAAAAGAAGAGATCATAGCGGTTGCAAACCTTGCGAAAATGTGCCTAAACTTGAATGGGAAGAAAAGACCTATAATGAAAGAAGTTGCGATGCAATTAGAAGCAATTCAAACGTTGCAGAAAGCTTCTAATGTTCAACAAAACCATGAAGAGGTTGAATGTGTTAGAAGAGAAATGTATGAGAAATGGGATGTCATTTCTGCATCAACAATGTCAGGTGCAGACAATAGTGTAACCTCATCTTCAGACACTCGCCCATTGTTATATTTTTAACTAGTTGATGTTTTGCGTGATGCATGCGTATGCTATAAGTTTATTTTAAATATTTGATAATAAAAAAATATTTTTATGACCAATTTATAATACTCATTAATTTGTATAATATTTCATAAATAAACTTCAATTATTTACATGTTATTAGGAAAAGAGAAAATGTCTATTTTTGAAATTAATATAAATTATAATATGAAGTTATTGTACGATTATTCACATAAATCGGAAAATATTTAATTACTTTTCCAACTTAAGAACATGATTATTATTTTTTATAATTTTGGTTGTATGTTAATTTGATTTTGTTGAATTTTGTTTTTTCCCTTTTTCTAAGATTTAGTCACATAATATAACCTTAGGCTACTAAGGGGTTAAACAGACTAAAATAACAAAATCTACACTTATTGGGTATAAATGTATTTTTGCATATGTGTGTGCGTGTATACAAATCTTTGAACCTTATTAATGCATTAAAATAAATGTATCTATTAGTATATATCAGTATATATATGAATGTATATATATACTCTGCACAATGTAGGCAATGTATACATAAGGTGATATGTATATATGCAATTAAAAACAAAACGAAAAATTCTCCATCATCAAAATGAAAAAAATCAAAAAATCAAACTTTCTCAAGAACTTTTTTTTAGAGAAAAGATAGAAAACTTTCTCAAGAACTCAAAAGGTAAGATGAGGGAAAATTTCATTCATAAAATAATATTACAAAATGTTGTGCATCATCAAAGTAAATTATAATGTTACAATTAATCCAAAAAACAAACTTTTTTAAAATCTAAACTCTATCCAAGAATCATAAAAATGAGTAAAAAAAAGTACAATTAAAGAAAAAAGAAAAAGAAATTGAAATAAGTACTTTTAGGACCTAAAACCCATAAATATCTACCTCCAACCCCCCAATTTGAAGTTTGAACTATATGCTAGTCCTCAGTATAACTGTTAAGCCTATGGAATTGGAAGCAATGGAAAAACCAGTTTTATTCTTATCTTTCAATCACATTGCTCAAGACTTCCAACAACTAATCAAAGAATTCGAAAATGGTGATATCGACCTATGTTTCAAATTTGGAGCCAAATCCCTTTTCCCATCCAGGTTCTATTTCAATGCAAATAGGCATAATTGGACAATGATTTTGGCTTGAAACCCTTTTTGACATCTAGTTTCCATTTGGAATGCATGAAAATATACCGTTTAAATTTAGAATGACAACTAGGGTATAAGTATCTTATTTAGAAGTAGATTCAAAGCTTGTGATCAATGGCTAACAACCCGGTGCATTGGCACGGAATATTTTTGTTTTAATTTAACACTTTGTTAGCACGCAATTGGATTGTCCATCCAACTCTAAAGCCAACAAATGTACAAATGGACTAGCAAAGATGGGACAAGAGCAAATGAGCAGCATAGAAGAATTTGATAGGTACCCATCTTTTGTTTAACTGTTTTGTATGGGATTTGATGAAAATGAGCAAAGAGGGGACGAGGGCAAATGAGCAACGTAGAAGAATTTGATAAATGCCCATCTTCTTCTTTTTTTACTTTTTTCTTTTTCTTTTTTTTTTTTTTTTTTTTTTTTTTTTTTTTTTTTTATAGGAATAGATGCCCATGTTTTGCTTAATTGTTTTGTATGAGATTTGATGAAAATGAGAACACTTAGGGTGTGTTTGGTTGGGTAGATTTTAAGGAGGATGAAAAAAAGAAAAAAAAAAAAAAGGAGAGAAAATGAGAGAGAACATTTTTGTAGGAGTGGGTCCACCAAAATATTTTCTCCCCAAAATGGGGAGAAAACTAAGTGGGGATGCACATGGGCAGTAATGTTTTTTTTTTTTTTTTTTTTTTTGGGCAATAACGTTGCCTCTTTTTTCTTTTTCTTTTTTTCTTTTGATTTTCTAGGGCCTGAGCATGATAGTTGCCTCTTTTTTTCTTTTGATTTTCTAGGGCTTGGGCATGATAGTGGCTTTTTTTTTTTTTTTTTTACAACTAGATGTGATTTCTTTTTTCTTTTTTTTTTGGGACATGATTTTTATTTTACTAATAAATTTGGGTGCTTGCTTTTTTTTTTTTTTTTAGTTTTAATTGAGCATCATTCTTTAACAAAAGTATATCATTAAATTTATTCAAACTTATTTTTTCCATCCTTCTATTTTTCCACTCCCAACCAAATAAAAATGAGAGAAATTAAAATATTTTCTACCTTCCCACTTTTCCATCCTTTCACCATTTTCTGTCTTCCCACTTTTCCACTCCTCCAACCAACAAACTCTTAGGTTATATTTCATGGTAGGTTCCAGTTAGCTCAACTGGTAGAATCTATGATAGTTGAATAAAAGAACTGGAGTTCAATTTTTACCTATACCAAAAATTGATTGATATTTTAGTTTGATGGTAAAGAGCTATCATAAAAAACAAGCGCCATAAGTTAAAAAAATAAAAAAAATAAAAAAATTTAAATTACGTTCCTTGGACTGGTAATTTTGTATAGACACTCTTATAAATATAAATAATACCCCCCCTTCTACCCCCATAAATAAATAATTCTTCGTGTATGGGATTGAGCCTTGACGGCTTAGGCTTAGTGATCGAAAAGTACATAAGAGTCTGCACTCTACAGAAACTAGCATTTCTGTGAAGAAGATAAGGTGGAATGGAGTGTATGATTAACAGTTTAATTGAAGAAGAGAAAACGTGTGATTAAGAGGGTGTAACTGTGGGAATTCATAACGGCAACCAAGCTATTTCAACGAAAAAAAGAAAAAAAGAAATAAATAAAGTGTGAAGATGGTGAAATATGAAGCCTGACGTGCTTACCGTAATGGGCCTGACGGATAGGAACTGTTGGGCCTGTGTAGAGGTGATCCTATGCGCTTTGAAGGCCCATCGCTGAGAGACACATGAGGGCCCATGATCCGAGATCTTTATCGCTCGTTACCTAGAAGAGCCCTAAGATCCCAAAATGGAAATCCGAATATAAGGGTGATTCTAGGAGATACGCACGCTGAAAATAGATTTCCTCTATAAGGAAATCCTTGCTTGTCACGCTCGGAAGGGTTCAAAGTAAGAGTCCCATATGGAAAAGACTTCGAGACCAAGAAGGAAAAGCTAACTCTCTACTGCTATAAAAGACCTAACGCCCTGGCAAAACGAGGTACGCATAATTTACCCTCTCTAGCACTCTAGAGTTGTGAGAAGAGTTCTGACTTGACCTTCGGAGAGTGTTTGGCCGGCACTACACCGGTGCTCTCTAAAGGTTTTCTTTCGATTGTTCTTGTTGTGCAGGTTCGCTTTGAGTCGCGAGTGCGGTGTGACTTATTTGGTGATATTCTCGGCATCATCAGTTGGCGCCGTCTGTGGGAAGACGAAGTAGCATATTATCGCTTCCTAGACAAAAGAGTTACATGGTACTCACTCGCTCAATGGCAACCACTAACGACGTTCAAGGAGAAGAAGCCCCTACGACTGCCCTTGAGAGACAGGTCAGGACGCTCGCCACAGCCGTGGAGCGCCTCACAAAGCAAAACCACGACCTAGAAGAGCAGCTGAACCAGAAGAATGCGACGGCCAATAACCAAGGAGCGGATCAAGAAGGGACCAGCGCTGAAAGGAGAAATCATGACGGACCACAGGAGAGCAACGCCCCAAGCAGACCAGTGCGACAGGACACTAGTATCCCTTCCCTGACAGATATGGCTCCATCACCCCTCATTGCGGAGATACAAGCGATGAAAGAACAGATGGAAGTAATGATGAACGCTCTCAAGAGGCGAGTATCCAGTGACCTTGACGACCTTGTCAACCGGACTGACTCGCCATTTACGACAGCCGTCAACTCCTTCCCCCTGCCGAGTAAGTTCCGCATGCCAAACATGGATAGTTATGACGGAGTCAGGGACCCTCTAGATCACCTAGAGACCTTCAAGACCCTGATGCACCTTCAGGGAGTGGCAGATGCGATTATGTGCAGGGCTTTTCCTACAACCCTAAAGGGCGCAGCAAGGATTTGGTTCAGCCGGCTAGCACCCAACTCCATCAGCACCTTCAAGGAGCTGAGTGCTCAATTTACTACGCACTTCATTGGAGGGCATCGGTATAAGAAATCTACGGCTTGTCTAATGAATATCAAGCAGCGAGAGGAGGAGACACTACGGGCCTACATATCACGCTTCAATAAAGAAGCGCTCTCGATCGATGAAGCAGACGATAAAATACTGGTGGCAGCATTCACGAATGGGCTGAAGGGGGGTAAGTTTTTGTTCTCCCTATACAAAAACGACCCAAAGACCATGTCAGAGGTACTTTACAGAGCCATCAAATATATGAATGCTGAAGACGCACTATTAGCCCGAAAAGATAGACCCAAGAAAAGAGACAGACAAGAAGACCCCCGACAGGACCAGGGGCGGAAGAAAGGAAGGATGGGCGACCGAAGGGAAGAAAGGCGTCCAAAACCCACAAGCGGAAGGTTCATAAGTTTCACCCCGTTAACAACTCCGATAGACCAAGTCCTAATGCAGATTAAGGACGAAGGGGCCCTGACGTTTCCGGGAAAGCTGAAGAGTGATCCCAACAAAAGGTCCAGAGACAAATATTGCCGCTTCCACCGTGACCATGGTCACGACACAGCCGATTGCTACGACTTGAAGCAGCAAATCGAAGCCCTCATCCGACAAGGAAAGCTGCAGAAGTTCGTCAGCAAGGACAGAACGGATCAACCCTCACAAGAACAACACCCCCGTCGAGAGAACGAGCGACCAAGACCACCGTTAGGAGACATAAGGATGATAATCGGAGGAACAGCTGCGGCCGGATCGTCAAAAAAGGCTCGTAAAACATACCTTCGGATGGTACAGAATGTCCAGTCGACGGGCACAGTGCCAAAGATAGCAAGAAGGGGAGGCCCCGTTATCGGGTTCTCGGAAGAGGATGCACGACGTCTACACCATCCACATGATGATGCCCTCGTCGTCAGCATTCGGGCAGGAGACTACAACATGCACTGAGTATTGGTTGACAACGGAAGCTCGGCCGATATCTTGTACTATCCGGCGTTCCAGTAAATGAGGATTGACAGGGAACAGTTAATACCGACAGACGCCCCGCTCGTTGGTTTCGGAGGGAGTAGGGTAATCCCTTTGGGAGCAGTCACGTTATCAGTGACGGTAGGAGATTACCCCCAACAAATAACCAGGGACGTGACGTTCTTGGTGGTCGATTGCTCGTCTGCCTACAATGCTATTCTTGGACGACCTACGCTCAACTCGTGGAAGGCGGTAACATCAACTTACCACCTAATGATCAAGTTCCCAACGGAGTATGGGGTAGGAGAGCTGCGCAGAAGCCAAGTTGCCGCGCGGGAATGCTACGTAGCTATGATGGAGATGGAAGACCAAATCTAGGCATTGAACATAGAAGAGCACCGAACGATGGCAGAACCCACAGAGAAGCTAGAGGAGATAACTCTCGACAGTTTCAATCCGGACAGAACGACCAAGATCGGAACGCTAGCCAAACCCGCAATCCGTCAAGAGCTCGTAGCTTTCTTAAGGAGCAATAAAGATGTGTTTGCTTGGAGTCACGACGATATGCCAGGAATTGATCCCTCAGTCATGGTACATAAGTTGAATGTACTACCCTCCTTTCCACCCATCCGGCAAAAGAAGAGAGTTTTCGCCCCGGAACGAGACCAAGTAATAGCGGAAGAGGTCCGCAAACTCCAGGAGGCAAGCTTCATTAGGGAAGTCTACTATCCCGATTGGCTGGCGAATGTGGTAATGGTGAAGAAAGCGAGCGGCAAGTGGCGGATGTGCGTAGACTTCACCAATCTTAACAAAGCATGCCCTAAAGATAGCTACCCCCTTCCAAGGGTTGACGTCCTAGTAGACTCGACGGCTCAACACCAATTACTAAGCTTTATGGACGCTTTCTCGGGTTATAACCAGATCCGCATGCATGAGGCCGATCAGGAGAAGACTTCGTTCGTGACTAGTCAAGGACTCTTCTGTTACAAAGTAATGCCATTCGGCCTGAAGAATGCGGGGGCAACATACCAAAGACTAATGAACAAGATGTTAGCGCAGCAAATCGGGAGGAATGTCCAAGTCTATGTCGATGATATGCTGGTAAAGAGCCAGAAGGAGGAAAACCACCTCGAAGATCTTAAGGAAACATTCGATACGCTTCGATCTTACAACATGAAGCTCAATCCGGGAAAGTGCGCATTCGGCGTAACGGCGGGCAAATTCCTAGGATTCATGGTATCCCAGAGGGGAATTGAGGCAAACCCGGATAAAATCCGAGCCATATTAGAGATGCCCCCCCCGCGAAATGTGAAGGAAATACAAAGCCTTAACGGCAAGATAGCGGCATTAAATAGGTTCGTGTCGAGAGCCACGGACAAGTGTTTGCCCTTCTTTCGCACGTTAAAGAAGTCTTTCGAGTGGACGGACGAGTGTCAGCAAGCGTTCGAGGAATTAAAGGCATACCTATCTTCACCACCCCTACTGAGCCCCTCGCAACCTGGTGAAGAACTGTTCCTTTACTTGGCTGTCTCTCCTGTCGCAGTCAGTGCGGCCTTAATTAGAGAAGAGG
Source organism: Quercus berberidifolia (assembly GCA_028535905.1). Classification (NCBI taxonomy): domain Eukaryota; kingdom Viridiplantae; phylum Streptophyta; class Magnoliopsida; order Fagales; family Fagaceae; genus Quercus; species Quercus berberidifolia. Next base: position 58,568,791 of record JAPQVW010000003.1, read on the forward strand.
ATAATACACAGAAGCCGGTATACTACGCCAGCCGGGCGCTCCGCGGTGCCGAAGAAAGATACCAACCTATGGAGAAACTCGCTTTTGCATTAGTCACGGCGGCTCGCAAGCTCAAGCCCTACTTTCAAGCCCATACTGTGAACGTAATGACCGACAAGCCCTTACGAAAGGCATTAAGTAATCCTGAAGCCGCAGGTCGACTGACGCTGTGGGCAATAGAATTAAGTGAGTTCGATATCAAGTACCGCCCACGTGTGGCCATTAAAGGACAGGCCGTGGCCGACTTCATAGTAGAGTTTACGCGTGACGAAGACAAGGGGGCAGAAGAATCCCCCCAATGGAGCATATACACTGACGGATCATCCAATCAGTGCGCCGGAGGAGCCAGCGTCGTGTTACTGTCACCTGAAGGAGACGAGATTGAATGTATGGTCCGTCTCGACTTCCCCACTACCAACAATGAGGTGGAATACGAAGCATTGGCGGCAGGACTCGACCTAGCCAAAGCCGCCGGAGCCGAAAGCGTAGTCGTTTACTGCGACTCTCAAGTCGTGACCAATTACGTAAACGGAGATTTATGAATGCAAGGGGGAAAGGATGAAGAGATATCTTGATCAAGTAAGGGCGAGAATCGACGGACTAAAAGCCAGGGTCGTCCAAATCCCCAGAGGAGAAAACGAGCTCGCCGATCGGCTAGCCAAAGCCGCTTCAGCAGAACATATGATGACACCGGGTAATGTACTTTCTTTCATTCAACTTTCTCCACTCATAAACCTAGACAACATGCAGGAGATACGCTCCGAAGGAGACTGGACTACAGAAATAACTTCATATTTGAAGCACGGATTATTGCCAGAAGAGAAGGAGGCAGCAAGAAAACTAAAAGTCCAAGCGGCAAGGTTCGTCCTGATAAAAGACATTCTTTATAAGAGAGGTTTCTCCCGTCCGTATCTAAGGTGCCTGGGGGCCGAAGAGGCGGACTATGTAATGAGGGAAGTACACGAGGGGATATGCGGGAACCATTCTGGATCGCGGTCACTGGTGCACAAACTGGTACGAGCTGGGTATTATTGGCCAACCATGCAGAAGGATGCCGAGTCTTACGTTAAGAAATGCGACAAATGCCAGAGGTTCAGCAATGCTATTGGACAGCCAGCTGAGGAGCTAACCCCTATGACGGCTCCATGGCCATTCGCTTAGTGGGGACTAGACATCATGGGTCCATTCCCAACGGCCGTAAGGCAGCTGAAGTTCTTGGTAGTGGGCATTGACTACTTCACAAAATGGGTAGAAGCGGAAGCCTTGGCCAACATTACGGAGAAGAACATTAGAAGCTTTGTCTGGCGGAGCATCGTATGCAGGTTTGGTATTCCTAGAGTCCTTGTCTCAGACAACGGGAGGCAGTTCGACAACGGCCACTTCCGGGATTTCTGCACACAGCTAGGAATAAAAAATCACTACTCATCACCCGCCCATCCTCAGGCTAATGGCCAGGTAGAAGTCACGAACCGATCCCTGTTAAAGATCATCAGGACTCGGCTCGAAGGGGCAAAGAGCATATGGCCTGAAGAATTGCCAAGCATACTATGGGCATACAAGACAACGGCGAGGACCCCAACAGGAGAGACGCCATTCCGACTAACGTACGGGAATGAGGCGGTCATCCCAGCAGAAGTCGGGCTCACGAGTTACAGGGTTCACAACCATGACGAGAGCAGGAATGACGAGTCTATGAGGCTACAGCTGGACATGTTGGATGAAGTTAGGTCGGCAGCAGAGCAAAGGATCGCTAGATACCAGAATCGCATGGCCAGACATTACAACTCCCGAGTCCGACACAGAGGCTTCCAAGTAGGAGACCTCGTACTCAGGAAAGTCATGGGAGCAACTAGAGACCCTACACAGGGAAAGCTCGGCCCCAATTGGGAAGGACCTTATAGAATTACATCATGGAAAAGAAAGGGAACATACCACCTAGAGACAACAGATGGAGAAAAGCTACCGCACCCATGGAATGCCGAGCACTTGAGAAAATACTACCAGTAATAGCAACGAGGAGAACAGCAACCAGTTTTTTTTTAGGTTTTTTAGATTATTAGTTTTTTCTTCAGCTATTTTTTGCTACAATCTTGCCGTGCCTTTTTAAGCTCAAGGGGGCGGGCACCTTTTCTTTACGCATTTCTGTTAAAGAATAATCAGATACAATTTTTGTCTTCTACCCGGATGTCATTACTATCGTCCACAAGATGGACGGGTCGTCCTATAAGGATGATCACATGAAGTCCACAAGGTGGACGGATACAAAATGGAGTCCACAAAATGGACGGATCATCCTACAGGGATGATCACATGAAGTCCACAAGGTGGACGGATACAAAATGGAGTCCACAAAATGGACGGATCATCCTACAGGGATGATCACGTGAAGTCCACAAAGTGGACGGATACAAAATTGTCCACAAAATGGACGGATCATCCTACAGGGATGATCACGTGAAGTCCACAAAGTGGACGGATACAAAATTGTCCACAAAATGGACGGATCATCCTACAGGGATGATCACGTGAAGTCCACAAAGTGGACGGATACAAAATTGTCCACAAAATGGACAGATCATCCTACAGGGATGATCACGTGAAGTCCACAAAATGGACGGATCATCCTACAAGGATGATCACGTGAAGTCCAACAAGATGGACGGATACAAATGAAGTCCACAAGATGGACGGGTCGTCCTGTAAGGCCGATCACATGAAGTCCACAGGGTGGACGGATACAAAATAGAGTCCACGAAATGGATGGATAATCCACAAAGTGGACGGAAATAAAGTCCGCAAGATGGACGGACAATTTTACACAGAATCCATTAGGTAGATAGGTCATACTAAAAGGATGACAACTGGAAATCCAAAAGGACGGATGTAATATAATGTCCACAAGGTGGACGGAGCATCCTACAAAGGAGGCAAACCCAGACCCAAATGGACGGAGCATTCTTCAGATGCCCAAAGAATAAAATATACCAACACATGCCGGACCTAGTAAGTAATTAATGAACTGGACGAATGTAAATAAGTCAAGCAACGACAATTCGAAAGCAAAATTAGAAAATTCAAAGCATTCGGCATATAAAATAGAGTGCACGGATGCATTTAACAAAAAATAGGTCATTAAAAGGCAATGTTTACATACATCATCAACGACGGATGAGGATTGTTCCCAAAAGTATATATATATAAAAAAAAAAAAAAAAAAAAGAAGAGAAAAAACTATCCACTAAGCTTTGTCCGCGTTATCAACGGACTGAGGAACGGTTTCTGTCACGGGCTTAGGTTGATCAACTGTTGCCGGTGCCGACTCCCCGTCACCTTGGGCATCATCAGCAGCAAAGAGGTCTTCTGTATCCTCTGTGTCAGCAGGAGCGACGGATGTTTGAACTGGGTCTTCAACTTTGAAATTCGAAACGTCCAAGTCTGGATAAGCTTGTTTGACCTGACGGAGAGCATCCATGAAGCCCTGATGGAAAGCATCGCCCAGCTCAGTAATTAAGGCGTCGGAGTCGCGGTACTCACGAACAGCAGCATCCTTAGCCTGACGGACTTCATTCTTTAGCTCCTCGATCTCCTTGTCCTTACTCTCCAGAGCCTTCTCTGCCTCCTCCGTCACCTTTTCAAGGCTCTTCCTTGCCTTCTCTGAAAGTTCGAGCTTCTTCTCCATCTTGGGTTTCCAGCTTCGAAGTTGAAGAAGTTCTTCCTCCGTCTGCTCCGCTTTGGCCCGTACACGATCCAAAGCCGTCTCGTGACTGAGGCACCGTCCCATCAGCCCCTTCATCATGACCATTGCCTAGAAAATAATGACGATAGTTATCAAACAAGCAAGGGGCATAGAGGATTTAATTTATATCTAAAAAGTAGACGGGATGCCTTACCTGTGTAACCGCAAATAGGCCCGTCTCACCCATGGCCTCCGTCGAGTGATTGCCTAAGTCCTCATAATCCTCCGCCGACATGATGGAGGAAATCTGTTCTAAGGCATGCTTAGAATCCTCTCGAAGAAGGACGGGCGGTTTCTCTTGATCCTTCAACGGACCCTTCATTAGGCCCTTGCCAACCCCGTGCTTGATTGGAGTGGCCGTCTTCGGGGGCTCCGCCATAAGTCCCACGACGGGTTCAAGTGACACTCTGGCCTTCTTAGCCTGACGATCCACTTTTGGCTGAGTTTTCCGCTTAGCAGACGGATTGCTTGGGCCCGTCACAGGGGCAGCATCGGCATCCGTCTTCTTTGCGGCCTTTGACAGAATCAGAGCCCTTCTCTTAGCGTCATCCATCTCTGAAACATGGACGGGAAAGTTAGTTAACAAGATAAATTCACAGTTTTAAGGTCTAGGGTGACGAACTTACGTCTCCTTATCTTTTCTTCGTACTTGACGGCTGCTGCTGTCGGTTCTGGTCCGTCACAATACCAATGAATGGTATTAAGTGTTACCAGCTTCGCCCAGGTCCTTTCCTCCGGCTTAGTCTTCGAGAAAATTTTCTCAAGGAAAGCGAACTCTTCAATGTCAATTTGGGGGCGACGTCTAACCTCAAAAGAAGATAGAGGACGGTTAGATTATATTCAACAAAATTAATAAAGTCAAAATTTTAAGGACGATCCATACTAGACGGGTGTAATATCCCCCATGTAGTGTCGACGGGCATGAAATCCGTGTCCCCCGGACGACCCATCCAACCGTCTCCTTCAAGGAAGAAGTACCGTCTCTTCCAATCCCTATTTGAGTCCGGCGTATCATAAATGACTTTCAACAACGGACTCCTGGGGACGAAGCTGTATATTCCCTTGGACTTATCAATTTCATCCGGGCGATAACAGTGTAGGAATTCCCTAACCGTCAATCTCTTTTCCCCGTAGGACATAGCGCCGTACAGTATCTCCATCGCTATAAATACTCTCCAAGCATTAGGGGAAATCTGATTCATGGATAACCCCAGCTGATGGAGGAGCTGACGGTGAAGCGAACTCAATGGGAATCTGAGTCCGGCCTTCAACATTTGCTCGTATACCCCGACTCCCTCTACGCCGTCATAGTAACACTTCTCTGATTTGTAGGGTAGCCGGATGGTAACATTTTCTGGAATTTGGTAATTATCCCTAAGTGTCTTAAAATGTTTTTCTTTGATGACGGACGTGAAGAAATTCACTGTCCACTCCGGAACCATGACGAACTCCCTGAGCCCATCAGCACCAATGACGGATCTAACGATCTGTTCCTCACCGTCATTAGGTCCTTCGTCTTGATCAACCACCTCCAGATCCTCATATGTTGAGGACGAGGAGGAGGAGGACGGACTCCTATCCTCTGTACTATCTTGTTCTCGGTGACCGGACGGATATACTTCCTCGTAATCCAACCCATCACGAGCAACCGATCGATTACTCGACGCACTAGACATTTCCTACATGAAACGACAAGAACCTAAGACTCTGATGGTCTATGTGTCTATAACGGGCGTCTACTATAAGGAAAATTAAAACAATATTGGCTTTAAGAAGAACACTTACCAATTTTACCAAGGGATTGAGGAAGAGTGGCACTGACGATTAAAGCAGTTGAACGGATCGACTGAATATGACGGAGGCGCTCTAACAGGAGTGACGGATGTGCTCTGACAGGATGATTTCTTCTGAAACTGTAAAAATGAGAAGAATTGCCCCCTTATTTATAAGAGAGATGCACGGAAGTCGAAGCGTCGCTCCAATCCGAGATAAGACCCAATCAGTTTACGACACGTGCCATCATCATTAATGACGTTCGTACAGCCTGTCTATAGTTGTGTTATCAACGGACCGCTCGTTCCCTCCGTCATCCCAACTTACATGAATCCGTCAACCCGTGGTTACTATAAACTTAATGCCTCCTTTTTATCTTACGGGTCTCATTCCGTCATAAAAATATCCGTCACACCCTTACGTTAGGATCGTCACCCCATTGGTCCTTCAACCCGAAAGCTGACGGACCCTTGGGGTGAAGGGGGCAACTGAAGATGGTGAAATATGAAGCCTGACGTGCTTACCGTAATGGGCCTGACGGATAGGAACTGTTGGGCCTGTGTAGAGGTGATCCTATGCGCTTTGAAGGCCCATCGCTGAGAGACACATGAGGGCCCATGATCCGAGATCTTTATCGCTCGTTACCTAGAAGAGCCCTAAGATCCCAAAATGGAAATCCGAATATAAGGGTGATTCTAGGAGATACGCACGCTGAAAATAGATTTCCTCTATAAGGAAATCCTTGCTTGTCACGCTCGGAAGGGTTCAAAGTAAGAGTCCCATATGGAAAAGACTTCGAGACCAAGAAGGAAAAGCTAACTCTCTACTGCTATAAAAGACCTAACGCCCTGGCAAAACGAGGTACGCATAATTTACCCTCTCTAGCACTCTAGAGTTGTGAGAAGAGTTCTGACTTGACCTTCGGAGAGTGTTTGGCCGGCACTACACCGGTGCTCTCTAAAGGTTTTCTTTCGATTGTTCTTGTTGTGCAGGTTCGCTTTGAGTCGCGAGTGCGGTGTGACTTATTTGGTGATATTCTCGGCATCATCAAAGTGCATGAGTAATCCTCCGTTTTTATATGCAGTTATAGATTTTGATGAGCAGAGTGGCGCAAATGTCATTGCTTGGTAAGTTTTGGAAATGGGCTGCTAAATTCAATTCTTATCACAAAATCTTTGACAAACTCAACTTATTCTCTTTGGACCTTCTTGTTTTCGACAAATAACTCACTCCATGTTATGGTTACTATCTTCACCATACATATGCTATAGACATTATCTTCCCAGCCATCTGATCCATTACCTTAATCTGGAAAACCACTATTTTAGGGAAGAAAAAGTTGAAGTGGAAAAATCTGAGATAAATTACCACAAGGCATGACAAATCAGATACTTTATTTAGTTACAAGTCATAATAGCACATAGATTCTTCTGTTTTACATGAAGCTAGATGATTTTCGTCATTGTCAGGCAGCCACAGTCTGTTTCTGCTGAGACTTGAGCTCCTTCACCCTCTCTTCAGTAGCCTTCAATGCTTTCCCGTAAATGCTTATTAACTAAAAATTATTGAAATTTAGAACTTAAGGATTTAAAGAACAAGAGGCTCCAAACCCACCATCATAGTGGATAGTGGTAAAATTAGCATTTCTCCAAAAATAATGATGCACTTTATACAAACTCTTAAGAAGAAGAATTTGCAATAATGCTACAGATCCAACAAATTTCACAATGCCGTTCACAACATTTGATGCAAAATATTGTGATTAGTGCTGCATCACTTTCACATTGATATCATTTTTATTGTACACCAATTACAACCTATCTTAGTATTTATGGAAAAAAAAAAATGTGAAATTTGTTGAGTATATAGACTTGTTATTGAATATGCATTTTACATAATCCATAGATGAATTTTCCTTTTTTTTTTTTTAATCTATGGAGATCTTTATTAAACGCCAATTTCTACAAGACTTATGTAAGAAAACAGGCAATATGTGTCGCAATGCAATGGCTACTCAGCAACTGCAGTATATATATATATATATGTTAAAAAGTGAAAAGTATAGTTGTTTAGGAAAACTATAGCAATATTATTGGCCAAAATGGCCCATTAGCATTAATTTTTGAAATATTTAGCAACAGAGCACTGTTTCGGAAATAATTAGGGAAGTACCACTTTTTCCAAAAACGCCGCTATAGGGCCCGAAAACGTCACTATAGGGCTTAAAAAACGCCACTATAGGGCCCTTGAACCTGTTATGGGGACTTATAAAAAAATTTTTGCAGGAAAACGCCGCTATAGGGCCCAAAAACGTCACTATAGGGCTTAAAAACGCCACTATAGGGCCCCTTGAACCTGTTATGGGACTTATAAAAAAATTTTGCAGGAAAACGCCGCTATAGGGCCCAAAAACGTCACTATAGGGCTTAAAAACGCCACTATAGGGCCCCTTGAACCTGTTATGGGACTTATAAAAAAATTTTGCAGGAAAACGCCGCTATAGGGCCCGAAAAAGTGGTATTTCCCTAATTATTTCCGAAACAGTGCTCTGTTGCTAAATATTTCAAAAATTAATGCTAATGGGCCATTTTGGCCAATATTATTGGAATTCCAAGATGCACTAGAAGCATGGCTCATAACCCAGCCCAGTGGGCTTCTGATTGTAATGCTACTGATCCTATCTCTATTGGCTTCCTCCAGTCTTTAGCTCTGTCAGCTGATAATCGGGGAGGTGCCACAGTTTGTCTCATCTTAGTTTAAAATAACAATATATATATATATATATATATATATATATATATATATATATATATATATAAAACTAAGTATATCAATAGTTTTGCTTGAAAATCATATAAACCAAGTGGGACCACAAAAAATTTTAGAAAATTCTTAAACCACAAGAACAAATCTTCTAAACTTCTTAATTATACACCTGTTAATAATATATATCAATTTTTTGTGTCAGTTATTTCTGGTGAACCATCTTAGAACAAGATAACATTTAAATGTATTCTTGATCAAGTTATCCATGGTGTTCATTTTGTAGTATTAGTATTAGCTTATTGTCTAAATAAATTAATGCCTGTGCTGATATTTATAATTTATTAACTATTTACCATTTTAATATACTTTTAAAGACAGTTTGAATCCAACCACCAATAGAAAATGACATCAACAGTCCCTGTCAAGTGCAATGCACACGACTAACTTAACCCGACCAACTAAGTGAGTCAAATGCTTACCCATATTATCTTCCTATTGGTAGTTGGAGCCCAAAGGCTCCAAACATGTTTGGAGCAAAAAATTTTCATATTTTTAATACCTTCTTTAATTTGTTTAAAAATTAAAGTTTGGAATGCTTACACTTCTCCCTTTGATGCTGACACCTTGCCTTACAGGGGACAAAATGCCTGGCCTAACATTTCACTTTTAAGACCTAAGTGGTCCATGACCATTAGTAAACTTTCTTCTCTCTCTAAATCAGTCTTAAATTAGAATAAATATATTACTTTCCTTATTTCTTATAAATAGTCTAATAAGATCAACAAAAGTTCTGGATCCTACCTCGTCAATTTCTTTCGGGGTAATAATAAACGGAGGAGACATCATTATATTGTCTCCTGACACACGTACTAACATTCCATGCTTCTCACACTGCGCTCCAAAATAAGCGCCTATCCCTGAGATATGCAACATCAAAGAGTACTATATTAGGGGGATAAAAGAAATATTAGGCAAAACAAAACAGATGCCCGCTAGTCTATCTCAACCATATATGCAAAACTCCAGTCAGGTCCTGAGGACCATCACACACAAGAAAGATTTCATGTTCAAATCAACTAAATGCTTCTGATCTAGTTGACGATAGGAACAATATAGAATTATGTGGCCAAAGTCTAAACAATTTATCCCCCTAAAAAACCAAATATATCCATACAGTCAACTTTATGAAGCAAAAGGAATATGGAACTTGCCCCACTCAGCAGGGAACGGATCATTAGGTGATTTGTTATCTACAAACTCTGTATTAAGTATTAAGCCAGTTCCCCGTATCTGTGGAATCAAATGAGCTATACAAAGTCAATATCTCATAAATTCTCACATTGACCAAACCATTAAAATACTCAAGATACAACATGTACCTCCCCAATTATGGGACTGTCTGAGAATGGTTTTAATCCATCTTGAAATTTAGGGGAAATGCTCTTTACTTGCTCAACAATATTTCTTTCCCTGCAAAGAAGTTAGATAACTTTCACTCACTACCAAATATAACCCACAATCTGTATGGTTGGGGACATTAATGACCACTATGTGATACAGGACAATCAAGAGGAAAGTTAAAAGAACAGAAAATCAAAAGATAACCCTAAGAATCAGCACCAAGCATAAAAACTTAGGCACCAATACCTAAGGTGTTAGGAATCAACACCCAAAATTTTGGAAAATCTCCAATTTGAAATTTCATTAATTAATTGTCTTTACAAAATGCAACTATCTAGCACCATTTTATAGAGTTTTTAGGAATAAAATATAATTCTATCTAAAACTAGAGCCAATCTAAAACTAATCCTACCTAAAAGATAATCACTATCTGAACTCAAATCTAAAAGTTAAAAAAAATCCAATCTTCCATGAGATGAATACAAAAATCTAAAAAATGAATTCTAAAATATTTTGGCTGTGCTCTCACTTCACTATGGACTGTTGAGCCAGAAATATGTGGATAAATGTTACTAGTCATGACCCACCACTTGGAGGAACGTTAAGGATAATTATATGACCAAGATGGAACTCCATCCAATGTAATTCGGTCCATCTTAGGGGACTTTCCACTGCAGTATCTAATCTGAATTAAGAACTAAACCTTTAAACAGGGTAAATTAGGTGATAAGTAATCAGCTAACACCTTTGTCTTTTGCCTTTAAATATCTTAAAGAATTACTCACATGTTCAGTCATTATACTGAGCATGAAATCAATTTTTCTGAGAAAAAGAAAAAAAAATGATCTTTTATGTTTGAATAATTATAGCCTAGACATGCAATTCTATTCTTAGACTTTCCAGACATAAGAAGAAAGGAACAAACTTGTAGATCTTAAGAGCTTCAATTACAACTGCCTGAGAGAAAGGATAATATTCTGGATACGAAGTGTCCAGAATAAGTAAATCCATGAGAAAAACTACCTGAGAGAAAGGATATCTGATACTTATTTAAAAGTGTTAACCAATTTACCAAGTTTGCTGCTTTGAGAATGTATGACATCTGATACTTTAGGGCTCACAAGTACAGCTCCAATGGGAAAATAAGCAGAAGAAAGGACCTGAAAAGTTCAACGCATACCAAGGGAATGTACTTTGTATCAAGATGTGAAGACGCTTGTAATCAAAAGAGATGAAGCAATCCATGAGTTTAATTATAGTCCAACTCTACCTTTGCAAGAGACACAAGGTCTGGTTTTATGTTGTACTTGTCATACCCGTACATTGTGCCCAGCCTTCCAAACACACAAATTACCTAAGATAAACAAATATGAAGAAAGCAAGCCTTATATATTAGAATACAAACAATGAATACCATGTTTATCACATAAATGGAAATAAGAAAGACAGAAAGTACCTCATCTGCTATAAAAAGAATGTCATATTTCTTCACAAAAGCTTGAATCTGCATCAAATAGGAAAATGTTCTATTATTAAATGTGTCTTTCTTCTTTCCCCACCCCCAAAAGAGTCCACAGTATAAAAACGCATAAAACCAAACATGGGTGGCATGCAGCATCAACATGAAACTGGAATACCAAAATTTAAGTACAGACTATAGTAGCATAAAACATTTTAACTGGCACCAAACAGAAACACTCATGTTTTTAATGGAACTGCATCATACATGAATTCATTCATGTGGCCATATCACTGGTTACTAGTTCAACCAAGAGTAGTTATTTTATCAAGTACATCTAGTAACAGATTAGAATTATTGGACAAGATAAAGTTTCCACAAACAGACCCTTCCTGGCTAGTGGTAAAGAAAGCTAACAGAATGACTTATCAATATTTGAGATTATATGAGTTTCCACCACAAAATGCATACAAAACGACAGAATTGAAGAAAATCAGTGAAATCAATTTGAGTTGATTTCATAAATAATTCAATTGATGGGACTGGACTAGGTCCAATAACCAAACATTGTACAGACCAAGTACATCAGTCAGAAACTCTGTGCTGGTCATTATATGTACTGGTAGAATTCTTTCGCAAATGCATTGATATTATTAGGTGCAAAGGCATTCAGTTTCAAGACTTTATTTCAGATGCTTGGCAAATGCCAGTCTCCAGTTTGATATTTAGAGACTGGTTAGCTGAAAAAAGTTGTGTTTTTTGTTTTCATTTTCAGTTTTCAATGGGATCCACCACAAAATTTGGTTTAGGAACTTGTACTCAATTTTCATTTTCAGTATCCAAAAAGATGGATTTGAATACAAAAAATGAAAACACCTTTTCATAGTTTTCATTTTCATAGAAAATGAATACAGTGGCAAATTTGTAAATATTGTGAAAATACAAAGGACCCCACCTGATTGAAGTGAGTCTGTATAAATGAAAAAAGTAACTTAAAAAAAAAAAAAATAGAAAACAGTGTCAAACCTGTGTATGATGTATTTTATACCCAAATTATGTATTTAAAACAATTTACCAAACACCCTCAAATGTGAAAATGGGTCCTTTTTTCTATATTTAATTTCAGGATTTGAACACAGAAAACAGTGTCAAACCTGTGTATGATGTATTTTATACCCAAATTATGTATTTAAAACAATTTACCAAACACCCTCAAATGTGAAAATGGGTCCTTTTTTCTATATTTAATTTCAGAGTTTGAACACAGAAAAGAGAAATGAAAAGTGAATACACTACTTTTTGGAATCAAACAGGGCTTTGAGACTGACATTTGCCAAGCATTTCATGATACAAACAACTTACCTTGTCAAAATAAGTAGCAGGGGGAGGTATCACACCTCCTGCCCCCATGACAGGCTCAGCAATGAATGCAGCAATCTGAAATGAGCACCTATATAAGGTCAGCAACCCAAAAATAATCCTCTTATGGAAGCAGAATCATTTCCCAAACAAGTTGGATGATGTTAGAATAAATTACCGTCTCTGGTCCTTCTTTGAGGATAAGATTCTCCAAATTAATGGCTAATCTGGTTGAGAACTCTTCCTCCGTTTCACCTGGAATATGAAAGTTTAATAATAACCAAAAAAAGCTAACAAAATATTTTGGGCATCAGACCAGCAAGATGACAACCTGGAAGATGAAAGCGCCAGTAATGAGGGCAGTCAGTATGCAATACAAATGGAGCTGGCAGATCAAATTTTTGATGCAAAGCTGGAAGCCTGCAATAAAACCAGTTAAAGCGCGATAGGATTCACGTCAAAAAAAAAAAGCTTATAGACTAGGCCTACCCAGAAAGACTAGCTGATATCAAAGTTGAACCATGGTACCTGTCAGAAAGAATGAAAGAATAAGCTACTTGAAGCACAATGTCAAGAAATCTAAAGAAAAACATTGAGTGTTGAATATACGATTTTGATCGAGCAATAAATTTCTTTTTAGTTGGTCTTCCAAGAGCGTTATTATAATACCAAACCAGCTTCACCTACAAGAAAAATAATTCAAGAAGTTACAAAGACATTATTCCTTGAATTTTAACACCAAGTGCATGAACTTGATATTGGCATAAGATCCAAAATGAGTACTTATCTCATAAACATTCACCAGAAAGATGTTCTCAATTTACGTAGGATTCTCAGAATTGCTTATATAGAGTCTAGGACACTGAGTGATCTTTCAGGTTTAGGTGTCTATAATTTTATTCTTTTGGTTATTTGTTTAATATCCACTTGTTGACATCTAACTGAGAACTATAATTTCTAAATCAAGTAACCTGTCAGTTCCTAATATAAAATATTTTCTTTCTTTCTTTCCCTTATTGTAACTTGTAATTAATGATTAACTTATTTCTGTAAAGAACTATAGCTCATATGCATCAATGACAAGTCTGAAAACTGTATCTATACGATTAAAGAAGTTATGAGATTGAGTTGGTTGCTTCCCAATTCTATTATGGAATAACATTTTTTTATTGAAAATGAAGGGTGAAAAAATAGACTCAACACGAAATTTTTTGAATTTAAGATGGAGGCCAGTTATCTGATTTCTCTCCCATAACTCCATGTCTCGAGGGCTAGTAAGTTGAAATGGACCATGTAATCATATGAACCTTTAAAAGTTCAAGAATATTGTTAAATCAAAATGCTTCCATAAACAAAGCAAACCTGAGTATCATTGGCTTCTGATCCACTATTTACAAAGAAAGCTTTAGCCATTTTTTTTGCCGTAAAAGTTTCTAGAAGTTCCTTTGCTAGATCCTGTAAAAAAAAATATTTGAATATTTGAATATCAATAAATCCTTTATAAGTCATATAGCAGAAAATGGCTAATTCGTAAGCACAAAGTGAGGCAAGATGTTCTAGATAATTAAATATGATGTTACAGAAATTTAACAACAGCTAGAAATTTAAGAAAATATGCATGTACCAGGGAAGGTTTTGTAGTACGATTCCAAAAGGAGTGGTAAAAGGGCAACTTATTCAACTGTTCAGTTGCTGCAGCAACAAGTCGAGGTTCATTTCCCCCTGCAAAACTTCAATTTTAGATGACTGTAAACAAAAATTTGAATCAAAGTAGTTTCTTATATAAACACTTGGATGGAATTAGGTACGAATGAGGGATGACAGTATGTCTTGATGTAAGAAGCAAAATGGTTATGGGCATGGGATATTTATCACATATATCCAATTGCCAGTGTGAGACCTGGGCTTTTTCATTTTCAAGAGGACGTTGGGGAGGAGCATCATGAAATAGGACCAAAATGAGGAAAAACCCTATTACTATTTTACAAAAAAAATAAAAAAAAGACAATAATATTACACAGCCCTAAACAAATAAAGCAATTTTAGAATTAGTATTTGTTGGATGAACTTTATGTTTACTCAATTCTATACAAAACTAACTGCTTAAAATTTATTCTTAGCAAAAATCTTTTCCTTTCTTTCATTTTCCTTTTTTTTATTCTTAACTTCGTCATGAAATGGAAATATATGAATGAACTGTCAAAGCAGCACTGTTAAACACATTTTTGGTTCTTATTATGACCCATTATCACTTTTTCAATATTAAAATCATTGCAACATCTTAAAAACCATATGAAAATGCCTTCAACACATGCAATTGGGGGAAGAGGGAGAAACTTGACTTGAAACATATTATGTTTACCTAATGCAGTGCACCACAGACCAGCATGAGAATCAAGATATTTTTTCCCATTGATGTCATAAACATAGCAACCCTGAAACCGCCAATCAAGTTGATCATATAGATGAGGAATAACACGTGTGTATATAAATATTTTATGTGCTTGGCTAGAATTAGGTGTCTCAACTCTTTTTACACATCAGACTTTTCTTCATTGTTAAGCAGAAAAAATAATATTAGGAAGTGCCAAAATAGGGGCACAGCCCATGTACACAAGAAGTATACAGAAGGAAACAAACAAAACAAGGAAGAAAAAAAATGAAGAGGAATACAAATCAATTCCTGAAGTTTTAGACATCAAAACAAACTTTTAGAGAAGGATAACAAAAAACCCATTTATACAATTTTTTAACAGATTCAGTTTAACCTTTTGCCAATACACCTCTTTCCCTACTAAAGCCCTAATGATTCTCTCCAACCGAAATCCCCAAGTAATACGAGACAAAGAATGCTCTCCACCCTAACCACCCCCCCCCCCCCCCTCTCTCTTTCTTTCCCAATTTTTGACCCCGAGAAAGTAACAATTAACAACTGAAATGGACATGACCAACTCACTTCAAACAGTGAAAAGACTAACCACCAAAATGCAGGAGCAACAGATTAACTGAGAAGCAAATGTTTCACTGATTACTTGGTCCTTTTTCCTTAATCTTGAAGTGCAAATTACGAACACAGTACTTATTAATAGCTTAGACAAATAGTTGACAATACCTCAGACCTTTCTATAACCAAAGGATGCAAATCAGTAGACTGCCACCCAGCTGTGAAAGGTGCAAGCATATCATGCCCCTTAAACCTGAGATAGTTAAGATATCTTAGTACCTAAATACATTTTATGCATGCACATATAAACAATGACTACTCTGCAAAAACATTGAAGAAATAAATGTAGATGTTCATGTACAAAATGGCACATTGAGAGAGAGAGAGAGAGATTTATAAATACAAGTTATTAACATAGAAACACCATATACCCCTGATTATTTTTCAAATCACTAGTTGAATCTTCCTTTTGCAAAGATGCCCCTGTAGTACTTAATCTGGCCAGTATGGGAACCCGAAGTAGAGGCTCCTGCAAACTTGTTGAAGCAGTGACATGTTTTACATATGAATCAAGCTGTAAATAAAGAAGAAATAAATATCATTAGAGTAGAGAAAGAATGGATGGTGTTAGCAACTAGGCATAAGAACTTCACAAGACATTCAGGTGACATCCCATGGATGAAGCTTTTTTCATTAAGTAGAGAAGGTAGACAACATCACATATAATAATGCAACACAAATCAGAAAAAGAAATGTTCTAGTACTATAACTGGCAATGCACCACAAGTGAGATAATGGCACACAGTATTCTCAATGATCTTTTCAAACGCATAGTATTCAGCTTCAAAATTTATCTAATAACTATTAACTAAAGATGGCAGAAAACATCACATAGGATAATCCAAGAAAACTCAGTTACATATTTCATTGTAGCAAATTGTTACTGCACCTGCACCCAGTGAGATAATGGTGCAAATGATCTTCACCTACTGTGAGCACCGGCGCCCATGTGACGGGTATTGTTTGGTTACATATGTATCCTTATATGAATTTATTTACAAATGTATCCTTAATATTCATGAACATTATTCCAAAAGAGTCGTCTGGCTGGGTATTGTTTGTTTAAAATCAAAATGAATGGATAATTTCATGGTTGTATTTTCTACAACCATAGTTGTTCCTTCGGGTTTCTCCTTGTTTCTCATGCAACCATATATAATTGCTCTTGCTTAGTTACCTCAAATTCTGACAATGAGGAATAAATACTTCAGGGAAACTTTTAGACTCTCTGAAGCGCAAGTGAGATGCAATGCCTCTGCATCTATATTTATATACTATTTCTGAAGATAGAATAAAAGCTAATGCAATAGTATTACCAAACATATACTTAGAATATGTGTTACTATTGAAACTTATACAGTGTTAGCATTCAAGCTTTTTTTTTTTTTTTCAGTAGCTTGTATTGCCATTTGAAGCCTGTTGTTTTGATCTCTGAATATAACTAAAGTCCAACAGGAAGAACAATCCTTCAAATTCTCTACCCACTATTAAGACATAATGTGCAAATCACAACCAAATCATGAAGAGATAACTAGAAAAACATATTCTCAAAATGAACGTCAAGATATAATCCCCTCAAGCCATAAGAAAAGAATGTGATGCATTAATGCTGATCCTAGCCAGTTGATTGATGAAGAATAATAATATAATACCATGGCAAAGCTCAATCAAATTCAAACCTATAGATTTTCATTAAAATTCTTAAGTTAATTTTGCGGCTGTGAATTGAAATCAATTTTAAAAGTTTACTGTTTCGATTTATTTTAATGGATTTATCTGAAAACAACTTAAATATTAGGAAAATTATATAATTTATTCAAGCCTTTTTATACCCGGTTACAATTTTTTTTTTTTTTTTTAAAAGGAATGAAAAGAAAGAAAGAATAATTTTTATTTTATTTTATATTATTATCTAAGGGAGAACTTAATAATTTAGACATAGGGTTAGGAATATATTTACTCCGGATTAGAAACCCTAGTGTAATATCCATTTCACTTATGTATAACTCTTGGATATATAAATATAATGAGTTTAAAATTATATATATGGTCTCTAATCTTTTGTTACTATGTCAAAATGGTCTCTTCCACTAAGTGATAAATAGAAAATACTTATGTGGGTAACGGTTCAAATAAAATATTATTTGTATGCCACATAGACGGACACATATACAACATGTCAGCAATAAATTAAAAAACAAAGAACCTGATAACTCAAAACTCACTCACGTGCAAGCAAGGGAGATTTGGGATCCAAATCCTAATTAGTCAATTCTCATTCATTTAAAGGCACCTCCTCAAATTCCTTCAAAGAGAACGGTGACAGATCAGACTCAAATGAGTGAAGACCGGTGGTGAGGACCACCGGGTGTATGGGAGTTGGTGTAGGGATTAAAAGATTAAGGAGTTGGAGGTGTATTCAAAAGCCTTTGGAGTTGGCGTAGGATCAGATAGCATTGGGGAAGTTGTGTTATGCAGGAGGCTGATGAAGGATAAATTTGGCTTTAATGTACATTGTAGACTTTCTAGGTTTAAAAGTTTTTACTTTTTTATCACAAAATTTTCTTGGTGATTAATCACTGGTTGATAATATAATAAGTAATTGAGTTTTGGGTTTTATATATCCTTAAAATTGAATTTAATAGATTAGTTTTTTAACAATAGTTTCTGAAATATGATAGTTTGTTCGAATTGTTTGGATATAGCTTGCCCAATATATTTTTCATCCCATAGGTTGTCTTTGCTTTCATACATTGGTTAGACTCATTGAATTCTTATGGGGCAAATTACAACTTATTCACTTGTAATTTAGCCGAAATTTAAAATGCTTAACTATGGTTTGAAATTTAACACTTTACCCACTTAAGGTTAGCTCAACTAGAGTTCTATAACTCACTTTGGTTTAAAACATGACTAAATATGTAATTTTACTTAACTTTTATGTCTCTGTCCTCTAAAAACACAAAAAACATAAAAATGCAAGATCAAATTCAATCAAAAATAATTCAATGGTACACTTGCAACGTGAGATTTCAAACCATTAGTAGGCCACTTAAATTTTGGTCAAACCTCAAGTGGGTAGAATGTCAACTTTCAAACCATAGGTAAGCAACTTAAATTTCAACTAAATCATAAGTAGGTAAGTTGTAATTTGTTCATTCATATGTTTGTCTAATGAGTAATGACCACGTCAAGTTCAACGACTCCACCAACGAGAAGGACAATTAGAAGGTGCCTTGACTTCATGGATAGAATCATGAAGGTCATTGCCGGCAAACTTTGGGGCTCACCCTTTCTCTCTCAACTAAAACATGAAGTTGGTTTATGGCCTGTGGGTCCTAAATGGACCGATCGGGATTTTGATGATTTAGGGATTTTGATTTGATCCCAAGAACTTGAGGTCTTGATTTAGTAGATGAGTTCTTTTCCTTTTTCCATTTTGTGTTTTGGTTTTTATTTTTATTTTTTTAATTTATTTTTTAAGTTTAATCCTATTCAGCATTGCACGTGCCATCTATGTTGGCAAAAAAAATTGTTTTTTATTTGGAGCATTAACCACCTGTAAACACCTCATTTTTTCCTCTTACAACTTGAACCCCGTTCCCCAATGACGATATTACTAGAAGGTCCATGACTAGTTTAAGGCCCAATTATAAAAAAATTTTAACGTAGAAATTAAATGTTTTGGTGAAGGGAAAACCTGTAGGAACCTAAGTTTGTGTGTGCATGTTTAAAGCATGCATTCGCATACTTTGATTATGTGCTCACACCTTCAAGTATGCACGTGTGTGTAGGAATACAAATGCCCTATAAGAAAGCTTTTATTATAAAAATCATGCAAAGCTAATCTCACATTGGCTAGGAAGAGCACTGCATCCCTCTTGGATCACTATAAAAAGCTTCAAATGCTCTTTTCCCCAAACACCAAATTCACTATAAAATAGTGAATCAAGTAGAAAGTTTTTAGGACAAAGTTTAACTATGAAATTGGTTACTCAATATCATTAACATTACTACATATTTTGAAAATCTAACTATTGAATTACATGTTCTTTACGCTTTTAATATACTTGTCAAATTTTGTACTAATTGGATATTATTTACTATATGATTTATGAAATTATATTTTATGTATAATTTTAAATTACAAAAACTTACAATTTAAATAATTCATTAATAACGTAGTTATTAATCTTTACTTTTTTAGAAATTTTGCAAGTATGAAGGATATAAGAAAAAAAAATCTAGTTGTCTTTGACCATTAAACATGGTTGACTTTTATCTAACCATACCTATCCTACTCACTTTTTTGCGTTGATTTTAATTTTAAGGTCAATTTTCCCATATAAGTCTCCTAAGTCATTGAAATTGGCTCATTTCTCATTCATTTTAGGTCCAATCTACATAAAATTCGCCAATTCACTCACAAGTACTTCATTATAACGTCGCCTTCATTGATATTCCTCAGGCCATTGGTGTAGCTATTCTTAAGCCATATTAGTTCTCCTTGGTCGCTGATGCATCTATTCTCAGGACCTTGTAGCTAGCCATCTTCCGACATTTATTTGTAATCTTCATCCCAGTTAGCATGGTTATTTCTCCTTTGTATCCAGTCCAATCGTCTAAGGCATCTTTGAATGATCTTCACCGTACCAGCTTATATTCCAAACTTAAGGCATCATTAAACTTCTACACTGATTTTAAGGGGAAGTATTAAAGATATTGTTTGTCATGTGATTACGTATAATGGTTTAAGAGACACAAATATACTGTGAGTCTATATGTAGAGCTAGCCCCTATCTATACTCTTCCTAACTTCTTTTTAATAAACAATGCTTAGAGCAGTGATATAGCTTCTAAGAGCTTTCTCTGTGATCATAGGTTGTAAATTTGAACCATATAACCCTTGTATTCTTATTTTTTATTGCTTCTGCTCATTTTCAATCTCTACAATTGTCTCTTTGTTTTACAAAATTTAACAATATTCACAACGTTATAATTTATAAAATACAATCTCTATTTTTTAATATTCATAGGCGATTTTTTTAATCTTAATTTTGAGGTGTTCAATTATTTTTGTGATAAGTAACATATTGAATTATTAAACTCATTTGATTATTTTTGATGATGTTGGTTCGTTTGCTAAAAATTTATTTTTTCCACAAGTTATCATTCCATGAATATCTAGTTGCTCGTGTTTCATACTTTCATTGCGCGCAAAACAATGACATAAACTATAAAGGCATAACTGGAATATAATTTGAAACTTAGGACAATAATTAAGTGTAATATTTTATATTTAAATATGAATTCAAAAATATTTATTTGATTTTCTAAATTATCATTTTATTTATTTAAGTTTCTTATCTTCTGATTCTTTAGATGGGGAAAAAAAATAATTATCTATGTTGGAACATTTTAATATTAAATCATTAAAATGAGTAAATGTTATAACATAAATGTAAAGATGTAGGAGTGAATATGGAAGATGAAGAGTTGTGAAAATGTTTAATCCCACATTAAAAAGGAGAGAGACTATTTTATTCTTTTTAATTGTGGTGATTAATGGGCTGACATGAATTGTTTCAGATATTGGGCTAGATACGTGCGCAAGGGGGAGGTGAAGAGTGGAGGTATCAAAAATGGAAATGAATAGTCCAAATAGTGTTGTGTATTTCCTTTCTTTACATCAATAATATTCAAAAATATTATTCAGTTTCTCTTTGTGTGTTATTTCCATTATTATTGTGTTTGCACCAACAATTTTAAGGATATTCAAACACATGGAGCCTACACAAGAGAAACCAAATGAGCCTGTTGGAGATCTCAACAAGCCCTTTCGCTTTAAGGGAGCCCATTTCAAGAGGTGGAAAGGAAAGGTCCTCTTCTACTTGAGTTTTCTCAAAGTCTCCTACATCCTCACTGACAAGAATCCGTCAAAAGTTCCTACCGATGAGATGAGTGAGGAAGAATATATTCTCCATCAAGAAAAAA
The DNA here is from genome assembly GCA_028535905.1 of Quercus berberidifolia. NCBI lineage: Eukaryota > Viridiplantae > Streptophyta > Magnoliopsida > Fagales > Fagaceae > Quercus > Quercus berberidifolia. The sequence goes on from JAPQVW010000003.1 coordinate 58,590,322, forward strand.
TAGATAAGTATACAAAAGATGAATATAATTGTCGCTCTTTTCTATTGAATTGTCTTGCCGATCATTTCTATGATTATTATGATACAACTTACAATTCTGCTAAGAAAATTTGGAAAGCTTTACAAAGCAAGTATGATACCGAGGAGGTAGGTGAAAAGAAGTATGCTGCTAGTAGATTTTTCCGTTACCAAATGGTGGATGGAAAATCGGTGGTGGATCAAGCACAAGACTTCCAAATGATTGTGGCAGAATTGAGATCCAAAGGCATAAAGATTGGAGACAATTTGGTGGTAGCTGGCATAATTGATAAACTACCACAATCTTGGAGGGAGTTCCAAAAGACTTTGCGGCACAAACAAAAGGAGACATCCTTGGAGACTTTGATCACACGCATCCGTGTGGAGGAGGAGGCTAGAGGACAAGATGCACTCATGACACAAGAGAGCAATGGTAATTCCACCACAAAGGTAAACCTTATTTCATCCAATAATAATATGCCCAAAAATCATTTTCCTAGAAATGTTCAATTGAAGCCTAAAAAAAGAGCCTTTAAAAATAATAATAAACCTCAAGGAAGGGGAAACCCAAATAAAAATTACAATAAGAACCAAGGACCCCCTTCACAAGATCAATTTAATAGATCCTGTTTTGTCTGTGGCAAGAGTGGGCATATTGCTCGATTTTGCAAATTTCGGAAACGTGAATCTGTCCCGCAGGCTAACTTAACTGAAGAGCCTTTAGTGACTATGATTACAGACATCAATATGGTGCAATGTGTTGAAGGGTGGTGGGCAGATTCCGGTGCTAATTGGCACGTCTGCTATGACAAGAATTGGTTCAAATTGTACACTCCTTTTGAAGAAGAAAAAACTGTTATACTTGGTGACTCTAGTAAAACCAAGGTTCTTGGGAGTGGTGAGGTTGAATTGAAATTCACTTCTGGCTGTGTGCTAACATTGAAAGATGTACTTTACACTCCGTCCATGAGGAAGAATTTGATGTCAAGTTTTTTGCTTAACAAGGCTGGCTTCAAGCAAACTATGGAATCTGATAATTATGTAATCACAAAAAAGGGATTATTTATGGTTAAGGGTTATGCTTGTGATGGAATGTTTAAATTGAATATTGAGAATAATAAAGCATCTACTAGTTCAGTTTATATGCTTTCTTTTATTAATTTTTGGCATGCTCGTTTATGTTATATAAATAGTAGATATGTGAGAATCATGAGTAGTTTAGGATTAATTCCAAGACTGTCAAAAGATTTTGAAAAATGTGAAACTTGTAGTCAAGCTAAGATTACAAAAAGGCCTCATAAAAATGTTGTAAGAAATACCGAATTGCTTGAGTTAATTCATTCCGATTTATGTGAATTTGAGGGAATTTTAACTCGTGGAGGAAATAGATATATTATCACTTTTATTGATGATTTCTCAAAATATACAACTATTTATTTGTTGAAAAATAAAAGTGATGCTTTTGAAAAATTTCAAGATTTTTTAAAAGAAGTTGAAAATCAATTCGGTAGAAAAATAAAAAGAATAAGAAGTGATAGAGGCCGTGAGTATGAATCAAGTGCATTCAACTCATTTGCTCAGTCTTTGGGAATTATCCATGAAACTACTGCACCATATTCACCTGCTTCTAATGGTGTGGCTGAAAGAAAAAATAGAACTTTAATTGAGTTAACAAATACCATGTTAATTGAATCTGGTGCACCTTTACATTTTTTGGGTGAAGCTATTTTAACTGCATGTCATGTTTTGAATAGGGTGCCACATAAAAAGTCACACACCACACCTTTTGAGATGTGGAAAGGACATAAGCCAAATTTGGGATATTTGAGAGTATGAGGTTGTCTTGCTTATGTAAGGCTTACTGACCCTAAAATGCCTAAATTAGGTATAAGAGCTACTACCTATGCTTTTCTTGGTTATGCGATTAATAGTGCAGCCTATAGATTTTTTGATCTTGAAAACAAAATAATTTTTGAATCTGGTGATGCAATTTTTCATGAAGAAAATTTTCCTTTTAAATTGAAAAATAGTTGGGGTGAAGAAAATATTTTGTCACAACCTAGTTCTTCTACTTCACATTTACAAAATCAAGAAAATTTTGAAATGGAACCTAGAAGGAGTAAAAGAGCTAGAGTTGAAAAGGATTTTGGTCCTAATTATTATGTTTTTAACATTGAGGAAAATCCCCAAAATTTAAAAGAGGCTTTAACATCACTTGATGCTATATTTTGAAAAGAGGCTGAAAATGATGAGATGGAATCTCTAATTTCTAATAGAACTTGGAAATTAGTAGATCTTCCACCGGGTTGTAAGACCATAGGTTGTAAATGGGTCCTTAGAAAAAAGTTGAAATCGGATGGGTCAATAGATAAGTTTAAAGCAGACTTGTTGCAAAAGGTTTTAAACAAAAAGCTGATCTTGATTTCTTTGATACATTTTCTCCGGTAACAAGAATTACATCTATCAGATTGTTAATTGTCATTGCTGCAATTTTTGATTTGAAAATTCATCAAATGGATGTAAAAACTGCTTTTCTAAATGGGGACCTAGAGGAAGAGATTTTTATGGACCAACCCGAAGGCTTTGTAGAGCCTGGACAAGAAAGCAAGGTATGTAAGCTAACTAAATTCCTATATGGCTTAAAACAAGCACCTAAGCAGTGGCATGAAAAGTTTGATTCCTGCATGATTGAGAATGGTTATAAATCAAATGAATGTGATAAATGTATTTATTCTAAATCATGGAATAATTTACATGTTATTATTAGCCTCTATGTGGATGATATGTTGATTTTTGGCTCAAATATGCATGTTATAAATGAAACAAAAAATATGCTTAAAAGCCATTTTGATATGAAAGTTCTTGGTGAGGCTAATTTTATTTTGGGCATGAAAATTACAAAAACATGTGATGGAATATATCTTGATCAATCACATTACGTTGAGAAAATATAATTTTCATGATCACAAAAGTGTAGCTACTCCTTTTGATTCTAGTGTTCATTTATTTCCTGTGAATAATGATGATGAGATTTTTAATCAAAAGGATTATGCTAGTATCATTGGTAGTTTGCGTTATGCTACTGATTGTACTAGACCTGACATTGCATATGCAGTAGGAGTGCTTAGCAGATTTACTAGCAAGCCTAGTAAAGATCATTGGCTAGCTATTGAGCGAGTTATGAGATATTTAATTGGTACCAAAAACTATGGCTTATTTTATAAAAAGTACCCTGCTGTGATTGAAGCTTTTAGTGATGCCGATTGGAATACTTTGTCAGGTGATTCTCTCTCTACCACTGGTTATATTTTTACTTTAGGTAGTGGTGCTATTTGTTGGAAATCTAAAAGCAAACGATAATTGCTAATTCAACAATGGAAGCTGAATTAATAGCATTAGCTTCAGCTAGTGAAGAGGCAAATTGGCTTAGAGATTTGTTATATGAAATTCCACTTTGGGAAAAGCCAATTCCACCTATATTAATTCATTGTGATAGCATGCCACAATTGGTAGAGTTAAAAACCGTTACTACAACGGTAAATCCAGACCTATAAGAAGAAAGCACAGTACCGTGCGATCTTATTTGAGTAGTGGCATCATAACTGTGGATTATATTAAATCTAATGATAATCTTGCAGATCCATTTACCAAGGCCTTGGCAAAAGATAGAGTTTGGAATACATCGAAGGGGATGAGACTAAAGTCCATAGAATCATGAGCCATGTATGAGGATACCCAAACCAAGGACCAGAGATCCTGAGAATTGGGTTCAATGGGAAAAACGAATTATATGATGCTCGTAAGAAACGCACTATTTATTTTTTAAAAAATTATTTATTCTGTAAATAATTTTTTAATTGTTCATCCCTATGATGTAAGTGCATTTATCCTGTAATGTGGAGAGATTGAGTAAAAAACTCTTAATGAAATTTGTAGCTCGTATAAGTGGGGTGTCAGAATTACAGGAGCACCCTTGACAAATTTCACCTATGTGAGTGTGGGGGTGGGGCCACTCCCTATGAGATTTGGACTTAATCTCAAATACGCTCATGAAACTGGGATCAGCACATGGCCGTAAAGTGCTAGCTATAAAAGCTCATGTCAACATTTGGGTTGTTATGTGTAAGCAGTGATGCTAAATTTCCCTAAAGCAGTCCTAGTTCAAGTCGAAGACCACTACGACTCTGGAGTTGAGATCGTTGTTTTACTAAGTGAAGGTTCAATGCAGAGCACACCTTCATGATGTATAGTGACCCATCTTCGCCTGGTAATCTCTCTTTAACTAAAATTTAATATTAAAATGAGTGGGGGATTGTTGGAACATTTTAATATTAAATCATTAAAATAAGTAAATGTTATAACATAAATGTAAAGATGTAGGAGTGAATATGGAAGATGAAGAGTTGTGAAAATGTTTAATCTCACATTGAAAAGGAGAGAAACTATTTTATTCTTTTTAATTGTGGTGATTAATGGGCTAACATGAATTGTCTCAGATATTGGGCTAAATACGTGCGCAAGGGGGAGGTGAAGAGTGGAGGTATCAAAAATGGAAATGAATCAACCCCTTGGATCCTCCTACTTGATAGCCCATTCAGAATAATTACCATATCCGTTGGTGAGTAAATAGCCCGAATTAATACTCCATTTTTATTATGGACAATGAAGAACCATTAACCCACTTAATGGACTATCCGTTTGGGCTTATTCATTATTTAGAAACTCCTTATCTCACCATTAATTGTGTAACTCCAGCCCATCAGATTAATATCCAACAATTAATCTTGTAACACCCACTACATCAAAATAATTGGACCTAATTAATCAAAATAAATTGGGTAGTAATTTCGTAAGGCCCATTGAGCCTATAAATAGACTCATTCAGACCCAATCCATGTTACTGCAATTTACAATACACACTAAAAAAAAAATAGAGAGATTATTGGCAAGGAAGGGTGTTCTTTCTGGTAGAGCTTTGGGTTTGAACACTTTGTGCAGAGGTTGTTCTAGCCATACGACACTTGTTGGGCTGTTGTATCCTGGGGGAGACAAGTTAGAGAAAGTATGCACCGGTTACAAGAATTAGCCAACCAAGGGCTTGAATCTCCTTAAAGAGAGCGAGTGTCGCGCCTCAGTCCAAATAGTGTTGTGTATTTCCTTTCTTTACATCAATAATATTCAAAAGTATTATTCAGTTTCTCTTTGTGTGTTATTTCCATTATTATTGTGTTTGCACCAACAATCTATAACAAGGTTTCTCTCTAAACTAGTTTCGAAAGAAACTCTTCAAACTCATTCTATATCTATTTATTGAGTGTGAATTTTGAAAATCTAACCATTAGATTACTTGTTTTTTATGTTCTTAACACATATGTCAAATTTTGTTCAAATCATATATTATTTACTATATGACCAATAAACTTATTTTTTATATATAATTTTAAATCACAAAAACATGAAAATTAAACATTTGATTGGTGACATAACTACTAATCTTTGATTTCTAAAGTTTTACAAGCATGACAGAAGTAATAAAAACATACAATTCAACGGTTAGTGTAGGTGCTCAAAAAATAAAAGTTCAAGCCCATTAAGAACAGTGGTACCTTATCCTTCAAACCAAGTCCAAACAATAGAATTTCTTTAGAGAGTGAGAAAACACTTCAAGTTCAATTCTAAACTAAGTCCTGGAGTATGGCCGAAGAGATTAGAGTGATAGAAAAGAGAGATTCAAGTGGTGATTAAGAATAATGCTCTCCTCGGGTAGGTCTAAGGATTAGTTTCTTATATATGAATGTTACAAGTTCTAAATCAAGTAATACATTGTTCACTTCTTTGTTTTTCTATTTGTTAGAGAAAAAAATGCCCCTCTCTATTTCTAGAAGGTTCCCTTCCTTTTATATCCTCATTCCTTGCATCATATCCCTCCATTTGTATGTCTCAAGGCATTCGTCAGGATATTTGTCCCATCAAAACTTTGCTAAAAGTGGTAGAAGGTGCTGCTAGCTATGAAATTATTGTTTAGATGTCATTTCCACATTAATGCAGCTGATATAGTTGGTGTAGGACATTCAATGAGGAGGTGAAAAGTATATCTTTCAAGAAACTAGCAATTTATTAATCTCCCTTCCAATCAGGACAAAATTGGCTTCTGCCCTTTTCGGGCAAAATAAATAGTATTTTACTCCCTTTCCCAAACTAATTAGGGATATATCCCTCTTTTGAAACTCGACTTTCTCAAAATTGAATTAAGTCCTATAGTGACGTTTTTAAGAACCTATAGTGACATTTTTAACGACCTAAAGTGGCATTTTTTAACTCAAGCTCCATGAAATCGAGTTATAAGTAAAAAACTTGCATAGAACTCAAGTTGATGGAGCTCGAGTTACAAAATGTCACTATAGGCTCCTTAAAACGCCACTATAGGGCTCCAAATTTTTTTTTTTTTTAACTCGATTTTGAGAAAGTCGAGTTTTAAGAGAGTGGCATTTCCCTAATTAGTTTGGGAAAGAGGGTAGAATGCTATTTATTTTGCCCAAAAAGGGCAGAGGCCGATTTTATCCCTTCCAATCAAATTATAACACGCTACTAAAGATAGAGAAAAAAAAAAAACCTTTGAACCTGCGCCTCTTCCCTTCCTAAGACATAGATCTCTCTTTCCATTTCTATGTTTATAGTTTGTTGTTTCGACTACTGCCAACCCTCAACTCTCGCCTCAAAATCCTGGTACGTATTTTTTTTTTTTTTCTTCATCTAGGTTTTTAGTTTGTAGAGAGCTATGTTCTATACCTATAACTTTTGCATGTCTTTTTAATTAGTTATTACATGCCCTTTTATTTATTCGTTGAGCATTTCTAAATTTGCACCTTTGCTTGATACAACTATGAGGACATAAATGGCTACAAAGTGAAAGTTCTAGCGTTTACTAAATTATTTACAACCACATTGTTTTTATTATTATTATTATTTATTTCTTTATTTCTTTATTATCTTTCACCTCTTGCCCAGGCCTTTTGGAGACTTAATATGTGAAGATCAAGCAACTTACCAAAAATTTATTTTGGGTAGTATGGTTCTCTGCTTTTCTTTAGGAACTCTTTAAATCTTGAAACTATACAATTATATGTATCTCACCTACATTATTATATCGATTTCTCTCTTAATTTTTATGAATAAAATAATAGAATTCTCTCTTAATCTTACTAAGAAAAATTACGAAGCATAATTATAGAAAAATTGAAATGGTGATCGAGGGGGTTGTGGGTTTGGGTTGACAAAAGCTATGAAAGTTCGGGCATGTCCAAATTTGTCATAGCTAAATGGTTTTTTTTTTTTTTTTTTTTTTTTTTTTTTTTTTTTTTTTTTTTTTTTTTTTTTAAGGTCGGTTCTTTATTAATTTCAAAGCACATGCATGCAATTTGTTGTCTGGTGATGTTACCTGACTTTGTTGAGATGATGATGATCTTCAAGCTTTTTTTGCATTCATGAACCTTCTAGATGATACAATTATATCATTTATGACTTGGGAATTTTTAATGTTTTGACTGAGATAGTGAGATCTTTATTTGGTGTTTGCATTCAAAAGAATCTAGTTTTAGCTGTGTGCACGTGTGTGCTTTTTTTTTTTCCTTTTTGTTTTATGGTAGATAACAAATTGGAATACACAAAGTAGATGTGAACGATGCCTAGGTGTGGTTGTCATGCACCTTCAACATTAACTATTGGATCATCGGATTTTGATAGCTAGTTAACTAGTAAGACGCATGGACTAGGCAGTAGGAACCAAAAAGAAGACCGCGATATATGGGGAAAATAGGTATTTGCCTCTAATTTATAAATTATGCAGTAAAATGTCCATGTTTTTTAAATTCAATTTTAATAAAATCGAGTTATAGGTAGAAGTCGATATTAGCAATGTCAAGTTCTACGTATAATTTGCCACTTAAATTTTCAAAAAAAAATTTAAGTGGAACTCGACATTACAAATGTCGAATTGCACTTAAAAATATATATAGAACACGATTTTAAAGATATCAAGTTTTATACAGAACTTGATTTTGTTAAAATGGAATTTCAAAAACAATGACATTTTGCTAAATAGTTTCAAAACATAGACATTTTGCTACATAATTTGTTGGGGGAAAATGGGCAAATGCCCTTTTTGGGCAAAATAAGTAGAGTTGTGCCCTCTTTGTCAAACTAATCAGGGAAATGCCTCTGTTTTGTAACTCGATAAATGTAAAATCGAGTTATGTGAATAACTCGATCACACTATAATCGAGTTATGTTTAGCTTTTCGCCACGTTGGTTGTCCAGCGTGGCATTTGGTCTGTTTAAACCCTACATAGCTCGATTATAAGGAAAACGAGTTATATAACCGACTATGTAGATCTCGAGTTATGCTCTTGTTAAAGCTTTGCGCATTGTCTTGGTGTCAGGCGTACAGGTTCAAGTCGGTTAATATAACTCGATTAACTGAATGTCGAGTTATAAAGGATACTCAATCTCCCTAAAATCGAGGTATTCTCTTATATTTCTTCTCCTCCCATTTACAGTGCCTTGCTTTCTGTCTAAACTGAGTTCCACTCTGCTCTGCACAGCTGCTTCCAGACTGAACTAAAATTTGTATCACCTCAGGTAAAAAACTCTCACCAAAATTTTATGGCAATGGTATTTTCATTTGATATTGTACCGAATTTTAAATTTTTTGGTTGAATGAGTGTGAAGTAAGTACATTGGTGTGATTTTGGTTGTTTGTTGTAGTTACTGAATTTTTATTTTTTTGGTTGAATGAGTGTGAAGTAAGTACAATGGTGCTTGCTGATCCCATTTATCAGTCAGACGTGGAGATGTTAGATGAAGAGTAATTGTGTCGTGTTGTAATTAGACTTTGTTGTTGAACTATTTAGTTTAACTATGTTTTAAATGTATGTGTGTCACTGTTGTTGCATTTGTACTATGTAAACCTTATGAGCATGCACGTTATTCGTAAACTAGCTTATTCCCACATAACGCATAAAAGTTAAATATCCACACATAATGTTTTTCAATAAGCACCTATAACAAAACACAGAAAACTTAAAATAACTTACACGATGTCACCAATATGCATGCATTGCATATTGAACAATAACGCTACTAACATTATTAACTTAACCGTAGACATAACACACATACCACATAGGCATTCACTCTGACAGGTAGTCCTCGTAGTTGAGGTCATTGTTACGTTCCGCCGTAGCGAGTTGCCTATTCGTTATGGCGACTAGCTCTTCCGCCAGTTGTAGCATGTGATACCTAGACCTACAGAGTATCATGAGATTGTTCTCTTTTTTTATTGTTGTCACTGCATGCTCATATTGGTGCATGTTTCGCCATGATAGTGTAAGCGAGGCACGATCAACAAGAGGCGCTTCGAGTCACATGAGATCATCGTGCAAAGCGATGGACTCATTCACACGAAAGTCCCACTCTCGTCGCAGTCCGGCATAGTATTCCCTCTCGTCGGAATCTCTCTCCCTTCTATAATTATCTGGAAAATGAGGTAGCATCCAATTGTGCATTGACATTGGAAAATGTGACTTCTGATCGGTATGTGTAGATGTGTTGCAAGGGTAGATGTGTAGATGTTTTGCAAGGGTAGATGTGTAGATGTGTTGCAAGGGTAGATGTGTAGATGTTTTGCAAGGGTAGATGTGTTGCAAGGGTAGATGTGTAGATGTTTTTGCAAAGGTAGATGTAAATGGGACTTTATATGGGCAAATATTCACGTGGATGTGACTATATGTAAGGATAAATATTGACGTGAATAAAGATGATATGACTCAATAGTGTACTGTTCAATGAGGTGTTGAGGAGCACATGCAAAACCGCAAACATGACTTAGGTATACAATGGCACCTATTGGTGCATGTGGTTCGCTGAGGCAGCTATTTGATATGACTATAGCCTCTGCTACAGCAGCGGATTGGTGATGTGTACAGCAAAGAAGGTTGTGTATTTATTCACGTGAAGACTATTGAGCATTCTTATCTTCATCTAACATGACTTGACGAGACAGTGCCGAGCTTCGTTAAATGTATCATAAACTTTTTAGGGATTCTCTACATCCTTAAAAGCGGTGCATTGCAAAATGATGCATACTGTGTATTGACGTGCATGTAGGTGATATGACTGGACAGGGTTCAACAATGCGAAGCTGTTGAGTAGCACATGCAGCACTGCGAACATCAATGTAGCAATGGTGGACAGCTCACTCCCAAAATTGATGCATAAACTTCCCAGGGATGCTCTGTGTACTCATGTGAGTGTGGATGGGTACTTGTGGTCAAGGTTCAACAGTGCTGAGCTATCCACTGTAGCTACAGTCATTGCTTCCTATGGTGGTCTTTGGCAAGTGGGATTGAAGAAAGCTGATAAGAACATTGTAAACTAGAAACTTGGTTGGGAGGATTTCGTTGAATACCATTTTATCTATTATGGTTAATTTTTAGTCTTCAAATATGAAGGAAATTCAAGCTTCGATGTTCTTATATTTGATAAGACTGCCACTGGGATTCAATATCCACCCAGCAAGAACTGTAAATTGAAAGATCATCAAGTAGAAATAATAAATTAAGATGATACAAACATATCTCCCTCAGATGATTTGCCCACAAAACATGAAGTCAGAGAAAAGTTTGTTACGGAAATATTTTCTAGCATGTCCAGAGGAAGAGAGAGAGCAATCCCCACAGCTGAAAAGTTCAAGCCTAAAAATCCTTCTTTCATGGATATCTCGCAGCCGCATAATATGGTGAGCCTTTATATATAATGTGATTATGATGTTGTCTTAAATATGGCCTTGAAACATATATGCTTTAATGCTTAGTTGTTTCTCCTTCTTGTGCAGTATGTACTTGCTGAATTTTCTACCAAGTATATTATTCAGAAGCAATTTGTCACACTTCAATGTCTTGTGCTATTACCCCTATCAAAACTTAATCAGCAATGAGTTTCGAGAAGGGATGGGTTGCATTTTCGAAAGACAATCATTTAGAAGAAGGAGATGTCGGTGTCTTCGAGGTGAACGAGAGGAAGCCTGTTGTGATGCTTAGTGTCTCAATATTTCACGTGGTCGACCATCAGAGTTCGTACTAGGATAACCTGTTTAAATTTTAAACTAGTGATGTTTATGCTTATATTTGATGAATGTGGTTTTAAGACTTTTCTCTTATGAGTTTGGTATGTCTTGTTGAAGACTATTCAGCATTCTTGTGCTTCATCTGACATGACTTAACGAGATAGTGCTGAGCTGTGTTAAATGTATCATAAACTTTTCAGGGATGCTCTACATCCTTGAAAACTGTGCATTGTAAAAGGATGCATATCTGTGTATTGACGTGCGTGTAGGTGATAAGACTGGACAGGGTTCAACAGTGCAAAGCTGTTGAGCAGCACATGCAGCATTGCGAACATCATTGTAGCAACGGTGGACAGCTCACCCCCAAAATTATAATGAATCAATTCAGGGATGCTCTGCCTCCTTGAAAACAGTGCATTGCAAAGGGTTGCACATCTATGTATTCACGTGAGTAGAGATGGGTACTTATGGTCAGAGTTCAACAGTGCCAAGCTGTTGAGCATCACATGTAGAACTACGAACATTAGTGTAGTAATGGTGGACAGCTCACCCCCAAAATTTTGCTTACAGTTATGAAAATAGTGCATTGCAAAAGGTTGCATATCAGTGTATTCACATGAGCATGGATGATATGACTAAACAGGGTTCAACAGTGCTGAGCTGTTGAGTAGCACATGCAGAACCGTGAACATAACTTGGCTTAACAGTGCCGAGCTGTGTCAGCCTTCTCCAACCTCACTTGACCATTGTATTGTATTACGATCAGCGAGTGTAACAACACTGGAGAGTTTTATCCCCATATTCCCTTACAAACTTTTCAGCAAGTCTTTGCGGGTATAAGATGTAGTTACATTTTCTCAACATCAACGTAAAATTACACGAGTGCAACTATGCTTCCAAGGTTTACATCAATGGATTCCAATCATCACAATTGCAACATTAAAGAGCTGTGGAGCAATGCTACAACAAACCAATAAGTTGAATGAAACATTTTAGAGGCTGATTAGGCTTTTAGGCATTTTCCCTATTTTTAGTAAGCCAAATATCGTCATAATGACGACCTTGTGTGGGCTTATGGATTTTCAGTGAGTGAGTGGTTAGCCTAGTTTGGATGAGTCTGTATGTAATGTATCTATATAAAGTAGTACACTAGCAGAAGTAAGATACACGGATATGTTTATATGATACAGCGACTGAAACAACTCATATAAATGAATTATTCGTATTATTGAATCATGTGTGGTTGGTCTGTGTGGTTTGAATGAGTCTATATGTATTGAATCTATTAAATTTTTCTACAAGTAATGTGCAATAAATCTAATTTGGGTGAAAGGAATTTATGTGTGTAACATTTCAAGTTACACCATAGAATATTGGAAACATCAACATATCTAACTAGAGGCATTTCACTTCCTAAGGTTTTTTCTACATTACAAAGCGGAGGACATTGTCCAACCAAAGCAAAAGAATCATATGTAGCAACAAAGAACAGCATGGAAAACAAGAGAAACTGATGTCATATAAACTTAGCCAAAACTAATGAACAGTTAATCTGTAGAGTTGCAAAAGTTGAATGTACATAATCATCATTTATCAAACATTAACAACAACATTCTATATTGCACAGAATGTGTAGACATTAACAACAACGTCTAATGTTCGTAGGTAGAAATTTTTGGAAATCATCATTGCTTGAATCTGAGAAGTCTGAAATATCTCTTTCATCATCTAACACAATAATTTCACTAATAGACTTGATGGCTCGCTCTTGTGCCTTCCCATTTAGATGCTTCCTAGCTTTTTGGATTGTGTGAAAATGGTCTAATCGCCTTTGCATTTGATTGTTCTCTTGTTTAAGACGAGCAAGTATGTTGGCAGGTTCATCTCTAGGTAACTCAGCTGAGCGTGCCTTAGGAACTTGTAACCTGTGCCATCGACAATACACCTCTAACTCACACCTCTTCTTGTATAGGGTTGACCATGGTGGTTCTGCTACGGTGAACTCTATTGCGGTGGTATCTGTACTCAGTTTTGTAGGTTTGCCGACCATGATGTGCCCGACGCTTCCAAGACTCTCGTACGTGTATATTGGCATATTAACGAAATCTCTCTTCTTTCCAACCCATTTCCCTCCATAGTGATCTATGTATGTCTGTAGTTGTTGATCTATTGGAACTTGTGATGATTCATTTATTGAAGTAGATCCAAACTTGTTTCACATTGTACGATTTGATGTTGAGGCGTTGCGACTCATAGCTGAATCAATCTACGAAGTTAGCAGGGTAGACAGAAGATCATTATTGTGGTGCATTTATAACCTATTTTTATGGTCTTGCATTACAATTTCAGTTATTAAGGCTTGTCAATGAACGATCAGGCTAGAAAAACACTATATCAACAGGATTTTAAATGTTTCCAATGTCACATCAAAGGTGGGCAGTAGTTGCAACATTAAATGTAAATGGGACATCTGTGCATCAAATTTGACAATTCTATATTCACGTGAGTGTCGGTGTGAAATAGTGCTGAGCCGTTGAGCAGCACATGTAGAATTGCGAACATGACTTCGCTAAACAACCGCGTCATTTGGGTCATGTGCTGCGATTGAAGGAATTTGAGTTGACAACAGTTGGTGCTACAGCCTGGTGACTTGCCCTCAAAGTTCGAACTTGGTCATCTTGAAACTTCGCTATATTAATTGTGTTTCATCTGTCACGCTGAAATTACACTATATTAATTTATTAATTGTGTTTGGTATTTCAGAAAACAGATCCTGAAGATCACAGTGTTTATTATTTTTGGTCATTTTCAAGGTGTTTAAACATCACGGTGTGTAAACATCACGGTGTTTGTTATCTTTGGTCATTAAGCATTTAGAGGTTAAAAGCATCACTTTGCTCTTAGAACCATCACTCTTACAAATTACGCAATCCTATAGCTTGAAACACTAAAATATCTCTTGTAATTGTAGCTAATTAATGTGACACTGCAGATTTGGAATACACATTTACTCAACTGTTCGATCAAAGATCGTGGTCATATACGTTCAATTACGGCAACTAAATCAAAGACTCGCCAGTTTCATGTGCAACCCAACTGGAACTGACTTTGAAAAGTGTTTTACCTTTGATGTTGGTGGCTTGAGGTCTTTGTTATATCTGTTTAATTGTGCTTCGTCCTTCACAAAACATTAAACTTCACGGTATTTATTATCACAATTTTTATTATCTTCAGCTCACTGTTATCTATACTATTATGTATACAACCTCCCCCTGTTTGGATTCCTCATATTTTAGTTCAAAAATGCCCTCACACTCTTATGTTTAAGTAGAGACAAAACTAAGAGACAATCTGGTAACAATGCAACTGTAACTCTCACTAATACATTGCCTAAAATACCCTCATCATACTCACCGACAAGTTTTCAAGTAATGTGGATAAATATGTAAATTAAAATTCCTACACTTTAAGACCTACAAACTCACGTACACTACTAGTTTCTATCTCACTTTCTATCTCTCACTCTTCTCCAGATTGAAGGCAGTTAATTTAGCTCTACATCCTCCTTTATTTTTGTTTAGATTGAAGACATTTACTGTCAAAGGCTTCAACAAGTTTTTAGGTTCTATATTTTTATGGTGGGTTATTATCATGGTTGACTTCAAGATTTTAAATAGGAGGGTTTGTGCCTGAAATGGCTTCTTGAAAAATAATACTAGTAAAGTAATTTTTGTAGTGTTTTTTAATTTTTTTTTTTTTTTTTGGAATTTACGGTATTTTATTAAGGGAATTAAGCTACTTGGGTGAGAATTAAGATTGCTTGGTTTTGCATTTACGTGTGTAGCCCATTGTGCATGATTTGATTCAACAAGGCTCTCTCTACTTATGCGTGTAGGTACTTATATATTATTTTTTTCTATTTTGGTCCAATAACGTAATATTTAATGTAATTTTAGATTGCTAACACTTTTTCTGGTTTTTGGGTTCTAGATTTGGTGAACAATTTGGGTGCAATTGTGAGGTTTGGGACCAGGGAATTTATCCAGGCATTGCAAGCCGGAACGAGGAATGTGTGCATGATTGGTCAATTTGGGGTTGGGTTTTAAGGGAATTAAGCTGCTTGAAGTGGTAATTTATGCGACTTTCTTTGTACTGTAATTTACGCTAATTCTTGTTCGAGGGTATTATGTAAACAAGTTTTTCCATGTTATTTATGCTATTTTTGTAAATGTAATTTATGCCACTTTTTTTTACAGGGTACTATTATATATTTGATGTATTGTGTTAATAGTTACCCAATTGAAACGTCACATGAAGTGGTTGTTATCCATCATCCTTGTAAACAAATTTCTATTGTATCATAAATTATAGGGTTTTCTTTTTTATAATTATTGATCTACATCTCTATAAACGTGGGATAGTTTTTGAAACAGTACATGTAGTTTTCACGTGATTCCATTATCTAATATGACACGAATTGGGGCAATAGTAATGGACTGATGAAGGTAGTGTGAGAAAGTTTGCGTACATATTCACTTGAAGCAGTTTGATAGGACTAGACTTGGCGCAATAGAGTAGCTGGCATATCCAGTTACTCTATTTTATTTATTTTCTTTTTATTTATTTTTTTTCTGGGAATGACTTGTCACCCATTGTAGTTATTATTGCTATTGTAGTTATTATGACTATTACTAGTCGCTAACACGATGAAGATTAACATTCTATAAGATTAACATTCGTATACTCCATTGCAGTAGCGCGAAATCAATACACTCAATATTTGATTAAAAAAAAAACCATTAGACCTAATGCGGGAGTGCATGACGTTGTGCCAAGTGTTGCTTTTTTCCTTTCTGGATGAGTCTGCATTGCAAGGTTTCATCAATAAATTTTGTAATGAAAATATGATGCATGACATATAGTCCAAACGGGGACCAAATTCATAATAATATAACTGCTGATTTAAGAGCGACAACAATATCCAATCAGTGGAAAATACATGATACCATGTTCTTCAAACTGCCACTAAAATAACAAAATATACAACTGGCTAAAAGCCATTTAATAGAACTGTCATACAGTTCTCCAAATACGCTACAGCAACTAATACAAATTCGTCCCCCCTTAGGTACAATGGCCAATGGCAATCATCAAGAGTCAAATGGTGGAGAAGGTGTAACAGCACATCTATAGTCAACTAAGTCCGCTCGCAAAGTTGCAACCTCGACAAAAAGACCATATAGAAGCTGCCCATGGGCTGCTTGAGTCGTCATAATGGTCTCCATCATACCACGAAGAGAGGGAGGAGGAGGGCCTATATGCTCTGCAGCAACAGTGTCAACATCTACCTCATCAGCTGTGGGATCCCCATGCATGTCCTCAAGTGGAACATCTCTAGTAGTAGACCGTACTCGTGTTCTCGATGACCCAACACTGGGGTCGACAAACTTCTTTTGGGCACTTCGTTTTTTCAGAAATTTGGCTCCTATGGGGGCTTCAATGTGAACCAATTCTTGGGAAGGAAAGTTTTTTAATCCTAAATATTTGAGGACCCTATGGATGAGAATTGGAAAAAACAAAGAATGCCCCTTATAGTTGCTCCTATGCACCTCCACAACAGTTTCAACGAAAAGGGAAGGGAAACAAATGGAACTATTGGTGACAAGGGCGTAAAGAAAGAAACACCTGTCTACAGGGATTGTATGGATATGAGAGATAGGGTAAATGTTGTGACAAACTATCCTAAAGAAGATATAATTAAGCTCAGTCAACTCATCGATCCTAATACTTCGGTCAGAACCCCGAGTGACAGATCGTCCACAAAGGACATCCATAACATCATCAATACGAGGAGACCTAGAGTATGGATAAGTAGGTGTACGAATTATAGGTACATCAAGAGCTTTAGAGACGCACTCCCTAGTTATTGTAAACAGTACACCATGTATGCACGATGCCACTTTGTGACCACCGAGCTCCTCATGCACCGAGAGATTTAAATAGAATTCTCTAATTAAGTCAGTTGGAGGGAGATGTATGTTTGTACACAGGGACAGCCAATGCCTAGACTGTAGATTCTCACGAACAGAAGGATGCAGTTCATGTAGATTGATTTTCCTTTCTCCCCAAATACGACTACGCTTAATCAAGGTTTCAAAGGTTTGCTCATTTTCAGGCGTGAGGAACCTTAATTGATCAAACACCACTTCAGGTTCGGAGCCATAACTAATTGATGGTCAGCAGTAGAAACACGATCAGGGACAGAACCAAAAACTGCATTACGAAGAGATAAACACAACATTCATATTACCTAACCCTTTCATATTTTCATAGCCAAATAGATCATTTCATCACAATCTACATAGACAATGAAGTTTGAAGCAGAGAACAACAATTAGAGAATAACGCACTACCATGTGTAGAAAATCATCCATACAATGTACTGTCTAGAGCAGTTTACAATAATACAATGAAAAAACAATATTCTTATGATCAATCAACAAGTTTAGTTGGTGAAATAATAATAATGTATTTTGGTCTGAGTCAATAATTTGAAGATTGAGACATGAGTATATACACTTTAGTTGAACTCAAAGAGCCAACATGCAATTTGTTAACATGTTAAATTTTCTGAAAATGATAAATAATGTCACGCATCGATAGCAAGCATTCTAACAGCAATAATATTATACAGGAAACATCTTTAGCACTAGGATGTAGGACCTAACACATTTTTGAAATTGGTAGCTACATGTAGTAAGTTTCACGAACAAATAAAAAACCGTAAATTGCATAATGTACAGTTCAGACATACAAACAACATAAGGAGTACCACACAGTTACATCATGGAGCCACTGGCAAGTTCACCCCCAAGGAAGGAGACTACTCGAAGACAACCTACGAGATAAGCAAGTAACCTTACTAACAACAAAGCATTTGACTAGCCAAACACCCAATTTCATCACAATCTACATAGACAATGAAGTTTGAAGCATCATCCAAAAATGAATAGAGAATAACGCACCACCAATGTGTAATTTTAAAGACAATAAAGGTTAAAAGAGTCTTACTACGTAAAATCTTCGAAGAATTTGCGCGGAAAATCTCGATTCTAGCCGGATGCAGCTCAGAGCAATCAAAGATGTAATTTCGGACTGCTGCAAATTTTGCAGAACTGGGGGAGAGTTTATAATGGTGGGTAATCACGTATCTCAATTTCCAAATAATCGAGTTATAAAGATACTCGATAATACGTAAATCAAGTTATGTGCAGCGTGGTCCCAGACCCGTTTAGAAGGGTCTTCCACATAACCCGATTATTCATAAATCGAGTTATGTGCAGTGTAACGCAAACAAGTCCTTTAATTCATTTGCTCTTCTTGGTCCATTTCGGTCCATTTCAATCCCTTAGGTCTACTTTAGTCCATTTGGTCCATTCAGTCCACTTTGTTCAATCGCTTTTGCTGGTCCATTTTGGTCCACTTCTATCCCTTAGGTACACTTTAGTCCATTCGGTCCTTTTGGTCCACTTCGGTCTATTAGGTCCATTTTGTTGAATTCGGTCCAATTCAGACCATTTGCTAGAGATGTGCAGCATGGTCCCAGACCCAGCCCAGATATATGGACTGATCCAGATGCAGTCCAAGAGCAATCCAAGTGCCCAGAAGGGTCTTCGACATAACGCAATTATTCATGAATCGAGTTATGTGCAGTGTAACACAAACAAGTCCACTTTGGTCATTTGCTCTTTTTGGTCCATTTCGGTCCACTTTAGTGCCTTAGGTCTACTTTAGTCCATTTGGTCCATTCAGTCCACTTTGTTCAATCACTCTTGCTGGTCCATTTTGGTCCACTTCCGTCCCTTAAGTACACTTTAGTCCATTCAGTCCTTTTGGTCCACTTCGGTCTATTAGGTCCAATTCAGACCATTTGCTATAGAACTCGGTCCTCTTGGTCTAGTTTAGTCCATTTTGTTCCACTTCAGTGTATTGTTCCCAAACAGACACTTAGCTGGTTTGAGCATGCCTAACTTAAGTTGAGTCTAGAACAATTTGATTGAATTAGTAAATGAACTGAATTTTGTGTTATTTCATCCTTATTAATAATAAAAACAAAAGGTGCATAACATATCCAATTTCATCCATAAATTTTGAAGTAAGGTGCTAGTAAAAGTCATGTTAAAACTATTACTAAAATCTCTAAATTTATGTTAATATAGATCATAACTCAACTAAATTAAAATAAAGGATGTTAGATTCTTTATTAATTGTTAAAAATAAGTTTGACACTTCAGATATAAATTATCTACAAATAAATAGAAAGTTAGAATGTGTAATGTTTTGAATAAATTTGAAAAAAATTAAGCATGAGAAGTGGGTGTTGTTTCACCCTTATTCCTGAACCAATATTCGTTCCTATTATGTTATGCTAATTTCATTTCAGTTAGTGATCAATTTGGATGATTATTGTTTGAACCATTCGGACACTCCCAATATTAAGACAAAAGCATCGAATGGCCATGTAAGTATAGCATCTGTAGCAAACAAAAGTGTAAGTAATGACTCTGATTGAACAAGACTGGTGAACCCATGATTGAAACTTGAAAATTATGTATACAGAGGTATTGGCAAGGCATGACTCCGATTTTCTATTTGTAGCTGAAAAAGACAACCTGTAGGGAAAAAAATTTGTTTAAAAATTCTGATGTATAGTGTAGACTGGAGCACAATGGACAAAGTTCAAAGGTTACTACAACTTTATTATACTCTAAAATAAAAAATAAAACCTTTATTGCTTTTTTGTCGATATTCAAACCCTGAATTGAGAAATAAAACGCGTTGTAGACTTAAGAGAGGATTGACATTGACTTGCAAAAAATTTATTTTCTAGTCTAGAATAAAAATTTACTTATGTAAATTACTTAATTGGAAAAAGTCTGTAAACTCAATCAAGTAGTGATCCACTAGTTGAACTAGTGGCTCAATGCCACGGCTCGTAGACTAGGCTAATATACTTGAATTCACGAGACCAATTAAAAAATGTTATAAAATACTGTAAAAGAGATTACACCCTACTATAACATAACCCTAATTTATTTAAGACGATATCAAACACACCTAAAATCAAGAAAATACTTAGCTAAAAACTAAAATTCTAAAAATTACATCAAAATTTTAAAAGTTAACTAACAACAAAAATTAAACACTAGACTCCATCATGCATCAACAGAGTTTGAGGTGGTATTCGCCCAATTTGATTAGTTCAAGATATTTTATTCAATTTTGGTCAATTGAGAAGAAAAAAAAAAGGAGACATTTTTATTTAAATACAGGGGAGAGGGGAGATGCATATTATTATATTAATACAGTCTAAGAGGCTAAGACAAGATATAGGCTTGAGTTGGTGACAATGGCTCCAATGACCCTGTACATGGCTTTACATTAGCTTCTTTCTGAATGAGGTAGTACTGGGGAAGGAGATAAGTTGAGACATTTTCCTCCCAAGTTTCATATGCTTGGTCAAATAGATGGAGCCCATGGCAGTGAACATTAGAGCGGTAAGGGGACTGAAATGCAGTCACAAAGATATGAACCAACATTAGCGTGGCCATGTATGTATAGCATCTGTAGCAAACAAAAGTGTAAGTAAACCATTTTAATCCCAGCCGGATTGGTTTTGAGAAACTCTTGGCAGGGGAATTTGCAATCAAGTTTACATTTCAAAACAGAAATTAAACTTCACTAATTGCATAATATGCATCTATCAACCGGATTGGTTTTGATTATTTATAAAATCATAATCTACAACAACCGAAATCATATGGAAAAATAACAAAGAAAACAAAACTAATGACTGCCAATGCCTCAAATTATCTGCATTGTCAGCAAAAAAACTCATAAATTAAGTTAATATAGACCATAACTCATAAATACCAACACAGAAATCACAAATAATGAATAATCATAAATACTAGTAAATAGTAACAACTCAACAAATATCAAATCTTCACAAAACTATTGTTTGTTAATCGAATAGAGTAGTTGCAAAACAATAAGCTCCCAGAATAATAGAACATATCCAACATTTGATTTAAAATGCAAAGCTAGTAAGCACTTAATCAAGATCAGCCCTGAAAATGTGGACGTTGAACACAACATCGTCCCTTATACTTAGCTCAAATATGCAAACATCTCCTAGTTGCAATCCATTTTCTCTCACAAATGCAGACCAACCAGCAGATACGACACATGATGAGTAGTTTCCTTCATAAACATATAACTTGACAGGCCATAATTGGTCCACAACTTGGAGCTTCATAGGTACAATACTTCCTTTGGTGCAGTACTTGCTAAAGCCTTCTCTCGGTAAGTAGTTGATAATGGCATGGGGTAAGCTCTGTACAAAAAAAATTAAGACATATTTCAAAAATAGTTGAACCCATTTGAATGAAAAGTAGTTTTGAGGCAATACTATTGTTTGTTATGCTGATGGTTGGATGGCAGCTATGTGGATGTCAGTTTGATTTGATCATGTTGTTCATAATGACATTACATTCTTATGTGATTTCCTTCTACGACCTAAGATGATACTATTTGAACTAACAACACAATGAAGCAAATCATTACCAAGTTATGTACAACTACCTGCTTTCTAACTGATCTATGGAAAATCAAAGTTAATGGGAGTTGCATTTCTAAAACCCAACAATATTACAAAGCTGAAAGCTTACCACACGATCCTTGCCATTAACGTATGATGGATGAATGATAACCGTGAAAAGGGGATTTTCTGATCGAAAAGCATTGTCTCTCACAAGATTTTTGGCTACACCACCATTTTTCTTAGGACATTCATCATCTGAGAAAGACACATTATCGAGTGAGCAATCAAATTCAAGTTTAACTAACGGGCCAGTTGTGCATCCTACTCGATTTCCTCCAACCCCATGAGCTGTTCCTGAAATGACATTAAAATATGAAGTCATACACATGAAATTAATAGTAAATAGGCTTACAAAATCAGCCATCAGCAAACAAAAGTGTAAGATTCAAACTTGAACCTTCTCCCCTAGTAAAAGATACCCCAAACACCATTTTTGATTTCTCTAACATTGACCCTTTAGATTTCGGTCCTTTAGGTTTGAAATGTGTATCCCCTGCTTGCTTTGGATTGGCTTTTGCCCTTTTACGCGGTATAGGGCTTGGCATAAAGGCATCCATGATTTCAATGGAGTTATCATCACTCTCATTGTCTTCCATCCTATGAACTTGTGGTTGGTCATCTAAAGGATACTCTATTTCTGTTGCAGTGGCATCAAATACGAGAACATAAAATGTTGAATTTCCTTCATATCTGAAAACTACCAAGTGCCCCATGGTTAGAGCATGACAGCTTGCAAATTCACACTACCCATTTTCAAACCAAACCTCTCCATCATGTTTTGTCAACTTCACATTCCATTTTCTACCATTTGGAATCGTAAGAACGGCCATATCTGACAGATCAACTCCATATTTGCTTATAAACTTGTTTCGAATCCGCTGTAAAAAGACGAACTTGAACATAGATGCAAGCTTTGTAAATAAACACATGCAATGAATCAAGCTCTATTCTCATGTTATGTCAGTATCATTACAAAAAAAAAAAAAATTTAGTCTTTCTTTTATAATAATACTTTCATAATTGTTCAATGTAGATACTTGTTGGATGAAAAAAACCTAGGCAGACACCATATAACAGTGGTAGAAAGATGCAATTAAGAAAATAACTCGATCCTGATGGGGTATGTACACAGTATTGCAGTTTATAAGCAAGTTCACAGATTATAACATGGAACCAAGTTCAAAGATTTTCTTGTACTTGGTCATCAACAACTGTAAATTTTTTCATAAATCACAAATACAAAAAAGAACAGTGGCAGAAAGATGCAATTAAGAAATTAGATACTGATGGGTTATGTATACAGCACTGCAGTAACCTATGCATATGACTACATGTAACATGGAACCAAGTTCACAGATTTTCTTGAACTTGGCCATCAACAAATGTAAATTTTTGCATCAATCACAAATAAAAAAGATCAAGTTGATGACGTTAATTAGCATATGATTTTCAGAGAGAAAAAGATCATGAAATTAAGTATACTTACAAGCTTTCCTTCTTCAAGACTTTGGGGCATAATAATCTTGAAAAAGTGTGGGGCATGCGCAGGACCATCCGCATTGTATCCCCGCTAGTAAGAAGTCATAGTTCTGGTTCTGGTTGTCCAACCTATTTTTTTCCTGTGAATATCGTAACTGTTGATGCCACAGGTCTGAGTACTATAAAATAGGAGAGTGTCGAGAATGCTGGTTGGCCTTCCACATAACCCGATTATTCATAAATCGAGTTATGTGTAATGTACCTGTAACCAATCCATGTTGTGCGCACTGTAGCCGAAAGGAATCCATGATGTCGTGGCCAGCTCGTACGTAACTCGATTCTATAAAAGGCGAGTTATTTGTAACATTACTCGATAATACATTAATCGAGTTATATGAACCATTCCTAGTCAGCCCAGATATTTTGGACTAATCCCGATGCAGTCCAAGAGGAATCCAGGTGTACTTGTCTTGCACATAACCCGATTACTTTGTAATCGAATTACGTGAACGTTATCTGCAATTTAACTCGATAGTACACATATCGAGTTATGTACAAAGCCCAGCCCATTTATTTGGACTAATCCAGATGCAGTCCAAGAGGAATCGAGGTCTCCAAAAGGGTCTTCCACATAACCCAATTACTAGTTAATCGAGTTATGTGGACCTCACTTTAACGACCAAATAACAGAAATTGGGTTAGTTCCAATATAACTCGATAATACACATATCGAGTTATGTGTAAAGCCCAGCCCATATATTTGGATTGATCCAGATGCAGTCCAAGAGGAATCGAGGTGTGGATTCAACATTTGATATACGAAGTATGGAATCAAAATAAACTGATATTGTACCAATTATAACTGCTCACTCTAATAAATTGTGAAAAAAATGAAAATATTTTTTATGGGTAATACCATTTTTTCCACCATATATGAGAGCTAAAAAAATCACTACTACTTTAAAAAGAAAAGTGAAATGGAAATATCCAATCACCTATCACCAGGAAGTATAAGCGCACGCAGGCATTTAATGATCTTTTCGTTTCCGCCCATATGCCCTCACAGGTCTAATCTTACCTGTTTCATTAGACACAACAGCATAATTAAACTAACATATTCAATCAAATGCACAGTATAAGTAGCTCAAGAAGATGGGAAGTGTAGACGAGGTACATACCATCACCGGTCCCGCAATTGGGAGCATGCGCAGGAGGGCGTCGCGATCTCCGCAAACCCACCACTGGCTCAATGTCCTCAGCCGGTATCTGCTCAATCTGTATAGCCTCTTTGTGAGGGGTTAGAGATGAAGTTGACATGGTGGGCTCCACATGCACTAGAGGTGGGGTGGGCATGCTTGGTGTGGGGACAAATATGCATCCACCATCATGCACAGATCCACTGAAAACTGGGGGCGACATACGGGGAGGCTCCTCATAGTCCGTGCTAGCACCACGGGCCGTAGTCTGGGCTGGAATAGTGTCCTCATGACCGGCAGTGTGGGATGGCCCAGCACCAGCACCAGCATCAGACGTGTATCGTGGTGTCCTGCCGTCGTCGTCAGACAGTACCCAATCAGTACCAAGCCATGACTCTTCTGCAACCGAGTCATCCCCTTCCTCATAGATGGGATCTGGCTCAGTCGTACAACCGCGACCAGCTCGACCACCTCCACGACATCCACCCCCTCGAGACCCACCACTTCGCCCGCCGTGACTTGGGGCCCGTGGAGCAATGTCGGCTGCTTCTGCGAGTGCATTTGCCAATTTAAGTCGGCCCAGCTCCTCAACACATTCTAGTGTCAGCTTAAGGTCATTGTGAATGTTAGAACCTTCATCGCAGCTCTATAAAGACCTAAGCATCGTCCGAACCTACAAAACAAGGGTGTCATAAATGGTAATTTTTGAGACTATGTCGTTAATTTAAGGCATGAGTCAATGCTGCATATGAAGAGTACCCTATGAAGAAACTTACACGTGGCAATTGATTAAAAAAATTGGGCCATGCTTTGCAAGTCAGGGACAAATATATAAGGTAATAGTGCACTAGAGTGGTCATTCAACCAGCTATCTCTGATGTTTTCAAAAGCATTTGCACAAATGATCAAGTCTTAAAAAAAATATTTTTCAGTTACTCCTTTTGCAATTAACAGGTTCATGGAAAATATACTATTTCAGTAGGTTTAAACCAAGGTAGACTACAAACAATTCAACTATTGTACTAGGTCCAAGGACCAGGTATATCAACATATAGAACAACCTACCTATCCACCTAAGGTAATGCTTTGTAAACCATATCAACAAAAGACTATGATCTTAAAAGTAAAGGTGAGGGAAAAAAAAAGATTTTCCATTATTTTACAAATAAAAGAGTATAGATGACAACTTTCACTCAAATGTGCATAATAAAACAACTAGGCCTAGTAGTGAAAAGTTTGTTATGCTTTTATACCAAAACAACATCAAAAAGAACATTGAAAACTATATTTATTTCCGACAAATTCTACAGCACCAGAAAATTATGAAAATACCAAAACAAAAACCTCCAAGTTCACTGGGATTTTGTAGTGTTTCTTGAGAAATTTTAGTCCTTAAATTGAGAACAACCATAATACAATAATGCACTATGCAGATAATATCTATCATAAAATATGTAATTAGCTTTTAGTCCTGGAGGAAAGGCTATCTAGTGTGACTGTAAACTATTTAGTCTTGGAGGAAAGGCTATCTAGTGTGACTGTAAACTATCATGAAATGTCTAATTATCACTACTAAAAAGAGTTGCACCATCCATTTGAAATTGCAAGCCAACCAAAAACAAAAAAAAAACAAAAAATAAGAATAAAAGAATAACACCCAACCCACCCTTTTTATAATTTTAATGTAATTATATGGAGAAAGGTGTGGTCTTTCGTGTCATTGCCAATTAACAATTCCTCACGCAAACAAATTTGATAAAGACAAATTCACTTATTTATGAAGAACTTAAATCACAATATGTTTTGACTTTAAAATATAATGAAAGATAAACTCATAGAGATGTAATGACTTCAAGAATTGTGGAGTTGTGCATTCTGATAAACATGTAGAAGATATTTTATCGAACAATGGTTTCAACAAAAGGGAAGGAATTGTTGCCTCACCATGAGTTCCTAGTACGCAGACTCTGGTGTTATGTACCGCCTTGTGCTGCGATCATACCACGTCATGTACTGAATGAGGTACGTATCATCACCGTCCAAGAGAAGGGCACCATGAACTTCATGCCCTCAGTTGGCCCATTGCTGAATATGGACATGATGTTCTACCTCCTAGTCCTTGTCCCATTTACCTTGGAGGGATATTCTGTGAAGGTCAAACGACGTATCCACGACAAGTGGAACTGGTTGCTTCATCCCAAATTGACGAAGGACCCGATCAGGATGATGCCCCTCCACTATCCAAAAGTAGATCAGTGGCACCTTCGCCCTCCAAATATGCTACCCGGCGGTGCAATATGTAGGCAGGGAGCCCAACGTATGCGTGTACGGCTCCCATACAATCTGCATAAGTGGATTATGTTTGTGATAGTGAGACATCGTACTAATTTAAGATTATTTTTGTGATATGTAATATGGAAAGCATGTAATTGCTTGCTTCTATTCGTACACAAAATCTTCAAGGATTATTGGGTAGAAAGTAAAATAACAGCAACATTGTGTTCAAAATATTAACAAAATTAAGTCAACAAGCAATTGAAACAATAACTAGGATTCAGCCCTATGTGCATCGCGGTGTTGGTCATGTTATTGCCACTGTACAAAAAACAATGTACAGTTCAGACATTTAAATTGCACAATGTACAGTAAAAGATCTAAGTTGACCGAGATCCACATTCCAATTTCAGCCCCATGTTCATATTCATAACATTCAAAGCTAAGCGACACCATCAGAGACTAGGGTTTTCAGGATTTGTTTTGGTTGGTTATGTTATGGTTTTATGGTGGGGGAGAGTTTTGTTGTAATTGAATTAAGTTAGCATTGAACTTTGAAGGAGTTGAAACATGATGCGAGAATGAGCTTTTCGTATGAAATTTGCTGTGACAACATCTCTTATACTGAATCTAACCATGTAATTATGCATTTTACTGAATAAAAAAATATATTATTTTTGGTTAGGAACGCTTACGGGTTTCAACTTAGAGTGAGTTCAAGGATGTGCAAACATCGGAGGCAATGAGGCAAAGACAACATGAACATATGCTGGGTACATGAAACTTTTCCTTCTAATTTCAAAATTGCTTTTGTTTTTGTTTTTTTGTTTTTCCTTTTTTTGTGCTCCCTACTTTATTTTTTTATTTTTTATAAACTTATTCTTTTTTCTTTTTTTTTGATAAGTAACGTAAGAACTTCATTAACACTCTACCCAGTACATAGGGAATGTACAAAAAAGGAAAAAACATCAAGAAGCCAAAGTACAATGATCAATCAACATAGGTAGGTTTAGAAAATGTCTTCCAAGATTCAATTTCCTGAAATTAGTAGTAGGTTATTCTACTAGAGTTCAAATTACCACTAATAGGTCTAATTGTTTTTAAAATACTTGTAGGCTTTTAATTCTGACCTTCACAGTGTGTTCCCCTCATAATTTGCATGTTCTAAATTGCAAAGAATAATGAGCTAGTTTAGCATTATGGCTGCATCAATCAAGTGTTGCTACTGTAGTTAGTGTTGAAATACTCATTGACATATTGTAATAATTAATTAGTAGTTGGTAGCATCTTATGAATGCCCATTGTATTGTACTAGGGACTACGTTTGTAAAGTCTTAAGTTTTCTAAGATGATTCACAAGTCACATTCTGTCCTACATGCCTTACCAGCTTTTGCCATGGTTAATTAGGTGTTTGTTTGGTCTTCCTTTTTTGCTGAATGGATGTTTGGTCAATGAATTATAATTCTTTCTCATGTATCACATAGTTTTTGGTACATGTTATGGATAAAGTTAGAGAGATATATAAGAAATACAACAATGTAACTGTTAGAACTTAGAAATACACATTAACAGTAACAAAGGAGCCCCAGTATAGGAAACAAAACACATTTAATCCTACGCAACACAAAACTAAATGAAATTTTATTCCGTTCAAGCCTGAGACAAAGTTGGCAGTGTAGGAAAATTAGGGAACAGAAAGAGAAGATTGTGTGCATGATTAGAATAATCTTCTAAGTCATATTTAGTGTGCGTTCGGGAAGTGCGTTTTGCGCTTCCCACGTCTACGTATTGCGTTTTTCTTTTCCTTTTTTTTCTTTCTTTTTTTTTTTCAACCCGTGATTGTTGACTTTTCTCTCTTGAACAGTGCACGCACTGTTAACGGGACCCACAAACTTCACTGTTCAGCAACTTTTTCATAAAAAATTGGTCCCACGATACTATTTACACATTGTAAAAAAATTCGCTACAGTGTTTTCAGTTTTCAACTATATCCAAAAGGACCCTTAATAGCTTTCCCGTGCATAGCACTAGGACTGAGCAAGGACCCAGCCCACCCGAAAACCCGACCCGAACCGATAGGGTTTGGGTGGTCTGAGAATATTCGGGTCAGGTTTCGGGTCTTAATTACGAGTTAGTTTCGGGTTCAGGTCGGTATCGGGTCGGGCGTCGAGTCATATAAGTACACTAGTCTGAACCTGATTTTTTTCTTTTGAAACAAACCCTACTCTGTTGTTGTTCTCTCCGCCTCCCTGAGCTTTCCGCCTCCCTCACTCATTATACATAGTATTGGATTTTCCTGCGATTTGTTATTCTCTCTTTGAACAAGAACAAAAACCCAGTTGGAGTTTTGTAGTTTCAAACCACAACATCTGTCTCTACACTGCTAGGTACGTGTAGTTCTTGTTTTCTCTATGCTAAAGATAAGATTTTTTTTATCAATTTTTATTTGGGCTTTTCTAGTTGGGTTTTTAAACTAGGAAAGTTATGAATCTTCTCTGTTAAGTGCTTCACGTTTGGTTCTAGGTGCTGATATGTACTTTGTGTTGATATGTACTCATTTGGTTTTAGACCTGTCAGAGCCGATCAAGAGTCCTACTCCTGCGTTGAGGGTGTCGGTGTAAAAGTAGTGAAAGGTAATTTCTTTTTCTTTCTTTAAATGTTTGTTTGGTTTGGATTAAAGATTTATCAAAATGGGATCGCATTGTGTAGTTTACAATTTAGATTTAGGCTGCGTTTCACGTTCTATTTTGGTGTGTGTGAAGTTACTTTTTGCCATCTGTTTAGATTTTGTTTTTCCAGTTTTTAACATTTTCTCTGATCTGACTATTTGGGTTTTTTTTTTTTAGTAGTACTATTTGGGTGTTTGAGTTTCTGTAATGGGTTTTTTTGTTATTTAACATGGGTATTTGCGATTCTATACAAGGTCTTTTTTTCTTTTTTTCTTTTTTTTTTCATGCGTGCTAGTTGTTTAAGGGAATGAATGAACTATCTCTTATCATGTCTAATCTGACTATTTGGGTGCTAGTCGCTACTGTCTCTTATCACAATTGTTTCCCATCTGAAGTGCTAGTCATCAATGCTTAAAAATCAATGAAGAGTGATCACCTTATTCATTTGAATTAAATCAATTTCTTATCTGAACTGGTTCTGATTTTGTTGGCTATATCAAGTTGTTTACTATTTATTGGACCTTGGACATGTGTACCCGAAGGCTTTTTCATCATTATAACTATTTTATGTGTGTTAATTTTACAATGGAAAAATGCTCATAAAGCATCAGATATGCTAACTCAGTTACACGGGATTTGGTGATTTTAGTGACATCAACAAAATTAGTTACAGCTTGATGTATCAGACACAAGTTGTAAGCTTTCACCTGGGGTTGTTGTATCATGCCATAATATTCAGTTAATACAATTATGGCTAAAATTTTTACACACAAACTTAATAGAACATAGCAAATAATATTCACTTCTTTTCTTCCTTAGTGCAGGAACAAAAATGATAGAACAGATTGGAACAGCAAAGCCAGCAGTCTTTTTTGAGTATGAACTCTACGAAGGAGACCCTGACCACCTCAGAACTATCAAAACTACACCAACTCAGACTGATCCATGGATTGATCTTTCCCATTTTGTCATTTGGCCTCATTTTTGTTATCTATAAATTTTTTCTTCGTTTCTGTTTGTAGTTTGTCCCTTTTTGTGTTATTTGGTTTAAGGCTCTCTTTTTTTTTTGTTGAACTATCTAAATTTTAGTTGGTTGAATTGTTATTTGGATTATAATTTGTTTTGTTGGCTGGTATTATTTTGGTTGGTTCTATTCATCAAAGGGTCTGGTAGCAAACATCTAAATGGTTATGATTTTGTAACACTGTCTTTTTGTTCATACTTAAAAGGCAACAGGGTGCCATTTGTTAGTGATGCACAGCTTTGATATGGAGGATATGAATAGCTAGCATTAAAAAAAAAAAAAAAAAGTGCCTTACCCGAGACCCGAAAAACCGACCCAACTACAAACCCAATTTTTCGGGTTGGCTTAGGTTGGGTTTAAGACAACGAAACCCGATTTATATCGAGTCGGGTTTCGGGTCACAGTTACCCAGACTCAACCCGACCCAATGTTAGTCCTACATAGCACGGGTTAGAGACTAGTTAATAATAATCTTTACTATTAAGCTTCTTAACATAACACTATAGCAGTATTCTGCATCAATACAACTCCTTAATCGGGGATAAGAGCCTTGAATCACCATAGTCAATTCCTTTCCTCTGTTTTGTTTTTTTGTTTTTTGTTTTTTTTTTTGTCTATTGTTAATAGGTAATTTAGGGTGCAGGAGTAGAATTTAGAGGCAGCATTCACCAATACAAAACTTGATGACAATCAGCACCATGATTCAAAATAATCTAACGAAGCATCAATACCAAGCATAGATCCTAAATAAACCAAAAGGCTTCAATAAAAGCGTAACCAACCTAGACAAGAACCAATATTCTTAAATCAACTCAATCCTACAACAATCCAAGATTTCAAACAAAAATAAAAAACGTGGTCAAGCAATTGAGGGAAACGAAAATGAAAAACTCAAATTGAGGACGTCAATTCACCGAATACCTGCTCCGCTCGTAATGTAGCTAGCGACGTCAGGTACGTAGCGAGGACGTGTGTGGCATGCTCTGTGGTGATCTTTGGCCCACTCCACCTACCAAACATGGGGTTTCGACAAATGCTCATTACTGAACTTTACATTTAACAAATTTTACTTTATATCTCACATCCATATACTAAGCATTGATACGTTTCTTTTGTTTGTTAGTTTCACATAGTTTTTATTATAACAAAGAGAGAAATAAAATCTAATATACTATTACACATAAGTAATTATTCCTAACAGACAGTTAGCTTGAATAACTAGAACTCAATGAACGTACCTAATGGCAAGGGGCCCTGAGTGCACTGGCGGTAAAGGCGGTCTCGTAATAGGGCATATTCGTGGGAACCTTGAATAAGCCCATAGCTGCACCAACAAGAGTGCTCCTCCAATCTGCATTGCATCCTTCTTCGATGCACTACAAAGTTGCCTGTAGAGCCAGGCCAATGCTGCACTACCCCAGTTGTACCGTCTTGCATTGCTGATTGGGTTCAACAACAGCAGAGTAATCAGTGAGACCTAGTCCGCCGACTTGTCCATGAACAACAAGGCCCCCATCCATACAACTAGGTGGTAGCGGGCATGTTGCTGTACAACTTCATCATTGGCGTCCACGGCTTTGGAGCGGCAAACTATTCATTAAGCCAGTTGTATTTTATCCTCGCCCCAGCAAGGGTAGACTTGTTTGAGTTCGGTATCACGGGTGGAGGTTCATGGCCCAACAAGTCTTGGCACACCTCACTCCATATCAAGTTTTTCCTCCCAGTGACAGGCAACCCATCCATAAGAATCCCCAGCATCACCTCTATATCTTGCAAGGTGATACCCATTTCTCCATGGGGTAAGTGGAACGTGTGCATCTCTGGACGCCACCGCTCGACCAAGGCTGTGATCAAAGCATGGTCGACCTCCATATCAGGAACCATGAATAACCCGATCAAACCTGCTGCATCTATGTATTGCATGATACGTGGGTCTAGCCCACCTTGAGGCAATACACATGTACGACATTGAACCTTTATGATGCCAGGCACCTCCTGCACACGGACAAGCATTGTGTTAGGTAGTGCACATAAGGTAATTATAAAATGGACATGTATTAATAATACAACTACATACCTCGTCGACAGCGTGCCTCCAAAGCAGAGTTGACCGATGATTCGACTGCCAGGTCAACTGGATCTCATCGTCGGGTCTAGGCTGCACTCTATGTAGTGCTTGCATATCTGACATGGCAGCAAATAGAATCTTAGCAATCATTTGACAAGTAAACCACAATTAATATAAAATAAAAGCATGGACACAGTAAGACATATTATGATCCCAATAAGATTGTCAACATCACTTCTTGCCCTCACTTAACATGCAACCCAAAAGCGATCAAATCAAAGCTTAAATAAATAAAATAAGAACTTGCCATAATTTTACATAAAACCACTTTTTCGTTTTCTATTATATGTAATTGAAGTAAAAAAACAAACAAATGACTAATTAATGTGCTAGAAACTTGATTGACACCTAGATGTTCAACATCTACGCAATATTTAAATGTGATAGTTCTTTTTGGTTTATGATGTCTTTGAGAGAGATTTTAACAGGTAAAATATCAATTACAATTATTAGGAGCTGTATATTAGGTTTCCAATTAAATTTAACCATGCAACACACAATATGTGATCTTCCCCGAAGAACATTTAAATTCAACTCTATGGCTTATGACCAATGCAGTGACATAGTAAATATAAATTGCAGCAACTCAATGTTTAGGTTTTCTGTTCTCAGAACTGTTCAATAAACCTTGGTCTTTTCAACAAAGTAACACTCTCTACAAGGACATCCTTGACAGCTCCCCATTTTATGTCTTATGCAATTGCCCGTTTACAATGGACCACTAAGATCCCTACAGCTACAGGTCATTTGGTGTCCAGTTCTCAACTTAATATCAAGAAACCTATACTAATTATTCTACATTTCTACTCACTAGATACGTAAGCATACCATGACTCAGTCAGCCCACTTCCCTGCTTTTTAGGTCTATTTTCAACATTTTAGGAGTTAATTCTACTCAATTTCCTGCTTGGTGAGTCGTTTTCAACTTTTAGGAGTTAGTTCTAGATCCATTTATATGAGTATGACTCTACCAGACTTGAAACTATACCCAAGTCCAGTATTAGCTATAAGCAATAGTCAAGATTCTACATTAGACCATTGGGCTTAAATTTCATCAAATAAAAACTAGGTACAACAAAATCCAATGAAGCATATAGGATGTATACCCTAAGTTTCTAGTACAAACTACAAATTACAAATACTATGAGAACAGAAAGCTTTGGAGGTCTAGGCGTATTCAATAACATCCAATAATACAACAACCCTATTAATTGAAATTTAAGACTCTACATGGGCAACTCTTGGCATTGAAAATATCCTTTTATTCCTCTCTCTCTCTCTCTCTCTCTCTCTCTCTCTCTCCATAAAAGGAACTTAAAACAAGATAGTACAGAATTCCAAAACACTAACGAAAGCGTGAAAATTGTTTGGTTTTGGCAATAAACAAAGCATACTTGAAAGATTAATCTTAATTTCTGGGACAGCACACTGATGAATTCATACAAAAGCAATTCAACTAACATTAACAAAAACTAACAAAAAGGTACCAAACAAAAGTAAAGTCATTGAGACATCTTATCACCAAAGTGTCTTACTATTTTAAAAGAGATTTTCTCATTTGGCTCAAGATTCAAATGAATGATGGAAGATTTGAGAACCAGCATTTAACAAAAAGATATAAAAGTATATGATTCACAGTCAACATAAAACAAATGAAAAACCAAAGATAGATTGAAGTAACAGTCGACATATTATAACTCGCACATTCAAGAGAATGAAAGAGAAAGATAGATTAATCCCCCTCTGATAATCATAAAACAAATGAAAAACATTTAAGATTAATATAAACAATTGAAGATTAATAATCATAAAACAAAGTTACAAACTTTGATGTGCATTTAGTCTCTATTTTCAATGTCAGTGCATAGATTAATATAAGAAACTTCACAAAATGGAAATCATGAAATGCATGTCATGGCTTGAACTCTAATGAAAGCAGCAATATATTCTCTAGTTTCAATGTCAGTGCATACGCTCATACTATTTGCAGCAAATACAAATTCCACAATAAATGATGAAAGGAAATGATATCAACATGAAGTTCAATGTCCACACCTATTGCAGAAATGGAAAATATTTATATAAACTATACTTTCATATATTAATAAATAAATTTTATTAATAGAACAGGTTACTTCATGTTCATTTGTCTTATGATAAATAATGATAATTTATTAATAGAACAGATTACTTCATGTTCATGATCATAAGCACACCATAACCTAAAAGAATTATGTACAAAGCTAAGTGATTATGTGAAATCAAGAAGGGGGTTGCTATTTGTAAGCATCCCAGGCACGAGACCAATCAACCATAGTTCTAATCAACAATGATTCCAACCAAGTGTTTAATCAATTTGTATCTTCAAAAATACAGCTACTTTGCTCCTTCCATAGTAGCCATTTGTTTTGGCAATATGAAACAGAACTTTTTCAACAACCCATTTTCAAATAGTAAAAAATTTAACTAGCACACTTATTATCATCTTTTCTTCCCTACGCAAAATCTGAACGTGCGGCGTACCCATAAAACAAATGAAAAAAATTGAAGATTTTGGTAATGCGAGATCCCTTTCTGATAAATATCCATTTCCCACAAAAAAAATGCAGCACAAAACAGTAAAACGGTAGAGCAACGTACCTATAATCAATGGTGGCAGGTACGGTGAGGGTTCGAAAAGGGTACTGACAGAGCACCAGGGTACCGGCAACAGCAACTAATCGAAAAGGGTGAGGGAGACTGATGGAGGGTGGGAGAGACTGAGGAAGCGTGATTGTAGAGAGCGAGGGAGACTGTAGTGGGAGAGTGTAGAGGGAGAGTGATGGCAAAGAGCAAGGGAGAGTGAATAGGGAAAGAGTGAACAGGCGTTGTGAGGCGTTGGTTTTGAAAAATGTAAAGCAAACTCGATTTTCTAATTACCGAGTTATACGTTTATCATGCCACGTTTGCTTTGGCAGCGTGGCACAAAGTTGAAGCTAACTCGACTATAACACAATCGAGTTCTTCATTGAATCTCGACTTTCGTACTATCGAGTTACAAAAGAGGGGCATTTTCCTGATTAGTTTAGGAAATAGGGTAGAATGCTGGTTTTTTTTTCCCTAAAAAGGGCATTTGCCAATTTTTTTTCTAGTTTGTTGTTTGGGAGCAAATGCATATAATCCCTGACGATATAGTCTCTTTTTTATTTTTACTACTAACAATATAAGATTCTCTTCTCTTTTTTTTTTTTTTTTTTTTTTTGGAGAAAATAGACAATATAGGACTTAAAAGCTCATTGAGGTTGCGTCTAAATTTATGTATTTAAAATTAAGCGCATATTTAATATAAATTTAACAACATGTGATGATTTTTTTAAAGGATAATTTGATAGTTAAAACTCACAATAGGAGAGAGAAATTCAAATCTTGGATTTTTTTTTATCGAAATATAAAAATGTATCAACCAATTGAGATATAAAACTCTTGACACAAATGTGATGACTTAAGTTTCCAAACTTTGCTCAAACAAAGACATTTAAATTAAAATTCTAATTCAATTTTTTTTTTTTTTAAATCTCTAATCTAACCTAACTTACTTTCGCAGTATTTTAATTGCAACTTTAGGCTAAAGCAAATGCCATGTAGGTTTTTTTTCTTTTCTTTTCTAATCGTGATTACCTCTTATTAAAGGCATGCGTTATTTCGAAAATTGTAGTTTAGTTGTTGGAGAAAGAAAAAGTTATTAAGAGATGAAAAAGACGTAGGAATTTTTATTATTATTATTTAAATGCAAGCATTTCCTAGAAACTGTGATGAAACTTAACTTAATGGCTAGTTAGTGTTTGGTCAAAACAAAAATCATGGGATTAATTTTTTTTTTTTTCCTTCAACTTTAAGTTGGAGTACTGCCGATTTACCAAAATTCATGAAAAAAGAGTGTAATTATCCTCTTTTTTATATGTTTATTGTTGGGAAAGAGAGCATTAAAACACTAGATTTTTTAGTGGGAAACATTAAAAAATATTAATTTGTTGAGTTATAATTCTCTTCCCGACTATTGTTATTATTGTTATTAATGTTACTGTTGATGTCATAAATGTTGCCACTTTTTTGTCATTGTTGTGGCTAATGTTGATGTTGATGAAATCACAAAAATAATTTGTAATTCAATACCTAGCCAGTTACTTCGTATCAAGGGAAATCCCATTGTCTTTAGTACATGAAAGTCAAAAGGCAAGTTTATCTCTTTTTAAAGTCGCAAAAATTTTCCTTTCAAAAAATAATAATAATAATAAGGGTAGATTACATTAATTTACCTTGAAATTTGGGCTAACTAATTTAGTTTCTAAAAGAAAACTTTGTCCCTAACTACTTAAATTAACGTCGTTACTTCTCTTCTCTCTCTTTTCTCTGTCTCTCTTCTCTTGTCCCTCTCTCTCTCTCTCACCAAACTTAGGTGATCTCCCTCTCTTCTCTATTGTCCCCCTCTCTCTCATTGAACCTTGGTGACCGACGAAACCCATAACCCTCTCTCTCTCTC
Source organism: Quercus berberidifolia (assembly GCA_028535905.1). Taxonomy (NCBI): domain Eukaryota; kingdom Viridiplantae; phylum Streptophyta; class Magnoliopsida; order Fagales; family Fagaceae; genus Quercus; species Quercus berberidifolia. The sequence goes on from JAPQVW010000003.1 coordinate 58,627,414, forward strand.
TCTCTAAATTTTCTTTGGTTGTTAGGTTCAAATGATTTGGGTGTGGGTTTGAAAATTGGGATTTTGGGCACTACTATTTATAGATATGTGGGGTTTGGTATTTTAATTTGGGTTTTCTAGTAAATGATGGTTGCAGGGGTGGAGCTATAACATGGCTTGGTAGGGGGGGGGGGGGGGGGGGGGGGGAGGGGGCATGCCCCCCCTAAAATTTTAAAAAATTATTTTATATTATGTATAAGTATTAAAAATTTAAATATTTAGCTACAAAAATAGAAGTCCCCCCCCCCCCCCCCCCCAAATGTTTGAATTTGTCTAATAATGCTCTTAAAAACCAATAGAATTTGTCAATTGCTCTAGTAGTTATAGAGACAAGGTAGTTTTTGTTTTCTCTAATTCATTTTTTGTACATGTTTAATATCAAATTAGACAGCTTTTGCATTCTCATTGGAGTTTAAAAGATGATAAGTTCTCCTAAAAAATTATCTTGCAAATATATATATATATTTGAAAGTTGTTAATTTTATATACAATATATTTACAAATTATGACCTACTCTAGTACCAAAATATTAATGTTTATATTTATGTACATACATTTACGTATGTGTAGGATGGTTTATCTTGACCCGAAACTAATATATTAATACCAAAATTCGGCCCCCTCGAACAAAAAATCCTAGTTCCGCCCCTGGATGTTTGAAGGGATTTCTAGTTTGGTGCTTGTGGTGGGTGTCCTTTCAGACTTGAGATGGTCGTGTAGCTTGGGTGGCCATGGATTTGGTTTGGTTTGGTTTGCCATGGGTTTTTGGATTGGTTTGGTTTGCCATGGGTTTTTGGATTGTTTTGTTTAGCTGACTGTGATTGTAGGTCTGTGGGGGTATTTCATAAAATGTTTGATGTGGTTAGTGGATATAGGTCAGAGATTGTGGTGGTAATGGGTTTGGCTTTGGGGTTGTTGGCAAACATTGTTTGAAACATTTAGTGTTTTTTTCCTTTTGTTGGTGCATTGTGTCAAAGATGGTGGCAACTGTGTGTTGTTGCTAGTATTAGTATTTTTGGGTGGAGAGAGAGAGAGTTGATGCAAAACTAGCCTTGGGCTTCATGTAGCAATGATGGTTGCTCGATAGAGTTGTCGATGCCGATAAAGGCTTATGGGTTTTACAAGTGACCAAGTTTGGTGAGAGAGAGGGACGAAAGACAGAGAATGGGGAAGAGAAAAAGTAACGGCATTTAACCGTTTAGGGACAAAGTTATCTTTTGAGGACTAAGTTGATTTGTTTTGAGAAGTCTTAGACATGAGTGGTATAAACACAAATTTCAAGATAAGTTAATATAATTTACTTAAAAAGTAAATAAAAATTACGGGCATTTATTTATTTATTTATTTTATTTGTTAGTGAAAATGATAAAGAGCAGAGCGAGAGAGAAAGCAATGATAGGAGCATTCACACCCCAAAATGCCATCCTATTCTACTTTACCATCCCAAAAAACCTATTTTATTAATTATACAATATCATTTTACAATACTCCAGCATATCAACTTTTACTTTACAATACAACACATTAAAATAATATTTTTATATAATAAAATAATATATCCCAAAGTAGGAGAGAGAAAGTGTTGGGATTGTTTAATAAAAAGTAGGAAAGAGAGAATTAAATAATAATATATCTCTTTACCATTCAGCTACAGTGCAATTCTACATGTAGAATTGCACTGTAGCAGTATTGCAAATTTTTTTGCAATACCTAACTTTTACAAGTTCTAATAGAGTGGAAATTTTGGGCTTAAATGTTAAATAATACTTGCATTTCGCATAAGACATTTAGGGTTTAACGCTCTAAAGGAGGGGTAAGCACGACTATAATTGAAAAAACAGCTTTGAGAGGCAATTGCCGGCTTTCATCTGTGTGTTGAACCCATGTGTCAGAATTTTTTTAGAAAAAGTTTCATTACTTTTGTCCTCCGACAGTCCCATTTGGACCACTTCCATATACATCATAAACTCTCATTATTTTTTTCATATTACACCCAACACTTGTCGGCGGCTGCAATACTTAAAGATAGATCAACAATTTTTAAAAACTGAAAATTAGAAAAAGCAATCTGAAAATGAAACAAAAAGATTGAGTTATGGAATCTCAACTAAACAGAAAATTGTCAATCAAGAGCAATGATTTTTATTTTTTTAATTGGTAGAAGATTTGAAAACTTTTTTTTAAACATTAAGAAATGCTAACTATCTAGTTAAACTTTATAAATAAGACAAAGGCTTCGATGCAATGATATTAACTCAAACACCAATGCCCCTTGTTTTTGTTTTATAAAGTACTTTCGAACTCATCTTCTTGGGAGATTATATCAAATGGTTTGCTATAAATATATCAATGTAATTTGAGCAAAACTTAGATACAGTACTTTATATATTATTCTTAGATATCCTTTTTAAAATTTAGACACCTATTTAATTCAATAAATCTTGCTAACACCGTTAACCTCATCCTTTTTTTCTTTTTTCTTTTTTTTCCCTAGATGTGTTTAAAACAAAGTTAGAAAACCCGTTTGAAAAACCATAATCCCAGCTTCTCTAACTTCTCACACTCTCTCGATTTCAAAATTTTTTAAGAAATCCAGATCTCAACTTCCCAAACGTTAAAGTGGTCTTAGCCACTGAGAATCAATGATAGTGCCAAAACTACGCCACTACTTGAAGAAAGCAAAAGGCTCTCAAGTCTGAACGCCATTTTGATATGGAGGGAATTTTTTACCAAAAGCATCAAAGATTTCTCAATGTCTTTGACCTAAAGGGTTGTAAAACATCTTGGCTTCTCTTCAATGTTCTACTCCAAAAGAATCTGATCTATTTTCCTGGATGACGAGTTAGACAAACAAAAATGAAATGTTGAAATTTTGATATCTTTAAAAATTTAGAAGTTCAAGAGTATAAAAAGCTAGATAGGTTAGGGTCTGGGTTTTCTCGTGGGTTTTTAGCCTTCTAAATGGGTTTGTTTTTAGTTACGAAGAGAGATAAAAAGAATGAAAGAAAGAAACAGATAAATAAATAGTGTAACCTAAGGGTAACCTAAGGAACAGTATGTAAGATAGTGTATCTAAGTTTTGCCCATATAATTTACCCTCTTATTTTCAACACCCTCAATATTCTATTAAAATTTAGTATAGAGTATGAAAATCTCTCCTGAGATTTGAGCCAAGTCCAAATACTATTCAAATTTTTTTTAATATTCAATTGGCCCTTTAGGCACAAATAGTGTTTATAAATTTTTTGAAAGTTTTCATGCTCTTCCAAGTCCATTTTTGGTAGATATTCATTTATTATTTATTACTAAAGCACTTCTTGCGCATGTAAGTGCCGCAATACAATCGTCGTGGGAAAAAATATATATATATATATATAAACAATATTAAGTGCGGTTTTTATTTACTCTTTAGAAGGCAAATTGGATGCTTTGAAAATATTTAGTGTCTAGCATTAGTCCAAACCTATGGCTTTTGTATTTTATTCTAAAATTTATTTAAGTCTTGATAACTCTTTGATTTAGAACAAAGTTCAACTCTGAAAATCAAATGATCCTCATCCAATCAGTACGGATATATTGAATGGTACGTAAGATATGGTTGAAAAGTCTCAGGCAGCTTTTATGCTTGAGAGAAATTGAAGGCATATAGACATGTAGTAATTGCATATCGCAAATGGATACAAGAAATTTTTATTTCTATCTATTCCTAGTTGGAGTGCAAGTAAAATAATCCTTCAAGTAATCATAATCTTACTTCCGATGCAAACGAACACATCTACACATCTTAATCCTTGTGTTGCATATATATATTAGAAGTTTAGATCGCTGAGTAAGTTTAGGATTTAACATACTACAAAACCTTCAATGAGCTTATTATAAAACACAACTTAATAGTAGTGATGTTAGCCACCAAGAAATTTAAGCTGTGGATTTAGGTCTCAATGGTCTATAGTCAAACAACATTAATTCGGCCAAAATAGCCAAATACCACTATTTTTGAAAATGTTTTGCAATTTACTACTGTTTCTGAAACATTTAGCAATCTATCACCTTTTTGAAATATTTTGCAAACTATGATAGATTTATACATATTTTCTTAAATAATGGTATACAGCCAAAATGGCCACATTAATTCCCTATATGCTCTCCCTTTGTTTCTGTACCTTATTTTTATTTTTTATTTTTTTAATTTATTCTCGTATACTTTGTCATGATGTAAAAGATATGTCCACATTTTTACATGGTGCTTAAGTGATATTTTATCTTGATCTATTTCTTGACAAAATTAAATGGTTACATCTTAATATATTCTTAGGCGAAATAATGTTAGAAATTACAATAGGAAGAACATAGAAATGTAGTTGATAGATTATTTTATGATTTTGATATATAATTTTACAATAAGTTTTGTAGGGTCCCGATTTGTGGCCCAAACCCAAAGTGTATGGGATCTCGGCCCAATGAACCCAATACAATAAATTTGTAGAGAGTGGGTCAAAGAATTAGGTTCTAATGAGTTGAACAACGGTTAGTATTGAATTAAATGACAATCAAGCACATATAAAAGGTATTAATATCAATGGACTTTCAGTCCGAGGAGGTCAAAATTATATATATTGATCACAGTTGGATACAGAGACAATTTAGATTGCTACTGTTTTCTCTCTCTATTTTTCCGATCCCCTCTTCACGAAGAGTCTTTCACATTATATATCCTCCTCCAGACCATCCTCATCCTACACCTGTTGATCATCCGAGCCTTTACTTGAGTATCTGTCCCATCAGACACCCTCCTTGGTTCTCTATGAGTTGTGGTAGCCAAGGTAGCACTGTTCAGAGGTCTTCTCCACATAAATGCGGCCAGAAAAGTAGCTGCAGTGCATTTAATGTGATGGTGGCAGCTTTCCCTTAGATATTTTTAGGTCTCATTCCTTCTCGTACGTTCATGAGGCATGTCCCTATCATTGGAGCTTCTTGGTAGATCACCCTAATTGCTGGATTACATACTTTGAACTATATTCATCAAGTCCGAGGAGGAGCTACTCCTCGGACAACCTTCCATTTGCTCCCTACTTATGGGACCTAACTGGGAATATCTAATAATTATTTGCTCCTCCTCGGACCTATCTATATTCTTGGATAAAACCAAAGACCCAATATACGATCTTATGCCCTTACCCCTACAAGTTTAATGATACAATGTTTTTCAAATATTTTTTTTTTATAGCTACTAAAATGGTAGGTTGTAATTGTCATGCAATAAATGAAAGCGATAATGCCCAATTATTTACATCAACCGTGTTGGCTAAGTAATGTACATATACATATATATATATATATATATATATATATATATATATATATATATATTATAAGAATGATCTCAAGCATATATATATATATAGTAATGCAATTCTAATTAGTAACGGCTAATGAGAGAATAATCGTGACTTCTAAAGCCGTTTTTAACGTATTATATATATATATATATATATATATATATATATATATATATATATATATATATATATATATACGTGCAATTCAAAGTTTGAGGCTTTCCACTTGATTTTAGAAGATAACTCTTTAATAGAAAAGAAGAATAAAATCTTATTTACCAGATTCTTTTGTTTTTTTTTTTTTTTTTTTTTTCAGCAGACACATATATACTTATTATAGTGCATTCCACCAGCTTCTCAGAATTCTTTTGACCTATTTCATATATATATATATATATATATATACTAGTCGCTAACCCATGTGATGCACGGGAAAGCTACCGATAAGCCAGATATCAAAATGCTAAAACCCTACCTACAAAACATTAAGCATAATTGTTACTTTAGTCCAAAGGCATGGGTAAATATTTTATTATAGATGATTAAGATCAGAATTTTGTAAGTGAAAGAACTAACAATCTTCCATCGAATCAGATTCCTTTTCCTGCAATTTTCTTAGAAAGGATTTTCTGTAGATCATGCAAGTAACTTTAAGTTTACCACAAAAGGGGGAAAATTTTCAGCACCCCCCAATTTCTCATGCTAACAAAATGGAACCTTGGTAAATTTGGAAAGCTAATAAGTTCCTTCTCTTTTATTAGGGTATTGATAGATCAAGTAATAATTACAACTTTCTTTAACTGTTCTTTGTAACCTGTTGGTACCTCTGCCCATTTATTTACTTTTTGATTGGTAATCAGTACAAATAGAAATTGAGCCACTTAATAAGGCAGGGATTTTCGAGGGTTAAGGCTATATCCATTGTTTAGCAAAAATAACTCTTTCCATTGAAATGGAACTTGAACACTACAATATACTATGATATTAAAACTCCAAGCATAAAAGCAGATTTAAAACAGCAACCATATATTTGCTGCAATTATTAAACATAACTGGGGAAATATAAATTATTTAAATAACTCCACCTCGCTCAGTTTCCACTAAACAAATTCAAACCCATAACTCAATTTCCACAAAAAAATTGAAATTGATTATCACCATTTTAATATCTATTTAAAATACTGAAGATGTAACTCACTTCAAAAAATATTGTACAAACCCTCAATAAGATAATTACATTCACTTCGATGGACAGTATATCAAACAAAAGCAATTTTGATTGCAATATAATTTGATATGGCACATATTTTTCAGTTACAATAATATATAGTCCACACTACCACATCTGTCATCCACAGACGCATAAAATCTAATTACTTGAAACTGGAGTTGAGAACATGAGAAAGATCTAGGATAACTTAGTACTCCGTCAAATTCTTTATTCAACTATGGAACAGAAACATATATTGGCAAATGAAATAGCAAAGTATGAGATTTATGTAATGAGCATGAAAGTGAGAATAAGTTGCTATGACAGCAGGTTTCTCACATAAAAATACAACATAACAATGAGGTGACTTACTTGAAGCTGAAGTTCCAAACCTAAGACTTATCTAAGTGTGTGCACAAACTTAGTTATAGATACAAAAGAAACACAGCTAAAACAGCACATAAGAATTCCATTAGCATAATCATATTTATAATGAAAGTGGTAGAACGCAAAGTGCTTTAGAAAATACCAAGTCTTGACACATGGAACAATGAATTTTAGACTCGAATTGGAAACATCAGAAGAAGTAAAGGAAAATCCATAAAGCTGGATTATTGGGGTCATCTCTATATATATATATATATATATATATAGATGACCCCAACAATAAGAATTGTTAATATTACATAAAGTAGCCAATAAAGGTTGTGATGTTGGAAATCAAATTGTGATTAGACAAAAATGTACCACCATTATTGGAATCTCCGACCAAAAGTCATCAAACTATATAAAATTTTGATCTAGTGACTGAAACTCAAAGAGAGAGAGGCGAAGTTTTGGTAGCTGTAAATCAAGAAACAGAATGTAGGACTTTCCCTAGGAGCTGAAGGGAATGTCTTCCAGAATATATAAAAACCAAACTGATCTTCATAAAATCATAAATTAGCATTGCAATAGAAAGTGTAATGTTGAATTTAATCAACCATGTGTTGGCTTTATTCGGTGACAAGTTTGCTTGTAATATAGCACTTAGAAACCCTGTATTTAGGTGGGAATCATGTAAGGGTAGTGTGTGAGAGAATGTGAAGAAATGCTCAAGACTGTGCAGTGAAGCAGGGACTCGCGGGAGGCTCGCGGCTTGCAAGCCGCCAAAAGTTGCACACGCACAAAGCGTGCAGGGGAGCTGAACATTCATGCCAGCTGGAGCACTACAGGACAAAAATCCAGACTGGCCACTCAGTTAGCTCACGGCTTGAACTTGCGACTCAGTCAAGTCACGAGGTCAAGTCGCCAGCCAACCCTGTTTTGGAAAAACTGACTCTTTGCATTCCATTCTCACATCAGTATAAATACCCCTCATTCCCACAAAATATGCGTGGCTATTCAGAAAGAAAAATCCTAAGAGAGGTTTCTTCAAAACACCCACCCAATTAGAGAGAGCTACTCATTCTTAGAGAGAAATCTTTGTAGTCTCTTCTTATTCCCCCTCTCATTGTCATACCTATTGAGAGGAGATTTCTATCCAAACACTACCCACATCCATTTAGAGTGTTGAGTGTTTTTGGAGATTTGGGAAGCATTGGAAGATGCCAAGGATGGCGGATGCTATGGATTATAGCGGAATTCAGTAAGCTAGAAAAGAAAAAGGTTTGGCACAACCTCGTTGGAGCAAGAAGCTTAGAGGGTTTAGGTACATTGGGTAGATTGGGCTTGAAGGATCTATTGCTGTTCATGTATCCCAACTACATTTTCTAGTGGATTATTGACCGCTTGGAGGGCGGCGGAGAGGTTTTACGCCGAGGGCTTCGATTTCCTCTTCAATAACACATCGTGTGTTGTCCTTGTGTTTGCATCTCTCTTCCCTTTATCTTTGCCTTTTATTTTCTGCTGTGGATGTGTTTTTAATTGGCTTAGATTGTTTACCAATTCTGTTTATAGCTTTTGTTCATTTTCCGCACACTAGTTGTTTGACATAAAGCTTGAATTGGTTATTTTGTAATTGGGGGTCTAAACGTTCAAGGGTGTTTTATACACTATTTGAACTCTCAATTGGTATCAGAGCGGGTACACTTGTTGTGGTTTAAATACCTAAGTGTGATCCTTGACCTCTTGTGTTTATTTGCCATGGATTATGCTTTGTATGCCTCTTTGCATGATTTGGTTGGTGATGAATGTAACATGCCACGTGTTTGACCAAGTTATTTTGTGTAAAGGATGATTTGATTGCTAAGCTCAATGAATCAAACAAATTGGTAAAGAAATATAAAAAACTTGTTGAAATTTCTCTTGAAAAGCTGAAAGAGTTTGAATGTTTGAATATGGACTTGGATGCTAAACTAGTTTTGTCTAACAAACTTGTTGATGATCTTAAATGTGAAAATGAATCTCTTAAGATGTATGCCAAGTGTTTGATTGCTGAACCTATTGTTAAAAATGATGAAAATATTTGTTACAATCATGTTGTGGTACCCGATTTTGTGCCTAGTGTGTGTTCTACCTTAAAGGACAAATCGGTGTACATTCCTCCATATAAAATAAATCAAAAGGTGGAGAGTAAAGCAGTTAAGTCAAAGCCTTCATTTAGGTCTTAACCTAAGGTTTTGAATGGATCGAAGTTTGTTCCAACTTGCCACCATTGCGGTGTGATTGGTCATATAAGACCTCAATGTCATAAGTTGAAGAGGGAACAAAACCATGTTGCTAGATCCCTTCCCAAAAAGCCTAGTAGACCTAAACACATTGTTTGTCACCATTGTGGTGCCTTTGGTCATCTAAGACCTCAATACTCTAAGTTTCACGCTTTTAAAAGAATCAAAAGAAAAGAAAAACTTGAGTTTTTTGGAAGTTGTGCTAAAAAAAGTAAACCGGTTTTGAGTGAAAATAACATGTTGTTAAAGAAAATGTTTAATGCTCTTAACTCCTTGACTATGTGCATCTCCGGTTCTCATTCTTCCAACCCTCGTCTCACTTCTCTTGAGACACTCATTCCAAACAATCGTTCCGTTTGGATGAGGAAGGGTTCCTATGGTTGAGCTTTTACTCTTTTGGTCATTGATCTAATTTTCGATCTTTGTAGGACCCTTCATGCATTAAATGTCATAACTTCATGCATTTTGTGCATCTTGCATTTATTTGTATGCATTGTTTCATTTTTTATCTTACTTTTATGTTTTCTGTTTTGTGTGAGTAAAAATCCAAAACCACATAAAAAGTGAAAAATTCAAAAAGTTTGATCGTATTTGTTTGAGCACATATCACATGTGAGTTTGGCCTTGTACCTTTGTACAAATGGCTTTGTGCATTTTCGAGCTTAACTTGTTATTTTTGCATTTATATCTTTGTGGAAAAAATCTTGACATCTTTGTGTGATTGTTGTAAATCGATCTTCAAGCTTGTCATGAATGATTAGTTAATAGTCATGTTGGTTTTGATACTTGCGTAGACTTGTGCTTATATCTCTTCCCACTCTTTTATTTTTATTGCTTAAAGAGCTCAATAAATGTAAATCTCAAAATAAAAAGAGATAATGAGCTGCAAAAGCCGTCGTACATACTAGTATTTGACTAGGAAAAAGGGAAAGCGACTTGTATTGAAAATGTTTGATGCCCAAAAGCCAAAGGCTTGTTCATCAAATTGAAATATCAAAAATTTCAGGAATCAATCTCAAAAATGAGATGTATTGCTCAAAATGAGTTGTATTGATTCAAAATGATCAAATGATATGAATTGTAAGAAGCCAAATGAAAAGCTTCAATCTTATGTAATCATTTTCTTGTAGGAGGTCATATATGTTCATTTCTATAATTGAGATAGACCACTTGACTTAGTACTAGTTGTGTATGACTTGATTGAATTGATCATTGAAACTTCACTCTAGACTAAGGACTATTCTACATTTGATACACACATAACACATATGCCTAATGTTCAATGAATGTCTTATTCATTTGTTAGATTGTACTTGTCTAAATGTGATGTGTGTGTGCTCAATCATATATGGTTTAATTCAAAAAGATTTTTGATCATTTTATATGTTTTTGAAAGTGATTTTTATCACTCTTTGTATTCATGTTTAGTGTTTACTTTGTTTTTCATTGTTTAACCATGTACTGTATTAAAAAACAGGTGCCAATGTTTTTCGCGGCTCAGCTGGCGACTCGTTAGTCGCGAAACCCCAGTCGCGAGTTCATCCAGAAGCTTTTGGCGACTCACTCGCGGCTTGCTCGCGACTCACTCGTGACTCGCGAAAATTTTCGTGACTGAACCTCGCGACTCGCGAAAATTTTCGTAACTAAACCTCGCGACTCACCCAGTTGCGAATTGCCCAGAAATAGCTTTTTAAAGGGCTTTTTGTGGGAAACTTATTTTAAACCTCTCCCATCCTCTCTATAACCCCTCTTTCAATATTTTTTCATCAAAACCCAACTAATTTGAATGGTTTTTCATTCCATTAACATTTTTAAGGTAATTATAAATTCTTTTCATTAATTTTGATCCTTGGATTATGTTTTGGAGAGTTTTGTGCTCTTGGTTGGGATTTTTATCATAGGGGTTGGGAAAACTTAATTTTTGTCAAATTTCTTCATGGGATTGGTTTCTTTTGTTGATTTGCATTGGATGTTAGCCCCTTGTGGCAGAAAGAACATGTATTAAGGGTGGATTTCATGATGTTCATGCATTGTTTCACATTATTGTTCATAGTGTGCATGCTAGGTATTTGATAAAATGCCTCTTAGACATTTTCTCGCTTGTTTGGACTCCGATGAGTACCAAACTTTGGGGTTTCTCATGTTTCCTCATTAGGAACATGTTTGGTTCATTGGTTGTGTATTTAACACACCTTGCCCCACATGTGCATGTTTCATGCATTGGTCATGCATTGCACACAGCCACCTCTTGCACACACCTTTACTACCCTTGTCATGCATTGGTCTAGACCTTGCTTCTTCATCCTAGCATGTCATGTCTACCTTAGGCTCTGTAGCATTTTACATTGTCTTAGGTTTGAGCTTCATTTTCTCATTCTTCTCGCATCTCTCATGCATCATTAGCATTGTTCGTACCTTCATCTCTTGCCCTCGTTTCTTCTTGACCCTTTGTCTATTCCTGACAAAAAGGGGGAGAGTATACTCTAGAGAGTATACCGGAGTGGTTTGTCATTTCTATATGACTCTTATGCACATTCTTAGGGGGAGAAATTTTATTTCTCATGCACATTTGTAGGGGGAGAGATATTTCATAAGGGAGATGCATATACCAAGGGGGAGAAGACATTGTACTAATTAGAAAACTTTGTTATGTTTGATTCCTTGTTGGCTTTATGGTGCTTTGAGTTATGCTTTATTGTTCTCATCGTATCATGTTTGTTTTGGACACGCATACTTCCTTATGCTATTGTGCTTCATTGAATGCATGTTCGGATGATCAATTGCTTTGCTATGTGATCATTGTAGTCATTTCTATATGACTGTTTTGGTGTTTGATCAAGTTTCTCATATGTTTCACAACATGTTTACTTGATCGTTTTTTACTTGTTACATTATACTTGTCTTTGTATTACTTGCTTTACCTTGAGGGTCTAATATGTTTTGTGCAAGTGTTTCAGGTTACAAGTATATATGTTCCAAGTACATCACAACTTCTCATCACTTTGAAGGGGAGAAACTTTAAGCACTTTTAGTTTATATTGCTTAAGTTTATATTCAGTATTTTGTGGTTTGTGCCCATACTACTTCTGTAAGCTTTTAGGGTTTGTTTCCATGTTTCTATAAGCTTTATGGTTTGTACCATGCTTTATGCAGCCTCTATGATTTTGTTAAATCAGTACCTCTATCCAAATGTCATGCATTTTCTGGTTAAGTACTGTCACTCTTGTGCCCTTGTAGGATTGTTCCTAGATGCATATACTTAGTGTATTATGCATTGGTTGAGTGTTGGGAATACAAGTAACTTGCATTGAGCTTATTAGCTTGTATGTCCAAGTGTGAATGAGCATTGTGGTCATTACCTTGTAGTGATTGCTTGTTTGATCAAGCCATGGTTTGTTTCTTAACTCCATCTTTGCTTGATCACATCATGCCTGCTTCATATGCATTTCATACTTTTCTGCATACAATGATCATAGTGTATTGTTGTGTTTCAGGAGATTCATGTTCATATGATTCAAGAGCTTCACAGTTTCTAGATTTAGGTGTGAGTGAGTTTTGCCATTGTTCCCAAACTCACGTTTAAGTCTAGAGCCTGTTTTAGGGTGTTTTGTCACAGAATAGCCAAAGGGGGAGATTGTAAGGTTGAATTTAATCAACCATGTGTTGGCTTTATTCCGTGACAAGTTTGCTTGTAATATAGCACTTAGAAACCCCGTATTTAGGTGGGAATCATGTAAGGGTAGTGTGTGAGAGAGTGTGAAGAAATGCTCAAAACTGTGCAATGAAGCAGGGACTCACGGCTGGACTCGCGGGAGGCTCGCGGCTGGACTCGCGGCTTGCAAGCCGCCAAAAGTTGCACACACGCAAAGCATGCAGGGGAGCTGAACAGTCGTGCCAACCAGAGCACTATAGGACAAAAATCCAGACTGGCCACTCAGTTAGCTCGCGGCTTGAACTCGCGACTCAGTCAAGTCGCGAGGTCAAGTCGCCAGCCAACCCTGTTTTGGAAAAACTGACTCTTTGCATTCCATTCTCACATCAGTATAAATACCCCTCATTCCCACAAAATATGCGTGGCTATTCAGAAAGAAAAACCCTAAGAGAGGTTCTTCAAAACACCCACCCAATTAGAGAGAGCTACTCATTCTTAGAGAGAAATCTTTGTAGTCTCTTCTTATTCCCTCTCTCATTGTCATACCTATTGAGAGGAGATTTCTATCCAAACACTACCCACACCCATTTAGAGTATTGAGTGTTTTTGGAGCTTTGGGAAGCATTGGAATATGCCAAGGATAGCGGATGCTATGGATTATAGTAGAATCCGGTAAGCTAGAAATGAAAAAGGTTCGGCGCAACCTCGTTGGAGCAAGAAGCTTGGAGGGCTTAGGTACATCGGGTAGAATAGGCTTGGAGGGTCTATTGTTGTTCATGTATCCCAACTACATTTTCTAGTGGATTATTGACCGCTTGGAGGGCGGCGGAGAGGTTTTACGCCGAGGGTTTCGGTTTCATCTTCGATAACACATCATGTGTTATCCTTGTGTTTGCATCTCTCTTCCCTTTATCTTTGCCTTTTATTTTCTGCTGTGGATGTGTTTTTAATTGGCTTAGATTGTTTACCAATTCTATTTATAGCTTTTGTTCATTTTCCGCACACTAGTTGTTTGACATAAAGCTTGAATTGGTAATTTTGTAATTGGGGGTCTAAACATTCAAGGGTGTTTTATACACTATTTGAACTCTCAGAAAGAATTATGGATACAATTAAAAAGAATAAATTCAATTATATTAAATCATGAAATTACAACAGGCAAGCAGATGTCACAAACAACCAAATCGAATTTTACAAAAGAATAAAAAAATATAGATGCTGAGAACATAAAACAACAATCCAACACCAAATCACGCACAAGCTTGTCTAACATACACTAGGAGTATAAGTAGTTTAAGCCTCAGCAGAACCACTTTTCAAAGCTCTCTCCAATCTTGCCTCAAATGGAGTAGAGTGCCAATTCACTCTCTTATCCTGCATGCCCACAAAAACTTAATCAGAACACTACTCCATCCCCTAAAACAAAAAACTCACTAATCTTTAAAACCTCAATAATTCTTCTTTTATTTTTTTTTTTGCTTGGAATAGATTGATCATAGTTGATTTCTTTAGGTTTTAACAATTATGCATAAAATAGCATTGTTTAGGAACACAGCCTTCTTTTTACAAATTTAAGTATTTTTTCTGCTAAAACTAATATAACTAAACTAAAATTCAAAAAAAAGCTAAGTAATCCAAACTATTCTAAGTCTGAACTTGAAACAGTCAAAACATAAACCTACCAGCTGTATTTTTTCTGCACAAACTGATATAACTACACTAAAATTTGAGTTTCATGTACATAGATTATCACAGAGGCAAACGTTACAATTCAAATTGAGAGAACACTAAAATAGTTAGAAATTAGATGTATATAGATTATCACAGAGGCAAACAAATACCATACCTTTAACCCTGATTCAAATGGAGGAAAAGAATAAAGAGAAAGGCAATAGCAATAAACTTAGAAATTGAACAGTTGTGGAAAAAAAAAAAACACTAATAAGAATCAACTATTTATAAGATACCAAAAAAACCTGATTAAAGATGAAATCCTTAAATTGACAAAAAAAGAGAATGCTCTAATATGGAGGCTAGGTTGGAGATTGAAAACGTTGTCTCCCATGGTCGTGCCCTTGCAAGCTTTCTGTGAAATAGCTTGGATCTGCGTTTGAGAGAGTGTATAGGTTCTACGTTTGGTGAGTAATGTCGAAAGGAGGGTTGTTGGGTTTAGTTTTGTCGAGAGGAGAGGTTCTCCCTTGCGTGTTTTGGTTTCAGAGGGTTTTGGTTTTAGAATTATATCAAGAAGAGTACTTGGTTTGTGGAAGGAGACTATATATATTTAATAAAAAAGAAATAAATCAGATTTAAAAATTAAAAATTTATGACGTTTTTTTTTTTTTTGGTTTTGGTTTTTTTTTTTGTTTTATTATTATTTTTTTAATATTGTGCTGATATGGAAAATTATGAGAGCTTCAAAAGTTTCGGTTTTATATATTTGTTTTATTATTATTTTTTTAATATTGTGCTAACGTGGAAAATTGTGAGAGTTTCAAAAGTTTCGGTTTTATATATATATATATAGATAACTTGTTTATTACTGGTGATCAATTATTTTTTATTCTACTTTCTCAGCAAAAAAAAAAAAAAAAAAAAACTTTTTATTCTACTTTATATTTTGCTAGACTAATCATCAGGTATCAGATTCTTCCCAAATCCTTAGGTAGGATATTCTCATCTCTGCACTAATAATTATACAATATAATAATAAGGACACGTTTGGTACATTGTAATGATTATTACATGGAAATAGGAATAAGTATTATAAGGAATACATTAGGTTGGAATGTAATTCATTAGTTTCGTGACCATTTAAGAATAAAATCTTGAATATGCATCCACAATTTAGTAGAGTATAAAAAGAAGGTATAATTAAATTATTTTTAAGTCAAATTTCCTAAAATACACTTACTTTAGAGTGTTCAAAATAGAACTAATAATTAACAAGAAGGAAAATTTATTTTCTTTCCTTTTGAGAGATGTGACAACTAATGGCTTTTTAGGAAAATTTTTAAAAAGCTATTACATAAGGTGAATGAATAGATATTTAGTACTTTTGATAAGGAATAGTTATTCCTCATTTTGAAGAATAGCTATTCATAAGGAATAACTATTCATTGTAATTAAAAAAAAAAAAAAAAAAAAAAAAAAACCAAACAACTGAATAGTTATGTCATAGGAATATCTATTACATTGCAGTGTCTATTACAGTCTATCAAACGTGCCTTAAGTAAAAAAAAAAACTGAAAATATTACACACTTGTTATTACATAATTACATATACACGCTGCTATATATGGATTGAAATCAAGCTTTTAAAACACGATTTGAAAAGGTGTATACAATAGCAAATATGTAATACAATAGCGAATATGTAATATGTAGTCGAAGAACAGAAATCAATGTATAAATATAGGGTCTTTTTTTTTATGTCCTAACTTGCAACTCTCACTCTTAATATTTTTTGCTTCCATTACTTAATGAATTCGTTTAATTGGTTTTTTTTTTTTTTTTTTTTTTTTTTTTTTTTTTTTTTTTTTGAGAAACAATTCGTTTAATTGGTTATCTGCATTGCTAAGACAAACTTAATTAATTCATTACTAATTAGTGATGCTGAATGGTTAGTGAGGAAATAGTGTGGCCTAGATCAAATGCATAAATGAGGCCAAGGATCATGACTACTTGGCATACAATTTCTTTTTAGGCCGTTAAGTAGACATGGAAGAGGACCTAATAATGTTTACTGTTCTTGCTAGTTGATATCTGCTTTGAGGGAAGACTCTTGTCTTGTACCTTGCCTTGTGTTGGTTTTCTAAGTTACATATACATGCTCAGTTTATTTAGCCAGAAAAAGACATGGAAGATGGGATCTTTAATTCTTTATCCTTCAGATGGCAAGGCATCTATTTCCTTTAGTATCATGATTTTGTGGCAAAAGGTGAGATAACATATTCTATAACATTATGATTTCTGGTTAGGCATGGATCATCCATCCATAATTAATTTATGTATTACAGTCGCATGGTTATGTCTCCCAAATGGTCTTTTGACAAAATAAATGCCAAGAGTAAAGGATGGAACGAATATGACACATTTGATGAAGGAAAAATGTTAAAAGTTACTAGAAATTTTACTATATAATAAACTTACAAATTGATATATAACAATTATTTTGTGATTGGTACTACTTTAATAAGATAATATTAGATGAGTGTTTGAATGACTTTTTTTTTTTTTTTTTTTTTTTTTGGAGAATCCAAACCGGAAGTCCAGCTAAAAGATATATTAATAAAACTAATGAACATCAAGAATTCCCGAAGGGGCTAAATCTTCAGGTAAGGCTTCAAGCCAAACCTTAAGTTCAGGACCAGTGTTGGCTTTTTTAGCCAATGCATCTGCTACTCTATTACCATTACGTTTTACATAACAGAAACTACAAGATAAAAACTGGGAAGCATGATAGCAGATGATCTTTTGTGATTGGTGATATATCCAGGGGCTGAACTAATGCTAGTCTTCCCAAAATTTATAAAAATATTCTTTCCTATTATATGTAATTATTAAAAAATTCAAAGATTCAGTCGAGTGGATCCCTCAAATGTATGAGTTAAAACAATGGTGCTTTTTAAATAAATTATAAAAAGTAAATAAACAATTTGGCTAATTGGTATTCTAGCTATAAAATCTGACTAGATTCACCAGACACATTCTTATATCGCATTCAACTAGCTTTTCAATTTATTTATTTTTTCTTTGGCCCATCTCATATGAAACTGGTTTATTAGTGGTGATCAATTACTTTTTATTCTATTTTATGTTTTACTAGACTAATAATAGGGTATTGAATTCTTTTTAACCCTTGGTAGGAAATTCTCATCTCTACTTCTAATTATATCTTATAATAATTAAGTAAAAACATAAAAATATAAAAGTTTGGACAAAATTTAGCTACAAACTTAGTTGTATCTTAAGACTACAACCTTACTCAATTTATTTTTATTAGATGAGAAAATCCACCACTATATTACATTTTCTTCTTATATCCTCAACGCTTGCAAAATTTCCAAAAAAACTAAAGATTAATAGGCATGTCATCAATCAATTGTTTAAATGACAAGTTTTTGTAGTCTAAAATTATGCATAAAAATAATTTTATGGATCATATAGTAAATAACATTTGAATGGCGAAACAAAATTAGACATGTGTATTAAGGGTTCGTTTGAATAGAACTTATTTTACTAAAACTAAAAACTGAAAACTGAAAACACTATAGTAAAATAATTTTTAAATGTGTGAATAGTGCCGTAGGACCCATTTTTATTGAAAAATTTACTGAAAAGTGAAGTTTGTAGAACCCGTGAATAGTGCACGGGTGCACTGTTCATTGTTTAAAAAGTCAAAACATGCAGCTGCGAAAAAAAAAAAAAAAAAAAGGAAAGAAACGCAAACGTGAATCCAAACGGATACTTAGAGTGTAAATAACAAATAATCTAATAATTAAAATTCGAATATCTACAGCTATTTGGTAGAATTAATCATATAAACTTTCTTTAGCTGAGCATATTAAAAGCTGTTCATATTAGATAATTATAATTTTGTTGAACCACATTATACATGTAGCTTGAAGAACAAAATAAATTTATAAATATATAGGCTCCTTTTCTATGCAGTTTTTTTTTTTTTTTTTTTTTTTTTGGGGCGGAGGGGGGGGGGGGGGGTGGTAGAATCTGTGTTAAGTTGCAACTCTGACGACTTTGTTCCTTGCTTCCATTACTTAATTGCATATTGCAAATGGATACAAGAAGTTTTTATTTGTTCTAATCCTAGTTGGAGTGAAAAGTAAAATAATCTTGCAAGTAATCATAATCTTACTTGAGATGCAAACGAACACATATACACATCTTAATCCTTGTATTGCATATATTAGAAGTTTAGAACGCTAAGTAAGTTTAGGATTTAACATACTATAAAACCTTCAATAAGCTTATTATAAAACACATGGTCTATATTAGAAATACTGAATAATTGTATTATATTTCTCAAATGAAAGAATATACATGAGTGCCTTTATATATGAGGCATATGAGTGCAATACAAGTAAGAGTGTAGTACAAGAATGTGTGTTATACAAGTAATCTAGTTGGGCCTAAAGCCCACAACACTTTACACGTTAACAGCCTCCCTCAAAATCAAGGTGGATGTGAGACCAACTTGAGGTTGTCAACCAAAATACGAAGGCGTCCTTTAGGATGTGACTTAGTGAAGATATCTGCAAGTTGATCTTTAGAGGAGACTGAGATTAGCTTAAGAGCACCATGGACAAGATGATAACGGATAAAATGGCAATCGATCTCTATATATTTAGTCCGTTCATGGAAGACATCATTGTGAGTAATATGAATAACACTCTAGTTGTCATAATAAAGAGGAGTAGTAGAGAATGTAGACACACCTAAGTCTTTGAGAAGCCATCGTAACCAAAGGAGCTCAGATATCATATCAACAAGGATACGATATTCTGTTTCAATACTGGAGCGGGCCACATGAGTTTGTTTCTTACTTCGCCAAGAAATCATAGAAGAACTAAGAAGAAAGCAATAATCAGTGGTAGACCTGTGATCAGTGAGATCTCCTACCCAATCAGCATAAGAAAATGCATGGAGAATAAGAGGAGACTGAGTAGAGTAGAAAAAACCATGGAAGATAGTGCCCTATAGGCATTGAAGAATGCGCAGAATAGTAGCATAGTGAGTCGATTATGGCTCACCTAGTGAACAACATAGGAAATGTCTGGATGGGTGACAGTGAGATAAACTAGGCTGCCAACCAAGCGTCTGTAAAGAGAGGGATTAGACAATGATTTCCCCCCTGAGGGAATCAGATGCGTATTAAGCTCAACTGGAGTGTCAACAGTCTTGCTATCAGTGAGTCCAGCTCGAGACAAGAGTTCAGAGGCATACTTGGCTTAAGTAATATAAAATTCATCTATAGAATGAGTGATTTCAAGACCTAAGAAGTAGTTGAGATGTCCAAGATCTTTCATCTCAAACTGCTGACTGAGAAAATCCTTGAGTTCTTGAATGCCACTGAGGTCATCACCAATTATGATCATATCATCCACATACAGGAGAAGTAAAATAGTGCCTTTATCAGTGCGATGAACAAATAAGACAGAATCATAATGACTGGCCATGTAACCCAAGCGAGAGATGGTAGAACTGAATTTGGCAAACCAAGCTTATGGAGCTTGTTTAAGGCCATAAAGTGCACGTCGAAGGTGACAAACTTTGTTAGAGTCAACAGAGAGACCAGAAGGAGGTTGCATATATACTTCTTCTCTTAAATCCCCATTAAGGAATGCATTTTTGACATCCATTTAAAAAATGTCCCATTTACTGGCAGTAGCAACAGCTAAGAGGGCACTAATAGATGAGATACGAGCAACCGGAGCAAAGGTCTCTTCATAATCAATCCCATACTTCTATGTAAAACCTTTTGCAACGAGACGAGCTTTGTAGAGCTCAATGGACCCATCAGAGCGAGTTTTAATCTTGTAGATCCACTTACAACCAACCACATATTTCCCAGGGGGGAATGTCACCAAATCCCAAGTATAGTTTTTAGATAATGCATCAAGTTCCTCTTTCATTACAATCTGCCATAAAGTGTCAATGGAAGTCTCACGATAGGTGTGAGGCTCATGTAGTGTAGCAAAGGCAGTGTAACATTGATAGTCAACTAAATGTGCAGGAATGGATCTTACCAGAGTTGAGTGATAAAGTGGAATGTCTTGTGCAAGATCTTCAGGTAGAGCAGGAGCAGGGGACCCAAGCTCAAGGTTAGGGTTAGGTAGCTTGTCTTCAACTCATTCATTAAAGGGTGAACTAGGAAAGAGATCAATAATAGCTGGTAGTTGGACAAAGAAGTCTATAAGAGAATTAAGAGCAACTACAAGAGGATCAGGAGCAGCTTCAAAAGGAATATGTGCCTCATCTAGAAAAAGATCTAAGACAGAAGAGGAAGATAGGGAGGCACGAAAGTGAGAGAGCTCGACAAAGAGGCGATGTTCCTAAAAATCAACATTGCGGGAGATACGAAGACAATGAGAGATTGGATCATAACACCGATACCCCTTTTGAGTTTCGCCATAGCCAAGAAGACAACAAAGTCTTGACCAAGGCTCAAGTTTGTTATGCTCATATGGCTAAAGAAGAACAAAACAAGTAGAATCGAAGGAGCAAAGGTGGTGATAATCTGGAGGTAACCAAAAAAGGCGCTCATATGGGAGTTTGATTTTGGATAACAGGACTTGGAATGCGATTAATAGCATGAATAGCATGAAGAACAGCTTCACCCCAAAAAGGAGCAGGAATTTTGGCAGAGAGAATGAGAGCACGAACAGTGTCAAGAATATTATGAAATTTTCGTTCAGCTCTACCATTTTGCTAAGAGGTACCTGGACAAGTTAGTTGATGAACAGTGCCATAGGAATGCAAAATAGCTTGGAAAGCATATTGAGTGTATTCAAGAGTATTATCAAATCCAAAAATTTTGATATGTTTGGAAAACTGAGTTTCAATTATTTTTGCAAAATTAGAATATACTTGCAATAATTCATAACGATGTTTCATATTAAAAATCTAGCTATAGTGATAGTAATCATCAACAAAGACAACAAAATGTCGAGACCCACCAATACTAAAGACAGAGGAAGGCCCCTAAACATTAGAATGAATAAGGTCAAAGATATCAATGGATATTGATTCAATAGTATTGAAAGGCAAAACTAGTTGTTTTCCTAACTAACATGAAACACAATCAAAATTTTCTGTAGACACTGAACCTAACAAACCTCTAAAATCCAATTGTTGTACCCGAGAGGAAGATGCGTGACCAAGTCGAGCATGCCAAAGTGGAAGGGAAGGAATTGAAGAAATTGTAGTAGCTACAGCAACAGAAACAAGAGCAAGAAGTGGAGGATGAAGGTTGTCCATGGGAAACATATGCCCAACTCTGGGACCAGTTCCAAGCTCTTGTCCCATCCTCGAATCTTGCACAATACACCCAGAATAATTAAATATAATACAATAACCCAACTCAGCTAATTGTCCCACATAAATTAAATTATAAGAAAGGTCAGGAACATTAAAGACCCTAGAAACCGAGATGTTGGAGGTCGAAATAGAACCTATATTATAACTAGACATTGTGGAACTATTTGCTGTGTGAATATTAAGAGGGTGTGGTGCAGGTTTAAGTTCAGAAAATAAGGTGAGTGAGGTGTCATGTGATTGCAACAAGTGGAATCCATAAGCCAAGAGAAATGAGACATACCAGACAAAGTTGAGAGAGAAGAGGAATAAGATGCATTACCAACCATACGAATGACATTGGCGATGATGTTTCTAAAGTCATCTGTGGACATGGTGAAAGTGCGTCCTAAAGACTTAGACTGTACAGAGACGGGAGCCATTGGTTAGACACTATCAGTGTTAGCAACAATAGAAGTAGAAATTGAAACAGCTGATCTGTTGCGATGATAACAAGTCTCAATATTGTGGCCAAAACGTTTGCAAAAATTGCAAAAACGTTTGCTGGATTGTCGACGACGATTATTGCAAAAAGAAGAAGACATGTCCTTATTCTTCATTTAGAAGCAAAATCTACAAAAACAGACTATAAAAATGAAATCTACGCGAAAAATTGGGTAAGAAGCACTTGAACTGCAAAAAGTCAACCTGGGAAAAAAAGTCAGCGGTCAAAGGCAGTGATCAACGGTGATGACGTCAAGCTGATGACATAATCGCTAACTGAGTGCTGACGTAAGCAAGCTAATGTGTTGCTGACATAAGCAATGATGAAATGGCTTGATAACGTCACTAGGGCTGACGTGGCGCGACTAATGACATCAATGGACCAAGTTTTGGCACATATAGGCGTGTGGAAGCGCGTGGCGGCGTGTGAAGAGGATTGGCGGCGTGTGGCAGCGTGTGGAGGCGATGAAGATGATATTTTCACAGAAAGGCAGATCGGAGAGATTACTTTCTGATGGACATCTATGGTCTGATCGGAGAAGCGGAAGTGGTGGTGGGGGCATGGCAGTGGTCTTTGATGTACTGGAGTTGCGGTGGAGGCAGTGGTGCTGCTCACAACAACGGCTGCAGTGGATGACACCCAAGAAGACAAGATTGCTTAAGAGCGACACACCAAAAGATTAGAGCAGTGGCTTTGATACCATATTAGAAATATTGAATAATTGTATTGTATTTCCCAAATGAAAGAATATACATGAGTGTCTTTATATAGGAGACATATGAGTGCAGTACAAGTAATAATGTAGTACAAGAATGTGTGATCTACAAGTAATCTAGTTAGGCCTAAAGCCCACAACACTATACATGTTAACAATCTATACTCTATATTCAAACAACATTAATTCCCTATATTCTCTCCCTCTGTTTCTATACCTTTTTTTTTCATTTATTCTCATATACTTTGTCATGATGTAAAAGATATGTCTCACATTTTTGCATGGTACTTGAGTTATATTTTATCTTAATCTATTTCTTGACAAAATTAAATGGTTACATCTTAATATATTTTTAGGCAAAATAATGTTAGAAATTACAATATGAAGAAAATATAAAAGTAGTTGATAGATTCTTTTATGATTTTGATATATAACTATACAATAACTCTAATGATATGATATTTTTCACTACTGTTTTTTTCATAACTACTAAAGTGGTAGGTTGTAATTGTAATACAATAAATGAAACCGATAATAATGATAGTCTCATACGAAAATAATATTATACTAATCATATATGATACCTTAAAAAATTGTGAAATATACCATTATCATTGATAATTTAACACAATTGAATTATGCAGCTGAAGGCTAGTGAAATAAAAACCATCAGCAACATAGTAAACATAGGAATTTCTTCTTTTATTTTATTTTATTTTTTCTATTTTAAAAGGATAGTTAAGAGGAAACTGTGGGATTTGGCGTATAAAGAAATATAAAAGGAGTAATGTGTATGCGTAATCAATTCCAATATAAACGTGCCATCCAAACAGCTGCAATGCATTGCCCAATTATTTACATCAACCGTGTAGGCTAAGTAATGTACATATATATTATAAGAATGATCTCATACATAGTAATGCAATTCTAATTAGTAATGACTAATAAGAGAATAATCATGACTTCTAAAGTTGTTTTTAACATATTATATATATACGTGCTTTTCAAAGTTTGAGGCATTCCACTTGATTTTAGAAAGTAACTCTTTTAACAGAAAAGAAGAATAAAATCTTATTTACCAGATTCTTTTGTTTTTTTCAGCAGACACATATATACTTATCATAGTGCATTCCACTAATTTATTAGTGGTGATCAATTACTTTTTATTCTACTTTATGTTTTGCTAGACTAATTATCAGGTATCGGACTCTTCCTGAATCCTTGGGTAGGATATTCTCATCTCTGCACTGATAATTATACCATATAATAATAAGTAAAAAACTGAAGATATTAAACACTTACTACTGCATAATTACCGTATACACACTGCTATATAAATGGACTAAAATCATGTTCTCAAAACATGATTTGGAAGGAAGTGTATACAGTAGCGAATGTGCAATACAATAGCGAGTATGTAAAATGTAGTTGAAGACCAAAAATCATTGTATAAATATAGGGTCCTTTTTCTATGTCCTAACTTGCAACTCTCACTCTTTGTTCGTTGCTTCCGTTACTTAATGAATTCGTTTAATTGGTTATCTGCATTGCTAAGCCAAACTTAATTAAATCGTTACTAGTAGGGATGCTGAATGGTTAGTGAGGAAATAGGGTGGCCTAAATCAAATGCATAAATAAGGCCGTTAAGTAGACATGGAAGAGAATAATGTTTTCTGTTCTTGCTATAATTCATATCTGCTTTGAGGGAAGAATCTTGTCTTGTACCTTGCCTTTGTATTGGTTCCTAAGTTACATATACATGCTCAGTTTATTTAGCCAAAAAAGACATGGAAGATGGGATCTTAATGGGATCTTTAATTCTTTATCCTTCAGATGGCAAGGCATCTATTTCCTTTAGTATCATGATTTTGTGGCAAAAGGTGAGATAACATATACTTACATTATGATCTGGTTAAGCATGGATCATTGTTTATAAAATTATTGAAAACTATGTGCTATCCATCTATAAGAACATTCCCATTAAAGATGTTAAAAGCTAAGGCCTGTTTGGTAGTTTAGTTCTAACACACATTCTCACATTTTAAACAATATTACACATATTTTCACACACTTTTTTACCTACACATATATTAAAAATACCCGAACAACATTATTCAAATTTCTCTACCAAACGGGCCTTAAATATGATATATTTTAGCATCTCATTCTAAAAAAAACACAATACAACAAAGGTGTTAATGTTAAAAATTTTAGAAGCTGAACTACAGTGGACTGCTATTTATGACATTCTACTTAGCTCAAATCTTATAAAAATAATAAGTTTTTAATACATTTTCAATTAAAATATCTTTTCTCTTTTTTATCATATCAAAATAAATAAAAAATAAAAAAATCTTTTCTCTTTCTCACTATTCTCTCTTTTTCTTCTTACTCCAGACTCTCTTTTCTCTCTCCTCTTTCTCATTTTCTTCACTCTTTCGCCAGTTTCTCTCTTCTCTATCTTTTTTCTTTCTTTCTCACTGGTTCTCTCTATTTCTTCCTCTCTCCAACCCTTTAACCCTTGCCCTCTCTTGCTTGTCCCTCACTCTCTCACTGATTTCTAATGGGTGAAAGTTACAGTGCTTCGACGGTCAGTGTGGGTCACAGTTTGGTGGTGGATCGGATTTGGTGGTGGGTGAAATTTTGTGATGGCTGGATTTTGTGTTGGTGATGGTGGTTGTTTTGTGATTTGTGATTTGTGATTTGGTGATTTGGTGATTTGGTGGCTAGTTTTTTGTTTTGTGATTGGTGATTTGGTGATTTGTAATGGATGGGTTTTGGTGGTTGTTTTGTAATTGGTGATTTGTTATGGTTGGGTTTTGATGGTTGTTTTGTGATTGGTTGTTTGATGGTTAGGTTTTGTGATTTGGTGATTGTTTTGTAGTGGTGGTGGCTAGTGGTGGGTTGATTTTGGGTTGGAGTTTACAGTGGTGGTTGGTGATGACTGTGGGTTTGCTAAGTTTACAGTGGTCTGTTTTTGTTTGTGATTTTGGTGGTTGGAGGTTGGGTGGTGGTGGTGATGGTGGCTATAGTTGTGGGTGGTGGTGGCTGTAGCTGTGGCTATGGGTTTGTGACTGAGTTCCTGTGAAAGTTATGATTTTAAAACTACGAAACTTTCAGTTTTGATTTTAAGTAAAAGATTTGACAGTTCAACAGATATGCGTACTATGTCTAATATAGATTTACGTCGAATAGTATCATAATTTTCTGAAAGACAAATCATGCAAAGCGTGGGATGATGTATAATATATACATACTATATCATTATGATTTTAGGTTAAGCATGGATCATTCAGCCAAAAAAAAAAAAAAAAGGTTAAGCATGGATCATTGTTTATTATTATAAGGTTGAATTTTATCAACCATCTTGTTGGTTTTATTCCGTACCAAATTTGCTTGTATTTTAGCAATTAGTAACCTTGTATTTAGGTGGGAATCATGTAAGGGTAGTGAGTGAGAGAGTGTGAAGAAATGTTTAAGATTGTGCAAGGATACAAAGACTCAAGGCTGGAACTCGCGGGTGACTCGCGACTGGCAAGCCGCCAAAGCTGGCACACATGTGAAGCATGCAAGGGAGCTGAAGTGTCATGCCAGCTGTTGCACTACAGGAAAAAAGTAACAGGTTGGCCAGGCTGTTAGCTTGCGGCTTGAACTCGCGACTCAACCCAGTCGCAAGGCCAAGTCGTCAGACCACCCTGTTTGGGAAAAACTGACTCTCCACATTCCTTTCTCACCCTACTATATATAGACCCTTATACCCACGAAATGTAGAGAGCTTCCAGAGAGAATTTTGATAGAGAAACCCTAGAGAAAAACAAGATTGATTCATCCATAATCGTCACATAGAGACTCTTCAAATTTCTCTACTCTCTTCTTCTCCATTGTTAAATCCTTGAAAGGTACATTACCAAAAAAATTTCTCACCATAGTCATTTCTGTGAGAAGACTGTTTGGTGCTTTGAGAAGTAGTTAAGAATGGACCAATTTCATGTTGGTAGATGCTATGGTTAAGTAGCGGAATCCGGTAAGCTAAAGAAGAAATAGGTTCGGCGTAACCTCGTTGGAGTAGGAGCTTGGAGGATTTAGGTACATCGGGTAGATTAAGCTTGGAGGATCTTCTATTGTTCATGTATCCCAATTACACTCTTTAGTGGATTATTTACCGCTTGGAGGGCGGCGGAGAGGTTTTACGCCGAGGGCTTCGATTTCCTTTTCGATAACACATCGTGTGTTGTCCTTGTGTTTGCATCTCTCTTCCCTTAATCTTTGCCATTTAATTTCTGTTGTGGATGTGATTTTATTTGGTTTAGATTGTTTATCAATTCTGTATTAAGCTTATGTTCATATTCTGCACATTAATTTTTTGATATTAAGCTTGAATTGGTAAGTTGTTAATTGGGGGTCTAAACGTTCATAGTGTTTTATACACTAATTGAACTTTCGATTGGTATCAGAGCGAGTTCACCTATATTGGTTTCATTACCTTAGTGAGATCCTTAACCCCAAATTGAGATGGACCGGTCTCAATCTTTAAATGCTCCACTATATTTTGATGGTAGCAACTATGCTTTTTGGAAGGTGAGGATGAAAGCATTTTTGTATTCTATAGATGAGGCTGCTTGGGATGCTGTTGAAATAGGTTGGACAAAGCCGGAGGCAGCCAAATCCACTTGGGATAAGGCAGCCCTCGCAGTGTCAAATGCTAATAGCAAAGCACTTACTGCAATTTTTTTGTGGTGTGTCCACAGATGAGTTCTATAGGATTTCTCATATCATCATTGCCAAGGAAGCATGGTAGATTTTGGAGAGCACTTATGAGGGTACAAAGAAAGTTAAGGACACAAAGTTGCAGATACTGACTACTCGGTTTGAGGATCTCAGGATGAGCGAGGATGAGTCCTTTGACTCTTTCTATAATAAGCTAAATGAAGTGGTCATCGGCAAGTTTAACTTGGGAGAGAAAGCAGAGGACTCAAAAGTTGTAAGAAAAATTCTTCGTTCATTACCGGAGAGCTTCCGTGCAAAGGTGACTGCAATTGAGGAGAGCAAAGACTTTGATGAAATCAAAGTCCAAGAGCGGATTGGTTCTCTCCAAACGTATGAGCTTTCATTACCAAATCAAAGAAAGAGCAAATCACTTGCTCTTAAGACAATAAATGAAAGGGTAGAAGCTCATGGTTCATCGGATGAAGATGTAGTAAAAAAGGATGTTGCCTTCCTTGTAAAGAATTTCCACAGATTTCTAAAGTTCAAGAATAGTGAGAAATTTGGTGATAAAGGGAAATTTATGAGTTCCGGAAAGGAGAAGAAGGACTTCAAAAAGAGAGAAGGGAAGGAATCTCAATTTACTCAAGGAGTCACTTGTTTTGAATGTAATGGACATGGCTATTTCAAAAAGGAATGTCCTAATTACTTGAGATCGAAGGGCAAGGTGTATGCCACCACTCTCAGTGACTCAGATTTCTCCACCTCTGATTCTGAGGATAGCTATGATGAAGAAGGAAATTTCCCAGTATTCATGACTGTTGCTTATGTTGAGTCTTCCGAGGACTTGAATTTGCTTGTGGAAGAGCTTGGGGAACATAGTGATGAGGAATTCATAGGAATTGTAGAAGAATCAAATGCTGAAGAAGATGAAGATACAGCTGATCTTAAAGAGAACTACAATTCTCTACTTGAGAAGTTAGGAAAATATGCAAGGGTGGCCAAGACAGCTGTGAAAAAGATGAAGAAAGCTGAGGAGGACTATAGAAGTCTCCTAGTGAGATATAAGGAGGCCAAGTGTGAGATAAAGACACTAAATGGCGAACTAATTGAAGCTTACACCAAGGTGAAATTCCTTGAGCTTGAGGTGGTTCAAACAAATGCCAAGGTAGAGCGAGTCCCACAAAGAAGCTTGATGATGTCCTTTCCTCTCAAAAGACTTTCTTCAACAAAACCGGATTAGGATACACCGGAGAAAGTAGTTCAACTGTGAACATCTCCAAATAAGTGAAGTTTGTAAAGGCCAAAGAGTCAGTTGCAGTTGCCCCTACTGTTGAAAAGGCAAATGTTGAGAAGAAGAAGAATGTGACTAACCAGCGGGTGTTGAACAAGCCCTATAATCAATCTGTGGTCAAGTTTGAAGCCAAAGCAAAATCTCTTCCACGATCGCAAAGTGGTCCTAGAACAAACCATGTGTGTCATCACTGCGAACTTCAAGGGCACACCCGACCCAATTATCATAAGCTGAGAGCATTGAGGAATGTTAGTGATCAAAGGTCAAGAAGACCAAGAAATGACAAAAGGACTTGGGCTGTTGAGCCATCAAGAGATCAAAATAGTGATCTCGGAATGATGGACATGATGAAGATGATTGGTATATTCACCAACTGCTTGGAAAGCTTCACTAGAAGGTTTGAAAGTCCTAACCATCGTACCCAATCCTATAAGGATATCACCCCAAACGCACGTGACGTGTGGGTGATGAAGGGTATTCATACATAAGCATTACAACATGTCCATGTATTAATACTTCCTATGTTGTGTGTCTGTTGGTTTGTTTATTGATTATGTGAATTGAAAATTGTTTGTTTTTGCTTTTATTCATTTAAAATGTTTTTACATTGTTGCCTTTGATCAATCTCTTTCTTTTTGTGTGTCAAAAATCCAAAAACCACATAAAAAGTAGAAAATCCAAAAAGTTTGATCAACATTGCTGAGTTTTGTCTCAAAATATGTTTTATCTTGTACTTTTGTGCAAATGGCTTTGTGCATCTATGAGCTTAGCTTGTTCCCTATGCACTTATATCATTGTGGGAGAAATCTTGAAATCTATATGACTGTTGTAAATAGATCTTCAACCTTGTCATGAATGATTAGTAAATGGTTTTGTTGATCTTGAGACATACATAGACTTGTGTCTATATATCTTATCATTCTTTGTTTTATTATTTATGCTAAACGAGCTCACCAAATGTAAATCTCCAAATAAAAAAAGATATTGACCTGCAAAAGCCTATCACACATACTAGTATTTGACTAGGGAAAAGGGAAAATGACCAAAAATTAAAATTGTATGATGCCCAAAAAGCCAAAGGCTAACTCATCAAAGTGAAATATCAAAAATTTCAGGCATTAATCTCACAATGAGATGTATTGATTCAAAAAGATCAAATGATATGTTAAACATGGAGCCAAATGAAAAGCTTTAAAGATATTGTATTCAAGTTTATGTGGGAGGTCATATATGCATATTTCTATAATTGAGATGGGTCACATTATCTAGTGCTAGTTGTATATGCCTTGATTGAATTGATCATTAAAGTTTCACATTAGACTAAGGACTATCTCATTTTTGATATCCACACACAACACACATGCCTATGTTCAATATATGTCATATTCATTCATGTGATTGTACTTGTTTAAATGTGTTTTCACATGCTCAATATTTGTTAATCAATCACAAAAAGATTTTTGAGTGTTTTAGTTGTTTTTGGAAAGTATTTTGTTTTTGCAAAAATTGTCAAAAATTCAAAAATTGTGTTGCCCTGTTTTGGTGACTCAGTCGCGGTTAGAACCAATCGCAGGTCCCAGTTGTGACTCCATAACAGAGATTTTTCGCGACTCACTAGCGACTCATTGGCAGGTAAATGCTTCAGTTGCGAAAAAGACTTAGAATATTTTTCAAAAATTTGGAGTTTCATGCTTTTCGTGGCTCAGGTTGGCGACTTGTTCACTGGTGGAAGGTCCAGTCGCGAGGGGTATACAGAGATTTCGCAGCTCAGTTAGCGACTCTCTCATGAGTGGAACTTCCAGTCGCGAAAAACACTTAAAAAATTTTTCAAAAGTTTTCTTCCAAGTGCTCTGGCGAGTGGCCCTGGCGACAGGAATGCGACTTGATTCAGTCGCGAAAATCGCGTGTTTTGCTCAAAATTGGTCAGTTTTTAAACCTTTTCAGTTTTCCCTCGAACATTTCTGACTGTTCATCTTCTTCCTTGCCTAAAACACTCTCAAACTCCTCGTGTCACTCCCAAACAAATTTCCATTTTTGCTTCATTTCATCTTCAAATCTTCAAGAAAAAGGTATGGGTTTTCTCTCTCTCACTACATATTTCATGTTTTGAACCTTGTTTTCTTGGATTTGTGAATCATTATGAGTTTTGTGATACCTGTAGTTTCGGTCATGGGCTGGGTTCATGTTTGTTGAGTTTGGGTGTTTGGGCTTGGTTTATCTTGTTTCTAGGTTGCTAAATATGGTTACTTTCATGTTTCATTTCACTATTAGAGTTTATAAACTAATCTATGATGATTGGTAAATCTCATACCCATGTTTATTGGTCACATTGTCATATGATATTTTTTTTGTGATATACTCTGTTTGTGAGTATTTTTGGTTCAATATGGCTGAGTTCTAATTGTTGGATTATAATATCTTGAATTTTAGTTGTTATAGTTTCTTGTTATCATGAATGCTACTTCTGCCTTGAGGATACTGTCTGCTCTGTGTTGGTTTGATCATATCATAATCATTTAGATATGTCTCATTGACATATTTTTTTTGGGACCAATGTGGTATTCACTGCTTCAATACAGCTGAGTATTGGTTTTTGAAGTTTGTGCTTGGGAATGTGCCCTAGAAATTTTTTTTTTTTTTGACTTGTTGTGTTGATAGGTTGTTCTATACCTTTCTGATTTGAGTTTTCTCATTCAACTTCTGACTCTAAACTGTGTCTAGATTAAGTGTTTTAGTGCAATATTTTTTTGACAATAACATGTTACTAATGTTCTGAGTGTCCATCTATTGTGCTCTGTATTGTGGTCTTTTCTACTTATTTACAAATGGCCCCATCTCCTACAAAGAAGAAGACTCCTGCTAAGAAAGCTGACAAAAGGTTGAAAATGGACCATAACTTATTTAGGTCAGTTCAACACTTTGAGAGATACAGAGATTCTTTCTTGAGGGGAACCATCATTTAGGAAAGATTTGTTGACTTAGGGGATTTGAAGGACACCTTCATTCCAAGTTGTTTTGAGGGCAGAGGATGGGATAAATTGTTGAGTGACCTACCTGCTATTTGTGAGCCTTTAATTAAAGAATTCTATGCAAATACTGTGATAAGGGAGGATAAGTTGAGCTGTTGGGTTAGAAGAAAGGAATTTACCATAGATGCCCATGACATAGATGAGGTGCTAGGGCTTGAAGGCTTAGAGGACTCTGACTTCACCAACTACAAGGACAGGATGCTATCTATAGAAACTGTCCAAACTTGCATCGGTGGACAAAGAGAAGGGAGATGCCTCAACACTATAGCATTTCCAACTAACATGAGGTGCCTAACCACCATCATGATGTTTAACTTATACCCTATGAGGAAGCTAACTACAATCAACAATGCCAGAGCTATCTTCCTCATGGAACTTAAGGAGAAAACCTTCATTGACATCAGCTCTCACATCTTTGACACTATTGTGGATGAGACTAAAACCACCTCTAGGCCCAAGCTGATCTTTCCTAGCCTTCTTATGAGGCTTTTCAGAGCAAAAGGTGTTGAAATCCCTCAAGATATCAGCCCCATGCCTACACCTTCAGCCATCAACAAGCTAACCATCATCAGGATATAAGTCCGTCTTCCAGGTGATAAAGAGGTAGGTGATTAAGGTGAAGGTGACCAAATGGAGACTGAGGGGGAGTATATCATAAACAATGTTTAAACAGTGTTTTTCAGTTTATGCTTTAGTTTTACTTTATGTTTCTTATGTTATTATAGTTTATGGGTTTGATATGTTAAAACACTTTGGTTATTGTTTTGGTTTAAAACTCATGGATTTGTTTTAAAACACTTATGATACTTTGGTTTGTTAATATTTAAAGTTGTTACTCAGTATTTTTTTGTTTGTACCCATGTTACTTTTGTAAGCTTTTAGGGTTTGTTTCCATGAGAATTTGTAGGCTTTTATGGTTTGTACCATGCTTATGTAGCCTCTATGTTTTGTTGTCTAATACTTCTAGCTAAATGTTATGAATTTTCTTTAACTATTCTCACCCTTGTGCCCTTGTAAGATTTTGTTCCTAGATGCATATACTTTATGTATTGTGCATTGGTTGAGTGTTGGGCATGCAAGTGATTTGCATTGAGCTTATTGGCTTGTATGTCCGAATATTCATTCCAAGTGTGAATGAGCATTGTAGTCACTATTTTATAATGATTGCATGTTTGGTCAAGCCATGGTTTATTTCTCATTCCATTTTGCTTGATCGCATTGTGCTTGCCTCAAATGCAATTACAAGTTTTTCTACATACAATGATCATACTGTGTTGTTGTGTTTCAACAGATTCTTGTTCATATAATTCAAGAGCTTATCAAATTCTAGAGTTAGGTGTGAGTGAGTTTTTTTCAACTGTTCCCAACTCATATGTTAAGTCTAGAGTTTATTTTAGGGTTTTGTCACGGAATAACCAAAGGGAAAGATTGTAAGGTTAAATTTTATCAACCATCTTATTGGTTTTATTCCGTACCAAATTTGCTATTAGTAACCCTGTATTTAAGTGGGAATCATGTAAGGGTAGTGACTGAGAGAGTAAAAAGAAATGCTCAAGATTGTGGAAAGATGTAGAGACTCGCGACTGGAACTCGTGAATGACTCGCGACTGGCAAGCCGCCAAAGCTGGCACACGTGTGAAGCATGCAGGGGAGCTGAAGAGTCATGCCAGCTGTTGCACTATAGGACAAAAGTCCTAGGCTAGCCAGGCCGTTAACTCGCGGCTTGAACTTGCAACTCAGCCTAGTCGCGAGGCCAAGTCACCAGACCACCCTGTTTGGGAAAAACTGACTCTTCGCATTCCTTTCTCACCCTACTATATATAGACCCTTATACCCACGAAATGTAGAGAGCTTCCAGAGAGAATTTTGAGAGAGAAACCCTAGAGAAAAAAAAAATTGATTTATCCACAATAATCACATAGAGACTCTTCAAATTCCTCTACTCTCTTTCTCTCCATTGTTAAATTCTTAAGAGGTACATTATCAAAAAAATTTCTCACCATACCCATTTCTATGAGAAGGCTATTTAGTGCTTTGGGAAGCAGTTAAGAAGGGACCAATTTCATGTTGATAGATGCTATGGTCAAGTAACGGAATCCGGTAAACTAAAGAAGAAATAAGTTTGGCGTAACCTCATTGGAGTAGGAGCTTGGAGGGCTTAGATACATTGGATAGATAAGGCTTGGAGGGTCTTCTGCTATTCATGTATCCCAACTACATTCTTTAGTGGATTATTTACCGCTTGGAGGGTGGTGGAGAGGTTTTATGCCGAGGGCTTCGGTTTCCTCTTCGATAACACATCGTGTGTTGTCCTTGTGTTTGCATCTCTCTTCCCTTAATCTTTGCCATTTAATTTCTGCTATGGATGTGATTTTATTTGATTTAGATTGTTTATCAATTCTATATTAAGCTTATGTTCATATTCTGCACATTAATTGTTTGATATTAAGCTTGAATTGGTAAGTTGTTAATTGGAGGTCTAAACATTGATAGTGTTTTATACACTAATTGAACTTTTCATTATATACTAATTGCTTACTTGATGTTATATATATCATTATTTACTTATCCATTTACAATGATATATATATATCATTTTTTTATGAACATATATATATATATATATATATATATATTATGGTCACATGCATGGTCACATCTTCCATACCATCTTTTGAAAAAAAATGACAAAAATAAAGACCCAAATTTGAAAGATTATGACATATTTAATAACCAAAAAAATGCTACAACTATAATAATTTTACTGGCAATTCTTACAAAGAAGTGCGCAGAGCAGGTTAAAGTACATGAGGCTGTGTACGGGCCATGGATCGTGGTGGCTCATAGAAAGAATGGGACAAAACATTTAAAGAGTGGTGGGATCTCACCTAGATAGAGCAGCTGTTTCAGCTTCAGGGATAACGACAATATGGAAAAGGGAAGTTTGGATCGGGCTATGGTGCTTCATGGGCCAACAAGGGAAGCAAAAAGGAAGTTGTCTCCTCCGAATTTACTTGATAAGGCCCAAATAGCATCCATGGTTCAGAGCTTAAGAAGTGAGGTTCAGAAGCAGGCTCATTTTAGTCCAATCTTGAAGTTAGATGGTGGTGAGACAAACTACATCTCATCTCAGCCCAAGTCTGCTCAAAACACTCAGAGACTTTCATCGGTGAAGGGAAAGAAAGGGGCAACACGCAATAGGTTCTCTTTTGGAGAACACAATAGCACCGTTGGGGGTCAGCTCTTAAACTGTGCCATGTTCAGTCAGCCACAGAGGAGTGCCAAATCGGTGGAGAGTGATGGACAGTGCCGCACAACTAAGGCAAGTTAAAGAGATGCTGAGGTTGTTCGCTTCACTACATCCACGGTTTCAGTGGTGGGCAACCAAGGCTGGGATTCAGGCGAGCCCGAACCGATTCAGGAGGTCGTTCAATGCCAAAAACAAGGAGTGGAGGGAAAATGTGAAGGCAGAGAGGCTGCGATACTCAAATCTGGATTGGGAAGGTCCTATGATATGCAGTGTGAAGCTACTGGAAGGTCGGACAGAATGACGAATTTTGGTGGAGAAGTTGATAGTCAAGTTAATCACAGCTTTGGTGAAAGTTTGCCAACTAGTGATGGGTATCAACCTGCTATTAGCCTCCCAAGAATTGGAGATGGGGGTTTTGTAGTATATGATTACTCTATTTCCAGGGAAAGGCCAAACAATATGGAGCTTGAAGGTGGATGTGAAATTAAGGAGCCTCAGTGTTGATTTTTCCTTCCCTGTACCCAAGGTTTTTTTTTTTTTTTTTTTTTTAATGATGAATATTATTATATGGAATTGTAGAGGTGCTTTGAAGCCCTCCTTTAAGAAGCGTGTCAACGAATTGGTGCAGAATTACAACCCAGCTATTTTGGTTGTTATGGAAACCCGTGTTGGGGGAGATAGAGCTAAGGAGATCACAAATTTGTTGTCGTTTGATGGAGCTT
Source organism: Quercus berberidifolia (assembly GCA_028535905.1). NCBI lineage: Eukaryota > Viridiplantae > Streptophyta > Magnoliopsida > Fagales > Fagaceae > Quercus > Quercus berberidifolia. The sequence continues at coordinate 58,663,551 of JAPQVW010000003.1, forward strand.
TCCATATCAACACCATTGGCTATGCAGGAGGTCTTTGGGTTCTGTGGAACGCTGACAAATTTGATCTAGCCTTACTCTCAAGTACTAAGTAGGAAATTCATACGAAGGTGAAGGTATGTTTCACAAGCGCTAGCTGGTTATTTTCTGTTATGTATGCTAGTCCTAGGAACGCCGAAAGGAAGGTTTTGAGGAAAAATCTGATGAGTGTGGCTGAACTACATAATATGTCCTAGGTTATAGCTGGTGACTTTAATGAACCTCTCCTTAGTAAGGATAAATTTGGGGGTAGGGTGGTGAGTGTTAATAGGTCTCTACTATTCAAGGAGTGTTTGGATAAACGTAATATGATGGATATTGGGTTCACGGGACTCTGTTTCACTTGGACAAATAGAAGGGAGGTTCAAGCTTTGATCCAGGAGAGAATTGATAGATATTTTGTGAACACGAACAGGTGTGTTTTGTACCCTGATGCAAAAATAACACATTTGACTCGATGCCACTCGGACCACTATCCAGTGCTGCTAGAGTTGCAGCCGAGAACCCAAAATGGGAGGCATAGGCCTTTCCGGTTTCAAACTAGTTGGTTGTTGGATCCTTCTTTTTTTTCCAATAATAGGTTGGTTGATGTTATTAATTGTTTTACTGAGAAAGAAAAGGAGTGGAATAAAAACCAAATTGGGAATATTTTCACTAGAAAAAAGAATTTGATGTCGAGGCTAAATGGTATCCAAAGGGAGAGTTAAAAGATATAGTAATAGGTAGTAAAATTGTATTGAAACGGTTTGTTTAATCCACCAAATGAAAAGACACAATTTTTCGGTGTTTTAAAATGTAAAAATGTCACAAATTTATATACCCAAATCTAAATTATATTAAAAGCCTAATTTTAAATAAATAAGAATAAAATACAAAAACCTGAAAACATTGGGGGGTTTGACGATCGCCGATGATGCTGGGTGAGTTCTCCGTTCAATTGTTCTTGTGTCAGGTTATTACCGGCAGACAAAATAGTATGTGACCCATTGTTGCTCATTGAAATTGAAGAAATGCGTGCTATAATTAAACAAAGTGCTCCCACTTTAGAGATTGAAGATTGTACTGCGCTTGATGAAGAAGAGGTCTGCATATTGAAAAAGTAAAACTGAATTTCTTCTTTTCTTTTTTTTCATAAGTTAAAAAGTAAAAAGTAACCTAATTTCAAAGAGCCCCAACCCGTGCTACATGCCTACATGATACATATGCACAATTCTACATAAAAACCCCAACTTGTTCAAAATAACTGGATTATTTAGTATAAAAAAAGAGAACAAAACTCAATCATGGTAGAAACAACAAAAATATGATGCAAAAAAAAAAAAAAAAAATGAAGATTTAGGGTTTGAACTATTCTAACCATGGTTGCGAGAGAGGTTTGAGGTGTAATCACCGACTTCGAGTTAGGTTTGGGCCGTAGAGAGAGAGCAGCTAAGGGTAGCAACTAATGCATCAGTATATTGTAGAATGAAACAGTGAAGTATCCCCATTCAATAGCATCAATGTAGTCATAAAAAAACTCTCTCCCCCACCCTCACCCCCACCATCAACCCTCCCCTACTCCCTCTCTCTTCCTCTTCCTACCACCGGCTATATCACAGATTCCTTCCTTCCCTCCCTATCCTTTTCTTTTTACACCTCAACTCCCACCTTTTGGTTTCCCTCCATACACCTTTTGTCATCCCTCTATCCCTTCTAGTTTTTGCCCACCGTCACACCCCTTACAACCATCCACATTGCCTAATAAACTTTCTGTGCCTACACCTCCACAGTTACCCGCTATCTCCCTACCTAAAACTGATATTGTTATCTCCCTACCTAAAAATGATACCAAACCAGCTTCAAACCTTATTACCTTTCCCACGGTTTCGGTTCAGGGGGGTAGAAAGTTTCCTTTTCCTATTGATGCAAAGCTTTTCTCCTTTTCCTTCAATGGTGGGTGACATGATTCGTATGCTATTCATGAGAGTAGCTGGCATGTCAAGCATACTATCTGGGTAGGACGTAAAGGATTGGAGTGGATCCTTTCTTATTATGCTGATATTCATGATTGGGTTCCAAGGAAAGTTTCAATGTGCAAATGGTTCCGGGATAATAATAAGTTGATTGAATTTTGTGGGAGGTCGAATAAGGTTGGTGTTTTTGTGGTCATAGCTGAATACTTTGGCGGGGCTTGTCGAGGGTGTGTTATGATACCAACAAGCTCCAACCGTGTAGGTTGGTCTCTGTTTCAGAGAGAGATGAGGGATTTTTTCATTGGTGCTAAACCAGTTTCTATGGCTGAAGCATCCTCCAAAAATGGTGGTGGTGGAGGTGGTCAGTCTGCTAGTGGTGACTGGAGTGGGAAAATTTTGTCTGCTGTTGGGCATCAGCGTAAGTTTAGGAATTTTGAAAAAATTGGAGCTATTTTGGGGCAGAACAGGATTCCTGGAGACCATGTAGAGAATGGTTTAGTTTTAAAAGGCAAAATCTTAGTCATTAATGGCAGACCCACGCAGACTTGTACTTTTAAATTGACCCCTGCTTGTTTGGCTTAAAGAGTGTGCAAAATTGAGGGTGGGAAACATTCAGTGACTTACCTGGATGCAAAGGATTTCAATTGGCCCAAGGATGTAAATGGCGGGCCAAAAATTTTTAAACATTCTGGTGACCTTGTTCAAGCCCAGCCCATGGATACTGTTCCTCCACTTAAGGGCTCTTTGGTCAAACCCGTGGCCTTAATAGATTCTTTTGAGGGTCGGGCTTTGTGGGCTATAGGGGAAAGCTCCAGAGGAAGCTCAATGAAGATTCCTGGGTCGCCGGTGCCAGTAGCGATTCCGGCGAGCACAATGGAGGTTTTTGGATTGCCGGTGATAGCGGCGGCGATGCGAATGCGACGGTGGGGTGCTTTCCTGGGCTTTCCGGCACGGTGGTGAACAATCGGAGAATTGGGGTCGTGATCCATATTCCGATAGTTGGTGACAATGAGAAGGGAGGATCGCCGGTGACAGTGGCGACGCCGGTGAATGCGACGGTGGGGTGCTTTCCTGGGCTTTCCGGCATAGTGGTGAACAATCGGAGAATTGGGGTCGTGATCCATATTCCGATAGCTGGTGACGATGAAAAGGGAGGATCGCCGGTGACAGTGGCGACGCCGGTGAGTGCGACAGTGGGGTGCTTTCCTAGGCTTTTTTAGCACGGTGGTGAACAATTAGAGGATGGGGGTCGTGACCCATAATTCGATAGCTAGTGAAAGTAAGGCCGATGATGTCCATAATTCTTTTTCTCCTCTATCGGGTCTGGGTAGTGGAGAAGATCTCTGTTTTGGAGAGAGAGATGACTTTATGGTGGATTTAGGTGAGAAGGGAGGAGATTGGAGTAGTCCTAATGCTGAGCCTGTGTTGCCGAGCCAAGTGGGTGGGGTTGAGTTGCTTCAGGATGGGCCTGAGCATCTTTTGAGTAAGTGGAAGCACAGTGTGGTTAATCCTAGTGGTTTTTTTCATGGTGAGGATGAGAATGGTTTTTTGGAATGCTCATCTCTTTCTAAATGGGATCCCAATGGACATAAGGAGTTGGAGGTGATCTAGGAAAGTGATGAGGGAGAGTCTTAGGGGTCAGCGGAGGAAAATTTGAAATAGGTTTGTAGTCTGATGAAATTTTTTTGTAGAATTGTGGGTTTTCCTATTGTGAAGCATGAAGATCAATGCCTGGCTCTATTTCGTCTTCTCGAACAAGACTGTGTTGATGTTGTCAATATTGGGTCTTCTAATGGTAATGTGAACTCTAAGCAGAAAGGGTTTAAGGAACTCAAAGGTTTGTTTTCCTCTATTAATTATGATGGGATAGCATCTAAGGGGAGGAACATAGACCTCTTAGTAGGTACGGGGGCGATTACTAGTTTTAAATGAGTTTACGACTGCTATCTTGGAATGTTAGGGGATTAAATAATCCTCAGAAGCGAGAGGTATGTAAAAATCTTCTAAAGGAGTGGAAGTGTGATATAGTTTGCTTTCAAGAAACTAAGTTGTCTTCTTTAAACTCTTTTGTTGTTCGAAGCCTTTGGGTAGTCCTTTTCTAGATTGGGTTGTTCTAGATGCAGTCAATACTGCAAGGGGGTGTTACTAGTTTGGGACAAGAGAGTTTTTGAAAAAGTTGATTGTGCTGTTGGGCAGTATTCTGTTAATGTTTTATTCAAGGGGGTTGTAGATGATTTTGCATGGGCTTGTTCAGGAGTGTATGGGCCTAATGAGGATTCTCAGCGAGGTGATTTATGGGAAGAACTCTCAAGGATGCACTCCAGGTGGAATACAGCATGGTGTGTTTTTAGGGATTTCAATACCATTCGATATCCGAGCGAGAGATTTGGTTGTGAGGCTTTTAGTCCTGCTATGTTTGCTTTTTCAGACTTCATTGAGACTAATTACCTTGTGGATTTACCCCTTGAAGGGGCTTCGTTTACTTGGTTTAGAGATTCGGGGTCAGATTGTATGTCAAGAATTGATAGAACCTTGGCATCGGTGGATTAGGTAGATCACTTTGGAAACATGTCTCAAAGGGTTCTCCCTCGTGTAGTTTCTGATCATTGCCCTCTGTTGGTGGTGGCGGGTAGTGTTAATAAAGGTCGGAGTGCCTTTAAGTTCGAGAATATGTGGTTGAAAGAAGAGGGTTTTGTAGAGAGGGTTCGGCAATGGTGGAATGGGTATTGCTTTTCGGGTTCTCCTAGCTTTATTTTGGGTCGTAAACTAAAAGCTCTTAAAGAGGACTTGAAAAGTGGAATAAGGAGGAATTTATGGATTTGGACTTTAGGAAGAAATGTATTTTATCGGAATTGTTGGGTTTGGATGCTAGGAAGGACTTGTCAGGCCTTTCTCATGAGGATCAAACTTGTCGTACTTAGACTAAAGGAGAGATTGCGCATCTTGCCTCTTTGGAGGAGATTTCATGGCGACAAAAGTCCCGGATTTTATTTGTGAAGGAGGGGGACAATAATACTCGCTTTTTTCATTGGGTTGCAAACTCCCATAAAAGAACTAATTATCTTCGGGGTATAGAGGTGAATGGTGTCCTCTATGAGGATGAGGAAGAGGTGTGGTCTAAGGTGGTCCATTTTTATCAGAGTTTGGACACTGAGTCAGATACTTGGCACCCTTCTATGGATGGATTAAAGTTTACTAGCATTGAAGAGGACGAGTAACTTGAATTAGAGAGGGAGGGTGATAAAGCCCTAAGTCCTGATGGTTTCGCTATGGCCTTTTTCCAAAAATGCTTGAGTGTTGTGGAAATAGATGTCATAGCTTTTATCGATCATTTTCATAGGAGCTCAGAGTTTGAATCGTCTCTGAATGCTTCTTTTCTATCTCTGATTCCAAAAAAAAAAAAAAAAAAAAAAAAAACAATGCTTTGAATATTAAAGATTTTAGACCCATCAGCTTAGTAGGCAATGTGTATAAACTTTTGTCCAAGGTTTTAGCTAACAGATTGAGGCAAGTGCTGGATAATCTTATTTCAGAGTCTCAAAATTCTTTTGTTGGTGGCAAACAGATTTTGGATTCAGTGCTTATTGCCAACGACTGTTTAGACAGTAGACTGAAGTATCGTACCCCAGGGGTGGTGTGTAAGTTAGATATCGAGAAAACTCATGACCATGTGAATTGGGACACTTTATTTTATCTGTTGGAGAGGATGGGATTTAGGGATAGATGGAGGAGATGGTTAAAGACTTGTGTCTCTACCGTTTGCTTCTCAGTTTTGGTTAATGGATCTCTTGCTGGTTTCTTTGGTAACTCTAGAGGTCTCAGACAAGGCGATCCTTTGTCTCCCCTTCTACTTCTTTTGATTATGGAGGCCTTAAGCCGTATCATGAAGAAAACTGAGGAAGGTGGTTTCATTCAGGGTTTTCATGTGGGTCCTATTAATTCTACTGGTATTCGTGTTTCTCATATTTTATTTGCTGATGATACCATTCTTTTCTGTGATGCCTCTAGAGAGCAAATTCTGTCTATTAGGCTAGCTTTGACTTGTTTTCAAGTTTTTATTGGTTTGAAGATGAATGTGGGGAAAAGTGAAATTGTCCCTGTTAGGGAGGTGCGTAACATTCAGTCTTTGACTAATAGCCTTCAGTGTAGAGTGGGCAATTTGCCTATGACTTATTTAGGTATGCCTTTGGGAACTTTGTATAAAACACGCTCCATTTGGAATCTGATCCTTAAGAGGATGGAAAAGAAGCTTTCAGGTTGGAAGCGGCTTTATTTGTCAAAGGGTGGTAGACTCACCTTTCTAAAGAGTACCCTTTCAAACCTTCCGACTTATTACCTTTCCCTTTTTACTATCCCCAAAGTTGTGTCGTCTAGATTGGAACGCATTCAAAGGAACTTCTTGTGGGGTTCATCAGTTGAGTGTTTTAAATATCCTTTGGTGGCTTGGGAAAAGGTTTGCTTACCACGTGAGTTGGGTGGTTTAGGAATTCGAAAATTGGGGCCTTCTAATCAGGCCCTTTTAGGGAAATGGCTTTGGAGGTATGGCCATGAAACCTCTTCTTTATGGCGAAGGGTCATAGCCATGAAATATGGGGAGGGAAAAAGGGGTTGGCGCACTAGAGCTTGTAGTAGGGCCCATGGTTGTGGGTTATGGCGAAGTATTAGTGAAGGACGGGAAACATTTGCTAAGCATTTCTCTGTTGTGGTGGAGGATGGATCTCATACTCTTTTTTGGCATGATAAGTGGACTGGGGATGTCCCTCTTAAAAATTTTTATCATCAGTAATTTTTGTGTTCAGCTAATAAGAAGGCTTGTATTTCTGATGTGCTAAGCCCTTCAGTGGGTGACAATGACAGAGTGAGGAGTTTAAGATTTCAGAGGGAATTCAATGATTAGGAGTTGGCAGCTTCCTACTCCCTTCTTCATTTCATCCAAACACGAATCCCTAGGGGTGGATGGTGTGACAGGCTTTGTTGGGATCTTAATGGCAGTGGGAAAGTTTGATACTCGGTCTTTCTATCATAAGATTCGAAATACAGCTCCCTCCACCTTCCCTTGGAATGGTATTTGGAAAGTTAAGGTTCCTAAAAGGGTGGCTTTTTTTTATGTGGACAGCAGTTCATAGTCAGATTCTAACTTTGGATAATATTATGCTTTATGGTCGCCCTTTGGCGAATTGTTGTTATTTGTGCTGTTGTAATGCGGAATTTGTGAATCACCTATTACTTTTTTGTCCGATAGCTCATTCTTTGTAGATGTATATGCTTCGGTTGTTTGGGATCGATTGGGTCATGCCAGGTTCAGTTGAGGACTTATTATTCTGTTGGTTTCATTGGCTTGGGAAGCATAGTTCTGATATTTGGGATTTGGTCCCAAGCAGTTTAATGTGAACTATTTGGTCTGAACGGAATCTGCGGGCTTTTGAAGATGTGTGGAAAATTGTGGTTCAGTTATTAGAGTTTTGCCATAGGACCCTTTTTGATTGGACTCGATGTTGGGGTTTCTCAGATTGTTCTACCCTTACAGATTTTATTTCTTCTATTAGAATAGATTAGGGGTTGTTTTTGTCTTCTTGTTTCTTTTTTTCCTTTGTTCACTACCGTAAACTCTTTGTGTTTCTCTTGCTCTTCTTTTATTAATAATATTCTCTTCTTACTTATCAAAAAAAAAAAACAGTGAAGTTAGTGTCTGAAAAGGAGAGAGGGAAAGAGAGAAGTGTATAGGAAAAAAGAGATAGGAAAGAAGTATTTTTTTTTTCCGTGGGAAGGAATATAAAAGGTGTAAAATTTGTAACTACCCAAGGCGAAAAGAAGCATTTGTTTGAAAAGTGAAGATTTCACCCAAACATTTCTCTTGTTCAGCCAAATGAAAAGATACATTATTCTGTGTTTTTATTGGTAGATGTGGCATTAATTTATGTAGCCACGTGGCGTAATGAGGAGTGGTCAACAAAAAGTCAAACGTTTTAGCTATTGATTATTACTAGTCATATACTCACACAATACGCGGGAAATTTTGACATTTTTTTTAATTGATAAGTGAAAGAAAAAATAAGTACGTGAAGCTTATAAGTATTAGTCTTAAACTCAAAATTATATAATTATTTTTCTAATTGAGTATGATTGGATATAATGTAATATATATTTTGTAAGTTAAGTGGTCAATAATTTTTAACTTGAATTATGAAAAGTTTGCTATAAACTCCATTTATAAACAGTTTACTTTTAAGACAACTGTTTATAAATGTCCATTTTTAAAACCTGAATTGCTGTAGGAAAGAGAAATGACACCCTGGTCAAAGCAACATTTAGCTGTGTACATTTGAACATGATTTAGTTTGCAATTGATCATACAGTTTATGCTTTTGTAAAAATTATGATAATTATGTAAATATCTAGATCATGCATACGTTCATATGCTAAATCTTGTTTGGTTTGACACCAATATTTGTTTTTGTAATATCATGGAATGATGAAGAATCTCTTTATTATGCTGAGGTACTACTTGGAATATCATCTTAATTTCTAAAAATTCACATAATTGGAATATCATATATGCAATAGGGAAATAAAAACTCTTAGTAGGCTGATTTCCCCTGAAAATTTGTAACTAATATGCCAAATTACCTTCTCGTTGAGAAGTTAGAGGAAAAAAAATAAATAAATAAAGTGACTCATATGAGCAGAAAAATTTATACCTTTTAGTCATTGCCGATTGAACTTTAGTTACATGGGCATTGATTGATTCTAAGAAAGTCATTGTTCTTCCAAATCAACTTTACTACTCCTGTTCTCCGAAAATTCATGCAGTAGCTTTGGAACTGTCTATCTCTTCAAGGTCTATGGCTTTCACCCAAAGCACAACATATAAACCAATGATTTTAGAAAAATAACATATCAACTTAGTAAAGCTCTTTCTCAAAAAACTTAGCAAAGCTGAAGCCAAACACTTTTTTATTACATAAAAAGCAAATTGTTACATTGACTATGCATAGATAGTTGAACATTGTTGAGAAGAGGGGGGCCTCTTTGTGATGCACCAAGCCTGATTAAAAAAGAGTTAACGGCAGATCCAATTCAGCTTTCGCAAGAAAATTTTTAAGTAATCAAAATGTGTATATTAAAATGAGTCATTAGAAAACATCCAAGTAAAAAGTAAGGCCATGAAAAACTGATTACTGACTTCCCATCAAAATTCCTAAGAAAAAAAAAAAAAACCAAAATTCAATAGTTAAATGCAGATACCATTCTTTTGAGCCATACCCCGATAGTGTTGCAGCAATGATTGGTTTGCTAACGCTAAAGATCATCCCTATTATTTTTACAAAACTTCTTGAGCTTCATTTATTGACCTTATCCATTCTAATCAATTTAAACACTTTTAGAATATTTAAAAAGTTTATTTGGTTAAATATAAAGAGACACACAAAAGAAATATGCATTGCATTGACATTTTACAAAATAGATCAACATTCTATTTCATTTATCTATGTTATTTATATCACATTTTTTCATATTTCAACAGTATCAGGAATTGAACAATAATATATCAAGCTGCGAGCCTTGTCCAACAATGATAATTTATTTTTGAAAGACCCATTACACTGGTTCACTTTAGCAGCGAGCTATAAGAGATTTTTATAACATGCAAATCAAACATTTAAACTTCTTCATAATGGGAGAAAATGCAATTTGCACCAAACAAACTAAAGAAGAATGAGGGAAAACAGAAAAGGAAAAACTCACCTCAAAGAGACTTTCCAACCCTGCTTGTACTTTGGCAACTTCTGCGGAGGTGGAAGGAGAATTTAAAATCTATATATAAATATAAAAAACCAAATTAATGGGTTTTAGTTCTGAAGAGGCGGGCATTGAAGCTTTTGATAAGAGGAAGAAGAGTCCAAACAAATAGAGTTAAAGGAAGGCCAAAATGATGAATTTGATTTAATGGGAAAGTAAATAACGGAGAAATGTTAACCATTTTGTATTTTAATGGGACATAAAAGGAGTCTTGTGAGTTGGATGACTAATATGACACTTCAATAGAATAAATAGAAAGTAGAAGTAATAAATGAGGAAGGAGGGTTTATTGGAAATATTAAAGAGGGAAGTCATAGATTTCTAAATGCATTAAATAATTGTAATAATTAAAGCAAATTTGGGGGAAAAAAGGAGAAGAAAAAGAAAGAGACAAAAGCTAAATGCAAATTACTAATGGCATTCACTAATTAGTTACATGTTGCATCAATACAATTTTCCATAAACATTACATCTATCCTTGGCTTCAGAAATTGTAGATGACTTCAATAAAGAAAAAAGGAAGCACCAACTCACTTGAAGTTATATAGGGGCAGCACTAATTTTCATTGGACCAAAAAAATTGTAGTTACATGCTGCATCAATACAATTTTCGATTAACATAACATTTATCCTTGGATCCACAAATTGCAAATGACTCCAATAAAACAAAAAAAGAAGCACCAGTTCCATTGAAGTTAAAATAAAGACATCACTATTTGTCACAAAGTAAAACAAAAGAAAAAATGTGTTGAACTTTGGAAGAACTGACAGCATATGCTACTTGTGATTCTCTTTCAATGTTTTAGAGCATTACGCTCCACCACAGGAGATTTATTTGTATAGAAACAAAATAAGACGGATCAAATGAGATTTAAAAAATAAAATACTTATTGGAAAAATAAACACCTGGCAAATATAGTCATTTGCTCTTGCTAACATAATCCTTATGGAAAAATAAACAAAAGAAATGGTTTAATAGAACCTAAATATTATCACCCAAGACAAACCCTATAGTTAAGGCCAAATGAGTTCATAGCAAAATGATCAAATGTATGGGAAAGAGTGGAGAGAGAAATAGCAAATGTCATGAGGTTAGAAGAGATTGTGTAGCAGTTCAGGCATGCAAAAATATAGGTTGAAGAGAGTAAACTAATGTGGCACTTAATAGGAAAGTCTTACTGGCTAAAAGAATGTAGAAAGTCTTTCAATTCTATGTGCCACTTGGAAAAGCCTGGTTTTTAAAGGTAAAATTTAAGATATTGAATTGCTATATATACAGCAGAAATTTGCTGAAAGCCAAAAGCACTTTTGCTAGCTTTAGGAACTAATATTTCCTTTTGCAACAAACCTTGCATACGACCTAAGCTGCATAAAAGAGGCATATAGTAAACTATCAAAAAAAGAAAAAAAAGAGGCATATAGTAATACAGCATCAGTAGTACCTTTTTAAACGTAAAGGAAGAGCAAGTCAAACAAAGAGCTTGACTGTCCTACACAGATTGCACTTGTAAAGCAATACCAAACCAAAAGTTTTGATAACACAGTTTTATAGCCACTATGCCTGAAAAAGAAATCATTAATAACAATCATTAGTGAAACTAAATATAACAATCATAACAATCATTGCAAAATATTGTCTTTTTCTTCAAAGTAAAATACAATCATCATATCCATATCGCTCTTAGTTTTTGTCATCCTTAGCATTAATGCACACACTTTACATTTGTCACATGTATTCTTAGGTTGAAGGACATAACTCTTAAATATTCCCATCTAGGAAGTTATTTTCTGCTTAAAATAAATATTACTAGATAATATGGGGTCTCACTTTAGAGGCTTCTAAAGAAACTTGAATATAATTATTAACCCTAAGCGCATCTCATTTCATAGACTTAAGATAATTTGCTTCCATCTACATGATAAAAGTCTGCAATAAGCAAGACACATATAATATGTGCAAATTATGGTAATCGTTTTAAAAATTCGCTTTTAAATTATCCTTAACCGTCAACAGTTAAAAACAACGTATTCACCTTTAAAAAAATGACCACTTTCTTATCCGAAGGTAAGTTAATTTGTTTCCACCTGTCAATTAATGGCTGATACATCATACAACCAACATCAGCATGAGCAACAATAAAGAAAACAAAATGAACGCAAGCTATGTATCTGTAATTGTAAGTGCTTTCAATAAACTTTTCACAAATTTAATTGTTTCTAGTCCCAAACAAGAACAAACGAAAATAAATTATAAATTTATCAAGATAGAAATATAATTAATCAATTTTCTTTCAAGCATTTTATCAAACATTATGGATTCAAAATAAAATATATACCTACTCTTGGGCTCTTTGCAATTCAAATCCACTACAAAATTTCACCTCCACTGGCACTTTGATCCAATCCACATAGATACATGGGTCTACGCTGTGATTGCATGTGACATGAAAGAGCTCAATCCTTTAGTTAAGCTTCTTCCTCACAGATCTTTCTACATGCCCAACAAAAGCAAATTATTCAATCAACCCAGTCTTAGCCTTAGGATCCAAACAGTATCAAATTTGACAATTTCCCTTAATCATGTCCCCATGTAACATATTTAAACCACTAACGTAAAGACCAAGTTATTATAAATTATATAAATGGTGTGGGTCAGAAAATATCTCAACCAATATAGATATCAAAACAACAGAAACAGACCACTTCATTCAGCAAAAACCCATTACCAAACAACAACAAAATGAACTAAACAGAAATAGTATTTCCTCCTTCGGTTTAGTATTTTGTACCACAACCGGTAAAGTTGAAGCTTTGATTTTCCCGAATCTGTGTTCCTATAAACATTGCAGACCAGAAACTCAATACCTGAGAAAAAAAAAAATAAAAAAAATGAACTGAAAGAAACAGAGAGAGAGAGAGAGAGAGAGAGAGTCAGATATCAAATAGAAGGAGAGAAACAGAAAAGTATGCGTGAAGCAACTTTTGGAGTTCCATTCAAGCAAATTTATTATAATTTACACCAAGGACCGTTCATCATATATTTGTGATGGGTTATATTATTTTTTTATGATCAAATTGGTCCACTGATACACCAAGGGTCATTCATCATATAATAAATTATCTATGAAGACAGGTGGTTGTCCCATTGAATATAAATCTAACAAAATCATTGCTGTGAAATAAATTTCATTCGAGACCTAGAGATAATTCTCATAAGATTTTGTCTCACTAAAATCTGATAAATGCTAAGTAAAGGCTCAATTCCCCAATTCACTCTATAATAATATTAAATCAATCACAGGAACCAATCAATACAAGGGAAATTTTAATCAATTAAGTAGGATGGAGTGGGAACTTGTAGGTAGATCACTTTCTGAAAAATAAAACCACAAAGGAAATTTTAAACAATAAAGAGTAGCCCCTTTCTCATTAAAAAAATAGTTATAAGCAATATACCAATCAACACTTACTCCAAACTGATCAAGCTTGCAAAGGACAGAGATGGTCTTAGTAGATCACTTCTTTGTTGAGTTACCATTATCTATCAAATCATAAAAGAGGAAAAAAAATCAGAGGAAATTAACATGGTCGAAATTACACAGGTTGTGAACATATTTATCATCTCCATATTTGTTCCATCTTTTAATCAGTCATGGATAAAAGCAATCCGATTTCTTTTCTCCACCATGCTTTCCTCTTCCAGCTTTGATTTTTCACAAAAAACAGATGCACTTCATCTGCCATGTACTGATGTCCAATACTCAACAATAAGTAGAAAATTTTCAATCCAAAAATAGGCGCACTACATCTTCCATATACAATATCAAAGGAATATTTCCACGGAATTTGCCTTACTTTTTGATTGCTCACACAAAATTTGGGTGATGGAGAAGAATACACCAGATTATGCAATCCCACAAAAACAGTTGCCAAAATATAAATATGGAGATTAAGCCAAAAACTCAAAAGAAAACTAATTCTAAACAAAGCAGAAGAAGATTAAGCCAAAACTACTTCCCTCCTTCCCCATCTTCATCCAACACGTAAGAAAGAAAATCGCAACCACAAATGAATTGAACCTTAATATAAAAAAGAAAGAAAAGAAAGATAGAGAGAAAGAAACAATGGTGATTTATGAGTTAAAAACACCTGGTTATATTCTTGCAAAAGGATACAGTTAGGAGATGCAGTTTTGATTGAATTATTGAAATATGAAAGAGAGAGCAATGCACCCAATCAAATTAGTACATGCTGAAGTGAGATCAAAACCCACTACCTCTGCTAATCACTCAAAAAAAAAAAACAAATACATATCCAAACGTAACTCTAAACCAAAATCAAGTCAACTGAAAATACCAAAGCCTAAATTGTATTTAACTAGCAACTGTATAAAACAATATAAAGAACTTTACGTGTAATATTTTGGAGAAAGATTGGTCTAACAATGGATTTTTCTCTCCCTCTCTGATAGTCTGACTCTCGCTGCCCCTTATTGGCGATCTCAATAATAGTGAGAGGCATTTATGAATGTCGTTTTTTTTTTTAATAGGGAAACCTGAAAAGGTTAGAGCATCAATTCCCAGCAAAGTAGCAACAAAAAAAAAAATGTAATTTATTATAGGCAACAAAACACCAATCGGTGGGAAAAATTTATTTGAAACGGTTTGGTTAAACAAAAGTAGATAATGTTAAAGTAGATGGATATAGATATAGATTATATTTAAAAATAAATAAATAAATAAAATAACCCAAAACATAAATCTAACCCAAAAACCTAAATCAAAACCAACCCAACCAAAATACCCAGAACTAACTCATAAGTTCATAACCAAATTGAAGGGGAAAAAAAAAAAAAAAAAAGCATGGCAGATTTCAGAAAACAAAAACAATATTTGAAGAGGGAAAAAAGTATACAAACCTTCAAAATATGCTGTTGCAGAGACGAACTGGGGAAATTTGAAGCCTCAAACGGTCTCTCAAATGATTGAATTAGGGAGGCCATATAGCCTATACATCTCCTTAAAGAAGAGACCAGACATTGGATGCATCTGTAGCCTTCTTACAATGAATCAAAGCCACTGTTGAGACTGTGATTGAATGGAGCCGGAGATGGGTGGTGCTGGACCAAAAACGTAACCCTAAACCAAGATCAAGTCCTTCAAAAGCCTAAATCATATTTAAAATTGGAAAAAAAAAAAAAAAAGTCAAATCTGAACCTATCCACCAAAAAAACTCAAGCAAAAGTAACATTTCATACCCAAATCTAAAAAAAAAAAAAAAAAACAAAAACAATGTACCAGTGCCGATACTTCCGGCGGTCTAAATCTGGCAAGGGACCCAAACTGCAGTAAACATAAATCATAATTATCGCAAAATTTTGGTTTATTCTTTTAAAAATTTATTTTAAAAAATTAAAAATCAAAGAAAGAGAAAAGGAAAAAAAAAAAGCGGAAAAAAAAAAAAACACACCATGTAACAGAGTGAGTAGTTCTGGTGACACAACTATTGGCACAACTTTGTGCACAACTCGTCCACGTGGCGAGTTGTGGTTGGTGGAGGGGTGATGGTGGGTCATCCCTCTACCAACCACAATTCGCCACGTGGACGAGTTGTGCACAAAGTTGTGCCAATAGTTGTGTCACCAGAATTTTCCGTAACAGAGTACCGCCGGTTGAGGGAAGCAAGTTTTTTATATATATATAAAACCGAAATTTTTGAAACTCCCACAATTTTTCACATCAGCACAATATTTAAATACAATATTTAAATTAAATTAAATTTTCCACCTCATCACTGTTTTCTTTTTCTAATGTAAATTAGACTTCTAGCCAAATAAGGATACTCTCCCACTGCCTCTACTCTCTCTTATTTAAGAATTACTTGCGTAGAAAACCTAAGCCCCAAAACACAATTTTCTTCTTAAAACTTATTTTTCTTCAAGATTTTTTTTGAGGGCGGCTCATGCTTCACAATTCACATATTCCACTTATGTATTGGACTCCTCTCCTTCTTCGGTCAATGCATCAAGGTTAGGGTTATTTGATTTGTTCAATAAAAATTATAAATTTGTTGCTTTTTCTTATAAGTTTGTCAATTGTTGTTTTGTTTATTTAATTGCTGGGCCTGAATCTTTTAATGAAATCTTCAAATTTTTTTAACCTTTTAAAAGTTTTAATATTTTGAATTTTAACATTTAAAAGGTAACTCATATTTCTCTAATATTTCTATGTTGTGTAGACATATTTTTTTTTGTTTATTATATTTCTCCATTGTGTAGTCACATCATTTTTGTTTTGTTTTAATAAATTCTTGGCTCAAAATCTTCTAATTGTTTGGTTTACATATGAATTTTTAAGTTCATTTTTTGCAATATATTTAATTGTCTGGCCAATTTCAATAGTAGAAAAGCTATAATCATGGATTCCCTTCTTTCTATTGTATTTCTCTATTGCATAATTATATATATATATATATATACATATATATTGTTTTATTTCAATACTTTTGAAGCTTTGAATCTTCTGAATTTTTTAAATTTTTTTTTTTTTTTGTCCTTTTGGAAGTTTTAACATCATAACTTTTGGGTTTTATTTTTTCTATTATCTCTTTTGTTTTTCTTATTTTTACTTTCATAGCGTATGTACATGTTGTGTATGTTCTTTAATTCTTTCTTTAATGATTTTTGTGTGAGTATGAGTCATTGTATCTGGGTACTTAGGCAAAATCTATAAAGACTAAAGATGCTTCTTCTTTTTTTCTTTTTTTTTTTCTTTTTTTTTGTAATGAATCCTGTGTTTTTCATGACTTTAGTGAGTCATATTCTTAATGATCGAAATGGTTTTGTTTGACATGGATTTTGTTCATATTGGTTTCAAAGTTTATTTCTTGGCTTATATTATAGATTGTAATATATTTATTCATCAAACTGTTTAGTTGAGTTTGTTTTCGAAATTGTTTTCAGTGTTGTACATTTTCTTGAAGCATGTTGGTATCATATATTAAAATACTGTTAAGTTGATAATAATAATATAGTTTAATAAATGTCTGAAACGTATAGCTGTTAACAAATGTTTTAGCTATATGATTTTATTTTACAAATTCAATTTTGGTGTTGTAGTAAAATAAACAAAGATTAAATTATATATTGTACTCAATACATTTCCCGTGCATCGCACGGGTTAGCAGCTAGTATAGATATATATATATATATATATATATATTGATTATACGTAAGCTGTGATGAAAGTGTGTGTATATATATAGTTAAAACTAGTTTCTAATATATTTAATGTAATTAAAAAATATATTTGATTTTAAAAAAATGTAGTTAATATTTAAAATTTAGAAAAATACTATTTTGATCCCTAATCTTTACCCAAAAAAAAAATTCCCTTAAATTTTAAAAAGTTTTTTTTCATCTTTAAACTTTGTAAACATTGTTTTTAATTGTTTAGTCACAAAAAATAGGGATATAAAAAATCATTAGTTTAAAGATAAAAAACAAAATTTTGGTAAATTTGAAGGACAAATAAAAAACATAACATTTTAAATAATTTATGAACAAAAAATTAACTTTTTAAAGTTCAAAAATTAAAACAAATTTTTGATAAAGTTCAGTAACTAAAATAGTATTTAACCTTTTAAAATTTAAACCTCAAGAAATTGCATCAAATTCTTACTCAAGAATTAAGTTAGCTTAAAGAGACCCCAAAATGGAAATGGCCAATTGGTTAATTTACACGTATGGTCACCTTATAAAACATAAAATAAAAGACTTATTATAGGTTTGGCAAATGTTTTTTTTCCCCCCAATTTTTAGTTCTCAAAAACTAATTTCTATTTTGTAGAAAAAAAAATTGTTTGGTAACTTAAAATAGACACAAAACAAGAAAGGTTTCCTAATCTCAATTTTCTTGAAAATAGCTAATAACCTATTTTCAATTTTGAAAACACAGAGAAGTCAAGTGCACTTAATGACACATAGACTTAGAATCCCCTGGCTGAAACCAAAGGCACAATAACAAAGGAATTAAATTGGTTAGACTTTGTTTAATGTATTTGGTTCAAAACCTAGAGTTAAATGAGATTTCGTGTTCAGCATGTGGTCTTTTGTTTTTGAAAGATACGATGCTTATGTGTTTAGTGAGCTTGTTTTAATCTGGCAACATGCATGTACCTTCCAGGCTATTATGCTGGCATGGAATTGTTTAGACACAACTATTTGCTTTTAATTAATAAAAATAATTTTTTTAAATTAACCTAAAATCTATAATATATTGGTTCATCACTTACTCACTTACTAGGCTCACTCTCCTCTAAAACCTTTTATATATATAATTGGTGTGTTTGCGCAAACCTTAAGGTGGAGTATAGTTTCATGAAACGTTTGAGAGGCATTATTTTGTAAAACCTCAAAGGACACTGATGTAAGTTATCCTTTTTATCTACATAAAGAGAATCAGCGTAGCCTTTGGCTATAGAGTCTAAGGGAAATTGTTTTGAATTTTAGTACACCTTGATATATGAGTAACATCAAATATATTAGAATAAGCTATTATGATTTCTTAATTTTATAGTGTCAACCCTGAATTGATGCAGGATTTTTTTTTTTCCCTTATAATTCTCATTATTACATGGTAATTTCTGTTTTTTTTTTTTTTTTTTTTTGGGTACCCTAACCCCTTAAAAGATGAAATCCTAGTTTTGTCCCTTCATCTAAATAATTATTAATTTTAAATAACAAAATATTATGGAAAATACACAATTTTTATAATCAACATATAAAACATGTATCAAACATTTTCTATATTTTTAAAAACTAAATCAATTTGCCAAAAGTATGGTAATTTTATGACAAAAATACTATTTTAGTCCTTATATTTTGAAGTCATAGTCAATTATGGTCACTGCTCAGATCCACCACCACTCCAAGCAATGGTTCTCTTGTTTCTCAAGGCAAAACCCCAGTCTCTCTAAAACATTATCTATAGCCTTTCTGACTCACTTTTCAATTCTAAACATGGAAAAGCCTTCTTGCTCCACCTAGACACTCGCAGACTACCACCATCACAGTGGTGGTCTTCGCCTCTTTGCCCAAACCTAGCCTCAGTGAAGATGATGATGAATCCTTAGGAGGATGGAGGGTTTTGATGGTTTATGGGTTTATTAGGTGAAAAAGTTTTAAATGTTTATGAACTTTGTTTTGTAAACTTGAATTAGACTTGATAATGCTTAAAATTGTTATTAGGTCTATCACTCAAACCCGCAGTCTTCCGTAAAATATGAAGAGTCAAAAACCTGAAGAATGAAAATACCTTCAAAGTGCATTGGTGTGGTGCTGGCCTAAGTCAACCCTCCAAAGATTAATTTAGAAACTCACAGTAATCTCAATGAACTCAAATGGAAGAGCTTGAAAATTGTGTTTTTCACCTACCTCGAAATAGGGTTGTCTTGGTGTTTATAAGGGCCTGTGGATGACCACCTTAACTAAATTGTAGGGACTTGGGTTACCCCTCAACTGACTCGTAGGAGACGAGAGTTATCTCACAGCTGATTTGTAGGAGATGGGAGTTATCCCTTTGCCAGTAGTTGCGTGAATGTAGGAGAACCTTAAGTGATAGCTATTTTGCGAGCATTGCAGTGTAGGCTTCGTAAGCCCATCTTCACCCGTGTGTCTACAGGATGACGAATGGGTGTCAAAGTCAGGCTTGCAAGTGCTTGCTCGTCTGTTCTTGTATGTGTTAGATGACTTATTAGAATAGACGTGATAGGTTGCATTTGTTGCATTAAGTCTTCCAATTCTGACAAGTCAGTATTTTCAAAAGACGTAGCTTACATTCGGAAGGTTGACCATGGAGTTAGCTAAAAAGTTTCCCATCAAGACCCATGATAATCTTGGATTTGGTCTAATTTGTGAAGGTCTAAAAGTTTTTAGTAAATTTGGTCACTCTTTTAGGAACTTAGTCAAACCCATATAATTTTATCACTTAAAATTGTGGATTTTGGTCTTTTTTTCTAAAACTTTATCAAGCCCATGATAGTTATTAGAAGAAAGTTGTTGAATTTTTGGTCCATTTTGTTGAACGAGATCAGATGCAGGAAATTTTTGAAGTTTAAAGGTTAAAAAGTTGCTGAGTTTAGGATGATTGATTCAAATAACGAGTCAGGATAATCACAAGAGATTGAAAACGTAAGCAAAATCACTAGAGAAAATGCAATCACAAGCCTATTTGGTTGCCAAGCAAGTGCAATAAAATCTGGTTTGTATTTTTACTTTCATTTTTAAATTGAAAACAAATCCAATTTAAATGCTAGTGTGGCATTTTTTAATAGCAATTAATTTTTTTTTTATTAGCCATGTCAACTTCAAATGTGCTAATTGTGTAATCCATTAGCCATATAGGTATTTTTTTTCTTAGTGAGTTGACGGTAAAGACCAAATCAAGTGCTACTTGAAAAAAACATTGATCGAATTGAGTTTTATCAAAATATAGGAACTAAATTTACTATGACCCCAAAATATATGGACGAAAATAGCATTTTCACCTACTTTTATTGAAATTATAATTGTGTATTATGACAATGGATGTTAATGCCTATAACAACAAAATTATTAAAACCAATCCTTTTTTTTTCTTTTTTCTTTTTTTTTTCTTTTTTTTTGATTTGTCAAACTCAGAACTGTAGATTTGGTAAATAATATTAATTTTGAACAATGCATTTGATTTGTCAAACTCAGAACCATAGATTTGGTAAATCATATCAATTTTGAACATCAAACTCAGAACCATAGATTTGGTAAATCATATCAATTTTGAGCAATGCATTTGATTTGTCAAAACCATAGATTTGGTAAATCATATCAATTTTCAGCAATGCATTTGATTTGTCAAACTCAGAACCAAAGATTTGGTAAACCATATCAATTTTGAACAATGCATTTGATTTGTCAAACTCAGAACAATTTTGAGCAATGCATTTGATTTGTCAAACTTAGAACCATAGATTTGGTAAATCATATCAATTTTGAGCAATGCATTTGATTTGTCAAACTCAGACCATAGATTTGGTAAATCATATCAATTTTGAGCAATGCATTTGATTTTTCAAAACCATATATTTGGTAAATTGATTGTCAAACTCAGAACCAAAGATTTGGTAAATCATATCAATTTTGAGCAATGCATTTGATTTGTCAAACCCAGAACCAAAGATTAGGTAAACCATATCAATTTTGAACAATGCATTTGATTTGTCAAACTTAGAACCATAGATTTGGTAAATCATATCAATTTTGAGCAATGCATTTGATTTGTCAAACTCAGAACCATAGATTTGGTAAATCATATCAATTTTGAGCAATGCATTTGATTTTTCAAAACCATAGATTTGGTAAATTGATTGTCAAACTCAGAACCAAAGATTTGGTAAATCATATCAATTTTGAGCAATGCATTTGATTTTTCAAAACCATAGATTTGGTAAATTGATTGTCAAACTCAGAACCAAAGATTTGGTAAATCATATCAATTTTGAGCAATGCATTTGATTTGTCAAAACCATAGATTTGGTAAATTGATTGTCAAACTCAGAACCAAAGATTTGGTAAATCATATCAATTTTGAGCAATGCATTTGATTTGTCAAACTCATAACCATAGATTTGGTAAATCATATCAATTTTGAACAATGCATTTGATTTGTCAAAATTAGAACCATAGATTTAATCCTTCTATTTCTTTAATTATATGCTTTACTATTTATATTAACACATGCACCTTATCCCCAATCTCCCCCATCACACACAATAGATATTTCATACGGGACAAAAACAATTAAACGCACCCTTTTACAAAAACACTATTACACACATTTTTTGAACTAAATTGTGAGTTAAATTTGAAATCGCATTTTCAACACACGATTTCAATTCATGATTTTAGTTCAAGGTATTTCGATCATTTTTTTAAGATTTTGAGGGCATTTCAATCACTTTTTAGATTCTAAGGATATTTTGATCAACTTTTAGGTTTCAAGGTCATTTTGGTCATTTTTTAGGTTTATGGGTATTTTGGTTATTTTGCATGCCTCAGGGGGTATTTCAATCATTTTTTAGCTTTTGGCTGTATTTTGGTCAATTTTAGGTTTCAGGGTGTGGACACAAGGAGTTTTAGACTCACCATCTAGTTTTTGCAATGGTCTAGGAACCATATATATAGGGTCTGTTTGGATTGAACTTATTTTTGCTGAAATTGAAAACTGAAAACACTATAGCAAAATAATTTTTAAATGTGTAAATAGTGTCGTGAGACTCATAAACAGTGCGTGAACAGTGCATGAACATTGTTTTTTGTCCACTGCATAGTAAAATCACATGATTTTACTGTTCACGTGTAAAAAAAAAAAAAAAAAAAAAAAAAAAGGACTGAAAACGTAAACGCCAAATTCAGTGCAATCCAAATGGGTACATAGTGTCCTTTCGAGGAAGGACCTTTTGATCTTACTACTAGAGATATGGATTCAGAGTTTAGGTATACTATTGAGAAGGTGTAAGGCATCCAAGATCGCCCAGCCCTAAGGTTGGCCTCCCATCATTATGTGTTACGTCTTAACCTTATTAAAAACATGTTCAATAATTGTACTATACTCACACACACACTAACATACATCTAAGCATACAACATGGCATCATTATCCCAAAACACATACTTATCTATCCATAAAGCAAAAGGAAGTCAAACCACACACATATACAAACCCTAGCATTCGTCTAGCATGTAAAAACCCTATCATACATCTAAAACAAGGCAGCAAATTAAACATGGCAACAAGGTATCATGGCAATCACAAATATTATATAAAGCATGCAAATGGATATAAGCAAACATTCAAGCAACATACATCACCAAATGCATGTTCATATCAATGCATGACTTACCTTTACTCACATTTCAACGACACAGCACCTATGGCATTAATGCATGAACATGTGGATGGATGGCATGTCATTAAAATTAAGAAATCCTAATCTAAACATATGATGGCAAATAAACAAAAAACCATGTGAAACATAAAATTTGGAAGTGTAAAAAACATAGAAAAGAAACTGAACAGAACAACATGAGAAAATAGAAGCAAAACAAACAAATAAAAATTAGGGTTTCTAGGTAGCGGCTCACGAATGCAAAAACAGGCCTGCGTATGCATAATCAAGCCTACGTGCACAAGCAAGATTATGCATACACAAGTTCTTACCCAGAAAACCTAACAACACAGAAACAGAGCAAAACTTTAAGACGGAAATTCTAACAACCTAATATGCATTTTAAGCATACAAAAATGTAAACCTAATCTAGAAAAGCATATTAAAAGCTAGACTAGATACCTCACACAAAAGCTTTCCAAGCTTGATTTTGACCGTTCCGCTCAATCAGTCTATTCACAAACCAATAAGAAAGTGATTAATAACGTTAAACTAGAAGGATTGGGGACAGAAAAGGTCCCAATAAAATAAAATTGACTTGAGGGTGTTTTGTGAAAAGCTCTCTTTTGATTCACTATTTTCTAGTGAATCTTGTATTTTTCTTGTGAGATTTTTGTGTGTTTTGAAATGTACCATGTAAGGCTTTATATAGTGGAAAAAATGAGGTTTGGAATGGCTCCCAAATGATGTGGGATTCATTCCAAACCTCAACTATTATTGCAGAAAACTTGCCTTTTTTATGTCTCTAAAACCCTAGTTGCGTATGCAGGAGTGTGCCTACGTACGTGTGCTTAGGCCCCACGTACGTGGACTGAGGGCCACTTTGTTCATTTTATTTCCAAAAATATAATTTTGCTCATTTAAAAGTTATATTTTCCATTTTAACACTCCTTAAGCCAATTTGATATATGATTGGGTTCTAAACTGGCCTTGAGCCTTAGAGCTTAAGCATCATTGGGGAACGGGGGCTTGGGTCGTAAAGAGTACAAAATATAGTGTCTACACATGGTATTAGTAATTTTTTAGGTTCTTAAGGTATTTCAATCAATTTTATAGGTTTCAGAAGCATTTCGGTCATTTATAGGTTTTAGGGATATTTTAGTCATTTTCTTTAGGTTTAGGGGTATTTTGATATTTTAGATGTCCTAAGGATATTTCAGTTATTTTTTAGGTTTTCGGTGATATTTTAGTCATTTTTTAGGTTTATATGTATTTTGGTTTTATTTTAGAGGACTCAGGGGTAATTCGGTCACTTTTAATTTTTAGGTTTCAGGAGTATTTTGGTCATCTTTTAGGTTTATATGTATTTTGGTTTTATTTTAGAGGACTCAGGGGTAATTCGGTCACTTTTAATTTTTAGGTTTCAATGGTATTTTGGTCATTTTTTAGGTTTATATGTATTTTGGTTTTATTTTGGAGGACTCAGGGGTAATTCAGTCACTTTTAATTTTTAGGTTTCAGGGGTATTTGGTCATTTTTAAGGTTCTAATGATATTTCGGTCAATTTTATAGGTTTCGATCATTTTTTAGATTTAGGGGTTGGTTGTTTTGGAGGTAAGGAAGGTATTTCGATCATTTTTTTAGATTTTGGAGGTATTTTGGTCTTTTTCTTAGGTTTTGGGGTTATTTCTATCATTTTTATATTCTAAGGGTATTTCAATCAATTTTTAGGTTTTGAGGTCATTTTTTATCACTTTTTTAAGTTTTAAGGGTATTTTAATTATTTTTTAGGCTCTAAAGGTATTTTGGTAATTTTAGAGGATTTTGGGGAGCATTTTGGTCATTGAACATTTAGGGGCATTTTAATAATTTTTAGATTTAAGAGTATTTTGGTCATTTTAGAGGTTTTAGTGGTATTTTTGTTATATATAATCATTGATTATTGGGTAATTGGGTTGGGTTGGATTTAGGTTATAACTAGTCACTAACCCATGCTATGCATAGGAACCTACCTATTTGTGAGGTAAACTAAAATAATTTTATAAAATTATAAATTGATTAAGAAACTGCACCATTGCATGTTTTGCTCTTGTATGACTTCAATTTGTGTTACAATTTGATGAAGAAGCCATTGCTTGAACGTGCAATGTCTTACAAAAAAGTTTCTACTACAAAAAAATAACTTAAAAATTTAGATATTAAAACTTTTGAAAGATAACTCAAAAATTTAGATATTAAAACTTTTGAAAGATAAAATTAAATAAAGAATCAGATAATTCACTACTTATAAATTATTGAAACAAAACAAAATATATATGATTGAACAATAGAGAAATATAATAGAAAGATGGGTTACATTCAAAAGAATAATCCATGGCTATAACTATTGAAATGAATCAAAAGATTCAGAGCTTACAAAGTATAGATAATATATGTGTGTGTGTGTGTGTGTGTGTGTGTGACTACACAACAGAGAAATATAGGAGTGTTACCATCAAAAGAATAATTCAGATGTTAAAACTTTTGAAATGCCAAAAAATATTAAAGAATCATAAGATTTACTTCCTATATTTTTTTTTAAAAGAAAAAACAAAATGCATATGATTACACAATAGAGAAGTATAAAAGAAAAATTGATTACTTTCAAAAGAATAATACATGGTATAGTCATTGAAATTTGCTAAACATGTTCAAATATAGCAAAAACTAATACAAATTTAGATGTTAAAACTTCCACGATGCCAAAAAAGATATATAATTAAAGAATAAGTTATTGAAACAATTTAAAAAAATATGACTATTCAAAAGAGAAATATGAGATAAAGAAAAAAAAAATACGAACTCATAAAACAATAAGTTTTAAATTTTAATAGCTCTAAACTTTAAACAATGAAAAAAAAAATCATATACACATGAAAAGCCATGAAAAACCATAAATTTTTTTTTTTTTAACAAAATGGAGGAGAAGAAAATAATAGAAGAAGAGCTCATATCTCTACTCGGCTTTAAAATATATATATATATATATATATATATATATATATATATATATATATATATATATATATATTGGGGATTGCATTGCTTTTATAGTATTCATGATTAACCTCACAAATTTGGAGATAAATTATCACTGTTTGAGTTTAAATTGGACTTATTGGAGAGATAGAATTTTACTCCTCGTTAAGTTTGGATTTTGGCGATTGATGTCAAAGATTAGTCCTTCGGGTTGAAGTTGATATTGTTAATTAAAAAAAGTTAAATAATCTGGATTTGTTTAAACTCAATCTATTCCTATTGCAATAGGTATTGTAGGGGTAAGGGTCCAAGATCATATATTTGGCTTTGTGCTTCACCCAGGACAATTGATAAGTCCGAGGAGAGGCAAATAATTGTTAAGGGATCCCCAGCTAAAGTCTCATAAGTAGGAAATAAATGGAAGATGATCTGAGGAGGAAAGTAACTCAAGTGTGTACTCTAACAATTAAAGGGACCCTCCAAAAGTCTCTAGCAATAGGAATGTGCCTCATAAACATACGAGGAAGAACGAAACACAAAATATCTAAGAAAAAGCTGCTACCACCGCATTAAATGCATTGCAGCTACTTTTCTAGCCGCATTTATGTAGAGAAGACCTTTAAACAGTGCTGCCTTGGCTACCACAACTCACAGAAGGTAAAAGGGGTGTCTAATGGGACGGACACTCAAGTAGGGACTTAGATGATCAAGTGTAGGATCAAGATGGCCCAAAAAGGGCTATATAATGTGAGAAACCCTCCATGAGAAGGGGATCGGAAAGTAGAGAGAAAAAATAGTATAGCAATCTAAATCATTCTGATATTCTAGAGTGATCATTATATATAGATTTAACCTCCTTGAACTAAAATTTTATTGATATCATCATCCTTTGTTTGTGTTTAATCACCATACAATTCAATAGTAGTCGTTGTCCAACTCATTAGGACCTAGTTTTTTGACCAATTCTCTACAAATTCATTGTATTGGGCTCATTGGACCAAGACTTCATACATTTTGGGCTCGGGCCTCAAATAGTGACCCCACAGGTATCTAGACTTTCATTATTATTATTATTATTATTATTATAGTAGATACGTATTTTTTTTAGAAGATTATAGATACGTATTTAATCGGCATATCAGTATACTTAATGAATATATTTCCATAGCAAATCATATCTCAAGCAATCTCTTTTGCACCAGATGAAAACTAAAACTTATAATAAATAGAGTCTATTGTTTTTTTCGTTCTTATTTTGGTGTGAGATTTAATCTGGAAAAATCATAACAATAAACAAAACTAACAAATTTTTTCATATAAATTAATCAAATTGTAATTCTCCTTATTCTAAGAATTATATACATATGAAAAACCATGGAAAATACATGAAAAATCATAATATATATATTTATATATTTTTTAACAAAATAGAGGAGAAGAAAATAGCAGAATAAGAGCTCATACTTCTACTCGGGTTTAAAAAAAATTATTGTTGCAATAGAGTCTCGTATTGGGAGATAGGAGAGGATGCCAGTAAGGAGACAGTCCGGTAGACTACTTATTATGTCGTCTTCATATTTGTCACCATCTCTTTCAATTCCCTGTTTCTTCTGAACCTTCATGCTTCCTATCATGGCTTCAATTTGCTATGTGAGTTTTCTTTGTGAAAATTTGAGTGAGTATGAAGGTTTCAACCTTGGCAGGGTTTATATTTGTTAAAATTTTTGTTATAGAATTTTAGTTGAAGTAGAATTTTCAAGCTCTTGAAACATATACCTCATAGAGTTTTACTTAAACTAAATTATTGTAACACTTGTAATATAATTACACGTTGAAGAGAAATAATAAATATACAAGATATTAAACCTAAAATAAAAGAATCTAAAATAAAATGAAAAAGAAAATAATGGTGACATGAAAAATTGTAGGAGTTTTAGAGGCTTCAATTATGTGTGTGTATATATATATATTGTAAGGTTGAATTTAATCAACCATTTTATTGGCTTTATTCCGTGCCAAATTTGCTTGTATTTCAGCATTTAGTAACCCTGTATTTAGGTGGGTTTTGTTGTAAGGGTAGTGAGTGAGATAGAGTGTTGATTGCTCAAGAGTGTGCAAGAAAACAGAAACTCGCGGCTTGATCTCGCGGGTGGCTCGCGGCTGCAAGCCGCTAGACGCAGCACACGTGCCAAGCATGCCAGAAGGTGAACAGTCATGCTAGCTGGAGTACTACAGGACAAAACAGGACAACTGGCCATACGGTTATCTCGCGACTGGAACTCGCGACTCAATCAAGTCGCGAGGCCAAGCCGCGAGCCACCCCTGTTTTGTAAAACCTGACGTTTCACATTCCTTTCTCACTCTTAGTACAAATACCCCTTATACCCACAAATGAAAGAGAGCTTCCAGAGAGAATTTGAGAGAGAAACCCTAAAGAAAAATAAGATTGATTCACCTACAATCTATACATTAGAGTCTCTTCAAATCCCTCAACTCTCTTCCTCTCCATTGTCAAATCCTTGAGAGGCATTTTACCAAAACCTTGTTCTCACCATATTCATCACTGTGAGAGGGCTGTTTGGTTTTCTGGGAAGTAGTTAGGAAGGAACCAATCTACATTGGTTGATGCTACGGTCTAGTAGCAGAATCCGGGAAGCTAGAAAAGAAAAAGGTTCGGCGCAACCTCGTTGGAGCAAGAAACTTGGAGGGCTTAGGTGCACTGGGTAGATTAGGCTTGGAGGGTCTATTGCTATCCATGTATCCCAACTACATTTTCTAGTAGATTGTTTACCGTTTGGAGGGCGGCGGAGAGGTTCTACACCGAGGGTTTCGGTTTCCTCTTTGATAACACATCACGTATTGTCTTTGTATTTGCATCTTCCTTCCCTTTTATCTTTACCTTTTATTATCTGCTGTGGGTTGTGATTTTAATTTGGCTTAGATTATTTTTCCAATTCTATATTACAGCTTATGTTAATTTTCTGCATACTAGTTGTTTGACATAAAACTTGAATTGATTAATTTGTAAATTGAGGGTCAAAACGTTCAAGAGTGTTTATACACATAATTGAACTTTCAATTGGTATTAGAGTGGGTGCACGTGTTGTGGTTTTATTACCTAAGTGCGATCCTAGACCCCTATGTTGTGGTAGCTGTTATGGAAAATACCATGCTGAATTGTAGTTTAAGTGTTTGTGAAAATGACTCTATGCATATGTTTGAAGGGTGTCTTACCAATGAACTTGTAGAGTTGTTAAAAACTAAGAAACATGCTAGGATATTTGTTCACACGCTGGAATATTTTGAAAATCAGAATCATGTCTTACACAGTAGCATATCTGAATCTAAATTGTTGATTAAGAAATATAAAAGAAAGAATAGAATGTTGTGTGAGATGATTGAGAGTCTGAAAATGAAAGTTCAATCTGACAGAAGCATGAAAACTGATGATGAGTTTTTGTTTGAAGGTCAAGAATGCTTGTCTCATGTGAGCTTATTTGTGCATACCTCATTGAAGGTGTTTAATGCATGCTTGTGGTATCTTGACAGCGGTTGTTCTCGCAATATGATAGGGGATAAGTCACTGTTTAAGACACTCAAAGAAAATGTTGGTGACTATGTGACTTTTGGTGATGGAAGTCATGCTTAAGTCCTAGGCAAAGGGACTATCGAGATACCTGGATTATCGCTGTTAAAAGATGTGTTATACATAAAAGGGCTGAAGGCAAATCTGCTGAGCATTACTCAAATTTGTGATGATGATTTCCTGGTACAATTCTCTAAGAAGGGATGCTTGATCATCAATGAAGAAGGGATTCAGGTCTTGGAGGGAAATCAGACTACAGACAACTGTTATGGAGTAGTTCCCACGGCATCCATTTCATGTAGAAGTGCTCGTGTTGATATGCTGGAACTTTGGCATCACAGATTTGGGCATGCTAATTCAAACAAGTAGCTAAAGTGTCCAAACTTGAAGCAGTTGAGGGACTTCCTAAGTTTGGAAGGTGAAGAAGATCGTTTGTGGTGCATGCCAAATGGGAAAGCAAACAAAGGCAAGTCATCACAAGGTGAATGTGATTGCTACTTCTCGGTGTTTGGAGTTACTTCATGTTGATCTAATGGGGCCTACCAGAAATGAAATTCTAGGAGGAAAGAGATACATTATGGTCATTGTGGATGATTACTCAAGATACACTTGGGTTGAATTTCTTAGAGAAAAATCAGAAGCTTGTGAGAGGTTGGAAATTCTATGCAAGAAACTACAAAACGAGAAAGGGGTCCCTATTACCAAAATAAGAAGTGATCATGGGAGGGAATTTGAGAATGCAAGATTCGAGTCTTTTTGTGAAAAGAATGGAATCAAAAGGGAATTTTCAGCCCCCAAAACTCCACAACAAAATGGAGTGTAGAGAGAAAAAATCGGGTGATTCAGGAAATGGCAAGAGTCATGTTGCTTAACAAGCAAATTCCTCAAAAGTTTTGGAGAGAAGCTATCAACACCTCGTGTCACATTGGCAATAGAATATTTTTCAGAGTAGGAACAAAGAAGACCGCTTATGAGATTTGGAATGGAAAGAAGCCTAGAGTGAAGTATTTCCGGGTGTTTAGAAGTAAATGTTATATCGTAAATGATCGGGAGAATCTTGGGAAGTTTGATGCGAGAAGTGATGAGGGTATTTTTCTTGGGTACTCTACTACGAGTCGGGCGTATAGAGTTTTTAACAAGAGAACTAAGACAGTGATGGAGTCCATCAATATCAAGATTGATGATGTCTTATCTAAGGTGGAGATGATTGATGATGGAGAAGGGCCGAGCACCAAAGAACCCGATGTTGAGGTTGAAGCTCTTGATATAGAAGTTGAAGAACCTACACCAGAAGAAGAATCAACTCCCATCAACCCAAGAATAGAAACAAGATCGATGTCTAGAACATCAAGTCCTCTTACTCCTCCGGAAGTCCATCCTCCCATCTCTCGAAGTGATGAAGTCTCCACATCAAAGAAGCCATCTTCAAGAGTAATTAAGAACCATCCGGAAAGCAACATCATAGGGTCTTTAGATGAAGGTCTTCGCCTCAGAAAAGGAAACATCCTGTTGGCCAATCATGTAACATATCACTGCTACCTTGCTCAATTTGAGCCAAAAAGGGTAGAAGAGGCCCTTCAAGATGAGAATTGGGTTGAGTCAATGCATGAAGAGCTGAATCAATTTATGAGGAATGATATGTGGGAACTTGCTCCAAGGCCTGAAAATGTTCATGTCATAGGCACAAAATGGATTTTCAAAAACAAAACTGATGAAGATGGAGAGATAATTCGAAACAAATCTCGGTTAGTAGCTCAAGGATACACTCAAGTAGAAGGAGTAGACTTTGATGAATCCTTCGCTCTGGTGGCAAGACTTGAATCCATTCGAATTCTCATGTCCATTGCATGCACTATGAACTTCAAACTCTATCAAATGGATGTAAAATGTGCATTTCTGAATGGATACCTAAATGAAGAAGTGTTTGTTGAGCAACCAAAATGATTTGAGGATCCTCACTTTCCTGATCATGTGTTGAGATTGAAGAAAGTCCTTTATGGCTTAAAACAAGTACCCTAGAGCTTGGTATGATCGGCTTACACATTACCTCCTAGATAGAGGATTCAAAAGGGGATATGCCGACCGAACTTTGTTTGTCAAAAATGATAAAGATTATCTCCTTGTGGCACAAGTTTATGTTGATGACATAGTGTTTGGGGCTACCATTGAAGATCGTGCTATTGAATTTTCTGAGCAGATGAAGAAGGAATTTGAGATGAGTATGGTGGGGGAAATCACATTTTTCTTGGGTCTTCAAGTCAAACAACAGAAGGAGGGTATATTTGTTTCACAAGAGAAGTATGCCAAAAACATTGTCAAAAAGTTCGGACTAGACTCCAAAAAACATGCCTCCACTCCCATGAACTCATCTACTAAACTGAATGTTGATTCTTCTGGAGTAGAAGTAAGTCCTACCTTATATAGGAGTATCATTGGGAGTTTACTCTATCTTACAGCTAGTAGACCGGACATTGCATTCAGTGTTGGTGTTTGTGCCAGATATCAAGCTAATCCAAAGGAATCTCACCTGACTGTAGTTAAGTGAATCATTCGATATGTTAATGGAACTTCAAACTATGATCTGTGGTATTCAAAAGACTCAAATGCTTGCCTTGCTGGGTATTCTGATGCTGACTGGGCTGGTAGTGTAGACGATCGGAAGAGTACTTCAGGAGGCTGTTTCTACCTTGGTAACAATCTTGTCTCGTGGATGAGCAAGAAACAAAATTTCGTGTCTCTATCTACTGCTGAAGCAGAATACATCGCCACTGGAAGTTGCTGCACTCAGCTTCTCTGGATGAAGAAATTACTTCATGATTATGGAATTCCTCAAGAGACAATGTATGTCTTCTGTGACAACACCAATGCCATCAATCTTTCCAAGAATCCTGTCCAGCATTCAAAATCTAAACACATAGAGATACGTTACCATTTCATTCGAGATCTGGTAGAGGAAAAAGTTGTGTGTCTTGAGTTCATACACACCGACAATCAAAAGGCGGACATCTTCACCAAGCCTTTCAATGGTCCACGGTTTGAATCACTCCGTAAGACCATTGGTGTTTGTACAATTCCTTGACTCTCTTGTGTGTTGTGTGCTTCACGTATTTATGATATGATAAGTTTGCTTGTGTTGGGGCACACACTACTCTGTTGGCTTTTTGTGCAGCATGATTTTGTTTGTTTGTCTATTTGTGCATTCTTTTGGTTTTCTTTTTGTTTTTGATCAATCTTTTTCTTATTGTGTCAAAAAATCCAAAAATCCCCATAAAAATTAGAAAATCAAAAAGTTTGATTGACATTGTTGAGTTTTTGTCTCAAAACCTGTTTTGCCTTGTACCTTTGTGCTAATGGTTTTGTGCATTTTCTAGCATAGCTTGTCTCTTTGCACTCTTATCACTGTGGGAGAAATCTTGAAATCTATGTGATTGTTATAAATAGATTTTCAAACTTGTCATGAATGATTAGTGAATGGTTGTGATGATCTTAAGACATGCATAGACTTGTGTCTATATATTTTCACACTCTTTATTTTTGTTTTTGCTAAAAAGAGCTCATCAAATGTAAATCTCCAAATGAAAAGAGATATTGAGCTGCAAAAGCCTGTCGCACACACTAGTATTCGACTAGGAAAAAGGGAAAGCGACCAAAAATTAAAGTGAAAGTTTATTCAAACAGCCAAAGGCTATCTCATCAAGGTGAAATATCTATTATCACTCTAACAATGAGAGGTGATTTTCTCGAAAGGATCAAAAAAATCAAATGTTATGATTGAAATTGGAGTCAAATGTAAAGCTCTAAGATATGTTATCAAGTTTTGTGGGAGGTCATATGAGATGGATCACTTAATCTAGTGCTAATTGTGTATGCCTTGGTTGAATTGATCATTGAAACTTCACACTAGACTAAGGACTATCTCATTGTTGATATCCACACACAACACACAAGTTTATGTTCAATAAATGCCATATTCATTTGTGTGATTGTACTTGACGAAATGTGTTTTCACATGCTCAATCTTTGTTAATTCAAACACAAAAATTTTTTTGAGTGTTTTAGGTGTTTTTGGAAAGTATTTTGTTCTAAAAATCTGAAAATTTCATAAATTCATTTTTGCCCTGTTTTGGCGACTTAGTCGCGGGTAAGTCAAGTTGCGGGCCTCAGTCGCGAGTTCGCGGGTCATTTTTGGCAACCTGGTCGCGAGTGGAAGGTCCAGTCATGAGGGTTACTCAGAGATTTTCGCGGCTCAGCTCGCGAATTCCTCGCGGGTAGACCTTCCAGTTGCGAAAAACACTTAGAAAATTTTTCAAAATTTTGTCTTTGTGTGTTTTGGCGGCTTGTTGGCGACTCACTTAAGTCGCGAAAAACGCGCATTTGGCAAAAGTAGGGGCAGTTTTTAAATCTTTTTCAGTTTTCCCTCGAACTTTTGTGACTATTCATCTTCTCTCTCAACTGTCTCCTTCCCAAACACTCCGTGCACCCATTTTCAAACTCCATTGTTACTTCCTTTCAGTTCAAAATCTTCAAGAAACAGGTATGGGTTTTCTTTCTTGAACTCTATTTTACTTGATTTTGTGTTTTTCCCTCTGGACTATTAGCATTTGTTTATGTTTTGTTTAAGATGGGTTTTTGTTTTGGATATTACTCTTTGTCCATGCTTAGCCTGTGGAAGCTATTGATTTAGTTTGATCTTTATTAAGTTATTGGTTTTGTTCTTCATCATGTGCTTAGCTAGGGTTTGTTATTTATTGGTTTCTCATCTTGTCTGATCTTTTGTTGATGTGTTGATTCAAAATATTCCTGTGTTGGCTGTGAGTTTTACTATTCTGATTGTGTGGTTTTAATCTGACCCACTCTACTATGTAGCTACATTTGTGTCATTTTTGTCTCTCATTGCTATTTTCTGGACATTTCCATCTTGCTTTTAGGGTTTCTTCATTATCCCTAAATTGACACTAACCCACTGCTAATAATGTCTGTTGGATTGTGTTCTTTCTTTTCCTCTACTTATGATTCAGACTGGAAATGTCACCATTCAAGAAAGCAGCTGTGAAAGGAGGCAGTTCCAAAGGGAAGGAACATGTCATTGATGTTGATGACTACTCACCTCAAACAAAAGGGACTCGTTCTTCATAAAAAAATTCGATCCCAACAAGTTCAGATCCTATGTTGCCTATCAGTCTCATGAGAATTATTTCCGAAATGCTACACCATTACTAGAAAGACCTGTTGATCAATCATCACTTCATGACACAGACATTCCGAAATGGTTTGCTCATAAGGATTGGAATTACCTTCTCTCTGATCTGGATGATGCGTATGAAGATTTGGTAAAGGAATTTTATGCCAACGCGATTATGGAAGAAGATGAACTTAAGTGCTGGGTTAGGAAAAAGAGTTTTTCAGTCTCTCCTGCATATTTGGCAGAGATCCTTCACATCAACCGACCAATGCTTCGACACTCACCGGTTTATGATGATCTTTGTCCTGATGAGGAACTTCTTAAGGAGGGTTTTGGACAAGATTTGGAATTCTCATCCAATGGAAACTCCGTCAGTGTTTCCTCTCTTCCTCCAAAACTGAGAGTGCTTACCATTGTGATGTTTCACAATTTGTACCCCTTATCAAGCACTGGGTATATGAACCTCGGACGTGCTTTGTTTCTTCATGATCTAATCTCTGATGTAGAAATTGACATCTGTGCTCATATATTTCATGTTTTGCGCAAAACGGTTCTACGAACTGATTCCTGAACGTGCATTCCCTTCTGTTGTCTCATTTCAAGGATCTTGAAGCTCAAAGGAATTTATCCAACGGTAGATGAATCTCCTCTCTCAAAACCGAGTCCAATCAACATGCGTACACTCAACGCAAGCATTGGACATAGTCGGAAGAGAGCCAAACTGGAAACTTCCACATCTCACAATGGCTCTTATTTCGGCACTCTCTCCCTTGATGAAAAACTTGATCACATTGTATCCTCTGTACACGAGTTGAATACAAAGATGTCTGGACTCACATCTACTCTACACCATCATAGCACTCGATGGGATATGAAGTTTACCTCACTTCAAACTCAATTAGATCAGATTCAGTGAAGGCTAGAAGAGAATGTATGGCCTATTCTATGACAAAAAGGGGGAGTGATAGCCTGATCAGAGGGGGAGGATATTACCTAAGGGGGAGTGTTTCTGCATTCTTCTTCAGTTTAAGTTGTTGTATTTTCTTCAGTTTAAGTTGTTATATTATGTTTTGTACCCGTGTGCTTATGTAAACTTTTAGGGTTAATGTTTTATGCAAGCTTGTAGGCTTTATGGTTTGTTCCATGCTTTATGCAGCTTTTTATGCTTTGTTTAAATTAGTACTTCTACCTAAATGTTTTGCATTTTGTTTTAAGTACTATCACTCTTGTGCCCTTGTAGGATTGTTCCTAGATGCATATACTTAGTGTATTATGCATTGGTTGAGTGTTATGCATACAAATATCTTGCTTTGTTCTTGTTATCTTGTATGTTCAAGTATTCATTCTAAGTGTGAATGAGCACTGTGATCACTACCTTGTGGTGATTACTTGGATGATCAAGCCATGATTTGACACTTCACTTCATCTTTGCTTGATCACTTTAAGCCTGTTTCATATGCATTTCATACTTTTCTACATACAATGATCATGGTATATTGTTGTGTTTCAGGAGTTTCATGTTCTTATGATTCAAGTGCTTCACAGTTTCTAGAGTTAGGTGTGAGTGAGTTTTGTTCAACTGTTCCCAACTCAAATGTTAAGTCTAAAGTCTGTTTTAGGGTTTGTCACGGAATAGCCAAAGGGAGAGATTGTAAGGT
The DNA here is from genome assembly GCA_028535905.1 of Quercus berberidifolia. Lineage (NCBI taxonomy): Eukaryota > Viridiplantae > Streptophyta > Magnoliopsida > Fagales > Fagaceae > Quercus > Quercus berberidifolia. The sequence goes on from JAPQVW010000003.1 coordinate 58,699,704, forward strand.
TGAATTTAATCAACCATTTTATTGGCTTTATTCCATGCCAAATTTGCATGTATTTCAACAATTAGTAACCCTGTATTTAGGTGGGTTTTGTTGTAAGGGCAGTGAGTGAGATAGAGTGTTGATTGCTCAAGAATGTGCAAGAAAACAAAGACTCGCGGCTTGATCTCGCGGGTGGCTCGCGGTTGCAAGCCGCTAGACGCAGCACACGTGCCAAGCATGCCAGAAGGTGAACAGTCATGCTAGCTAGAGTACTACAGGACAAAATAGGACAACTGGCCATACGGTTATCTCACGACTGGAACTCGCAACTCAGTCAAGTCGCGAGGCCAAGCCGCGAGCCACCCCTGTTTTGTAAAACCTAACGTTTCACATTCCTCTCTCACTCTAGTATAAATACCCCTTATACCCACAAATGAAAGAGAGCTTCCAGAGAGAATTTGAGAGAGAAACCTTAAAGAAAAACAAGATTGATTCACCTACAATCTATACATTAGAGTCTCTTCAAATTCCTCAATTCTCTTCCTCTCCATTGTCAAATCCTTAAGAGGCATTTTACCAAAACCTTGTTCTCACCATATTCATCACTGTGAGAGGGCTGTTTGGTTTTCTAGGAAGCAGTTAGGAAGGAACCAATCTACATTGGTTGATGCTACGGTCTAGTAACGAAATCGAGAAACTAGAAAAGAAAAAGGTTCGGCGCAACCTCGTTGGAGCAAGAAACTTGGAGGGCTTAAGTGCACTGGGTAGATTAGACTTGGAGGGTCTATTGCTGTCCATGTATCACAACTACATTTTCTAGTGGATTGTTTACCGCTTGGAGGGCGACGGAGAGGTTTTACGCCAAGGGCTTCAGTTTCCTCTTTGATAACACATCGCGTGTTGTCTTTGTGTTTGCATCTTCCTTCCTTTTTATCTTTGCCTTTTATTATCTGCTGTGGGTTGTGATTTTAATTTGGCTTAGATTGTTTTTCCAATTCTATATTACCGCTTATGTTAATTTTCCACACACTAGTTGTTTGACATAAAACTTGAATTAGTTAATTTGTAAATTGGTGGTCTAAACGTTCAAGAGTGTTTATACACATAATTGAACTTTCACATATATATATATATATATATATATATTAATTAGTTAAATGTTATAATGGGTAAATGGGTTTTACCTTTATGTACCAATCAAGTTAGCCCAAACTTACCCATTTGACAACCTAGTTTTAGCACCCAAGTTTTGTAAATCTCATCTTGGCAGAGGCTTCCCAGGCTGCATTGTAATTTTTGTTTTTGTTTGTGGTTTTAATAAAATTTTACTTTAAGCAAAAAAGGGAAAGAGAAATACTAAATAATTTTCCTTTGACATGAGTTGAAGACAAATTTCCATCCGTGATTAGAGGAGAGACTGTGGGTCATCCAAATGAAATTAAATTTCCAATTAATTTTAGTATCCGTATGGATGTTGCTGAAATGAGAAATGAATTGCGTCTACGGTTTGACATGTGAGTTCCATATACTATTTACGAGATTTGCAAGTACTTTTTTCAGTAAAAATAACTTCAAAATTGGGTCTCACTATACTATTTACACATTTAAAAATTATTTTGTTACAGTGTTTTCAGTTTTCAATTTTTAGCAATAAGCGATATCCAAACAATAACAGCAGCTAAACTTTTCTAGACATCGAAATTGACTTTGTTCTTCTACGGAATTTCCAAGAAATATCTAGATATTTTGGTCCCTGATCATAAAAAGCGAGGGCTTAGCCTTGCTATTTCACACTGACATTCATCAGAGAGAGGTCTGCGAGAGAGCGTGAGAGAAATCAGAAATGGCAGTGAGAATGGTGGTGTTTCAAATAATTGTCTTATTGGGGTCAATGAATGCATTTGTAAAAGCAGTGGGTTTGGTAAACAGTTCAAAATGTAGAGAAGCAACCTGTGGGAACGTTACCATTCCATACCCTTTTGGAATAGATACTGATTGCAACATCACCGACTTGTATTGGATAAATTGCAGTCACAGTTTCAGTCCTCCCAAGCCTTTCTTGGCGACCATAGAACTGGAGGTTCTGGACATTTCATTAGACGGCACACTTCGCGTCAACTATCCAATGCTTTTGAGTTGTTCTGATGCTACAAGTACCGACTATGACTCCTATACTTCAAGAGGTCTTGTCTTCTCCCAATCCAGAAACAAATTCGTTGCCATGGGTTGCAACAATTTTGCTTCATTGAATGATGCAGAAAATTTTGTTCTTTGTGGGTGCATGTCCGTTTGTAATGACGGAAACAGAGAGATGAATATCAACAATAGTTGCAATGGCATCAACTGCTGCCAAACTGCTATCCCAGTTCTCGACGTCTTTTCTGCATCTCTAAGGTCAATGGACACCGGCACTTACAATATTAGCCCATCTTGCAAGTATGCATTCATAGTAGAACAGAAGTGGTTCGAGACCAATTTAACAAACCCGTTTGAAGTCCAAAATATGTCCCACGTTCCTGTGGTATTGGAATGGCTTATCGATCCAACATTATTTCCTCTTGTAACTGGAAATAACAAGTCAGATGAAGAAACCTCAACCTATGTTTGTGCTAATCGTTCTTCAACTCTTACATGTTCTTGCAAACGAGGCTTCAAAGGAAATCCCTATCTGCCTCATCCTGAACGATGTGTAGGTAAACTACTTCTCACCTCCGTCTATTAATTTTACTCCTGTAAATTAAATATTCATCACATCACATGTTATTGTTTTCTTAGATAACTTTCATGCCCTGCCCAAATTAGTTATAGAGCTGAATCAGACCACAACAACAGACAGTGTGGAGAAGAAAAAATACATTTCATGTTGTCATCTATGATTCAAATTCCTTCTCCTAACTATATTAAATTATCCAAAAATAAATAAAATAAGATGGCTAAAACATTTTTTTTTCATTTGGGTGTATCATTTATATGAATATATTTATTTGGGTAAATTACAGTAAACTACCTTTTGAGAAAATACCAAACACATTTACAACATGTTGAGAGTGTCAATTTAGTCCTTCAACACAAACGATATTAATGTCTACAAAGTTTTCTATAAAAAAAAAAAATTAAAACTCAAATCTGACTCTCTCTCTCTCTCTCTCTCTCTTCTTTTCTATTTCCTAATCTTACTGTCTCTCTCATAAGTCACAACTTTCTTTTTCATTACTTATCCAAATCTTAAAATTTTGAATAGTCCATTTATGGACCAAAGATTCATTCTTTGAAATTTCCTTCCTTTTTCTTCTTAAAATCAACAACATAGCAGTGCCTTTTTTTTTTCTTTTTTTTCGGTTCTTTTTTCTTCCAAAAAAAATAATTAACAAAAAAGGTAATTATTTTGCTACTTTGTGTTTGGTAGCCGAGAAAATCCAAGAGAAAAGCTAAAAAAATCAAAAGGAAAAGCCTTAGAAAAAGACTCATCTCCTCCATATAGTGTTTGGAAGCAAAGAAAATCAAAAGAAAAAGAAAAAGCTCCTTAAAAACAAGCCCTTTTCTCCTCCACAAAGAAACCCAGGAAAACCCATTCACACTAGCCAAGGTCCTAACTCCACCACAAAATTGTCGTCAACCACCAAGCAAACATCAAAACTGCTGATACCCATGTCAGCCAAACCCAAATCCAATCCCACCACTGTAAGATCTCCACACCAAAATAGAGAGATGAGAGAAAAAGAGGATCCATCATCCATCATCAGCAAGATTTAGAAAACGAAAGGCAAAAAAAATTGAGAAAGAAAGAGTGTTAGATGAGATTGTGAAAAAGAAAAGAGAGAGAGAGAGAGAGTCAAATTTTGGAAAGAACAAAAATTGAGAGAGAAAGAGAGTACGGTGAGATTAAGAAAAAGAAAAAGTGAGAGAGAGAGAGAGAGAGTAAAACTTCATTATTAACAGCAGATGTTAACACTGCTTGTGTTAAAGGATGGAATTGGCCATTTTTAACAAGTTATGGATGTATTTGGTATTTTCTCAAACCTCAAGGTGGTTTACTATAATTTACCCTATTTATTTCTTCTTTCTTTTTTCTTCATTTTTTCCATTCTCTTGGCTTTCACACTTATAGTATCCTTTTGAGTCCTAAATTTCTCCTTGAATTTTCAAATTCATTAATATTCTCCCTAAAACTTTCTCTATTCTATAGTACTCCGTCCTTCAATAATTACTTCTTTAAATTTAAGTGAAGGGAAGTATATGTAAGAGTTAAGTGAGAGTCATAAATGGTGCACTTGACTACTATAAGATAATTAAATTGTTAATTTTCAATAACAAACCTTGAGGTTTGGGCTAATGTCAATCAGGTCCAAGACTTTTCAAAACTGACCAATTTTGTCCATAAAGCTAAATTAGTCCCTAAATGCTATTAGGCCAATTAGTCAATTTTCTCAATTGTCTTTGGGACTAAGTTGGTTTTAGGGACCAAATTGATCAATTTTTAAAAATTTTGAACATGATTGGCATTAACCCAAACCTCAAAGTATGTTAATGGAATTTACTTAATTGTTAAATACATACTACCAAATCAATATATGAATTTTATTCTTGATACTCGATAGGTTATAAGGGTTGAAACTTCTAAAGGATTGTTAAGACTGGCCAAAGAGTGTTAGCTTCAATGGTAATGAACTTTCAAATTTAGAAAACGATATCTCTCTCACAAGCGTACATCCAATTTGAAGGGATACTTGGTTCGTGTAATGTTAGATTTCTAGAATCTTAATCTATGGAATTACATTTTAAGTTTTTAACAATATAAGATTACAGTGTTTGAGTCATTAGTAACATTCCCATCATATTTCAAGGATTTAACATTTCTATAATTTGTGGGTTCTAGTTAGCTTAACTGGTAAAATCTCTTTTAGTCAAATAAGATATCTGGGATTTGATCTCCACCTACATGAAAAAAAAAAAAAAAAAATGATGTCTTAGCTTATTGATAAAGAGCTATCATTAGGAGTAAACACCATAGTTTAAAACCACAGTTATTAAACCCAAGCTAACTAGGCCGGTCACACCAAAAACTTGATTAAATCGATTTAAGTGTTAAAATGGACTGTTTATGCATAAAACCTGGTCAAACCTAGTCAAACTCGGCAAGTTTGTGGCAACTCGAGTAGCTCGGATGGGTTTATAACTCGATTGGGTTTGTGAAATTTGTAAAATTACATCAATAGGTCCACTTTATTGAATTCTTTACTGTTTAATGTGTTATAATATGGTAATTTGAAGAGGAGAAAACCTAAATAATTTATATTAAATAATGCACTTATTTGTCTATCTACCTACCTCCAAGACTCTCATCTCCTATTAAAAGTCTACTCCGTTATTGTGAAATCTTGATATAATTGCCAGTTTAATTTAGGATATGCCTATTTTTTTTAATTTACATATTTATGTTATGATTTTTCAAACTTATATATATATATATATATATATATATATATATATATATAAATTAATTGACCTTACGATTCAATCAATAACTCACTAGTTGAACCGATAACCCAGTGACCTGACTCATAGCCTAGGTCAATGTCTGAACTGGGTTTAACAAATAACCTTGCTCTCTCAAAAAAAAAAAAAAAAAAAAAAAAATCCTATAATTGGTTAATAACATTTTCATGAATAATTTCAAAATTTAAGGGTGGTTTGGTCATTTTAGATGTTTTGTGCTTTTTTTTTTTTTTGGTCCTTCTAGGCTTCTAGTGCTTTAGGGGTATTTTGGTTATATTAGACGCTTTGCTGCAATTATTTAAAGATTTGGGGTTTAATTTGGTCATTTTGGTAGTTTTAATGGTATTTTAATTACTTTAGACATTTTCTAGTTATTTAAGTCATTCCATTAGTAAAAAACATATAAGATTTTCGTCATCTAATTACTGTAATATTGTTGTAAATTGTAATGTTTGTCGCATTACAATGAATTGATCACCCCGCTATTTAACATGAGCTTGGGGCTGGACTATCATTATAAATAATTAGCCAGTTCTTGTTTCAAATTCTTAGAAATTAATGGTTACACAATATCCACACTATCATAGTCCATATTTTACACCTAATGTGAAACAGTGTGAAGACAATTACCATTAGAATACATAGAAAATCGTTGTTTTTGGATGAATGTCAATGTGGCTTTTTGAGTTTTGTTTCTCAATGTTCTAATGCTATGTTTCATGTTTGTCATTACAATTTACATGTCAGATATTAACGAATGCATAGAAAATTCCACACCGTGTTTGAATAGCTCTTCGAGGGACTGGAATATGAATAACTATTCGAACCTCCATTGCGTAAATACTTATGGGTCATACTATTGTGTAGAAGATGATCACAAGCCTTCTCCTCCTCCAACCAAAGCGATCACAATAGGTATGTCTTTTTAGTTTTTACACTCAGAGATCTACAATAATAATTGCAAGAAAGATTTTTCCCTTTTTAAAAAAAAAAAAATAAATAAAAAGCTTTCTAAAATATCTTAAACGTGACTCACTGCTTCATTTTTACTATTTTTGACTACTTCTTATTGGATTTTTGTCTTGAGAGGATTCATGTCTGAATTAAGGGAAATTTTTCAAATTGCACTTGATAAACAAATAAACACGAGTCTAAAAATAAAAAAGATCATGAGAAAATTACTAGTTCAAATGTTCCAATCAGAACAATGGGAATCCATGATTTTCCTCAATTGAACTACAAACAGATAATAAAGAGACAACTACTAAATAAAAATACCGTCACGTTATGCCCACTCTGAATCCTATCATTTATTCTCACATTTGGGAGATTATGAAAGAATGAAATGAAAAGTAATAGAGAGAATGAGAGATCATAATGGAATAAAATATGATGTATTTTTTCATAGTGTATTTGAGAGTTTATAAAAGAGGAAATAAAATAAAAAGAAATATACAATTTTTTTTTTTTTTTTACGAGATAGAATTTCTACTCTAACCTAATCTAAGTGTATATGTGTGTGAAGCTCTCTCTTGGAGACTTGAACCCCGGCCCTTACCCTCCACTCCACAAGCACTTATACTTGTGAAGTAACTATCGCACCAAGGGTGTACGGTGGTAACAATTTTATCAATGTATTGCTTACAATATATTTGCATTTTATTTTAATTAGGGATAAAATCGGTAGTTCATCACAATTCATTAAAAGAATAAGTATTATTTACAATTTTGGGAGGAATAGTGTTTCTTAATAAAAATATTTGGGAAAATTACACTTTCCCCCCATAAACTACACCCCATTTTACACTTACCCTCTTCATCAACCTGAATTAGTGTAAAAGGGAGTATAGTTTAGGAAATAAAGTGTAATTTCCCATAATCTGTTCCCTTCATCAACACGAGTTAGTGTTTCCTTCTCTCCTATATTTTACCTAGTTTTTTTTAGCATTAAGAGAAGATATGTCGCTGCTTTACACAAAATTGTTATAGCCTTTACTACAATGAGTAATCCTTTTCCATTTAATTGTGTTATGCAGCTATTAGCACAAGCCTTGGGCTACTATTTCTGCTAATTGGCGGATGGTGGTCCTACAAAGCAATAAAGAAAAGGAAGAACATTAAACGTAAGGAGAAGTTCTTCAAACGAAATGGTGGCTTATTGTTACAACAACAGTTATCTTCAAGTGAAGCCAATGTTGAGAAAACCAAATTGTTTAATTCAAAGGATTTGGAAAAGGCCACTGACCATTTTAATGTGAATAGAATACTTGGTCAAGGAGGACAAGGCACTGTTTACAAAGGAATGTTGGTAGATGGGAAAATCGTTGCAGTAAAGAAGTCCAAGGTAATTGATGAAGAAAAACAACTTAAAGAATTCATTAATGAAGTTGTCATTCTTTCACAAATTAATCATAGGCATGTGGTTAAACTACTTGGTTGTTGTTTGGAGACAGAGGTTCCTTTGCTAGTTTATGAATTCATTCCTAATGGAACTCTATCCCAATATCTTCATGTCCAAAATGAGGAGTTTCTGGCAACATGGGATATGCGTTTACGAATTGCCACAGAAGTTGCAGGAGCTCTTTTCTACTTACACTCAGTGGCTTCCTCGCCCATTTACCACCGAGACATTAAGAGTACAAACATACTCCTAGATGATAAGTACAGAGCAAAAGTAGCAGACTTTGGGACTTCAAGATCCATTGGTGTTGATCAAACTCACTTAACCACAGTAGTACAGGGCACTTTTGGATACTTGGACCCTGAGTATTTCCAATCAAGTCAATTTACAGAAAAGAGTGATGTTTATAGTTTTGGTGTTGTTCTCGTTGAGCTTTTAACCGGAGAAAAAGCGATCTCTTCTACAAGGACACCAGAATGTAAAAGTTTAGCCACATATTTCATTCACTCAATAGAGGAGAACAATTTGTTTGATATTATTGATGCTCAAGTGATGAAGGATTCTAAAAAAGAAGAGATCATATCAGTTGCAAACCTTGCAAAAATGTGCCTAAACTTGAATGGGAAGAAAAGACCTACAATGAGAGAAGTTGCAATGCAATTGGAAGCAGTTCAAACATTGCGGAAAGCTTCTAATGTTCAACAAAACCTTGAAGAGGTTGAATGTGTTAGAAGTGAAATGTATGAGCAATGGGATGTCATTTCTACATCAACAATGTCAGGTGCAGACAATAGTGTAGCCTCATCTTCAAACACTCACCCATTGTTATCTTCGTGATAATGGAAAATGATTAAAGCATTATTATGCCTAAGAAACATTATGTAGTTGTTCCTTTCTCGTGTTTTGTTTTCTTTCTTTCCTCCAAGTGACCACCTTTGTAAGGGATAATGTCACAAGAAAGTGTAGTAGTGTGCTTTAATTTGTAAAAAGTAATGAAGACTATGGAATATTAGCAAAACATATTGTATCATGATTATAGTAATAGCTATAGCAAATGTAGCATAATAGATTACAAACCCAAAATACATAAGTCATGTCAGTCTTATCAAATAAGTGCTAGAGAAATAAAGAAGTGTACTGGGCAAGGAGAAAATGGAAAGAAAATAAACATAGAGGAAGGAAACAAAAAAAAAAAAAAAAAAAAAAAAAATTGCATAATATAACAATTTAATCAAAGGCCTGAAATAAGGGTCTGATCTTTAAAGCGGTTAGGGCCAACGACACCAGAAAGGAGATGCTCATGACGTGCCTCTAGATCTGCCACCTCCTTCTTCAAAACCTTAAGGCAAGCATCTATGGCGACCACAACAAGCTAAAAATCTTCATAAAGAAGGCTCGAGCAATCTCTCGCAAGTAATCCAACATGAACTCCACAGCAAAGCCAACTCTGATCAACTCCTGAACTGCGACCCTCCACTGTAGAATCCTCTCAGCAAACACAGTATCTATGAAGTTATGCTCAATGTCGTTCATCACACTCCCCAATAGCTTAAGGAAATGCTCCCTTATGGATCGGCCAAAGAGAAACCCCTGCATGAAATCCCCACGACTGTTGAAGATTGCCTCCAAGTGGGTGATGCACTCCCCAAGAACCTGAAAACCATGGAAGTCAACATAAGGAGCTCCAGTACCTTATAAGTCCGCAAGATCAAGATCGTTGGCCTTGGGTTGGTCAAATCGGATGAAGAAGGCAGTAGCCTCACTTGCTGGATCAAGAACAGTGGCAGAATTGTTGCCAACCTCAAACCAAGAAGATGGAGCCACCTCAACAGGAGTCGGACCTAGAAAGAAGTATAAGATAGAGCATAAGTTTATAAGAAATAGACGAAGTAAAGGAATGAGTCCAATAATAAAGATCAAAGAAGGTACAATAGAAGGGAAATTACTAGAACCCATAGGAGTAAAGGCTACAGAAGTAGGAGCCGTAGGTATCGTGATGCCTGCTGCAGCCTTAGGATCCTCAAGAATGTTGTTGATGCTCATTTTTTGGGAAGCCCAACAAAAGAAACAAGCCCAGCAACATGGGCAGAAAAGAGTTAGTAAGTGGATAGAAAAAAAAACCATTAAGCCCAAGTGGAAAGAATAATGGATTATAGGCCCATAAAATGAATAAATGGGCCTTAGGGAAGCAAACAGGCTTAAAAGAGTTCGGAAAGAGAGAAGTAGCAAACCCATGGGCAGTATGTGATGTAGAAAAGTGAGAATGGGTCACAACAAACCCGAAGTAATGCAAGTACAGAAAGTAAGGGGCTGATGGCAAGCCTATAAGCCCCCAGGATGAAGGATAAGGTAATTGGGCCAGAGAAGCCCAAAGGAGTTAGTAAAAGCTCATGGGAATGCAGAGTTAAAAAAAAGCCCAAGGAAAGCAAATGGGCCAAGGATGCCTAAAGGGAAAATGGGACAAAGGAGCCCGCAAGCAATGTAATAAAAAGCCTAAATGACCATATTGAGTCATTGAGAGAAGAATAAGCTGTAGGCCCAAAAAGGCCCAGTAGGCTTGGGTCAAATAACATCATAGTAGGAATAGCAGAGCGGTATGCCAGAAAATAGTAGAAAGACTGCAGAAAAGAGCAAAAGAGTGGGCTAAAGGAAGAAAAGCCCACAATCAAGCAAAGCCCAACCCCCAAAGGGAGTAGACCATAAAGAATGGGAAGTCAGAACGTAGCTCATGCCATAAGAAGTCAAGGATGGGCGGCAGAATGTGCAGACGAGCCATCAGACCATGGCAAACACAGTGGGCAAGTTTTGGACACATGCAGAAGTAGAGCACGCGCAAGGCCTAGACATCACTAGCCTACACCCAGCCAATACAGGAGGTGGTGGGTCATGGGTTAATGGTAAGAGGGTATGGTCTGGCGATGGGGAGAGGGGAAAACCTATTCTGGGGTTCCTACTCAAGCTCTTTTGGGGTGTCTTGTTGGGATGACATACCGCCCAAAAGGAGCAAGGATGAGTTGGAACCACTAGGTGCATGCCATGAGGGATGGAAAGAGAGAGCACCCACACCGTAGCAGGTAAGAGTGCCACGGCAAACAAATGAACAAAATAGTCCTCTTTGTTTGCTGATAGGGAGTGGCACAACCAGCACAGGTAAGTGGTGCTGGCTAAGTGCCTGACAAACCAGTGCTGTTCAGCAAAGACACCCAGACAAGATAAAGGTAGTTGAAGGCTAAAATGGTAAAAGTCAGTCACAACAGGCATTATATAAGGGACCCTTGCCGAGCACAGGGGGGATCACGATCACGGTAATAGTAACCTCTAAGAAGGAATCATAATACAAAAGTAAGTATTGAGAAAAGAAGAAAAAAAAAAAAGAGAAAAGAAAAATTAGAAATAACGAAAGAAAAACAGAGAGATAGAATGGCAGGCATGCACCAATAGGTTGAGCCCCTCTTTCCCTCTAAAAGCCCTACTTTCTATCAAAGGAAAAGGACCCTTTTAGGCACAAGCCATTCAGGTCTGCTTCCCTCAAAATGATTAATTTCTACGGCAGGATTTTCCTGGGAGATTATTCACATTGACGAAAATGGTTCCCTTTTTGGTTTTAGTCCTGTGACGTTCAGATTGATCTTTTTCTTTCTTTCAATAACTCATGTCTTATTTATTTCCACCATTTTCTTTACAAGGTGTTTCTTACCATTGTGATTATCATTTTAATTGGGGACCATTTGTTCACTATGTCTAATGGCAAAATTACTTTCTTTTATTATTATTATCATATCTGCTTGCTATGACTCATCTGAAGTAGCTCCGCCTGCCATAGGCATGTGAATGAAGTTCTTGGCAAATGAGGCATAGTTTGTGCACAAGCCGGACCAAAGTGAATTGCAATTGGACCAGTCTCAACTCCCTTACCTAGAAAAAACTTGGGTCTAGTACAGCAGGAGGTAGCCCAGCCCAATATTGCAACAAGGCCCACCATATTTAAATTCGCAACTCCATTAGGGAGTTGGGAAGCAGATAGGGACAGAAGCCCTCGCAAACAAATGCCCCCAAAATGTAGGACAATGCGAAACATAAGCATCGTGCCCTCACAGGCAGAGTCTAGGCTAACAACGCCTCACCAACAGTAGCCTAACCAGATAGAAGGTGTTAACAAAATGGGGGCTGAACCCTAACCATAGCCAAGAATCCCCACTGACAATGCCAACGTCTTTATTGAGGTGTTGTAGTCCCTGCAGCACTCACAGCAGCAAATGATGGAAGAAATCCGTCAGTTGAAAACAGACAAAACCAAGGAGAAAGGGAGCCAGCATGACCTAAAGCATGTAGCAGATAAAGAGGAGACACCAACAGGAGGTGTCCCACAGAATGTGGAACAACGTTTTATCACTATGGCCGAAGTAGCAGCTCTCTTGGAGTAAGAAAGGGCCAAAGCAACTAAGGAAAGATTCTATGCACAAAGACCTCCTTACCCACTAAAGGTACTCAGCAAACCGTACCTCGAAAGATATGAACCATGAGCCTTTGCGCAGTATGATGGCAGGAAGGGAACTGTCGTTAAGCACGTGAGCAAGTTTATTGATACTCTTGGCCCTTATGCAGTAGACGAGGACTTATGTCTTCGGGAGTTTTCCAAATCACTATGTGATCGGGCATACACCTGGTACATCGGCCTAAAGCCAAGATCAATCTCAACTTGGGATGACATGGTGGATGTATTTTGCACTAAATACTTTCATAGAGAAGAAACAGTAACGCTTGCAACCCTGCAAGCAACCAAGCAAAGGAGTGGTGAGGATTTAATGGAATATATCAAAAGGTTTAGGGACATAGCACTCGAGTGCTATGATCATTGTGAAGAAAGAACATTGGTGGAAATGTGTATGACAAATATGATCAAGGAGTACAAGGCAGTCCTAGAAAACTCAGAAATCTCCCAGTTTGCGCAGTTGTTGCAAAAGCCTAGGAAGACTGCCCAGTCGGTGAAACCAAGTTCTGACAAGAGAAACGCTGTGCAGGCTATGACAGTATCCATTGGTGAACGAAGAAGGAAAATTGATGGAAGGGAATACGATACTCCATCACCAATACCATGTACCCCAAAGGAGTTAGATGTGCTCCTAGACAAGTGGATAGCAGACAGAGTCTTTAAGCCTAATCAAGTTTCTAGAGAGCCCACAGAAGAAGAGCGGAAGGACCCATACTTCTATCATTTGCACAACTATGTGCAACATCCTACCACAGAATGTTAGGCGCTCTGCAGACTAGTACACCACAGGATCAAAGAAGGAACTCTAGAACTATCTCAGTAGGAAGTTCAAAGAAACCCACTCCCAAACCACAAAGGGAAGGGTGTAGCAGCGGTAGTAATCTATGTAGATCCAGGGGAAGACAAGGAGGAGAATCCAACCTTGCCTGCCGTAGAAATTACCACCTTACAGAGGAGCTCCAAATTCAAAATTTTGTTTGACCAATTGGGGCTTATGGCGAAAGAGCGAAAGATAGCCACAGAGGCCCTGGTGAGCATTACTTCCAGGGCAAGAACAAAATGTTTATCAGTGGAAGTTACAAATGATAGAGCCCTCCAACAGGAGTAGAGTGAAATCACTTTTAGTAATGAGGATATAGAGGTGGGGTACCCAGACCACAGGAGGCCCCTTTACTTAGCAACATCCATAAATCAAATCCGCATCAAGAGAGCCTTGGTGGATACAGGTGCTTCTGTAAACCTCATTTCATTAAGCACTCTATAAGTAGCAAGTATTTCAGAAAGAAAGATTCATGGGTGCCCAATGGAAGTGACAGGGTTCGGAGGAAGGGGCAAATACACCGTAGGCCACATCCAACTGTGGTTAAAGGTGGGCCCCATAGCTTCCTTAACTCGGTTCCACGTGGTAAAGATGGAGGTCTCATATTATGTGCTTTTGGGGAGGCCATGGTTTCACAAACATCGATTAGTCCCATCTACCTATCACCAATGTTTGAATGGAAGGTTGAGTGGCAGAATGATACGCATAGCAGCAAATCCCTTGCCATTTGAGCAGGTGGAGGCTCATTTAGTAGAAACTATGTTCTATGACCAATGGGCACCATCTGGGGAAAACTAAGTATTAAAACCACGAGGCACCTTCGTACCTAAGTGGGGAGACATCCAAAGTGACCCAGAACCTGATCTAAGGAAGTTGCTATCACGAAAAAAGAAAAGGAAGGCAGCACTCGCCGCAGTGCCAGACGACACACCACAATGTGTCAGAGTCCAGTACCCTGATGGAAATATTGTATACAAATTATTAAGGTGTGCGGGGTCCATGAGTGAGATACAAGTGGGCCCCAAACAAGAGTGGCAGCACAAGAGCCTATTGTGTTGCGTGGCTCAAGAAAGCTCAAAGGAAGCAAGTAGTAGAGAGAAAGATAAGGGAGTCGTGGTAGAAAAGGATGTACAGTTTGTGGCAGAAGAAAAGTTGGAAAAGATTAACTTGGGGTCCAACTCGCAGGAACCAAGGCCCATCTCAATTAGTTCACGGTTGTTAGAAAATGAAAAGTCAGAATTGATATTGTTATAGTGAAATGCCAGGGTTAGATCCAGGGCTGGTAGTGCATGCACTAAATGTGGATCTCGAGGCCAGGCTAGTGGCCCAACCTGCCAAGATATTCCACACCAAGATAGAAGGACAAATAGTCAATGAGGTACACAAATTGCTAGCCATAGAATTCATTAAGCCCATTCAGCACCTGCACTAGTTATTCAACATAGTGCCAGTAAAGAAGAAGAACAGGCAGATAAGGTGTTGTGTAGATTTCAGAAATCTCAACAAGGTCTGCCCGAAGGATGACTTCCCACTGCCAAACATGGATTTACTGATAGATTTTGTGGCAGGGAGCGCCACATTTTCATTCATTGACGGATTCAGTGGGTACAATCAAATCAGAATGGTGCCAAAGGATGCGGAGAAAATTGCCTTTAGAACACCTATAGGCAACTTCTACTACACAGTGATGCCGTTTGGGTTGAAAAATGCAGGCACAACTTTTCAACGGACAATGACGGCTATATTTCATGATATGATGCATCAGGAACTAGAGGACTATATGGATGACATAGTGGTAAAATCAAAGAAGCGAGAGGAACATGTCCAAGTGTTGAGAAAGGTATTCGAGAGATGTAGAACTTTCAAACTGAGAATGAACCCTCTCAAGTGTGTGTTTGGAGTGTCCTTAGGGAAATTCTTGGGTTTCTTGGTTCACAGCAAAGGAATAGACATGGATCTGGCCAAAGCTATGGCCATAGCAACCATGAAACCTCCAGCCACAGTAAAGGAATTGAAGAGCTTTTGGGGGAAGGTCTCATATATCCGAAGAGTCATCCCTAGATTGGCATCAATTACTTCTGCTTTCGGCAAATTATTCAAAAAAGGGCAAAGCTTTAAGTGGGGAGAAGCATAGCAGATAGCCTTCAAAATGCTACAGCAGATTATGATGAACCTCCCTACTGTGCAAGCCCCAATCCACAAGAAGTTGTTGTTGCTCTACCTAGCCACCAATCCGTATGCCATAGATGCATTGATTGCCTAAGAGGATGGAGGTGGCATTGAGCAACCAGTTTACTACATCAGTCATGCTTTAAAAGATACAGCAACTCTTTACCCAAGGGCAAAAAGGTTAGGCCATTATTTCTTGGCTTACAAGGTGTGGCTGATGACTAAGTCCCATGCAATCAAAGCTTTGTTGCGGCAACCGATTCTCTCTGGCAGAATATCCCAAAAGTTGTTACAATTGTCACAGTATGACTTGAAAGCGGGAATGCCCAAGGTAGTAAAGAGCCAGGCTATAGCAGATTTGCTGGCACAGTTTCCAGGAGAAGAAGAATTCCCATTGGATGATGAAGTCCCAGGAGAAGTAGCCATGCAGAAGAAGTCAGAGAGTAATGGGTAATGAAATTTGATGGGTCTTCTACCACCCAATCAGGATGAGTAGGAGTAGTTTTGTATCATAAAGAAGACAAGGCTGTGGCACTATCATTCAAATTAGAATTCCCTTGTTCGAACAACACGGTAGAATATGAAGCCTATCTAATCGGGCTAGCCACGACCTTCGAAATGGGAATCAAGCATTTAAGAGTAATTGGCGATTCGAACCTAGTGGTCTGCCAGACCAAAGGGAGTTTCTCCTTAAAAGTACCCAGCCTAGCCCCGTACAGAGCAATGGCCCAGAAGATGGAGGAAAAGTTTTCAACCTTTGAAATAGAACATACTCCAAGGAATGAAAACCGGTTTATGGATGTGCTGGCCGCATTAGGCTCACAAATAATTTTTGAAGGGGATAGCACCAGGATAGAAGTCACCAAGAGGAAAGAGTCTATTATTGAGATGTTGAAGGAAAGGTTCTAGGAGGAACAATGTGAAGGAGATTGGCGGATGCCCATAAGGGAAGCCTTGATAAAAGAAGAAGACACTACAAAATTAAAAGTGCTAAAAGACTATGCCCTAGTAAGAGGAGAATTTTATCGCAAGATGACAGGAGGAGTTTTGTCCAGATGTGTAGGGCAGGAGGAGGCCCAAAGAAAGTTAAAAGATGTACATGACAATACTTGTGGATCTTGCAGAGAGGTTAAACTTTATCGCAGACTTCAAAGGGCAGGCTTCTATTGGCCAAGTATGGGTAAAGACGTAGATCAAATCCAAATCTAATGCAAGACTTGCCAACTTGCAGCAAACAGAGAGGAAAGTTACATTGTATTCGCCAGCGAAGACTTGGGAAGTCCATTCACGTAGTACTTAACAGAAGGTATCTTGCCATAAAGGCACAGTGAAAGATACAAGCTTAAGAGGTTGGCAACACGTTACTTTTGCATAATGCAGTCCTTTTCAAGAAAGGGTATGATGGAGATCCCTTAAGGTGTCTGGGTCCCGAGGAAGCAAAAGGGATGATAAAAGAAGTGCACTCAGGAGAGTGTGGGAAACACTAGGGGAAGAAAAAGCTATACAGATGCCTGCTACAAATGGGTTACTACTGTCCTACCATAAAGAAAGATACAGCAGAATTTGTGAAAAAATGTCATAGCTGCTAAGTACAAGCCAACCTGATTCACACTCATCTGCAGAACTTACATAGCATGGTCACTCCATGGCCCTTCCACACTTGGGGGCTTAATTTGGTGGGACCAGTTAACTCACCATGGTGTGGATACATATGGATCTTGGTGGCTACGGAATATTTCACAAAATGGGCAGAGGCAGTGCCACTCCGTAAAGCCACAAGAGGAGTAGTAGCAAACTTCATCAAAGAAAACATAATTGTGAGGTTTGGGGTACCCCACAAGATTATCAGTGACAATGACACACCCTTTGTCAACAATGAAGTAAGAAAGATGTTGGAATTCAACCAAGTCAAGCATCATCGTTCATCGCCTTATTACCCTCAAGGATATGGGCAAGCAGAGGTGACAAACAACATCCTTATAAAGATCATCAACGAAATGAGCCAAGAGTAAACAAGAGGATAGGCAATGCATTTGCCAAACGCTCTCTAGGCCCATCGAAATTCACCAAAGTAGGCCACAGGATTTTCACCTTTTTCCTTGGTCTATGGTACAAAGGTAAAGTGCCCGGCAGAAGTAATGACTCTATCTTTGAGAGTTATGCAGATGCGAGAGAAGGAAAAAGAAAATGAGGCCTTTGCGCCAGAAAGGTATGAAGACCTAGAAGGGCTTGATGAAAGGAGGGAAGAGGCCCAAGAAAGCAGCCACAAATAGAGGCAAAGGATGAGTGAAGCCTATGGTAGAATGACTAAAGAGAGAGTGTTTGTGGAAAGGCAACTCGTGTTAAAGGTAGCGAACTACGTTAGGCGAGGTATGGCAAGACTATCTAAGTTTGGGCCAAAATGGGAGAGACCCTTTGTGATAAGAGAGGCAGATCTGAGTGGGTATTACCGTCTAGCCCAGATGGATGGCAAGGACCTGATGGATCCCATCAATGGGAAGTGGCTGAAGCGTTATTATGCTTAAGAAAAAAAGGGTTATGTAGTTATCCCTTTTATTTAATGAGTGTTATGGTTCCTTTTCCTTCAAGTGACTATGTCACAAGACTAGTTTGTAACGTGCTTTCATGAGTATGTAATGAAAAGTTACGAAGTATTATAAAAACATTCTATGTCATGGCAATAGCAAAAACAGTAACAAAGCGTAGCATCATAATTACAAACCCAAACTATGGCAGTCATATCAAATTTGCCAAATAAGTGCTATAGGAAACATAAAGTGTACTAGATAGGGAATAAGTGAATGCTAGAAAGAAGGCACTCACGACGACCCTCCAAGTCTGCCACCTCCTTCCTCAGAGACTCAATGCGTGTATCAATGGAATCAACAGTAGGCTGAACCCTCCTCATAAAAAAGGCTCAGGCAATCTCACGAAGATAGTTCAGAATGAACTCCACAACAAAGCCCATGCTAACAAGTTCCTGAACCGCAGCCCTCCACTGCAAAATCCTCTCGGAAGAAATGGTGTCAACAAAGTTATGCTCAATGTCATTCATCACGCTCCCCAGCATCTTCAAAAAGTGCTCTCTAGTAGAACAGCCAAGACGGAATCCTTGCATGAAGTCACCATGGCTACTATAGATTGCCTTCAAATGAGAAGCACAATCCTCGGGAACTCTGAAGCCATGGAAGTCTACGTAAGGAGGCAGGAGGCCCAGGACCCTAGAAGTCTATAGGATCGAGGTCATTAACCTCAGGCTTATCAAAACGAACAAAGAAGGCTCTAGCCTCACTCACAAGATCTGAAACTATGGTAGAACTGCTGCCCACCTTAAACTGAAAAGGGGTAGTAGGGAGTGGACCTATCAAGAAAACATGAAGCATAGTGTGAGAAACCATGAGCTAAAAAGGAACAAACTCACAATGAAGAAGTGAAGAAAGAGATGAGGGAAGGAAACACACTAGGATCCATAAGAGTAAGGGCTATGGAGATAGCAGGAATTGGTGTTGTGGGAATGGCAGAAATTGATACCGTAGGTACGATAGAAATTGGTGCTGAAAGTATGGCAGAAACGGGTGCTACAGGTGCGGCAGTAGAAGTGGCTATAGGCATATCTGTGTCTGCTGCAACTCCTAGCTCCTCAAAGGTCTCTGCAATAAGAAGAATGGACATGCAAAATAAAGGGAGACCGCAGCAAAGGAGTGACACAGATATATATGTACGAAAAGGAGATAACAGGAAAAACAAAAGAAAAAAAAGGAAAAAAAGGAAGGAAGGAATTGAACAAGATAAGTAGACACATACCCATGAATTCGGCTTCATGCTCAGCACTTTCCTCCTCCTCAAAATCAGAAACCCTCTTCTTTATGGTGGGTTCATCATCAAGATCCTTAAGAACATCCTCAGATCCCTCAAAGGACAAGTCTGCATCGAGTCCACATGTAGTGAAGCTTGGGATGGAAGAAGGGTAACCACCAAAGAGGAGCCATCCTTCATAGCTTGAGATAGAGCCACGAAGGGATCACTGATAGAGATAACAAGAGGTGCGGTAGGAGAAGTAACCTCGGTCTGAGCAATAATAGGAGGAATGACTACCTTTTGGGGAGTAAGTGTCTCGACATGAATGGAAGCAGCCTCACTAACCCTCTCCATATAATTACCCTCACCTATGGGTACTGGCTCAGTAGAAGGGATAGGAGCCTCAACAGGAACTCCCTGTGCAGCAGCAGGAGGGGCAAGAGTTACAGCCTCAAACATCACATTAGCCCCATCAAAGAAACCTCCCATGGGTGTGCCCATGGAGGCAGAAATCTCCTCAGCCATGGGGTGGTATATGGAAATAGGCTCAGGCTCATCCTGGAAGACAAAAAAAAAAAAAAAAAAAAAAAAAAAAAAAAAAAAGGAAGAAGGAAGAATGAGGAACAAAGGAATCCATAACTTGTGATGAAGCTAAAAGGGAGATGAAACAACCAATGGCATATGGCAAAAGAAATATGTGCAAAAGAGAAGAAAAAAAGGAAGAAAGGAAGGAGACATACCTCAGACTCGGGCTCATCAAGTAATATAGGACAGGTTGCAGGTGCATCCTCCTTATGCTTAGACTGCAAAAGAAAAGAAAGTAGAAGACAAAGATTAAGAGATGAGTTACAGGAGAGCATTGAGTGCTACTGAAGAGAGGGTGAAGGAACTTAAGTCTCAACAGAAATAGGTTGTGGCTGCCTGACAATGACGAAATTCTTCTAGCTTCATGTAAAACAGAAGAATCTATGTGCTATTATGACTTGTAACTAAATAAAGCATCTGATTTGTTACATATTGTGGTAATTTATCTCAGATTTTTCCACTTGAACTTTTTCTTCCCTAAAATAGTGGTTTTTTAGATTAAGGTAATGGATCAGACAACTGGGAAGATAATGTCTATAGCATATTTTATGGTAAAGATGGTAACCATAACATGGAGTGAGAATTTGTCGAAAACAAGGTGGTCCTCAGAGAATAAATTGAGTTTGTCAAAGATTTTGTGATAAGAATTGAATTTAGCAGCCCATTCCCAAAACTTACCAAGCAATGACATTTGCTCCACTCTGCTTATCAAAACCTATAACTGCATATAACAAGGGAGGATTACTCCTGCACTTTATTTATTTATTTTTTCTTTCTTTCTTTGAAACAGCTTGGTTGCTGTTATATGGATTCCCACAGTTACACCATCTTAATCACACGTTTTCTCTTCTTCCAATAAACTGTTAGCCTTACACTCTCCATTCCACCTTATCTTCTTCACAGAAATGCTAGTTTTTGCGTAGTGTAGACTCTATGTACTTTTCGATCACTAATTAAGCCTAAGCCCTCAAGGCCCAATCCCATACACGGAGAATTACTTATTTATTTATTTATTTACGGGGGTAGAAAAGGAGGTATTACTTATATTTATAAGAGCTTCTATAAAAAATTACCAGTCCAAGGAACGTAATTAATTTTTTATTATTATAGAGTTTTAACTTATGGCGTTTGTTTTTTATGATAGTTCTTTATCATCAGACTAAGACATCAATAAGTTTTTGGTATAGGTTGAAATTGAATCCTAGTTCTTTTATTCAACAATCAGAGATTTTACCAATTGAGTTAACTAGAACCCATCACGGAATACAACCTAAGAGTCCGTTGGTCGGAGGAGTTAAAAAGTGGAAAGTGATTGGCAAAGAATGTATTGACCCATTGTGATGAATTAACAAATTAATTAACCAAGTTAATTAATTCAATTAGCATGCAATACACGTGGTAGCACAAACAAATCACCAATTAAGTTAAAATGCCGTGGAAAATAAATTGATATGGTGATTTGTTTATGAATGAGGAAAACCTACACAGCAAAAACCCCACTGGGTGATTTTAAGGTCACCACTCCCGAGAATCCACTATTATCACAACAAATAGTTACAAGTAAAGGAATCTCAGTACCTTATACCAACTTACAGTTGAACCCTTACCCCAATACCCAATTGGACCTGTTTTGTAGTGACAATCTCTCCTTTTACTGCTCGGCTCGTAGTACGTGACTAACCAATCGATGTGCAGATCCCAGTACGCGGTTTACTCACCAACTTCAGAAGGATGTTGGCTGCAAAGTTCTTCAGTTCATCAACAC
Source organism: Quercus berberidifolia (assembly GCA_028535905.1). Taxonomy (NCBI): domain Eukaryota; kingdom Viridiplantae; phylum Streptophyta; class Magnoliopsida; order Fagales; family Fagaceae; genus Quercus; species Quercus berberidifolia. The sequence goes on from JAPQVW010000003.1 coordinate 58,721,209, forward strand.
GATGAAGATCACAAAACTTTTTGGTTACAAAACCCTACGGTGTACAAACACAATAGCTTCTTGAATAGAAAGATGAACTAGGGCATATGTCTCCGGTTCACAATATGCTTGTGAAAAACTTTTGCATTGAGTTTCCATTAGCTGTGACGGCCCTTAAAACAATCCTTATATATGTATAGGGTTGTGATAAAAAAAAGCCCAGACATCTATTCACGGATTGGAGTGAAATCAGATCTGAAAAACTGATTTTCATAAAGCTCAACAGATACCCTATCTATCGAGCAGCTGTCGAGCCTCGGGCTGAAACAACTTTTTAAACCTCGATAGATACTAGTTGTCAAGCTTTAAAATCTAGCACTTCTTCACTTGTTTTTTTTTTTTTTTTTTGACAGACTTTCATGGCTTTAACACTTGAACTTGAAACCTTATTCCTTAAAGCATTAAACACATCCTAAATCTACCCAATTACAAGTAAAATGTGTTTTGTCAAAGGATTAGCCAATTCTATATTGACATATATTCCTAACATGGTTCACATATGTCCTAACAATCTCCCCCTTTGGCAATCCGTGACAAAACCACAACAAACAAATGAACATGTGAGAGAAGTCATAAATCACTCAACTCATACTAACTTGTTGAATACAATAAAACCTATCCTAACAAAAACTCTCGAAAAACTTTGCAAGAAGAGAGTTTATGGCAAGAAGACTTTGACAATTTGTATTTTTGAAACACTTTAAACAAAACTCATCACGACAGTGTGAAATAGAAATATAAAAGATTGCATACAATTAACAAGAATCACGTGCATAAAGAGAGAAAGAAACAATACATGTAAAGATATGTGAAAGAACTGTAATAACAACCTCATCATATATATAACATCATAAGTACAAGGTTTGCTATCACAATGTAAGAAAAATGTATCTCTAAAAGAAGAAAAGAAAAAAAAAATACATAAGTCCTCACTACATCCCTCAAAAAAAAATATAGACACTACCCTTAACAATATCCTATGCTAACTCTCCCCTTATGTATATGACTACTTTCATATCAAAACTACTCCCCCCTTTTTGTCACGAGTGACAAAGGGTAAGTACATCAAGTAGACATCTCATCATCATTGGGCGAGTTAGTATCCTCATCCTCATCCTTATCATCATCATCGTCGTTGAAGTCACCATCATCTTTCTCGTCCTTAGATGCATCTAGAGAAGGAGAGAGAGACTCTACGAAGCCATCAAGGTGAGCCTACCGTTGAGCAATACGGCCAACACAAGCGTTCACCTGACACAACTCATCATTGAGTGTGTCAAGGTGAGCATCCATGCGCTGCAGCTACGCCATGACCGCTTCAAGGGTCACACCACCCGCCGATGAAGAACGTACGGATATGGAAGGAGCAAAAGACGCTGGAGGAGTCACCGTCTCGGTCTGTGGCCGCCTTAGTCGAAGCCAAGCCTCACTCCATTGTACGGTAGCAGCGTCTATGGCACACACAACAGAGAAGTGTGTAGACTCTGGATAGGAGATGGAAAAATGGTGAAGGATCCGCGTGATAGCCAAAGGAAAAATGAGCTTATCACGGGTCGCCGTATCCCTATAGACATCTATAAGGGATAGAATAAAGTGAGAAGGGAAGTCAATAGAAATGTCCTTTAAGAGGGATAACAAAAATCGAGCACGAGACTCTGTGATAGAGTTATAGTGAGACAAAGGATAAAGAATGAATGTCATCACCATGTTAAGGAATCTCGGACCTTTGGCAAAGCCCGAGCAAGGGGTGTTTTGACGGTCACCCCAAAATGAAGGTGTCTCACAAAAGAAAGACGAGAGTTCGTCTTTAGACACAGTCTTAAGACGATCGCAACCAGGGTAGTCAGGATGCGCTACCCTAGGAACATGTAGCACCTCAGATATAAGATCTGGAGTAACTACCATACGCGTACCTCGAACGCGAGTGACAAACTAAGGTACTGAAGTATCAACTTCGTGCATGTTGCAGTAAAACTCCCATATGATCACAGAGGGGCACGTGACCGGGATGCCACATAGTGACTCCCAACCCCAACTGTAAATGATAGTAGGAAGTCAGTATTGAAAAAATTTGATAGAATGACTTGGTGTTCCAAATGAATGCCTCATTGAGAGAAGTTCTCTGAAAAGTCCTTACAGGCTTTATCATCATGGAACCGTACGTGTGAAGGAGTGGGGTCAGAGGGAGAAGAAGAGGATGCCCCGGAACGAAGAGAATTCTGGGACGGAGTAGATTTGCATTTAGGTGCCATAGAGCAAGCTAACACAAGAGAGAGAGAGAGAGAAACACACAAAAAAGCACCAAACAACATCAATATAAAAGAATATAAGGAATTAAAGGTACGTATGCATGAACATGTGACATGCAAACTTAAATACATCATGGGCTTAGCCCAATCCAAACTTAACAGCACACGGTCATTCAACATATATATATATATATCACACATCTATAATGCATGAAAATATAATTATAATGCAAATGTGATGCAATGCATGAACATTTAGGATCATTTAAACATAACCCAACCCAAAAATTTCACCAAAACTTCATCAATTTTGAAAAACCCCAAAAGTTAGGTCAGAATGCATGAAATGCATGATGAATGAATGAAAAAGAGACATACCAGGGGAAGAAAATGCTCTTTGAGACCGCAAAACACTTGCGTTAGAGGTTTGGAGTATGAGAGAGAGGTTTGGGAAGATAAGGAGACGAAAACTATCGAGAGAGATCGAGGAGAAATGAAGAAAATTTGCACGAACCCTATATAAAGAAAAACATAAAGCTCGATGGATCGAGAGGTGTTGAGAGGTGTCGAGCTTTAAAATGTGTGAATTATCTGTTGAAGAGCTATCAAGGATCTGTCGAGAGGTATCCACAACAACAGGGGGCTCGATGGATCGAGAAGCTATCGAGCATCTATCAAGCATCCAGAAAGTTCCTCGATGGATCGAGTAGCTATCAAGAAGCTATCGAGAATACGATAAAAAGAAGCTAAAAGGGCTCGATAGATAGCCTAGCTATCGAGAGATGTCGAACAGCTGTCAAGATTGCTTAAAAACAGTTTTTCAAGAAGAGAAAAACACAGATATGAATGCAATCAAGCATGTTTCACAACCAAAGATCCAAATAACATTTTAAGCTCACAATAGCATCTCTCAACAAGAAAAATGTCAAGCACATAGATCCAAAACACACACACACACACACTAAACAAGTCTAACCAATTTTATATTTCAAAAACAAGTTAAGACAGTTTAGTGAGCATACATTAATACATGTATTCCTTGTAATGTCCAAATCACATTGTACCTACACATGTATCAAAAGTAGCAAAGAATATTGCATGTTGTGTGTGAAAAATATCGCAAGATTGCATGAGTGTCTACATGTTATGATGATTTGAGATATGAGAAAATCACTTTAACTCACACACAATCATAACTGTTTGATGGGGACTATCACCTTTAAGGTACATCCTATAATTCCCACATCTCCTAGAAGACACGCTTGCAATCATATATAAAGCATTTTGATTCTTTTTGCTTTTTCTTTTCTTTGCATATTATTCTTTTAATAAGCATATCATGCATGGGCATATAAGAGAGAAAAAAGAAATATCCAAATATGTTAAGCTTTTGACATTGCACTTTTGCTATGCCGAAGCATACAGATGTCATTCCATGATTGGCGGGCAACAATAGTGAGATGGTTATTTATGCCTTTCTCTTAGGATTTTCTAGTCCTTCCCGTCAAAAATAGTTTTACGGGTGTTAAGTACAAGAGATTACTTAATCTTACTCATCACAAAGCTCACTTGCTTAGTTGTGCATAGAGATGCTCATCTAAGGTATAAAAGATATAAAGTTTAGAAAACTTTGTTTCAATGACCATCCAAGGTACACAAGTACCAATGTACACAAAACACACATTATTTTTGTATTTTTCTGATTTTTCAATTTTTTTTTTAAATTTTTATACGAAAAACAACATAAAGCAAAACTGAAAACTAAATAAACAAAAACATGTTAAGCAAAGCAAAGCATAAAACTAGACTGACTCAAAATAAGAAAGCAAAACACACAATTAATGCAAAATAAAAAACAAGAAGGGGAGAGAGAGAAAAAGTGACAAAATCACTTGGAGCCTTTTTCCTTCCACACCTAGGAAGAACCTTTCCGTTTTGCAAACCCATGATCTGGCGGTGAGGGGGAAGAATTGAAGTCGTTCAAGTACGAAATGAACATGAGGGTTTTGAGTCGATCTCTAAGAGGAGCAAAGGAGGATGGAAACTAATTCTGGTTTTCTGATGAGATCATACTATTGCTCTGTTGAGTGGCTAACCACTTATAGTAATTAGGTCGAGTATGTCTAGTTGCTCCACAATGATGAAAGAGATGTTGCTTCTTCTGTTTAAGTTTTTGAAAGTTTCCCTTCTTAGCCCTAGGGTTCTTAATCTCTTTCTTATCAAGTTTAGGGGGTGCTCCTAAATTGCTACTTCTTCAGTTTATGTTCTCACTAGCTAACACATTTTTACATTAATGTTCTAAGATTCAACATTGTTAGTAGGAGAAACAAAAACAGTAGTACTAGTAAAAGCAATACTAGGAGAAGAGAAATCATACCCTAAACCAGTTCGATCGAAAGCAGATTTCTGAAGATTGAGCATCTCACCAAGCTTTGCACTTGAAGTCCTTTCCAACTGAGCTCTGACATGGAACAATTCTGCCTCAAACTTCTTGGTCTTCTCAACCAAGAAATTATTCTCAAATCTCAGTGCTCCAATGATTTGATTGGCTTCATCAAATTTCATGGAAAGCTCTTCTCGATCAAGTTCCAAATCACTCAGCTTCTTGGTGGCCAGCCTATATAGTTTCTCATGCTTCTCAGAAACCTTATACAACTTTTCATAGGTTGTATGGATATCATCTTGATCGTCCATTTTCTCGAGCTTAGAGTCCACCAAGTCTTCTTCATCATCCACATCTTCAACAATCCCTTCAGTAGGATTTACAGTGGTAGTGAAGGCATTTAGGATTCCATCATCCTCATTGTCGGAATCATCTTCAAGCTCATTGTCGCTCAAAGTAGTAGCAAGTGCCTTGCTTTTCCCAATGGTCTTGAGATACGTAGGGCATTCTTGTTTCATGTGTCCAAAGCCTTGACGTCCAAAGCATTTTGGTCCTAAGGGAATAGTGTACTGACCGCCTAGCATCCTTCTTTCCTTTGTCTTGGTTCTTGAACTGAGACAAGCTAGATTGCTTGCGGTCTTTGTCAAATCCTTTAGCATTGGCATTCTTCATAAACTTTTTAATTTCTGGGTGATATAGGATTTCATCTTAGAATCTTCATCGTCTGAAGACTTATCAGTCTCACTGCTTTTGGCCTTCAATGCCATGCTCTTTCCCTTACTAGATTTCTCTATCCTTGTCAAACCAAACTTATAGGTTCTAAGATTGCCAACTAACTCTGTCAAAGGAATTTTGTCAATACTCTACGATTCCTTAATCGCGGTGATCTTAGCATGAAATCTATCGGGTAGAGATCTAAGCACCTTTCTAACAATCTTGGGTTCGGGAATAATTTCCCCAAGATTAAAGGCTGAGTTCACTATGCCCTTGAGCTTGACATAGAACTCATCGAATGACTCATCCTTCTCCATCTTAATCTCTACAAAGCTCGTGGTAAGCCTCTGAAGTTTTGAATCCTTGACAGCCTTGGTTCCTTCATAGGTTGTTAGGAGGATGGTCCATGCTTCCTTTACAGTTTCAGTAGAGGATATCTTCTTAAATTCCTCATTCGTGACTGCCCTAAATAATGCATTCAATGCTCTGCTGTTGAAGTTTGCAGCCTTGATCTTAGCATCATCCTAATCGGCTAGTGCGTCCGTAAGCTTGGTCCAACCTATCTCCATAGCTTGCCACATTTTCACATCTAAAGACTGCAAGAAAGCTCTCATGCGTACTTTCTAGTAAGCATAGTTAGTGCCATCAAATAAAGGAGGTATAATAAGAAACTGTCCTCTATCCATAACAATCAGGGGTCAATGGATCACACAGCAAATATTAAAATCTAATCAGAGTGTGCCTGCTTTGATACCACTTGATAAGCCAAGAATGTATTGACCCCTTGTGATGAATTAACAAATTAATTAGCCAAGTTAATTAATTAATTCAATTAGCATGCAATTTCACCAACTAAGTTAAAATGCAGCGGAAAATAAATTGACATGGTGATTTGTTTATGAATGGAGAAAACCTACATGGCAAAAACCCCATCGGATGATTTTAAGGTCACCACTCCTGAGAATCCACTATTATCACAACAAGCGGTTACAAGTAAAGGAATCCAGTACCTTATACCAACCTACAGTTGAACCCTTACCCCAATACCCAATTGGACTTGTTGTGATAATCTCTCCTTTTAATCCATGGCTCCCAGTACGTGACTAACTAATCGATGCACAGATCCCAGTATGCGGCTTACTCACCAACTTGAGAAGGATGTTGGCTGCAAAGTTCTTCAGTTCATCAACATGATAAAGATCACGAAGCTTGGTTACAAAATCCTACGGTGTACAAGCAGCTTCTTGAATAGAAAGATGAACTAGGGCATATGTCTCCGGTTCACAACATGCTTGTGAAAAACTTTTGCATTGAGTTTCCATCAATTGTGACGGCCCTTAAAAAAATCCTTATATATGTTTAGGGTTGTGAGAAAAGAAAGCTCAAACATCTATTCACGGATTGGAGTGAAATCAGATTTGAAAAACTGATTTTCATAAACCTCGATAGATATCCTATCTATCGAGTAGCTGTCGAGCCTTGGGCTGAAACAGCTTTTTAAACCTCGACAGACTTGCATGGCTTTAACACTTGAACTTGAAACATTGTTCCTTGAATCATTAAACACATCCTAAATCTACCCAATTACAAGTAAAGTGCATTTTGTCAAAGGATTAGCCAATTCTATATTGACATATGTTTCTAACATGATTCATATATGTCCTAACAGAAAGATAGAAAATGGTGGGAGGATAGAAAAGTGGGAAGGTAGAAAATATTTTAATTTCTTTCATTTTTGTTTGGTTGGAAATGAAAAAATGAAGGGATGAAAAAAATGAGTTTGAATAAATTTACTCATATACCCTTGTTAAAGAACGATGCCCAATTAAAATTAAAAAGTGACAAAAAAAAAAAAAAAACAATCACCCAAATTTATTAATAAAATAAAAATCATGTAAAAAAAAAAGTCTAGTTTAAAAAAAAAAAAAAAAAAAAAAAAAAAAAAAAAAAAAAAAAGGGAGAGGCAACTATCACTCCCAAGCCCTAGAAAATCAAAAGAAAAAAGAAAAGCAACATTTCTGCCCATATGCATCCCCACCCAATTTTCTCCCCATTTTAGGGAGAAAACATTTCAGCCCATTTTCTCCCTAAAATCCACCAAACCAAACAAACCCTATGTGTTCCCATTTTCATCAAATCTCATTCAAAATAGTTAAACAAAAGACGGGCATCTATTCCTATCAAAAAAAAAAAAAAAAAAAAAAAAGAAAAAGAAAAAGAAAAAGAAAAAGAAGAAGAAGATGGGCATTTATCAAATTCTTCTACGCTGCTTATTTGCTCTCATCCCCTCTTTGCTCATTTTCATCAAATCCCATACAAAACAATGAAACAAAAGATGGGCACCTATCAAATTCTTCTATGCTGCTCGTTTGCTCTTGTCCGATCTTTGCTAGTCCATTTGCACATCAATTGGCATTAGAGTAGGATGGACAATCTAATTGCGTGCTAACAAAGTGTTAAATCAAAACAGAAATATTCTATGCCAATGCACCAGGTTGTTAGCCATTAATAAACAAGCTTTGAACCTACTTTTAAAATAAGATACTTATACCCTAGTTGCCATTCTAAATTTAAATGGTGTGGTGGGCCTTTTTTATGTCTTGTGTTGATTGCTCTTGCTGTACTACGATCCTATGATTTTGGGGTAGGAGAGTCGGGACTGGCATAATTGAGACGCAACTTAGGCTAGCTTGTGCATAAGTTGGACCCTCATTGTGTTGATGTGTCCTGACAAGAATCTTGAGTGTGTTCACGTGCCCACGGTAGGAATAATTGTTACTAGTGTTATAGAAAGAAAATACAATACAGCAGGACAGCTAAAACACTTTAACTAAATTATCTTTCTTTGCTAACAACAATAATACGTGAATAGTTTCACAAAGGAAGAAGTATTAGTATGCGATTATAGCAGGAATAGGTTAATAATGAGGTGTTATGTTAATCATTACTTAACCATGGCAAAGGAAAAGAGGAGTAGTTTGCTAAAGGAATGAACTTGACCCTTTAATAGATTCAAGTTTAAAAGGGAACCAATCTCGAATATGGGTAACCTCAAAGGGGGATCCTACAGTAGAAGTTACTCACTTTGGAAAATAGACCTAGATGACTTAGTCTTAAAGTCTTGACTTGTTAGAGAGTGGGCTATTGAGAGGGAGAAAACTGGGTAGCCTATTAATGCATGCTTTTACTCCTATTAATCATAATTTTTTTCATTACTCTTGCTTTTCTATTTTTCATTCTTTTTTTATTCTCCTTCTATTGTTGTTGTTGTACTGTGCACATCTGTGGCCTTTTTGTACTGCCTGTCGTGATAAGATTTACCACTTTTACCCCTTTAACCATTTTTGGCCCGTTATGGGTGTCCTTCCAAAACTACCCACTGGTTTGTTGATTGCCTAGCCACCACCTTTATACTGTGTTGGTTGTGCCACACCTCATTCCTAGACAAAAGTAGTTTTCTTTTGTTTTTTACTCTCCTTTGGTGTTTCCATCCGGATAAAGGTTAATCCTCTCCCTTACCAACCCCTATAGCATGCACCTAGTGGCTCCAACTCATATTTACCTCTTTTGAATGAAATGCCATCCCAGCAGGAAATTTCTCCCAATAGAACTTAAGCGAGAACCCTAAAATAGGCTCCCCCTTCTCCCCACCGTCAGACCACACCCTCTCTTACCTCTGACCAGTGGCCCACCTCTCCTATATTGGCTGGGTACAGGTAAACAGTGTCTGAGCCTTGTGTGCATGCCCCACTTCCATATGAGTCCATTGCTTTTCTAGCTCTCACGCGTTTGTCATTGCCTTCAGGCTTGTCTGATCCTATTGTACGCTCTGGTATTTCTTTAACTCTTACGACATAAATGAGTTCTTGGGTTTTCATTCTTTGCATCTCATTTCTTCTTCAGGATGGGTACTGCTTGGGTGTGGGCTTTCTCTTCTTAATTTGGCCCATGTCCTTTTTTTTTACCCTTTGTTCATGGGCTGGCTCATGCTCTTGCCACACCACTGCATTGTTCATGCTATGATATCATTCATGTCCTTTTGCCTTGTTATTTCTTCTAGGTTTGCGGGTTGTCGTGTCTATCGTACTAATTTCTTATAGTACTCATTCTTTTAGTCTTTATCGCCCAGTATTCCTGCTAGGCCAGTCCATTCAACGCCTCGGGCTTCCTCGGCCCATTTTATTCTTTGGGCATCCTTGGCCTATTTCATTCTTTCCTACCTTTTACATTCCTATGGGCTTTTGCTAAATCCTTTGGGCTTCCTTGACCCATTTACCACATCCTTTGCCTTTGGGTTTATTGGCCTTTGAACCAATCCCATTTACTACTTCCTTGCTTTGGGCTCCTTCGGCCCTTTTTTGCTTTCTTTCTATTTCTTATAATTCCCATGGGCTTACTACCTCATCCTTTGGAGCTTCCTCAGCCCATTTTGCTTTCTTTGAGGCCACTTATTATCTTGTGGGCTTGTGGACCATTATATCTGTCATTCTAGTCCAATGGTCTTTACTTTACTACTTTTCTTTTTCATATTGTTGGACTTCCTCTGCCATTGGGCCCTTTTGTCTAATTGGGCATCAACATTCAGCCCCCTAAGCATATGAATTGCTCATGCGGTTCATATGCAAATAAAAAAGAAGTTTCCTTTCTCCTTTTTCTCCCCCTTTTTTTCGCAGGTTTTTTGAACAGTGGGCCCCGCCATATTTTCTTTCTTGTCGTGAATAGTGTTGTCTCTTTGAATTTCCTAGTTTAGCAGTTGTTTTGAAAAACAACCCCTGCTTCATTAATACGATGCTTCTTTTGACGGCTAACCCATTGCATCCTTTCACATCACCTTTGTTGTCATTAGTACTTAAACTATTCCCTTTCCCATCATTCGTTCAAAAAAAATTTCTCATTCTTTCTCTTCACCGTGTCTTCTTTCTCAAAACCTCACCATCAATCTTTCTCGTTCAAATACCTGTCATGTCGCAGGCAAAAGATGAAGGTTTTTCCTATTGTAAGGGGAAAGAAGTTGCCGCTGATGATCCTCCTACCAAGACCATGGGCAAATAGGTTCCCCTCTCCAAATCGGATCATTCTGAGGAGGAGGAAGGGGGTCGTGACCCATATAGTGAGTGCCTTCCCCTCATCGATCGTGGTACAATACCGACATTCACTTTCCTGTGGTGCCAAATGATTATTTGCCTCCACTGCCCGGCCATGTGTGGCTCTTCATTTGTTGCCATGATATGGAGGTGTCTTGGGCCCCTTTGGCTTCCTCTATTCTTGATCTTGATATATGCCAAGGGACATCGCTTCTCGTGCCCATTCTCTTCAAATTTGGTTCGAGTACCTTTTTAGGTTAGAAGGAGTGGGTAGATAAAGAGTTGTCTGACACGGGTTTCATGGCGGTGTTGCAGTAGGCCAGTTTGTTAAAGGCCATTGTTTTGTCCCGTTGCTTGTCCAACTACAGGGATTTGTTTAATCTCTGCCATTTGGTTCGCTGATGGTGCAGCGCCACCTATACCTTCTTTCTCTCTTGTAGTGAGATCACCATGACCTTGGAAGATGTGGCAAACCAACTACTATTGCCTATCCTTGGCGATGCGGACCTAAGTAACATTGAATTTTCCGTCGAGGAGGAGGCCGTGGAGGCCGAGTTGAGGAAAAGGATGAGTGGCAACGCGAAGTTGTCACATTGGGTTAAGGCTTTCTCTAAGGCTTTTGATGTTGTCTGCCATGTGGCCTTTATTGCATTCTGGCTTTGTAAGTTTATCTTTGGCTCTCACCCTTATTATGCTATAAAACTTTTTTACTTTCGCTTAGCCATAAAGATTTCTGTTGGGGGTGAGTTTGCCTTTGGTCCCTATGTTTCTGGGTCATTTGTATGTGCAGTTGGATATTCTGCAGAGTGATGAGAGGCAGGGAGGCTCCTGCCACATAGGTACAACTTCTGCCCATAGTACCATATTGTAGCATCTACTGTGGGAGTGTTGTGCCAGGCATTTGGCTAAGTGCAATTCTGTCCGTTTTGCCAAAGAGAAGTATCGTTCTTGTCCGAAAGTTATTACTGTTTTATGTGGTCATTTAGTATCTGATTTTCTGTCGGCTTACCACTGGGTTGGTTTAAAGCTGTTTGGGCATCCTGCCATTAAGTTCTTTGATAAGGGAGTTAGCTTTTGTTGGAGAGTGTACATAAACTTAGGCATTGGCTTCACGTGTGCTGATTCGGTTATGGGCCCCTTTACAGACACTATTGGGACCACCACCCCATTGACTGCCTTTGATGAGAGGGGGGGGGGAGGGGGTTACATATTTAGCAACCACTAATGCTGGGTGGTTGCCTTACCTTACTGATGAAGGCATCCATTTTGTGCATTATTCTGCCAACAGAGCGAGGAGACAGTTTAGGTTGGATCAGGACATACCTGATGATTTTCACTGCCATTCTAGAGTCCACTACTTCCATTCAACCATTTCTGCGTCCTAGTACTTTTGAGTTTTGGAGCAAGCACATCACGGTTGTCACAATTACAGGTTCACAGAGAAAAGGTCTTTGCACATTTGCAATGTATGGGTATTGGCAGGCCGCGATGACTTCTTTTGGGCAGGTGTTGTTGGGTGGCCGCAGGTTTTCTCTTATTCCTCCCGAAGGTCTTCATGCTATTATTTCTGCCAACCCACGGTTGTTACTTCCTACCAAGTTCGTGGTGGCATATGCTAGGAAACAAAGCAAGTCCACAATATTTGAGTGGAAAGAGAAGGAGAAAGGGTGGTATCTGTATGCTAGTGAGTATCCTGCGGGTTAGGAGAATAAGGTGAGGGTGTTGAACCTTCCCTCACTTGCAAAGAAGGGCTCAGTGTCTTGGACCACTAAGCCCAAATCTGCCAAGAGAGGGGATGACTCTTTTGAGACTTGTTTTGACATTGTTCCTTATGAGGGTGACCTTCCGCTTATTGGCAACATAGTTCTTGAGAGCTTTTCTCTTCCTTCTGCCTTCACCCATTCCAGCAGGCACTCTATTGTACGCAAGCGCAAGCCTTTAGCTCCAAGGCCGACCACGGACGCTCCTCCTTCTAGCAGGACCCGTGGCAGCAAGAGAAAGACATCTCCACCACCCCTATTTGCCACTACCGAAAGGAGAGTATATTATCTCTGAACTTCACCTCTTTCTTTATTTTACTTATTTATGGGACTTCCATGTGGCTAACTCCACATGTATACTCATTCATCTCTCTCCCTTCCTTTTTTTTTCTTCCTTGGCAGTCTAAGCACAAGGAGGACACTTCTACACTTGCCCCATATTGCTTGACGAGCCCAAGTTTGAGATACATTCTTTTCCCTTGCGTGCATTTGCGTTGCCATGTGTTGTTGTGTGCTCTATTTTCTCTTTTGCATGTTTATTTATTCCTTCCTTTTGTATTAATACCTGCCTCTTCCTTCCTTTTCTTCTTCTTCTTTTCCTTTTTTATTTATTTTTTTTTTTAAAGATTGATCCTGAGCTCCTTTCTATTTATCACCCCACGAGTAGGGAATTTCCTACTGCTATGGGCATGCCCATAGAGGGCTTCTTTAATAAGGCGGATATCATGGTTAAGGCCATGACCTCTGCTTTTTTTGCTAAACAGGGGGCTCCTGTCGAGGTTCCGATTCATCCACCCAAGCCTATTCCTGTTGAGGAGAGTACATAGACCAAGAGGGTTTGTGAGTTTGTTCCTATTCCTGCTGAGATTCCTACTCCCTAGAAGGAGGTCACTCCTACAGGTGCATCTCAGACTGGGAGTGCTTCTCCTGCTACCCCTCTTGTCATCTCCGCTAGTGATCTTTTTGTTGCCCTCTCCCAGGCTGTTGTGAGAGACCACAAAACTTTGGGGTGCTCTCCAAAAAGAGATTTGGGTGCTTTGAAGGGCACCTCCCTTTTTGGGTAAGTGGTGTGAAGTTGCCACTTATTTTTTTATTAAAAAAAATAAGAAAAAAAAAAGCTAAATACAAAATACATATTTAGAATACTTTGAATGTCATTGATTGAATAGAGAATAGTACAATTTTGGTAAATTAAACCTTACAAGGCATTGGGTTCTAGTTACAATCTATGCAAAAGAATACAAAGTTTTGGTTCTAGTTACAATCTATCAAAATTAAAAAAACAAAACACTAATCTACCTATCCAAAATTCCTAAGCTAAGGGGCTAGAATGCAGAATGGGAAGGTGTTACCACCCTTCCACCACCCAAATAGAGTGGTCTTCTAGACTCTAATGAGCAATATACCCTCTTTTGCATAATGTTGAATGATATGTTGAATACACATGACAAAAACTTGACAAGAATTAATCGAAATAAATTTACCTCATGAATATGTCTTCTTTTTAAAGGAAAAAACAAATCTGTTTTGAGGGTAAAAAAGAATAAGACTTGGTTTGTAAAAAAAAAATTAGATCTGTTTTTATAAAAGAAAAAGAATGAAAGATTTTATCAAGAAAAAATCATATATGTTTTGTGTAAAGTAAAAAATGTGATTTTATCAAGAAAAATCAGACCTGTTTTTGTGTAAAGTAAAAAAAAAAAAAAATGATTTTATTAAGAAAAATCTGATTAGTTTTGAAAAGTAAAAAAAAAAAAAAAAAAAAAAAAAAAAAAAAAAAGATTTTTGGTTTATAAAAAAATCAAATCTGTTGTTGGACATAAAATAAAAAAGACTTTTGAAAAAGGATTTACATCCAAGAGATAAATTCATTTTGCATGCATCACATATTAAGAAAAAGAAAAGACTTCAACCAAATTTTCAATCCTTTCTTTTAAATTTCAAAATCTGCAATTGTGTAACAAAAATTATATCTCTATTTAATGAAAATGCAGGTTAGTTTTGAGAGTTAAAAAAATCAAATCTATATATAATGAAAATATAGATCAATTTTTAGAATTAAAAAAAAAAATCAGATCTATATTTAATGAAAATACAGATCAGTTTTGAGAGTAAAAAAAATCATATCTGTATTTAATGAAAATATAGATCAGTTTTTTTTTAAAAAAAATTAGATCTATATTTAATGAAAATACATATCAGTTTTTATGTTTAAAGAAATCTTTGATAGTTAACACATTTTGAGATTTAAGAAAGAAATCACAACTAACAATCATCTAAGAACATATTAAAGAAAATTTTCAAACAAAACATTGTAGTTATATATCAAGAACAAGAAATAATAAAACATATTAAACCTATTCATGCATCATCAACCAAAATTAATAGAGAAGAATAGAAAAAAAAAAAATAGAATATCTCTTGCATGAGCGTGCTCTTCTAGTGAAAGAATATTTTAGGATTCAAAGAAATTTATTCAACTCTTTGAAGCCTAAAAAACTTTGCTTACAAAAAAGAAATTCCAAAGGCAAAAGCCTCTAGAATGTCTTTAACGTAAGGGGGAATAGAAAAGAAGAGAAGAGCTAGAGAGAAGGGGGGGGGGGGGGGTCAGAAAGTGTAAAGTCTCTTGAATTTTGAAAGGCATCCTCTATTTATAGAGGTTGGAATGCTTCAAAAAATTAGTTGAATGATCAGATACGAATTGGGACGCGTCCTTATTTCTTAAAAATTGAAAAGGGTAAGGTTTATCTCAATCCAAGAGTTCTCAGGCCGAGCTTCGAATTTGTGCCAATCGGCACTTGGGAATGGCCCTTTTGGGTGCCGGACCCACGTTTGAGTTTTGTCCATTTTGGACTCCTTTTTTGAGGTTTTTTAAGCCGAGACCTGCACTAGATGCATTCTTAATCTATGTTCTAAAAATTAAACCCCTTTTCTAGATATTCAGGTCTTTAAAATGATAATTATCTTGTAGATAAATATCCCAAAAGGTCTTGATTATCCACAATTCCTTTGTTATCTGATTATCCACTTTATTCTCATGCAAGCAAGTCTATTTTTAACACTAACTAACAACCAATTATAAAATTATTTAATTAATTTTAATTGTCTAGCCAATCAAAATTAATTTAAATTAGTCATGCGTGGTTGGTTCCACCCCATACAATGCATGTAGACCTGGAAAACTTGATCTCATGATATCTTTCAATCTGACAGTCTGATTTGGGAATTGGACATACTATCGCGATCATTAGAATCTCAATATCATTTTTATGATATGTAATGAATGAATTAATGCATGTAATGCAACTCTAAATTTTTGGGTATATGAATGGTCACTCAAGTCATCTTCCAAGATTAAATTATGGGTGCAAAATCGAGTGTCTATAGCCGTGAAGGATGGCTCCGATAGTTTTGCGGAAGCAATATAAAACAAAAATTTATATTTTCATTTAAAGATTATTATAACACACAACCATGAATTCTAAATAGAACAAAATTGTGTACCTCTCTTAGCAACCCAAGTGTGTTGCCTCCCAAGGTATTCACGTCTCTCTCTCTCTATTTATTTTTTAGTTTTCGGAAGACTGCAGTATCACTCAGTAGTTCTGATGGCCAACTACTAATATGATATTTTTAAAATCTTATTTTTATTTTAGACTTCTAAAACCCAAGGGAGAGATTGGACATGGGATCCTTAAGGATCCTAATCTTCAGCTGTAGGATTCATAAATAGCTTTTTGAACGTTATTGACTTATCTTGAAATTCTTTCAAAATTATTCCTTAATTCTCTCAACCATATCAAGAAAATATTTAAACTTCTACAGATTGCAAGTCCATCAACACATTGCAATTGACCCCTGAAGGTTAGAGCATTACAAATGAAATCCTATTACTTACAATTTTATATCTATGTCCTTCCACCATACTATATTCCCACAAGCCACTAGGACTGGATTAATATCATTGTCATGTCCCTAGCTTATGTAACCCTTAATTTCTTGACTTCATAATTTCTATTAAACTCCAAAGTATCTTTAAAAAACTCTTTAAATATATATATACACAATATTATATATATGAAAAACATTTTTGAAAAATGTCACCGGCCGGATTTGTTTTGAGTCCAACTTCAATATGAAAATCAACTGAATATACTATATTCTTTAAAGACTGGTGGATTCATTGTTGAGCATTTATATATTTTACTCATTACACACATAACCCAACGTGTCTGTATATAGCCTTTAAAATTGGCATCACCAGTTGACATTGTCAAAGTTATGTGCATAATAAATAAATATACACAAACCCCTCATGTTTAAGGACAATAGAAAAATTGTGATAGAACAACCTTTTAATTAACAGTGATAACTCCATAAGGTGTCCTTGATCAAATCTAATTCAATATATGTACTTGTTACATTACACCCACTTGTCTGCTTAAAGTCACTACCTCAATGATGGAGTAAATCATCTTATCATATAGCAGCACATCAAGTGTAGGCTTCAGTGGTAATATTCAATTAATATCCACAACCTAGAATAATTTAATAATCTATGAAAAATCATTACTCTTTGTCTTTGGTTCCTTAACCATTAACATGATTTTTCTACAGATGTGACATCACATGCCACATTTAAACAATGAAATATACCTATAAAAATTATGAATGTGAAAATAAAATTTTATTATCAAATAAAAATGCATAGTATTGTTTTTGAGGGCACATAATTCTAACAATCTCCCACTTGCACTCAAAACCAATCATACATGTATTTAATACCCATTGCTTGCAAATGTTTCTCAAACTCCTTTTGAGACAATGCCTTTGTGAGTGGATCTGCAACATTATTGGCATAGGCAATCTTTGTTATTGCAACATCACCTGTTAATAATACAAATCAATTTTTTGTGTCAGTTTTATTTCTGATGAACCATCTTAAAATAAGATAACATTTAAATGTATTCTTGATCAAGTTATCCATGGTGTTCATTTTGTAGTATTAGTATTAGCTTATTGTCCAAATAAATTAATGCTTGTGCTGATATTTATAATTTATTAACTATTTACCATTTTAATATATTTTTAAAGACAAAGTTTGAATCCAAACACCAATAAGAAAATGACATCAACAATCCTTGTCAAGTGCAATGCACACGACTAACATAACCCGACCAACCAAGTGAGTCAAATGCTTACGCGTATTATCTTCCTGTTGGTAGTTAGAGCCCAAGACTCCAAACATGTTTGGAGCAAATTTTTTTCCCTATTTTTAATACCTTCTTTAATTTGTTTAAAAATTAAAATTTGGAATGCTTACACTTCTCACTTTGATGCTTACACCTTGCCTTACAGTGGACAAAATGCCTGGCCTAACATTTCATTTTTAAAACCTAAATGGTCCATGACCATTAGTAAACTTTCTTCTCTCTCTAAATCAGTCTTTTTTTTTTTTTTTTTTTTGAGAAATAATTACAACATACTGCTAACCCCGCCGCTCGAACCCTTTCCCCCCTAGACCCCCAAGCACTTTGTACATGGGGAGGTGCCAATTCAGCTACAAGGCCTTTGGCTAAATCAGTCTTAAATTAGCATAAATATATTACTTTCCTTATTTCTTATAAATAGTCTAATAAGATCAACAAAAGTTCTGGATCCTACCTCATCAATTTCTTTCGGGGTAATAATAAATGGAGGAGACATCATTATATTGTCTCCTGCCGCACGTATTAACATTCCATGCTTCTCACACTATGCTCCAAAATAAGCGCCTATCCCTGAAATATGCAACATCAAAGAGTACAATATTAGGGGGATAAAAGAAATATTAGGCAACACAAAACAGATGCACGCTAGTCTATCTCAACCATATATGCAAAACTCCAGGCAGGTCCTGAGGGACCATCACACACAAGAAAGATTTCATGTTCAAATCAACTAAATGCTTCTGATCTAGTTGACGATAGGAATATAGAAGTATGTGGCCAAAGTCTAAACAATTTATCCCCCTCAAAAACCAAATATATCCATACAGTCAACTTTATGAAAAAAAAGGAATATGGAACTTGCCCCACTCAGGAGGGAACGGATCATTAGGTGATTTGTTATCTACAAACTCTGTACCAAGTATTAAGCCAGTTCCCCGTATCTGCGGAATCAAATGAGCTATACAAAGTCAATTTCTCATAAATTCTCACATTGACCAAACCATTAAAATACTCAAGATACAACATGTACCTCCCCAATTATGGGACTGTCTGAGAATGGTTTTAATCCATCTTAAAATTTAGGGGAAATGCTCTTTACTTGCTCAACAATATTTCTTTCCCTGCAAAGAAGTTAGATAACTTTCACTCACTACCAAATATAATCCACAATCTGTGTGGTTGTGGACATTGACCACTATGTGATACAGGACAATCAAGAGGAAAGTTAAAAGAACGGAAAATCAAAAGATAACCCTAAGAATCAGCACCAAGCAAAAAAACTTAGGCATCAATACCTAAGGTGTTAGGAATCAACACCCAAAATTTTGGAAAATCTCCAATTTGAAATTTCATTAATCAATCGTCTTTACAAAATGCAACTATCTAGCACCATTTATAGAGTTTTTAGGGAGCCAATCTAAAACTAATCCTACCTAAATGATAATCATTATCTGAACTCAAATCTAAAAGTTTAAAAAAATCCAATCTTCCATGAGATGAATACAAAAATCTAAAAAATGAATTCTAAAATATTTTGGCTGTGCTCTCGCATCACTATGGACTGTTGAGCCAGAAATATGTGGATAAATGTCACTAGTATATCTGCATATACAAGTCATGACCCACCACTTGGAGGAACATTAAGGATAATTATATGACCAAGATGGAACTCCATCCAATTTAACTCGGTCCATCTTAGAGGACTTTCCACTGCAGTATCTAATCTGAATTAAGAACTAAACCTTTAAACAGGGTAAATTAGGTGATAAGTAATCGGCTAACACCTTTGTCTTTTGCCTTTAAATATCTTAAAGAATTACTCATATGTTCAGTCATTATACCGAGCATGAAATCAGTTTTTCTGAGAAAAAGAAAAAAAATGATCTTTTATGTTTGAATAATTATAGCCTAGACATGCAATTCTATTCTTAGACTTTCCAGACATAAGAAGAAAGGAACAGACTTGTAGATCTTAAGAGCTTCAATTGCAACTGCACAAGATACAGGGTGTCCAGAATAAGTAAATCCATGAGAAAAACTACCTGAGAGAAAGGATATCAGGTTAGAATACTAAATAAGTACTAATTCAAGATACTTATTTAGGAGTGTTAACCAATTTACCAAGTTTGCTGCTTTGAGAATGTATGACATCTGATACTTCAGGGCTCACAAGTACAGCTCCAATGGGCAAATAAGCAGAAGAAAGGGCCTGAAAAGTTCCACGCATACCAAGGGAATGTGCTTTGTATCAAGATGTGAAGACGCTTGTAATCAAAAGAGATGAAGAAGCAATCCATGAGTTTAATTATAGTCCAACTCTACCTTTGCAAGAGACACTATGTCTGGTTTTATGTTGTACTTGCACACCCGTACATTGTGCCCAGCCTTCCAAACGCACAAATTACCTAAGATAACCAAATATGAAGAAAACAAGCCTTATATATTAGAATACAAACAATGAATACCATGCTTGTCACATAAATGGAAATAAGAAAGACAGAAAGTACCTCATCTGCTATAAAAAGAATGTCATATTTCTTCACAACAGCTTGAATCTGCATCAAATAGGAAAATGTTCTATTATTAAATGTGTCTTTCTTCTTCCCCCACCCCCAAAAAAGGAGAAAGTATATGATGTTTCAGGAACTCCACCTCAGCATATAGTTGGTGTTTCTAACTCCAATAAGAAATTGACATTTGTTCTAAAAGAAACACTGAATCATTTAAATTAAAAAGACAAAAATGACCCTGAAAAATTCAAAGACCCGCCCTCTCTTGCTTTTCCCCTTTTTGCAAAATCAAAATGTTCATCTCTCTCTCTCTCTCTCTGTTTCTCTCTGCACCACCACAGCACACTAGCACCTTCATGACTCCATCTTCTCTCTCAACCAAACCTTGACAGCCGCTGCCTAAAATCTCCTGGAGATAGGGATACATTGCCGATTATCAACAGTTCCAACGAGATCAACCTTTTTCTCGTAAGAAAACGCCCAAAACCGTCTCTCTCTCATTGTTTCCAACCACCGGCGTCCGAAGTTCTCTCCACTTCCAACACCTGATGTTGCAAGAAGGTTTTCTTCTCTTGTTTTGAATTTATTTTCTGAATTTTTCTATTTACATATGTGTTTTATTTTGTTTTGTTTTGATTTTATAAATTGACATATACATCATATGTAGAAAGGAAATTCGTATTGTTTGATAAAATGCTTTAGTGAGGATGGATGCACAAATAATAAAGTAAAAGGGTTTTTTTTTTTTCAAAAAAAAAAAAATGTTATTTTGGATTAGATTAAAAGTGTTTAGTCTGATGTAGTTTTATAAATAGAGAAATAAAGCCCTTTCTTTGTTTATTAGTTGATTTAATGTATTTGGTGGTTGTGCTTGATTTTCAGGTATTATTTATTAGTTAGATTTTTTCAGGTATCACATTAGGCTCAGCCAAAATCATTTCAAAGTTCACTTTTTTAATGTACAAAACAATCCCCTTTTTTAAATAAACTGAAAAATAATATGCTATTTAAATTCAAATTTTCAAATTTATTTTTTTTTCTACAAATTCTCAACAATCAATAGGATAAAAATTTACTTGCTGGTTTTCCTTGACATAGTTATAAGTGGTGTATATTGATAAACATGACAAATTTTGTTTGTTGTTTGGGAACTTAAATCAATTCTTTGTTATCTTTTTCTTATGGATTAAATCAAAGTACTGTGTACGTAACTTAAAAGTACTGTGATATATTCTAATTGCAATCTTTAGCATGAAATTTTGCGGTCACTGATATATTGGACACTTAGGATAGCTACAATGTGATCAGTTGTGATGCTATCACGACAAATCTTTTAATAATTACTACAACATAGATTTTGAGAAATTGGTGTTTGGTGATATTAAGACCTTATCAGTTAGACATGTAAAGGGAATAAAAGGGAACAATGGTGGTGACAGTGTGAAGAGTAATATTGGTAGTATGAAATGTTTATTTGTTGAATTTGCTTAATGATACCTTTCAAATGAAATTTGAACTTGGTGTTTGGATGCATAAAAATTCCAAGTTCAAAGTTTCTTACAAATTTTGAAATGTAGTATTTACCCAAAAAAGGGATATTGGTAGGTTAAAATTTTAACTGTCAACTCCAAAGTAAAATCTCACTTCAAAATATGGAATTAAAAGTTACAGATGCATACCAATTATTCTAAGTCTTGTTGACAAACCGAGGAGGTTACATAAACTATAATAAATCATGAGTTCAACATGAACTTCAAGTTGAAGCTAGCTAAATCAAATATGTTTATGGTGAAGCACTTAATGGCTATGGCTAAGTAACCTTTCATGGAAACAAACTTCTGATCTGCATATATGATCCCCTATCAGGCTGTCCTCGCATATGCATGATAGCCTTTCCAAGAGAAATATGGCTGTGTTAGTTGATTTTTGTTATATGTTTTTTAAAATACTAGAAGCATATATACTTATTTTGGTTTGTATCTGAGAAGTACACTCAAAATTGGATGTGGCCCTGTTGACAACCGTTATCATTTGCGTTAGTTCTTTTATGTTTCTAGTCCTCCCCCCCCCCTCCTCCTCTAATTATCTCAAAATTGATTTCAAATACCGAGCATTTTCTAATTACCTATCTCCCACAGTTTCTTTTCTGTGCAATGCTTTTGAGTGCAAAAGCATTGGATAGAGCCCGAGATGATCTCATTTATTCAAAGGCAAAGGCATTGGCACAACCTTGTGTCATAACTGTCTAGTGTTCACCATCTTTCATTTCAGCAGAAAACTTCATCATCATACAATGCTGTTATTACTCTAATATGTGCTTTTGTTTATTGTTTTCTTCCCCTAATATTGTTCTCTTTTTTTCTAGGGCAAAATTCTGAAGTATGATGAAAAGCTCTTTTGGATGGTATTTTGGACAATATACTGCACAGCTAATGGACAACATTTTTGGATAGTTTTTTGGAAAGCATTTCAGACATTATTGCACAGTAGAGGAACATCTTAGATAGTATTTTTGACTTGATAATTTTTTAGATAGTATAACTGAAAATTTGGACAAGTGATTGCATAGCCAACACTAATTATAGCTATCATTTTGGAAAACTTTTGTAACTAATGAAGTTACTCAAGCATGATAGATTTCATGTAGGTTTGAGTAGCTTCTAGTTAAAGACTAATTATATGCAAATTATGAAAGTTTTTAATGCAATAGTAAATTTTATTCTTATATATTAATTTCTATATGTTGTAAGGTTGAATTTATTCAACCATCTTATTGGCTTTATTCCGTGCCAAATTTGCTTGTAATTCAGCATTTAGTAACCCTGTTTTTAGGTGGGTTTGATGTAAGGGTAGTGAGTGAGATAGAGTGAAGTTTGCTCAAGAGTGTGCAAGAAAACAGAGTGTCGCGGCTGGGACTCGCGGGTGACTCGCGGCTGCAAGCCGCCAGAAGCTGCACACGTGCCAAGCATGCTGGAAGATGAACAGTCATGCTAGCTGGAGCACTACAGGACAAAACAGGACAACTGGCCATACGGTTATCTCGCGACTGGATCTCGCGACTTAGTCAAGCCGCGAGGTCAAGCCGCGAGCCACCCCTGTTTTGTAAAAACCTGATGTTTCACATTCCTCTCCACTCCAGTATAAATACCCCTATTACCCACGATTGAAAGAGAGCTTCCAGAGAGAATTTTGAGAGAGAAACCCTAAAGAAAAACCAGATTGTTTCACCCACAATCTCTACCTTAGAATCTCTTCAAATTCCTCAACTCTCTTCCTCTCCATTGTTAAATCCTTGAGAGGCATTATACCAAACCTGGTTCTCACCATCATCATCACTGTGAGACAGTCGTTTGGATTTCTAGGAAGCAGTTAGGAAGGAACCAATCTTCATTGGTTGATGCTACGGTCTAGTAGCGGAATCCGGGAAGCTAGAAAAGAAAAAGGTTCGGCGTAACCTCGTTGGAGCAAGAAGCTTGGAGGGCTTAGGTGCACTGGGTAGATTAGGCTTGGAGGGTCTATTGCTGTTCTTGTATCCCAACTATATTTTCTAGTGGATTGATTACCGCTTGGAGGGCGGCGGAGAGGTTTTTCGCCGAGGGCTTCGGTTTCCTCTTCGATAACACATCGCGTGTTGTCTTTGTGTTTGCATCTTCCTTCCTCTCTATCTTTGCCTTTTTATTTATCTGCTGTGGATATTAATCTGTTATGGCTTAGATAGTATTTAATCAATTTCGTTTGATAGCATATGTTAAGTTTCCGCACACTAGTTGTTTGACATATTGCTTGAATTGATTAAGTTGTTATTTGGGGGTCTAAATGTTCAAAGGTGTTTTTGTACACGTTTTTGAACTTTCAATTGGTATCAGAGCAGGTACACTTGTTGTGGTTTTATTACCTTAGTGTGATCCTAGACCCCTGTGTTGTGATTGATTGTTTTGGTTTATACCATGCTGAATTGTAGCTTAAGTGTTTGTGAAAATGACTCTATGCATATGTCTGAAAGGTGTCTTACTGATGTGTTTGTAGAGTTGTTAAAAACTAAGAAACATGCTAGAGCTTTTGTTCACATGCTGGAATATCTAGAAAATCAGAATTATGTCTTACACAGTAGCATATCTGAATCTAAATCATTGATTAAGAAATATAAAAGAAAGAATAGAATGTTGTGTGAGATGATTGAGAATCTGAAAATGAAAAATCAAACTGAAAGAAGCATAAAAACTGATGATGAGTTTGTGTTTGAAGGTCAAGAATGTCTATCACATGTGAACCTATTTGTGCATACCTCTTTGAAGGTGTTTAATGCGTGTTTGTGGTATCTTGACAGTGGGTGCTCTCGCCATATGACAGGGGATAAGTCTCTGTTCAAGACACTCAAAGAAAAGGTCGGTGACTATGTGACCTTTGGTGATGGAAGCCATGCTCAAGTCCTAGGCAAAGGAACCATTGAGATACCTGGTTTGCCGCTTTTGAAAGATGTGTTGTACATAAAAGGGCTGAAGGCGAATTTGCTGAGCATCACTCAAATTTGTGATGATGATTTTCTGGTACAGTTCTCTAAGAAGGGATGTTTGATCATCAATGAAGAAGGGATTCAGGTTTTGGAAGGAAATCGGACTACTGATAACTGCTATGGAATTGTTCCCACGGCACCCATATCGTGTAGAAGTGCTCGTGTGGATACGTTGGAGTTGTGGCATCACAGATTTGGGCATGCCAACTTCAAACAAGTAGCGAAAGTTTCAAAACTTGAAGCAGTCGAGGGACTTCCTAAGTTTGGAAAAGTGAAGAAGACCGTTTGTGGTGCGTGTCAAATGGGGAAGCAAACTAAGGCAAGTCATCACAAGGTGAATGTGATAGCCACCTCTCGGTGCTTGGAGTTACTTCATGTTGATCTAATGGGGCCTACCAGAACAGAAAGCCTAGGGGGTAAGAGATACATTATGGTTGTTGTGGACGACTACTCAAGATACACTTGGGTTGATTTCCTTAGAGAAAAATCAGAGGCTTGTGAGAGGTTGGAGATTCTGTGCAAGAAACTACAAAACGAAAAAGGGATTCCGATAGCCAAAGTTAGAAGTGATCATGGGAGGGAATTTGAGAATGCAAAATTCGAGTCCTTCTGTGAGAAGAATGGAGTTAAAAGAGAATTTTCAGCTCCCAAAACTCCACAACAAAACGGAGTGGTAGAGAGAAAAAATCGTGTGATTCAGGAGATGGCAAGAGTCATGTTGCTTAACAAGCAAATACCTCAAAGATTTTGGGGAGAAGCTGTCAACACCTCGTGTCACATTGGCAATAGGATTTTCTTTCGAGTTGGTACAAAGAAGACTGCCTATGAGATATGGAATGGGAAGAAGCCAAAAGTGAAGTATTTCAGGGTGTTTGGAAGTAAATGCTATATCCTAAATGATCGAGAGAATCTTGGGAAGTTTGATGCGAGAAGTGATGAGGGTATTTTTCTTGGCTACTCTACTACAAGTCGAGCGTATAGAGTGTTTAACAAGAGAACAAAAACTGTGATGGAATCCATAAATGTCAAGATTGATGATGCCTTACCTAAGGTGGAAATGATTGATGATGTAGAAGGGCCAAGCACCAAAGAGGCCGATGTTGAGGTAGAAGCTTTAGATATAGAAGGAGAAGAACCTATACTAGAAGTCGAAACGACTCCCATCAACCCAAGAATGGAAACGAGATCGATGTCTAGAACATCAAGCCCTCTTACTCCTCCGGAAGTCCATCCTCCTATCTCTCGTAGTGATGAAGTTTCCACTTCAAAAAGGCCATCTTCAAGAGTTCTCAAGAATCATCCGGAAAGTAATATCATAGGATCTCTTGATGACGGTCTTCGCCTCAGGAAAGGAAACGTTCTGCTAGCCAATCATGTAACATATCACTGTTATCTTGCACAATTTGAACCTAAAAGGGTTGAAGAGGCTCTTCAAGATGAGAATTGGGTCGAGTCAATGCATGAAGAGCTGAATCAGTTTGTGAGGAATGATGTGTGGGAACTTGCTCCACGGCCCGAGAACGTTCATGTTATAGGCACAAAATGGATTTTTAAAAACAAAACTGATGAAGATGGAGAAATAATTCGAAACAAATCTCGGTTAGTAGCCCAAGGATACACTCAAGTTGAAGGAGTGGATTTTGATGAATCTTTTGCTCCGGTGGCAAGACTCGAATCCATTCGTATCCTCATGTCCATTGCGTGCACCTTGAATTTCAAACTTTATCAAATGGATGTAAAGTGCGCGTTCCTGAATGGATATCTAAATGAAGAAGTATTTGTTGAGCAACCAAAAGGATTTGAAGATCCTCATTTTCCAGATCATGTACTAAGATTGAAGAAAGCCCTTTATGGCTTAAAACAAGCGCCTAGAGCCTGGTACGATCGTCTTACACATTATCTTCTAGACAGAGGTTTCAAGAGAGGGTATGCAGATCGAACTCTGTTTGTCAAAAATGATGAAGATTATCTCCTTGTGGCACAAGTCTATGTTGATGACATAGTGTTTGGGGCAACCATCGAAGATCGTGCTACTGAATTTTCTGAAGAGATGAAGAAGGAGTTTGAGATGAGTATGGTGGGGGAGCTCACATTTTTCTTGGGTCTTCAAGTCAAACAACAGAAGGAGGGTATTTTTGTATCTCAAGAAAAGTATGCCAGAAACATTGTCAAGAAGTTTGGACTAGATTCCAAAAAACACGCCTCCACCCCCATGAGCTCTTCCACTAAACTGAATGTGGATTCGTCGGGAGTTGAAGTAAGTCCTACATTGTATAGGAGCATCATAGGAAGTTTGCTCTACCTTACAGCCAGTAGACCGGACATTGCCTTCAGTGTGGGCGTATGTGCCAGGTACCAAGCTAATCCGAAAGAATCTCATCTGATTGCTGCTAAGAGAATCATTCGATATGTGAATGGTACTGCAAACTATGGTCTGTGGTATTCAAAAGACTCAAATGATTGTCTTGCTGGGTATTCAGATGCTGATTGGGCTGGCAGTGTAGACGATCGGAAAAGCACTTCAGGCGGCTGTTTTTATCTTGGTAACAACCTTGTCTCGTGGATGAGCAAGAAGCAGAATTCAGTGTCTCTATCTACTGCAGAAGCAGAATACATCGCTGCTGGAAGTTGCTGCACTCCGCTTCTTTGGATGAAGAAATTACTTCATGACTATGGAATTCCTCAAGAAACGATGTGTGTCTTCTGTGACAACACCAGTGCCATCAATCTCTCCAAGAATCCTGTCCAGCATTCAAAGTCTAAACACATAGAGATACGCTATCATTTCATTCGGGATTTGGTAGAGGAAAGAGTTGTGTGTCTTGAGTTCATACACACCGACAATCAAAAGGCGGACATCTTCACCAAGCCTCTCGATGGTCCACGGTTTGAATCACTCCGTAAGACCATTGGTGTCGGTACAATTCCTTGATCCTCTTGTGTGTTGTGTGCTTCACATATTTATAATTTGATATGTTTGCTTGTGATGTGGCACACACTTCTTTGTTAGCCTTTTGTGCAACATGTTTATTGTTTGTTTGTCCTTCTGATTAATTCTGTCGGTTCCTTTCTTTGATTGTTATATCATATTTCTTATTTTATGTCAAAAATCCAAAAATCACATAAAAAAAATAGAAAATCAAAAAGCTTGATTGACTTTGTTGAGCTTTTGTCTCAAAACTTGTTTTGCCTTGTACCTTTGTGCTAATGGCTTTGTGCATTTTCGAGCATTGCTTGTCTTTATGCACTTATATCACTGTGGGAAAAATCTTGAAATCTTTGTGATTGTTGTAAATAGATCTTCAAACTTGTCATGAATGATTAGTGAATGGTTTTGTTGATCTTGAGACTTGCATAGACTTGTGTCTATATATCTTCCCACTCTTTATTTTTGTTTTGCTAAAAAGAGCTCTCCAAATGTAAATCTCCAAATGAAAAGAGATATTGAGCTGCAAAAGCCTGTCGCACACTCTAGTATTTGACTAGGAAAAAGGGTAAGCGACCTTATATTGAAGTGATTGTTCATTCAAAAAGCCAAAGGCTTATTCATTAAAGTGAAATATCTTATATCACTCTCACAATGAGAGGTGATTGACTCAAAAGATCAAAAAGGTCAATTGTTATGTTTGAAAGTGGAGTCAAATGTAAAGCTCCAAATCATGTTATCAAGTTTTGTGGGAGGTCATATATACATACTTCTATAATTGAGATAGGTCACATGATCTAGTGCTAATTGTGTATGCCTTGGTTGAATTGATCATTGAAGCTTCATATTAGACGACGGACTATCTCATTGTTGTTATCCACACACAACACACAAGTTTATGTTCAATAAATGCCATATTCATTTGTGTGATTGTACTTGATGAAATGTGTTTTCACATGCTCAATCTTTGTTATTTCAAGCACAAAAAGATTTTTGAGTGTTTTAGGTGATTTTGGAAAGTATTTTGTTTGAAAAATCTGAAACTTTCAAAATTCCAGTTTTGCCCTGTTTTGGCGGCTCAGTCGCGGGTATGTCAAGTCGCGAGCCTCAGTCGCATCTTCGCTGGTCATTTTTGGCGACTTGTTCGCGAGTGGAAGGTCCAGTCGCGAGGTTCACTCAGAGATTTTCGCGGCTCAGCTCGCGACTTACTCGCGGGTAGACCTTCCAGTCGCGAAAAACACTTAGAAAAATTTTCAAATTTTCGTCCTAGGGTGTTTTGGCGGCTCGATCTGGCGGCTTTTTAGCGACTCGTCTCAGTCGCGAAAATCGCGTGTTTTAGACATACAGGGGCATTTTTTTAAACTTTTTGTTTTTCCCTCGATCTTTTTGTGACTGTTCATTGTCTTTCTCATTTGCTCTTACCCTTTCTCACCGTGCCTCCATTTTCGATCTCCGTTGTTTGCCTCTTGTCAGCTCAAAATCGTCGACTAACAGGTATGTTTGTTCTGTCTTGAACTCTATTTCACTTGGTGTGATGGTTTTCCCTCTGGATTTTTCACATTTTATTGTGATGTTGTGATGGGTTTTTAGCTCAACTTTTACTCTTTGTCCTTGTTTAGCCTTTGGTAGCTTGTGTTTCTGTTTTTGAGTTAGTTTATTTTGGGTGATTTTGTTCTTCATCATGTGCTTAGCTAGGGTTAGCTAATATTTTGTCTAATCTGCTGTTAATGATGTGTTTCTCTATGATCCTGTGTAGTATCCTGTTGTTGTGTTGTTGAATGTGGGTCCTTTTTCAGCTGATTATGTGGTTCTCTTTGGATTCCTTATTCTGTGTAGTTTAATTTGAGCAATTTGTGTCCCTCATTACTATTTTCTGTCCATGTTCATCCAGCTATTAGGGTTTCTACATTGTCCCTACATTTCCCCTAACCCACTGCTAATAAAGTTTGTTGGATTGTGCTCTGTCGTTTCCCCTGTTCATAATGCAGACTGGTCATGTCACCATTCAAAAAGGCTGCTGTAAAAGGAGGTAGTTCCAAAGGGAAGGAACCGGTAATAGATGTTGATGATCTCTCTCCTCAACCAAAAGGGACTCGCTCTTCATCAAAGAGATTCGATCCCGACAGGTTCAGATCATATGCAGCCTATCAGACTTATGAGAATTTCTTTCTTCATGCCAAACCTCTACTAGAAAGAGCTTTGGATCAGCCATCACTTCATGACACTGACATTCCGAAATGGTTTGCTCACAAGGATTGGAATTACCTTCTCTCTGATCCGGATGACGCGTATGAAGAGTTGGTAAAAGAATTTTATGCCAACGCTATTGTGGAAGGAGATGAACTTAAGTGCTGGGTTCGGAAAAAGAGCTTTTCTGTCTCTCCTGCATATCTGGTAGAAATTCTTCACATCAACAGACCCATTTTCCGACATTCGCCGGTTTACGATGATCTCTGTCCTGATGAGGAGCTTCTTAAAGAAAGTCTTGGTCAAGACTTGGAGTTCTCGCCAAATGGCAAATCCATCAGTGTTTCCTCTCTCTCTCCAAAGCTGAGAGTGCTTACAATTGTGATGTTTCACAATTTGTACCCTTTGTCAAGCACTGGGTATATGAACCTTGGACGGGCTTTATTTCTTCATGATCTAATCTCTGATGTGGAAATAGACATCTGTGCTCATATCTTTCATGTTCTGCGCAAAACGGTTCTTCGAACTGAGTCTCGGATATGCGTTCCTTTCTGCAGTCTCATTTCCCGGATCTTGAAGCTCAAGGGAATTTATCCAATGGCTGATGAATCCCCTATGCCCAAACCAAGTCCAATCAACATGCGTACATTCAATGCCAACATTGGACATAGTCGGAAGAGAGCCAAACCAGAAACTTCTGCATCTCACAATGACTCTCAGTTTGGCACTCTCTCCCTGGATGAGAAACTTGATCGCATTGTCTCCTCTATCCACGAGTTGAATACAAAGATGTATGGACTCACTGCTTCTCTTCACCATCAAAACACTCGGTGGGATATGAAGTTTACTTCTCTCCAAACTCAACTGGATCAAATTCAGAGAAAGCTGGAAGAGGATGACTAGCCTATTCCATGACAAAAAGGGGGAGAGATAGGCATGATCAAAGGGGGAGTGTCTTTACATTCTTCTTCTCTTTAAGTTGATGTTTTGTGTTTTGTACCCATGTGCTTATGTAAGCTTTTAGGGTTATGTTTTTATGCATATTTGTAGGCTTTATGGTATGTACCTTGCTTAATGCAGCCTTTATGCTATGTTGAAATCAGTACTTTAATCTAAATGGTATGCATTTTGGTTTATGTACTGTCACTCTTGTGCCCTTGTAGGATTGTTCCTAGATGCATATGCCTTGTGCGATATGCATTGGTTGAGTGTTATGCATACAAGTGTCTTGCCTTGTGCTTGTTAACTTGTATGTCCTTGTGTTCATTCCAAGTGTGAATGAGCACTGTGATCACTACCTTGTGGTGTTCACTTGGTTGATCAAGCCGTGGTTTGTTTCTTAAACTCCATCTTTGCTTGATCTCATATTGCCTGTTTCATATGCATTTTATAATTTTCTGCTTACAATGATCATGGTATATTGTTGTGTTTCAGGAGTATTATGTTCATATGATTCAAGTGCTTCACAGCTTCTAGAGTTAGGCGTGAGTGAGTTTTGTTCAACTGTTCCCAACTCACATGTTAAGTCTAGAGTCTGTTTTAGGGTTTTGTCACGGAATAGCCAAAGGGGGAGATTGTAAGGTTGAATTTATTCAACCATCTTATTGGCTTTATTCCGTGCCAAATTTGCTTGTAATTCAGCATTTAGTAACCCTGTTTTTAGGTGGGTTTGATGTAAGGGTAGTGAGTGAGATAGAGTGAAGTTTGCTCAAGAGTGTGCAAGAAAACAGAGTGTCGCGGCTGGGACTCGCGGGTGACTCGCGGCTGCAAGCCGCCAGAAGCTGCACACGTGCCAAGCATGCTGGAAGATGAACAGTCATGCTAGCTGGAGCACTACAGGACAAAACAGGACAACTGGCCATACGGTTATCTCGCGACTGGATCTCGCGACTTAGTCAAGCCGCGAGGTCAAGCCGCGAGCCACCCCTGTTTTGTAAAAACCTGACGTTTCACATTCCTCTCCACTCCAGTATAAATACCCCTATTACCCACGATTGAAAGAGAGCTTCCAGAGAGAATTTTGAGAGAGAAACCCTAAAGAAAAACCAGATTGTTTCACCCACAATCTCTACCTTAGAATCTCTTCAAATTCCTCAACTCTCTTCCTCTCCATTGTTAAATCCTTGAGAGGCATTATACCAAACCTGGTTCTCACCATCATCATCACTGTGAGACAGTTGTTTGGATTTCTGGGAAGCAGTTAGGAAGGAACCAATCTTCATTGGTTGATGCTACGGTCTAGTAGCGGAATCCGGGAAGCTAGAAAGGAAAAAGGTTCGGCGTAACCTCGTTGGAGCAAGAAGCTTGGAGGGCTTAGGTGCACTGGGTAGATTAGGCTTGGAGGGTCTATTGCTGTCCTTGTATCCCAACTATATTTTCTAGTGGATTGATTACCGCTTGGAGGGCGGCGGAGAGGTTTTTCGCCGAGGGCTTCGGTTTCCTCTTCGATAACACATCGCGTGTTGTCTTTGTGTTTGCATCTTCCTTCCTCTCTATCTTTGCCTTTTTATTTATCTGCTGTGGATATTAATCTGTTATGGCTTAGATAGTATTTAATCAATTTCGTTTGATAGCATATGTTAAGTTTCCGCACACTAGTTGTTTGACATATTGCTTGAATTGATTAAGTTGTTATTTGGGGGTCTAAACGTTCAAAGGTGTTTTTGTACACGTTTTTGAACTTTCATATGTGCATGGTGGTGGAATTGCAATGCTAGATTATTGCAGGTGCTATATTGTTGTGGTGCAATATAGGGATGAATGGTAGCACTCATGAAAAGTTCCAATTAAGGGGATGACACAGTGAGTGGCAATTTTTTGGTGCTAGACTATTTCTTTTTTGTTGTTTTGATGATATAGTAAATGCTACAAGTTGCATCCTTTTTACCCAAATCTTACAATAGTTTTAAGTTCACAGGTTCACAAGGGAGAATGATTGTCCCTGTATCGCCAAGCTAAGAAATGAATTACAACTATTCATTTCTACTTTTTTTTTTAAAAAAATCTTATCAATGTTTGTGTGTTCTCTTTTTTCCTTCTAAAAGTTGCATAAAGATATCTTGGACTTGTGACCAAATCACCCATTATATATATATATATATATATATATATATATATATATATATATATATATTTTTTTTTTTTTACAATAAACCAAGCTTTATTAAAAAGAACTAAATTCAAATTGTACAATCCAAAGCATCCTTCATGATCACATATATCAGATGATCCAGCCAGTAAGGCCACAATTTACAAAACCATTCCAATTGTTAACAAATCCCCACTTAGCAAGCTCACGAGTTGCTTGATTTACATCTCTCACATCCCAAATGAAACTTGGTCAATCTCATTTGTTAAGTTCAGCACGTCTTCAAGTATACTCCTTAAGCTATTGCTTATATGTGGCTGCTCCAATATTGCTATTGCTACTGAAATTTAATTTCTGACAGCCATTATAAACAAGCAATTTTAGACAATCTGCAAAACCAATTCAAGGTTGGTTAGTTGGTCATTTTACTCCAATATTAAAGCAAATTAAATTAAAATTTAATGGAAAACACACACTATTGAATCTAAATACTAGTTGACAGATTTTTGCTTTGAAAATTCAGATTTTTACTTTCAAACAAAGTAACCAAATTAAAGTTCAAGACTTCATATAAAAAGTGGAAAATAAAAGTTTAAGAATAGCCACAAAAGAAGCGAAAATAAAAAATTTGGGACTACTATAAATCTATCCTTCAAATTCACTCAATATAATATACCATTACCATCAAAACTAAGTTGGGAGCTGCTTATTAAAAGAAAAATTGAATGCCAAAGGCACATGGTCGTGGTAGCAAATAGACAAATTTCAAACATTTTTCTTGTCCCTTTTTGTTTTTCATTATATAACTTTCAATCCAATACTTATCACTTGATCAAGCCTATGACATGAGAACAACATAAACAATTATATTTGTATAAATGTAAACTAAAGAAGAGCAGCAGACCTGATAAAAACTCAACCCAGCATCCATATGGTGCCAAGTCCAACATCATAAAAACTCAACTCAGCATTCGGTTGGTGTATGCCAAATTTTCTTTACTTATTAATATGAGCCCAAATATACTGCAGTGTGTATGTTATCATCAGTAAACTCAAAAGTGGAAAAAACAAAGTTTAGAATTGGGGAAACCAAATATACTGCAGTCAACAACATTCACACACAAAAATGAAGTTGTTCAAGACCAAGATTTCAATAAGCAAAGCATTTTATCAGCAAAATAAAGGCAGCAAGCTATTTGTCAAACAAAGAAAGAAGCTTTATGTTTCTACCTATGAAACTATAACAAAAAAGTGGAAAAAAAAAAAAAAAAAACAACGACAACAACAACAACAACAACTTTAATCTGATCCAAAAGAACATTAAAAAAAACAGAGAAGATTAACCATTAATTGTATATTGTATATTCTGTTGATTGATAATAGTTTAAGAACAAAGGAGTGCATCCATCTTCATTGAGACATTTTATCAAACAGGTACAAATTTCCTTTCTACACAAAAATTCATTTGGATTTTCTTTTGTTTCTTTAAAACATCTGTAATTTTGGGAAGAAAAAAGCATACAAAAAAATGTAAAAAATGCAGAAAAGAAATATAGAGAGAAAAAAAAAAAAAAAACCTTCTTGTGAATGTCAGGTGTTGAGAGTAGCGTGAAGTTTCCGGTGTAGGGTGGTTCTGCTAAAAAGAGAAGATTTTGGGGATTTTCTGACGAGAGAAAGGCCGGTTTCTTCAGAACTTGTGATGTCGGCGGAGACGCTACCGCTGGGCATTGGCTGTTGGGATTTGGGGTTGAGAGAGAATAAAGGCTATGGTGGCGTGTGGACTGGGGAGAGAGACATTGAGATTTGATTTTGAAAAGAGGAAAAGTAAAGTGGTTTTTGGTTTGGAGTTGAGAGAGAAGATGGAGTCATGGAGGTGCTGGTGTGCTGTGGTGGTGGAGAGAAAAACGGAGAGAGAGAGAGAGAGAGAGGAACATTTTGATTTTGCAAAAAGAGGAAAAACAAGAGATGGCGGGTCTTTGAATTTTTTAGGGTCAATTTCGTCTTTTTTATTTAAATGGTTTAGTATGTTGATGTTTCTTTTTTTTAGGACAGATGTCAATTTTTTATTGGTTTTAGAAACACCAACTAGATGCTGAGGTGGAGTTCCTGAAACATCATATACTTTCTCCCAAAAAAGGGGGGGGGGGGGGGGAAGGGTAGAGAGAGAGAGAAAGAAGGGTAGAGGTTTTTGTGTAATAGTCCACAGTATAAAAACGCATAATACCAAACATGGGTGGCATGAAGCATCAACATGAAACTGGAATACCAAAATCTAAGTACAGGCTATAGTAGCATAAAACATTTTAACTGACACCAAACAGAAACACTCATGTTTTTAATGGAACTGCATCATACATGAATTCATTCATGTGGCCATATCACTGGTCACTAGTTCAACCAAGAGGAGTAATTTTATCAAGTACATCTAGAAACAGATAAGAATTATTGGACAAGATAAACTTTCCACAAATCGACCCTTATAAATATAAATAATACCCCCGTTTCTACCCCCATTAATAAATAAATAATTCTTCGTGTATGGGATTGACCCTTGAGGGCTTTGGCTTAGTGATCGAAAAGTACATAGAGTCTGCACTATGCAGAAACTAGCATTTCTGTGAAGAAGATAAGGTGGAATGGAGAGTGTATGGTTAACAGTTTAATGGAAGAAGAGAAAACGTGCGATTAAGAGGGTGTAACTGTGGATATCCATATAACAGCAACCAAGCTGTTTCAAAGAAAGAAAGAAAAATAAATAAATAAAGTGCAGGAGTAATCCTCCGTTTTTATATGTAGTTATAGGTTTTGATGAGCAAAGTGGAGCAAATGTCATTGCTTGGTAAGTTTTGGGAATGGGCTACTAAATTCAATTCTTATCACAAAATCTTTGGCAAACTCAATTTATTCTCTAAGGACCTTGTTTTCGACAAATTCTCACTCCATGTTATGGTTACCATCTTTACCATACAATATGCTATAGACATTATCTTCCCAGCTGTCTGATCCATTACCTTAATCTGGAAAACCCCTATTTTAGGGAAGAAAAAGTTGATGTAGAAAAATCTGAGATAAATTACCACAAGACATGACAAATCAGATACTTTATTTAGTTACGAGTCAGATAGCAAATCAGGCAGCCACAGTCTATTTCTGCTGAGACTTGAGCTCCTTCACCCTCTTTTCAGTAGCCTTCAATGCTTTCCCGTAAATGCTTATTAACTGAAAATGATTGAAATTTAGAACTTAAGGATTTAATGAACAAGGGGCACCAAACCCCCCATCATAGTGGATAGCGGTAAAATTAGCATTTCACCAAAAATAATGATGCACTTTATACAAACTCTCAAGAAGAAGAATTTGCAATAATGCTACAAACCAAACAAATTTCAAAATGTTGTTCACAACATTTGATACCATAGATTGTGATTAGTGCTACATCACTTTCACATTGATATCATTTTTATTGTACACCAATCACAACCTACCTTAGTATTTATGAAGAAAAAAAAAATTGTGAAATTTGTTGAGTATATAAACTTGTTATTGAATATGCATTTTACATAATCCATAGATGAATTTTACTCTTTTTTTCATCTATGGAAATCTTTATTAATCGCCAATTTCTACAAGTCCTATTTAAGAAAACAGACAATATGTGTCGCAATGCAATGTCTACTCTTTTTTTTTTTTTTTTGGTTAAAGGGAGATAAATTGAAACTAGCTAGCCACAAAAGGCAAAGTATTGGCTGAGAGCCTTAAGTAGTACAAACCAGCAGCATCTGAATTAAGTAAAACATAAAAACTATCATAAGGGGGAAGATCTAAAACAACAAAATCTCTAAGAGGTTACATCCACCCTTGGCAAGTGA
Source organism: Quercus berberidifolia (assembly GCA_028535905.1). NCBI lineage: Eukaryota > Viridiplantae > Streptophyta > Magnoliopsida > Fagales > Fagaceae > Quercus > Quercus berberidifolia. Next base: position 58,757,741 of record JAPQVW010000003.1, read on the forward strand.
GTCCGCACATCGGTTAGCCTCCCGAAAAGCATGGTTAATTCTGACTTGCTGGAGTTGACTTAGGAGGAATCTGCAATCATTCAACAAGGAAGAGTATGGGCTGTTAGATGGTTTCCTAGAAAGAACAAGATCAACAACAACTTTTGCATCAAGTTCAACAAGAAGATGGGTGATTCCAAGCTTAAGAGCTAGCATAAGACCGTCCCTTAGAGCCCAAAATTCTGCAATGATGTTAGTGGCCACTCCAATATTCCTCATATAACCCTTGACCCAAGTCCCTTGACAATCATGGATCAAACCTCCCCCTCTAGCCTTCCCCGGATTTCCTAAGGATGCCCCGTCAGAGTTCAACTTGAACCAGCCTTGTGGTGGTTTATGCCAACATACCGGAATGACCCTATGTTGCTTGAGTTTCTGCGGTTTCCCAATACAGAAGAAAAACTCTCTAGCTTGGTGAATACATGAGGAAGAAAGTCTCGGGTTACTAGGGACATTCTCAAAGACAATCCGGTTCTGGTGTTTCCACAATGACCAAAGAGCAAAAGGAAATAAATATCTCCACGGAATACCATTCGCAGAAATAGAATCTTTGGCTAGGCAATTAATTTTTAACCACTCCGAAAGGTCAAGCTGAAGAAAGTTCCCCACTGCCTAAGGAGTTCCAATCTTCCTCCAAAAATCCCTTGCAAAGGAATAGTCCCTTAAGAGGTGTAAAATAGATTCTTCATAGGTATGGCAAATGGGACAAGCCACACTACACTGAATACCTCTTGCAGCAATGATTTTTCTAACAGGGATACTATGATGAAGACCAAGCCAAATGAGGTGAATAATTTTTGGAAGAGAGTCAAGTTGCCAAACCCAACTGCCCGTGAAAACCTGGTCATCAAAATCCACGGAACCAGCCAAAGTATAGGCCGAAGCCATGCTAAAGTCACCATCTTTAGAGAATTTCCACATTAAAGTGTCCTCCTTTTCCCCAAAGAGTTGTATAGGGGTGGCTTTAATTTTATCCATAATTACACAAGGTAAGTCAAAGGAGATTTTATCCCAATCCCACTGTCCATCATGGAAAACTTCAGCAATAGACAGAAAAGTATCTTGTAGATTGAGTGGGCCAGCAATTTGTTCCCTTATGGAGCACCCTTTCACCCATTTACTTTCCCAAAAATTAAGAGGAGACTGGCTGCCCACACTCCAACACTCCTTTCTCAAAGATTGGAAATCCAACCTTGATAGCTTTCCAAGTAGGTGAGCATGGGAGGCTATCCAGATTTTTGGCTTTCATTCTATGTCGAGAACAATATTTATATAGAAGTACACACTCTCCGTTTGAAGTCCGAATTTAGAGCACCCCTGCAATTCCATAACAGGATATTCATTTGAGTGCAGAATTCGATGGGAAACTCAATCTGGTTAGGGCCCCTTATGGATGAGGCAATCATGCTCCATCCCATTCTCCTCAGTAGATCCTTGGACGCCAACCACTCTGGTTTCCATACCACTAGATAATTCAAGATTCCCTGAATTTCCTCCCTGCAACAGAGAAGGAGATCGCATCGCTTAACCATTTTGAGAATCTGAATCAACTTCATTGTTGGAACATTCCCTAGGTGAGTCATTACTGATCCCCTGAAGTCGATCACCTTCCTCTCTTGGACTACCCATCCGGATTCGTCCAAGTGGGGAACTACCAAAGGCCTCCTTAACTTGTTCAAGTCCTCGGCTTCCTTCTCTGTGATCAGAGGTAGATCGGTGAAAAACTTCCACTAGGGGTTTGGCACCGTTCCCCATACCGGATGATCCAGAGGCAGATTTCCTGTCCTTACACTGGTTGGTGTTATCGGAAACAAAAGCTTCCAGGCCTTGCTGAGATCCTCTTCGAACCATCCCAGTATTTCTGTCGATGCAGCCCTTATTTGCGCAATCACCTCCTCCGGAACCTGAATCACTTTGTTTCTGTACCAGATAGCCCAGCCCGCCATTGTTTGAGGCGGAGAGAGGAGAAGAAGATGAGCCATATTTCTTATTAGATATGGCCTCAGAAATAGAAAACTGCAAGCTTGAATCAGTCTCCGAGTTAGAACGTTTCAAAGACTTAAGTCCTTTAGACTTGGGACTTTTTTTATCCTTACTTGATCTCGAGGAGCTTGCCTTAAGGCTCTTATTCTCAGCCATTTGATTAGTTTGATTGACACGTTCACTATTCAGGGGGTTATGAGGTATACCCAACGTTCCTTTGGAGGGTGCCACGTACCTAGTTTGCGTGCTTGACTCTCCAACCTCATGTGAAGTAGCCATTGCTAGCCCATTTGCACCAGCCCCTTGCACACTGCCAGATTTAAATTGAAAAGTCACATCCGGGTGTGGAGGTGTCAGGCCTTTGTCCCACATCCCATTCCTATCCTTAGTCCCTTTAGAACTTGCTGAAGTTGGTTGGCTGACAGCATTTGGCCCACGAGATCGTTCGGATTTAACTGGATGTTTTTTCCTCGTAATAAGCATCCATTCTCCAAAGGTATTATCCTTTTGTTGAACTTCAGAACCGCCTGGTGGTTGCAAACCACCTGATGCTTGAGAGCTTTGATCATCAACTGTAGCTGTCTCCACTAGTTTAACGTTATAGCTACAATTTTCCAATTTGTGGCCAAGTCTACCACAACAGAAACACAAGGACGAAATGCCCTCATACATAACCTTTTGGCGCAATCTACCCAACCTTACCATAGTGATCAGGGGTTTAGAGAGGTCAGTTTGTATACATAGGCGAGCATAACTGCCTCGCGAATCGGAAGCAGTATACGAGTCAATCCTAAGGACTGGGCCAATGGCAGACCCTATTTCATGCAGCACTGACGCATTGTAAAATTCAATTGGTAGTTTTGGAAACCGAATCCATACAGCAACGGAAGAGAAAGAAGCTTCAGATGCTTGAAAATACGGTTCCCATGGTTTGATTGCAAGGAAATGATCCCCAACAAACCACGGACCCCCTCTTAACACTTTATCATAATCGGATTCATCATGGAACTTTATGAGGAAGAAGTCCCTTCCAAGATCAATACAATCCATTCTGGCAACTGGCTTCCACAAGGCATTGATTTTGAAAGTAAGGTAGCTGTAACCCACAGTTCTACCAAAAACTTTCACGATCAAAGCTTTGGTCCAAGGTGCTCTGATTCAGGCTTTGGTCTCTTTGGAAAGGTGGACATCCACCATGCCATCAACGAGTTCCTCTAACTCGGTATCAGATTCACCATCAACATCTACAACTGCATCAAAACGGAAGGCCTGAGCATAGGTTCCCGGAATTTCACCCACAAGGCTCTCCTTATAACTCACCTGTTTACGGGGTGGGATAAAGGAATTGTTACTAGAATTATCTTTGAATTTTTTGACATTCCTTGCCAGTTCAGCTTCTTCTTCACTCGAACGCACCAACCCTCTCTCAAACTCTGGTTCCATCCTCTCTATTACTTTTTTTTTCTTTCACATTAATAATAATAGCCCAGTCTAGTGTTCCAATCTAATGCAATGTCTACTCAGCAACTGCAAAATATATATACATATATATATAAATTAAAAAGTGAAAAGTACAGTTGTTTAGCAAAACTTTAACAATATTATTGGAATTCCTAGATGCACTAGAAGCATGGCTCATAACCTAGCTTAGTGTGCTTCCGATTGTTAAGGTTGTGTTTGGCATTGGCTTAAAAAACCAGTTTTTTTTTTACTATTATCTAATTTTTGCTACTATTCATGAATCCTATTGCACTTTTTGGTACTATTCATGAATCTCACTATACTATTTTAATTACTTTTTAGCTTTATCTACAATACTGTAGACGACTAAATTTCTAGTTTTAAATAAATCAAACAAGTAAAATAGTTTCACAAATGTGAATTTGTATTGATCAATGTGTGGTACAATTCAATGAAATTACAAAAGAGTGATCTTCTGATTCGATCTCCTTGAAAGATTTGTTGATTAGAATTGTGGTAATGTGATTTTGATTTGAACACCAAATATACTTCAATTTGGCTGAAGGATGGATCAAAGACCCTTGAAACGGAATTACACTGAATCTCTAGTTATGAGCTTGTTAGAAATTCTGTGTCTTCGTGTTCTTTGTGCGTTATTCATCTTTGAAGGCTTGTGGTGGAAATTCTTCAGGGCTTTGGAGGCTTGAATTCATAGAGCTTCACTAATTTGTGGTTTCTGGAGGCTTTTGAGCTTGATTCTAGTGAACTTTGAGATCTAGGAAGATAATTTGGAAGATTTCTCTTTGAATTTTCTTTGTATTCAAAGGTTTGTGGCGGAAGTTCTTTAGAGCTTATGGGCTTGAATCCATAGATGTTCGCTGATTTGTGGTTTCTTGAAGTTTCTGAAGGCTTTTAGGCTTGATTTCAGTAAACTTTAAGATCTAGGTAGGTAGTTTGGATGATTCTACATTGAATGTTCTTCGTATTTGAGGTTGAAGTTCTTGGAGGCTTCAGGGCTTAATTCCAATAGAGCTTCTGCACTTTTGAATCTTCTTTGAGGCTGCTTGTGACATGGATGCCTTGGTGTGCTGGTGTCTTCCAAGATCTCTTCCAAGATGTCCTGGTGTCCAGAAATGCCTTAGAAAGGCTTCTATTTATTAGAGATTAGGGGTTGGGTGAGCGACACGTGACAGAGTCTAATTGTTGACACATGTCACAACCTGATTGGATTGCTTATGTCATTACTTACACATGCCGGATTGCTTATGTCATTGCTTACACGCACCAATGTGTGATTGGTTTTTTTTTTTTTTTTTTTTTTTGCATGCTTTTTATGCTTTTTTTTCAACAACACTTGGCAAAATCTGTTGGATTAAGAATAATGATAGTAGATCCTAGAAGCAGTAAGTGGCGCTTTGAATTGGCCGTACTTTGTGGATTTAGCAGTGTGATGTGTCAACATGTGATAGGTCAGGAATTTTTCCTCTCTACAAATGTCCCCTTGAGACTTGTACACGCACACAGTTTTAGAGTGTAGTAAGGGAATGGGTCTCGAAAATGGATTTTAATACTTGACTCTTCAAGTGAAGTAGTTGAAGGTGGGGAAGCTTTCAATTGGATGAGATAATTTCAGAAGAGTAGACCCACCCATATGAAAGGTTTTGATGAGACTGAAAAGTAGTTAGCAAGTGGTCAAATGTACCTGTGTGACTAGGCCATGTCAACAGAGATTAAGTTGAAGTGATTTCAAAAGAGTGTTCCATGGTATTTGGAATGGGTTGGTAAGGTTGAAAGTTATTTGCAAGTAGTTAGATGAACTTGCGTGATTGAATCATATCAGCAAAGGTTAAGTTGAGGTAATTTCAGCAAAGTATTTTGGATTGTTGGCGGCAATCACAAGGTATATAATATGGCAATGAAGCGAGGATGTTGGTTGGGTACAACATGCAAAGTTATCAGGTTGGCCTTGCACTTTTGAGAATCCTAGGTGAAATAATTTCAGAAGAATATACTTCAGATTATAGAAGGGATGTGTAGGAAAGTGGTTGAGTGTGCATGCGTTATTGTATCTCCCAAGTTAAGTTGAGGTTATTTCAAAAGAGCATGGGTTGGTGTTGATTGTGAAGGGAAGAAGATGGAGATGAAGCGTAGATGGGGACCATGTGAAACATACGAAACGATGGAGCTGGCCTTGTATGTCAAGGGGTTTTTGGTAAAGAAGTTTATGGGGAGTATATTTTGGAGTATGGGACTGATTGCATGTTGAGCGGAGTCCGGTGGCAAGTTGTAGAATATGCGTGCATGATGAGACCAAGCCGATGGAGGTTAAATAGAAGTAATTTTAGAAGCATACTTCCTGAAATACTTCAAGCAGAATTTAAGTTGGAGTAATTCCAGAAAAATGTGTTCTGAAATACCAGCAATGATGACTTTTGTGTCCCAAGCTGGTGGCAAAATGGAATGAGGCTTTGGTGGCAAAACATCTTTGATTGACCAACACCAAAGGCTAATAATTGTGTAGGATCCAAACTGAACCATGTTACTGATTTCTGATGAGCTGGGACCTTGGAGGTTGTTGTGAGTGTTGGATGAGAGAAAATTTGTAGGATACCCTTACATATTTATAACCACTACCTAATGATACCTATTGAAAGATATGAACAAAGTTGGGAGGTCTGTTGAGACAAATGAAGTAATGGTTTTGCGGTATGTTAGGAAAGCCCAGAAAATGAAAGATGGAGCTAACTTGGGATTTTGGTTTTAGAAACCAGCCAAGTTGCTGTTTGTTTTGAACCGCTGCTTCTACTGGAAGATTAAACAATCTTAAAGCAGTTAGGAGGCCCTTAGAGCTTAGAATCAAGTGTCTCTGCTGGACTTAGGTCTCTTGGCTAGGTAATTCAAGGCTGCACGAGATTATGATGTGGGCTAGGTTATGTGAAATTTTATGAACAAATGGGGTCGTTAAGTTGGGAAACAAAATTTTTTTGGATCTCAAAACTGCAATGATGTTGTGAGAAGGGTTTCTACTAAACCATAAGAAGATTTGGTTCAAGCTGATTATGAAGCAATAGTGGTTACTAGGTGTTGAGAATGATGAAGCTATAGTGAGAAATGGTTGTGAGAAGGAGGATATGAAAATTTGAAAGACGCAGATCTTCATTTCATGATTCAGTGTGTTTTTCTTGATGAGCTTCAATGAATCTGAACTTTCTATTTATAACGGAGAGTCGAAGAATGGTAGATAGGTATGTTAGATGAGAATGGTGGATGGGAATATTTGGGTGGGAATGGTAGATGAAAATGTTTGGCACCGAATAGGAATGTTAGGTGGGAGATTGGTAGGCACCGAACGGGAATGGTAGGTTGAATTGGTAACTCAATGTAACTTCAAGTTTAGGATACACTTGTGAGGATACATCTGTTCTTTGAAAGGGAAGACTTGATGAAGTTTGGAGGATAACCTTGAAGGAATCCGAACTATATGGATGAATCTTAAACTTCAATTTTAAGAGCTCAAGTTTTGGACTCTACTAGTACTTCGGAGAAATGGATTAGATAAGCAGTCTTCAAGTCGCGAAGAGCCAAGCAAGACAAGTTTAGCTTGAAAACTTAGACTTTTGGTCAACTCAACACAAAAGTCACCTATCTTGGAATTGAGCCATTTGCACACTTTCAAAGTCTCAAATCCAAGAACAGACTCCAAAATTAAAATCTTCACAAAAAACTAAGTGGGAAAAGCATTGCTCAAAAATCTTAATTCTTGGTCGAACTTTACATCAAAGTCAACAGTTGTAGAATCACAATATTTGAGCAATTCTGGATTCTCAAATGAATAAATAGAAGCCACAATTGAAATGTACGCGAAAAACTGAGCAAAACAAGTCCTTATGAAAATTTTGACTTTTTGTCAAGATTTATGTAAAAGTCAATTTTCTAGAAATCGGACCATTTGTGCAAATTCTGAGTCTCGAATGATGAAACGGATCTCAAAATTGGAATCTACACAAAAAAAAATGAGCAAGACAGGTCACTTTTGAAATTTTTGACTTTTAATCAAAGTCAAAGCATTAGCCTTAGTCAAATCTCTTTCAAGTTGTTCCCAACTGTCGATTGACTCAGGTTCTAAGTTTGTATACCAATCAAAGGCATTCCCTTGAGTGAACAAACAAACTGCTTTACAAGGAGGCCTCCTTGAGTCCCTGCATTCTCATAAGTTTCTACAAAGTGAGCAATGTGTTGCTTAGGATTTCCTTTACCATCGAATTGCAAGAACGTAGGAGGTCGATACCCATTTGGCATTCTCATGTTGTCGATGCATTTTGTGTAGGGCTTTGAATATATGAGATAACTTGTAAAATAACCTCCATATTGTGCCCGGATGGTATTTGTTATCATGTCTTGCAATTGCTGGACTGACAACAAAGCAACCAAAGTATATTGTTCTTGTCGGGGAGTGTTTTCAATTTCACCCCCTTTGTCATCCTTCATAGTTGTGAAGTCGGATGGGAACTTATGACCATGGCTTAATTCACCAAGATCTAGTATTTCGAGTTTATTCAATAGAGTTGCAATTTGGAGGTCCTTACCTTCAAGTATTTTTGTGAGAAGGACAAGCCTTTGTTCCATTTCAACCATCATTTCTTCCATAGTAGACGTGTTTGTCATCATGAGTGACATAACTTCCCAAGATGATGGAGAAGAAAGTGATTTGAAGTGAGCAAATGAAATCTCATCTTTTGGGTTCCCTACTGTGGGAGAGAAATCATGTGACCAACTTCTTTTGGAGGAAGAAGGGGATTTACCCCCATACTTAAGGAGTTCCAAGGTGGGGATGTCCTTGTTGATGACCTTGTTTCTTGCAAGAGGGTCTAAGGAGATGATTGTCTGGACCTTGGCATCCTTGGTTATTGAGATTGAAGTTGATTGTGAGCTTTATGTTGGTTATGATTGATTGCACCCATGCAGTAATTGATGGAAGCCGTACCAAGTATAACTGAAGTAGCTAATGTTGAAGCTAGAATGTTCTTGCTAGAGGCCATTGAAGTTGGTAGCAAGATGATGAAGATTTCTTTCTTTGAAGGGGAATGAGATGAGAGGCAGAAATGTCCCACAGGGCGTGCCAAAATTTATGGACAACTAAATTTATAGTTCAAAATAAATCAAACAAGTAAAATAGTTTCACAAATGTGAATTTGTCTTAATCAATGTGTGGTACAATTCTTTGAAATTACAAAAAAGTGATCCTCTAATTCGATCTCCTCTAAAGATTTGTTGATTGGAATTATGGTAATGTGATTTTGATTTGAACACCAAATATCCTTCAATTTTATTGAAGGATGAATCGAAGACTTTTGAAATGGAATTACAACAAATCTCTAGCTATGAGCTTGTTAGAAATTCTTTGTTCTTTGTGTTCTTCATGCGTTATTCATCTTCAGGGTTTGTGGTGGAAATTCTTAGGAGCTTTTGGGGCTTGAATCTGTAGAGCTTCGCTGATTAGTGGTTTCCTGAAGTTTCTGAAGGCTTTTGTGATTGATTTCAGCAAACTTCAAGATCTAGGCAGGTAGTTCGAATGATTCTGCATTGAATGTTCTTCGTATTTGAGGTTAAAGTTCTTGAAGTTCTTGGAGGCTCCAGACCTTGATTCCAGCAGAGCTTCTATAATTTTGAATCTTCTTTGATGCTGCTTGTGGCATGGATGCCTTGGTGTGTTAGTGTCTTCTAAGATCTCTTCCAAGATGTCTTGGTATGTGTTCCAAGATCTATTGGTGTCTTCCAAGATGTCCTGGTGTCTAGAAATGCGTTATGAAGGCTTCTATTTATAGGAGTTTAGGGGTGGGTGGGTGACATGTGGTGGGGTCTGATTGGTGACAAATGTCACAACCTAATTGGACTGCTTATGCCATTGCCTACACACGCCAGATTGCTTATGTCATTGCTTACACACGCTGATGTGTGATTGGTTTTTTTTTTTTTTTTTTTTTTTGCTTTCATTTCAACGACACTTGGCAAATTTCGATTGGTTTCTGAATAGTGATAGCAGAACCCAGTAGTAGTATGTGGTGCCCTATAATTGGTCGTACTTTGTGGATTTGGTAGTATGATGTGTCAGTTTGTGATAAGTCGTGAATTTTCCCTCTCTACAAATGCCCCCTCGAGACTCATTCACGAACACAGTTTTGGAGTATGGTGAGGGAATGTGTCTCGAAAATGGATTTTGACACTTGACTCTTCAAGTGAAGTAGTTGAGGGTGGTGAAGCTTTCAGCAGGATGAGATAATTTCAGAAGAGTAGACCCACTCATATTGTAGACACTCAATTTTGCACCCTTAATTTAATCAAGGAAGATGGCTAGAATGACTATTCATATACCCAAAATTCCTGATTGCATTACATGCATTAATTCATTCATTGCATACCATAAAAATGATATTGAGATTCTCACAATCACGACAGTGTACCCGATTTCCAAGTCAGACCGTTAGATTGAAAGATATCGCATGATTAGGTTTGCACGGTCTGCATGCATTTTGTTTGGGTGAAACCAACCACACATGATTAGTTTAAATTAATTTTGATTGGCTAGACAATTAAAATTAATTAAATAATTTTGTGATTGATTGTTAGTTAGTGTTAAAAATAGGCTTGCTTGCATGGGAATAAAAGAGGATAATCAAATAACTACAACATTGTGGATAATCAAGACTTTTTGGAGTATTTAAAAATGACCAAAACGCCCCAAGTCAACCCTAGTCAACCTTACATCGGAGCACTCAAAGTGCCTCTTTCAACCAAAATGACCAAAACAGCCCTAGTCAACCCTAGGTTGGCCGAAAGTCAAACAAGATCAAAATCCCCTCAAAATATTACTTTTCATAGTTTTACATCAAACCCGAGCTTCTCGGAGATTTTTGGCAACTTTGACTAAGTTTAACCAAGTTTGACCTAGAGTTAACTCTTAATGGGCCTAAAAAACCCTTATTTTGATCTAGCTGTCAGAACGGGTTGAATCCAATGCCATTGTGAAGATTATCAAATTCTCATTCCAACGACTATTCATGGGTCGAAATCGGAGTTAGAATGACAAGATATCATGAAAACCGAGTCAACGCACTAATCGATGCACCATTAACTTCTCGGAGCAATAACTTTTGATCTGACCATTGGATTTTCGAGTTTCATACCTATTTAGATACTGGAAGTCAAGATCTTTCTAGGGGTGTCAAGATCAACCCCATCCAAGACCAAGGGCCAACACCTCGTAATTCATGCCAGGGCTATAAAATGCCCCAAACACCTCTAGACAAAAAAAAAAAAAAAAAAAAAACCCACAAATTTTGAGCTTTTCTCCTCTCTCCCAAACACAAAAAACACATCAAAGTCTCTTGATTCTTCTCTTCACCAAAAATATGAGGTAGTGTTCATACCCTCTATCTTCCTCTCCTTAGTTCCATACCTTGGATTTGAGGTTTAAGGGGTATGGATGTAGCTTTTTAGCTACTATCCATACCCCTTTTTCTTTAAAGCTTCATCTAGCTTTTATCTTGCTTTCTCTTGCCTTAATAACATGATTTATTTCTTTATCTAGCATGCTCTTTGCTTTATTTTGCTTCTAGCATGTTTTTTGGTTTATTTCCATATGCTTCCATGATTGTTCATGTGCTAGTTGCCTTTTCTTCATGCTTTATGCTTTATGCCATGTTTAGATCCTTCTTTCTTATGTGTTGATGTTTGGTTCTACATGCCCACATTCTTGATATCATGTCTATGGCTATGCCTTGCTTAGATCTACATGTTTGTATGCATGTTCTATGCTCCTCTGCCTATGTCTATGCCTTCACATGCTTGTGTGCTTGGATTTGTGTTCTTCCATGTTTTTATGCTTACATCCACATACTTAGATGTACATTCACATGCCTACATGCATATCTCCATGCTTATATGCGTAGATCAGTGTATTTACATGCTTAGATCAATGCATTCTACATGTTTTATGCCATCATCTATATGCTTGCGTGCTTCACGCCATGTTTATGTGCTTAGGCCTAGACCTTGTTTGTCATGCCATGTGCTATTGTAGTCTTTTTGTTCCTTTTATTGCGCATTTTTTTTTTGTGTTTTGGCCTAATGGTTGGGACCCGATCTAGCCTATGGTCTTTTTCATTGTCCATACACCAAGGCCCAGATCAAAGGGTTTGGATCATTTCTATTTGCATGCCTATGCATGCTTGCTTCTATGCTTTATGCTTGTATTAGCCTCTCTAGTTCTACGCTTTGCCATGTTTGGCGCCCTTCACGGGATTGACCTTGGTAGTTACATCCGACGCCCATAAGGCCTTGTTCAGATGTAACCATTTGGGAGGCATCTTCGGATGTTGGGTTGCTCCGTGTGTACCCTTCCCTTTTCCGATCTACGCGATGCTATGATTACCATACTTGTTTGTGCCACCCGTTGGCTTTCTATGCATCTATACACGCTTGCTTAAATGTCCTTGCATGAGTCTTGATTGCTAGTATGTCTTCCATGCTTCAACACAATGAAGTCTAGACATTCGATCCAAACCTACATTTGTCCTTCGTGGGCACCACCTTTTGTTTGCTTTCTTGCCTGTTTGCCTTATTGCTTGTTTACATGCTTTCTTGTTTCTTTGCTTGCCATGTCTATCATGCTTATTTGCTTTATGCCTCTTTCATATGCTCTTTGCATCTTTTCCATCCATTGCTTGTTTGCTGGTTTCTTATCCTTGCCTTTACATGTACACACATGGAGCGAGGACGTATGATGCTAGGGCATGGTCTCCCAAGCGCAAGAAAAAGGGGCAAGGATGCTAGCATGTGGATATAAGCCAAGCAGCTATGTTCAGTAGATTTAGGGGTCTAGCCTCCCCCATTTGCTTATGTACTCTTTCAAACCCCTTTCCTTCCTCCCTCCTTTCTCTCTTAGATGGGTTGTATTAGGTATACATGCCATGTACCCCTGTTTACTTTCCTGCACCTATATTTTGGGTCATGCTCCAGGATGTAGGCATTTACTTTCCTGGTCTGTGTGCTTGCATTATGCATGATGTATGTATATATATACCTGCTTGCCCCTTTCGATGTGATTGTCACAGTCCATGTCACCTAAGGCAAAGCGATGCCTAATTTCCGTCGCAAAAGTAAGGTGACATGTCACCAAACTTTCATCGTGGAAATCTGGTACTTTGCCCGAATGCCTTAGGAAAGCATAGATTGGGACCACACCCATTCAAAAGCCAAACCTCAAAGCTCCCCCATGCATGCAAAGCCCCAAAATCCAATGCCAAAATCATGTTTTTTTTACTGCCAATCTCTGAAAATTAAGGTTTTATCAAAACAAAGGACTGTCCTTAGATAGGCGTTGTGGGGTGCCTAACACCTTCCCCACACGTAACCAAACTTTCGGACTCAAGAATCTAGATTTTTTGCCGTCCACATTAGATTAGGAAAAATGCCATTTTTCTTAGCCTAGGGTTGGTAATAAAATTAACTAGAAACAGGTGACCAATCACACCTTAGAAAAATCCAATGATTGGTAGCGACTTCACTTACTTTTGGTTATCACCTAAAATTTGGCCAAGATTCCTGCCACACCTCCAAAGATAGACCTACCTTCCTCCCTCGAATGAGAGAGAGAGCACCCAACGCTCCATTGAACCACAACATTATCGAGAAGGGTCTCCAACGGGCCTCGCGCGCACCAGAGTGTCGCCACGGCGGGTGGTCGAATGAAGGCCCAACAGTTCGAGGCCCGGGCATTGACAGGATCAAGGGCACTTGGATCAAGATAAAACTCATCCTTTTCGATTTTTTAGAGATAAGGACGCGTCTCAGTTCATATTCAGATCATTTAGCTAATTTTTCAAACATCCTAACCTCTATAAATAGAGGCTGCCTCTCAAAATTCAGCACACTTTTTCACACTCTCTAACTCCCCTCTTTCTTACTCTTCTCTTCTTTTATTTTCCCTCTTATGCTAAAGACGTTCTAGAGGCCTTGACCTTAGGAATTTCTTTTCTGTAAGCAAAATATTTTAGGTTACGAAGAGAATTGAATAAATTTTTTTGAACCCTAAAATATTCCTTCACTACTAAGAAGAGCACGCTCATGCAAGAGGTAGTTTTTCTTTTCTTTTTCTGTTCCTTTTTATTAATTCTACTTGATGATGCATGAATAAGTTTAAGATGTTTTTATTATTTTGATTTCTGATGTTGTTGCCATGTGTTGTTAAACTTTTCTTTAAAGCATGTTCTTGCTATATTTTGTTGTTATGATTTTTCTTCTGAGTCTCAAAAATCTGTTATCAAAAATTCTTTTTTTTTAACACATAAAACAGATCTTAATTTTTCAGATCTAATTTTTTAACTCCAAAAACAGATCTGCATTTTCATTAAATGCATATCTGATTTTTTAAACCCATAAAACCGATCTGTATTTTCATTAAATATAGATCTGGATTTTTAAACACATAAAATTGATCTGTATTTTCATTAAATACAGATTTGATTTTCTTAGGAAAAAAAAAGTTTTCTTTGACTCAATTGCATATTTTGGGATTTAAAAGAAGAAATTAAAAATTAGATTGAAGTCTCTTCTTTTTCATAACATGTGATGCATGTAAAATAATTTTATCTCATGATTGTGAGTCCACTTTCAAAAAGTTTTTCTATTTTATGTTCAACAACAAATCTGATTTTTTTACGTATAAACCAAAAATCTTTTTTTGTTAGCTATTCAAAACAAATCTGATATTTTTTTACAAAAACCTTGTTCTTTCTTTATATAAAAACAGATCTAATTTTCTTTACAAAAATATTTTTTATCCACACAAAAACAGATCTAGCTTCTTTTTTAAATAAATCAATTCAATTTTTTTATTCATAAAAATAGATTTGAATTTTTCTAAAAAGAGGATACATTCATAAGGTAGATTTATGTGAGTCAGTTTTGGTTAAGTGTGTTATGTTCAATATATCATTCACATCATGCAAAAAGGGTATATTGGTCATTCGAGTCTAGAAGACCATACTCTGTCTGGGCGGAATGGGTGCCTAACACCTTCCCATTTTGTAACCTAGCCTCCGAATTTTGTTCTCTTGGATAGGTAGATCTATGCCTTGTCTTTCTTTTATTTTTGGGTAGATTGTAACTAGGACAAAAAGCCATGTATTCTTTTGGTAGATTGTAACTAGGGCTCAAATCCTTGTAAGATTCAATTTAGCAAGATTGTATTTATTTTTATTTAATCAATGACAATGAAGCATTTCAATCATGTAAATTTGTATTTTTTTTCTTTCTTTTTTTGTATAAATAAAATAAGTGTCGACTCCACACCACTTACCCAAAAAGAGAGGTACCTTAAAACACCCAAATATTTTTGTTGAGAGCACCTGATTTTTGCAGTCTCTCACACATATGAAAGGTTTTGATGAGACCAAAAGGTGGTTAGCAAGTGGTCGAATGTACCTATGTGACTAGGCCATGTCAATAGAGGTTAAGTTGAAGTAATTTCAAAAGAGTGTTCCATGGTATTTGGAATGGGTTGGTGAGGTTGAAAGTTATTTGCAAGTAGCTAGATGTACTTGCGTGATTGAATCATATCAACATAGGTTAAGTTGAGGTAATTTCAGCAAAATATTTTGGATTGTTGGGGGCAATCAAACAGTGTAGAAGATGGCGATGAAGCGAGGATGTTGGCTGGGTACAGCATGCAGAGTTATGGGGCTGGCCTTGTACTTTTGAGAATCCCAAGTGAAGTAATTTCAGAAAAATATACTTCGGATTATGGAAGGGATGTTTGGGAAAGTGGTTGAGTCGCATGCATTATTGTATCTCCCAAGTTAAGTTAAGGTAATTTTAGACGAGCGTGGGTTGGTGGTGATTGTGAAGGGAAGAAGATGGAAATGAAACGGAGATGGTAACTGTATGAAACATACGAAACCATGGAGATGGCCTAGTATGTCGAGGGGTTTCTGGTAAAGAGGTTTCTAAGGAGTATATTTTGGAGTATAGGACTAATTACATGCTGAGTGGAGTTTGGCGGAAGTCATAGAATGTGCGTGCATGATGGGACCATGCCAACGGAGGTTAAGTTTATGTAATTTCAGAAGCATACTTCATGAAATACTTCAAGAAAAATATAAGCTGGAGTAGTTCTAGAAAAATGTGTTCTGAAGTACCAGCAACAATGACCTTTGTGTCCCGAGCTAGTGGCGACATGGAATGAGGCTTTGGTGGAAACACATCTTTCATTGACCAACACTAGAGGCTAATAATTGTGGAGGATCCAGACTGAACCATGTTGCTAATTTCTGATGAGCTAGGACCTTGGAGGTCACTGTGAGTGTTGAATGAGAGAAAAATTGTAGGATACCCTAAAATATTTACAGCCTCTACCTAATGATACCTGTTGAAAGATATGAAGAAAGTCAAGAGGTCGGTTGAGACAAATGAAGTAATGGTTTTGGAGTATGTTGGAAAAGCCCAAAAAATGAAAGATAGAGCTAACTTGTGATTCTGGTTTTAGAAACCAGCCAAGTTGCTGTTAGTTTCGAGCTGCTGCTTCTCCTAGAAGACTAAACAATCTCAAAGTAGTTAGGAGGCTCCCAGAGCTTAGAAACAAGTGTT
The DNA here is from genome assembly GCA_028535905.1 of Quercus berberidifolia. NCBI lineage: Eukaryota > Viridiplantae > Streptophyta > Magnoliopsida > Fagales > Fagaceae > Quercus > Quercus berberidifolia. Next base: position 58,773,869 of record JAPQVW010000003.1, read on the forward strand.
TTTGTTGGACTTAGGTCTCTTAGCTAGGTAATTCGAGGCTGCACGAGATTATGATGTAGGCTAGGTTATATGAAATTTTATGGACAAATGGGGTCATTAAGTGGGGAAACGAAATTTGTTTGGATCTGAAAATTACAATGATGTTGTGAGAAGGGTTTCTACTGAACCATGGCAAGATTGGGTTCAAGCTGATTATGAAGCAATAGTGGATGCTAGGTGTTGAGAATGATGAAGCTATAGCGAGAAATGACTATAAGAAGGAGGATCTAAAATTTTGAAAAAAGCAGATCTTCATTTCATGATTCAGTATATTTTCTTGATAAGCTTCAATGAATCTGAACCTTTTATTTATTGTGGGGAGACAAAAAATGGTAGATGGGTATGTTAGATGAGAATGGTGGATCAGAATATTTTGGTGGGAATGGTAGATGAGAATGTTTGGCACCAAATGGGAATGGTAGGTGGAAGACTAGTAGGCATCAAATGGGAATGGTAGGTTGAATTGGTAACTTAATGTAACTTCAAGATTAGGATACACTTGTGAGGACTCATCTATTCTTTGAAAATTTGAAAGGGAAGACTTGATGGTTTGCAAAGATGAAATGAGGAAAAAAATGAGAGGAGAGGAGATATTTATGGAACGAACATACACCGGCAACGAAGCGACGCTTTTGTCCAAAAAACAAGGCCAACCAGCTTGTGCCACATATCCTAGCTTTTAATGATAGCTGCTCAAGGAACCATTGAAAGTTCAAAAACGTGTATAAACACCTTTGAACGTTTAGACCCCCAAATTACAACTTAACCAATTCAAGCAATATGTCAAACAACTAGTGTGCGGAAACTTAACATATGCTATAATATGAAATTGGTTAAAAACTATCTAAGCCAAAACAAAACATAATCCACAGCAGATAATAAAAAGGCAAAGATAGAGAGGAAGGAAGATGCAAACACAAAGATAACACGCGATGTGTTATCGAAGAGGAAACCGAAGCCCTCGGCGTAAAACCTCTCCGCCGCCCTCCAAGCGGTAAACAATCCACTAGAAAATACAGTTGGGATACATGGACAGCAATAGACCCTCCAAGCCTAATCTACCCAGTGCACCTAAGCCCTCCAAGCTTCTTGCTCCAACGAGGTTGCGCCGAACCTTTTTCTTTTCTAGCTTCCCGGATTCCGCTACTAGACCGTAGCATCAACCAATGAAGATTGGTTCCTTCCTAACTGCTTCCCAGAAATCCAAACAGCTGTCTCACAGTGATGATGATGGTGAGAACCAGGTTTGGTATAATGCCTCTCAAGGATTTGACAATGGAGAGGAAGAGAGTTGAGGAATTTGAAGAGACTCTAAGGTATAGATTGTGGGTGAATCAATCTTGTTTTTCTTTAGGGTTTCTCTCTCAAAATTCTCTCTGGAAGCTCTCTTACAATCGTGGGTAAAAGGGGTATTTATACTGGAGTGGGAGAGGAATGTGAAACGTCAGGTTTTACAAAACAGGGGTGGCTCGCGGCTTGACCTCACGGCTTGACCAAGTCGCGAGATCCAGTCGCGAGATAACCATATGGCCAGTTGTCCTGTTTTGTCTTGTAGTGCTCCAGCTAGCATGACTGTTCATCTTCCAGCATGCTTGGCATGTGTGCTGCGTCTGGCGGCTTGCAGCCGCGAGTCACCCGCGAGTCCCAGCCGCGAGTCTCTGTTTTCTTGCACACTCTTGAGCAATCTTCACTCTATCTCACTCACTACCCTTACATCAAACCCACCTAAATACAGGGTTACTAAATGCTGAATTACAAGCAAATTTGGCACGGAATAAAGCCAATTAGATGGTTGAATAAATTCAACCTTACAATCTCCCCCTTTGGCTATTCCGTGACAAAACCCTAAAACAGACTCTAGACTTAACATGTGAGTTGGGAACAGTTGAACAAAACTCACTCACACCTAACTCTAGAAGCTGTGAAGCACTTGAATTATATGGACATAATACTCCTGAAACACAACAATACACCATGATCATTGTAAGCAGAAAATTATAAATGCATATGAAACAGGCAATATGTGATCAAGCAAAGATGGAGTAAAGAAACAAAGCATGGCTTGATCAACCAAGTGAACACCACAAGGTAGTGATCACAGTGCTCATTCACACTTGGAATGAACACAAGGACATACAAGTTTACAAGCACAAGGCAAGACACTTGTATGTTCAACACTCAACCAATGCATAATACACAAGGTATATGCATCTAGGAACAATCCTACAAGGGCACAAGAGTGACAGTACATAAACCAAAATGCAAGACATTTAGATTAAAGTACTGATTTCAACATAGCATAAAGGCTGCAATAAGCAAGGTACAAACCATAAAGCCTACAAACTATGCATAAAACATTAACCCTAAAAGCTTACAAAAGCACATGGGTACAAAACACAAAACTTCCTGAATAACAATTTACAAAACACAATATATCAACTTAAAGTGAAAACTTAAACTGAAGAAGAATGTAAAGACACTCCCCCTTAGGTAATATCCGCCCCCTCTGATCATGCCTATCACTCCCCCTTTTTGTCATGGAATAGGCTATTCATCCTCTTCCAGCTTTCTCTGAATTTGATCCAATTGAATTTGAAGAGAAGTAAACTTCATATCCCATCGAGTGCTTTGATGGTGTAGAGAAGCTGTAAGTCCAGACATCTTTGTATTCAACTTGTGGACAGAGGATACAATGCGATCAAGTTTCTCATCTAGGGAGAGAGTGCTGAAATGAGAGCCACTGTGAGATGCAGAAGTTTCTGGTTTGGCTCTCTTCCGACTATGTCCAATGCTTGCATTGAATGTACGCATGTTGATTGGACTTGGTTTTGAGATAGGAGATTCATCTGCCGTTGGATAAATTCCCTTGAGCTTCAAGATCCGTGAAATGAGACTGCAGAAAGGAACGCATATCCGAGACTCAGTTCGAAGAACCGTTTTGCGCAGAACATGAAAGATATGAGCACAGATGTCTATTTCCACATCAGAGATTAGATCATGAAGAAACAAAGCACGTCCGAGGTTCATATACCCAGTGCTTGATAAAGGGTACAAATTGTGAAACATCACAATTGTAAGCACTCTCAGTTTTGGAGAAAGAGAGGAAACACTGGTGGATATCCCATTGGGTGAGAACTCCAAGTCTTGACCAAGACTTTCTTTGAGAAGCTCCTCATCAGGACAGAGATCATCATAAACCGGTGAATGTCGGAAAATTGGTCTGTTGATGTGAAGAATTTCTGCCAGATATGCAGGAGAGACAGAAAAGCTCTTTTTCCGAACCCAGCACTTAAGTTCATCTCCTTCCACAATTGCGTTAGCATAAAATTCTTTTACCAAATCTTCATACGCGTCATCCAGATCAGAGAGAAGGTAATTCCAATCCTTGTGAGCAAACCATTTCGGAATGTCAGTGTCATGAAGTGAGGGCTGATCCACAGCTCTTTCTAGTAATGGTGTGGCATGTAGAAAGTAATTCTCATAAGACTGATAGGCTGCATATGATCTGAACTTGTTGGGATCGAATCTCTTTGATGAAGAGCGAGTCCCTTTTGTTTGAGGTGGGTAATCATCAACATTAATTACTGGTTCCTTCCCTTTGGAACTACCTCCTTTCACAGCAGCTTTCTTGAATGGTGACATGACTAGTCTGTATTATAAACAAGGGAAATGGCAGAACACAATCCAACAGACTTTATTAGCAGTGGGTTAGTGGAAATTTAGGGATAATGAAGAAACCCTAATAGCTGGATGAAAATGGCCAGAAAATAGCAATGAGGGACACAAATGGCCCAAATTGAACTACACAGTAGAGGGAGACAAAATAAAACCACACAATCAGCTGAAAAAGGACCCACATTCAACAACACATCAACAGGATACCACACAGGATCATTTTGAAACACCACATCAACAGCAGATCAGAAAAAAATAGCTAACCCTAGCTAAGCACATGATGAAGAACAAAACCAACAATTCAAAATAGCTCAAAACAGAAACAAAAGCTTCCATAAGCTAAGCATGGACAAAGAGTAATAGCTGAGCTAAAAACCCATCTCAAAATCACAATCAAATGCGAATAATCCAGAGGGAAAACCATAACAACAAGTAGAATAGAGTTCAAGACAGAAAAACCATACCTATTACTCGATGATTTTGAGCTGAAAAGAGGCAAACAATGAAGATCGAAAATGGAGGCACGGTGTGAATGGGTAAGAGCAGATGAGAAAGACAATGAACAGTCACAAAAAGATCGAGGGAAAAACAAAAAAGTTTAAAAACTGCCCCTGTATTTCCAAAACACGCGATTTTCACGACTGAAACGAGTCGCCAAAAAGTCGCCAGATCAAGCCGCCAAAACACTCAAGGACAAAAATTTGAAAAAAATTTTCTAAGTGTTTTTCGCGACTGGAAGGTCTACCCGCGAGTGAGTCGCGAGCTGAGCCGTGAAAATCTCTGAGTAAACCGCGCGACTGGACCTTCCACTCGCGAACAAGTCGCCAAAAATGACCCGCGAAGACGCGACTGAGGCACGCGACTTGACATACCCGCGACTGAGCCGCCAAAACAGGGTAAAACTGGATTTTTGAAATTTTCAGATTTTTCAAACAAAATACTTTCCAAAAACACCTAAAACACTCAAAAATCATTTTGTGCTTGAATTAACAAAGATTGAGCATGTGAAAACACATTTCATCAAGTACAATCACACAAATGAATATGGCATTTATTGAACATAAACTTGTATGTTGTGTGTGGATATCAACAATGAGATAGTCCTTCGTCTAATGTGAAGCTTCAATGATCAATTCAACCAAGGCATACACAATTAGCACTAGATCATGTGACCCATCCCAATTATAGAAATATGTATATATGACCTCCCACACAACTTGATAACATAACTTGGAGCTTAACATTTGATTCCACTTTCAATCATAACATTTGATCTTTTTAATCTTTTGAGGCAATCATCTCTCATTGTAAGAGTGATATATGACATTTCACTTTAAAGAACAGGCCTTTGGCTTTTTGAATAAACATTCACTTTAATATAAGGTCGCTTACTCTTTTTCCTAGTCAAATACTAGAATGTGCGACAGGCTTTTGTAGCTCAATATCTCTTTTCATTTGGAGATTTACATTTGGTGAGCTCTTTTTAGCAAAACAAAAATAAAGAGTGGGAAGATATATAGACACAAGTCTATGCATGTCTCAAGATCAACAAAACCATTCACTAATCATTCATGACAAGTTTGAAGATCTATTTACAACAATCACAAAGATTTCAAGATTTCTCCCACAGAGATATGAGTGCAAAGAAACAAGCAATGCTCGAAAATGCACAAAGCCATTAGCACAAAGGTACAAGGCAAAACAAGTTTTGAGACAAAAACTCAACAATGTCAATCAAGCTTTTTGATTTTCTAATTTTTATGTGATTTTTGGATTTTTGACATAAAGAAGAAAATGATTGAACAAACATAGAAAGAAGCCACAGTATTCACAAATGGACAAACAAACAATAAACATGTTGCACAAAGAGCTAACAAAGAAGTGTGTGCCCCAACACAAACAAATTTATCATATTATAAATATGTGAAGCACACAACACACAAGAGAGTCAAGGAATTGTACCAACACCAATGGTCTTACGGAGTGATTCAAACCGTGGACCATCGAGAGGTTTGGTGAAGATGTCCGCCTTTTGATTGTCGGTGTGTATGAACTCAAGACACACAACTCTTTCCTCTACCAAATCCCGAATGAAATGGTAACGTATCTCTATGTGTTTAGATTTTGAATGCTGGACAGGATTCTTGGAAAGATTGATGGCACTGGTGTTGTCACAGAAGACACACATCGTTTCTTGAGGAATTCCATAGTCATGAAGTAATTTCTTCATCCAAAGAAGCTGAGTGCAGCAACTTCCAGCAGCGATGTATTCTGCTTCAGCAGTAGATAGAGACACGGAATTCTGCTTCTTGCTCATCCACGAGACAAGATTGTTACCAAGGTAGAAACAGCCACCTGAAGTACTTTTCCGATCGTCTACACTGCCAGCCCAGTCAGCATCTGAATATTCAGCAAGACAAGCATTTGAGTCTTTTGAATACCACAGACCATAGTTTGAAGTACCATTCACATATCGAATGATTCGCTTAGCAGCAGTCAGGTGAGATTCCTTCGGATTAGCTTGGTACCTGGCACAAACGCCAACACTGAAAGCAATGTCCGGCCTACTGGCTGTAAGATAGAGCAAACTCCCTATGATGCTCCTATACAATGTAGGACTTACTTCGACTCCAGACGAATCAACATTCAGTTTAGTGGATGAGCTCATGGGAGTGGAGGCATGTTTTTTGGAGTCTAGTCCAAACTTCTTGACAATGTTTCTGGCATACTTCTCTTGAGATACAAATATACCCTCCTTCTGTTGTTTGACTTGAAGACCCAAGAAAAATGTGAGTTCCCCCACCATACTCATCTCAAACTCCTTCTTCATCTCCTCAGAAAATTCAGTAACACGATCTTCGATGGTTGCCCCAAACACTATGTCATCAACATAGACTTGTGCCACAAGGAGATAATCTTCATCATTTTTGACAAACAGAGTTCGGTCGGCATACCCTCTTTTGAAACCTCTATCTAGAAGATAATGTGTAAGACGATCGTACCAGGCTCTAGGCGCTTGTTTTAAGCCATAAAGGACTTTCTTCAATCTTAATACATGATCTGGAAAATGAGGATCCTCAAATCCTTTTGGTTGCTCAACAAATACTTCTTCATTTAGATATCCATTCAGAAATGCGCACTTTACATCCATTTGATAAAGTTTGAAATTCAAAGTGCACGCAATGGACATGAGGATTCGAATGGATTCAAGTCTTGCAACCGGAGCGAAAGATTCATCAAAATCTACTCCTTCTACTTGAGTGTATTCTTGAGCTACTAACCGAGATTTGTTTCGAATTATCTCTCCATCTTCATCAGTTTTGTTTTTAAAAATCCATTTTGTGCCTATAACATGAACGTTCTCAGGCCTTGGAGCAAGTTCCCACACATCATTCCTCACAAACTGATTCAGCTCTTCATGCATTGACTCAACCCAATTCTCATCTTGAAGAGCCTCTTCAACCCTTTTTGGTTCAAACTGTGCAAGATAGCAGTGATATGTTACATGATTGGCTAGCAGAATGTTTCCTTTCCTGAGGCGAAGACCATTATCAAGAGATCCTATGATGTTACTTTCCGGATGATTCTTGATAACTCTTGAAGATGAACTTTTTGAAGTGGAAACTTCATCACTTCGAGAGATAGGAGGATGAACTTCCGGAGGAGTAAGAGGACTTGATGTTCTAGACATCGATCTCGTTTCCATTCTTGGGTTGATGGGAGTCGATTCTACTTCTGGTATAGGTTCTTCACCTTCTATATCCAAAGCTTCTACCTCAACATCGGGCTCTTTGGTGCTCGGCCCTTCTACATCATCAATCATTTCCACCTTAGATAAGGCATCATCAATCTTGACATTTATGGACTCCATCACAATCTTTGTTCTCTTGTTAAACACTCTATTCGCTCGACTTGTAGTAGAGTATCCAAGAAAAATACCCTCATCACTTCTCGCATCAAACTTCCCAAGATTCTCCCGATCATTTAGGATATAGCATTTACTTCCAAACACCCGGAAATACTTCACTTTAGGCTTCTTCCCATTCCATATCTCATAGGCAGTCTTCTTTATACCAACTCGAAAGAAAATCCTATTGCTAATGTGACACGAGGTGTTGACAGCTTCTCCCCAAAATTTTTGAGGTATTTGCTTGTTAAGCAACATGACTCTTGCCATCTCCTGAATCACACGATTTTTTCTCTCTACCACTCCATTTTGTTGTGGAGTTTTGGGAGCTGAAAATTCTCTTTTAATTCCATTCTTCTCACAGAAGGACTCGAATCTTGCATTCTCAAATTCCCTCCCATGATCACTTCTAATTTTGGCAATTGGAATCCCTTTTTCGTTTTGTAGTTTCTTGCACAGAATCTCCAACCTCTCACATGCTTCTGATTTTTCTCTAAGGAATTCAACCCAAGTGTATCTTGAGTAGTCGTCCACAATGACCATAATGTATCTCTTCCCCCCTAGGCTTTCAGTTCTGGTAGGCCCCATTAGATCAACATGAAGTAACTCCAAACACCGAGAAGTGGCAATCACATTCACCTTGTGATGACTTGCCTTAGTTTGCTTCCCCATTTGACACGCACCACAAACGGTCTTCTTCACTTTTCCAAACTTAGGAAGTCCCTCGACTGCTTCAAGTTTGGAGACTTTTGCTACTTGTTTGAAGTTGGCATGCCCAAATCTGTGATGCCACAGCTCCAACATATCCACACGAGCACTTCTACACGATATGGGTGCCGTGGGAACTATTCCATAACAGTTATCTGTAGTCCGATTTCCCTCCAAAACCTGAATCCCCTCTTCATTGATGATCAAGCATCCCTTCTTAGAGAATTGTACCAGGAAATCATCATCACAAATTTGAGTGATGCTCAGCAAATTCGCCTTCAGCCCTTTTATGTACAGCACATCTTTCAACAGCGGCAAACCAGGTATCTCAATGGTTCCTTTGCCTAGGACTTGAGCATGACTTCCATCACCAAAGGTCACATAGTCACCAACCTTTTCTTTGAGTGTCTTAAACAGTGACTTATCCCCTGTCATATGGCGAGAACACCTACTGTCAAGATACCACAAACACGCATTAAACACCTTCAATGAGGTATGCACAAATAGGTTCACATGTGACAAACATTCTTGACCTTCAAACACAAACTCATCATCAGTTTTCATGCTTCTTTCAGATTGATTTTTCATTTTCAGATTTTCAATCATCTCACATAACATTCTATTCTTTCTTTTATATTTCTTAATCAATGATTTAGATTCAGATATGCTACTATGTAAGACATGATTCTGATTTTCAAGATATTCCAGCATGTGAACAAATACTCTAGCATGTTTCTTAGTTTTTAACAACCCTACGAGATCATTAGCAAAACACCTTTCAGACATATGCATAGAGTCATTTTCACGACCACTTAAGCTACAATTCAGCATGGTATTTTCCATAACAACAACCACAACACAGGGGTCTAGGATCACACTTAGGTAATAAAACCACAACAAGTGTACCCGCTCTGATACCAATTGAAAGATCAAAAACGTGTATAAACACCTTTGAACGTTTAGACCCCCAAATTACAACTTAACCAATTCAAGCAATATGTCAAACAACTAGTGTGCGGAAACTTAACATATGCTATAATATGAAATTGGTTAAAAACTATCTAAGCCAAAACAAAACATAATCCACAGCAGATAATAAAAAGGCAAAGATAGAGAGGAAGGAAGATGCAAACACAAAGACAACACGCGATGTGTTATCGAAGAGGAAACCGAAGCCCTCGGCGTAAAACCTCTCCGCCGCCCTCCAAGTGGTAAACAATCCACTAGAAAATACAGTTGGGATACATGGACAGCAATAGACCCTCCAAGCCTAATCTACCCAGTGCACCTAAGCCCTCCAAGCTTCTTACTCCAACGAGGTTGTGCCGAACCTTTTTCTTTTCTAGCTTCCCGGATTCCTCTACTAGACCGTAGCATCAACCAATGAAGATTGGTTCCTTCCTAACTGCTTCCCAGAAATCCAAACAGCTGTCTCACAGTGATGATGATGGTGAGAACCAGGTTTGGTATAATGCCTCTCAAGGATTTGACAATGGAGAGGAAGAGAGTTGAGGAATTTGAAGAGACTCTAAGGTATAGATTGTGGGTGAATCAATCTTGTTTTTCTTTAGGGTTTCTCTCTCAAAATTCTCTCTGGAAGCTCTCTTACAATCGTGGGTAAAAGGGGTATTTATACTGGAGTGGGAGAGGAATGTGAAACGTCAGGTTTTACAAAACAGGGGTGGCTCGCGGCTTGACCTTGCGGCTTGACCAAGTCGTGAGATCCAGTCGCGAGATAACCGTATGGCCAGTTGTCATGTTTTGTCCTGTAGTGCTCCAGCTAGCATGACTGTTCATCTTCCAGCATGCTTGGCACGTGTGCTGCGTCTGGCGGCTTGCAGCCGCGAGTCACCCGCGAGTCCCAGCCGCGAGTCTCTGTTTTCTTGCACACTCTTGAGCAATCTTCACTCTATCTCACTCACTACCCTTACATCAAACCCACCTAAATACAGGGTTACTAAATGCTGAATTACAAGCAAATTTGGCACGGAATAAAGCCAATTAGATGGTTGAATAAATTCAACCTTACAACCATTAATGAACACCCCTCTTTCTGAATGACTAAATAAATAATAGAAAAGATGCAAATTAAACTCCATAACCCATCAGCTAAAGCTGACAGAGCCATGGAGTAGGGGGCAGCTGATAAAGGTGATTTTTGGAGGATAAACTCATCCACGTATAAGGAAGTTGACGGTCCCAATGAACATGTCAGCTTTTGTTCATTCAGAGACGAAAACAATGATATCATAAACTGACGACTCTATCTTAATGCCCGACGACATCTGTATGAGACGACAAGGAAGCTGACGGGGAAAAGGAGGCCTTTGACAGGTCCAACGTGGCCTTGCTTGGCCCCCATGAATTTGTATATAAAGAAATATCTTGCACTCCACGATTAACCCTAATCAAGAGGATTCTTACAAGGAAAGGATCTCGCAAAATACATGTATTGATAAGGATGTTCCCTATAAGGAAAGACCATCTCTGCCAAGAAAACGGATGTCAACTCTACGCTACTATAAAATCCCCAAAGCCCTCACAAATCAAGGTATGCATAATTTACCCCAGTTCTGACACTCTAGAGTTGTGAAAGTTCTCTAACTTGACCTTCGGAGGGTATTTGGCCAGTACCACATCGGTACTCTCTACAAGGTCTTTTTTGTTTATGTTTCGCAGGTGTTGTCTAGAGTACATGAGGACTGTGCGACTTACTGACGATTTTTGGCATCATCATTCTTAAACCACAAGAACTAATCTTCTAAACTTCTTAATTATACACCTGTTAATATGATATATCAATATTTTGTGTCAGTTTTATTTATGGTGAACCATCTTAGAACAGGATACCATTTAAAAGTATTCTTGATCAAATTATCCATGGTGTTCATTTTGTAGTATATGAACTTGGGTTTTGGCTGTGTGTGTGTTTTAAAGTTTGAGATTGCAAGGGGAGAGGTTTTGTTTTTAAGTACAGTGCATGTTGGCTCTATGTTTCATTTGAGTTTTTCCCCTTTCCTTAGTTGTGTCAGTTGTGTGTTCTTAAATACTTCTTCTTCTTTTCTTTTCTTTTTTTTTTTTGTTTTTTAAAGAAAGAAATGAGATTAACTTGATTAAGAACTGGAATATTGAAAAAAAATATCTTTAAAAAAATTGAGAATTTTTTTTTTTTAATTTAGATATAACGTGGCATTTTTTTTTAATCATCTAGTAGCCACATAAGCTTTATGTATGCCAACTGTGCAATCCGTTAGTCATGTAAATATTTTTCACTGGTGAGTGTTGTAGGGATCAAATTGATTGCAAGTTGAAAATAACATAGATGAAATTAACTATTATTGACTATAACCTCAAAATGTAGAAATCCAAATGTTATTTTTGACATTTATAAATTAACACACACACACATATAAAATTGTGTTTTAGGTTAAAAATACATGAAAAAAATAATGTCGTTCGAGGGTTTATATATATATATATATATATATAGCTTAGTTACAAAATTGATTGTAGCCTAAGGTTACAACCTTACTCAATATTATTCACATTACTACATATTTTGAAAATATAACCGTTGAATTGAATGTATTTTATGTTCTTAATACACATCAAATTTTGTGCTAATTGGATATTATTTACTATATGATCTATAAGCTTACATTTTATGCATAATTTTAAACTACAAAAACTTGCAATTTAAACTATTTATTAGTGACTTAGTTATTGATCTTTAATTTTATATAAATTTTGCAAGTATAAAGGATATAAAAAGAAAATGTAATATAATGGTAAATTTGTCAAAATTCACCCCAATAAAAAGATATTGAGTAAGGTTGTAACCTTAGGCTACAATCAATTTTGTAACTAAACTTTCTCCTTTTTGAAAAATTATATATATCTAAGAGTATTTGCATCTATCAATGCAAAATAGAAAGAAAAAAAAAATGTATCAATTTTAAACATTCAACCCCCAAAATCATCCATGCCAATCAAGCTTAAAATGTGTAAATTTGTAAAGTTGTTACAGTGACCGTGTATATTTACACTGACACTATCACTTTGCATATTATATTTTATTATTTCTTAACATATTCCGAGGCTAAATGAAGAGAGTGGATGGTGGTTATGTGAGAAAAGAGAAACAATTATTATTTTTTTTTTAAAAATCAAGAAAAATTGATATTTTATACCAACAAGCTCAGGTTCCATTTAATAAATCTCCGTGGCATTGGATATGGAAACTCCAATGCCCCAAGAAACTCCAAATTTTCTTTTGGAAAGCCTTGTGCAATCGGTTACCTACTCACCACTATCAAGCATTTCCCTCCCGGATATTGATGATCGATGCCCTAGGTGTAATACTCCTGAAACCACTATCCATATCTTAAGAGATTGCCCTTGGTCTAAACTAATCTGGTATTAGTCTCTGGGTGTTTTTCCTCTCTCTTTTTTTCAACTACCACTTTAAACCTAGCTTTAAACAAACGCTACTTTGGATACTTTTATCCTACATCATCAACTTCCTTGGAAGATTTACTTTCCCTTCCTCTGTTGGAATCTATGGCTATCTAGGAATAGGAATAAGCATATTTAACAATCAATCTAGCTCCCAACCTCAAATTGTCCACAAAACAGTTCAGTTAGCTACAGAATATTATCATTTAGCTTGCCTCACTAAGACAACTAAAATTAATATTCCTACGACTATCAAATGGATTGCCCCACTAGAGCCTTTTATAAAATTAGATACGGATGGCAGTTCTTTAGGAAATCCTAGATTGGCTGGGGCAGGAGGTTTGTTATGTAATAGTTCAGATGCATGGATCTCAGGTTTTTCTTTAAACATGGGTATTGCTTCTAATAATATAGCTAAATTGGGAGCTGTTCGCCAGGGTCTTATTTTGGCATGGGATTTGGGTTTTAAGTTTATTCATCTTGAAATTGATTCCATGATAGTTCTTTCCTAGTTAACCACTAATGATAATATCTCACCAGATGCTACTCCACTAATCTGTGATTGCGTGAACCTTATGGAGTGCAACTAGATTGTTCAGATGTACCACATATTCCGTAAATCTAATGGCTGTGCAAATGCTCTAGCAAAAAGGGGGAATCAACAATAGGACCTTTTGAAAATCTATGATACCTGTCCCACTTTTGTTTATGTACCTTTTGTATAGGACATCGAAAACCTCGAGACGAGTAGAATAAGTCCCTTGAAGGTTATAATGCCTGTTAATGTATAAACTTATATAATTAAATAATACACCCCTTTTTATCTTAAAAATTTGTTACTTCAATCATCTTCTTCCACCTCTCACATACTCAGTGAGTATTTATACTATCCATACTCTAAAATCTTATTACGTTTTCTTTATTCATTTATGTAATTATATATGTACAGAACATGCGCAGTAACATGACATTAAATACAGGCAAATCGCATAAATTCAATAACAAAAAATAAAAGACAAATCTCGATCATAAATTAAAAATTCCATATTCTTGAGCACCAAATGTGGTGGTTTCATAAAATATGGACACTATACCCAACAATGACATGATCAAACACTTCCCTTCCCATAAAAATTGATTTCAATTCTAATGATATCAAAGAATTTCTTCGCCTAACATGTTCTATTTCGTGCAACACTCTTTTTCACCTTCTTTCACATTGAATGTTGTAATATATGGTAGTCAGTTAAGCTCCAATAGGCACTAGAGAGGTGAGCTTTTACCATCAATGACTCAGCCCCACATCACCATGGTCAACCTTGTGGGCCAATCTAGGTCACATGCCCCATAACTTAGGGGTAAAAAGCTAAAAGCCTAAAAGATATGTATCGTGGGAGTTGGGACTTGCCTGCAATGATAGGTGCTTGCATGGAAGTCTAAAAGGCAATGATCAATCTACTCAAGAAGAGGTGACTTCCGGGGGCACAACTTTGTTACCATCTCTCATTTCCTCATCCCAATTATAGGGATATGTGTTTCTGAACTCCGTAAGGTCGCAAGGATTTGTTTTGAGAAGAGATTGATCATCCCAACTATAGGGATATTGTCTTTTTGAACTTTGTAAGGTTGCAAGGATTTGTTTCGAGAAGAGGTCGACAATCACACTTCCAGTTGAAGCAAGGTTTTGAGACCATTTGTCATGACCCTATTCCAACTATCACAATATTGTCTATTTTTTACTTCGTTAGGCTACAAGGATTTGTTTCATAGCAGTTGGAAAAACACATTTATATACATATTGAAGGAATGCCACCTCTTATAAGCACAATACCATGTGCTTCTCCAGGTGATATGAGACTTGTGAGATCGGGACTTTGTTTCATTACACTTAACTACCTCAATTAATAAAACCATTCATCCCTATTATTTAAATAAGTGGATTGGAAGAATTTTCATGTGCTAAATAGTTTTATTCATTACACTAAGGGTTCGGAGAATTTTCCTTCAAACCAGTTTTAAAATAAACTTTTTTCCAAATTTTAATATCTTGTTTGTTAATTAAAATGAAAAAATTTCTGACGACTCTATCATACTCAAGGGTTAAGCTTAGGTCCAATGTCCAATAGTATTGGACCCGTTGAGATGATAACATGTGTTCACTTTTAGACACGTGTCACTATCTGACTGAGTCCAATGCATTAAATGCACTGGACCTAAACTAAGTCTCATACTCAAAATATTTTCATACATTCCTTTGCTGGCAACATTAATATCTTCAACAAAAGATCCAAAAATAATTTAAGGATTACATGGACACAATAGGGCTCTCACCACAAAATAAAACCAGAATTAAAGGCACTGACAGAAAGCACCTCTTTGGCTACCAACAGTCATGGGGTAGCCAACAAGAGTGGGCCGTGTTTTAAATGTTGAATGGAGTAAATATGGGAATTTCTGTTTCCTCACCTTGATCCAATTTGTTCCTATATATACTAAGCAATGTGACATAAAGTTGCTCGTACTAGTACATTTCATTTTCTGTGTACACCCTCTATCTTATGAAAAGTAAAACCATTTGTGCATGTTTCATCAATATTTCAATCCTCATCAAACCAACATAGATAAACATACATATTTCAATTCTCTTAATTTCTTATTAAGAATCTATTTATAACCAAATGAATAATATTTAACATAAACAAATAAAACAAACAGGGATCATGCAAGGTTTTAAACAATTATTTTTTTCATTGCCTCTTGGAGATGCAGGTGGAAACCACAAGAAACATAATGCGTTTATCTTAAGATAATAACCATTGAATCCAATTTGAAAGCTCCATAAAACTTGATTGAAAAAAAAAAACCGATGTTAAAAACGATCTTAATATATTTTAATACCCTATATAATAAAACCTTAATTTTACTAGAAAAGCATTAAAAACACATAAATTCAAGGAAATACTTAAAGAACTGGGCCAAACCATTGTTAATATGCAAAGGTCTCTAACAGCAGAGCTGTTATTTTCAATCATTTCATGCAATACGAAATTTTTCAAACAAAGCTATTGCATCTTCTTTCTTTCACACTATGAGATGTATCCTTATGGGGGGCAAGAGGTGACCTAACATTCTGAGATATAATTGCAGTGGTCATGTGTGTGTTTACACTACAAGAAAAACGGGCTATTGCGGCGGTCCAGAACCGCCGCTAAAGCCCCCAAAACCGCCGCTAAAGGTACATGCGACCTATAGCGGCGGGTGCTATTGCGGCGGTCCATCCCGTCGGCGCTGCAGTGCCGCTATAGGTATTTTGCGGCGGTCGCTACAAGCGCCGCTATAGATGAACCTTTTAGCGGCGGGTCAATGTTTATTGCGGCGGGCATAAAACCGCCGCAATACGTCCTTAGAATTCGCGGAATTGACTTTTAGCGGCGGGATAATGCCTGCCGCTATTGTGTCTACCTTTAGCGGCGGGCAAAAAGCGCCGCTATAGACTATCATTCAAAACAGCAAATTCCACTTGTAGCGGCGGGTCATGCCCGCCGCTATTGGTCCCTATCTTTAGCGGCGAGCAAACAGCGCCGCTATAGGTATTTATTTAAAACATAAAATGTGGCCCTTTAGCGGCGCTTTTTGACCGCCGCTATAGGGTTTTTTTTTTTTCCAGTTGGCTTTAAAACTGCTGTTTGCTAGTAAATAAATAGTTCACAAACCTGTTACAAAAAGACCTGTAATAGTTTTAGCTCTACTAACATCATTACTAGCAATATTCTTTAGGAATGGACATCTCTTTAAATATGCAATTCCATTTTAGCATTCCATATGTGTGAAAAAGATAGAGAGAAGCCCTTAAAATGAATTAATCAAATAAAAACAACTCAACAACAATCATCTTTACTCATTCACTTTTAGCTATGTTCCTAATCAAACAATGAATTTAAATGAATAGAGAAGTTATCAATATATTTGGTAACTATAACATCATTACTAGCAATATTCTTTAAGAATGGACATCTCTTTAAATATGCAATTCCATTTTAGCGTTCCATATGTGTGAAAAAGATAGAGAGAAGCGTTTAAAATGAATTAATCAAATAAAAACAACTCAACAACAATCATCCAATATTACACAAAACAGTCAACACTCCCAATATCAGCTAAAACCACCTTATTACTCCATGCAAGCCACCTGCTTGCCCCAATTCATCAACCCACCACAAACACAGAGAGAGAGAGAGAGAGAGAGAGCAAACCTTAAGTCTTTCACCAACTTCACTTGCTTTGATCACACAAACTTATAGTGCCTCTTCTTTTTGCAATCTGCCAACAAGAAAAGAATACATATAAACCTAAGTTAATTTTCAAACAAGACTCACTTCAAAGCAATTTAGTTGAGAGTGAGTCACAAAGGAATCATATCTAGAAACAACACACAATTTTATGCTACCAAGAATGAATTATTCATATTGATAAGCTAAGGTATCTTGATTGGAAAAATGAAATGGTTATACATAAGCTGAGTTATTACAATTAGATATTACTTTAAAAAACATGTTATAAGTGTTTGGACCCATTCCAATTAGAATAGTTTCAAACTTAATCCACCAAAACAAAGTTATTGAATGGTATGTTTCACAAGGTTTTCAGTTCAATCCCATTAGGATAGTTTCAAAACTAACCCATCAAAACAAAGCAAATGAATGGTATGGCTACAAATTTTTCAGAACTGCAATAATCATCCCTCTACTCTCTCGCAACTTTCCCTGCTCGTTGACTAAAGAGAATTGAAGAAATCTCACAGGTCGATGATAGAGAATAAATTAATGAATAAACTATATATACGATAATCATTCAACTTCCTAGGATTTTGTAGGTTTGATGTCTATGGAATCCACATCTTTCCCATTTTTTGAAAGTAACTTTAATGCAACCATCAATGACTATACATAATACAACAACAGTTGAAACAAATCACAAGGGAGAAATCATCTTTGTTTGGACTACACACAGCTAAAGCTAATAGATCCTCTAATTAAGAAAAGCCAAAGCATCCTTCTTAATAATTTGCAGTGGAAAAAGTCAAACTCTAGTCTAGGGTATTAATTTGTGTTGTTTGAAGGGTATCATGCCATGAATGGGATGTGATCCAACCACTTCAAAATTCTTCCCATTATTTGGGCTATTGAAAATATTACTACTAAAACAAAATTGTTATTGAAACAAATTTTTTGAAAAAAACTAAATTGTTTTTTTTTAATTATTATTATTAGTACTAATTTTTAAATATTTTTTTCCAAATATAACAAAAGTAACTTATTCATAATAAACAATTTTTTAAAAAAAATAATTAACCTATATGTATATTTTTTAACAAACAAGGTATTCAGTCTCTCCTTTCATGCACACTGAATTATTATGAAGAAAAATCTTTTAAAAGTTACCTCAAGATACTAGTAAGAAGTTCCGAACCCTATAAGTTAGCGGTATATGAATATTAATAAAATACACAATGATGATAAATAACGAATTAGACATAATTTCTTAAGAAAGATATGGTAGATTATTGTACTAATTTATAGTTTGGATTTAGGAATTTAGAAATTTTCCAAAAGACTTTTGTGGGGAAGAGTGTAGAGAAGTAGAAGAAGAACAAAGGGGCCAGCTTTGGGTTTGAAATATAAATAAATAAATATAAGAAACTTAAAAAAAAAAAAAGAAGAGGGGTTAAAATGTAAGACAAAATTGAAGTATAGAGGATGAGGGTAAAAACAGAAAACACACAAGAAGAGGGACACGAGTGATGAGTCAGACTTGGATTGGAAGCAGCAAATAGAGTCAGAGACAGAGACTCATTTTATTTTATTACACAGTTATATTTTTGAAGCCCATTTCATTGACAAGATCTGGTAGAATTCTAAACCAAATACATAATTTCATTCACATTCTATGATTCTAACTTTCAAAGAAATATATAAATACCAAGAAATGAATTTTACATCAAATAATAGGAATGCATTCTTTGAATTTAAAGATAAGACAAATGAACAAATTGCAAGAGAGAGGAAGTTTTTTGATGATAGACAAAAATCATGTCAAGCATCTTAATTTCTTAATATGTATTTGAAATGGTCATCGTAGATTCTCCCGTTTATTAAGGAAAACACATCAATCTGCGAGCATGCCCTTTAGAAAGGAACATAAACCAAAAGGAAGTCAATCTTATTGGAAAAGGCAAGAATTTGTTTTCAATAAATTATTTGATTTCTAGTGAGCTAAACATGGGATCAATGATTCCCATTTTCCTGGCGGAAATTTCCATTGCATGAGACACCCAACTACCTCAATTCAAAGCATTTCCAGCAGTGATAAAAGTAAACTTGAATCGGTCAGAAACATAGGCCTATAAGGGGCAACACATCTCTAGAATGATCATGAGGTTATCGGCTTCTATTTTTCTTATTTAATCAAAGTTACCATTTCCACTGCTCTGTAAAGCATGATAAACCAAGTTGAAATGTCATGTACAACACAAAATTACAAAGGAATGATTCAATTTTCACAGAAAATTCAAACATAAGCTGAATGAATGACATAATGAGAATCACAAAACATAACTGAGCCCACACCCATAGCTTAAATGGGTGAACTGGTGTCCTTATATTTTATAATTATTTCATTGTATGATTTTTGATATGAATCTATACAAATATTCTTAATATCTCTTATTAATGATTGTTTTAAATAAATAAATAAATATATATATATATATTTTTTTTCTATTGAGATTTTCATACTACCACAGAACTTTTTTTGAATAGGGAAATACTACCATAGAACTTTAAAGTGCAAGATACAAGCCTTTTTCTCATAATAACAGTTGATGTAAGACTGACTTAATGGTCTATTATTTTATTTATAAAAGAAAAAAAGAAAAAAAAATGGGAAGAATTTTGATAATCTCTGCCTACACGTTGGCTTGTATGTATAGCATTTTTCTTTATACATGTACTTTCTTTTTAGTTTAATAAAGTTTCTGACCTGTTGTAAAAAAAAATTGGCATCCCCTTTATACACTCAGAGTTCCAATGTGCTTATCCTTATCTTACCCTAATTACCCTGCCAGGCATCATCTAGAATCACGTGTAAATTACCAAATAAATTTTAATGCGGAGTGTAACATATACTTGACAAATTTATTACATTCATCCCATCATCATTCAATATCTAACTGATCAGAGATATATTTCAGCAAAATGCTCTAATGTCTTCCAACAAAATCTGAATCGGAACAGATTTACCATCAGCCAAAGACCAAAAGACATCAAGGTCACCAAATCATCATGTCTAACCCACAAAATTCATTTCCATCTATGATCTAAGGCAGTATTACCATATTCAACCAATCTTTCTAGGAAAACAAAGAGAAATAACATTTGAAGAAACAAAACATACCAATAAGCGCTGTTGGTTCAACCCACCATTTGATTCAATAATTAGGAAACCATTTGACTTTGGCAATTCTGAGAAACCTTAAAGCATAAAAGACAGCACTCAGCTACTCATAATTCCTTGACACGCAAAATGTAATTCTAAATACAACAAAAATGAAATATTAGGAAACAAAAATAGTAATATGATGAGGCATGTTATCCTCTGCTATTAGAATTTCCTATAAATATTTCACTCCTAAGTTAAGCATAGGGCCAATTAAATCAAACATAGCATTACACATTTTTAAAAAAAATGGTATATGCATTATGCAGCATACTTCCAGTCATTCAATCCTACACTGAAATGCAAAGCTATAGCTGAAGCAACACATTATTGGTCTCTCAAACAGGAAGAATCATTCTAAACCACTTGAGAGAATAACACGTTCAAGCCAGCAACATATAATTCCCCATCAACTATCAATATCATATGCAAGTTTTGACTAGGCTATTTGGGATGATGACTGTGGGAAAAGACACATGGTTAGTATTAATATCTTCAAATCACTATGAACACTATCATATCTCATGTTTTTATTGTGATTGACAGTTCTCTCTCTCTCTCTCTCTCCACAATGTGACAAAACTACTTCCGAAGCGATAGAAAACTATAACTGATTTAAAATAAGTCTAGCCTCTGCTACAATTGAAGAAGAAATTAATTTCCAATGACGCAACAAACAGCTTACGTTCATTTAAACTTCAGAGAAACATGAGCGCAAATTCAGTTAAGGAAAATGAAAGCTACTTCTTAGCATTATATTCTGCACCTTAAATTTGAATATTCATAAACCAATCAAATTCAGACAAAAAAACCACCATGTTTCCATTGTTTGATTTCAGAAAATCAACAGAACAACATAAACAATAGTGTTTAATGCCCAAATATAAATAAATAACAACCAACCCAACACTATCATAAGACAATATACAATAGTAATTCAAAGTTGGTAAATCAACAACCATAACTCGACACAAATGTAGCCATGTGTGGTGGAGAAAGAAGGTAGGGGTTGTCTACATTTTCCATGCAATGCCAACAGACATTTCAATAAAAAAAGGTGTCGGTATGTAGTTAGAATGCAATCAATAGATAATGTGATCCTAAGACTCTAGCTAGCTCCATAACTATAAGTTTACCTAGTACATAATAGTGGATCCCTTAAATTTATTCCTGTAGTTTACAAAACCCGTGGTAAACTGGAGCTATAAAAAGGGTACAAATATTCTGCACAAATAATTTTTATACTAGTTCAATTTTTTTTTTTTTTTTCCGGTTTATGATGGTTCCAAGATATCATTCAGCAATGAAGATAAAATTAAACTCAATTTTCTATCTTTCTTCAAGTTAATTTTGCAATAAAACCAAAGCAATTAATATTGCTTTGACTGTACAGTTATCACTACAGACCAGAACAAACATTTTCACAAACACCTACCGTGCATAACTATAAACTATCACAGAAAGTACTAAATTTTTAGATAATTTACTGCCCATATAAACAAAAAACATCTTCCCAAATAATATGAATTCAATTTTAATAGCCAAGAAGAAAAACCCAAAAACCACAGCCCAAATGTCATTGAAAAAATCAACACAGATTACAGATATGATTATGAATATTTATACACACCTCTCTGGCAATGAAACCACGAAATGGGGCAAAGATTTTCCAATTTCGTTCCTTCAAATTCAACCGTGTTAATTTACTCTTGTGTTGGTGGGGGAAATGGGATGCCGCTATTCAAAAACCAAAACAAATCAAACCAAAATAATAATAATTACAGCAAAGAATCAGAGAGAAATAGAGAATCAGACCGAGTGAGAGATAGACAGAGCGAAGAATTTCTTAATAAGTGTCAATCGGTGCCAAGATGAACCTTGAGGACTTCCTCTTTTGCTCTTTTGACCAGTCTTTCGGTCCTGCTGTGTACCAAACAAGAAATTAGGGTTTCAATAACAATAAACAGAAAAAAGAAATAGGAATCGATGAATGCAAAAGAGTTGTGCGTACCTAGATTAGAGAGATCTCGGTAAGGGTTTTTGATGATGCAGTTTTTATTTGACACTGATTAGGCACGGGAAATTCCAGAAGATAATATGAAACAAAAGAAAGAAGATATTAAATTACACACCATCTCACATAACAATCATAACTGTCATATAAAATGAATTAGTGAAACATAACAATAAACCTGTCAGATTAGCAAGCCCTTCATCACCTATCCCACAGGAATCCAAGTTCAAACTTTCCAAATTCGTTAAAGCTGCAAAGAAGCAATAACACACCAAAAGAACTAGCTTGAAGCCACTCCCTAAAAATCCAGGAAGAAATATCAAAGGCAGCATAAAAATAGGCCAGTCAGACGATAAAATTTATAGGGAAGAAATATCTAAAATGAAAAAATTGAATACTTGCAAATTAGAAAAATGAAGTAACAGTTATCTCATCATATGTGGTGTTTGACCAACAAAGCAGCTATTATTTTTTTATCCAAGCTTCGAACAATTCATTTCAAAACTGCCTTTATCATTTGGACGTCCCATTGTAAAAGATAATTAAACTATTAGAATTTTACAAAGGAAAAAACAGAAAATCCAACAAAACCCAGGCTAGTCCTTTACTCCAAAAAGGTTTAAGTATTTCTTTTTCAAACAACCATCACCAATAGATCAAGAGTTCTTCATCCACAATATTTCATTATAAATGAAAATGTAGTGTTCTAAGTCATTTTAGTCAAGGTTGCAAAGAGCTCCCATGTCCTTTCATTACTGAGTGAAGAAAAGAATGAAAAGGTCAAAACTAAGTAACAAGTTAACACAAAAACTTGCTCAGACTGAGCTCACCCTCACAAATATCACTTAAGGATCCCCCACCGCCAGGGAGCAAGGTTCTTAAATATAGTTCGTCGAGGTTCCCTCCAAAAAAGATGTTTATGCAAGGAAAAGAGCATTCTTCTCACATAAATGGTGGATGAACTTAATCTATGAAGCCTACTATAATGTGTGAGAAGTAACATTGCTAGTGAAATGTGGTTGAGTTACTTGTCTATGCAATGTAGTAGCATGTAATCAGAACCATAATAAGGAATACTAGTTTATTGAAACCAGCAGCGAATCACTACAGTTTCTAGAGATTAAAAAGACCCAAGTTTAATTTAATTAGTAAAGTCCAATTCACAAAGAAATCATCTTCCTCTAAATGTTGAGGTAACAATCCATAAAGACATAAGTAAATAGATACTAGAATAAACCAAGCATATATAACTTAATAACTAGGCACATAAAAGGGGAACTCAAATCACAAAATCATATCTACTCGTCGTACTCCTGGTACTGCTTGAGAACCTGAGCACAGCCAGACAATGCCTTCTCCTTTATGAAGCCCATTGCATTAGCAAGACAATTTTTGTGTACAACATCACGTCACATGTCTCTATGGCCTCCATTTTCCACCTCTATTTCATTATTTTATTCATTATGTTAATATTTAATCCAACAATTATAATATTCATTAGAACTTCCCAAAAACAAAACTTAGGCCAAGGGACCACAAACATACATGACCTACTACCACCAAAATTTATATACTGAGAGAGTCCCAACAAATTTGACTTATATATAATAATAATAATAATAAAATAAATAAATAAATAAATAAAAATAGAGTCCCAATGGATTTGTTTAAGCACATATATGTAAATAGAAGATCATGTGCATCAGTTAGCCACTTTAACACCCAAAGCAGCGAATTTGTAAGCACCCTAACTCTGGCAATAAAATTTTCACAGCATAAGTAAAAAAGTCTATAATACAATCCAATCATGTTAGCATTAATCATAGTAAGTTCTAGTTAGTGAGTATATGTAGGAAAAGAATAGAAATTAATATATTGAACCTAACGTTCTACATTTTCTTTTGGCATAAAAATGGGAACTCACCTTATCCAAGCTTTTCTCAAAAAAAAAAAAAAAAAAAAAAAAAACCTTATCCAAGCTAAGTAATTGTATAAGGCTTGAGGTTCCTTGCTTTCTCAGGGCCTAAATAATTAAAATGTGATTTTCAATTCTTTTCCCATCCATTCTTTACATTAAAACAGTTGAAACTTCAAAAATATGATTTTCACTCCAAAATCCAAATTTTACTGGGGAAAATTATAATATAGAACTAAGTCAACTAAACTAGAATGCTCATAACTTAGACACGTTTAAAAAGAATTAGGAAAATGCTAAAGCTACCATACAAATTATCAGATCAACAACTTAATAACTTTCTTAATTTATTTGTTGTGTTCTGTTTAAAATACAACAACCCAGTTTGTAAGAACTATGTATTTTGTTTTGGGATCATGACAATCTAAATTTTACAAAGCAGAGGAGACAAAAACACACACACACACACACACACACAAGTACAACAGCATTCCAGAGGCATTTAAGAACAACAACAGAGAAGCTGAATAAACCCAGTATTTGTGTAATTTGTAAACTCTAGCCTTTCCCCCACACTCCATATGAACTTTATATTTATAATGTGATTATCATACCCAAGATACACAGTAGTGAAAATCCAAATACATTCAAACTTCTAAACATTCCTTCCTTAAAACTTAAAACTTAGAGAATTGAATGAATGTTATAAAAATAATATTTTATTTATTTATTTCCAATTAGATTCTTTATCTTCTTCCAAGCCGAATGTAAATTATTTTTACGATCATTGCTAAAGTTAAAACCATACACGATAAAAGAAGTTATTTTTTAATATTAAAAAAATTCCATTCAAAATACTATTGTATGGCAAACTATTTTAACAAATAGTCAAATAGAGGTAAAAATAATAATAATAAATAAATAAATAAAAGGGCCTTTTTCTTCCCTCTTGCACAACACAATTACAACAGCCAATTTTCCAAGCTCGGCATTCTCTCATGCCCCCTCACACCCACCTTCTCCAACAACCCCAACATGTTGCTCCGCAAATCTCAATCTCACTGTATCCCTCTCTAAGCTTTCTTCTCTTCACTCCCATCTCTCTCTCTCTTTCTCACCCTCTCAAATTCTCTATAAAACCCTACCCTTCCCATCTCAATTTTATCATTTAAACCCCCCCAAGAAAAATCAGAGTCCTTAAACATAGTTCAGACATGTAGTTGATGGGTATTTTGAACAATTTTATACTTGTGTCACTCCATCATAGAACAATTTTTTCACACAAAAATAAATAAATAAATCACGAACACAGAGAGAGTTTTTGCTTTACCTTTTTAGCAGAGACACTGGAATCGTTGATGGGTATTTAGAACTTGCTGTTTGCAGAGACACTGGCTTTGCAATCTCTGAAATCGTCAACAAAAAAAAAAAAATAATAAGCATACCTGAGAAAGCCCTTACCCACCCATTAATTAAAATTACTTAATTAACCAAAGAAAAAAAAAAAAAAAAAAAAAAAAAAAAAAAAAACATCGTTACCTGAGAAAGTGAAGGCTTTACAGTGCCATCGACCTCACTCAACAGCTCTTGAATTTCCTCTAAATCCCTAGCCGCTATTCAAAAACCAAACAAATAATCAAACCAAAATAATAATAATAATAACAGCAAAGAATCAGAGAGAAATAGAGAATCAGACCGAGTGAGAGATAGACAGAGCGATGAATGTCTCGCGAAGCGTCAATCGGTGCCTTCGGTCCTGCGGTGTACCAAACAAGAAATTAGGGTTTCGATAACAATAAACAGAAAAAAGAAATAGGAATCTCGGTAAGGCTTTTTGCTGAGGAGCAAGCCGCCTCCTATGGTGGCAGTGCCGGTTTGAGGTGATGAGATCAGGTCGCTCAAGCCATGGGTTTCTGTCAAGAGAGCTCGGATGAGATAGCAAAACGAGGGAAGGTTCTAGATTAGGGGCATGAACCGTTAGGGTTAGAAACGATAAGACAAATGGGTCGGGCTAGACCTGACCCATTTGTTTTTGGACCTAACTAGGCTCGATTTTTGGGTGGTCGTGGTGGCTATGGTTGGGGCTTGGGAGGTGGTGGTGGTGGCGGCTGTGGCTGTGGGTTTGTGGGTAGTGGTAGAGATGAGACAGTGAGGAGGTTTTCGGCGTCTGAGAGAGAGAGAGTGTGTGGGACTGAGAGAGAGTGTGTGGGAGACTAGCTAAAAACGAAACGGCGGTAAAAATGAATAGGGACAAAAAAAACAGAGGGAAAATTTAGGTCTGGGTGGGGGAAAATGTAAGGCCTATTGCGGCGGGTCAATCACCCGCCGCTATATCTAGGTTTGGGGCCGCTGAAACAGATATATTACGGCGGGTCATTGGCCCGCCGCTGTAGCGCGCCGCAATAGCTATAACTATTGCGGCGGGCTATTGGCCCGCCGCAATAGATCTCCTCTACAGCGGCTGGCCCAATTCGCGCCGCAATAAGGCCACCTATAGCGGCTGTTTTGCCACCCGCCGCAATAGGTCCGCCGCAACTGCCTGATTTTCTTGTAGTGTTATATATATATATATACTTATGGGCTTAATTTATTTTGCGACAACCATACATCGGATCGTTTGTTGATATATAGTGTGCACTTACAGGGTCATTCCTTCATCTAGCTGCAATTCAAATTATCTAAGGTAGGCTTTTATAACATTTATTATTCAACAATTATTTTCTGAATTTATGTCAATATTTAATGGACAATAAAATGTCCTACCTCTCTGAAAATTCAAATAGTGTAAAAACACCCTTGAACTTTTAGACCCCCAATTTACAAATTACCAATTCAAGCTTTATATCAAACAATTAATGTGTGGAATATGAAATAAAAGCTTAATACAAAATTGGTAAACACTCTAAGCCAATTAAAATCACATTCACAACAGAAAATAAAAGACAAAGATAAAGGGAAGAGAGATGCAAACACAAGGACAACACACGATGTGTTATCGAAGAGGAAACCGAAGCCCTCGGCGTAAAACCTCTCCGCCGCCCACCAAGCGGTAAACAATCCACTAGAAAATGTAGTTGGAATACATGAACAGCAATAGACCCTCCAAACCTAATCTATCCAGTGTACCTAAGCCCTCCGAGCTTCTTACTCCAACGAGGTTGCGCCGAACCTATTTCTTTTCTAGCTTCCTGGATTCCGCTACTTGACCAGAGCATCAACCAATGTAAATTGGTTCCTTCCTATCTGTTTCCCAGAACACCAAACAGCCCTCTCACAATAATGAATATGGTGAGAAAAGGTTTTGGTAAAATGCCTCTCAAGGATTTAACAATGGAGAGGAAGAGAGTTGAGGAATTTAAAGAGTCTCTTATGTAAAAATTGTGGATGAATCAATCTTGTTTTACTCTAGGGTTTTTCTCTCAAAATTCTCTCTAGAAGCTCTCTTTCTTTTGTGGGTATAAGGGGTATTTATACTGGGGTGAGAGGGGAATGTGAAACGTCAGGTTTTTCAAAACAGGGCTGGCTCGCGGCTTGGCCTCGCGACTTGACCGAGTCGTGAGATCCATCCGCGAGATAACAGAACGGCCAGTTGTCCTATTTTGTCCTGTAGTGCTCCAGCTAGCATGACGCTTCAACTTCTGGCATGCTTGGCACGTGTGCTGCTTCTGGCGGCTTGTAGCCGCGAGTCACCCGCAAGATCCAACCGCGAGACTCTGTTTTCTTGCACACTCTTGAGCATTCAACACTCTATCTCACTCACTACCCTTACAACAAACCCACCTAAATACAGGGTTACTAATTACTGAAATACAAGTAAATTTGGTACGGAATAAAGCCAACAAGATAGTTGAATAAATTCAACCTTACAATCTCCCCCTTTGGCTATTCCATGACAAAACCCTAAAACAGACTCTAGACTTAACATGTGAGTTGGGAACAGTTGAGCAAAACTCACTCACACCTAATTCTAGAAACTGTGAGGCACTTGAATCATATGAACATGAAACTCCTGAAACACAACAATACACCATGATCATTGTATGCAGAAAACATGAAATGCATATGAAACAAGCATAAAGTGATCAAGCAAAGATGAAGTTAAGAAACAAACCATGGGTTGATCAAACAAGTAATCACTACAAGGTAGTGATCATAATGCTCATTCACACTTAGAATGAACACTTGAACATACAAGCTAACAAGAACAATGCAAGTTACTTGTATGCCCAACACTCAACCAATGCATAATACACTAAGTATATGCATCTAGGAACAATCCTACAAGGGCACAAGAGTGACAGTACTTAACAAGAAAATGCTTGACATTTAGATAGAAGTACTGATTTAACAAAAACATAGAGGCTGCAAAAAGCATGGTACAAACCATAAAACATGGTACAAACCATAAAGCCTACAAGTAACCCTAAAAGCTTACAAAAACAACATGGGTACAAACCACAAAATACTGAATATAAACTTAAACAATATAAAATAAAAGTGCATAAAGTTTCTCCCCTTCAAACAATGAAGCTGTGATGCACTTGGAACATATATACTTGTAACCTGAAGCACTTGCACAAAACACATTAGACCCTCAAGGTAAAGCAAGTAATAAAAGGACAAGTATAATGTAACAAGTAAATTGCGATCAAGTAAACATGATGTGAAACATGTGAGCAACTTGATCATACACCAAAACAGTCATATAGAAATGACTATAATGATCACATAGCAAAACAAATGATCATCCGAACATGCATTCAATGGAGCACAATAGCATAGGGATATATGCAAGTCCAAAACAAAAATATGATGCGATGAGAACCACAAAGCATAACTCAAAGCACCAAAAAGCCAACAAGAAAACAAACAGAAAAAAAATTTCTTATTATCTCAATGTCTTCTCCCCCTTAGTATATGCATCTCCCCTATGGAATATCTCTCCCCCTACAAATGTGCATGAGAAATAGAATTTCTCCCCCTAAGGATGTGCACAAGAGTCATATAGAAATGACAAAACACTTCGGTATACTCTCTAGAGTATACTCTCCCCCTTTTTGTCAGGAATAGACAAAGGGTCAAGAAGAAACGAGGGCAAGAGATGAAGGTACGAACAATGCTAATGATGCATGAGGGGTGCGAGATGAATGAGAAAATGAATCTCAAACCTAAGACACTATAAAATGCTACAGAGCATAAGATAGACATGACATGCTAGGATGAAGAAGCAAGGTCTAGACCAATACATGACAAGGGTAGCAAAGGTGTGTGCAAGAGGTGGCTATGTGCAATGCATGACCAATGCATGAAAAATGCACATGTGGGGTAAGGTTTGTTAAATACACAACCAATGAACCAAACATGTTCCTAATGAGGAAACATGAGAAACCCCAAAGTTTGGTACTCATTGGAGTCCAAACAAACGAGAAAATGTCTAAGAGGCATTTTATCAAACACCTAGCATGCACACTATGAACAATAATGTGAAACAATGCATGAACATCATGAAATCCACCCTTAATACATGTTTTTTCTGCCACAAGGGGGCAACATCCAATACAAATCAACAAAAGAAACTGATCCCATGAAAAAAATTGACAAAAATTAAGTTTTCTCAACCCCTATGATAAAAATCCCAACCAAGAGCACAAAACTCTCCAAAACATAATCTAAGAATCAAAATTAATGAAAAGAGTTTATAATTACCTTAGAAATGTTAATAGAATGAAAAAAAAAAAAAACCATTCAAATTGGTTGGGTTTTGATGTAAAAATATTGAAAGAGGGGTTTTAGAGAGGATGGGAGAGGTTTAAAACAAGTTTCCCACGAAAAAGCTCTTTAAAAAGCTGATTTTGGACGTTTCGCGACTGGCGAGTAGCGAGTGAGTCGCGAAACCCCTCTGTATGAACTCCCAGCTTAAACTCGTAGCTTGCAAGTCACCAAAATGAGTAGCCAAAACTGGCAGCTTGCTGGCAGGTCACGCAAGTAGCCAAAATGAGTAGCCAAAAATTCTGACACTTGTTTTTCAAAACAAAACATGCTTAAACATTGAAAAACAAAGTAAGCACTAAACATGAACACAAAAACATATAAAATGATCAAAAATCTTTTTGAATTAATCAATATATGATAGAGCACACACACATCACATTTAGACAAGTACAATCTAACAAATGAATAAGACATTCATTGAACATTAGGCATGTGTGTTGTGTGTGTGTATCAAATGTGGAATAGTCCTTAGTCTAGAGTGAAATTTCAATGATCAATTCAATCAAGTCATACACAACTAGTACTAAGTCAAGTGGTCTATCTCAATTATAGAAATGAACATATATGACCTCCCACAAGAAAATGATTACATACGATGAAGCTTTTCATTTGGCTTCTTTACAATTCATAACATTTGATCATTTTGAATCAAAACATCTCATTTTGAGATCGACGCCTGAAATTTTTTGATATTTCAATTTGATGAACAAGCCTTTGGCTTTTTGGGCATCATACATTTTCATATAAGTCGCTTTCCCTTTTTTCTAGTCGAATACTAGTATGTGCGACGGCTTTTGCAGCTCATTATCTCTTTTCATTTTGATATTTACATTTTTGAGCTCTTTAAGCAATAAAAATAAAAGAGTGGAAAGAGATATAAGCACAAGTCTACACATGTATCAAAACTAACATGACTATTGACTAATCATTCATGACAAGCGTGAAAATCGATTTACAACAATCACACAAAGATGTCAAGATTTTTCCCACAAAGATTTAAGTGCAAAAATAACAAGCTAAGTTTGAAAATGCACAAAGCCATTTGTACAAAGGTACATGGCCAAACTCACATGTGATATGTGCTCAAACATATACGATCAAATTTTTTGAATTTTTCACTTTTTATGTGGTTTTAGATTTTTTACTCACATAAAACTGAAATATAAAAGTAAGATAAAAAAACAAAACAATGCATACAAATAAATGCAAGATGCACAAAATGCATTAAGATATGACAATTAATGCATAAAGGGTCCTACAAAAATCGAAAGAATTAGATCAAGGACAAAAAGAGCAAAAGCTCAACCATAGGAACCCTTCCTCATCCAAACGGAACGATTGTTTGGAATGAGTGTCTCAAGAGAAGTGAGACAAGGGTTGGAAGAATGAGAACCAGAGATGCACATAGTCAAGGAGTTAAGAGCATTAAACATTTTCTTTAACAACATGCTATTTTCACTCAAAACCGGTTTACTCTTTTTAGCACAACTTCCAAGAAGCTCAAGTTTCTCTTTTCTTTTGATTCTTTTAAGAGCATGAAACTTAGAGCAATGAGGTCTTAGATGACCAAAAGCACCACAATGGTAACAAACAATGTGTTTAGGTCTACTAGGTTTTTTGAGAAGGGATCTAACAACATAGTTTTGTTCTCTCTTTAACTTATGACATTGAGGTCTTATATGACCAATCACACCACAATAGTGGCAAGTTGGAACAAACTTAGATCCATCCAAAGCCTTAGGTTGAGACCTAAACGAAGGCTTTGACTTAACAGCCTTTCTCTCCACCTTTTGATTTCTTTTATGTGGAGAAATGTACACCGATTTGTCCTTAGAGGTAGAACACACAATAGGCACAAGATCGGGTACCACAACATGATTGCAACAAATATTATCATCCCTTTTATCAATGGGTTCAGCAATCAAACAATTGGCATGCATCTTAAGAGATTCATTTTCACATTTTAACTCATCAACAAGTTTGTTAGACAAAACAAGTTTAACATCCAAGTCCATATTCAAACATTTAAACTCTTTTAACTTTTCAAGAGAATCTTCAACAAGTTTTTTATATTTCTCAACCAATTTGTTGGATTCATTGAGCTTAGCAATCAAATCATCATTTTCACAAAATAACTTGCTCAAATTCTTTTGAAACTTTTTAGCATTTTTCTTCAAGAGTTTGTCATTTGGAATATCAATAACATCAAATGATTCATGCAACATAGCATCACAATCATGAGGATCCACACTCATAGAGGCATTTTCACAAACACGTGATATGCTACATTTATCATCAACCAAATCGTACAAAAAGGCATACAAAGCACAATCCATGGCAAATAAACACAAGGGGTCAAGGATCACACTTAGATATTTAAACCACAACAAGTGTACCCGTTCTGATACCAATTGAAAGTTCAAATAGTGTAAAAACACCCTTGAACGTTTAGACCCCCAATTTACAAATTACCAATTCAAGCTTTATATCAAACAATTAATATGTGGAACATGAAATAAAAGCTTAATACAGAATTGGTAAACACTCTAAGCCAATTAAAATCACATCCATAGCAGAAATTAAAAGGCAAAGATAAAGGGAAGAGAGATGCAAACACAAGGACAACACACAATGTGTTATCAAAGAGGAAACCGAAGCCCTCGGCATAAAACCTCTCCACCGCCTTCCAAGCGGTAAACAATCTACTAGAAAATGTAGTTGGGATACATGAACAGCAATAGACCCTCCAAGCCTAATCTACCCAGTGTACCTAAGCCCTCCAAACTTCTTGCTCCAAGGAGGTTGCGCCGAACCTATTTCTTTTCTAGCTTCCCGGATTCCGCTACTTGACCATAGCATCAACTAATGTAAATTGGTTCCTTCCTATCTGTTTCCCAAAACACCAAACAGCCCTCTCACAGTAATGGATATGGTGAGAAAAGGTTTTGGTAAATTGCCTCTCAAGGATTTAACAATGGAGAGGAAGAAAGTTGAGGAATTTGAAGAGTCTCTTATGTAAAGATTGTGGATGAATCAATCTTGTTTTACTCTAGGGTTTCTCTCTCAAAATTCTCTCTGGAAGCTCTCTTTCTTTTATGGGTATAAGGGGTATTTATACTAGGATGAGAGGGGAATGTGAAACGTCAGGTTTTTCAAAACAGGACTGGCTCGCGGCTTGGCCTCGTGACTTGACAGAGTCGCAAGATCCAGCCGCGAGATAACAGAACGGCCAGTTGTCCTATTTTGTCCTGTAGTGCTCTAGCTAGCATGACGCTTCAACTTCTGGCATGCTTGGCACGTGTGCTGCTTCTGGCGGCTTGCAGCCGCGAGTCACCCGCGAGACTCTGTTTTCTTGCACACTCTTGAGCATTCAACACTCTATCTCACTCACTACCCTTACAACAAACCCACCTAAATACAGGATTACTAATTGCTGAAATACAAGCAAATTTGGCACGGAATAAAGCCAACAAGATGGTTGAATAAATTCAACCTTACACTCTCATAATTTGATAATAGTTGCCAAGATTTAAGAAGATTACATTATAAATCCCCTAAAAGAAAATACATTATAAATTATAAACTAAATATGTAAATATGTATAAAAAAATAATAAATAAATAACAAACTTCTTTTATTTTTTGCATTAAATTGTGAGTTCAGTATTAATATTAACAATTTACGTGTTCTATAAAATTAGGTTCAATTACATTTTAAGTCCCCAACATTTGACCTATTTTTCAAATCGGTCCTATATATCTTTTGAAATATATCATTTTAGTCATTGTACTTTTAAGTTGTGTAAAAATATCCTTGTTGTTGACTCTTGCTTTGGTTTTAAGTTAAGATTATTAACAATATCTCAAAGAATTTGATAGCTACGAAGGAGGGAAGAGATATTAATTATTTTTGTTATGTTCTAAAAGATTAGACTAATTGGCAAACCATGAACACAAACTTTTCTAGATATAGATCCTAGAGTCTATAGGTATTATTAGACAATGCTCAAGGTATTTCAAGTCAAGATTCAAGAACAAGTAAGCTGCAGAAAGAAGAGTTCAGAAACTATCTAGTTCGATCGATTGAAAGACAGGCTCGACTAATCGAAATACGTATCTGCAAAATTTTAAGTTGGCCCAAATAGCAATTCAAGCCCATTAAGGATTAGGGTTTCAGATTTACTTCTCCTAATATATAAAGGAAATCCTAAGCACGTTTTTATAAGGTTTTTTAGAGAGAGAAGAGGGTGCCTCTTTTGTAGATTTAGGGTTTTGTACCTAAAAGCTCTCTCATGTCTTTTACCGGTATTATTCCTTGAAGAATCTTAAGATCTGATGTTGTAGAAGTTGCTGCCTTCTCTAGTCATCAAAGGTGCCGATGATCTAAACCTTCAAGGACAGTCCTAGAGTAACAAACAGGAGAGTTTGTATTTTTTATCACAAATGCGGGTGCTTGTGTTGCAAAGGCCAAGGAAAAAAGTAGTCCGTGGACTCGGAACTATCATGGAGTCGTGGTAATAAGTTTTCTACTTGATGTAGTAATAGGATGTTAATAGTCTAAGTTCTATTGTACAAACTTCAATTCTTTCCTCTCAGGTTTTTTACCAGTTTGATTTTCTTGGGTCATCATATCATTGTATTATTTATTTTCTGTTGCTTTACATAATACGACTTTATTGTTTTAACCTAGATCTAAATAATAAACCTAAGTATTCATTTGGTTAATTAATTAGGTTAAACAATCTAGTTTACAAGGGTTTAAAAACTAACAATTTTAAATACTTTGTTTGCTTATTTTACCTCTATTTGGAGAGAGAAAATCAAATCAAAAGTTAACAGTATGTACCTTTTTGACACAAACTTAAAAGTATAAAAACTAAAATAAAACATTTCAAAGGATGAGGACCATTTTGAAACATGAGGCAAACATTGAGGACTAAATGTGTATTTAAACCACCAAATTATTACCAATGAAATTAAATGAATTTTAAGTGTCCTATTAATTATTGTTTTATTTTAAATAATAAAAACCAAATATGAAACCACTCATTGAAGATGACTAGTCATCTAGTTATAATATTTGCAAATCTTTGTGCATTATGCTTTTTAGGAAATGATGGAGGATGATCAAATATAAATAGATTGATCCTTGCTTTCAGTACACCGATACTTCTAATAGAGTAGAAGGTAGTATAATAGAATAAACATCATAAATAAGCCACAGAAAACTTGTGTCATCACCTAATGTTTTTAATGCTAGGGCCTCTTGTCTTCATTATCAGGAAATTTAAGAAGACAACTTGATATATGGAAGAATCAATGAATGGGGAGATTCAACAAGAATCAGCTACTTCAAAAGAATATGAAAATGGAAACTCTGAAATTCAGAATTGAGCAAACACTTCAGGTGGAATTGAAAATCAAAATGGAAAGTTGGTAAACGACCTCAAAAAAATGCTTGAAATGGCGGAGTGTACATCCTTAATTGTCGTATCAACAGGGTTCCATGTCAACTTCGCAAAGTGAATGAACAAGCTTACACTCCTACATTTATTTCCACTGGCCCTTTTCACCACTTCAACAAAGATTTTCAAACCCTAGAAAACTAGAAAGTAAGGTACCTCAAGAGATTCATTGCACAAGCTAATGTAAAGTTGGAGAATTTAGTGTGCATTATAAGGGACAATGAAGAAAATATTCGCTCTTTCTATGCGGAGACTGTGTTGGGTAGACTGCACGATAATGATTTTGTGAAAATGATCCTTATGGATTCAATCTTCATTCTAGAGCTTTTCTTGAGAAATTATTATCGACTATGGGAAAGTGATGATCCTAGGGTAGCAGACCAATGGATGACTCCTTTATTGATGCTTGACTTGGTATTACTTGAAAATCAGCTTCCATTCTTTGTTCTTGAGACACTATTCACACTTGCTTTTCCTAGTCCATCAAAAAAATTCCCTTCTTTAATTCAGCTTACTTTTCTGTACTTTGATTGTTTCAATGTTCAAGATATAACTCCCATAGAAGTGAAGATAGAACACTTCACCGATTTGGTTAGAACCTTTCAGCCACCTCCAATCCTAAGCCTAACTGGAGACAAATTGATGTGGAAAAACTTTGGTATTCTGCAATGGATCTGGTTGAGGCTGGAGTAGAGTTTAAGGTGAGTTCAAGCCGTTGCTTACTTGAGTTAAAATTCAACTTCAAATACGGACTGTTAAAAATGCCACTGTTGGTGTTAAATAATCATACAGAAGCTCTTATTCAAAACCTTATGGCATTATAGCTATTTCGT
The DNA here is from genome assembly GCA_028535905.1 of Quercus berberidifolia. Lineage (NCBI taxonomy): Eukaryota > Viridiplantae > Streptophyta > Magnoliopsida > Fagales > Fagaceae > Quercus > Quercus berberidifolia. Next base: position 58,810,145 of record JAPQVW010000003.1, read on the forward strand.
CATGGGGAAAACAAATACATTTGGATTACTTTTACATCTTGCGTTTCCTTGTCAATGCTAATAAAGATATGGATTTACTTTGCGACAAGGGAATCATGGTTAATTATCTACGCGACAACAAAGCAGCAACATCCATGGTCAAAAATCTTTGCACCAATTTCTCATGGTCATATAATCTAACAATATCTGTGAGTTGAATGCATTTTATGAAAAACCTCTGCACAGGTGGAAGGAATTTTTTAGGCATGAATATTTTAGCACTCCATTGAAAGTTGCTTCTTCAATCCCTGGTTTAATCCTTCTAGTGCTCACACTGCTACAAACCGTATTCGCCATCTTGCAAGTTGTGTTCGAGCATTAAGTAATTTGGATAGTTGTCAATGCAGTTGAACTTTTCATTGTAAAATACACTATTCTTTTGTTTGCATGTCATGTCCTTGTATACAAGTTTCTATATCTTTAGATAATAACATCAGTTGTTAATGTATCCATATAAGCAATAAATTACTTCCCTCATATGCTGCTTTCTTGTAAGGGATGAGTCTTGACTAGCTGTGGAACAAATTGAAAAGGTCCTCAACTTTTAGGGTCAATTTCATTTTGGTCTAAATGGCCTAATATAATGCTTTGGAACTAAAATTTGAGAAGATAAGATGAAAATATTAACCCCTCCATTTAATCCCATAATGTAACTTTGGACCGACTTCTGCAACTCAGCTACAAAAGTAGAGTTTCAAGTTAATTAGTTCAAGCAAAGGCTTAGCTGACCTAGAATTCAATATTGCGTATTTGAAATCCCGTGCATTAATTAGAGAAAACTCAACGAATACTAATTAAAAAGTATTAATACGTATTAATAGAATATATATCATATATAAATTTTTTCTGCCTAACTTTCAAACGGATTAGCAGTAAGTGTGACTACAAAACGGAGAAGTTCTAAACTTGTGACGTAGAGTGGATTCTAAGGAAACGATATGTTAACTGCTTCTTTGGTTGGATTTATACGAGGCTGAAGCTTAATTTTGAATAAGCATTTATTCCATTTATTAGATTTCCATCATCTGGTATTATAAATTCAAAATATTGCGCAAATTATAGTGATTGTTGTTATTATTATTTTTTTAGTCGTGCTGAAGTGTTTCTCCTTAATGACGGATGTGAATTTATGAACCGTCCATTCTGGTAGCATGATGAACTCTCTAAGTCCATCAGCACCGACAACGGATCCCAGTGCTTGATCCTCGCCGTCATCAGAAGCATCTTCTGGCTCAACCATCTCCGTATCCTCATTTGTTGAGGACGAGGAAGAGGCTGACAAACTCCTCTCTTCGCTGGGACTGTCTGGGTCTCTATGACCGGACGGGTATACTTCCTCATATTCCGTCCTGTCACAAACCACTGATTGATTACTTGATGCACTAGACATTGCCTACAATTGACGGTAAAACCTAAGACTGATGGATCTAAGAGTATTGACGGGTGTGTAGGTCTAGCTAAATATAATTGCAAATACAAGACTTGTAAATGAGAATAGCAATACTCACCGTTCTCTGAGGTAACTGAAGGTCGACGGTTGTATAGTCGACGGGTATGGATGTACGACGGATTGCTCTGACAAGGTTAATGGTGGCGCTCTGACAATGTGTTTTGGCTGTAAAATGTAGAAATGAGGATGGAGAAGCGTTATATATATATACCTGAAGTGCACGAAAGACAAAGCGACGCTTCGATCCGATAGAAAATCCAATCGAAAAGCAACACGTGACATGCTCATAAATGCTTGACAACCTGTCATCAAATAGTCGCAATCCGTCTCCTCCTGGAGAACCGCCAACTTCTGTGATCTTAAGCCGCCGTCCTAAATTTTCTTTGACCGTCAACCCCAAATAATATCAAACCGTCACCCTAAAGGTCCATCCATATAAGCCATGACGGACCCATAGGGTGAAGGGGGCAGCTGAAGGGGCAAAATTTAGCATGGACTTTCACCACATTGGGCCTGACGGATCCAAGCCCATGGGCTGGCAACAGTTGAGCCCAAGGCCTAGAGTGATTCCAGATTCTTGTTGCGCACGTAGAGTCTCCAAGGAAATCAAAAACCTAGTGCAAAGAGCATTCCGGAAGATACGCGCGTTAATGGAAAATCTACTCTACAAGGAAATGTCTTGTCCATCACGTTTGGGATTACTCAAGAGGATTCCTATAAGGAAAAGCCTTCTACATCAAGGAGGAGAGGTCAACCTACTACTATAAAAGCCCCAATACCCTCACAAATCAAGGTACGCATGATTTACCCTCTCTAGCACTCTAGAGTTGAGAAGAATTCTAACTTGACCGTCGGAGGGTATTTGGCCGACGCCACACCGGTGCCCTCGGCGAGATCACTTCTTTCTTCTTGCAAGTTGTTAGTTTGAGCGAGCGTGGATCGTGTAGCTCACTGGTGATTTTACGGCATAATCAAACCAGATATTTATTCCTTTAAAATCACTTTTTATCTCAGATTTAAACAAATAAGATAGCACCAAATAAAACCTACCGCGTTCTCTTTCGCACACATCTATCATAGTCCTATTGACTACATCTAGAACTGGGCCACCTATTCCTATCCTGCTGGTGAAGTAATTAATACAAACAAATAAAATAAAAATAAAAAACAGTAGAAAATGTGACCTAAGGTCACAGGAGAATATAGGTTACGTAATATTTTGACATATAGTCGGATTGGTCATATATGTATGAGCAACAAATTTCATAAATGGTTAAGTTGGCAAAATATAATTGAAGACAACATCGTTTTCATCTGGAATTACCACTATCATCACTTTATAAAACACTAATTATAGACCATGCCACATTAGAAAATGTCAAATTTGTTATCAAATTCTTTGTGTACTTAAAGACTTTCAGTATATATATATATATATATATATATATTTATATATAAGCTTAATTTTATCCCTGCTAGAACCAGACATTGCATCATTTGTTGATGATTTGCACTTGCGGGGTCATTCTTTCGGCTGCTAGTTCTACACAATTAATAATTGAGGTAGGCTTTCTGCTTTTATAACATTTCCTATTTTAGTTCTTTTGTCTATGTATTTAATTATGGGTTGTATTAACGGGTACCGCACGGTGCCCTTTAAGCACACATTTCTCTTACATTATTTTTATCTTTTTTTTCAAATTATGTTACTTTTTCAGTGATATAGGTACTATTTCAGATTTTTCTTTTTACTTTTCCTGACAATTGTTTTTGCCTTTTCTACCCTTAACTAGCACCAAGCGGTGCTGTTAACATTCTCCTTTAATTATTTATTTTCTCATTATTATCAATATTTTGAAACTCGGATCGGGCTGTACAGTCTGACCGAGTTAACCGGGAACTGCTTCTTAAAACCTTAAAACGGTTCTTTAATCACAAAAAACCAGAAATTATATTTTTGCTGTGAACCTCTCAAACCGTGGTCAAACCGCACAGTTTTCTGAACCGGACACGGGTTTTCCGGTTTCCTCCTTAGAAAATTTCTTCATGAAGAGCAGTTTCAGGTTGGCGGATATGTTCTTTAGGGAAGAACAAGTGAGACGGGAATAGAAAGAGGGAGAGTGAGTAAAGGATGAAGCTGTGAAAGAGAGTCTTACCTTCAGATCTGTTATAATTTGCTTGAGAACTGAGGAAGACCGAAGATGAGAGACTGAGAAGTACTAGGGAGAGAAAGACACAAAATTTCAAATCTGAGAAGTAGGTGCTGGAAAGAAAAGTAAACAAATTTCTTGGGAAAAGAAGAAAAAAAAGATAAGATTCACATCTTCTATGTCTCAATCGCTCTCTCTCTCTCTCTCTCTCTCTTTGCATTTTTGCAGATGCGGTGTATCTGCATTTTTGCCTGTGGAGTCTTCTTCTTCAGTTCTTTGAAGATGATGTACTGGCGTCCTGCCTTGCTTTACTCTCAACCACAGAAGGCTTGCTTTGTTGTACCCACGTATGCTTGCTGTCAAGCACTTCTTAATTTGAAGAGAACTTGATTTTTATTAAACCCATTTTTTATTGGTGGACAAATCAATATCTGCCCACCTACTCTTGTATTTTTTTTTTTTTTTAATTCACAAATGGTTGACTATTCAAATTGGCATAAAATAGAAAATATTAGATTGTATTATGCTTAGAATTTAATATATTTTATTTGCATAATTATATTTGCTTAGAATTTAATATTTTTATTTACATTATGAAATTTATGACATGAAAAAATTATTTGAAATATAGTTCTTTATATTTATTTGGATTATTTTAGTTAAATTTTCAATTTTTACTAATTTAATATATTTATTTATTTTTTAAATAATTACTAAATTAATTATGACGTTATCACGATTCGACCCCAATTCAATCTTGGTTTGACTTCAAAAACCTTCAACCTCTTCTTTTTACGGTTCAATGAACGGTCCGACTTTGAAAATCTTGATTATTATCATGCAAAATCGTCTTTTTATGATTATTAAAAAAAGAAATAATCTTTTTAGGACAAAATTTAGCTACAAAATTGGTTGTAGCCTTAGGCTACAAACTTACTTAATATCTTTTTATTAGATGTGAATTTTGACAAATCCACCATTGGATTACATCTTCTTCTTATATTCTTCATACTTGCAAAATTTCAAGAAAATTAAAGATTAATAGCTATGTCATCAATACATTTTTTAAATTGCAAGTTTTTGTAATTTAAAATTATGCACAAAATATAAGCTTATAGATCATATAGTAAATGATATCCGATTAACACAATATTTAACATGTGTATTAAGGGCGTAAAGAACATGCAATTCAACGGTTAGATTTTCAAAATATGTTGTATTATTTATTTTATTAAGTGAGTTTGTAGCCTTAACCTACAACCAATTTTGTAGCTAAACTTTATCCATCTTTTTATACTATATAGTATATATATCTTCAATGACAAAACCATCTGATAATTATTCGCTGAATTTTCTGTATTTTTTTTTTTTGAGGGAATAATTTTTTGTAAATTCATACTGGGCAATGACATGTCTTACTGCTCACAAACCAAATAACAGATAATGAGATTTTCAATTAATAGTAGGCTCTGCGTTCATGAATTATATTTCAATCTGTAATAATCTTTTTTGAGTATCTGTTTTTTCTTCTTCATCTTTTTTCCCCCAATTAATTCCTAGAATTTCCCTCTTCTTTCCGCTATATTCTATTCTTTGAGAAAGGAAATTTTGAGATGCAATATTAACTAGAATACTAAGCAATAGAATAAGATTTTGCTACAAAGCCTACGTCATATGAGTAGTACATACAAGGACAGAATCAGAATTTCAACTTTAGAAGGCGAAAGAATGAACCAAAAAAAAGAAAAAAAAAAAAAATATATATATATATATATATATATATATATATATATATATGTATTCAAGACAAAAATAATATAACAATAACAAACATACTGTCCATTAAGAGTTAAAAATATAATGTGTAGAGGCATTTTCCCCCACTGCTGTGTGCTTTGAGGGAGAACAAAACCGTGAGGGGCATAGGCCCCAAAGCGAACAATATTTACATAGTTGGGGTGGGGTCATTACAAATGGTATCAGAGTCATGCCCTAGCTGGAAGTGTAGGTCCCACACACGAGGACTTGTGTACTCGTAAGGGGGGTGGATTGTAGTGACCCAAAAGGGGGTCTTCCAATCCATGTAATCCCACATCGCCAAGGGAAGCACATGGAAATGTGCTTATAAGAAATGACCTTCCTTTAATGTGTAGAAGTCTTTTCTCCCACTGTTGTGTGCTTTAAGGGAGAACAAAATCGTAAGGGCATGGGCCCCAAAGCGGATAATATCTACACATTTGGGGCGGGGTCATTATAGCCTTGTTGGGATGGAATTTCTCCCAAAGCAGATAAACACTGGCTAGGACCACTTGATGCATCCCATAGGGGTTGGTATAGAGAGCCCTCAACCCTTATCCACTGCGGGGAGGCAAGGTAGTGAGGGGGAGAGAAACAAAAACAAAAACTTTTGTTTGGAAATGGGGAGTGGTGTGGCAAACACCCTTTGAGCAGAGGTAATAGCCAGGCAACCAACAGGCGTGGGCAATCTTGGAAAGATGCCAAAAGTGGTTGGTACAACCTTAGAGACAAATGGAGAAATACCATAAATTTGAGAGAGTATAAAAGGGATAGGGGTAACCATGAACAAAAAAAGGGAAAGGGGGGAGGAGTGACAAGAGGTAGACGGAGAAAGAAAACACCTAGAGAGAAAAAAGAAAAGAAACTTAAAAGAAAACAAGAAAATCAAGTGGTAAGGAAGAGAGAGTTATGGCAGAAATAGGGGCATGCATCAATAGATCAACTTTTCTATCCCCTTAACATTCCCACTCTCTTGGACCATAATCCAAAACACAAAACCATTTAGGTCCTCTTCCTAGCACAAGTAATTTCTATAGCAGAAACCTGCATTAAGGTTACTTGCGTTGGGAATTGTTTCCTTTTTTGGACCCGTTCCTGCTAAACAGCTCAACCCAAGGTTGGGGAAGATGAGGGTACCTTTTTTGCATCACTGGACATTTTGTGATAGCTTCCTTTTAGTTTGTATTGATAGTAATAATATTACTAGTTTCATTTTAGCATTACATGTCCTGCTGTAGCTTTTCCTTTTCTATTCTTTTTGTTGTATCAACTGTTCTGCTGTAACTCTGTTTATTTTACCAACAGCATTAGCTGTCTACCATGACTCCATTAAATGCATTTTACCATAATATTCTACCATAGTATATTTTTACTATAACAGCCATCCAGCTACAACAATGCCTTGCATTTAGCCTGCAGTGCTCTCCATGGCTTGTCTCAATATTGGGTGAGCCCAACTTGTGCACAAGCTGGCCTACGGTGCAGCCCAAACTAGGCCAGTCCCAACTCCCTTACCCCAAATTCACAGGCCTTAGTACGGCAGAAGGGCAAAGGCCCAAACTCACAAAAAGGCATCCACATTTAAATTGGCATCTCCACTAGGGAGTTGGGAAACAATCAAGTAAGCATAGACAATCCCTCACAAGTTATACCCCCAAGATCGAAGACCACGCAGAATATGAATGCAATACCGTCACAGGCGGAATCACGGCCAGCTACCCCACACCAACCAAATCAGGTAGAAGGTGCCAATGGAAAGGGGGCTGAGCTACAACAACAGCAAAGAAATCCTGTTGACAACACTAACCAATTTATAGAAGTGTTGCAGTCAATGCAGCATTCCTTGCAACAGATGATGAAGGAGATCTGCCAGCTAAATGCGTATAAGGCTAAAGAAAAGGGGAGTCAACACGACCCCGAACACGTGACGGATAAGGAAGTGAACCCTGTGGGCAGTGGCCTGTAGAACATGGAAAAACGCTTCTTCACAATGGTTGACGTAGCAGCATTGCTAAAGTAAGAGAAGGCCAAGGTGCCAAAAGAAAGATTTTATTCAAGAAAGCCACCGTATCCCCTAAGGATACTTAGTAAGCTGTATCCTAATAGATACGAGCTACAAAATTTTGCATAGTATGAAAGGGGAGTGTCATTGAACATGTGAGCAAGTTCATAGACACCTTAGGCCCTTACGCAGCAGACGAGAACCTATGCCTACAGGAGTTTTCAAAATCCCTATGTGATTGAGCCTACACCTGGTATACTGGCTTGAAGCCAGGATCCATCCCAGCCTGGGATGACATGGTGGAGGTTTTCTGTAGCAAATATTTTCACGGGGAAGAAACTGTAACGCTTGCAACTTTGCAAGGCACCAAGCAAAGGAGAGGAGAAGACCTCATGGAATACATCAAAAGGTTCAGAGACACAGCTCTTGACTGCTATGACCACTACAAGGAAAGAATGTTGGTGGAGATATGCATGGGAAATATGATCATGGAATACCGGCATATCCTTGAAAACTTGGAGATTTCTCAATTCACTTAACTACTACAGAAAGCTAGGAAGACGGCCCAATTAGTCCAGCCTAGTTCTAACAAGCCCAAGGAACAAAAGCTCATACCGCAATTCATGACGGTGTCCACCAGTGAGAAGAGGAAGAAGTCAGAGGGAAGGGAATATGAGAGCCCTCCTCCCATACCATGCACTCCAAAAGAGCTGGACGTACTCTTGGACAATTGAATTGCAGACGGAATTTTCAAGCCCAACCATGTTTCCAAAGAGCCCACTAAAGACAAGCAGAGAGACCCATGTTTCTACTGGCTACACAATTACGTGCACACACTACCACAAAGTGCTGGGCACTCCGCAGATTGGTCCACCGTAGAATCAAGGAAAGGACTCTCAAGTTGACCCAACTAGAAGTACAGAGAAATCCATTACTTAACCACAAGGGGAAGGAAGTAGCAGCAATAGTTATTTGCGTAGAGCTAGGCAAAGTGATGTGCATTGATAATAGCTTAATTTTGCATATTTATATCATTGTTAAAAAGCATTATCATAGTTATTTTGAGTTAATTCATGCATTTTATATTTGGTTTTGGAATAATGTTGAATAATCAATTTTGTGCTTAATTGAATTTTATTGCGTGAATTTGTCTTTCGTAGGAAAATGGAATTAAATAAGTGGATTTGTGCAAAGAAGAAAGCTAATGGACTTTACTTTTACAAGAGCCATGATGAAGTTAAAGAAGGCCGACCCAATTAAATTTAAGTCCAATTGGAGTAAGGAATCAAAGGAAATTTGCACCAAATCCAAATCCAATTTGGATTAGGATTCCAGCCTGCACATCAGTTAGTATTTTTGGCATAACTTTCGGTTCGGATATCCAATCAAGATGATTTAAGTTGGGCTGGAAATTAACTTAAAGGGCTACAACTTTTTAGTTTATCAAAAGTCCGAATTCTGACGTTTAATGGGCCAAAATCGTCGGTTAAATGAAGCGTAAAAATCTGGGATTTTCTCCAAACGGGAATTCAACTTGTAATAGGATTCCTTGACCTATTTAAATGCTCTTTAGGGAAAAATTAAGGGAGGTGAGTGCTAGGGCTGAAGGCGAAATGTATAGAGAGCTACAGCTACCTCTTTGGTTTTCTTCAATGACAGTTAGTTTTATTTTATTTGTCTAGTTTAATGTTTAGTATTTTATTTTTGTGTTTTCTTTCAATTACTATGAGTAGCTAAATTTATAATTAGGGTTAAGGATGAAACCTTGTTAAGGATTATCAGTAATATTTATGTGATTTGATTTTTCCTACAATAGTTGTTCTTTAATGATTTAAATTGTTCTTGCTTCATATCAATTGACTAAGATGGGATTCTAGATATGAGTTCAGTCATGTTTTTCTCATGATTTTGGATTTATCTTAATTAATTGAATGTTTGGTTTATTAATTCTTGATTATAAAATTGGATATCGTTTGTGATTTGTCTGTCAATGGATACAATTTATGATTTGATTTTTAGAATTGGATATATCTTGTGATTTGTTTGGCTACGGATACAATTGATGATTTGGTTTTATACTTAAGCAGTGAAGAAGAACATGCTTTAGATATTTAAATAGAAGTTTTAATGATAATATTTTCCATGGTAGCAAGATTGATTTCTAGATTATCATATAGTGGTTGGGAAAACTTAATGATCATATATATATGCTGATATGAATTAACAAGGTGGATTCCAAAACCTTAATTCCTTTCTCTAGATTGTTTACATCTCTTTACTGCTTTATATTATATCTTTGCTTAGTTTAATTATTTGTTTAGTTTATTTAATTGCAAACAACCAATTTTTATTAAACTAGATTAGGATTAATTTGGTTAAGGTTTAATTAATTTTCCTACGTTCATACAAGTCCCTGTGGGTTCGACTTCATTCTTGTCCAACTATACTTTGGTACGGTTCGTACACTTGCGAATACTTTAAAATTTTACAACACGAAGAGGAAAAAGAGAAGCCCTCATTGCCAGCTAGAGCCATTACCACTTTGCAGAAGAGTTCTCAATTTAAAAACCTAGTTGACCAACTAGAGTTAATGGCCAACAAGAGAAGAATGGCCACGGAAGCCTTGGTGAGCATTGCTTCAAGAGCAGAAATTGAATGCCTCACCGTAGAAACCCGATCTAACCGGGCATTTCTTAAAGGCACCCATGAGATTACCTTTAGCGATGAAGACATGGAGGTAAGATACCGTGACCATAGAAGACCACTTTACTTCGCAGCTTCCATAAATCAGATTCCCATCAAGTGAGCCTTAGTAGACAAAGGTGCCTCAGTGAACCTCATTCCACTTAGCACGTTGCAAGTAGTATGAGATAATAGCTTAATTTTGCATATATATATCATTATTAGAAAGCATTATCATACTTATTTTGAGTTAATTCATGCATTTTATAATTAGTTTTGGATTGATACTGAATAATCAATTTTGTGCTTAATTGAATTTTAATGCGTGAATTTGTCTTTTATAGAATAATGAAATTAATTAAGTAGATTTGTGCAAAGAAGAAAACTAATGGACTTTACTTTTAGCCATGATGAAGTCAAAGAAGGCCAACCCAATTAAATTCGATTCCAATTGGAGTAAAGAATCAAAGGAAATTTGCACCAAATCCAAGTCCAATTCGGATTAGGATTCCAGCCTGTGCACCAATTAGTATTTGGAGCATAACTTTTGGCTCATATGTCCAATCGAGGTGATTCAAGTTGAGCTAGAAATTTAACTTAAAGGGCTACAACTTTGTATTTTACCAAAGTCCAAATTCTGAAGTTAAATGGGCTGAAAAAGTACGTTAAATGAAGCCTAAAAACCTAGGATTTTCTCCAAATAAGAATTCAACTTGTAATAGGATTCCTTGACCTATTTAAAGGCTCTTTAAGGAAAAATTCAGGTGAGAGCTGCTGTAGAATGTAATTTAGGTTTTCTTAAAGTTTCTTTATAGTTTTTAGAGTTTTATTTGTGTTATGACTTGCTAGATGCCTTGGTAAGATAAGGGGTGAAACCCAACTGTTTATTAGTACGTTCTTAGCAATTATTTTATGGTTTTAATGCTTATGTTATTTTGTTTTTGATTGATATACTCATCTAGAAAAGTGTTTAGTTCTGTATAATCCTTTGATTTATCATAGATTCCGAGCACGTTAAATGCTCAGTATTCCCTGCAAACTAATTCACTAGTTTTGTTTTGCCTAAAATCAATCAATTTCATAAAACTACCTTAGACAATTAATTCTTGAGTTCTTATTGTTAAATCATCCGACTAAGATCATCCTTCATATGAATTTTAGTTGAGTTATAAAATAAATATTGTTAAGACTATCAATAGATGTGTTGTGTGTGGATCTCTAACCTTAGCGTCTTAATATATTGTTATTTTCTCTCAATTTAAATTAACTTTACTAAACCATCAAAAATCTCTTCAATTAAACTTTATTACTTTTGTTTTATTCTCTTGTGGTTTGCTAATCCATTCCCTTTTCCCTATATATTCGACCTCAGACATACCAAGTTATTACTTCGCGACAATCTTACACTTGGGAGTATTATTTAAGTCACAGCAAGTTTTTGATGCCGATGCCAAGGATTAGGCGATTAGAAAAGCATTCCACTTCGTTTAGAGAAGTTTTCGGCATTAAATTTCTTCACATATTGGTAATATCTCTCCAACTCTTTTCTTTTTAAGTAGTTTAGTTTTCCTTTAGAGTTATTCTTTTATTTTTACTTCTTTTTATTGTTAAAGGTATTTGTTTTCTTTTCTTTTCTTTTTCTTTTTCTTTCTTGCTTTACTATTGCATGCGTGTTTGGTGTCGTGATAATGATAATCACATGGTTAGAATTGAATCTAATAATTTGTTTGGCAATTTATCTGATTCTTTCACACATTCTCACACACTTGATATCATGGCAAACTTAGAGAGTAATCATGGTGATGAGAATAATTTAAATAATGAAAACTTCCATGCTCACCAACCCATTAGAACTCTCAAGGATTATTTCCAACCTACTAGGAGTAGTGCACCATCATGCATAATTTTTCCAACTAATGCAAATAATTTTAATTTTTAGCCCGGTATGATTTCATTACTTCCTAAATTTCATGGCTTAAATTCTGAAAATCCTTACCTACACTTTAAGGAATTTGAGGAGGTATGTTCTACCTTCCATGACCAATCATGTAATGAAGAGACCATTAGGTTGAAGTTGTTCCCTTTTTCTCTTAAAGACAAGGCAAATACTTTGCTTAATTCTTTGAGTCCTAGGTCAATTGGTACTTGGCAAGACAAATAATGAATTTTTCACAAAAAGATAATGAGACATTTTATCAATGCTGGGAAAGATTTAAAGATTTGCTTAATGCTTGTCCACATCATGGCTATGAAACTTGGTGTATAATTGGTTTTTTCTATGAAATTTTAACTCCAAAGATGCGCCAATTTTTAGAGATGATGTGCAATGGAGAGTTTTTGAATAAAGATCCTGATGAGGCTTTTGATCATTTTGATTTCTTAGCTAAGAATGCCCAATCTTGGGGGATACCACTAATACCTCAAATAGGTCTAGAGCATCCACCAACCCCTCTAGGGGTGGTAAGTACCAACTTAGGGAAGATAATGACCTTTGTGCTAGGGTGGCTAGTCTAACTAGGAAGCTTGAAGCCATAGAATTAAGGAAAGTCAATGGAATCAATACTATGCCTAAAATTGATGAAGTTTGTAGAATTTGTGAGACCATGGAACACCATACCAATGAATGTCCTACAATTCTAGCTTTTAAAGAGGTGTTGCATGATCATGCAAATGCTATGAACATGGTGAAAAAATCATACCCTTCCCCCTATTAAGAGACATACCATTCAGGGTGGAGGAATCACCCAAATTTTAGTTGGAGGATTGATAATGTGGTTGCACCTCCTAGACATGGTTCTTTAAATTTTGTTCCCTATAATTCCCTCCAAAGAAGAGTCTTGAGGACACTTGATGAATCTTCCTAAAAGCAATACACATGATGAATCTTCTAAAATAAAGAGTAGTGATGAAGTCCTTGAGCCTAAATCTAATGAAATTGAAAGGTGTCCCATCCCTGCTCCCTTTCTCCAAGGGTTTATTCCACCTCAAAAAGTGAATCAAAATTTTGAAATCCTTGAAGTGCTTAAGCAAGTTAAAGTGAACATTCCTCTTTTGGATGCCATAAAGCAAATTCCATCATATGCTGAATTTTTGAAAGATTTGTGTACTATTAAGCGTAAGCTTAATGTACATATATGAAGGCATTTTTTACTAAACAAGTTAGTGCAATCATTCAAAACAGTAGACCTTCTAAGTTCAAAGGTTCAGGTTGTCCCACTATTTCATGTGTGATTGATAATTCAAAAATAGATAAAGCTTTGCTTGATCTTGGGGCAAGTGTGAATCTTTTGCCATATTCAATGTATAAGCAATTAGGTCCAGGTAAGTTAAAACTCACTTCCATAATTTTACAACTTGCAGATCGATCTATGATTATTCCAAAGGTTGTTGTTGAGGATGTTTTGGTTCAAGTGGACAAATTTTATTTTCCTGTTGACTTTATTATTTTGGACATTTATCCTGTTTCTAATGCTAATTCTCAAATATCTATGATTTTAGGACGCCCATTTCTTGCAACTTCTAATGCATTGATAAATTGTAGAAATGGAGTCTTAAAATTATCTTTTGGGAATATGACCCTTGAGCTTAATATTTTTAATACTTGTAAGCAACCTAGGGATGAAGAGGATGCGCATGAAGTTGACTTAATTGAAACACTTGTTCAAGAACAATTCAACAAAACATGTTTTCAGATCCATTAGAAGCTTGTCTGGTTAATTCATGTGATTTTAATTTTGATGAGAATTCTGAAATTTCCTACATTCATTGTCTTTAGGAATCTGCATAGGAATTGGTAATGAGCAATTGGAAATTGAAATATGAGAAGTTGCCACCTCGTGAGATAAAGTTGTTACCATCTAGTGAGCAAGTACCAAAATTGGAGTTGAAGCCCTTGCTTGTTGAGAAAACATAAAAGTGCCATAAGATGGAACATAACTGACATTAAAGGAATTAGCCCATTGGTTTGTACTCACAGGATTTATTTAGAGGACAATGCCAAACCATCTAGGGAGAGGCAACGTAGGTTAAACCCTACAATGAAAGAGATAGTTAGGACTGAAGTGCTTAAATTGTTAGATGTGGGTATCATATACCCCATCACAGATAGTAAATGGGTAAGTCCTACTCAAGTGGTGCCTGAGAAATCTAGAATAACTGTGGTAAAAAATGAAAATAATGAGTTAATTCCAACTCGTGTCACCACAAGTTGGTGCATGTGTATTGATTATAGAAAATTGAATGCAGTCACTAGGAAAGATCACTTCCCTTTACCTTTCTTGGATCAAGTTTTAGAGAGAGTAGCGGGTCATGAGTACACTATTGCTTTTAGATGGGTATTCTGGGTACCATCAAATTGAAATTGCATTTAAAGATCAAGAGAAAACCACATTTACTTGTCCTTTTGGTACTTTTGCATTTAGGAGGATGCCATATGGTTTATGTAATGCAACTGCCACTTTTCAAAGATGCATGCTAAGTATTTTTAGTGACATGGTAGAGCATTATTTAGAGGTTTTCATGGATGACTTTTCTGTGTTTGGTGACTCTTTTGATGAATGCCTTTCTAATTTAAAGTCTTAACTAGGTCTGAAGAAAAGAATTTACTATTAAATTGGGAAAAGTGTCATTTCATGGTCACAAAAGGGATTGTATTAGGCCACATTGTTTCTTCAAAAGGCATAGAGGTGGATAAAGTGAAAATTGAGTTGTTTGCTAATTTGCCTACACCTAAGACTATTAAAGATGTGAGATCATTCCTAGGACATGCAGGATTTTATAGGAGGCTCATAAAAGACTTTAGTTTCATATCTAGACCTATGTGTAACCTCCTAACAAATGACACTCCCTTTGAATGGACCCAAGCTTGCCAAGAAACTTATGATAAGCTAAAAGGCATGCTTACCATTGCACCTATCATGCAACCACCAAATTGGACTTTATCTTTTATAATTATGTGTGATGCAAGTGATTATGTGATTGGAGCTGTGTTAGGGCAATGAAAGGATAAAAAATCTCATGTAATTTATTATGCAAGTAAGACTTTGAATGAAGCTCAAATGAATTATTCTACAACTGAAAAAGAGTTACTTCTGTGGTATTTGCCTTAGATAAAATTTCGTTCATATATTCTTGGCTCTCTTGTTATTGTTTTCACTGACCATGCAGCTTTAAAATATCCTCTCTCAAAGACGGATGCAAAGCCAAGGTTGATTAGATGGATTCTTCCACTACAAGAATTTAATATCACCATTGTGGTGGGCCTTTTTTGTGTTTTGGGCTTGATTTCCCTGTTGTACTGCAACCCATGATTCTGAGGTAGGAGAGTTGGGACTAGCCTAACTAAAACACACCTTAGGCTAGCTTGTGCACAAGTTGGGCTATCCACATACAGACGCGTCCTAGGAGGAACCTTGAACGTACTGCGTGCCCATGATAGGAAAGACTGACAGATATTACAGTAGGAAGTACGATGCAACAAGAAAACTAAAACATTTCTACTAATAACAATAATACATGAATAATACCACAAAGGAGGATATAGCAATTCAATTACAAATGATAAGGTCGCAACAAAAAATTTAACAGTTAGATAACAAGTTAGTCATTGAGCAACTGAAGCAAAGAAAGAGGATTCGTCCGCCAAAGGAATGGACTTAGCTCTTCAGTAGGCATGAGCCCAAAAAGGGAACCGATCTCCAATGTGGGTAACCTCAAAGGAAACTCCTACCGTAGAAGTTACACACATTGGAAAAGTGACCTAGATGGCTTAATCTTGAGTTCTTAGTTTATCAGAGAGTGGGTCTATTGAGAGGGAGAGAAATGGGTAGCCTATTAATGCATGCTTTTGCTCTTATCACTCATATTTCTTCTTTTCTTTTTTGGGATTTCTGTGTTTTTCCTTTCTTTTTTATTTCATTGTTTACTCTGCTTTCTTTTCTTTTCATCTTTCTCACTTTTTGTTTGCCATTCTTCCTCTCCTTTTTCACTATGCACACCTATGGCCTTGTATATAGTCTGCCATGACTAATTTTACCATTTTTACCCCTTAACCGCTTTCAACCCATTGTGGGTGTCCTTCCAAGACTTCCTACTGGTCTGCTAGCTGCTCGGCCACTACCATTACACTGCGTAGGTTGCACCACGCCTCATTCCCATACAAAAAGGTTTTGGTTTTGTCTCTTACCTCTCTTAATACTCTCATCCGGATAAGGGTTAAACCTCTCATTTACCAACCTCTATGGCATGCATCTAGTGATTCCAGATCATGTTTGCTTCTTTTGGGTGAGATGTCATCCCAGCAGGATATTTCTCCCCAAAAGAACTTGAGCGGAAACCCCAAAATAGGCTCCCTCCTTCTCCCTACCGCTAGACCACACCCTCTCATACCTCTGACTCGTAGCCCACCTCCTCTATATTGGCTAGGTATAGGTAGGTGGTGCCTGAGCCTTGTGTGCATGCTCCACTTCCGTCTGAATCCATTACTTTTTTGGCCTTCACACATTTGCCATTGCCTCCACATTTGTCTGATTTTGTTGCACGTTTTGGTATTTGTTTAACTCTTGCAACATGAATGATACATGGGCCTTTAGGCTTTCATTCTCTGCATTCCATCTCCTTTTTGGACTGGACATTGCTTGGGTGAGGGCCCTCTCCCTCTTACCTAGCCCATGCTTTTGTCCTGTGGGCTAGCAAGTGCTCCTGCCATGTCACTGCACTGCTCCTGCTATGATATCACTTATCCTTTTACCTTGTTGTTACCTTTGGGCTTACGGGTTGAAGCTCTTGCCAGTCCATTTCTTACATTCTTTCTTCTTTTGGGCTTTACTGGATAGCATTCCCGCTGGGCCAGCCTATTCCATTCCTTGGGCTTCCTCGGCTCATTTCATTCCTTGGGCTTCCTTAGCCCATTTCCTTCTTCCTTACCTCTTTCACTCCCATGGGTTTTTGCTAAATCCTTTGGGTTTCCACGGCCCAATTACTACATCCTTATCTTTCAAGCTTATTGGCCTTTATGCCAACCCTATGAATTTACTAATTCCTTTCTTGGGCTTTCCCGGCCCATTTTACTTTTTCTCCATCTCTTATAATTCTCATAGGTTTGCTACTTCATTCCTTGGCCCATTTGCTTTCTTCCTGGCCACTTATTATTTTTGTGGACTTATTGACCATCATTCCTGCCATTTTGGCCTGATAGTCTTTACTTTAATATTTTCTTTCCCCATCTTTTTCATATTGGGCTTCTTCTGCTATTGGGCCCTTTTGTCAAAAGTGAGCATAAACAACCATCAAAGATAAAAAGGGAGTAGAAAATGTGATGGCAGACCATCTGTCGCACTGATCAAATATCAAGCATTATCACCAACTTATTTTTTTCCTTTTCTTTTTGTCCTTTAAACATCTCTTTTAAGGGTTTGGGTTTTTGGTTTTTATTTTTAGGAAAAATTGCAATTACGTTATTTCATCTGTAGAATGGATTGCGACACTGAACCATAGTGCTTAAGTATTGGAGCTTATTCAAATGCATGTGAATATCTTTTATTTTTGAATACATGTTAGTATCAAAAGAGTATTCATAAAAAAAAATGTTAGTATCGAAAGTATCAAAAGAGTGGACTCTCTAACAAATTATTACGTCTACAGAGTGGAATCCGTGTGTTCCAGCAAGAACCGATTACAGAACAAGAACCACGGTGTGTATGATTTAAATATTTTCATTCATCAACCACGATGAATGACTATCGAGGTATTCTGCACCAATATAAACTAATCACCTTATAGAAAATTATAACATAATATGTTTTTAATTAAATTGTTTATTACCCCCAAATTATTAAAGACTAGTAACATAACTTTAATAATTTAGTTATAAAATATTTTACTTTAAAGACTTTTATTTTTCTACGGTTTTTTTTGGTTTGTGAGTCAGTGCAGAAGGACAACTTTTCTCCGAGTATCGTGGGAGAATCTTTCTAAAATTGTTGGGCGGCTATAAAAATGGACAAGCCTGATGCTTATTTTTTTTCCTTTTATTTATTTTTTTAATGTTTATTTCAGCTTTTTAAATACCTATTAAGAAGAAAATGTCATGCGTAATTTTAAAACAAACATTGTTTAGAAGACAAGGCAGCACATTATTAGCAACTAAACATGCACGGTAGGTTCAAGTGGTACTTAATAAAAAATATGGACTGAAAAACTACTGATGCAAACAGAATAAAACTTAAAAGGATAAAATCCAAATTTTGAAAATTTAGAGTATAAAATCCAAACACTTTCAAACTTTAAAAATATAACAATTTAATCACTGCATACCCTTGGTGCGATAGTCAATCCACAAGTATAAGTGTTTTTCAAATCTCCAGAAAAGAGTTTCACACATATATACACTTAGATTAGGTTAAAGTAGAATTTTTATCTTTTATCCAAAAAAAAAAATATATATATATATATATAGCGATTTAGCTAAAATGTAGTAAACCTCAAAGTTTCAAAAATAACAAATGTAACTCCCCAACAAACCTCAAACATAATGGGTTGAACCTTAATTTTGTTACTTTTTAAAATTTAAGAGTTTAATTATTACTTTTGAAATTATAGGCTTTAGTTTGTTACTTTTTTTTTTTTTTGGTTAAATATATGTTATTTTTGAAATGAAAAGGTTTATTTTTGGTACACCAAAATTATACGGTTTAACATATATTTATAAGGGTACCATTGGCTCAAATATTTGAGGGGTAACTAAAATTTTTGTTAGTTAAATCTTTTTTTTTTTTAAAGAATCTTGCTAGTTAAAACTTTAAAATGTTTAATAGAATTACATAACATACTATAAAAAGATTTTTAAAAATTTTGGAGTAGTCCCCCACCCATGTGAGTAGTTCTGCCCTGATGACGGTGGACGTGCCTTCAAAGGCTCCCCCTTGTCTGTTCACCAGAAGTAACAATGCAAAGTCACGGACAGAAAGTACGAAGAATCCCACCAATCCACCATGTGCAGATGAAGATGATGGGACCTTGCAGTTAGTTTGTAGGCAGAGATTTACTCGAAATTTTCACACCCCAGCTTCAAAAAAGGTGTGAAATTTTGGTGTAAAAGTCTGCTACCTACCAACAGTCATGGATCATGGTGTGTGTGTGTAAACGTCTGCTGCCTATTGTCTATAATGTGTGCCAAATCAAACCCCATAAAACTAGTCCTTCGAGGACATTCAGATGATGTGTTCAATGGACTTAAAGAAAGTATTGTAAACTTAAAACTTCTAGGTTTCATCCGTCATAGTGTCACACTATCAATCCATAAGGTTTTTAGGATATCTCATTATTAGAGAACGAAATGTTTTGGCCGAAGGCTAGGACACCATTTTCATAATTATATAAGAAAACACCCAAAAAACAAAAAGACTATCATAGATAAAGATATACTTTTCATTTTCTCTTCACACCTTACCATCTATTGATTACTACACGAATAATATTTAACATAAACAAATAAAATTAACATCAAACATTTAAGGTTCTAAACAAAAATTTTGACCATTGCATCTTGGTCAGCAAAAGGTGCACGTTTAATTGTCAATACTAACAAAGCCATAATCTTTTGTTTAGGGAAGCCAAGTTAAGTATATCAAGAAAATTTTAAATTCAAAGAATATAAGACGTGCACACACATCACACACACATACATATAATACGCCTATAAGTTTTTAACATATATTATTTTCTTATATATAACCAAAATATTTACATCAAATTTAATTTATATTAGTTAAAACAATTTTTTTATCCAGTCGTTCATAAACTATGAACTATCTTTCAAATATTATTGCTTAGGATTAATATTCTTTATACATTTCAGATCAAGTCTTTTATTAAATAAATTAAAAATTAAACTGTTAGAATATTTTGATAGTTTTAAAAACCACGAAACATATGAAAATATAGTCAGTTTTAACTAATTCAAATAATAAACTTCACTTTATATGCCTAAACATATACAAATCAATATAAGAAAAAATAACAATATCATCATAAACTAATGAAAAACATTATTTTTCAAAGATAACAAACACAATAAGGATCTCTAGCTAACTTCTAATCACAAAATCTACTATTGTCTCCTTTCTTCTAAAAAAAAATAAATAATAACAACATAGTGTTCAGATCTCTAACTCTCCAAAAGAAATTTTTATTTAAAAAAAAAAAAAAAAACTTTGCTTTCTGTAAAATAAATATTTCTATTAAAGAAATTTATTTATCTATTTCTAGGAATATATTTCTTGAATATTACGGTAAAGAGATATATACTAATATTATAAGTGTGATAATAAATAAATAAATTTATATAATTTTATCTATTTTAGGAATATATGTTTCTCAAAAAAAAAAAAAAAAAAAGGAATATATGTATTGAATACATATGGATTATTTGAACTATATATGATATAAGAGTAATAAAAGGAAAATAAAAATGTATGGTCATACACTTTTTTTCCAACATTTGAGGGGCCATTAATTTAATTTTATATATATATATATATATATATATATGTGTGTGTGTGTGTGTATTTTATAATAAATAGTGGTGGGTAGGCAAATTACGATGGGTTCCAGTTCGCTCAACTGGTAAAGTCTCAGATGGTTGAATAAGAGATTGAGGTTTGGTGTCTTAGGTTGTTGATAAAGAGCACAATTATCAAAAACAGACATCATAAGTTGAAACTCTATAATATATATATATATATATATATATATATATATATATATATATATATATATATATATATATATCATATTTTACTTATTAAAGATCAATTATTTCTTTTTGAAAAACAAAAACACACACAAATGAGAGAGAATGAAGTTTTAGCACAAAGACACTCTACAATTTCACTCAAAAATCATGATAACTTTTAAGAAATAATAGGTCAATTTTTACTTGTTAAAGATCAATTTGATCCAATCACTTCCAGGAAATGGTCAAAAGAAATGCTTGGACTGGCAGATAAAACTCACTTGCCTAGATTTGGAATCTAATTTTAAGTTTGAGGGTTTGCAATATTTAATTTAATTTTTAAAGCAGCTATGTTTCAATCTCTAGAATCATATCATCATTTTCATACGTACCGTACGTATTACGGGCAAGTTAAATTAAAGTATCTTTGAAAGTTTAGTGTCCTTTTACTTTGAAACAAAGTCCTTTTGCATTGAGGATATGATTTAAAATTAGTATATTGCAAGCTGTGCTGATGGGACTTAGGCTGCAAACTGAAATAATGGCCCTGTAAGTCTGTAACAGTTAGTGCTAAAGCAATGTATGGTTTTTTTTTTTTTTTTTTAATTAATTAATTAATTTTTTTTTTTTTTTTTGGCTGAAGCGATGAGAGTTTTAATTTTGGTTGGGTTGATGGTGGTGGTTGGATGAGAGTTTTAATTTTGGTTGGGTTGATGGTGGTGGTGGGTTGGGTTGAGTTGGGCTGGGTTTGGTTTGGTGGTGGTGGCGGCGGCTTGGTGGTGATGGCAGTGGGTTGTGTGGGTAATTTATTGGGTAGTATAAATTATATTATTTTATTGTGTAGAAATATTATTTTAATGAGTAGAATATGAAGATAAAATTTGGGATGTTGAGAGTGATGTAAAATTGTATGGTATAAATATAAAGTAGATTTTGAGATAGTAAAATAAAATAGTTTGAAAAAATTTGATGCGAATGCTCTTAGTACAATGGTCTGCACTCTATTAGCTAGCTAAACCTACAATGGGTGAAAGTGACTACATGAATTTTGGGAGCCGCCACCAAAATTAAATTACAAAAATAAACAAATCTGCACTTGTCATTTAATTGAATCATCTATTTCACATTTAGAATCTGTTTAGAATCTGCTTATTTTGTTAAAATTAAAAACATTTTGCTGAAAGTATTAATGGTAATTTCAACACTAAAAACAATATCAATGGTAATTTCAACACTAATCAACTAAACAAGCTGTGAAATTTAACGTTGTCTTTGGCATTGTTGTTTACAAATTAATATACAATTTTTCCACATATGCAAAACAATTTGTCATGAAGGACATTACAGCATAGTGACGGAGAAATGATGTATGAAGATATTTATTGATATTTATTTGCACATAGTTTGTGAACATAATTAACTTCGTTTTTTAATGAAGTCTCCATTTTACAACTAAAAAAAAAAAATCTTCATTTCTCTTGTCAAATCACAGTTGTCAAATCTGTATTTACTTTTCCAAGTTTTTTTTTTTGATACGTACTTTTCCAAGTTAACAACAAAACAAGCTTGAAATGCAGTACACACAAGTAGCTAGCATCATTTAATGTGAAATATATAATGTCAAGTGCCCATATATTTTGTAATTTTGCGGGAGTCTTTCAAAATTTATAGAGCTACTTTTCCCGTGGTACATGTGGATCATGCTAAAGGACTTGTGAAAAGTGAAGATTATTTGAGCGGGAAAGGGAAAGGAAAAGGAAAAATTAGGCTATTTGACAATTAGCGCCTGCATAACGGATGCATGCATTTGTCAATGTTGAATTTTATAACACAGTTGATTGATTTTTTTATTAGGAATGAGCCATTTTCAATTTAGAAGATATTTATTTATTAGTTTTTGCTACTTCTCAATATAAGTGAACTTGTTTGAAGCTAGATCCTTAATAAGTGTATAATGACTTCTGTTGACAAAAACCTTACTAGTATTCAATAATTTGTACAATTTTTTGGGGCCTGCCTAACAATTTTTGTCACCAAAGATTGTATAGTATAGAAATTGCTATTATTTGTGAACATAGTTTTGTCCATTTTTTTTTTTTTGATCTACTAGTTTTGTCCAATTCTTGATGTGAAATTAATGGTACGTACTCTGTACAAAAAAATTTTCAAATCAATGATAGAGATGATGAGATTAAATGTGTGTTTAGTAAAAATTAAAAAGCTAATTTATTTTACTGTTTAGCTTATTTTTACTATTATTCATGAGTTTCACTATACTTTTTGATACTATTCATAAGTCTCACCATACTATTTCATCTAATTTTTACCTTTATTTACAATACTTTCAGCAAAATGTTTTTAATTTTAACAAAATAAGCAGATTCTAAACAAATTCTAAATGTGAAATAGATGATTCAATTAAATGACAAGTGCAGATTTGTTTATTTTTGTAATTTAATTTTGGTGGCGGCTCCCAAAATTCATGTAGTCACTTTCACCCATTGTAGGTTTAGCTAGCTAATAGAGTGCAGACCATTGTACTAAGAGCATTCGCATCAAATTTTTTCAAACAATTCTATTTTACCATCTCAAAACCTACTTTATCATTTATACCATACAATTTTACATCACTCTCAACATCCCAAATTTTATCTTCATATTCTACTCATTAAAATAATATTTCTACACAATAAAATAATATAATTTATACTACCCAATAAATTACCCACACAATCCACTGCCATCACCACCAAGCCGCCGCCACCACCACCACCAAACCCAACCCAACCCAACCCACCACCACCACCATCAACCCAACCAAAATTAAAACTCTCATCCAACCACCACCATCAACCCAATCAAAATTAAAACTCTCATCACTTCAGCCAAAAAAATAAATAAATAAATAAACTAATTTTTTTATTAAAAAAAAAAAAAAAAAAAAAAAAACCATACATTGCTTTAGCACCAACTGTTACAGACTTACAGGGCCATTATTTCAGTTTGCAGCCTAAGTCCCATCAGCACAGCTTGCAATATACTAATTTTAAATCATATCCTCAATGCAAAAGCACTTTGTTTCAAAGTAAAAGGACACTAAACTTTCAAAGATACTTTAATTTAACTTGCCCGTAATACGTACGGTACGTATGAAAATGATGATAATTAAATCACAGCTTGCAATATACTAATTTTAAATCATATCCTCGATTCAAGAGGACTTTGATTTAAAGCAAGAGGACACTAACTTTTGAAAGTTGAATTGAGTAAACCATAACTAGTTGCCTCACCTTTGACGCATAAAAATCCAAAATCATTTGTGGGCCCAAGCAACACTACTCACAAAAAGGCAGTTGAACAATAATGTTCATTCCGTTCCTATACTAAAAGGAACGTGGAAGTTGACTATTTTGTCCATTTCATTGTCCCTAATTATTTGAACTATATCTTATTTTATGTGTACTATACATTAAAAAAAAAAAAAAAAAAAAAAAGAGTTTTGAGTGGTTTTGTTTTGAATTAATTTGGACGATGGTTTTGTAGAGTCTTCTAGTTTTGTTACTCGGTCAATACTAACAATAGCGTGTGGTGCAATAAGTTATGAAGTCGCGTTTTTTTATCTTTAAAAGCATTTATAAGTTACATAAACTTTAAGGCTTTTTGGTCTTTTCGTTTTGGTGCTTCCTTTGAAAAAATGGGATGAAAATACTATGTTACCTGTAGTCTAGAGATATCGATGGGCTAAAAAAAATTGTGAGGATCTTAATAGTCTTTTTGTTCTCAATTATATTAGTTTAAAGTGTTTAACTACTCCTCCACTAACCACTCCTAAGTCCTAACCTCCGAGCGGCAATTGAAATTTTGAAACAGTGATGCATCTTGAGTTCAAGAAAAATTAAAATTAAAAGATAAGGTTGGGTTTTACCAAGGTATTTTAACTTTTTTAACTCTGTTTTGCTCAATTTATTTTGTAGACATCTGTTTAAATTTTAAAATGAGAATTTAATGTACAAAATATAAAGTTTTACCAAGGTATTTTAACTTTTTTAACTTTGTTTTGCTCAATTTATTTTGTAGACATCTGTTTAAATCTTAAAATGAGAATTTAATGTACAAGATATAAAGTACTGTATCTAAGTTTTGTCATTGATTTCATTATAAACAACAATCACTTCAATGTTTCTATTTAATATTGATTTGTGGACCCAATGAATCCAAGTGGCACAAGTGGAGAATTAGTATATGTTGCTTGAATTTAGAACTAATTTACTTGAATTTAAACATTGCTAGCAATAATGTGATAAAACTAATGTTAGTTTATATTTGAAAATCTCTCTCCATTTTTCTTAGGAATGGCAATTTTTACCCGACCCAACCCTAATGGGGCGGGTTTGGTATGCATTAAAATTACTAAACTATCCTAACTAACTAACTAACTATATATGTTACTAACTATTTCCAAACCCTAATCAATCTCACTTCTCAATCTCTCTCAACTGCCCCCCCCCCCCCTCAACTCTCACTCTCACCAAGACACCAACCCACCCTCACGGCCTCACTCTCACTCTCTCAGCCCGCCGCCCCCATTAAGCCCTCCCTCCTCCCTGAATCTCCACTTTGCCGTAGACGCCAACTACCCCACTATCTCACAAGTTCGTTCTCCACCCTTCTTCATTTTTAGGGTTCATTCTCCACCTTGTCTTTGCTTAAGTCTATAGCAAAATATCCTCCCCTTTTGGTTTGGTTTGGTTTAAGCTGGTTGATTTGATGGTTTGAGATTGAAAATTGGGATTTTGAGAATGAAGGTGGGTATGAAATTTTGTAGATTCATGGGTTTAAATGTATCATCTATTGGAGATGTTTGCATTTTGATTTGGAATTTGGAGTGGAAGATGTGCTGGAATGAATGTGTTTTGAGAAATTTTGTACTTTGATAGGAATTTTGGATTAACCATTTGATTTCGTTCCTCAATTTTTTACAAATCAACAATTTTTTATCTCATTTTCTCTTGCCTTTTAGGCTTTAGGAAATTGAGTAATCTTTTTTTAAAGTGGCCTTGGTTCATACCTTTAGATTAGACCCTAGTTCAGGCCCTGAAGAGGCATGGCAAGGCCTATGGGGGGCCATAGGGGTGGATATGGATGCACGAAAAAAAAAAAAAAAAAAAAAAAAAAAAAAAAAAAAAAAAAAAAAAAACTCCCGTTTAGTTAATAGGGCAGGTTCGGGTCACAGGTAGTGGGTGGTAGGGCAGGTTTAGAGATAAAGAAACCCGCCCCAAACCAACCCATTGTCATTCCTAATTTTTCTCATACTAACCCAATATCTAGCTCTCTATGTTTTCTCCACCCTTTAGTCTCTCTCTTTCCTCGACCTAAACAACTATGGCCATCACTCATCCCACCATCACTCCAGGCAGTGGTTCTCTTGTTTCTTAAGGCAAAACCCCAGTCTCTCTATAACATGATGTAAGATTGAATTTATTCAACCATGTGTTGGCTTTATTCCATGCCAAATTTGCTTGTAATTTTAGCAATTAAATACCCTGTATTTAGGTGGGAATAATGTAAGGGTTGTGTGTGAGAGAGTGTAAAGAAACTCAAGTTGCATGCATTCAAGATAAGTCTCGTGACTGGATCTCGCGACTGACTCGCGACTAGCAAGTCGCCAAAGTGCAACACATGTGAAGCATGCAAGAAGTTGAAGGGCCACGACAACTAGAGCACACCAAGACAAAAAGTATAGTCTGGCCTGGCAATTAACTCGTGACTCAAACTCACGACTTATTCCAATTGCGAGAGTGAGTCGCCAGAATGCCCTGTTTTGCAAAAAATGACTTTTCCCATTCCTCACATACCCTACTATAAATACCCTTATATCCACGAAATGTAGAAAGCTTCAAGAGAGAATTTTGAGAGAGAAACCCTAAAGAAAACCAAGATTGACTCATCCACAATCTTAGCCTTTTGATTCTCTAAATTCCTCTACTCTCACCCTTTCCATTAACATACCCTTGAGAGGCTCATTAGCCAATTCATTTTCTCACCATACTCATATCAGTGAAAAGGTATTTTGGTAATTGGGAAGGTATTTTGGTAATTGGGAAGTAGTTCAAAGATGACCAATTCGTTTCGTTGATGCAATGGACTTATTGCGGGATTTGGAAAGCTAGAGAAGACACAATTAGGCTTAACCAGTTGGTAGCAGGAGCTTGGAGGGTTTAAGTACATTGAGTAGACTAGGCTTGGAAGGCTTTTGTTATTCGTGTACTCCAACTTTATTCTCTAATGGATCATTTTACCGCTTGGAGGGCGGCGGAGAGGTTTTTCGTCGAGTTTTTCGATTTCCTCTTCGATAACACGTGCCGGTGTTATCTTTGTATTTGCATCTCTCTAACCCTTTCTCTCTACCTTTAATTGTTGTTTTGTTGTGATTAATTATGGTGTAGAGTTGTTTATTTTTTTGGGTTTTTGCTTGTACCTATTATTCCACACATATATTGTTTGGGTATAAGCTTGTGTTGGTTTAATTTGACATTGGGGGTCTAAACGTTCATTAGTGCTTTATACGCTAATTGAAATTTCACATGATCTATCCCCTTTCTCACTTTTCAATCTAAACATAGAAAAGCCTCCTTACTCCACCTAGACACTCACCGACTACCACCATTGTAGTGGTGGTCTTCGTCTCTCTACCAAAACCTCTTCACCTTAGTGGAGACGATGATGAATGATGAATCCTTAGGAGGATGGAGGGTTTTGATGGTTTATGGGTTTGTTAGGTGAAAAAGTTTTGGATTTTTACGTAGTTTTTTCATAAACTTGAATTAGACCCATGATAATTTTGGATTTGATCTAATTTGTGAAAGTGTAAATTTTTTTGGTAAATTTGATAGCTATTTTTGGAACTTAGTCAGACCCATATAATTTTATGGCTTGAAATTGAGGATTTTGGTCTTTTGTCTGAAACTTTATCAAAACCATGATAGTTCTTAGAAGAAAGTTGTTCAATTTCTGATCCATTTTGTTGAACAAGATCAGACCCAGAAAACTTTTGAAGTTTGAAGGTTAAAAAGTTGCTGCATTTAGGATGACTAATTCAGATAATGAGTCAGTAGAATCACAAGAGATTGCAAACGTGAGTAGAATCACTAGAGAAAATTTGAAAATGCAATCACAAGCCCATTTGGTTGCCAGACAAGTGCAATAAAATCTGTTTTTTTTTTTTCTATTTTTAAAATTGAAAAAATAATTCCAATTTAAATGTTAGTGTGCCATTTTATAATAGCAATTAATTTTTTTTATTAGCCATGTTAGCTTCAAGTGTGCTAATTGTGTCATCCATTAGCCATGTAAGTATTTTCTTTTAGTAAGTTGATGATGGGGACCAAATCAAGTGTAACTTGAAAATAACATGGACCAAATTGAGTTTTACCAAAATATAGGAATCAAATTGACCGTAATCCCAAAATATATGGCCCAAAATAGTATTTTCACCTACTTTTATTGACATTATAATTGTGTATTATGACAATGCATGTTAATGCCTGTAATAATAAAATTATTAAAATCAATCCATGTTTTTCTTTAATTATATGCTTTACTATTTATATTAACACACGCACCTTATCCCTGATCTCCCCCAACACACACAACTAATATTTCATATGGGACAAAAATAGTTACACACACCCTTTTACAAACACACTATTACACACATTTTTTGAACTAAATCGTGAATTGAATTTGAAATCGCATTTTCAACTCACAATTTCAGTTTATGATTTTAGTTCGGGATATTTTAGTCATTTTTTAGGTTCTAAGGGTATTTCAGTCATTTTTTTAGTTTTCAGGGGCATTTCAATCACTTTTTAAGTTCTAAGGGTATTTCAATCAATCTTTAGGTTTCAAGGTCATTTCGATCATTTTTTAAAGTTTATGGGTATTTTAGTTATTTTGGAGGCTTTGGGGGTATTTTGGTCATTTTTCAGCTTTTAGGGGTATTTTTGTCTTTTTTAAGGTTTCGGGGTATATCGATTATTTTTTAGGTTCTAAGGGTATTTCAGTCAATTTTTAGGTTTCAAGGGCATTTTAGTCATTTTCAAGTTCTAACAGTATTTCGGTCATTTTTTAGGTTTCAAGAATATTTCGGTCAAATTTTTTTTATGTTTAGGGGTATTTTGGTTATTTTGGAGGTCCTAGGGGTATTTCGGTTATTTTTTAGGTTTTTGATGATATTTTGATCATTTTTTAGGTTTATGGGCATTTTGGTTTTATTTTGGAGGACATAGGGGGTATTTCAATCATTTTTAATTTTTAGGTTTTAGGGGTATTTTGGTCATTTTTAGTTTTTAGGGTATTTCAGTCATTTTTTAGATTCTAAGAGTATTTTAGCCAATTTTGTAGGTTTCAGGGCATTTCAATCATTTTTTAGATTTAGGAGTTGGTTATTTTGGAGGTTTCAGGGGTATTTCGGACATTTTCTAGATTTTAGGGGTAATTTGGTCATTTTTTTAGTTTTAGGGTCACTTTTTTCATTTTTAGGTCCTAAGGGTATTTCGATAATTCTTTAGGTTTCGAGATCATTTTAATTACTTTTTTAAGTTTTAAGGGTATTTTGATTATTTTTTAGGCTATAAAGGTATGTTGGTAATTTTAGACGATTTTGGGGGGTATTTTGGTCATTTTGAACATAGATGCATTTTAATAATTTTTAGATTTAAGATTATTTTGGACATTTTAGAAGTTTTAGTAGTATTTTGTTATATATAATCATTAATTATTAGGTAATTGAATGAGTTGGGTTTTACCTATAATAATTGAGTGGGATTGGTTTTTGGTTATAATTAATTACTTAAATGGGTTTTATGTACCCAATTAATTTATGCATAGCCCAAACTCACCCATTTGACACCCCTATATTTAGGTCCCACAAGTTTTGTAAATCTCATTTTGACGGAGGCTTCCTAGGCAGCATTGTAATCCTTGTTTTTATTTTGGTTTTAATAAAATTTTACTTTAAACAAAAAATTAAAAGAGAAATACTAAATAATTTTCCATTGACTAAAGTTGGTGAAGACTAAAGAGTCTTCCTTACTTCATCAGTAAAATTTACTGAATAGTACTTTTTAGGAAACTTTTAAGAGAATAGCATGTGACTGAAATTATTTAGTTATATAAACTCTTTTTAAAACTCGAGTTTGTCAAACTCAAATTCCAACATAAAATCAAGAGTATCAAACTCGAGTTTCAATTAGTTTATGTTGCATGGCAGTCTGTCATTATATACCAAATTGGAACTCGAGTTTACCAAACTCGATTTTGGATTGAAACTTGAGTTTGACAAACTCAAGTTCCAAAAAGGGTTTATATAACTAAATAACTTCAATCACACACTATTCTCCTAAAATTGTCCTTAAAAAAGACTATTGAGCAAATTTTGCCTACTCCCTCAGTCATTAGAAGAGAGAATTGCGGGTCATCCAAATTTTAACGGGTCAATCACGGCTGTGGATACTGACTTTCTTTTTTCTTTTTTAACGGGTCAATCACGGCTGTGGCTGTGGATACTGACTTTCTTTTTTCTTTTTTAACGGGTCAATCACGGCTGTGGATACTGACTTCTTTTTTCTTTTTCTTTTTTTCTTTTTTGAGAAAGAGACATCGTACTGACTTTGTTCTTCTACGGAATTTCCAAGAAATATCTAGATACTTTGGTCCCTGACCATAAAAAGTGAGGGCTTGGCCTTGCTATTTCACACACATTCATCAGAGAGAGGTCTGTGAGAGAGAGTGAGAGAAATCAGAAATGGCAGTGCGAATGGTGGTGTTTCAAATAATTGTCTTATTGGGGTCAATGAATGCATTTGTAAAAGCAGTGGGTTTGGTAAACAGTTCAAAATGTAGTGAAGCAACCTGTGGGAACGTTAGCATTCCATACCCTTTTGGAATAGATACTGATTGCAACATGACCGCCTTGTATTGGATAAATTGCAGTCACAGTTTCAGTCCTCCCAAGCCTTTCACTTTTTTGATAAGCCCTCCCAACCCTGCAGCCTTGGCGCCCTTAAACCTGGAGGTTCTGGACATTTCATTAGACGGCACCCTTCGCGTCAACTATCCAATGCTTTGGGGTTGTGCTGATGCTACAAGTATAAAATTTGATTCATTTGACCACAATGCGTCAAGACTTCTTGTCTTCAACCAATCCAGAAACAAATTCGATGCCATGGGTTGCTACAATTTTTTTTCATTGAATGATGCAGAAAATTTGGTTCTTTGTGAGTGCACCGGTTGTGTTAACAATAATAGCATTGGCACCAGCTGCTGCGTAACTGCTATCCCAGTTCTCGACGCCTTTTCTGCATCTCGTACGTCAACGGACCCCAAGACTTACACTAATAACACATGCAAGTCTGCATTCAAAGCAGAAAAGAAGTGGTGCGCTGACTATACCGTTCCTGTGGTATTGGAATGGCGCATCGATCCAACATCATTTCCTCTTGTAACTGGAAATAACCAGCCAAATGAAGAAACCTCAAGCTATGTTTGTGCTAATCGTTCTTCAACTCTTACATGTTCTTGCAAACCAGGCTTTAAAGGAAATCCCTATCTGCCTCATCCTGAACGATGTAAAGGTAAACTACTTCTCACCTCCGTCTATTAATTTTTCTCCTGTAAATTAAATATTCATCACATCACATGTTAATGTTTTCTTCTAACTTTCATGCCCTGCCCAAATTAGTTATAGAGCTGGATCAGACCACAACAGACAGTGTGGAGGAGAAAAAATACATTTCATGTTGTCATCTATGTTTCAAATTCCTTCTCCTAACTATATTAAATTATCCAAAAATAAATAAAATAAGATGGCTAAAACATATTTTTTCATTTGGCTGTATGATTTATATGAAAATATTTATTTAGGTAAATTACAGTAAACTTCCTTTTGAGAAAATACCAAACACATCTACAACTAGATAAAAATGTCAATTTAGTCCTTCAATACAAACGATATTAATATCTACCGTTAATAACAAAGTTTTCTAAAAAAAATAAATTAAAACTCAAATCTCTCTCTCTCTCTCTCTCTCCTTAATCCTTATCTTACTGTCTCTTTCACAAGTCACAACTTTCTTTTTGTTTGCTTATCCAAATCTTAAAATTTTGAATAGTCCGGACCAAAGATTCGTTCTCTGAAATTTCCTTCCTTTTTCTTCTAATCAACATGGCAGTGCTTTTTTTTTTTTGGTTCTTTTTTCTTCAAAAAAATAATTAACAAAAAAGGTAATTATCTTGCTACTTTGTGTTTGGTAGCCGAGAAAATCATAGAGAAAAGCTAAAAAAGTCGAAAGATAAAGCCTTAGAAAAAGATTCATCTCCTCCATATAGTGTTTGGAAGCAAAGAAAATCAAAAGAAAAAGAAAAAGCTCCTTAAAAACAAGCCATTTTCTCCTCCACAAAGAAACCCAGGAAAACCCATTCACACTAGCCAAGGTCCTTAACTCCACCACAAAATTGTCGTCAACCACCAAGCAAACATCAAAACTGCAGATACCCATGTCAACCAAACCCAAACCCAAATCCAATCCCACCACCACAAGATCTACACACCAAAATAGAGAGATGAGAGAGAAAGAGGATCCATCATCCATCATCAGCAAGATTTAGACAACCAAAGGCAAAAAAAATTGAGAAAGAAGGAGAGTGTTAGATGAGATTGTGAAAAAGAAAAAAGATAGAGTTAGATTTGGAAAGAACAAAAATTGAGAGAGAAAAAGAGTACGGTGAGATTAAGAAAAAGTGAGAGAGAGAGAGTCAAACTTTGTTATTAACTGCAGATGTTAACACCATTTGTGTTAAATGATGAAATTTGCCATTTTTAACAAGTTATGGATGTATTTGGTATTTTCTGAAACCTCAAGGTAGTTTACTATAATTTACCCTATTTATTTCTTCTTTCTTTTTTCTTCATTTTTTCCATTCTCTTGGCTTTCACACTTATAGTATCCTTTTGAGTCCTATATTTCTCCTTGAATTTTCAAATTCATTAATATTCTCCCCAAAACTTTCTCTATTCTATAGATCTCCGTCCTTCAATAATTACTTCTTTAAATTTAAGTGAAGGGAAGTATATATAAGAGTTAAGTGAGAGTCATGAACGGTGCACTTGACTACTATAAGAAAATTAAATTGTTAATTTTCAATAACAAACCTTGAGGTTTGGGCTAATGCCAATCAGGTTCAAGACTTTTCAAAACTGACCAATTTTGTCCATAAAGCTAAATTAGTCCCTAAACGCTATTAGGCAATTAGTCAATTTTCTCAACTGTCTTTGGGACTAAGTTGGTTTTAGGGACCAAATTGATCGATTTTGAAAATTTTTGAACATGATTGGCATTAACCCAAACCTCAAAGTATGTTAATGGAATTTACTTAATTGTTAAATACATACTACCAAATCAATATATGAATTTTATTCTTGATACTCGATAGGTTGTAAGGGTTGATACTTTCAAAGGATTGTTCAGACTGGCCAAAGAGTGTTAGCTTCGATGGTAATGAACTTTCAAATTCATCAATTAGATATTTTAAAATTATTCATCTTAACAATTTAGAAAACGATATCTCTCTCACAAGCGTACATCCAATCTGAGGGGATATTTGGTTTGTGAAATGTTAGATTTCTAGAATCTTAATCTATGAAATTACATTTTAAGTTTTTAACAATATAAGATTACAGTGTTTGAGTCAATAGTAACATTCCCATCATATTTCAAGGATTTAACATTCCTATAATTGGTGGGTTCTAGTTAGCTCGACTAGTAAAATCTATTATAGTCAAATAAAATATCCGGGATTTGATCTCCACCTACATGAAAAAAAAAAAAAAAAAAAAAAGATGTCTTAGTTTGTTGATAAATAGTTATCATTAGGAGTGAACACCATAGGTTAAAACCACAGTTATTAAACCCAAGCTGACTCGGCCGGTCACACCAAAAACTTGATTACTTGGAACCTAAACCGATTTAAGTGTTAAAATGGACTGTTTATGCATAAAACCTGGTCAAACCCGGCAAGTTTGTGGCGACTCGAGTAACTCGAATGGGTTTATAACTCGATTGGGTTTGTGGAATTTGTAAAATTACATCAATAGGTCCACTTTATTGAATTTTTTACTGTTTAATGTGTTATAATATGGTAATTTGAAGAGGAGAAAACCTAAAGAATTTATATTAAAAAAATGCACTTATCTGTCTATCTACCTACCTCCAAGACTCTCATCTCCTATTAAAATTCTACTCTGTTATTGTGAAATCTTGATTTTGAATTATAATTGCCAGTTTAATTTAGGATATGCCTATTTTTTTTAATTTGCATATTGATGTTATGATTTCTCAAACTTTTATATATATATATATATATATATATATATATATATATTAAATTAATTGACCCTACGATTTAATCGATAACTCACTAGTTGAACCGATAACCTAGTGACCTGACTCATAGACTGGGTCAATGTCTGAACTAGGTTTAATAAATAACCTTGCTCTCTCAAAAAAAAAAAAAAAAAAATTCTATAATTGGTTAATAACATTTTCATGAATAATTTCAAATTTTAAGGGTGGTTTGGTCATTTTAGATGTTTTGTGATTTTTTTTTTTTTTTTTTTTTTTTTTTTGTCCTTCTAGGCTTCTAGTGCTTTAGGGGTATTTTGGTTATATTAGATGCTTTGCTGCAATTATTTTAAAGATTTGGGGTTTAATTTGGTCATTTTGGTAGTTTTAATTGTATTTTAATTACTTTAGACATTTTCTAGTTATTTAAGTCATTCCATTAGTAAAAAAAATATAAGATTTTCGTCATCTAATTACTGTAATATTGTTGTAAATTGTAATGTTTGTCGCATTACAATGAATCGATCACCCCGCAATTTAACATGAGCTTGGGGCTGGACTATCATTATAAATAATTAGCCAGTTCTTGTTTTAAATTCTTAGAAATTAATGGTTACACAATATCCACACTATCATACCAAATGTCCATATTTTACAATTAATGTGAAAGAGTGTTGTAAGGTTGAATTTATTCAACCATCTAATTGGCTTTATTCCGTGCCAAATTTTCTTGTAATTTAGCATTTAGTAACCCTGTATTTAGGTGGGTTTGATGTAAGGGTAGTAAGTGAGATAGAGTGAAAATTGCTCAAGAGTGTGCAAGAAAACAGAAACTCGCGGCTGGGACTCGCGGGTGACTCGCGGCTGCAAGCCGCCAGACGCAGCACACGTGCCAAGCATGCTGGAAGATGAACAGTCATGCTAGCTGGAGCACTACAGGACAAAACAGGACAACTGGCCATACGGTTATCTCGCGACTGGATCTCGCGACTTGGTCAAGCCGCGAGGTCAAGCCGCGAGCCACCCCTGTTTTGTAAAACCTGACGTTTCACATTCCTCTCCCACTCCAGTATTAATACCCCTTTTACCCACGATTGAAAGAGAGCTTCCAGAGAGAATTTTGAGAGAGAAACCCTAAAGAAAAACAAGATTGATTCACCCACAATCTATACCTTAGAGTCTCTTCAAATTCCTCAACTCTCTTCCTCTCCATTGTCAAATCCTTGAGAGGCATTATACCAAACCTGGTTCTCACCATCATCATCACTGTGAGACAGCTGTTTGGATTTCTGGGAAGCAGTTAGGAAGGAACCAATCTTCATTGGTTGATGCTATGGTCTAGTAGCGGAATCCGGGAAGCTAGAAAAGAAAAAGGTTCGGCGCAACCTCGTTGGAGCAAGAAGCTTGGAGGGCTTAGGTGCACTGGGTAGATTAGGCTTGGAGGGTCTATTGCTGTCCTTGTATCCCAACTGTATTTTATAGTGGATTGTTTACCGCTTGGAGGGCGGCGGAGAGGTTTTACGCCGAGGGCTTCGGTTTCCTCTTCGATAACACATCGCGTGTTGTCTTTGTGTTTGCATCTTCCTTCCTCTCTATCTTTGCCTTTTTATTATCTGCTGTGAATTTTATTTTGTTATGGCTTAGATAGTTTTTAACCAATTTCATATTATAGCATATGTTAAGTTTCCGCACACTAGTTGTTTGACATATTGCTTGAATTGGTTATGTTGTAATTTGGGGGTCTAAACGTTCAAAAGTGTTTTTACACGTTTTTGAACTTTCAATTGGTATCAGAGCGGGTACACTGCTATTGGTTTCATTACCATTGTGTGATCCTTGACTCCCTTTTGAGATGGATAGGTCTCAATCCCTAAATGCACCTCCATATTTTGATGGTAGTAATTATGCTTTTTGGAAGTTTCGCATGAGAGCTTTTCTGTGTTCTATTGATGAATCTGTTTGGGATGCTGTTGAGATTGGTTGGACCAGACCTGAGGCAGCCAAATCCACTTGGGATAAGGCAGCACTTGCTGCATCCAATGCTAACAGTAAAGCACTCAATGCTATTTTCTGTGGTGTGTCTCCAGATGAATTTCACAGGATTTCTCACATTACCATTGCCAAGGAAGCATGGGAGATTTTGGAAACCACCTATGAAGGCACGAAGAAAGTGGAAGACACCAAGTTACAAATGCTGACCACTCGGTTTGAAGAGCTCAAAATGAGTGAGGATGAGTCTTTTGACTCTTTCTATGGGAAGCTAAATGAGGTGGTTGTCAGCAAGTTCAACTTGGGGGAGAAAACGGAGGATTCAAAGATTGTAAGGAAGATCCTTCGATCATTGCCGGAAAGTTTTCGTGCTAAAGTGACAGCGATTGAAGAGAGCAAGGACCTTGATGACATCAAAGTACAGGAGCTGGTTGGTTCTCTGCAGACTTATGAGATGTCGCTGCCCAATCAACGGAAGAGTAAATCTCTTGCTCTAAAGACCATCAATGAGAAGGTGGAAGATCAAGACTCATCGGAAGAAGATGTGGTTGATAAAAGATGTTGCATACCTTGTCAAAAATTTCAGAAAGTTCTTGAAATTCAAAAATAATAGCAAATTTGATGATAAAAGAAAATTCCAAAGTTCTGGAAGGGAGAAAAGGGAATTCAAAAAGAAAGATGGAAAAGAATCCCAACCCACACAAGGTGTCACTTGTTTCGAATGTAACGGGCATGGACACTTTAAGAAGGAATGTCCGAATTATTTGAAATCGAAAGGTAAAGTGTATGCCACGACTTTAAGTGACTCGGATTCATCTGACTCAGAATCTGAAGAGAGCTGTGATGGAGAGGGGAACTATTCAGCTTTTATGGCTATTGCTCATGTTGAGTCTTCAGATGAGTTGAATCTGCTTATACGAGACCTTGGAGAACATAGTGATGATGAATCACTAGGAATTGTTGAAGAATCAGATGCTGAAGAGGAAGAAAGCACAGCAAATCTTCAAGAGAATTATAACTCACTCTTGGAGAAGTCGGGTGAGTACACAACGGTGGCCAAGGCTGCTGTGAGAAAAATGAAGAAGGCTGAGGAGGACTACAAAAGTCCCCTAATCCGATATAGGGAGGCCAAATGTGAGATAGAAACATTGAATGGTGAGTTGTCCGAAACTTACACAAAAGTGAGATTTCTTGAGAATGAGGTTGTGCAAGCAAATGCTAAAATAGAGAGGGTCACCACCAAAAAGCTAGATGATGTTATCTCATCTCAAAAGAGCTTTTCAGACAAATCCGGATTGGGATATACCGGAGGAAGTAGTTCATCTGGAAATGTCACTAAAGAAGTGAAGTTTGTAAAGGCCAAAGATCAAGTTGTAGCTGACCTTACTGGTGAGAAGCTCGAGGTGGAGGAGAAGAAGAATGTGGTGAACCAAAGGATGCTGAATCCCCGTAATCAATCTGTGGGCAGGTCTGAATCTAGTGCCAAGTCACGCCCAAGACCACAAAGAGGTCCTAGAGCAACTTATGTGTGTCATTATTGTGGACTTCAAGGGCATACTCAGCCAAATTGCCAAAAGCTGAGAGCAAAGAATAGTGCAACTCCTCAAAGGTCAGGAGGACCTAGAAATGATAGAAGAATTTGGGCTGGTGATCAATCTAGAGATCAGAATGGTGATCCCGGAATGATGAACGTGATGAAGATGATTGGTGCATTCACCAACTGCTTGGAAAGCTTCTCACGAAGGTTTGAAAGCCCTAACTCCCATACCCAATCCTATAAGGAAATCACCCCAAACGCAAGTGACGTGTGGGTGAAAAAGGGTACTCATGCATAAGCATTAGAACATGTCCATGCATTAATACTTCCTATGCTTTGTGACAATGTTTGTTTGGTTTGCTTGCTGTTTTTTGATGTTGGTTGTTTGCTTGTCTTCTTGTGAATATTTTTAATTTTGTCTTATCAATCTTTTTGTTTCTTGTGTCAAAAATCCAAAAATCACATAAAAATTAGAAAATCAAAAAGCTTGATTGACTTTGTTGAGTTTTTGTCTCAAAACTTGTTTTGCCTTGTACCTTTATGCTAATGGCTTTGTGCATTTTCGAGCATTGCTTGTTTTCATGCACTCATATTACTGTGGGAAAAATCTTGAAATCTATGTGATTGTTGTAAATAGATCTTCAAACTTGTCATGAATGATTAGTGAATGGTTATGTTGATCTTGAGACATGCATAGACTTGTGTCTATATATCTTCCCACTATTTATTTTTGTTTTGCTAAAAAGAGCTCACCAAATGTAAATCTCCAAATGAAAAGAGATATTGAGCTGCAAAAGCCTGTCGCACATTCTAGTATTTGACTAGGAAAAAGGGTAAGCGACCTTATATTAAAGAAAATGTTTATTCAAAAAGCCAAAGGCTTGTTCATTAAAGTGAAATGCCAAATATCACTCTCACAATGAGAGGTGATTGCCTCAAAAGATCAAAAAGATCAAATGTTGATTAAAAGTGGAGTCAAATGTAAAGCTCCAAGTCATGTTATCAAGTTTTGTGGGAGGTCATATATACATACTTCTATAATTGAGATGGGTCACATGATCTAGTGCTAATTGTGTATGTCTTGGTTGAATTGATCATTGAAACTTCACATTAGACTAAGGACTATCTCATTGTTGATATCCACACACAACACACAAGTTTATGTTCAATAAATGTCATATTCATTTGTGTGATTGTACTTGATAAAATGTGTTTTCACATGCTCAATCTTTGTTAAATCAAGCACAAAAAGATTTTTAAGTGTTTTAGGTGTTTTTGGAAAGTATTTTGTTTGAAAAATCTGAAAATTTCAAAAATCCAGTTTTGCCCTGTTTTGGCGGCTTAGTCGCGGGTATGTCAAGTCGCGTGCCTCAGTCGCGTCTTCGCGGGTCATTTTTGGCGACTTGTTCGCGCGTGGAAGGTCCAGTCGCGAGGTTCACTCAGAGATTTTCGCGGCTCAGCTCGCGACTCACTCGCGGGTAGACCTTCCAGTCGCGAAAAACACTTAGAAGAATTTTTCAAATTTTTGTCCTTAAGTGTTTTGGCGGCTTGAACTGGCGACTGTGTGGCGACTTAATCAAGTCGCGAAAATCGCGTGTTTGGCAGAAACAGGAGCAGTTTTTAAATCTTTTTCAGTTTTCCCTCGAACTTTTTGTGACTGTTCATCTTCTCTCTAAACTTTCTCCCTCCCAAACACTCCGTGCTCCCATCTCCAATCTCCATTGTTGCATATTTTCTACTCGAATTCTTCAAGTCTCAGGTATGGGTTTTTAGTTTTGAACTCATTTCTACTTGATTCTGTGTTTTTCCCCTTAATATTTCGCATATGCTTATGTTTTAGAAATGGGTTTGTGTTTCGGATATTGCTCTTTGTTCATGCTTAGCTTGCGAATGCTGCTGCTAGAATTTGATTTGATCTTAGTTGTTTCCTTATTGCTCTTCATCCTGTGCTTAGCTAAGTGTTTCTTTTATTTTATCTGCACTTGAGCTGTTGAGTTGTTTCAAAATGTTCCATTTGAGGCTGTGTGTTTTATTGTGCTGAATATGCATGCTCTTTTGTGTAAATCCATTGGGTGCATTTGTTAGTTTCACAATGCTGTTTATGTGCCATATCATTTTCCATTATCTGTCTCATTGACATATATCTGCCTTTAGGATAGTTTCTATATTTGATGATTTTATATGTGTTTCCTATCTTAGGCTTGTTTATCCATGTGATTGATCTAAGTAGCTTGTGTTTAAATGTTCCAAGTTCATTTGTATGGATGAAATCTCTTTGTTAATTACATGGTACTGACTAGTTCTGCACATATATTGTTCTATGCTGTTGTGGCCTCTTCTGATTGTTCACAGATGGCTCCCTCACCTCCGAAGAAGAAAACTCCTGCAAAGAAGGCTGACAAAAGATTGAAAATGGATTCTAAACTGTTTAGATCAGTTCATCACTTTGAGAGATACAAGGATAACTTCTTGAAAGCAGGAATTATTCAAGAAAGATTTGTAGATTTGGAGGACTTGAGACAAACCTTTATCCCCAGCTGTTTTGAAGGAAGAGGATGGGAAAAGCTTCTGAGTGATTTCCCTGTAGTGTGTGAACCCCTGATTAGGGAATTTTACTCAAATGCTGTGATAAAGGAGAATGAGTTAAGTTGCTGGGTTAGAGGTAAAGAATTTATTTTGGATGCACATGTCATAGATGATGCATTAGGGCTTGAAGGATTAAAAGATGAGGAATTTATCAACTACAAGGATAGGAGTGTTTCTATTGAAACAGTTCAACAAAGGATAGGTGGGCAGAGAGAAGGAAAATGTTTGAATACCACTGCCTTTCCAGTGGACATGAGGTGTCTAACAATCATCATGATGTTTAACCTCTATCCCATTAAGAAGTTGACTACAATCAATTGTGCTAGAGCAATCTTTCTGATGGATCTCAAAGAAAAGAATTTCATAGACATAAGTTCCCACATATATGGCACCATTGTGGATGAGACAAGAACAACCTCTAGGCCAAAATTGATCTTTCCCAGTTTGCTGATGAGGATTTTCAGAAGGAAGGGTGTTCCAATCCCTCAAGACATCAGTCCCATGTCCACACCTTCTGCAATTAACAAGCTTACCTGCAAAAGGATAAGTGTTAGGCTTCCAAGAGAAGAAGATGAAGGTGATGAAGGAGAAGGTGTCCCAATGGAGACTGAAGCAGAGGCAGCAGGGCATGCATCAACCTCAACACCCAAGAGGAGTGGCAAAAGGTCTAGAGCATCAACTTCTTCAGATACACCTCCAGATGCTTTCCAAATCATTCTGGAACGACTTGATGGGATCAGGGAAGTCCAGACTGAGCACTCTGAGAGGATGAGAGCCATGCAGGACCAGATTGATGTCTTGTCTGCAAAACTTGACAGCTTCACCACTCAGCCTGAACAGTGACCCTTTGGCCATTCCTGTCAAAAAGGGGGAGAAGTTTCTTTCTGTTGATAATGTCATTGATGATTGAGAAGCAGAAAAGCAGCTCTTAAGGGGGAGTAATGTGTTGAGGAGGAGTTGTCAAAATCAGAGACTTTGTTTATATATGTTTATGTGTTGGGTACTTTTAGTGTTTTTATGGTTTTGATACACTGTGTTTTGGTGTATAGTTGTTTCTAACTCATTACTTATACTCTTGGTTTAAACTTTAATATATTTTGATGATGTTTTTCAGGATGTTTTATGTGTTTGTACCCATGTGCTTTTGTAAGCTTTTAGGGTTAATGTTTTATGCATAGCTTGTAGGCTTTATGGTATGTATCTTGCTTATTGCAGCCTTTATGCTATGTTGAAATCAGTACTTTAATCTAAATGTCTTGCATTTTGGTTTATGTACTGTCACTCTTGTGCCCTTGTAGGATTGTTCCTAGATGCATATACCTTGTGTGTTATGCATTGGTTGAGTGTTGAGCATACAAGTGTCTTGCCTTGTGCTTGTTAACTTGTATGTCCTTGTGTTCATTCCAAGTGTGAATGAGCACTGTGATCACTACCTTGTGGTGTTCACTTGGTTGATCAAGCCATGGTTTGTTTCTTAACTCCATCTTTGCTTGATCACATATTGCCTGTTTCATATGCATTTTATAATTTTCTGCTTACAATGATCATGGTGTATTGTTGTGTTTCAGGAGTATTATGTTCATATGATTCAAGTGCTTCACAGCTTCTAGAGTTAGGTGTGAGTGAGTTTTGTTCAACTGTTCCCAACTCACATGTTAAGTCTAGAGTCTGTTTTAGGGTTTTGTCACGGAATAGCCAAAGGGGGAGATTGTAAGGTTGAATTTATTCAACCATCTAATTGGCTTTATTCCGTGCCAAATTTGCTTGTAATTCAGCATTTAGTAACCCTGTATTTAGGTGGGTTTGATGTAAGGGTAGTGAGTGAGATAGAGTGAAGATTGCTCAAGAGTGTGCAAGAAAACAGAGACTCGCGGCTGGGACTCGCGGGTGACTCGCGGCTGCAAGCCGCCAGACGCAGCACACGTGCCAAGCATGCTGGAAGATGAACAGTCATGCTAGCTGGAGCACTACAGGACAAAACAGGACAACTGGCCATACGGTTATCTCGCGACTGGATCTCGTGACTTGGTCAAGCCGCGAGGTCAAGCCGCGAGCCACCCCTGTTTTGTAAAACCTGACGTTTCACATTCCTCTCCCACTCCAGTATAAATACCCCTTTTACCCACGATTGAAAGAGAGCTTCCAGAGAGAATTTTGAGAGAGAAACCCTAAAGAAAAACAAGATTGATTCACCCACAATCTATACCTTAGAGTCTCTTCAAATTCCTCAACTCTCTTCCTCTCCATTGTCAAATCCTTGAGAGGCATTATACCAAACCTGGTTCTCACCATCATCATCACTGTGAGACAGCTGTTTGGATTTCTGGGAAGCAGTTAGGAAGGAACCAATCTTCATTGGTTGATGCTATGGTCTAGTAGCGGAATCCGGGAAGCTAGAAAAGAAAAAGGTTCGGCGCAACCTCGTTGGAGCAAGAAGCTTGGAGGGCTTAGGTGCACTGGGTAGATTAGGCTTGGAGGGTCTATTGCTGTCCTTGTATCCCAACTGTATTTTCTAGTGGATTGTTTACCGCTTGGAGGGCGGCGGAGAGGTTTTACGCTGAGGGCTTCGGTTTCCTCTTCGATAACACATCGCGTGTTGTCTTTGTGTTTGCATCTTCCTTCCTCTCTATCTTTGCCTTTTTATTATCTGCTGTGGATTTTATTTTGTTATGGCTTAGATAGTTTTTAACCAATTTCATATTATAGCATATGTTAAGTTTCCGCACACTAGTTGTTTGACATATTGCTTGAATTGGTTATGTTGTAATTTGGGGGTCTAAACGTTCAAAGGTGTTTTTACACGTTTTTGAACTTTCAAGTGTGAAGACAATTAGTTTCAAAAAAAAAAAAAAAAAAAGAGTGTGAAGACAATTACCATTAGAATACATAGAAAATCGTTGTTTTTGGATGAATGTCAACGTGGCCTTTTGAGTATCGATCCTCAATGTTCTAATGCTATGTTTCATTTTTGTCATTACAATTTACATGTCAGATATTAACGAATGCATAGAAAATTCCAAACCGTGTTTGGATTTTTGGAATAGCTCTTCGAAGGACTGGAATACGAATAACTATTCGAACCTCCGCTGCGTAAATACTTATGGGTCATACTATTGTGTAGAAGCTTCTCCTCCTCCTCCGACCAAAGCGATCGCAATAGGTATGTCTTTTTAGTTTTTACACTCAGAGATCTACAATAATAATTGCATGAAAGATTTTTGTTAGCCCGCAAGTATTATTATTGTGTTGGTACAAGATTTTTGCCTTTTTTTTATTATATGTAAGAAATAAAAATAAAAACTTTCTAAAATATCTTAAACGTGACTCACTGCTTCATTTTTACTATTCTGGACTACTTCTTATTGGATTTATATCTTGAGAGGATTCATGTCTTAATTAAGGGAACTTTTTCAAATTGCACTTGATAAACAAATAAACACAAGTCTAAAAATAAACAGATAATAAAGAGACTACAAACAGATAATAAAGAGACAATGGGAATCCATGATTGTCCTCAATTGAACAACAAACAGATAATAAAGAGACAACTACTGAGTAAAACTACTGTCACGTTATGCCCACTCTAAATCCTATCATTTATTCCCATGTTTGGGAGATTATGAAAGAATGAAATGAAAAGTAATAGAGAGAATGAGAGATCATAATGGAATAAAATATGATGTATTTTTTCTTAGTGTATTTGAGAGTTTATAAAAGAAGAAATAAAATAGAAAGAAATATACAATTTTATTAATATATCGTTTACAATATATTTGCATTTTCTTTTAATTAGGGATAAAATAGGTAGTTCATCTCAGTTCATTAAAAGAATAAGTATTATTTACAATTTTAGGAGGAATAGTGTTTCCTAATGATCATTTCAAATAAGGGAATAGATGGTGTGTGTGTATATATATATATATAATAAAAAGTATCTTTCTATTAGATTTATTTCTATTCCTTTTGCTCCTTCCAAAGGAATTGTTGAGAAACCAATCATGTTTGTTCTATAATCTTTGGGAAAATTACACTTTTCCCCCATAAACTATACCCCATTTTACACTTACCCTCTTCATCAACCTAAATCAGTGTAAAAGGGAGTATAGTTTAGGAAATAAAGTGTAATTACCCATAATCTTTTCCCTTTATCAACCCGAGTTAGTGTTTCCTTCTCTCCTGTAGTTTTGCCTAGTTTTTTTT
The DNA here is from genome assembly GCA_028535905.1 of Quercus berberidifolia. Taxonomy (NCBI): domain Eukaryota; kingdom Viridiplantae; phylum Streptophyta; class Magnoliopsida; order Fagales; family Fagaceae; genus Quercus; species Quercus berberidifolia. Next base: position 58,854,709 of record JAPQVW010000003.1, read on the forward strand.
TTAGCATTAAGAGAAGGTATGTCTCTGCTTTACACAAAATTGTTATAACCTTTACTATAATGAGTAATCCTTTTCCATTTAACTGTGTTATGCAGCTATTAGCACAAGCCTTAGGCTACTTTTTTTGCTAATTGGTGGATGGTGGTCCTACAAAGCAATAAAGAAAAGGAAGAACATTAAGCGTAAGGAGAAGTTCTTCAAACAAAATGGTGGCTTATTGTTACAACAACAGTTATCTTCAAGTGAAGCGAATGTTGAGAAAACTAAATTGTTTAATTCAAAGGATTTGGAAAAGGCCACTGACCATTTTAATGTGAATAGAATACTTGGTCAAGGAGGACAAGGCACTGTTTACAAAGGAATGTTGGTAGATGGGAAAATTGTTGCAGTAAAGAAGTCCAAGGTAATTGGTGAAGAAAAACAACTTGAAGAATTCATCAATGAGGTTGTCATTCTTTCACAAATTAATCATAGGCATGTGGTTAAACTACTTGGTTGTTGTTTGGAGACAGAAGTTCCTTTGCTAGTTTATGAATTCATTCCTAATGGAACTCTATCCCAATATCTTCATGTCCAAAATGAGGAGTTTCTGGCAACATGGGATATGCGTTTACGAATTGCCACAGAAGTCGCAGGAGCTCTTTTCTACTTACACTCAGCAGCTTCCTCGCCCATTTACCATCGAGACATTAAGACTACAAACATACTCTTAGATGATAAGTACAGAGAAAAAGTAGCAGACTTTGGGACTTCAAGATCCATTGCTGTTGATCAAACTCACTTAACCACAGTAGTACAGGGCACTTTTGGATACTTGGACCCCGAGTATTTCCAATCAAGTCAATTTACAGAAAAGAGTGATGTTTATAGTTTTGGTGTTGTTCTCGTTGAGCTTTTAACTGGACAAAAAGCGATCTCTTCTGCAAGGACACCAGAAAGTAAAAGTTTAGCCACATATTTCATTCACTCAATGGAGGAGAACAATTTGTTTGATATTATCGATGCTCAAGTTATGAAGGATTCTAAAAAAGAAGAAATCATAGCAGTTGCAAACCTTGCGAAGATGTTCCTAAACTTGAATGGGAAGAAAAGACCTACAATGAAAGAAGTTGCAACGCAATTGGAAGCAATTCAAACGTTGCGGAAAGCTTCTAATGTTCAACAAAACCATGAAGAGGTTGAATGTGTTAGAAGTGAAATGTACGAGCAATTGGATGACATTTGTACGTCAACAATGTCAGGTGCAGACAATAGTATAGCCTCATCTTCAAACACTTGGCCGTTGTTATCTTTTTAACTAGTTGATGTTCTGCGTGATGCGTGTGTATGCTTCAAACTCTCGCCCATTGTTATCTTTTTAACTAGTTGATGTTCTGCGTGATGCATGTGTATGCTACAAGTTTATTTTTAAATATTTGAATAAAAAATATTTTTATGACCAATTTATAATACTCATTAATTTTTATAATATTCGAGAAATAAACTTCAATTATTTACATGTTATTAGGAAAAGAGAAAATGTCAATATTTAAGATTAATATAATTTATAATATGAACTTATTGTAAGATTATTCACGTAAATCGGAAAATATTTAATTACTTTTCCAACTTAAGAACATGATTATTCTTTTTTTATAATTTTGGTTGTATGTTAATTTGATTTTGTTGAATTTTGTTTTTTCTTTTCTAAGATTTAGTCACATGGTATAACCTTAGGCTACTAAGGTGTTAAACGGACTAAAATAACAAAATCTAAACTTATTGGGTATAAATGTATTTTTGCATATGTGTGTGTATACAAATCTTTGAACCTTATTAATGCATTGAAATAAATGTATCTATCAATATATATGTATATATATATATATATATATATATATATATATATATATATATATATATACTCTGCACAATGTAGGCGAAGTATACATTAGGTGATATGTATATATGCAATTAAAAACAAAACAAAAAATTCTCCATCATCAAAATGAAAAAAAAAAATTAATAAAAAAAAAAATCAAACTTTCTCAAGAACTTTTTCTTTTAGAGAAATATAGAAAACTTTCTCAAGAACTCAAAAGGTAAGATAAAGGACAAATTCATTCATAAAATAATATTACAAAATTTTGTGCATCATTAAAGTAAATTATAATGTTACAATTAATCCTAAAATCAAACTTTTTTAAAATCTAAAATCTAAAATCTAAACTCTATCCTAAATTCAAACTTTTTTACAATTAATCCTAAAATCAAACTTTTCGAAATAAGTACTTTTAGGACCTAAAACCCATAAATATCTACCTCCAACCCCCTAGATTGAAGTTTGAACTATATGCTAGTCCTTGTGGATACAACGGGGAATCACCACCTAGTTTTTGCAATGGCTTAGAAATCATATATATAGCATCCTCCCAAGGAATGACCTTTTGATCTTACTACCAGAGATATGGGTTCAACGTTAAGGTACGGTCTTGGGAAGGTGTTAGGCACCTAAAACCGCCCAACCCTAAGGTTGGCTTCCCATCATTGTGTCTTATGTCTTAACCCTATTAAAAACGTACTCAAAACTTGTATCTATACTCACACACACACTAGCATACATCTAACACACACAACATGGCATTAATAATCTCTAACCATACATCTATCATAGCAATCAAATAAGGCCTAACATACATCTAATCATGGCATACCCTAGCATTCATCTAGCAAACATGTCATGGCATCAAGGCATTTCATCACACCACAAACCCTAATCATGCTCCTATCTCAATCATAAACCCTAACATACATCTAGCATAGCATCATGTATCCAAGCATAAACCCTAGCATGTTATTATCATCACATCATCATATCCATTCAATGCAGAAACATAGGCACGTCAAATCAAGATAGAAACAAGACAAATCATGTTTATCACCTAAAGCATTTAAGAACACAATTGTATTATCAAACCTAAACCAAGCCATGCATGTACATTGTGAATGCATAACTTACCTTTACTTACCTTGCAGCAACTCAGCACCTATGGCATTATGCATGAACATGTGAATGAATGGCATGGCATATAACAAAGAAATAAAAAACAGACCCTAATCGTGAAAGGTAAACACACAAATAAACATATGAAACCAAGATTTAAAACCATGAAAACATGGAAAGGGATCTAAAACAAAAGTATAAATGTGAAAGCAAAAGTAAAACAGAGGAAATAATATTAGGATCTCTAAGCTAGTTAATGCATTCGCATGAATGACCTTGCATGCACATATTCAAGCCTACATACGCAACCTTAATTATATGCACATGGGTATATAGTAGAAAACTGAAAAACATCAGAGTTATGAAGCCACGAACGCTTTCTAGGGAAGAGGAAGCAAAGTTAGCCAGAAGCAACAAAAAGGTGAAAGATTGCCGTCATGCCGAGTTTAACGAAGGACCCAGCAATGACTCTCCTTCGCGAAACAACCATAACCACTAGAATCAGGCAAATGCGTCGTTCAAGGACAAGCTCATGGGCGAAATTCCTGGAGCTTTTGCTCATGCTTTTGATTTCACGGACCTAATGGATGCTGAAAATGACTCAGATAATGACGATGAGGATATCAAGGAACTCCGTGAAGGTCTGGTGGCCATCAAGCTTTCGAAAGACACCAAGAAACGCTTACGAGAGCGCTAGTGAAAGGCCGTCATTGTTAAGTTGGTGGGGCATTCAATGAGTTTCTCCTATATGCAGAGTAAACTGAATCAAATCTGGAAACCTGAGGGTAGAATGGATGTTGTGGACCTCGGCTATGGCTTTTTTCTGGTTCGTTTCTTCTACAAGGAAGATCTAAACTCTATTCTAAGACGGGGACCTTGGTTTCTGGGGACCACTTCCTATCCATAAGGCCATGGGAACTGTTCTTCAAGCCTTCTTCAGCGAATGTTTTGTTGGTTGTTGTGTGGATTCGTCTCTACGAGTTGCCCTTTGAACTGTATGAGGCGAAGGTTCTCAGAGAGATCGAGGAATCCATTGGGAAGGTGCTAAGGATAGATACACATACTGCCATGGAAGCAAGGGGTAAGCATGCGAGGTTGTGTATCCAAATAGATATCAATAAGCCCTTGATCAACACCATCCTCATCGGGCGGTTCAAACAGGCCGTTAACTATGAAGGAATTCATAAACTCTGTTTTTCCTGTGGGAGGTTAGGTCATTTGAAGGAAGCATGTCCTTACCGTTCGAAGGAGTAAGGAATCGGTGGACATGGCGGAGGCAGCTCGGGTAGAGAACGTTGGGTCATGCAATGGGCATGAGGAAGGTCGTACTGAGTCGGCCAGTACCTTGCCTGCCAAATCCACGTCGGGTACGAGTGTAGTGGAGGAGGCCTCATGTCAGTACGGACCCTAGATGATTGTGACAAGGAAAAAAGGGGGCTACAAAAGGACAAATCAAAATTCCAGCCAGGGAGGGACCACCAAACCAGTTAGAAAATCTGCTAACCTCTTCATATCTAATAACATGCGGTTTAAGCACTCTAAGGTTGGGCCGTCTCTCCATCGAAATGACGTTCCTAGGGGCAAAACCCACAATGAGGTGGGCTTCATTTTAAATAGGGGGACACCAAACAATTCTTCAATAGGCTTTGGCCCAAATCTGAATCTTGATTTTCAAGGGAAGCCCGAAGCCACTTTTGTTGGTAAACCTGGCCTTTTACCCGATTTGGCCATAAACAAAAAGAAGAATCCACACTCAGTGAAACGAAAAAAGATTATCACTAGAAACAACCCTGGTAATTCCCTTAGTAGTGCCGTCTCAAACCCATTCCAAGGTCTTTCCTCTAAACTCACCTCCCTCTTTGCCAGCACATCTTCCAGCGATAACCATGAATCTGAGGCTTCCCCAAGTGCCTCTTTCAAGTTCATGGCTTCCAATGAAGAAGGGTTGGGTGCCATTAATGGTTGGGAAGGGGATCGGAAATCCTCAGGTGATCATAGATGGGCTCAGAACAAAGACCAAGTGCACGGCGTGGTGGGTCAACTTAAAGGTGAAGGAAGCTTGGGTTTTGAAGATGGGGGTGCGGGAATCTCATCTGGTTCTTATCTCAGGGAAGGGTCGGATGACAAAATTGGTGAAGTGGACAGGATGGTTTCCGAGGAAGAAGATGAAGCTAAATCCTCCTTTTGACGAGTGCCCTACAACCGTCCATCATCTTATTATGAAGATCATGATTTGGAACAATAGGGGCACATTGAAGCCCAATTTCCAGAGTCATATCCATGATTTGGTTCAGAATCATAACCCTGCCATTATGGTAATCATGGAGACTAAGCTTGGTGGCGTTAAAGCTAAAGCGATTACTGACAGGCTCCCGTTTAATGGGGCCATCCACACTGAAATGATTGGGTACGCTGGTGGACTTTGGCTATTGTGGAACTTAGACAGAATCGAAGTTAAATCTTTAGCCAACACGGAGCAGGAAATTCATGTCGAAGTCAAGGTACGCCCTTCTAACTTTACCTGGATTCTATCTGTAATCTATGCTAGTCCTAGATGTGAGGAGCAGCGCATCTTATGGGAAAATCTAACTAAGGTGGCCGAACTTCATAACATGCCATTGATCATGGCTGGTGATTGCAATGAACCTTTGATTGAGGAGGATAAGTATGGGGGCAGAGGTGTTCATGTTAACCGTTCTCTGGCCTTCGAGGACTGCCTAGATTATTGCAATATGGTCCATATGGGGTTCTCTAGGCTGAGATACATGTGGACAAAAAAAAGAGTGCTAAATATACTTATCCTTGAGAGGATCAATAGATTTTTCGTGAACCCGAATTAGTGTCTGCTTTACCCTGATGCAAGAGTCACGCACTTGCCTAGATGTCACTCGGATCATTGTCCGGTTCTTATGGAGACTCTTCCTATCAGAAACATCAACCTTACTAGACCTTTTAAGTTCTAGGAGTTTTGGCTCTCTGATACCTCATTTCCCAATGTGCTGTCTCGGGCCTAGAGCGGGGGTAGAGATTTGGCAGAGTGCATCAATACCTTCTCTAGGGATGCGTCGATGTGGAATAAAACTCACTTTGGAAATGCCCACCACAAGAAAAGGAGAGTAATTTCTAGAATTTACGGGGTTCAGAAAACTCTAGCTACCCATCCGAACACTGATCTTATTAATTTAGAAAAGCAACTCCATCAAGAACTTGACCTTCTCCTTAATCAGGAACGTGATCTATGGGCCCTGAAATCCAAAATTAACTGGATGATTCAGGGAGATCGTAATACAACCTTCTATCATGTGTCTACTATTGCAAGAAGAAAGAGGAATCACATTGCAGTAGTCACAGATGATTTGGGGAATTGGTTAACTGAGGAAAGGGAGGTAATGGAGTATTTTAGAAGTGGGTTTGTGAAGCTGTACACCACTTCTCATGAAAGTGGTCACCAGGTTCCAAATTTAGGAAACCAATGGCGTGCTCAGCTCACTAATGAGGTGAAATCATTCCTTGAAGGGAGGGTTAGTATTGAGGAGATTAAGAGTGCTCTATGGTCCATGAAACCTTATAAGGCTCCGAGCTCCGGATGGTCTGCATGCGGGGTTTTTCCAGCGTTTTTGGCCAACTGTGGGAGATTCAGTCAAGGACGAAGTTTTGAAAGTGTTTTCTGACAGGGCCCTGAAACCATTGCCAACTATAGACCCATCAGCTTGTGTAACTCGGTCTATAAGATCATCACTAAAATTATTGTGACTTGGATCAGACCCCATCTGGAAAGATTAATATCTCCCCTCCAAGCTGCGTTTTTTCTGGGAAGGAGAGGGGTGGATGACTTCATCATTGTCTAGGAATTAGTCCATTCCATTGGCAGAACTAAAGGGAAAAATGGCCTCATGGCCATTAAGATTGATCTTGAAAAAGCATATGACAAGATTGAATGGAGTTTTATTCGAGAAGTGCTTCTTAGCTTAAAGTTCCCTAGTAGTCTGGTTGAGCTAATCATGAGTTGCCTCTCATCAGTTTCCTTCTCCCTCCTCTTTAATGGGGGCTGCCTTGAGTGATTTCGGTCTTCGAAAGGCATTAGGCAAGGGGATCCCCTCTCCCCTCATCTCCTTACCATCTGCATGAAGTACTTGAGCCATTTGATTGAGTTGAAGTGTATAGATAAGAGCTGGAACCCAGTTAAAACCTCCAGAAATGGGCTGCTATTCTCTCATCTTTTCTTTGCGGACGATTTAGTCCTGTTTACTCATGCTAACCTGGAGAATTTTCTAGCCATCAGGGAAGTGCTTAATGATTTTTGTGCAAAATCGGGTCAGACCATAAGTGCAACGAAGTCCCAGGTCTTTTTCTCCCCAAATGTTGACTCATATCAAAGAGAAGTTTTGGCCAACCTTCTCGGCTTTACCCCAACCTATAATTTGGGTAAGTATTTGGGGTTTCCGCTTAAACACCCAGGCAACCGCAGGCAAGACTTTTCTTTTGTCCTAGATAGAGTTAAGAAAAAACTCACAGGTTGGAAAGCAAACCTTTTATCCATGGGGGGCAGAATGGTGCTCATTCAATCTTCCTCCTCCACTATTCCTACGTATGTTATGCAAAGTAACTTATTGCCAAGCAAGATCTTGGATGGTATTGAACGGGTGAATAGGAAGTTCCTTTGGGGATCCACGGATCAAGCTAAGAAAATGCATTGGGTTAATTGGAGTAAAGTCACAAAACCAAAAAACCTTGGAAGGTTGGGTCTTCAAACAGCCAAAGGCAGAAACACTAGGGGTGTGCTCGGTTCGGTTTCAGTCGGTTTGTATAGGTATGGCCAACCGAAACCGAATATTTCGTTTTGTGAAATTCTCAACCGAAGCCGACCGAAATGGCTGGAAAACCATCGGTTTCGATGTATATCGGTTTCGGTCAGTTTTCGGTTTTCCAAAGAGAGGGTTATTGAGATTTTCAAAACCCTAAATTTAATCACATATAAAAAACAAATAGAGCAACAAAGAGAGAGCTGTTGAACAAATCAGAATGACAGAGAAAGAAAAATTTCCAACAATATTTGTTCAACAATTTACAGTATTACATACAGATTCCAACAAAAAATTGAAAATATTTTGAATTAGCAAAAGGGTCCAAACAGAACTTTACCGTTGTTGCACCATAGCAGGAGCCTACCATGATGCTTAAGCCTACCACCATGTCTCTGTAGTGAATTGAAGAAAGAATAGAGACATGTGACTTAGAGAGAAGAGAAAGGCATGACCATGGTCCATGGGACTCAGAGAACGAAAAGAAAAGAAAAGAATGAGGCGGTTAGATTGAGAAGGGCAGAGACCAGAGAGAAAATTGGGGAAGGACCGAAGGGTAGAGAGAAAAAATTGAAACGAGAAAGGTAGAGACAAACAGAGAAAAAATTGAGAGAAAAAAATGGGGAAAGCGGCGGCTGAAGAAAGAAAAGGGAAGCTGAAGAAAAGAAAAGGGAAGAATAAACAGGGGTATTTCCGTATTTATGCTACTACTAGGGTTTTAAAAAATTAAATAGCAAAAAATACCAACGTCCCGTGCGAAGGCTCGAACCTGGGATCAGCTAGCTAAATCATAAGAAGCATACCATTAAGGCCACTGATCAGTTATGTATTAATGTTACTGAAAGGTCAAATAGTGTAAAAACACCCTTGAACGTTTAGACCCCCAATTTACAAATTACCAATTCAAGCTTTTTATCAAATAATTAATGTGCGGAACATGAAATAAAAGCTTAATATAGAATTGGTAAATACTCTAAGCCAATTAAAATCACATCCACAGCAGAAAATAAAAGGTAAAGATAAAGGGAAGAGAGATGCAAACACAAGGACAACACACGATGTGTTATCGAAGAGGAAACCGAAACCCTCGGCGTAAAACCTCTCCACCGCCCTCCAAGCGGTAAACAATCCACTAGAAAATATAGTTGGGATACATGAACAGCAATAGACCATCCAAGCCTAATCTACCCAGTGTACCTAAGCCCTCTAAGCTTCTTGCTCCAACGAGGTTGCGCCGAACCTATTTCTTTTCTAGCTTCCCGGATTCCGCTACTTGACCATAGCATCAACCAATGTAAATTGGTTCCTTCCTAACTGCTTCCTAGAACACCAAACAGCCTTCTAACAGTAATGGATATGGTGAGAAAAGGTTTTGGTAAAATGCCTCTCAAGGATTTAACAATGGAGAGGAAGAGAGTTGAGGAATTTGAAGAGTCTCTTATGTAAAGATTGTGGATGAATCAATCTTGTTTTACTCTAGGTTTTCTCTCTCAAAATTCTCTCTGGAAGCTCTCATTCTTTCGTGGGTATAAGGGGTATTTATACTAGGGTGAGAATGGAATGTGAAATGTCAAGTTTTTCAAAACAGGGCTGGCTCGCGGCTTGGCCTCGCGACTTGAATGAGTCGCGAGATCCAGCCGCGAGATAACAGAACGGCCAGTTGTCCTATTTTGTCCTGTAGTGCTCCAGCTAGCATGACGCTTCAACTTTTGGCATGCTTGGCACGTGTGCTGCTTCTAGCGGCTTGCAGCCGCAAGTCACCGGCGAGATCCAGCCGCGAGACTCTTTTTTCTTGCACACTCTTGAGCATTCAACACTCTATCTCACTCACTACCCTTACAACAAACCCACCTAAATACAGGGTTACTAATTGCTGAAATACAAGCAAATTTGGCACAGAATAAAGCCAACAAGATGGTTGATTAAATTCAACCTTACAGTTACATAAATATATATATATATTCGGTCGGTTCGGTTCAGTTTTGGGTGAAAAAATCCAGCACCGAAACCGAAACCGAAAATTTCGGTTTTTAAAAAATGAAACCAAAACTGAACTGAATCGAAACCGAACCGAAAATTTGGCAACAATTCGGTTGGTTTTTTCGGTTCGTCGGTTTTTTGCACACCCCTAAGAAACATGGCCCTCCTGGCCAAGCTTAATTGAAGGATGCACACGGAGGGTAACGCTCCTTGGTCTAAAGTCCTAAAGCTCAAATATTGCACTACGCAAAGAATCAATTCCAGAAATGCAGCTAGGCTTGCTTGCTCCCCCACGTGGAAAGGGTTGAGGAAAGGGGAAGAAGTGTTTAAAAAGGGAGTTAAATGGGTGCCTGGTCACGACAGCAAGCTGAACTTCTGGTATGATTGTTGGTTGGATCTTGGTCCCTTAAGGAATCTCATACAAGGCCTACTCCCCCGCGAGACCGAGAATCTCAAAATCAGGGATGTGTGCTCTACTAGTGGTTGGAATTGGCCCACTATTCCATTCGACCTTCCTTTGGAAATTAAGGCCACTGTCCAGGCAGTTCCTACACCCATTTTTGTGAGAAGTGGGGATAAACTAGCATGGAAATTCTCCCCTAAAGGGGATTTTGATGCTAGGAGTGCCTACCTCTTAGCTTCGGACTACAAGGACACTAACGCCTTTGATGGCACCTGGATTTGGAAGCTTTGTACCCTCCCTAAAATCCAAATGTTCATATGGAAATGCTTACATCAAGCCATAGGTGTGAAAGAGTGCTTGGCTGCTAAAGGTATGCAGTTAAATGGTTCCTGCCCAATGTGCAATGCAACAAATGAATCCATTATCCATGCTCTCCGAGATTGCAATGTGGTGAAACCAACATGGCACCAACTTGGAGTTCACAGCAACAACTCTACTTTCTTCTCTCAGGGAATCAAAGATTGGCTAAGCACCAATGCCAAGTCCAAGTGGCTGTCTTCCTCGAATCACCCTCCATGGAATGTGTTGTTTCCCTTCGCTATCTAGCTTATTCGACATCAACGCAACCAAACAGTCTTCAAGGGTAAAGGTGCAAACCTACAACTGGCAAAGAATATCATCATGCAAGCCACGAAGTATGCCTTGTGCATCAACCAGCCTAGTAGGAACCAAACTAGAATGATTAGACAGATCAGATGGGAAAACCCAGATTCAGGTTGGGTAAAGTTAAACACAGATGGGTCGGCTTCTGATCTTTTGAACACTGCAGGGTGTGGAGCACTGATAAGGGATGATTAAGGGAACTAGCTTGGGGGGTTTTCGAGACACATTGGGTGCACTAACAGCTTCATAGCTGAGGTTTGGGCGCTTTGGACGGTCTTCAACTTTGTCACCTTGTGAACCATCACTCTGTCATTGTTGAGTTGGATGCTAGTGCATTAGTTACTGCTCTTAATAACCCTGTTTATGCCAACACTATACTCTCCCCTCTGTTTAATGATTGTAAACAGCCGGTTGCTCGCATTCCTCAATGCTGTATCAGACATATTTTTCGAGAAGCCAACATGTGCGCTAACAAGCTGGCTAGGGTAGGCCTCATGCAATCTATAGATTTTGTTTCTTTGTCTAGTCTGCCTGTGGACTTGATCCCTCTCATTGAGGTGGGTAAGAGTGGTTTGTACACGAACAGAGTAGGCCCTGTAGGTGCCTCTGTTTTTTAGTTTTTGTTTTTAATCGAATTTCCAGTTTACCAAAAAAAAAAAATTATATGCACATGGGTTTCTACCTAGAAACCCTAAAACACAGCAAACAAAGCAAGATCAAAACATAAACTCTAACAACCTAGTATGTTTAAAACATAAAGAAAACAAAACCTAGTCTAAACAAACATGTTATAAGGCATAAAACAAACAAAGAAAAAAAAAAGAGAGAGATAGAATTGAAAGCAAAAATAAAGAAAAGCTTAAAAGAAAATACCTCAAAGAAAAAGCTCCTAGGCTTGACATAGCCTTGATTATACGCATGTGCATTTTTGCCCAGAAACCCTAAAACACAACAAACAGAGCAAGATCAAAACATAAACTCTAACAACCTAGCATGCTTAAGACATAATGAAAATAAAACCTAGTCTAAACAAACATGTTATAAGGCATAAAACAAACAAAGAAATAAAACAAAGACAGAATTGAAAGCAAAAGAAAGAAAAGTTTAAAAGAGAATACCTCAAAACAAAAGCTCTTAGGCTTGATTTTTTACCGTTCCCCTCAGTCAAATCTAACACAAAGCAATAAGAGAGTGATTAGTAATATTAAAACTCAAAGATCAAGGCCAGAAAAGGCCCTAATCAAATAAAATTGACTTGAGGATGTTTTGTGAAAAAACTCCATTTTTTAATTCACTATTTCTAGTGAATCTTAGTGTTTTCCCATGGGATTTCTATGTGTTTTTGAATGATACCATGTATAGCTATTTATATTGTGAAAATGGGGGGTTTGAAACAGTTCCTAGACAATGTGAAATTCATCCCAAACCTAGGTCTTTATTGTAGAAAACTTTCCTTTCTGGTGCTTCTAAAACCCTACCTGCGTGCATAGAATCGTGCCTGCATACGTAAGCTTCTAGGCCGCATACACAGGTTTATGCCTGTGTACGCAGGCTTAGGGTTTCTTTAGAATTTTATTTTCCAAAAATAGATTTTTAGCTCATTAAAAAGTTATATTTTCCATTTTAACATCTCTCAAGTCAATTTGTAATCTGATTGAGCCCTAAACCAACCTTGGGTCTTAGAATTTCAGCATCATTAGGGAATAGGGGCCCGAGTCGTAAGGGATACAAAATGCGATGTCTACAGTCCCCTGTATAACTACTAAGCCTATGGAATTAGGGAGGCAATGGAAAACCAATTATATTCTCTTCTTTCAACCACATTGCTCAAGACTTCCAACAACTAACCAAAGAATTCGAAAAGGATGATATCCACCAATGTTTCAAATTTGGACCCAAATCCCTTTTCCCATCCAGGTTCTCTTTCAATGCAAACAGGCATAACTAGACATGATTTTCGCTTGAAACCCATATTGACAACTAGTTTCCATTTGGAATGCGTGAAAATATATCATTTTAGAATGGCAATTAGGGTATAAGTATCTCATTTTAGAAGTAGATTCAAAGCTTGTGATTAATGGCTAACAACCCATGGTGCCAAGGGCGGAGCCACCTTATGCATTGGGGGGCCATGGCCCCTCTAAAAATTTTTAAAATCTCTCTAATTATAGGAAAAACTAGACCACAATCATTTTGAGTTAAGAGCTAGCCCCCACAAGATTAAAACATTGCCCCCCCCCCCCCCCCCCCATCATGTCTCTCATAATATTCTCCCCACCCCAAATCCCAATTGTGCAATCATAAAAATTAACTCCCTTTGTCTTTTCTATTCTTCTCTAAAGCATGAAAGCCGCATTCATATCTTTTTAGTTTTTAGTTATTCAATTTTTCTGAAAGGATAAAATTGAGGTGTAGTACATTAGATGGCCTAATTAAACTCATATGTATTGAACTTAATTGTCCTTAAAAATAATAACATTGTTTGTATTTTATTGGTCATGCTAAACATGTTTTTGAATTAAATTGACGAACTTAATGCATTACACTTAGGTTATTGTACTTAAGTTTTGTACTTTCTTAAAACTATTACAATATCCCCTTCTACTCTACAACCACTGAAAAGACTCTCCTCATCACCTGGTGCTCTCTCTTCAGTTTCTCTTTACTAATTCTCCATAGGATGCTCTCACATAATCACATTTTCATTAGTTTCTCCCTCGTCCTTAACAAAGAGTTTTCATATTTAAAGCTAAGCAAATATTGAGAGATACCAACTTCTTCTTCTCTTCTGCAATTTTGTTGTATACTTATATTTGATTTCTATGAATGTTATGGACTTAGGGTTTTCCAAAAGAATAGGAGAAACTCAAGAAAAAAAAATGGCTTAAGATGCTCAATTGGTTGATTAGCTTGTTAGTATTTTTATTTTTGAGTGCTAATTAGAACTACACTAACAAAAAAATTCTAACAATAATCTTGTGTTATAGATATACCATACTTTAAGTTTTTCGTTGAATTGCAAATTAATATAATAGTTTTACCTTGGCCCTCCCAAGCAAAAAATTTTGGCTACGCCCCTGCATGGTGATGGTGCATTGTCACAGAATATTTTTGTTTTAATTTAACACTTTGTTAGCATGCAATTGGATAGTACATCCAACTCTAAAGCCAACCATGGCATGTACAGCTCGGTTAATGGACTGTTTACCAGGCTGTGCTCACAATCTATTTGTTATTCTGTGGGTTATGGATATCCTACAATGGGAAGTTTCTAGAAACGTAATTCTTCTACCTTGTTGACAATTCCCTAGGGTTTCCTGAGTCGGCTCTTTCTCTTTCTCAGTTTTTTATCTCTCTCTCTCTCTCTGATATCTCCACACAAAAAATTTCCAACCCCATCTCGCTTCTCTTTTCCTCTATTTATAGGCTTGCTTAGTGGGTTTGTCATGATTGCATAGAATGGCTTCTCGTGCAAGTGGGGCCCCTTTGTGATTATTCCTGACAAAAAGGGGGTCCCACTTTAAGAACAAGAATGGCAATTTTGGAACTCGCGACTGACGCCGGATATTGCTCAATAAGCAATCTCTCCTAAGGCACTATCGAGATACATTAGAGACAGGCTCCAAGCAACATTAGACCCCAAGGTTGTAATAGTTCCCAAGTTATCCCCAGGCCAAATAGTATGGGTAAGACCAATGATATGGCCCATATGCGATCCACGGCCCGTAAGCCCTTAAACAATGGGCTAGTGGATTCATTCACCGTACAATAGCCCCCCCTCAATTCCTTCCTCGTATCTCGGGGATGGAATCGAGGTTTCACATTTAATGACCAATTTTTTTTTTGGTTATATCAATCGTCAATCATTAATTGCAAACAAGATGGTCTGCGGGGCAACATGCTGTCATATCAAACGGCCATTATTACCTGACAGTTCATATACCGAGGCCACGCATGTAATGGTTAAAAATGGGGAATTAATAATTTTCCCCCCAAAAATTCATTCAATGCTTCTCAGGATTCCCCATCTATAAATAAGGGTCTTCTCCCTCACTGCTCATTTCCTTACTTCGTTCCCTTCTCTCAATCTCTATTTCCTCACTCCCCTGAGCAACCTCTCGTCTTCCTGAGATCGCTCTCCTTAGCATGTTATTGTAAGTCCCCTACTCCCCCTTTTTTTTTAAGTTTTCTTCAAATTTGTTTATACATACTAATGGGTTTTGCACATCTTCTTAGAACTGAGGTTGCCTTAGCAACCTTTATGGCTAGGGTTGATATCCATTTAGATGTAGATATAGAGTTCTGCCCTAAAGGAAACATAGAGAATGATAGGCATCCTCAGGTAGTATTTTTTTTTCCTTTAATGGCTATTTTAGAAAGTGGGGTTAGATTTCTTGTGGACCCTATATTGCTTAGAACACTTAGTTTCTACGACCTTTGCCCCAACCAACTTCTAACAAATTTCTATAGAGTGGTGAGTTGTGTGAGTCAGCTTAATAACCTGTACGACTTAGGACTCAACCACCATGACATCAATTTCATGTATAGCATTTGTGGTGGCTCAAGGATGGGTTACTACCTAAAAGTTCGAGACACTGTTGTTCGGTTAATATCATGCCTTCTCGACTCCAACAGGATTTGGGCTGGAGAGTATGTTAAAGTGAGCGGGAACTAGCTTGCTAGCGAGTACCTTTGCCTGATCTCACCTCGTTACATTGGTCGGTATACCCTTTCCTTTTCATTTTTTAACCGTAGGGTTGTACTACTCAGCATTACTCTTCTAATGTTACCTGAGAATTTTCCCTTTAATTTCATTATATTACCGCACACTTCTACGATCTTTTTGAATTCCTTCTTAATGAAATGTATTTTCTTCTGTTGTACAATTACTAAACGTTTTAGGCTTGATCTTAACGCCACAAATCCTCGAGACCTAAACTTCGTGCTACATTCAGAGATATTCATGCACTAAGATAGTCAGTTAACAGCGTCACATCATATCTTCGGTTACATTCCTTCATATACTAGCTACTAGGATCTGGGGCAAGCTCTCACCGTTGGTAGCCCCCTACTTTAATATATCAACATTCATTTCTGAGGTTTCCTTCCGAAAGGCCTTTCCCCTGGTGAAGCTCGAAGACTAGGTCCTCTAAATATAAGAGAAGGTTTTTTGCTCCATGTCTGGGATGGTTCTGCTGATAGAGTATTCCACGGCAGAACCAAGCACGTCCTAGTTGAAAAGCCAACCGCCGAAGAACCTGTAGCCAAAGAATCGGACTCTAAGATGATTGTAAGGCGGAAGATGACTGCTGACTGCTTCATTCCTGGGGGCCAAGCTCTCAGTGGACGATCAGCTCCTCAGTAGCAGCAACACCATACTCCCCTACTTGCTCCTCGTAATCGTAAGAGGCCACAGGATTCCTATAATCCAACTGTGCAACCTACTAACCTATCCTCTGGTCCACAGCCAATCCCAATTTCCTTACCTTTAACTGCTTAGGATCCTTCCTCCAAACCTAGGCCCACCAAGCTGGTTGGCTCCAACATTGCTTTCTCATCTACACCTCCCTCCCAAGGTTGACAAAGTGCCTTTATGTTGGGAGATAACCCTCTCCCAATTGATTCCTCTATCTGGAATTGGGCCAATGGGTAGGGGGTCAGATTGCAGATAGTCTCAAGCAGGCACTTCTACTGCCCGATGACATGCAATACTTCTCGAAAGGCAATGATGAAGCCATCTCCCTTAGGCTAAAATGGCACACCATCGCGGTAAGCCTCAATCTTTTTTCTCTTCCTTTTTTATTTATTTATTCTTTTCATTTTTCCCTTTGACTTAACCTCTCCTCTTTTATCCCTACTGTCCTATCAGGCTACCCAAATAACCCATATCCTTGAAGGCCGACTGAAGGATGCCATGAAAGAAGCAGACAAGGAAAGGGTCCTAAAGGAGGTGCCCGAGTCTACCCTTCAAGAGCAAACTACCGACTTAGCTACTGCCGACTTAGTTGCTGCAGAGAGACGATCTATAGAGGCCAAGAGAGCTCATGCGACTGTCAAGAAGAGAGTGGCAAATTTGGAGGGTAAATTGGGTGAAGTGGAGGTCAAGCTCGCTCAAGCCGAGGGCGTCATCTCGGTTATGGACAAGGAAATAGCTGATCTGAAGGTTGCTGTGACGCAAAGTGAGGAGAAGTTCTACAACATGGGCTTCACTGATGCCAAGAATTCTAGCAAGCCCGTTATGTTTGAATCTCGGCACTACGGGTTCGGTGAGGGGTGGATGGCAACTGTGAATGCTCTTGATCTCCCTGAGAACTCTCCCTCCAGGGATCCCAAGCAGATGCCTCTACCCGAATTTCCGCCTCATCCTCCCGTGTAGAATCGACCCCGATTGAAGAGAAAGATAGCCCTAACATAAGGGAGTTGGCTGAGGAGACTGATTCCTATACTGAGGTAATCGATCTCAACAACTTGACCACCCTTGGTGCCACTGAAGGTCAAGAGCTGCCAGCCTCCTTGCCTAACCCAAGCCCTTCGATGACTGCATACATTACTACCACTCCCCCCAACCACGCCCAGGATCCAAATAATTAAAACATTTTTTATGTACTCTCGTTTTTATTTATTATATATTTCTCTTCTTCAAGTTATGTAAGAACTTATTGACGCACTTTTATTTGGTATCTTATTTAGTTTTAAAGTATTGGGTACACTTATTAAGCCTTTTTGGTGGACTAAACACTATTTCATTTATGAACTTTTGTGTTTGTTTTATTCATACTCTACTATTTTATTGTTCCTTTCCTTTGCACACTAGAATCATGCTACTTTTATCTCTCCTCTTATGCTCTTTTATATCAGTATTGTTCATACTTTAAGTTAGTGTAATCCAAGTCCCATGTGACTTGTTGGGAATGATTCCTCCCGAGATTTGCATAGACTTGGGCTAGTACAAACAAAGGACAAGCTCTTGGCCTTTGTTTTTTTTTTTTTTTTTTTTTTTTCAACTTCCACCTCATCAGTGGTCAGAGTTTCCATCCTTGAATCAGTCGATAAGGTTTCCACCTAGTCAATGACCAGGGTCAGACCAAGGCTAGGCTTCTGTCCTTAGAGCAATTCAATAAGGTTTCCACCTAGTCGGTGACCAGGGTCAGGCCGAGGCTAGGTTTCTATCCTTAGAGTAATTTTATAAGGTTTCCACCTAGTCAGTGACTGAGGTCAATCCGAGGCTAGGCTTCTGTCCTTAAAGCAATTTAAAGTAGAGGCAGATTATAATATATAAAGATACGGTATTATAGATATACAAATAGTAGCCGCGTAAATTACAGAACAAGCACTTCTTTATGTCTATCATGCTTAATGGTAGTATATTTTCAAATTTTGCACATTCCAAGGTCAAGGAAGTGGTATTTCTTCCCTATCTTCCAAGTAGTAAGCCCCAGCCCCAGCTATTGCAGTGACTCTGTACGATCCCTCCTAGTTCGGAGTTAACTTTCCTACATTCAAGTCCTTAGTAGTTCCCACCACTCTGTGCAGCACTAAGTCCCTTACACTAAACTCCCTTGCTCTCACATTCTTATCATACCTTTGGTCCATCTTCTATTGATAATTTGCCAGCCAAATAGTAGCCATCTCTCGGCACTCTTCCAATAGATCCAACTGTTCTGTCATTAACTCATTGTTGCTATTTGGAGAAAAACTTGAGACCCTCATACTGGACATGCTTATCTCCATGGGGATTACTGCCTCGGTCCTATAGGTCATGGAGAAAGTAGTTTCACCGGTAGATCTTCACGAACTTGTTCGGTATGCCCACAGTAGGTTCAGCAATTCTTTGGTCCACTTACCCTTTGCTCCCTCCAACCTTTTCTTCAACCCACTCACAATTGCCTTGTTCATCACCTCGGCTTGGCCATTACTCTAAGGGTATGCAAGGGTTAAGTACCTATTCTTGATCCCGAGGTCACTGTAGTACTTCCAAAAAACTTTGCTATCAAACTATAATCTGTTATCTGACACCTGTGATTCTGGTACCCGGAACCCTGAACCTCATAACTCTATTTTTCCATACGAATTTCTTTACATCAACATCTCAGATATTTTCCATGGCTTCAGCTTTAACCCACTTGGTAAAATAATCAACCGATACTAGCACAAATCTTCTGTTACTGGTTACTCGAGGAAATGGTCTGATGATGTCTAAACCCCACTGGGCAAAGGGCAACGGATTGCTTATTGGATTTAAATTTCCACTCAGCTGATGTATGATTAGGGCAAATTTCTGGCATTGCTCGCATCTTCTTATGTACTCGGCCGCATCTCTCTGCATCCTCAGCCACTGAAATCCTTGGATCATTGCTCAGTGTGCTAGAAAGCAACCCCCTGCGTGACTCCCACATATTCCATCATGCAGCTCAATCAAGAGATCATTAACCCTTGATGGGTGGAGGCTTAACAAGTAAGGCCCACCATATGACCTCCTGTACAACCTTCGGTCTTGGGACAGCTAGAACCGTGCAGCAACCCTTCGTATCTTCTCAACCTCTTTGGTCTCGTTCGGCAACACATCCTCAGCCATAAATTCTATGATCGGATCCATCCAGCTCGGCCCAAGTGATGTCATTACAAAAACTCCCACACGCTGCTCAATGCACAGCTTGCTCAACACTTCAACTGTAATCAATCGGGGAATGCAGTCGTCCATGGATAAGGCTAGCATTGCCAAAGAATCAGCATACTTGTTTTGCCCTCAAGAAACCTAAACCACTCTTGCCTTCTGGAATTCACTCATCAGCTGACCTACCAGTTTCAAATATTCAACCATCCAAGAATCCTTAGCCTCGAAACTTCCATCAACCTGACTCACCACCAACCGAGAATCTGAATAGATCTCTACATCTTTCGCCTCTAGTTTTTTTTTACAGCTTTAAGCCCTGCAATTAGCACTTCATACTCATCTACATTATTCGATGCCTGGAAACCCAATCTTAAATAGTGCTCCAACTTCACCCCCTCCAATGACATAATTACAATGCTAATCCCCACACCCCAAGCATTAGATGCCCCATCAACGAATACCCTCCACAGTTGGATAACAATATTATAGAACCACACTCGAGCTCTTCTCCACTGGGGTGAATTTTGAGACAAAATCCGCAAGCGCTTGCCCTTTGACCAAGTTCCTTGGTCTGTACCTGTTATCAAATGATCCGAGCCTGGTGCCCCACTTCACTATCCTTCCTGTAAAATCAAATCTTTTAGCAAATATTGCAGTGGATATTCTATTAGTACATACACGATGTGCACTTAGAAGTAATGGGGCAGTTTCCTGGTAGCATGGACTAATGCTAGTGCCAGCTTTTCCAATGGCAAATACCATGTTTCTATGTCAACCAACATCTTTTTGATATAATAGATCAGCCTCTACACCCTCTCCTGATTCTTTAACAGGACTGCACTCACAGCATGTTCGGAAAAGACAAGATACATATACAAGTCCTCCCCCAGATCTGGGCAAAATAGGATCGGTGGACTAACCAAATACTTCTTTAAGTCCCAAAATGCTTCATCACACTCCTCAGTCCATTGAAACCCTTTCCACTTCTTCAATAGCTGAAAAAAAAGGTTGACATCTGTCCGCTAACTTTGATACGAAGTGGTTCAAAGCGACTATCATCCCAATCAATTTTTGCACATCTTTCGGGTTGCTCAGTAACTTGAGACACTCAATCGCACTTATCTGGTCAGGATTCACCTCTATTCCTCAGTTTGTAATCATGTACCCCAGAAATTTCCCAGCCCCCACTCCAAAGGCACATTTGTCGGCGTTGAGACGTAACTTATGTTGTCTAAGTATCTCAAATGTTTCCTCTAAATCCTTCATGTGCCTTTGGTTCTCCCGTCTCTTAACTACCATGTCATCTATATACACCTCCATTATGCTCCTAATCTTATCTCTAAACATCCTCGTCATCATCCTCTTATAAGTGGCCCTTGCATTCTTAAGTTTGAAGGGCATTACTGTGTAGTGATAATTGCCCTCTGGGGTTATAAAGGATGTCTTTTTCTAGTCTTCGGCAGCCAGCACAATCTGGTGATAACCTTGGAATGCATCCAAGAAGCTCATCCTTGGATGACCGCACATCGCATCAACTAACTAATCAATCTTCAGGACAAGAAAGGAGTCTTTAGGACATGCTCGATTGAGATCAATAAAATTGACACAAACCTGCCACTTACCATTCTTCTTTTTAACCACCATGGTGTTTGATAACCATTCCGAGAAAAATACCTCCCTGATAGCCCCAGCCTGCTTTAGTCTTGCTATCTCCTCCTTCACGGCCTCAACATGTTACTTAGCTGACCTCCTTGGCTTCTGCTTCTTGGGAGGGAACAATGGATCCACATTTAGTTTGTGAGTAATGAACTCAAGGTCTACCCCAGGAACCTCGTACAAGCTCCAAGCAAACACATCTAAATTCTATACCAAAGTCAACAATATGGCCACCAAATCTTCTTGAGACATACTCTTGCCTACCTAGAAGCATTTATTTTCATAGGGAAGTATCCTAACCTTAATGAGATCCTCGGAACTATCAACCCCCTTGCCCTCCATGGGCTCTTGTAATTTCTATGGTAGGTCTTGCTTAGCGGGCTCCTTCTGCTTGATCTCATAATTGATGGCTGTTACTAAACACTATCTTGCAACCTGCTGATCTCCCCTCACTATAGCAATTCCACCTTCAATATGAAACTTCACCTTCACATGCAAGGTAGACGGCACGACTCCCATAGCATGGATCCACAGTCGCCCGAGAATCGCAGTGTAAGGTGAGAAGGCATTTACTACAATGAAGTTCACCACCACCTCCTTTCCTTTAGTATTAACAGGTAATGAAATCTACCCTTCAGGGATTACCACTTTTCCATCAAATCCTACCAAGGGCATGTCATACTTAGATAAGTCCTCGGGCTTTAATCCTAATCCCTTGTAAAGATTGGGGTACATCACTTCAGCCCCACTTCCTTTGTTTATTAACACTCTCTTCACTGCAAAACCCCTAATTCTAGAGGTGACTATGAGGGAATCATCATGTGGCTGAGTCGTTCCTTCCAAATCTTCATCTCCAAATTCAGTTGGCTCCCTGCTCAATCTCAGCCTCTTTCCTGGCTGATCATTATCCTCGATCTCCTTTACCGAAATCACACTCAGGATCCCCTTGCGTCAGCTCAAACTTGTGCCAATTAAACCGCATGTATAAATTCTATAACCCCCAATGGTGGTGGGAGTGTGTTCCCTCGGTTCCTTGAGGTCTGCCCTACTATACTGCCTTCTGGTGCAACTATGAACTCCTTCAAATGCCCAGCTTTCATGAGCTGTTCCAAATGTTCCTTGAATACCCTACATTGCTTGGTTGTGTGCCCATTTTCTCGGTGATATGTACAATATAAAGTCTAATTCTCCTTGTTGGATCGCCCCCCATCTTGCTTGTCCATCGAAAATATGATTCATTTTTAATCCGTTCCAAAATCTTATGAATGGGTTCTTTGAATGTTACATTGATCTCCCCGGTTCGAGTACTAGGCTCTTGAATTCTAACTTCTGTCGTTGGACTCAAATGAAAACCCCCAAGCCGTGAATCCTTTGCATAGTGTGAAGTGGCAGGAGCCTTACCCTT
The DNA here is from genome assembly GCA_028535905.1 of Quercus berberidifolia. NCBI lineage: Eukaryota > Viridiplantae > Streptophyta > Magnoliopsida > Fagales > Fagaceae > Quercus > Quercus berberidifolia. The sequence goes on from JAPQVW010000003.1 coordinate 58,877,215, forward strand.
ACTTTGCTGTCAATCATCTTCTAGCCTCTTTTGCTCTTCAATTCACCTCATAAGCTGGTGCATACTTTAAAAGGGTCGCATGGTTAACAAATCTCTTAGCTCAGAATCTTGGGGAAGTCCTAGCCTAAAAGTACTAGCGGCCACCTTCTCATTACCTCTCCCAATTTCATTATACAGCTCCCAATATCGGTTAGCATAATTTCAAAGAGTTTCTCCTGCCCCTATCTTTATGGACAGTAATGCATCAATAGGCTAGGGTACCCAACTACAAGTAATGAATCTAGCCCCGAACTCCTGAACTAGCTCCCCAAAGTTGTGGATTGATCCCTTCTTCAACCCATTAAACCACCTCAAAGCAATAGGTCTAAAACTAGAAGGAAACACCTTCCACATAAGTCCATCATTCTGACTATACAATGACATCATCTGGATGTAATGGCTGACATGCTCGACAGGGTCCGTCTTACTGTCAAATAAGATGAAAGGTGGGTGGTTAAAATGACTCGGCATTTTAGTACACTCAATTTCGTCAGAAAATGGCAATCGAGCGACTCTCCGTAGTGCTCGACTCATCGCGTCCATTGCAGCGTTGTGACACCCTTGTCAGTTGTGTGGTTCCGAGTGTCACCTGATGATCTCGCTCAATCTTTCTCTTGATCAATGCAAACTACCTTGGTGAGAGAGGACTCTCTCCTGCTTTCTCTTGCGTGGTAAGAATCATTAGTAGATTCATCATGATTCCTTCTTCAACGCCTTCCCCGTACTTCTAACTCCAACTCTCTGACTATTAGGATTAGTGCCCTTAAATCCTATTGTATGATGCTATGTATGATATTAAGTATGACATTATGTATGACTTAATATTGTGATTAATAAATTTGTTTTATTATTATCTAAAATAATGGTAACATGAATATTCGGACATTATCATATAGTCCATGAGAGGCATAGTATGTGATTTATGTGAAAAGTCACAGAAGATATAAATCACAAGTTCTTTGTAAACTCAGAATTATAGTTCGTAGTCGGTGATGAAATTGGGCATTTCATTTGCGAAGACTTTAACATATCAACTAAGATGATTTGTCTTGATCATGGAAGTGAAGACTTCCAGTTGATATGTTGATATATTTATAGAGTTAAGACATATTGAACTGGACCGCTGTGAGATTTATTATTCTCCTAATGAATGTCAATTGAATAATAAATCTCACGACTTCTATTTACATAAACTCTTAATCCTGAGAGAATAATGGACCTAATCATGAAGTATAGGTTACTTTGATATATCAGGAGTGAGATCTAAATTAACGGTCAAAACCTCAGTATGTTGGACAGCCACATTTAGTGTTGATGGAACATATATTCTCAAGATGGAATTCATAGTCTCTTAATGGAGATATAAAATATTCCCTTGAGATAAGTTTAATGGGTACGGTTATTCAAAGTGTTAGGCCTGACCACTTTAGTAAGAAATTACTAAAGTATATATTTATGGAATTGGATTTCATAAATATATGATGAATAACTTAAAATGATTAAATCGGGTACTGAAGGATTAAGATGTAGTAATCTACAAAGTGGCAGTCTTCATTTATGACTTTGTATTACTACGAATATTTTATGAAGGAGTTGCATGTACAATAAAGTCTTGGGATATAATTTATTAATAAGGTCTAGAGTGCAATTATATTTATATAATGGTATTAAATATAATTAATGGTAACTTTGGACTTGTCAAGAGTTGACAGAAAAGCCCAAGGCCCATTGGAGCTAATGTCTTATTTGTTCCCTTTTGGTCCCATTCCAAGCCACATACTAAAACCCAATTGGAAAGGCCCAAAAGGCCAGCCCAATTAGATAATCAGTTGTAAGGGGAGAAACATACATTCTTTTTGGAATGAACATGAAATGGTGTATGTGAGTGTTGAACACTCTCTAATTCTCCTTTGAACAAATTCATAGAAACTGATTGAGAGACCATACTTCTTGGGCGTTAGTGGAATTGAAGTGAAAATTAAAGGTGTTCTCAAGAACTTCCGATCTTTGGTTTTGAATTTCACCACACCAAGGTACACTCTCTTGTTCTTGTATTCTGAAACTTACATAGCACATGTTATCAATTGCGAATGAAGTAGATCTGTTAATTTTCCGCTGTGTACATGCATATTTCCATCACTGACTTGCCTATGTAGGTGCTCCAACTCACGATCCTTTCCTTCGATCACTTGCTCGGGGATGTAAGAGGCTGATCTATACCCCTACGAAGAACATTTCCCCTGAATCCTGCCCTCTTGCTAGTTCTTCATGCATGTGATCCTGGTCCCTTCTCTGTTTTCTTTCATGTCTCCTCAAGCCTCGAGATGAGCCCCCAAAATGACTACCCACAAAACTCGACGAATGTCAGTCTGCCCCATTCCAAGGTAGCATATTTCACCTAGACCTTCAGCTGAGTAGGAGATTCCTACAGGCAGCGCCAATTGTGGCGTGTACAACTCGGTTAATGGGCTATTTACCAGGCTGTGCTCACAATCTATTTGTTATTGTGTGGGTTATGGATATCCTACAATGGGAAGTTCCTAGAAACGTAATTCTTCTACCTTGTTGACAATTCCTTGGGGTTTCCTAAGCCAGCTCTTTCTCTTTCTCAGTTTTCTCTCTCTCTCTCTCTCTCTCTCTCTCTCTCTCTCTCTCTCTCTCTCTCTCTCTCTCTCTCTCTCTCTCTCTCTCTCTCTCTCTCTCTCTCTCTCTCTCTCTCTCTCTCTCTAATATCTCCACACAAAAAATGCCCTACCTCATCTCCCTCCTCTTTTCCTCTATTTATAGGCTTGCTTAATGGGTTTGTCATAATTGCATAGAATGGCTTCTAGTGCAAGTGGGGCCCCTTCATGATTATTCCTGACAAAAAGGGGGTCCTACTTTGGGAACAGGAATGCCAGTTTGAAACTTGCAACTGACGCCGGATATTGCTCAATAGGCGATCTCTCCTAAGGCACTACCAAGATACATTAGAGACAGGCTCCGAGCAAAACCGAACCCCAAGGTTGTAATAGTTCCCGGGATATCCCCGGGCATAACATTATGGGTTGGGCCAATGGTATGGCCCACATGCGATCCACGGCCCGTGGCCCTCAGACAAAGGGCCGGTGGATCCGTTCACCGTACACAATGGATGTGCAAATGGACTAACAAAGAGGGGACAAGAGCAAATGAGCAGCATAGAAGAATTTGATAGGTGCCCATCTTTTGTTAAACTGTTTTGTATGGGATTTGATGAAAATGAGCAAAGAAGAGACAAGAGCAAACGAGCAGCGTAGAAGAATTTGATAGATGCCCATATTCTACTTTTTTTCTTTTTTCTTTTTTCTTTTTCTTTTTTTAATAGGAATAGATGCCCATCTTTTGTTTAACTATTTTGTATGGGATTTGATGAAAATGAGATCACTTAGGATGTGTTTGGTTGGGTAGATTTTAGGGAGGATGGGAGGATAAAAAAATAAAAAAATAAAAATGAGAGAAAATGAGAGAGAGTACTTTTGGTAGGTGTGAGCCCACCAAAATGTTTTCTCCCCGAAATGGGGAGAAATCTAGGTGAGGATGCATGTTTTCTTAATTGACAAAAATGCCCATGAGCAAGTGCATGTGGACAATAAAATTGCCTCTCTTTTTTTCTCTAGGTAGTAACATTGCCACTTTTTTTCTTTTGATTTTTTAGGGCCTGGGCATAATAGTTGCCTTTTTTTTCTTTTTTTTTTTTTGATTTTCTAGATCTTAGGCGTGATAGTTGCCTTTTTTTATATAACTAGACATGATTTTTTTTTTAGACATGATTTTTATCTTTTAAATAAATTTGGGTAATTGCTTTTTTTTTTTTTTTTTTTGGTTATTTGTCACTTTTTTTGTTTTAATTGGGCATCATTCTTTAACAAGTGTATATAAGTAAATTTATTCAAACTCATTTTTTCCATCCCTCCATTTTTCCACTCCCAACCAAACAAAAATGAAAGAAATTAAAATTTTTTAGGGTAAACTACATAAATAGTCCCTATCTTTTACACAATATGTCAATTTGGTCCCTAACCTATTATTTATGTCAATTTGGCCCCTAACATTTTAGTGTCGTGTTATTTTGCTCCTACCGTTATTGTTTGGATGAAAAAGCCTGACATGTTAAACAGAATAATAAAAAAATTAATTTATCCATCACATCATCTACCAACCGTACAGCCACGTCTTATAAAGAAATTTTAGACAACCTAGTAGCATTGCTGACTGTGATGAAGCCATCAAAATTCACAACCCAAACTCGCCATTCCCATTCTCTGGCATATTCAAGACAGTGAAAATAATTAATGTTTCTCCCAAAGCCAAATATTAAGATTTTGGATTGTTTTACAAATTTCGGTGCCATACATAAAAAACAATAATCAAAATTTGATGTTACGGTGGTAACAAACTATTTTGGATTGAACTTTTCACTCTCTTTTTTATTTTATTTGTTTGTGTGTTAAAAATCTGTAGACAGACCCTTCCATTTCTTTGACATTGCGATGGTTGCAGGATTGCAGTGAAATCTTCGTTCTTCTCTTCTACAAAGCCCAGATCTAATTTCCAATCTTAGGCCTTCACCAAATCGCAGTAAAATTTACGCTGTTCTCTACTACAAAACCCATATCTATTCTCCATTATATGGGGAACCGAACCTTCAGCCATCGGAGAGAATGACCTCACCACTGGCCCTCGTGGCTCGACCTTGCAGTCTGCAACTTCAGTGTGAGAGTGATAATGAGGTTGAGGTAGAGGTTCTAACGAGAAAGAGAGTGTTAGGGATTTTGGTTTTTATTTATTTATTTATTTATTTTATTTACCTTTTATATGAAGTGATTGTACAATTAGCAGTTGATGAGGCTAATAAATAAATTTTATATTATTCTGTTAGGCACATTAGATTTTTTCATCCAATTGATGACGGTAAGGATCAAAATGACACAACACCAAAATGTTAGGGACTAAATTGACACAATTAAAGGATAAGGACAAAATTGACATATATCGTAAAAGATAGGGACCATTTATGTAGTTTACCCAATTTTTTATATCTTCCCACTTTTCCATCCTCCCATTTTTCCCCCCCTCCAACCAAATGGACTCTTAGGTTATATTCCGTGGTAGGTTCCAATTAGCTCAACTAATAAAATCTCTTATGGTGAAATCAGATAACTAGGGTTCAATTCTTGCCCATATTAAAAACTTATTGATGTTTTGACCTAATGATAAAAAACTATCATCAGAAACGAACGTCATTGATTAAAACTCTATAAAAAAATTTAAAAAAAAGGATACATTCTGTGGACTGGTAATTTTGTACAGAAGCTATATATAAATAATGAGAAATAATATGTCTACAACATTTTTACAACAAATCCTAAGTGGTAGGTTGTTACTGATTGTTACTGTTTGGACAAAAAAGTAATCTTAGTGTTAGTTTCAAATTTGAACCAATAACAACTAACCACCTGTGATTTGTTGTAAAAATGTTGTAGATGTAACATCTCTCATAAATAATACCCCCCTTTTCGGCTTTTTTACCCCCATAAATAAGAAAATAAATAATTCTTCATGTATGGGATTGAGCCATGAGGGCTTAGGCTTAGTGAGCGAAAAGTACATAGAGCCTGCACTCTGCAGAAACTAGCATTTCTGTGAAGATGATAAGGTGGAATGGAGAGTGTATGGTTAACAGTTTAATTGAAGAAGAGAAAACGTGTGATTAAGAGGGTGTAACTGTGGGAATTCATAACAGCAACTACGCTGTTTCAAAGAAAAAAGAAAAAATAAATAAATAAAGTGCAGGAGTAATCCTCCGTTTTTATATGTAGTTATAGATTTTGATGAGCAGAGTGGAGCAAATGTCATTGCTTGGTAAGTTTTGGAAATGGGCTGCTAATTTGCTAAATTCAATTCTTATCAAAATATCTTTGGCCAACTCAATTTATTCTCTATGGACCTTCTTGTTTTTGACAAATAACTCTCACTCCATGTTATGGTTACCATCTTTACCATACATATGCTACAGACATTATCTTCCCAGCCATCTGATCCATTACCTTAATCTGGAAAACCACTATTTTAGGGAAGAAAAAGTTGAAGTGGAAAAATCTGAGATAAATTACCACAAGGCATGACAAATCAGATACTTTATTTAGTTACAAGTCATAATAGCACATAGATTCTTCTGTTTTACATGAAGCTAGATGATTTTCGTCATTGTCAGGCAGCCACAGTCTATTTCTGCTGAGACTTGAGCTCCTTCACCCTCTCTTCAGTAGCCTTCAATGCTTTCCCGTAAATGCTTATTAACTGAAAATGATTGAAATTTAGAACTTAAGGATTTAATGAACAAGAGGCTCCAAACCCCCCATCAGTGGATTGCGGTAAAATTAGCATTTCTTCAAAAATAATTATGCACTTTATACAAACCCTTAAGAAGAAGAATCTGCAATAATGCTACAAACCCAACAAATTTCACAATGTTGTTCACAACATTTATGAAAAAAAAAATTGTGAAAGTTGTTGGGTATATAGACTTGTTATTGAATATGCATTTTACATAATCCATAGATAAATTTTCCTTCTTTTCATCTATGGAAATCTTTATCAATCGCCAATTTCTACAAGTCTTATGTAAGAAAACAGGCAATATGTGTCGCAATGCAATGTCTACTCAGCAACTGCAAAAAATATATATATATATATATATATATATATATATATATATATATATATATATATATAAATTAAAAAGTGAAAAGTATGGTTGTTTAGGAAAACTTTAGCAATATTATTGGAATTCCAAGATGCACTAGAAGCATGGCTCATAACCTAGCCCAGTGGGCTTCTGATTGTAATGCTACTGATCGTATCTCTATTGGCTTCCTCCAGTCTTTAGCTCTATCAGCTGATAATCAGGGAGGTGCCACAATTTGTCTCATCTTAGTTTAAAATAACAATATATATATAACTAAGTATATCCATAGTTTTGCTTGAAAATCATATAAACCAAGTGGGACCACAAAAAATTTTAGAAAATTCTTAAACCACAAGAACAAATCTTCTAAACTTCTTAATTATACACCTGTTAATAATATATATATCAATTTTTTGTGTCAGTTTTATTTCTGGTGAACCATCTTAGAACAAGATACCATTTAAATGTATTCTTGATCAAGTTATCCATGGTGTTCATTTTGTAGTATTAGTATTAGCTTATTGTCTAAATAAATTAATGCTTGTGCTGATATTTATAATTTATTAACTATTTACCATTTTAATATATTTTTAAAGACAAAGTTTGAATCAAACCACCAATAAGAAAATGACATCAACAGTCCTTGTCAAGTGCAATGCACATGACTAACTTAACCCGACCAAGCGAGTCAAATGCTTACACGTATTATCTTCCTATTGGTAGTTGGAGCCCAAAGGCTACAAACATGTTTGGAGCAAAAATTTATCCTATTTTTAATACCTTATTTAATTTGTTTAAAAATTAAAGTTTGGAATGCTTACACTTCTCCCTTTGATGCTTACACCTTGCCCCACAGGGGACAAAATGCCTGGCCTAACATTTCACTTTTAAGACCTAAGTGGTCCATGACCATTAGTAAACTTTCTTCTCTCTCTAAATCAGTCTTAAATTAGAATAATTATATTACTTTCCTTATTTCTTATAAATAGTCTAATAAGATCAACAAAAGTTCTGGATCCTACCTCGTCAATTTCTTTCGGGGTAATAATAAATGGAGGAGACATCATTATATTGTCTCCTGACACACGTACTAACATTCCATGCTTCTCACACTGCGCTCCAAAATAAGCGCCTATCCCTGAGATATGCAACATCAAAGAGTACTATATTAGGGGGATAAAAGAAATATCAGGCAAAACAAAACAGATGCACGCTAGTCTATCTCAACCATATATGCAAAACTCCAGTCAGGTCCTGAGGACCATCACACACGAAAGATTTCATGTTCAAATCAACTAAATGCTTCTGATCTAGTTGACGATATGAACAATATAGAATTATGTGGCCAAAGTCTAAACAATTTATCCCCCTCAAAAACCAAATATATCCATACAGTCAACTATATGAAACAAAAGGAATATGGAACTTGCCCCACTCAGGAGGGAACGGATCATTAGGTGATTTGTTATCTACAAACTCTGTACCAAGTATTAAGCCAGTTCCCCGTATCTGCGGAATCAAATGAGCTATACAAAGTCAATATCTCATAAATTCTCACATTGAGCAAACCATTAAAATACTCAAGATACAACATGTACCTCCCCAATTATGGGACTGTCTGAGAATGATTTTAATCCGTCTTGAAATTTAGGGGAAATGCTCTTTACTTGCTCAACAATATTTCTTTCCCTGCAAAGAAGTTAGATAACTTTCACTCACTACCAAATATAATCCACAATCTGTGTGGTTGGGGACATTGACCACTATGTGATACAGGACAATCAAGAGGAAAGTTCAAAGAACGAAAAATCAAAAGATAACCCTTAGAATCAGCACCAAGCAAAAAAACGTAGGCATCAATACCTAAGGTGTTAGGAATCAACACCCAAAATTTTGGAAAATCTCCAATTTGCAATTTCATTAATCAATCGTCTTTACAAAATGCAACTATCTAGCACCATTTTATAGAGTTTTTAGGAATAAAATATAATTCTATCGAAAACTGGAGCCAATCTAAAACTAATCCTACCTAAAAGATAATCACTATCTGAACTCAAATCTAAAAGTTAAAAAAAATCCAATCTTCCATGAGATGAATACAAAAATCTAAAAAATGAATTCTAAAATATTTTGGCTGTGCTCTCACATCACTATGGACTGTTGAGCCAGAAATATGTGGATAAATGTCACTAGTATATCTGCATATACAAGTCATGACCCACCACTTGGAGGAACATTAAGGATAATTATATGACCAAGATGGAACTCCATCCGATGTAACTCGGTCCATCTTAGAGGACTTTCCACTGCAGTATCTAATCTGAATTAAGAACTAAACCTTTAAAGAGGGTAAATTAGGAGATAAGTAATCAGCTAACACTTTTGTCTTTTGCCTTTAAATATCTTAAAGAATTACTCATATGTTCAGCCATTATACCAAGCATGAAATCAATTTTTCTGAGAAAAAGAAAAAAACGATCTTTTATGTTTGAATAATTATAGCCTAGACATGCAATTCTATTCTTAGACTTTCCAGACATAAGAAGAAAGGAACAAACTTGTAGATCTTAAGAGCTTCAATTGCAACTGCACAAGATACGGGGTGTCCAGAATAAGTAAATCCATGAGAAAAATTGCCTGAGAGAAAGGATATCAGGTTAGAATACTAAATAAGTATTAATTCAAGATACTTATTTAGGATTGTTAACCAACTTACCAAGTTTGCTGCTTTGAGAATGTATGACATCTGATACCTCAGGGCTCACAAGCACAGCTCCAATTGGCAAATAAGCAGAAGAAAGGGCCTGAAAAGTTCAACACATACCAAGGAAGAATGTACTTTGTATCAAGATGTGAAGACGCTTATAATCAAAAGAGATGAAAAAGCAATCCATGAGTTTAATTATAGTCCAACTCTACCTTTGCAAGAGACACAAGGTCTGGTTTTATGTTATACTTGTCACACCCAAACATTGTGCCCAGCCTTCCAAACGCACAAATTACCTAAGATAAACAAATATGAAGAAAGCAAGCCTTATATATTAGAATACAAATGAATACCACGCTCATCACATAAATGGAAATAAGAAAGACAGAAAGTACCTCATCTGCTATAAAAAGAATGTCATATTTCTTCACAACAGCTTGAATCTGCATCAAATAGGAAAATGTTCTATTATTAAATGTGTCTTTCTTCTTCCCCCACCCCCAAAAGGGGGGGGAGAGGAGAGAGAGAGAGAGAGAGAGAGAGAGAGAGCAGTAGAATAGTCCATAGTATAAAAACGCATAATACCAAACATAGGTGGCATGTAGCATCAACATGAAACTGGAATACCAAAATCTAAGTACAGACTATAGTAGCATAAAACATTTTAACTGACACCAAACAGAAGCACTCATGTTTTTAATGGAACCGCATCATACTTGAATTCATTCATGTGACCATATCACTGGTCACTAGTTCAACCAAGAGGAGCAATTTTATCAAGTACAACTAGAAACAGGTAAGAATTATAGGACAAGATAAAGTAACCACAAACAGACCCTTCTTTGCTAGTGGTAAAGAAAGCTAACAGAATGACTTATCAACATTTGAGATTATATGAGTTTCCACAACAAAATGGATACAAAATGACAGAATTGAAGAAACTCGGTGAATCAATTTGAGTTGATTTCATAAATAATTCAAATGATGGGACTGGACCAGGTCCAATAACCAAACATTGTACGGACCAAGTACATCAGTCAGAAACTCTGTGCTGGTCGTTATATGTACTGGTAGAATTCTTTTGCAAATGCATTGATATTATTAGGTGCAAAGGCATTCAATTTCAAGACTTTATTTCAGATGCTTGGCAAATGCCAATCTCCAGTTTGATATTTAGAGGCTGTTTGGTTAGCTGAAAAATATTGTGTTTTTTGTTTTCTTTTTCAGTTCTCAATGGGATCCACCACAAAAAAACTTGTTTGGTTTAAGAACTTGTACTCAGTTTTCATTTTTAGTATCCAAAAAGTTAGATTTGAATACAAAAAATGAAAACACCTTTTCATAGTTTTCATTTTCATAGAAAATGAATACAGTGGCAATTTCGTAAATATTGTGAAATACAAAGGGCCCCACCTGATTGATGTGAGTGCATGTAAATGAAAAAAGTAACTTTTTTTTAAATAGAAAACAATGTCAAACCTGTGTATGATGTATGTTATACCCAAATTATGTATTCAAAACAATTTACCAAACACCCTCAAATGTGAAAATGGGGTCCTTTCTATATTCAATTTCAGGATTTGAACACACGAAAGAGAAAATGAAAAGTGAATACACCACTTTTTGGAACCAAAGGGCTTTGAGACTGACATTTGCCAAGCATTTCATGATACAAACAACTTACCTTGTCAAAATAAGTAGCAGGGGGAGGTATCACACCTCCTGCCCCCATGACAGGTTCAGCAATGAATGCAGCAATCTGAAATGAGCACCTATATAAGGTCAGCAACCCAAAAATAATCCTCTTTTGGAAGCAGATCATTTCCCAAACAAGTTGGATGATGTTAGAATAAATTACCGTCTCTGGTCCTTCTTTGAGGATAAGATTCTCCAAATTAATGGCTAATCTGGTTGAGAACTCTTCCTCCGTTTCACCTGGAATATGAAAGTTTAATAATAACCAAAAAAAGCTAACAAAATATTTTGGGCATCAGACCAGCAAGATGACAACCTGGAAGATGAAAGCGCCAGTAATGAGGGCAGTCAGTATGCAATACAAATGGAGCTGGCAGATCAAATTTTTGATGCAAAGCTGGAAGGCTGCGATAAAACCAGTTAAAGGGCGATAGGATTCACATATATTGAAAAAAATAAAATAAAATAAAATAAAAAAAGAGGCTAGCTTATAGATTAGGCCTACCCAGAAAGACTAGCTGATATCAAAGTTGAACCGTGGTACCTGTCAGAATGAATGAAAGAATAAGCAACTTGAAGCACAATGTCAAGAAATCTAAAGAAAAATATTGAGTGTTGAATATACGATTTTGATCGAGCAATAAATTTCTTTTTAGTTGGTCTTCCAAGAGCGTTATTATAATACCAAACCAGCTTCACCTACAAGAAAAATAATTCAAGAAGTTACAAAGACATTATCCTTGAATTTTAACACCAAGTGCATGAACATGATATTGGCATAAGATCCAAAATGAGTACTTATCTCATAAACATTCACCAGAAAGATGTTCTCAATTTACGTAGGATTCTGAGAATTGCTTATATAGAGTGTCTAGGACACTGAGTGATCTTTTTAGGTTTAGGTGTCTATAATTTTATTCTTTTGGTTATTTGTTTAATATCCACTTGTTGACATCTAACTGAGAACTATAATTTCTAAATCAAGTAACCTGTCAGTTCTTAATATAAAATATTTTCTTTCTTTCTTTCCCTTATTGTAACTTGTAATTAATGATTAACTTATTTCTGTAAAGAACTATAGCTCATATGCATCAATGACAAGTCTGAAAACTGTATCTTTACAATTAAGGAAGTTATGAGATTGAGTTGGTTGCTTCCCAATTCTATTATGGAATAACATTTTTTTATTGAAAATGAAGGGTGAAAAAATAGACTCAATATGAAATTTTTTGAATTTAAGATGGAGGCCATTTATCTGATTTCTCTCCCATAATTCCATGTCTCGAGGGCTAGTAAGTTGAAATGGACCATGTAATCATATGAACCTTTAAAAAATCAAGAATATTGTTAAATCAAAATGCTTGCATAAACAAAGCAAACCTGAGTATCATTGGCTTCTGATCCACTATTTACAAAGAAGGCTTTAGCCATTTTTTTTGCCGTAAAAGTTTCTAGAAGTTCCTTTGCTAGATCCTGAAAAAAAAAAAAGAATATTTGAATATAAATAAATCCTGTATAAGTCATATACAGAAAATGGCTAATTTGTAAGCACAAAGTGAGGCAAGATGTTCTAGATAATTAAATATGATGTTACAGAAATTTAACAGCAGCTAGAAATTTAAGAAAATATGAATGTACCAGAGAAGGTTTTGTAGTACGATTCCAAAAGGAGTGGTAAAACGGCAACTTATTCAACTGTTCAGTTGCAGCAGCAACAAGTCGAGGTTCATTTCCCCCTGCAAAACTTCAATTTTAGATAACTGTAAACAAAAATTTGAATCAATTAGTTTCTTTTATAAACACTTGGATGGAATTAGGTACGAATGAGGGATGACTGTATGTCTTGATGTAAGAAGCAAAATGGCTATGGGCATGGGATATTTATCACATATATCCAATTTCCAGTGTGAGACCTGGGTTTTTTCATTTTTCAAGAGGACGTTGGGGAGGGACATCATGAAATAGGAGCAAAATGAGGAAAAACCCTATTACTATTTTACAAAAAAAAAAAAAAAATACAATATTATTGCACAGCCCTAAACAAGTAAAGCAATTTTAGAATTAGTATTTGTTGGATGAACTTTATGGTAGACTCTATGGACACTTGTCAACTAATTTGGGCCAGCTCTACAGATCCTCATCATCTACTAATAATGATATACCACATGCATTTTTTTCTCCCCTTTCTAGTTGATATATCCTTTTTCCTTTTACACCCCCTTATTTTAGGCCCCTTTCTCTAGCATTTTTCACTCCAACTTGAATTAAATCACTTTTTCTCCCTAGCGCACTAGCTGGTCTTTATTCCATATATCCAAACCATTTTTTATTTTCCATTGACAAGTTACAAACGCACCTATTATGCAACTCTTTCCTCATATCCATCTTGGGATTCCCACTTATCCATCTAAATACTAAATTTGACTAAGTTCATTTTATAAATATGTTGCTTCTTAAAAGCCCAAAATTCCATCCCCTCAACTTAATCAGTATTTTATGATCATATAATACCCCCAATGCACTTCACTACTTCATGCACCTTGCTTCTGCTTACATCATTACAATGAATAACCTTGTTCAACATGCTTTGTTACACAAAAATTTCACTTCTACTTATGTAGAACTAAGCATTTCAGCAATTTACCTATCTTTCCTTAACTTCGTCATGAAATGGTAATATATGAATGAACTGTCAAAGAAGCACTGTTAAACACATTTTTGGTTCTTATCATGACCCATTATCACATTTTCAATATTAAAATCATTGCAACATCTTAAAAACCATATGAAAATGCCTTCAACACATGCAATTGGGGGGAGAGGGAGAAACAATGACTAGAAACATATTATGTTTACCTAATGCAGTGCACCACAGACCAGCAAGAGAATCAAGATATTTTTTCCCATTGATGTCATAAACATAGCAACCCTGAAACCGCCAATCAAGTTGATCATATAGATGAGGAATAACACGTGTATATAAATATTTTTATGTGCATGCCTAGAATTAGGTGTATCAACTCTTTTTACACATCAGACTTTTCTTCACTGTTAAACAGAAAAAATGATATTAGAAAGTGCCAAAGTGGGGGCACAACCCATGTACACAAGAAGTATGCAGAAGGGAACAAACTAAAAAGGAAGAAAGAAAAATGAAGTGGAATACAAATCAATTCCTGAAGTTTTAAACATCAATACAAACTTTTAGAGAAGGATAACAAAAAACCCATTTATAAAAATTTTTAAGAGATTCAGTTTAATCTTGCCAATACACCTCTTTCCCTACTAAAGCCCTAATGATTCTCTCCAACCAAAATCCCCAAGAAATACAAGACAAAGAATGCTTTCCACCCACCCCTTTTTTCCCCTTCTTTCTTTCCCAATTTTTGACCCCAAGAAAGTAACAATTACAACTGAAATGGACATGACCAACTCACTTCAAACAGTGAAAAGACTAACCACCAAAATGCAGGAGCAGATTAACTGAAAAGCAAATGTTTCACTGATTACTTGGCCCTTTTTCCTTAATCATGAAGTGCAAATTAAGAACAAAGTACATATTAATAGCTTAGGCAAATAGTTGACAATACCTCGGACCTGTCTATAACCAAAGGATGCAAATCAGTAGACTGCCACCCAGCTGTGAAAGGTGCAAGCATATCATGCCCCTTAAAACTGAGATAGTTAAGATATCTTAGTACCTAAATACATTGTATGCATGCACATATAAAACACATTGAAGAGTAGATGTGGATGTTCATGTACAAAATTGCACATTGAGAGAGAGAGAGAGAGATTTATGAATACAACTTATTAACATAGAAACACCATATACCCCTGATTATTTTTCAAATCGCTAGTTGAATCTTCCTTTTGCAAAGATGCCCCTGTACTACTTAATCTGGCCAGTATGGGAACCCAAAGTAGAGGCTCCTGCAAACTTGTTGAAGCAGTGACATGTTTTACATATGAACCAAGCTGTAAATAAAGAAGAAATAAATATCATTAGAGTAGAGAAAGAATGGATGGTGTTAGCAACTAGGCATTAGAACCACACAAGACATTCAGGTGACATCCCATGGATGAAGCTTTTTTCCTTAAGTAGAGAAGGTAGACAGCATCACATATAATAATGCAACACAAATCAGAAAAAGAAATTTTCTAGTATTATAACTGATAATGCACCACAAGTGATATAATGGCACACAGTATTCTCAATGACCTTTTCAAACGCATAGTATTCACCTTCAAAATTTATCTAATAACTATTAACTAAAGATGGCAGAAAACATCACATAGGATAATGCAAGAAAACTCAGCAACATATTTCATTGCGGTAAATTGTTACTGCACCACCCAGTGAGATAATGGTACAAATTATCTTCAAGGGTCCCGTTAAAATTGGTAATATTCACCTACTGTGAGCGCCGGCGCCCATGTGACGGGTATTGTTTGGTTACATATGTATGCTTATATGAATTTATTTACAAATGTATCCTTAATATTTATGAACACTATTCCAAAAGAGTCATCTGGCTGGGTATTGTTTGTTTAAAATCAAAATGAATGGATAATTTCATCGTTGCATTTTCTACAACCATAGTTGTTCCTTCGATCGGGTTTCTCCTTGTTTCTCATGCAACCATATATAATTGCTCTTGCTTAGTTACCTCAAATTCTGACAATGAGGAATAACTACTTCATGGAAACTCTTAGACTCTGAAGTACAAGTGAGATGCAATGCCTCTGCATCTGTATTTATATACTGTTTCTGAAGATAGAATAAAAGCTAATGCAAATGTATTACCTCTTTCTCTAAATGCAGAACATATACTTAGTAAATGTGTTACTATTGAAACTTATACAGAGTTAGCATTGAAGCTCTTTCTTTTTTTTCCAGTAGCTTGTATTGCCATTTGAAGCTTGTTGTTTTGATCTCTGAATATAACTTAAGTGCAACAGGAAGAACAATCCTTCAAATTCTCTACCCACTATTAAGACATAATATGCAAATCACAACCAAATCATGAAAGAGATAACTAGAAAAACATATTCTTAAAATGAATTTCAAGATATAATCCCCTCAAGCCATAAGAAAAGAATGTGATGCATTAATACTGATCCTAGCCAGTTGATTGATGAAGAATAATAATATAATACCATGGTAAAGCTCAATCAAATTCAAACCTATAGATTTCCATTAAAATTTTTAAGTTAATTGTACACCTAGAAGAAAAATAAAATAAAATAAAAACAAGAAAGAGAGAGATGAATATTTCAACCATTGAAACAGAATTAAAAAGAAAAAAAAAAAAAAAAAAAAAAAAAAGTTCAAAGGACCGAGACATTTCTCATAGGGATAGGGTCGCATTGTTTTTAGTGGTGTGCCCATTAACATACATTACAGTGATTACACTAGCATCATTCAATTTCAAAGAACTGGGTTTGACAATGTTCACCAATCCATATAGTATCCTTCACCTCTTGATTTTTAACTGCTGAAAAGTGAAAACACATCAAACTGACTGGAGAGAATGGAAATGTCTCCAAAATCATTGCCTAAGACCACCAACCAAAGAGGGTGGTCTGTTAGTCTCCAGAATTAAACCTATTGGAGATCATGTGAAATGTGCCGAAATTCTTATCCATAAAATTCACAAAAATGGGCTATCTAGTATCTGAGAAAACAAATAGCTGATGAAACACACACACACAATTCTGGATCATGTTTTTCCGAGACTAACATTTATCTGAAACAATAAATTTGAAAATTCAAACTTCTTTATCTCTTCTCTTTGTTGCATGTATAGCAACCAAAAGGTGCCTTGAGGACTGTACATACATATTGAAAGCAAAGAAGTAAATAGATAATTGAAGATGATGCAAATTTATGTAAATTCAGGAGAACAAGAAATAAATATTACTAATAAGTAACTTCATAAATGATCCAAAATCCTGGGATTAAAAACAGGAGATTTTGTAACAAATGTATGCCAGCAGTCTATGGACCAAATGGAATCTCCTTGTCCCATAAACTAGGAGTGAAGGGGTGAAGTCATGGGTTCAAATACAATACAGATGAGGCGACTACTATTTTCCCATACAAGGAGTTACAGCAACCAAGCCTCAGTTCCAAAATTTTAGTAGTCAGAAATTAGACCAACATAATTCACAGCAACCAAACAGAGTCTATATATAATATACAGACACATACAATTTGCAATTTGCAAGTGAACTGGAAGTTATGAAAACAAAAGTAGATTCAAGAGAAACAAAAATAAATAAATAAATAAATGAAAACACAACAAGAAATAAGAAAAGTCGAAAACAGTGCTCCACAAAGCATGAAAATGACATAACATGAGGCTAATTGAATTCTTTATCTCTTCCAACATTTTCTCTATGAAAAAAAATCCAACAAAGTGATTGAAGCACAAAATAAAAAATAAAAATTTGAAATGATGAATTTTTATTTTTGTCATCAAATCTTAAGAACCAAACATGACTGAACAAAATTATCAAACAGCACCAACTGATCCACAAAGCAAAGAAAAAACACAAGAAGATAGAATTTGATGTAAAAACGAAATGGGTATTGAAGAATTTGAAACCTGGGTTCTGAAAGTGGATCGAAAGAGGTGGTTGATGCCCATTTGGTTTTTGTTTCCTCGTTATCAGAACCAAACATGCAAAGGAGAAAGAGAGGAGCTTTTTTTGTTACAAGTGACCATGTGAGAGAGACTTATTGAGGAGACACACTGACTAGACAGATTAGACAGCCAGCTTTGGTTTATTGCTCATTGATAAATGATAGTAATTGAAAATTGTTCAATACGACAATATAGCTGACTGGACCAACCTGTTCCCAAGAATCTTTTACAATATTAACCAAAAAAAAACTTCCTCTAATGTGTGTGTTTGGATAGAACTTATTTTGCTGAAACTGAAAACTGAAAACTGAAAACACTGTAGCAAAATAATTTTTAAATGTGTGAATAGTATCGTGGGACCCATTTTTAATGAAAAAATTGATAAAAAATGAAATTTGTGGGTCCGTGAACAGTGCACGAATGCACTGTTCACGTAAATCTGGTCAAATGTTGCGGCTACTGTTCATGTACAGTACATGAACAGTAGCCGCTTGTGAGGGAGAAAACGCGTGAGCAAAAAAAAAAAAAAAAAAAAAAAAGGAGAAAACGTAAAAAGTAAAACGCAAACGCAGCAAACGCAATACAAACACACCCAATATCCAAATTGAGAATACAAAAGGAAATTTGAAACATTCATCGAATTTCACCCATTAAGGAACTCCACAAACACAACCACATTATTTTATATATATATATATATATATATATAATAATGTAAAAGTAAAAGTAAAATATTTAAATTTAAGAATTATTTGTTATCATAATTTTGTTTTTTTTAAATAATGTTATAAGTACAAACTATTTTACAATATTTTCACAAAATGTTACATGATAGCTCAATAAAAAAAGAATCACCTACACATAAGCTCGTGAGAAAAATATAAGAGAAAAGAGAAGTAGTAAAGTAATGAAACAATGAGAGGTTTGAGTGAACTTATACATATATATATATATATATATATATAATGTAAAAGTAAAAGTAAAATATTTAAATTTAAGAATTATTTGTTATTATAATTTTTTTTTTTAAATAATGCTACGAGCACAAACTATTTTATAATATTTGTAAAAAATATTACGTGGTAGCTCAGTAAAGAAAGAATCACCTACATATAAGCTTGTAGTAAACTAATGAAACAAGGAGAGGTTTGAGTGGACTCATACAAGAATCAAGGAGACAAAAACAAAGGCCATTGGCCTCAGTAGCCTATTGGCACCCAGATACCCTTCTATCCTGATGCTCGGGGGTTCTAGCTCCCGCAAAATCACCTAGCAAAAAAAAGAAGTAGATAAAAACGAAGATAGAAGATATTCAAGTTCTAGAACCTTCAACCGAAAATACTCAAATTTTGGAGAGCTTATACTTGGAACTGGATGAATGGCTATTAAGACAAGAAATGATTTTAAAGCAAAAGTTAAAAAAGCCCTGGATTGAGAAGGTAGATAAAAACTCACAACAGTTCGTGGACTTTTTAAGGAGTTACTATCTTGGATTATACAACAACAGAAAAATCCAAAGTTATTCGCCATGATAGCTTGGTCAGTCTGGACACAACAGAACCAAATTTGGCTGTCCAAGCCACATTGCAGTTTTCAGCAGCCCTCTCCAGTCTCGAAGGACAGGTTTGAGGAATTTTTGGTGGTGCAACCCTCCCAAAAATTCTGTTTGCCTTGCACTTATATTTCTTGGCGGCCTCCCCACGTAATGGCGGTTCTAGAAATTTTTCTCAGGGTGTTCCTTATGAAGTATAAATTATACAATTTAATAAAAAGAAAAATTCATATATTGACAACAACAACAATAAAAAAATAATATAAATAAATAAATAACACGCAAATACATAAAGTTTACAATTTTTTTCTATGAGTTTTCATATTTTAAAATTGTTGTATAATAGTCTCATTATCAATACTACAACCTATATCTCTTTCAATGTACACAACTAAGTAATCATTCATCCACTGAATATAGAACAAAATATGGAGCAAAATTTAATTTTATTGACATAAAAAATAAAAAATAAATAAACAAAAACTAAGGGTGTTCCCAATTTTTTTTTGAAAGGACCCTTGCCCCCACATGGTTTGTTCAAAATCAACTTCAACAGTGCCACTTTCAAAGCAAAGAAAAAATCTGGTATATGTGTGGTTATTAGAAACAATCAAGGATTGGTTATGGCCTCTCTATCTCAACAACTTCACCAGGCTTACAGAGCTGAGAAAATTGAAGCTCTAGCGGGAGCTAGAGCCTTGCAGTTTACACCCGAGGTTGGGGTTGATAAAGCTATTTTGGAAGAAAACTCTTAATTGTTAATGAAAGCTTCGATTAATGATGGTGGTTCTCTAATGCCATCTAGGTTTTTTTTTTCTTTCTTTTTTTTTTTAGAAGATAGAATTCTATTATAGCCTAATCTACGTATATATATATGTATAAAACTCTCTCTTATATACTTAAACCGCAACCCTTGCCCCCCCCCCCCCACCTCACAAGAATTTTGTACTTATGGAATGACCATCATGCTATGGGTGCACAGTGGTCTGATGCCATCTAGTTTATTGGTTAAGGATGTGAAGATTTGTTCTTAGTTTTTTGTTCAATTACATTACTCTCACACTAGGAGAGAAAGTAATAAGATAGCTCATAGTTTGACTAGGCATGCAATAAATGTTCCAAATTATGCTGTGTAAATGGAGTATGTTCCTCCACATTTCATTTTTGTACTTTAGACTGATATAGCCAGTTTTTATTAATATAAGCATTACTCCCCCCCCCCCCCAAAAAAAAAAAAGTGAATTTTCCCTCCAAAAAAACTAAAAGTGATTTAACAATGATTCTGAAAAAAAATGATTAATAATAAAACATACTAATTGATAATTCATGCAAAACATAGAAATGATTAACATAATATGAATTTTTTTCCTATTTTATTTGTTTAATGTAAATTTAATCATTATAATAATTAATAATAAACATTTGTATATGAAACTATATATTTTAGTATTAAGAATTTATTATGATTGTGTATATATATATATATATGAAAATATATATACATTTAAAAAATATATGATATGCCAAGTTTTTTTTTTAAATGATATGACAAGAAATTAAGAAATGTTTTATTATAGAATATAATTTTAAATCAATTAAAAATATATATTAAAAAATAGGTTGTAATATTGTAAAGCCTCAAAATTTATGTGGCGCAATATTATGAGATCAACCAAAAGTTAAACATTTTCGATTTTATATATATTAGTTTTGAACCTATGCTTTGCATCGAATTTGGTTTAAAAATGAAAGAAATTAATACTATACCAAAGAAGTAATCTTGGAAATTTATAATTAATCCAAAATTGTATAAAATCATACAAAATTTATATCTATGTCATTGATCAAATGTTTAACTTTAGTGTTAAATTTTGTTTCAATCAAAAGTTATTTATTATTTAATCTATAAAGAGTGTGTGTGTGTGATTGAGGTGATATTCCTAAACTGTAATTGATTTATAAACGTTGTTCAATTTGCTATATAAAACAACAACAACAAAATCCAAAAAGAAAAAAGTATCTCCAATTGAAGAAGTTAATGTGATTTTTTTTTTTTTTTAATCTCCCATATTTAGAATACTATGAATAAAATCACCACTATTTTAATGCAATTTTTTTCTTCTAAATCCCTCATATTACTTCAAACAATATTATCTCATAACCTTAAACCTCTCCCATATTTAACCATTCACTTTAAGCAATATACTAAACTTAGCAATTTTGAGCCTCACTCAAATTTCGACAAACAATTGAAGACAAATAGATATACCCTCTATCTCTCTCTATATTAAGGAATTATCTTATGTGCTAGTCAGAGTGGCCATGGGCTGGGTTTGGATTGGGTATATCCAAACTCAACCCAAAAATTTTACTCGTGAATATTCGAACCCTAGAATTCGATTATCGCCTATACCCAATGTCTACCAAATTTTTCTTACCTGTGGATTCCCGTACCGACCCAAACCTTGTTTTTTTAAGCACTTAAAAATATGACAAAATACACAAATCATTTCATTGTTCTTTGTTACTCTTTTAATTATAAAATTATTTTACTGGACTTGTATGCTTGTATATAAGCTAAATAAACTTGCAATATAAATAATATTTAAAGTTGTTTTAAACATTATTAATCAATTTTCTTTTTTATGGTTTTGATTATCAACTCAATGAGAAATTCTATGTCTACAACAATTTCACAACAAATCTTAAGTGGTAGGCCGTTACTGGCTGACAAAAAAGTAATTTTAGTGATGAATTCAAATTAGAATCAGTAACAACTTACCACCTAAAATTTGTTGTAAAAATATGGTAAATATAACACTTCTCTCAAATCAAATGGATAGTATAAATAGCCTATAATCGGTAACGTATAGTTAATCATGATAACATATTGTAATTTAATCGGTAACCTATTAAAGGAATTTAAAAGTAATGTCTCTTCTTTTTTTTCTTTCTTTTTTCTTTTTTTGATGAGATAAAAGTAAACGTTGATAACATGTTTTCTAGTAATATTGCTATTAACATATGGCAATCAATTAAGCCACTCATAAGGTAAAGCCTTACAAATGACAGGTCTGAAATCAAGAAAGAAAAATTGATGCATTAAATCATTAACACTGTATTTGAATTCCAATTTGTATTTCGTGGGGTGAAACAGATTATGCCATAAATGAAAATAAAATTAATTTAATTTTGGATAAAATTTGACTACAAACTTGGTTGTAGCATAAGGCTACAATTCCCACTAAAAAAATTAACATAACTTCTTATTTTGAAAATATAACCGTTAAATTATATGTTTTTTGTTTTCACTAACACAAATGTCAAATTTCGTGTCAATTAAATGTTATTTACTATTCGATCCATAAACTTACCTTCTATGCATTATTTTAGACTATAAAAACTTGAAATTTAAACATTTGATTGATGACATAGCTATTAATCTTTCATCTTCTGAAAATTTTGTAAACATAGAGGATATAAGAAGAAAATATATTCCAACGATGAATTTATCAAAACTCACATCTAATAAAAAGATATTGAGTGGAGTTGTAGCATTTGGATATAACCAAGTTTGGGCTAAACTTTGCCTTTTATTTGTATTCACTTAAATGACCATTAAAATAAAATAAGGTAAAATACTATTTTAAGCCTTAAATTTTACCAAAAGTTTTTTTTTCATTCCTAAGTTTTTAAAAATTCTTTTTTCATCCTTAAACTTTGTAAAGAGTTTTTTTTTTTTAATAGTTTAGAGACAAAAGTAAGAATGAAAAATAAATTTAAAGTTCAAGAATGAACAACAAGATTTTCGTAAAGTTTAAGGACTAAAATAGTATTTTGGTCAATAAAATATGGACAAAGTTTAGTTACAAAATTGCTACAACCTTACTTAATTAAATAAACATTACTACATATTTTAGAAATTTAACTATTGAATTGCATATTCTTTACGCTCTTAATACACATGTTAAGTTTTGTGTTAATCGAATATTATTTACTATATGATCACTTATAGTTTATGCATAATTTTAAATTACAAAAACTTGCAATTTAAACAATTTATTGATGGCATAGCTATTGATCTTTAATTTTCTATAAATTTTGCAAACATGGAGAATATGAGAAGAAGATGTAATCTAATGGTGGATTTGCAAAATTCACCTCCAATAAGAAGATATTGAGTAAAGTTGTAATTTTAGGTTACAACTAATTTTATAGCTAAACTGTGTCCATAAAACATAATAAGTTTTAGGACAGAGTTAGCTAAAAAATTGGTTGTAGCCTAAGATTACAATATTATTCAATAAAATAAATATTATTACATATTTTGAAAATCTAATCGTTGAATTGTATGTTCTTTACGCTCTTAATATACATGTCAAATTTTGTGTCAGTTGGATATTATTTACTATATGATTTATAAATTTATATTTTATATATAATTTTAAACTACAAAAACTTGCAATTTAAACAATTTATTAATAACATAACTATTGATCTTTAATTTTCTATAAATTTTGTAAGTATAGAAGTTATAAGAAGAATATGTAATCCAAATATGAATTTGTCAAAATTCACCTTCAATAAAAAGATATTAAGATTACAATTAATTTTGTACCTAAACTTTATCCTAATTTTTATAAATTTGAGTGCAAATATTAAATTAAAAATACATACGTATCAGTTTAAATTCCTCAGTTGACTTATGTAATCTCGTAACACTAGGAATTTGCCTTCTATATAATTGTAGAAGTTTTTTAAAAAGATAGGGGTTGATCCGGAAAATTAGGGCATGCAAGGAAACCGCATCCAATACCTAAATTCCCTGCCAAATTGGGTAAACCCCGCATAATTGGGTGAGGTCAGGTGAGGTACACGTTATCAAACCCCGCATAATTGGATCAGGTCAGGTGAGGTACACGTTATCCAAAGAATTTTGGGCCTTGGCCATCCTAGACTGCGCACATAAAAATAATTAATGTTAAGAGCACGTAATTTAGCACAATTTTGGGTCCGTTTGGATTGAGCTTATTTTTGCTGAAACTGAAAACTGAAACTGAAAACACTGTAACAAAATAATTTTTAAATATGTGAATAGTATCGTGGGACCTATTTTTAATGAAAAAGTTACTGAAAAGTGGAATTTGTGGGTCCGTGAACAGTGCACGAATGCACTGTTCACAGTTGATTTAGTCAAAATGTGCGGCTAAAGTAAAAAAAAAAAAAAAATTTCAGAAAACGCAGCTTGGATTCAGCAGAAAACGCTGAATCCAAACGGCCTCTTTATGTCATAATTCGTCATATGATGAGTTATAATTAGTTAAGATGTGATAGTGGGTCATGTAAGGATACACTTTTACCAACCACAACTTACTACATGCAAGTCATGACACAAAGTTATACAAAATTATATGTCTCTAGCATTAAATACCTTTTCCTCCAATTTCAACTAGTTTTTTATTTATTTTTTTTTTTTTAAAGTTTTTCTAGAGCTTTTCCATAAAGTTTATGTCCTTTGTACGTTATCAAGAAGAAACTCAGGTCAGTCACTTTTTATTTATTTTTATTTTTTTCTGAAAATCCACCTAGATGTTGACCCAATTTGATGATGCAAGAGAAGCCGATACATTTGAAAAAGAGGATACTACATTTTATGAAATCCATTTCTTTTTTCTTTTTTTTTTTGGGCTGAGAACATTTTATGAAATCCTTAGGTTGATGCATTATCAAAAAGTTGGACATTAAGATAAACTAAAAAGACTTTAAGCATGTCATTTTCAAAAAAAAAAAAAAAAAAAAAAAAAGACTTTAAGCATGTCCAGTTAAAATGATGACTGGATATTACTCATTGTCAACATTCAATTGATAAAATAATTGGAGAAATATATAAGTTGTTACAGTTGTAGGCCCACTTACGTGTTTGAAAAATCCTGCAATTATTTCATAAATGCATTTGATTACACCTGAGTTATTGAAAAAGTTGTGCTTAAAAAATTATATACTACTATTGCTACGTGTCTTCTCAAAAAAAAAAAAAAAAACTATTTCTATGTGACTGTAATATATAGGAGTAATAAAAAAGTCATTCTTGAATAATTAAAGAAAAATACTAAGACCATATAAAATTATACAATTTTTACCACAATTCATCATTTGACAAGTTGTGAATAGTTGATGTGTGATGACGGGTTCATGTGAGTCAACACATTTACTACTCACAACTCATTATATAGTAAATTATGGTAAAATTGTATAACTTTATTTGATCCTAACACTGCTCCTAATACCACCGCACTCCTTGATGCAATGGTCACTTCACAAATATAAGTACTTATGGGGAGTGGAAAGTAAAGACCAGGGTTCAAGTCTAGAGTAGAATTTCTATCTTGTATATATATATATATATATATATATAATAAAAAAACATTGCTCAAAATTAAATTCACATTAATTTCTATTGTTGCTTTCTGTCGTTCTAGTAAAAGATCTAAGGTTATCCAATTTATAATTGAATGTATATTGTGAGGTATAAGTTCATGCTAAGACTCCCTCCACCTTTATATTATTAAAAAAAAAAAATCATGTACGTACATGATGATGCCGAAAATTGTCAGTAAGCCACATGATACTCACGTGTCCAAGATGATGCCTGCAATGACAAAGAAAAGGAAAAACCCTATGAGAGTACCGGTGTGGTACCGCCCAAAAACCCTCTGAATGTTAAGTCAAAAAACCTTTCTACAACTTTAGAGTGCCAGAGTTAGGGTGAATTATGCGTACCTTGATTTATGAGGGTTTTGGGGTTTTTATAGTAGTGTAGAACCGACCTCTGTTTCTTGCGTAGAAAGGCGTTTCCTTATAGTGAAGATCACTATTAATGGGCATGTATTACGGAATCCTCCTCATGTTAGGATTTTATTCATATTGTGACTCTATAAGCTAGAGTTAATCGTGAGACGCAAGTTGTTTCCATTTAGGACTCCTTGGAGACCACTTAAACCAGGTGGATGCCACATGGCCTCTAGTCCTGTCCAACTTGTATCCGTTCATTTTGGAACCGTCCACTATCGACCAATTGAACCAGAGTCGTCAGGTTTATTTAAATGGTTCCGTCATCCATAATTTTTCCCTCTTCAATTGGCCCCTCACTCTATGGGTCCGTGATCTCTGAGTGGACGGACCCGTGGAGTGAAGATTTGATTTGTCTCCTGAGAAACATACCTAGCCTGATAGGCTGGCCTAGGGTCATTAATGTCGATGGGACACGTGGCATCTATTTAGTGGTCAATCTCTCGAATCGAAGCGTCCCTTCGTCTTCCGTATCGTTCCCTCTATATAAACTTGCCTCCTTATCCCTCATTTTTTACTTTCCACAGAAATCTTGTGATCAGAGCACTACCGTCACCATTGTTAAACGTGCATACCGTCCACTAAGTGCATCTGTCATCTACACATTTTTACTGCTCTTCAACTAGTAAGTATTCTTCTCCTTTAAATTTGTCTTTTAGACTTTGTACTCCCGTCCTCTATTATATCCGTTAGTGCCTTAGGATTTACCGTCACGTGTAGGTGACAAAGATGTCTAGTGCGTCTAGTAACCAATCATGTGTCCGCAATGGAGCAGGATACGATGAAGCATTTCCGTCAGGTCAAAAAGACCCTGACACTTCAAGGGAAGAGAGGGATCTGTCGACCTTCTCTCCTTCAAGGGATGAGGATTTGGAGACGGATAGGTCAAAGGGTGATTCAAGCGATGGCCTAGTTGATGCTGAGCCCCCAATCCAATCCTTCGTAGATCCTGATGGACTTAGGGAGTCCATCATGCTACCCTTGTGGACCGTTAATGATTTTAGGTCCACAATCAAAGAATATCACTTCAAAACACTTAGGGCTAAGTACCAAATACCTAACAACATACCCCTCCATCTACCCTACAAGTCCAAGAAATGCTACTATGAAGGTATGGAGTGTGTCAAGATCTATGAGCAGATGCTAAAGGCAGGGCTCAGATTCCCTCTAAGTTCACTCCACCGTCACCTTCTTCAATACCTAGGTTTGGCCGTCACCCAGATTTCGCCAAACGCCTGGAGGGTCTTCCTCAACGTGGAGGTCCTATATGGGGCTATGTCTGACGGTGCTCGGAGGTTGACAGTGGAAGAATTCTTTCACTACTACCGTCCAGCCAAGATCACACAGTCGAGGGGCATGTATAGCTTCGTGGCTAGGAGCCCGTTGTTGAGGCTTGGTTGTGATACCCCCGACTCCAATAGGGACTGGAAGGGTCAGTATTTTTTCATGGAAGTGATCAAGTGGATGTGTCATCCTGGTGACAACGAGTATATGCCTATCAACACAACATGGGGAATAATGCCCCCTTCTGGTATGCACCCGTCTTAGTATGGACTTTTCTATTACACACCCATCTATACTTAGGCCTTGGTTTAGTTTTTAACATGTTATTCTAACCGTCTTCTATTTCAGCTCAGGACCGTCCACAAGTCTCACTTGAACAGTGGAGTTTTTTGGAGAAGATCTTCAACAAAACCAAGTTAGAGGAAAGGACGTGGGCTAAGTTGATCAACCTAGATACTCTATATTGGTATTGTGACGATCCAGAGCCAACCACAGCCGCCCGTCGATACAACGCTCAAGTTCACCAACGTAAGTCCGTCACCCTGTATTTTATTTTCTTTCTTTGTTTACTTTATTTCTTTCTAAAGCATCCGTCTACCTTGGTGCAGAGATGGATGCTGCCAGGAGAAGGGCTTATATTAAGCAGCAAGCTGCTTTGAAAAAACAAGCTAAGGGCCAAACTCCCAAGGGGACAGGTTCGTCCAAAGACCCATCCATCAAAAGGAAGCAGACGGAGAAAACTGATCGTCTTCCTAAGAAGCCCAAGATTGTCATTGAGCCCTTTGTGGGTTTGAAGGCCGAAACCAAGAAGACGATTTCTCCCCTTGGCCATGGAAAGGGCAAGGGTTTAATGAAGGGCCCTTCCGTCACTGAAAAGCTGCCCTTCCTCCTTCGTGAGGATTCAAAGTACGCTTTGGAACAGCTCTCATCCATCATTACATCCAACGACTATAAGGACTTGAACAACCACGCTACTGAAGCCATGGGGGAGACAGGGCTTTCAAACATGCTTAGGTAATCATGTCCGTCCTCTTCCTATTTTCCTTTCCTTCGTCTTGCCTTGTTACTAACCCATTCGTTTTCTAGGTAATGTTAATGATGAAGGGGCTAATGGGTCGTTGCCTGAACCATGAGACAGCACTGGACCATATTAGGGCGAAGGCAAACGCGATGGAGGATGAGCTAAACGAGTTAAGGGCCTGGAAGACGGTCGAGGAAAAGAAGCTGGCCTTGTTGGAGGAAACTAGGGATGAGTTGGAGAAGTAGACGAAGCTGTTAAAGCAGGTCTTGGAGGACAAAGAGAAAGAAATCCATGAAACCAAGGACCAGCTCCGTCAGGTGAAGGAAGAAGCGATACGTGAGTATCGTGATTCCAACGCCCTTCTATCAGAGCTCGGAGACTCCTTCGCCGAAGGATTTGATGATGCCCTCCGTCAAGTCAACGCTTTCTATCCTGATCTGGACGTATCTCATGTTAACATTGATACCCAGGCCCAAACCTCAGTTTAGCTCGTCCATTCCGAGAGTACGAACAAGTTGTTTATTGACGATGCCCCTATCATTCTGATGACATTCAAGTTGAGGAGAAAGAAGAAAACATCCTCGTCTAGTAGCAGGGGTTTTTTTTTTTTTTTTTTTTTTTTTTTTTATGTCAAGATTTTGAGGAACAGTTAATGTTTAATTTAACCATTGCCTTCTGTAACTAAACTTCTCCCTTTTTGGGCTTCTGTGATATTTGATTTATTCCGTATTATCCGTCTACTTTTATGCTTATAAATGGATCCGTTTAGTTTATGGCAATGTATGAATTTAACCATCTATAGGATGAATCCGTCCTCCTATGGACTTGCACTTTTTATCCAAAATGTCTGATGGATCTGTCCCTTCTATGGACTTGGTTTTAATTCAACATATTGTTGAACCTATCTAATTATGTGGGCTTGTAGTTTTAATTCAACATGTACCCATGTACCCGTCCACTTTGTGGACTTATAATTGTCATCCTCTTGGATGAATTCGTCCATCATGTGGACTTGATAAGTTTCTATTAACCCGTCCTCTTATGGTCTTGATCATGGATCCGTCCACTTGAGAGCTTAATAATTTACTCATCCACTTATTGGCTCAATAATGAACCCGTCCGCTTGTGAACTCTAGATTCATCCAGTTACGAACTTAAAAATGCTAACTTGCCCTCATGGGATGAACTTGTCCATTTTATGGAATTTATCATGAACCCGTCCACTTGTGTATTAACTCATCCGAATGGGATGAATCTGTCTACTTTATGGACTTATTAATGAATTCATCCACTTTATAGACTAATGAACTCATCCACTTTATGAACTTGATAATAAACTCGTCCACTTTATGGACTTGATAATAAACTCGTTCACTTTATGGACTAATGAACTCTTCCACTTTATAGACTTGATAATATTTTGTAGAAAAACACATTAATCATATCTGAATAAACTCCTCTTATTATGATAAACCATGCATTCGTAGAAAATTTGTTTTCTTAAGAAAAAGACCTACCCTTTGGGCTTAAAAAAATATTGTAGCAAAAATTAACAAAGGTAAACTGAAAAACTAAGGAGTGTAGCTAAAATTAAAGTAAACTGGAGAATGAAGAGTGTTGCTTTCCACACTATCAGTTCTACTAGTAGTACCTCTGTAGGTGCTCGGTATTCCATGGATGGTGCAACTTCTGTTCGTCTAGTGTCTCTAAGTAGTAGGTGCATTTCCTCTGCCATGACGTAATCCTGTAAAGTCCCTCCCAGTTGGGGCTGAGCTTCCCTTGAGTAAGGTCTTTAGCAGCGCCCACTACCTTCCTCAAAACGAGATCTCCAACCTGAAAGTCTCCATGTCTGACCCGGGAGTTGTAGTGCTTGGCCATGAGGTCCTAGTACTGTGCAAGTTTTTGTTCGGTTGGCGCCCTAACTTCGTCCAGTAGATCGAGCTGTAGGCACATAGCCTCGTCGTTTTTGCTTTCATCGTGGTTGTCCATCGTGGTTGCTAGGGCTTCAGCTTCCACCCGCTTTGTGAAGTAGTCTATGCCTACTATAAGGAACTTCAACTGTCGCACCGCTATCGAGAATGGTCCCATGATGTCTAATCCCCACTGAGCAAATGGCCATGGGGCTGTCATTAAGGTCAACTCTTCAGACGGCAATGACGTTGCTGAACCTTTGACACTTGTCACAGGTTTTGACATAAGCCTGGGCATCCTTCTACATGGTGGGCCAATAGTACCTGACTCGGATCAGTTTGTGTACTAACGATCGTGATCCTGAGTGGTTTCCGCAAATCCCATCATGAACTTCTCTCATGACGTAGTTTGCTTCCTCAATGCCCAAACAACTTAGGTATAGGCGGGAAAAGCCTCTTTTGTACAAGATGTCCTTTATTAGATTAAATCGCGCTGCTTCAACTTTCAGCTTTCTTGCGGCTTCCCTTCCGTCTGGTAACACGCCATTTTTCAAGTAGGAGACTAATGGTGTAGTCCAGTTATTTTCAGAATCTATCTCCTGCATATCAACGGAATCTATTAGTGGAGAAAACTGAACAAAGGAGAGTACATTTCCAGGGATGGTCATATGTTCTGCTGAAGCGGCTTTGGCAAGGCGGTCGGCTTGCTCATTTTCCCTTCTGGGGACTTGAATAATCTTGGCCTGTAAGTTGTCTACCCTTCTCTTTACTTACTCCAGGTATTTCTTCATCCTTTCACCCTTACATTCATAATCCCTATTTACCTGGTTGGTGATGACCTGGGAGTCGCAATGAATGACCACACTTGTGGCCCCGGCCGCTTTAGCGAGATCAAGTCCTACCACTAGAGCTTCATACTCCGCTTCATAGTTGGTGGTAGGGAAGTTGAGGCAAACCATACACTCAATCTTGTCTCCTTCTGGAGAAAGAAGAACGATACCTACTCCTTCAGCCTATCTGTTAGATGATTCGTCTGTATGTATGCTCCACCGAGGACACTCATCTGCCCCCTTGCCTTCTCCGTTGGTGAATTCCACTATGAAATCAGTGACGACTTGTCCCTTGATGGCGGTACGCGGGTGGTACTGAATATCAAACTCACTCAACTCTATCACCCACAATGCCAATCGCCCGGCCACTTCAGGGTTGCTCATCGCCCGTCGTAATAGTTTGTCGGTTAGGACGATTATCGTATGGGCTTGGAAGTATGGTTTGAGCTTGCAGGCTACCGTTACCAAAGCGAAGGCAAGCTTCTCCATTGACGAGTACCTTTCTTCTGCACCTCGAAATGCCCGGTTGGCGTAGTACATAGGCTTCTAAACCTTGTCTTCTTCCCTGACTAAGGTTGTGCTGACGACGACAGGAGAGACGGCCAAATAGAGGAAGAGCTCTTCCCCTGGTTGTGAAGGACTCAGTAGAAGTAGGGAAGAGAGGTAGACCTTTAGATCCCCAAATGCCTACTAACATTCGGCCGTCCACTCAAAAGACTTTTTCAAAGTGCGGAAGAAGGGCAGACACTTATCTGTTGCCCTTGACACAAACCTGTTCAGGGCGGCGACCATACTGTTTAAACTTTGTACTTCTTTTACGTTCTTTGGGGAGGGGGGGGGCATCTCTACTATGGCCCTAATCCTGTCCAGGTTGGCCTCGATACCTCTCTGAGACACCATAAACCTTAAGAACTTTCCTGTCGTCACTCCGAAGGCACACTTGCCTAAATTGAGCTTCATGTTGTAGGAGCAAAGGGTGTCAAACGTTTCTCTGAGATCCCTTAAGTGGTCTTCCTCCCTTTAGCTTTTCACCAGCATGTCGTCAACATAGACTTGTACATTTCTCCTGATCTGCTATGCGAACATCTTGTTCATGAGCCTCTTATGTGTTGTGCCCGCGTTCTTAAGGCCAAATGGCATTACTTTATAGTAGAAAAGGCCCTAGCTAGTAATGAACGAAGTCTTCTCCTGACCTGCTTTGTCCATTCTGATTTGGTTGTAACCCGTAAAGGCATCCACGAAGCTTAGTAACTGGTGCTAGGCCATAAAGTCAACTAGGACGTCGACCCACAGGAGGGGGTAGCTATCTTTAGGGCATGCCTTGTTTAGGTCAGTAAAGTCTACGTACATCCTTCATTTCCCGCTGGCTTTCTTGACCATTACCACATTTGCCAACCAATCGGGGTAGTAAACTTCTCTGATGAAGTTCGCCTCTTGTAACTTGTGAACTTCTTCTGCTATAGCCTGGTCCCGTTCTGGGGCAAATACTCGCTTCTTTTGATGGACAGGTGGAAAGGAGGGTGATATGTTTAGTTTGTGTGCCATGACCGAGGGGTTGATTCCTGGTATGTCTTCATGGCTCCAAGCGAATACATCCCGATTATCTTTGAGAAAAGTTGCAAGTGCTTGGCAGATCGTCAGACTGGCTAGAGTACCAATTTTGGTCGTTCGATCAGGCTTGGAGTCATCAAGAAGTATCTCTTCAAGCTTTTCAACAGGCTCTGTCACTAACTGGTGCTCCTTTATGTTCATGGCCTGAAGGTGGTCATCCATCTCCATCATAGCTATGTAGCATTCACGGGCGACTACCTAATTTCTGTACAGCTCCCATACTCCATAATCGGTGGAAAATTTGATCATCAAGTGGTAGGTTGAGGTTACGACCTCTCATGAATTAAGGGTAAGCCGTCCCAGGATGGCATTGTAGGTGGACGAGCAGTCAACCACAAGGAATGTTACATCCTTAGTGATCTGCTAGGGGTAGTCGCCCATCGTTACGAATAAGGTGACTATGCCGAGGGGGTATACCCTTGTTCCTCCAAAACCAACGAACAAAGCGTTCATCAGAACTAGTCGCTCTCTGTCAATCCTCATCTGTTGAAATACTGGGTAGTAAAGGATGTCTGCTGAACTGTCATTGTCAACCAGAACCCGATACGTGTTGTAATTCCCCACTCATATACTAACGACTAGTGTATCGTCGTGTAGGAGGTAGAGACGTCAGGCATCTTCTTCCGAGAATTCAATGACGGGGTTGTTGATCCACAACATCTTCGGCACGGAACCTATCAATTGGACGTTGTGGACCATCCTCAGGTAGGTCTTACGTGCCTTTTTAGACAACCAGCAGTTGTTGTGCGCCCCAAAATCATTCTTATGTCACCTAAAAGCGGTCTAGGAAGCTCATTTTCTCGTCGGGGAGCCTGTTCTTAGGGCGGGTCTACTCTCTCCTTGCTAACGAACCTCTGCAGCTTCCCTTGCCTAATGAGGGCTTCAATTTGCTGCTTCAAGTCGTAGCAATCAGCTATATCATGGCCGTGATCACGGTGGAAGTGGTAGTACCTGTCCCTAGACCTCTTGTTAGGATCTCCCTTCAACTTGCCGGGAAAGGTCAGGGCTTTTTCATCCTTAATTTGCATCAAAACTTGGTCGATCAAGGCAGTCAATGGGGTGAAGCTTGTGAACTTCCCTGTAGGGGGCTTGGAGCGTCTGTCCTTTCGCAGTTCTCCAATTCTAGCCATCTTCCGCCCCCTGTCCTGCCGCGGGTCTTCCGGCCTTTCCCTCTTCTTGGGCTTTTTTTCGCAAGCTAACAACGCATCTTCCGCATTCATGTACTTGGTTGCCCTGTATAGCATATCTGACATAGTTTTCGGGTAGTTCTTGTATAGGGAAAACAAGAACTTACCCTTACGTAGTCCGTTCGTGAAGGCAGCCATGAGTATCTTGTCATTTGCTTCATCGATTGAGAGAGCCTCTTTGTTAAAACGGGTGATGTAGGACCCCAACGTCTCGTCCTCCCACTACTTAATGTTCATCAGGCATGCAATGGACTTCTTATACCTGTGCCCCTCGATGAAGTGTGAGGTGAACGAGGCACTTAACTCTTTAAAGGTTCCAATGGAGTTGGGCGTTAGCCTGCTGAACCAGATCCTTACAGATCCTTTCAGTGTGGTGGGGAAGGCTCTGCACATGATTTCTTCTAGCACCCCTTGAAAGTGCATCAGGGTCTTGAAAGACTCCAAATGATCTAAAGGGTCCTTGGATCCATCGTAATTTTGGTGGAAGGGGGAATGAAGTGACAGACACTGTGAATGGTGAATCAGTTCAATGGACCAAGTCATCGATGTCAATAAACACCCGTCCTCTAAGGGCATTCATCATAGTCCATTCGTTCTTTCATCATCTACATCTCAGCTACTATATGAGGTGGAACCGTATCGGTGACGGATGGGCAACTTGCGTCCTATCGTTCTAGTCTGCTTAGGGCGTTGCTACCTTCTGACCCTTCTTGGTTCCTTCTCTTAACGCTGGTTCCTTCTTGGTCTTCCTCTTGGGTATCCATCGCCGCGTTCTTCTGGCGCAACTGTTCCTCTAGGTCATGATTCTACTTGGTGAGACGTTATACCACTACTGTGAGGGTTTGGACTTGACTTTCCAGGGCAGTGGATCGCAGTTCGTCGCCCTGATTATTGGTGGTGGTTGCCATTGAACAGTAAGTACCATGCAACTTTTTTTCTGGGAAGCAGTGAATATGGCTTATCTCCTGATCGTGATTCCCACAGACGGTGTCAACTGATGATGTCGAAAATTGTCAGTAAGCGTGTCCGAGATGATGCTTGCAATGACAAAGAAAAAGAAAAACCCTAGGAGAGTACCGGTGTGGTACCGGGCAAAGCCCCTCCGAAGGTTAAGTCAAAAAACCTTTCTAGAACTCTAGAGTGCCAGAGCTGGGGTGAATTATAAGTACCTTGATTTGTGAGGGTTTTGAGATTTTTATAGTAGTGTAGAACCGACCTCCGTTTCTTGCGTAGGAAAGCGTTTCCTTATAGAGAAGATCACTATTAATGGGCGTGTATTACAGAATCCTCCTCATGTTAGGATTTTATTCATATTGGGACTCTATGAGCTAAGGTTAATCGTGAGACGTAAGTTGTTTCCATTTAGAACTCCTTGGAGACCACTTAAACCAGGTGGATGCCATGTGGCCTCTAGTTCCCGTCCACCTTATGTCCGTTCATTTTGGAACCATCCACTATCGGCCAATTGAACCAGAGTCGTCAGGTTTATTTAAATGGTTCCGTCATTCATAATTTTTCCATCTTTAGTGCATGTTAGCTGTATTCATTTTCAACCCACAGATATCATGAAAATTAAAACTGCATGCAAATCGTACGTGATCCTATCAAATCTATAAAATAAAATGGTAAAAAATATTGAATGACGGGTCAGAGATCTTTTTTTTTTTTTTTTTTTTTTTAATAATAATTGACGAGATTATTCTAGTTTCCTAAGATAATATTTGTTCACTATGAAATTATTTCAAACAAAGATTTGATTTGTTGATTGTTTTTGTTAAAGAAAATTGGCCAATCTTTTTTTTTTTTTTGAGGAATGATTCTTTAATCTTTATATAATGGTAATTTACTAATTTCCTTATTAAGTCACAAATTTATTAAGAGACGCAATTAATTTATTTTATTGCGAAATGCTATATCTATAACATTTTCACAATAAATCCTAAGTGGTATGTTATTTAAAATACTTTTATAATAAATCCTAAGTAGTATGTTATAATTGATTGGTATGAGTGGACAAAAAAGTAATTTAAGTTGTGGATTTAAATTAGAACCAATAATAACTTACCATATGTGATTTGTTGTGAAAATGTTATGAACGTATCACTTCTTTATTTTATTACTTTACAGTCTACAACATGAATTAGGAGAAAAAAAATTTATGTTTACAATATTTTCACAATACTTTTACAACAAATCATAGGGTGTAATTTTAGATACTTTTAGAGTAAGAAGAATGGTTCTCCCTCCTATCACATTCATGGTGTGGTCTACTCATTAAATTCATGGTTGGGTCCACCATGAATGTGAAAGGTGGGAACATTATTTCTATGTACTTCAAGAGTACCTAAGAATTTTCTAATTATAGGTAATAAGTTGTTATTGGTTTTAATTTAAACCCACTACTGAAATTACTTTTTTAATTTTTTACCTACCAATAACAACTCATTTAAAATTTATTATAAAAATGTAATAGAAATATAGCATTTAAAAAAAAATAGTGTGTTAACTAAGAAATGAAAATAATTTTCAATTTCCCTTTATTTTCTCCCAAATTTAGAAACATAAAATTTTGGTAAAGAAAAAACACTTGCCCATTCATTTTTCATTCTCTCCTTTCTCTCTACTTTTCTCTGCTACATTTCCTGACCGTGAATGTGGTGTCAAATCTCACTTGGTTGCTAGTAAATGACAAGAACAAATGCCACGTCTTAAAATACTTTTATAATAAATCCTTAAGTAGTATGTTATAATTATAATTGATTGGTATGAGTGGACAAAAAAGTAATTTAAGTTATGGATTTAAATTAGAACCAATAATAACTTACCATATGTGATTTGTTGTGAAAATATTATGAACGTATCACTTCTTTATTTTATTACTTTATAGTCTACAACATGAATTAGGGGAAAAAAATATTATGTTTGCAATATTTTCACAATACTTTTACAACAAATCATAGGGTGTAATTTTAGATACTTTTAGAGTAAGAAGAATGGTTCTCCCTCCTATCACATTCATGGTGTGGTCTACTCATTAAATTCATGGTTGGATCCACCATGAATGTGAGAGGTAGGAGCACTATTTCTATGTACTTCAGGATTACCTAAGAATTTTCCAATTATAGGTAATAAGTTGTTGGTTTTAATTTGAATCCACTGCTGAAATTACTTTTTCAATTTTTTACCTATCAATAACAACTCATTTAAAATTTATTATAAAAATGTAATAGAAATATAGCATTTTAAAAAAATAGTGTGTTAACTAAGAAATGAAAATAATTTTCAATTTCCCTTTATTTTCTCCCAAATTTAGAAACATAAAATTTTGGTAAAGAAAAACACTTGCCCATTCATTTTTCATTCTCTTCTCTCTCTACTTTTCTCTGCTACATTTTATGACTGTGAATGTGGTGTCAAATCTCACTTGGTTGCTAGTAAATGACAAGAACAAATGCCACGTCTTAAATGCCAATACTGTAACTGTAACTGGAAGTCTGGAACTGCTGTCTCCTTCCCACAACAGATAAATTATTAAGTAATCCTCAAATATTATAAATGTTTATTTTTTTTTCCTCATATAAATAATGGATCTCACTAATTAAATTTATGATAAGACTCATTATTCATATGAGAGAAAAAACTATGCATTTATGATACTCCAAAAGTATCTAATAATTTTCCTCCGCAACATTATTTAATTGTATTCTCACCTTTGAATTTTAAAACGTCTAACAGTTTTGTGATATAATTGTTCGGCTTTTGGGATGAGAATTTGGGTTTGAATTCTCTACCCTCCACTTATTTCAAAAATAAATTAATATAATAGTCAGAATAAGGTGACTAAAAAGATAAATATTTGTAAGTTAATTAAAAATAGTTAAATTACTTAATTTGAAGATGAAAATCATATCCCCTCTATCTACTTTGAAATGTACACAAACCATTTTATAGAAAAATTATTTACATGGGTTCTGGTTAAGCTCAGTTGGTAAAAAAAATTTATTATTGAATAAGAGATTTAGAGTTTAAATCTTACTTAATCAAAAACCAATTAATATCTTAACCTGATGATAAAAGTAATTATTATATAGCAAACGACATAAGTTGAAATTCAATCATAACTATCAAAAATGTATTGTTTTGACAATTCGATAATTATAATGCCAACTGTAAGGACGCGATTCGTGGCGGACCGTAACGGTGTCGGGTTCGCACGTGAAAAGGCCCCTAACAATATCATTTGTAGAGCGTGGGTTTGGAAGGCTAGGCCCTGGTTGACAGGCGGTGGGTTTTCGCGGTGTTCGTACGAGCTTAAGTTTCCCTACACCCCTGGAGTCTTTCTCCTGGAGGTGGGCTGGGAGGCTCTGGTTTCTGGCCATTTTTCCCAACCCCCCTTTTAGGTTACTTCTTTTTCCTTTTATATTCGCCTGCGTTCATTGTCCTTCGTCCACGTATAGGGTCAATCTTTCCAAAATTGATACTTATCCCATCAGCCCATATTCAAAGTCGTTGGGGGTGGTTGTAAAAGCTAAAGACTGCGGCTCTGTCAGGTTCAGAGCATTAAATGGCAGTTACAGCAGCTTTCCCTTGATATTTTAGATCTTTCTTCCAAGTTTCAGTCCTATACCGTCTTTATCCTTATTTCTTCTTTGGGGGGACTTTGGGTCTGCCGAGGATTGAGCTGTCCTTGGCGGTATCCAAAGGCTATCTTGTCGAGCTTGGGCCATAGCCCTCCTCGGCTTGGGCCTCCGGATTCTCCCTGGGTAGATGGGCCTGGCCCATAGATCATTTGGGCCCCACAATAGCCCCTCAAAACCCGGCTGTCCAACCTCTTGGTTGGAAAGGGGGGTTTTGGTGATGTCCAACCTCGTCCTACGGCCCAATCAATTTGGCCTATTAATAATGCTGGTGGCTCTTCATCTGTCCAAGAAATGCACCGGTCTATGAGACGGTTTTTTTTATTTCGCGCTTGACGCGTTCTTATCGTTTGGGTATTCCAAAACGTGCCTTTAATGACCACTATTTACGAGACTACTTTAATTTGGCGGTTTGTTTTGATGGGGTGGAGAAGCGGAACCGGCATGTTTGTGTTGGCAGACCCCTTTGGAGATCTGAACCTATTAAATGTCTCCCGCTCCACCCTCTGTATAAGAAGGAAAGGAGGAGGTTATTGTTTTTGCAAAGAATCCCTTTTCATCCTTCTGAGATTTGAAATACTTGGCCTCCCCTAGGGTTCATTTTACCCACTGGTTTATACGCTAAATCGTGATATACTTTACCGTAACAACAAGGGATGCAAAAGCCCCACCCCTCCCAAAAACGCCACGTTCCGATGAAGCTCATCATGGCTCGATCGGGACAAGGATGGCGAAGACTCAAAATCAACCTCATCCTTCTTTCAGTCAAAATCCGAAGCAGGGACTCGTCACGTCAAACTTTCGACGTGGCTGAGTCGAGAACACCCAAGATCGTTACCATCCGGCTCCTCACGAGCGTACCTAATATGGCACCGGCGTGTTAGGAGTCAGGGCTGAGGCAGGGACTAAGTGCTTCTGTTTCTCCCTCTTTTGCTCCCTGGTGCCCTCCCCCGCCCTCTCCTTATAGTCTTCCCAGCACCAGTTCCGACCTGGTGCTTTCTCTTCTCCCTCTTTTGCTCCTTTTCTTTCTTTTCATTTCTTCTCTCCTCTTCTCCTCCTTCTTTACTCATGTCTTCCATCTTCTTTATTCATCCCCTCCATCTTCGTCATTGATTTCTTCCTTACTATTTCCTTCTTCTTCATTCATTCTCTTTTTTAAAGTGAGTCCCTCTCTTAGTATGAGCAGCAATGAGGCGGAGATTGGAGAAACTTTGAAGACGAGTTTAAAAGACGCTTGACAGTTTACTTTTCTGTACTACAGATGTAATGGTTGCTTAGGCAGTTCACATTTTGTATAGGCTCGTTTGAGCCCCTTTTTTGTACATTGTAATAATTTTTCGTATTAATAAAAATCGTTGTTATTTTATTTCGCATGTTTTGTCTCTATGCCCCTTTTTTAGATCTACAAATGCTGCTCGGCACGATAATATAGCATCTAAATTAATGACGACTAAGACCAAAAGACTTGATAAAAAAAGACGTCGCCATAACTTTAATAGAAATGCTTGGCCTAATAAGGCCGATCAATGAAGAGTAATACTTACCCAATGTCAGCCGAGGTGAAAAACGAAGGCTTGATGTCATGTAAGGAATAACTATTTGAAGATATAGCACCCACCAAATGAGCGGCCTTCTTATATGACTAAGCGCTGGGGCGTTCCACCCCCTTCCTTACGCCTTTATTGGCCTTAACATTTTATGGCGTTTAAGCCGTGGATGAAGTGACCTGACATTTTTACCAAGTAACCCTTCTTATGAGATTCAAACCTTTGCTTATCCAAGTATTTGATTTTCCCATAGGCTTGAGTCCGAGGACCATACAAGGCCTTGGTTCTGTCCAATAACTTGTTATTTTTATAATTTTTCGTGCTTGGCTTCCCCATAGGCTTGAGTCCGAGGACCATACAAGGCCTTGGTTCTGCCCAAAAACTTGTTATTTTTATAATTTTTCGTGCTTGGCTTCCCCATAGGCTTGAGTCCGAGGACCATACAAGGCCTTGGTTCTGCCCAAAAACTTGTTATTTTTATAATTTTTCGTACTTGGCTTCCCCATAGGCTTGAGTCCGAGGACCATACAAGGCCTTGGTTCTGCCCAAAAACTTGTTATTTTTATAATTTTTCGTGCTTGGCTTCCCCATAGGCTTGAGTCCGAGGACCATACAAGGCCTTGGTTCTGCCCAAAAACTTGTTATTTTTATAATTTTTCGTACTTGGTTTCCCCATAGGCTTGAGTCCGAGGACCATACAAGGCCTTGGTTCTGCCCAAAAACTTGTTATTTTTATAATTTTTCGTACTTGGTTTCCCCATAGGCTTGAGTCCGAGGACCATACAAGGCCTTGGTTCTGTCCCTGGGCCCATATGCTGAACGGGCCTGGGCCGAGAATTTACTGGGCCCACAAATTAAGAGGTGTTTCCATAACCTTTGATCACGCGGTACCTTTTGGCGTCCCAGTGTTCGAGGTGCACCTTCTCGAGACTCCTTTAACCTCAGGGTTGCAGACGACGTTGGAAGTCGAGCCAGAGACGTTTTGTCTGTAGCGTTCCTTGGGACGCTGCGCGAATTAAATGCCACCACCTTATCTTTTAACATAAATAGGAGAGAAAGTTGCTCTATCCACACACAAATCCTTCAGATTCCTCCCTTAGTTCATTATGCTTGAGGCAGGGCTTGGGAAAAAGGAGCTCCCTCCGCCACAAAGGCGTCATGTCCCCCCGAGACTCAGAGTAGAGAGGTACGGGCCAAGGAGGTGCAAGTTCAAGGGAGCATTCCATTTCGTCATAGGGGAGAGGGTCCTTTTCCCTCTTTTAGTCAAAATCCGAAGCAGGTTCTGGTCATGCCAGTTTTTCGGTATGTCCAAAGAAGGAATTTCCACCATCAGCACTGTCTGCCTTGTAGCAGGCAAATTTTTGTGGGGGCTTCCCAACCTCAAGCTCCTAGCACCTTTTCTGTAGATGGTGTTAGCCTGAGGTCAGGTTCTTTGGCTGCCTGAGTTATGGGCATGCAGAAGTGTCGAGGAATGGTTTCCTTAGACAATAACTTGGCGCAGTAGCCAACCTCTCCTCTGAGCTGTCCCCACGGCCTTCTCTCCACTCGCTTGTATTTTCCTTTACTTATGTAGTCAGCTTTAGTGTAAGCTTGTTTCAGCTTTTCATTGTACACTGTACTGTTCCTTTGTCTTAATAAAATATGTGTCTATTTCTCCATACATATCTTTCTTCTCCGTAACAACTACTTTATGCATGAATATTAAATGCAAGCTTGCCCTTAAGGATATTCCAGGCAGAAAAAATGCTTTAACACAGGTTCCTACTAATTTAAACTCACAAATATTATCAAGTATAACAATGGTAACTTTCAATAAATTAAATTCTTGGA
Source organism: Quercus berberidifolia (assembly GCA_028535905.1). Taxonomy (NCBI): domain Eukaryota; kingdom Viridiplantae; phylum Streptophyta; class Magnoliopsida; order Fagales; family Fagaceae; genus Quercus; species Quercus berberidifolia. The sequence goes on from JAPQVW010000003.1 coordinate 58,919,273, forward strand.
ACTAACCGGGATAAGCGCTGAGTACTATGCGATGCATGCTAGACCAATGTCCGAGAACGATAATCTCTAAATAATTCGTCTGAAAGGGTAGCTAAGTAGCGAGGGACTTTGGTTGTGCTTTTGGGGTAATATGTTGCGCCGTATCGCATCAACCCCTTTGATACTGGGGATCCGAGGGTAGACCGAGGAATCCGCGCAATCAAGGTATTAACCCGTCTGATAACGCGGAGTTCTCTTCGGAGGGATTTCGAGGTTTACGGGCCATAGTTTTTTCTTTAAATAGTTGGTTCCCCATCCAAGTAGTTGGTTTCCCCACAGGCTTGAGTCCGAGGACTTTGCAATGCCTTGGTTCTGTCCAAAACCTAGTTTTCATTACATCCAGGTAGTTGGTTTCCCCTGAGGCTTGGGTCCGAGGACCATGCAATGCCTTGGTTCTGTCCAAAACCTAGTTTTCCACATCCAGGTAGTTGGTTTCCCCTGTGGCTTGGGTCCGAGGACCATGCAATGCCTTGGTTCTGTCCAAAACCTAGTTTTCATTACATCCAGGTAGTTGGTTTCCCCTGAGGCTTGGGTCCGTGGACCATGCAATGCCTTGGTTCTGTCCAAAACCTAGTTTTCATTACATCCAGGTAGTTGGTTTCCCCTGAGGCTTGGGTCCGTGGACCATGCAATGCCTTGGTTCTGTCCAAAACCTAGTTTTCATTACATCCAGGTAGTTGGTTTCCCCTGAGGCTTGGGTCCGTGGACCATGCAATGCCTTGGTTCTGTCCAAAACCTAGTTTTCATTACATCCAGGTAGTTGGTTTCCCCTGAGGCTTGGGTCCGTGGACCATGCAATGCCTTGGTTCTGTCCAAAACCTAGTTTTCCACATCCAGGTAGTTGGTTTCCCCAGAGGCTTGGGTCCGAGGACCATGCAATGCCTTGGTTCTGTCCAAAACCTAGTTTTCATTACATCCAGGTAGTTGGTTTCCCCTGAGGCTTGGGTCCGTGGACCATGCAATGCCTTGGTTCTGTCCAAAACCTAGTTTTCCACATCCAGGTAGTTGGTTTCCCCAGAGGCTTGGGTCCGAGGACCATGCAATGCCTTGGTTCTGTCCAAAACCTAGTTTTCATTACATCCAGGTAGTTGGTTTCCCCAGAGGCTTGGGTCCGAGGACCATGCAATGCCTTGGTTCTGTCCAAAACCTAGTTTTCATTACATCCAGGTAGTTGGTTTCCCCTGAGGCTTGGGTCCGTGGACCATGCAATGCCTTGGTTCTGTCCAAAACCTAGTTTTCCACATCCAGGTAGTTGGTTTCCCCAGAGGCTTGAGTCCGGTGGACCATGCAATGCCTTGGTTCTGTCCAAAACCTAGTTTTCTCTTTGTGTGGGATCTTGGCTTTAGGGGAGTTAGCTCCTCGGCCAAGCCCCTAGAGTTTATCCATACGGTTAACGTTGCCAAGCGCCTAGTTTGCTCTTTACGGGGGACATCGGCTTTAAGGGAGTTAGTTCCTCACCCCAGCCCCTAGTCAAGAAACATAGTCCCTAACAGAACTTTATACTAGAACTCTATAACCGACGGTTAGATATAACGAAGAAACTCTATCGACCCACTTCCTATACCAACACACAAGCCTTCCCCACAGACGGCGCCAATTGTAAGGACGCGATTCGTGGCGGACCGTAACGGTGTCGGGTTCGCACGTGAAAAGGCCCCTAACAATATCATTTGTAGAGCGTGGGTTTGGAAGGCTAGGCCCTGGTTGACAGGCGGTGGGTTTTCGCGGTGTTCGTACGAGCTTAAGTTTCCCTACACCCCTGGAGTCTTTCTCCTGGAGGTGGGCTGGGAGGCTCTGGTTTCTGGCCATTTTTCCCAACCCCCCTTTTAGGTTACTTCTTTTTCCTTTTATATTCGCCTGCGTTCATTGTCCTTCGTCCACGTATAGGGTCAATCTTTCCAAAATTGATACTTGTCCCATCAGCCCATATTCAAAGTCGTTGGGGGTGGTTGTAAAAGCTAAAGACTGCGGCTCTGTCAGGTTCAGAGCATTAAATGGCAGTTACAGCAGCTTTCCCTTGATATTTTAGATCTTTCTTCCAAGTTTCAGTCCTATACCGTCTTTATCCTTATTTCTTCTTTGGGGGGACTTTGGGTCTGCCGAGGATTGAGCTGTCCTCGGCGGTATCCAAAGGCTATCTTGTCGAGCTTGGGCCATAGCCCTCCTCGGCTTGGGCCTCCGGATTCTCCCTGGGTAGATGGGCCTGGCCCATAGATCATTTGGGCCCCACACCAACTAATTAAATTACAAGGCTTTGGAAAAATTTAACCATTACTCGTTAACAACTTTATAGATGAATATATTATTTCATGAAGAATTATTAGGCCCGCACCCTTAAATACAATAATGTCCTACTCACTTTTCTCATGTAAATGATGGATTCTATCAAGAATATAATTAGTGATACTCACTACTATCAAAGATATGTAGTAGGGATGGCAATGAGGCGGGGTAGGGTGGGGTGGGGACAAGGACGAAGACGCCGAAGGATGGGGTCTTCGTCCCCACCCCACATGGATTTGTCTTACCCCATCCTCGCCTTGCCCCGCATGATGGGGAAAACTCTTCCACCCCATCCCCGCCTCTTGGGGCCCTATGAAGCCACGCCCCACCTCGTAAAACTCTACTTTTTGTTAATTTACCCTATAACTAGTACAAGTTTTTTAATGAAACCTATTTCATTAATAAAAATATACTTGAAATTACAACTAAATTTATCCCATCATATCAATTTTTAGAAAAAATTTAATAATATATCCAGGTGTTTAACAAGACAATCACAAAAAAAAAAAAAAAAAAAAAAAAACCTCATAGTATAACACATAACAAAATAACGGCAGGAAACCATATTAGGTAGAATAAAATAAGCTAATATTGATATGTTTGTTTAAATAGTAGAGTTTTTGAATATGAAAAATTTACAATTATAATCCTTAACAACGCGGGGCAGGGCGAGGTGGGTTTAAAAAGTCTAAACCCATCCCCACCCCGCCCCATGGTGTGGGGCTAAAATCTTGCCCCATCCCCACCCCACCACTTTTATGGAGCGGAGAAAACCTGTGCGAGACGAAGTGGGGAGGGGCGGGGCAAAATCGACATCCTATATGTAGCACAACATTATTTTATTCCTAAAATATTGTATAATTACTCTCATTACATTTTTTTTTTTAATAAAAATTTAAATCTTGGTTAGAAACTGGTCAAATAACCCCACCCTATTACTCTCACTACATTGGTTAAATAAGTTATCATTTTTAATAAATGTTGGTTAGAAACTATACAAATAACCCCACTCCAATTACTCTCACTACATTAGTTAAATAAGTTATCATTTTTAATAAATCTTGGTTAGAAACTATACAAATAACACCACCCCAATTACTCTCACTACATTAGTTGAATAAGTTATCATTTTTCATTTAGTAAAACTGAATGTTAAATGACTATATTTGAATAATAAATTAGATCATTTCCTCTTTGAGAAACCCTTTTTTTTTTTTTTTAGTTAAGGAATGAAGAAATTTAGTGGGTGAGCCTTAAAGTGCCTTTTTTTTTTTTTTTAACAAATGTTGGCTACAAACTTAATTGTAGGTTAAAAGACTACAACTCTCACTCAAAAAATTAACATTCTGAATTGTATATTCTTTATATTCTTAATAAATATGTCAAATTTCGTATCATTCGAATGTTATTTACTATTCAATTCATAAACTTATTTTTTTATGCATAATTTAATCCTTAAAAACTTAAAATTTAAACATTTGATTGATGATATAGCTATTGATTTTTGATCTTTTACAAAATTTATAAGCATGAATGATTTAAGAAGAAAATATAATTCAATAGTGGATTTTTCAAAATTCACATCCAATAAAAAGATATTAAGTAAAGTTGTAACTTTAATCCTTAAATTGCAACTAAGTTTATTACCAAATTGTCTTTTCTTTTTTCTCTTTTTTTAAAGGGAAAAATTAAGCTTGCAGGTGGGCCTTATAAGTCAGTGGCAGTTCTTCCAAGATTTTTTTTTTTTTTTTTTCTCTTCATACTGGTTATTATGAAACTTAAATTATACAAAATTTAATAAAAAGATAATTTTATATATTGACAAAAAAACACACACACATACACAAATTCCATAAAGTCTTACAATTTTCCTTCAACATAATTGTGTTTAAAAAAAATTGAGACTATAAAAAGGAGTACATAAAATAAGCTAAATAAACTAAAAGGAAATACCAGTGTCAAAACATATTTTTAATGGTCATCTCAATTCTTAAGGACTCCATTTGGAAGGATCCTCGTACATTTATCTTCTTCATTCCTTTGCTTAAAGAAAAAAAAAAAAAAAAAAAAAAAAAAATTGCTGATCATATCAGATGCTCCACCTAAGATAAAATCAACGAAGCCTTCTTCGGAAATATGCGTGTGTTTAAAGCTGACTTGGATAATGCATTAATGCCCTGTTTAATTTTCTTTTCTTTTCTTATCTTTTTTTTTTTTTTGTGAGAAACTTTCTTTTTCTTTTTTTAGTTGAGAGAATAAGAAAGTGATGCTTGTCCTTAATGTTTTTTCATTCTACTTGAAATCCTGTAATATAATACATGATATAATTATGAGTTTGTTGGATTGTTGATTTGTTTCATCAATTGTGGTGGGTTAGGATTCTCAAAATAATGGAGTTTTGAGATGAGCTCTATACAAGAACCAGATCTCATCCACTTATCTTTTTATTTCTCAATTCTGACACAAGGTACTTATTAGATCTAATAAAAGATTCTCAAAATGAAAAGTCAATTTCATTGTTCAAATTTAGAAAATCCTTGAAATTCATAATATTTTGAGATGAATATTAATACTACCAAACATATTCTATTTATCTTCTTCATTCCTTTACTAAAAGTACATGTATCCTAACACCGATTCACCTTTATTGATTTTGAAGATAAAATAGGAATATTTATTTGTATTTCCGAAATGCTGATCATATTCAGATGCTCCTCCTAAAATGAAAATGGGGAAATTACATTTTGACCATCTGTGATTTATTGAAAAAATACTTTACTTACTTATGATTTAAAAATTGGCACTTTATCTACTTGAAATTAGCTCCGTTTATCTTCTGTTACCCATCTCTATTAAAAACATAGGTAAATTTGTATCTTTGCTACCCTTTTATATCTCTCTCATCTCAAAACATAAAAATAAAAAATTAAGGGAAAAGAAGATCTAAAAACTAAGTTTTATAAAAATTAAAACTTAACTTTTACATTTTCTTTTTATGTATAAACTTTTAGATCTTCTATTTTAACACACTAAAAATTGAAAAAAATTAATTAAATTCACCAGGTCTTATTCTAAGAAGCATCGCGGCCTAAGCTAAATTCACAGATAGAAAACGCATAATTTAGTTGATATTCGTGAAGCATATCCTGCAATATGTAAAAACCAATATCCTTAAAACAATTGAAGACTTCTATTGAGCAAAAAACAGAAATGTTTATTATTACTCATAAAGTCGATAGATGGCTTGGACTTAGAAATAACTAAGGACAACTTCTTAATCAATTGCCAAACTTTTCGTCAAAATAACATATAAGGGTCCTATAAAAAAAATAATAATAATAATAATAACAACGTATAAGGACAATTTAACACAGTTGTCATACTTTGAATCATCTCCTAGGGACAAAATTGACCTCCGCCCTTTTCAGGTAAAACAAATAGCATTCTACCCCCTTTTTAAAATTAATTAGGGAAATGTCCCTCTTTTAAAAATTGACTTTCTCAAAATCGAGTTAAAAAAAAAAAATTTTGGAGGCCTATAGTGGCGTTTTAAGGAGCCTATAGTAACGTTTTAATGACTTATAGTGGCGTTTTGTAACTCGATTTCCATGAAGTCGAGTTACATGCAACTTTTTTACCTATAACTTGATTTCATAGAGTTTGAGTTAAAAAACGCCACTATAGGTCTTTAAAAACGTCATTATAGGATTTAATTCGATTTTGAGAAAATCGATTTTCAAAAGAGGGAAATTTTCTTAATTAGTTTGCAAAAGTAGAATAAGACTGTGTTTGTTTCATGTAAATGATTTTCCGGAAAATACTTATTTTTCGAAAATGCTATTTTCCGGAAAAGAAAATAACTTTAAGTGTTTGGTTGCATTTCAGAAAATGTTGTGAAAAATATTTTCTAGTGTTTGGTTATATGGTTGAAAATGCTATTTTCCTACAAATTTTTCACACGGCAATTCAACCCACGGCAGGAAACACCGGCAATCAAAAACCACAACCACCAAAACACCAAAACCACACCACCACAACAGCAACAAAAATCAAAATCACACAGAAAACACATTTTCGTACCTGCCAAACAAATATTTCATCCCTCAATTCAAAAACACAAATAAAACCTAGAAAAATTATAAATCATAATCCGGTCAAAGAGAGAAGAAGGAAGAGAGGGAGGACGATTGGTTTTGGGGTCGAGGACGATCAGTTTTGGGGTGTGACGATCACGATCGGGGACGACGAATCTGGGTTCGCGATCGGGGACGACGAATCGGTGTTGCGACTGCGATCGCGATCGGCGCGAAGGCGAAGTCGAACGGCGAAGTCGACGGGCGAAGTCAAAGGTGAGATGGCGATCGGCGCGGCGCTGTGGCGATCAGACCCGGTGCTGCGACGATCGAGTCGTTCTTTCTCTCTCTCTTTCTCCCTTGCGCGTCTTCTTTCTCTCTGTCTTTCTCCCTTTACGCGTCGTTCCGGAAGTGATTTGAAGGTAAAATAAAAACGGAAATGATTTTCCGGAATTAGAGAACTTATTTTACGGTCAACAAAAATTATTTTCCGTTTGACCCAATTTTCCGGATGAACCAAACAGCCTATTTTACGGAAAAACACTTTCGAAAATGCTTTTCACCTAAAACAAACACAACCTAATATTTATTTTGCCCGAAAGGGACAAAAGTCAATTTTGTCCCATCTCCTAGTACAAAGGTTCTGCAATTTACTTTTACCCAAAAAAAAAAAAAAAAAAAAAGATCTGCAATTTACTAAATGCTTGACAGTCTAAGCATTTAACTCCCAGTAGAATCTGCTTGCTTTGACAGCAACAGTTGCGAAAACTTTCATGTCAGGGGCCCGCACTCTTTGAGAGTAAAAAACGCATAATTTCATTTTTTAATTTATTAAAATAGAAGATCTAAACATTAATGATTAATGCAGGAAAAGAATATGAAAAAATTAGGTTTTAATTTTTATAAAATTTAATTTTTAGGTTTTTTTTTATTTTTTAATTCTTTTATGTTTTGAGAGGAGAGGAATATAAAATGATAAAAAAAATATAAATTTATCTATATTCTTAATAGAGATGAGTAATGAAAGACAAACAGTATTAATCTCAAGTAGATAAAATGTCAATTTTTAAATTATAAATAGACAAAATATTTTTAGAACATACCACATTTAAATAAAGTATAATTTTCACAATAAAAATCAAGGAATGCTTGTTCGGTAATAAAGATGCGTTTAAAGGAAATTTGGAGAATGGGGTTTTTGGTACTGTATACTATTTTGTGGTAGAGAGAATGTGAAAGTGATTGATCAATGATCATTGGTCACATTTGTCAATCTCTTTCTCTAGTCTCCACCACATTTATTGAAAGATATATTATTGATTGGTCTATGCGTTATATAGAAGGTGGCTTCCCATCTTCATGGAGATATTTCTTATAAGTTTTGAAGTTTGTGCTATAGATTTATGGATCCAGCTCACTTTGTTCCAAGTCCCTTCTTTGTCCGCCAGCAATAGTTTGATGGTAAGAATTCTCAAATTATTTTACTTGATGGGCAATTTGAGCGATAGTCTTCGTAAGGCTATGATGATGTATATAGTATTATTCATTACAGTCATATGGCATGGAGTCAATAAGTCCACACCGAAAACCTCTTTTTTATTTAGCCAAAAAATTAATAATAATAATGTCCTTTCTTCCAAGAAACTGTTATTCACATGTGACAGGAATACAATCTACCTTACTCTGAGAATCAATGCTTAGAGCAATTGCATTAGTTAATGCAAAATTTCTGTCTATTTTGCAAAAAAAATATCTATTTTTTTTTTAATTTTACACATCCATTTTTACAAGACACCCACATCAGTTTGTTTACTCTATCATTTATTTTATTTAAATAATCATTTTCCTCACTTTTAAAAAAAAATTTATTTATCTTAAACTCTCTCTCTCCATTAACGATTATCTCAAACTCTCTCTCCATTCCCCATCTGAAACTCTTCTCTCCATTCATGGTCACTCGTTGATCCAAGCATCGATCCACCATGGTTGAAACTTGCTGATCCACAAACACCGATCCGTCACAAGCGCCAATCCACTCTCTCTACCTTTGTTGGTGTGTCTGTGTGTGAGTGTGTTTGATTTTGTGGTGTCTATGGTTGATTTTTTATTTTTGTGGTTGATTTTTGATTTTGTGTCTGTGGGAGTGTTTATCAGAGGAAGAAGAAGATGATGAGGGAGAGAAGATGCGTTGGTTTTGCAGATGGAGAAGAGAGAGGAAAAAAAATGAGCGAAATGTGAAATTATAAAATATTAGTATGCAAAGCTACAGTAACCGTGCATATATGCATGGTTACTATAGCATTTTTGTATATATGCACAATTTTGCAAGCACTGATGTGGGTGTTTTTTAGGTTAAAATGTGTAAAATTAACCACTTTTTGTATTTTGCACAATTTTGCACTGACTGATGCGGTTATTCTTATGCAGCGTGAGTGCAGGCTATTTAAGAGAATTCTTAATTATTCTTGATATTAGAATTAGAAAATATTTATGCCAACTCATATCTTGTGGGCATTTTTTCATTTCATTTTGCTTTGGTATTAAAAAAAAAAAAAAAGTCTTGGGGGAAGAAATTATAGTTGAACTTACTTGAATATAAATATATATATATATATATATATATTTTGATGCTACACAGAATCAGTAAGCTGAATGTTTCGGGCTTCAGTGAGACAATGACTCACTTGGAAGACCTGAGAGGAAGAACACACAATCAAAAGGCGACCGGGGTGAACCGGCCAAGTACCCTTCGATGATTAAATCATTTTTTGTTTTGAAAAATAAAGTTCCAACTTTTGAGGAATTCTCTTAGGAAAAACTTGCCTTGATTTGATATCGGCCGGTCTTTATATAGAGAACCTTGGAGCGGTTATTGATTTAGTAACTTCCCCAAGATTTATGGAAATTAGTGAATTCTGACATAACTTCCTCAACGGCTATAGAAGTTACAACCACTGAGGGAAGTTGAGCATTTGTGAGGAATTTGTGGCGATGAATATGGGTTTGGTTCCCGCTCCAGAATTCCGTGGTTCGAATCCTCAAGATACGTGAGAAAATCCATACTTGAGAATTTCCTAAGTGTCATGTGGTCGTCCGTGCGCTTTGCCTATGGACGACTCCTTTGTCCATAGACGACCTTCCTGAATGTTTGGCCTTTGGCTCACAGACGACCCCTATGGACGAACCAGAGATGGTAATTTTTGCTATCCCATCATATATTATTTTGTGGTGAAATTGGAAATGCATTAACACAAAATGAGAGGAGAAACAAACATAGATACACTCTATTTTCTTGTTGAGTCTTCCCCTATTTGTCAAAATGTCTGTACATTGGTTTTCCTCACGGTACACATGTTGAGAGACCACTGACCATAATAGGATGATGATGATTATTATTATTATTATTATTATTATTATTTATAATTCATAGTTAGGTGAGAGGAGATGTGAACCCTAGACATCCTTGTTAGAAACATTAGAAAATACTAGTTGAACTACTAGACCCTTGGCAAAATAGGATGACAAACTTGGTTAGTTGTTGGCATATATAGCTAATACAGTAGTGGAACCTAGCTCTAATTTTAAAATTTTGAAGCCCATAATTAGCCAAGCCATAATGGTATTAATTGGATGCTTGTGGTGACTCCAAGATTTGAGTGAGAAACCTCTAATCCAAATTCCCTTAGCCCTCATTTGAGAGGAGGGAATGGAATGAAATTAAAATGAAATCCTAAACGAAGCCTTATGGTATGTTTGGGTTTCTCTCTTTTTTTTTTTTTTCTTTTTTTTTTTTTTAAATTCTGTAGGTTTGTCTTTCCATCTTTGTTTGTATTTGGATTGTGTGGGTTTTATTTGGATTTTTCTATGTGGGCATGTATCCATTGGTAAATTGGGCATAACAATGTTGTTGAGGTTTTCAATTTTTTGAGCTATTTGTGAGGTTTGGTGAACTGAGTTGGTTTAGTTTTGTTAAGATATTTTTGGAGATTTTATGTTTTTTTCAGAGTTCAAGGTTGCTCTAATTGAGATGCAATTAATTGTTTTATGAAATGCCGCCATCAAATTTTAATGCAAGAGTTTTAGGTTGATATTTTGAGCGACTTTACACAGTTATAGATGTACAGGAAAAGATTCAAGTCCATGAGAAATTAGGAACTAATTTTTCATAGCTTTATACATTGCAAACAAGAGATATAATACATTTTGCAATGTGTACCTCAAGTTGTGTTTCCTATGTCTTCTTCTTTGGTAAATAAGAGTCAGACTGTGTCTCTAATGACTATTTTTAGACGGTGTTTTCTAATGACTATTTTTAGACTTGTATAATATGTATCATGTAATTAATTACTTATCAAAAATATCACGCAATTGATATGTGATTCTTCTTCTTCTTTTTCTTTTCTAATGACTATTTTTAGACTTGTTTAATATGTATCATGTAATTACTTATAAAAAAATATCACGCAATTGATATGTGAAAGGTACTAGCTAAGCCATTTACACAAGTAACGATAGAATTGTTTAGCTGAAAACCTTGTATGACTAAAATTTGCACAAATGTTTCAAAAAAGTTTTAGCTTTTCTAGTCCCCTTGCAATTGATTATTTGCCTTTCTTTTATTTTTTCTATATATATATATATATATATATATTAAAAAATAAAAGTGGTGGGACTCCTGCATTATTAGATTATCTACACAGTATGCATGATGCTGAGTAGTGGTTTGGGAAAAAAATATATAATCTGATATTTGAAGTATGTTTGATTCGCAGTTTGCTTGAGGGATTAACATTTAATATAGTCTATCTACTGTATATAAAGTTTTAAAATTCATAGGTTGTTATTGCTTAGACTTTTTCCCCCCTCATTTCCGATGAAATTCATTTCTTAGTGCAGTTTGATGGTTTTACAAATGCTATTTGGTATATTTAACAGTTTACTAGTAGGATAAGCACCCTGTTGTCAAGTTGCTGAAACTGAAAAAGTTGAATCTACCCGAGTAATTTCAATGAAAAAACTATTATAAGCTGGACTGGAGACTTCACTGTGTTAAAATTAAAATGCAAAAAGTTTTAAAAAATAATAATAATTAATTGTAAAAAAAAAAAAAAAATCAATTGATTTAAAATCCAAATCCAAATCTAAATTCTAGTATCCAAACAATAGAATAATGAATTTCAAATCTTTCAATGTAAAAAAAGACCCAAACAAGAAATTTTAAAATCCAAATCCAAATCTTGCCATTCAAACACAACCTTGGTAATCTGTAGTAAGTAGTAACCCTCCTATGCCTGCTTTGATTGAATTTCGTCTGTGTTTAGTGTCATTTACGAGATTAGAAATTAGTATTGTCAAGTTCAGCCCAAACTTATTGGGCCCAAATGCTATCTCTTAGGAAAATACTTCCAAACAGACATGACAACGACGTAAGCTGAAACGGTCCATAACTAAATTCATAATCTACTTTGGAATGAGAGAAATGGATAACACTACTCTAATACCTATCCTATGCTATATATATGTGTATTTATATGTTGTTACAAAGATATACCAATACATCTTTCGGTATATACATTCGGAGAGAGATGTCAGGGTCATTTGTGAGAGGTGCACAGACCATGAACTCCATGTTTTTCAAGTAAGGTCTTTATTTCCAAACTCTCACTTTATTTCATAATAATAATTCAAGTTTTTATAGTTCATTGCAACAATTAATACAAACTATCCTTTGGTTATTTATAAATAAAGCACACAATGTGTGCAAATGCTTTTTGCCCTTAATTTTTGTTTTTGGGAAAATCAATTTAAACTATATAATATGGATAATTTTGGAAATAATTAAAAGTACATGTCAAAGGGCATTATTCCAATTTCATTTGACAGTTTTTTTTTTTTTTTTTTTTTTTTTTTTTGAAAATAGGTTAAATATATTTGAACTTGAAAAAGAAAATTTTGTAAAATTTTACATGAACAAAATAAGCTAAAAATTGTGGATTCCAGTTAGCCCAACTAGTAAAGTTTCTGATAATTGATTAAGAAATTTAGGATTCAGTCCTCGCTTACATCAAAAATTAATTGGTGTTTTAGTCTAATGATAAAAAAAATATCACCAGAAGCGAACGCCATAAATTGAAACTATCTAAAAAAAACTCAATGAAAAAAACTCGTGACAAATAGACATTAGGGCTTAAATTATCTGCTCCTTCAAGTTATCCTCACATAACATTGGTTAACAAATATTTTTCTTTTATCGAACAGGCCAGTGACACGCAAAACGTACCATAAGAAAAGCTGTTCTCCAGATATGATACGTGAGAGCAAGAAAATGGAGGGTGAAGAAGTGAAGAACAAGAGGCATATGGGAGAGAGTGATGTTCATGTGTGGATTCCCCATGAAAAGACAGGAATCTATTGTCCCAAAGGGCAAGAGAAAGTGATAGACGATGTTCCTGCGGTGGCTGGAAAGGATTTCCAAGTTAATTGGTTTTCTTAAGATTTGAGTGTGTTTGTGTGTCTTGATTACAACTTCAACAATTTATCAGGCTATATAGCGGCCTTTATATTTCAAAAATCTTTCTATCACTAATATCCAATTCAGCAAAAATTAAATTGATAAAAATCATTGAAACCATTGAAGAAAAAAAGTTTTATTGGAACGGTGCATTTCTCATTACACTACAAAAAATGTGACTATAAGTTAAGTCTATAGCTGTGCTTCTAAGTGTTTTTAGCTGGTATTTTTGGTTAGGGCCTATTGCCGCGTTCAAGAAGCGTGGCTATAGGTCCAGCCGAATATATATATATTTTTTAAAGAGAACTTATAGTCGCGTTTAAAAATTGCGGCTATATAGAAAGCATTTGCTTAAATATTGTTTTGAATTTGTTTTTGCCTAGCTCATAATCAAGATCCACATTCCAGTCTCTTTACACTTTCTGCAAATTATGTTACTAAAAATTAGTATAGTATATATAAATTGTGACAGCAAAAGTTCTAATACCATTAAATTAAAAAAATAATAAGAAGAAGAAGAAAAGAACGAGTAATTAACCGACTTTATGGGCCTGAACATTCAAGCCACACGTCATTTAGTATTCTAGAGATACATACGTATTATTGGAATCCTATAGAATATTAGAGATACATGCACCTTGTATCCACTTTCAGCTGCTTATTGAAGCATGACACATCAAATGGGTATTGCTTCTTATCCATTCACTCTAGTTGTTGGCTAATAATAATATATACTAACATGTTGCTCCAGTAGGCAGTAGCCACACTCTTAGATCGAGTTGACTTTCAAGCATATCTGCTCCTCTTCTTATCCCTACGTGATCAAGTCACTTCCAAAATCTTATAAGAAAATTCAACTTCTTATTGTTCTGAGCTCGGCACAATTCAATTATCCATTTCATTAATGTAAATTAAATAAAAGCGTGCATGCATTATGACAATAATGAAAAATCTTGATCACACAAAATCAATCACCAGTCTATCTCTCAAGTCTCACCTCCTTTTATCACTACCTTCATTATTTAATTTTATTTTTTTTGGGTGGTAAATCCCAAATTAGCTTCTGGGATCTTTAACAATTGCTTTTATTCGTGTTAGAAATATTGGGTCGCACCAAACTCAAATAAAGTATGCCCAATAATGGGCCTAGTTCAGCCCATTGCCAAAGAGTTGTGCCCATTTCTAAAGGGTTGTATCTCTTGGTTTTGTACCCTTTGATTGTCTATATAAAAGGGGTAAGGGCTCATTTGTGCAATTGATAAAAATTTTAGCGTAAAGTTTTACCATCCTAAACTTTCATAATGCACAATTATTACCCTAAACTATAACTCATGTTTCACATTGCACCCTACAATCAATTGGGCTATTAACTTGGACAAAAAATTCATGTCACTTGCATGTAACATCTGCATCCATGGCATCACATGAAAAGACGAAATTGCCACTCTCAATCACTTAAAACAAAAGGTTACTTGGCACCACAAGAGTTAAATTTGTTAAACAAAGAAATTGTAAATCTTTCACAAATATGATGAGGACTGTCAATGGTAGAGCACATGGACGATAAAGATCAGTGTGGCCAAGATATTGATAACCAACAGAGTCAAAGCGAATGGACAAAGCCATTGTTGCTAGTCTCCATGAGCAGTGCAAGGAGTCCATGTGGGGGCGTTGTGATGCTGTGAGGCCGGGAACCATTGTGTTAATGGCTATAGCGATTCGAACTGGAACCCTTAAATCTATATGAGAGCAGCTTCAAAAGTCTTCTTGAACATGTATTAGTAGAGGCTTTTAAAAGCAGAAGGTACCTAACCTTTAAATTTATATTAGAGCAGCTTCAAGAGTCTTCTTGGACATGTATTAGTGTTTACTTATATACTAGGTCGGGTAGAATTAAAGCCTTAAAGCCCTAAACACTTGATGGGCTAACAGACTGAAATTGCAGTTAAGTGAAAACACAATTTGATCAGTCAAGATTTAGATTCAATCAATTGAGACTCTAAGGGGGTGTTTGGATCATCAATTTTCATAACTCATAACTCTGTTTCCATAACTCATAACTCAAAAATGGTGGGACACATAGCTAGAAGTCCGTTTGACACCACTATAACTCTGTTTCCATCACTCAATTATCTGATTTTTGAGTGATGAGTTATGGAAACCGAAAACATATTTTAGGTGTTTTCAATTTCCATAACTCATAACTCAATAACATTTTTGTAATTAAACACACATGGGGGACTCACTAGTCATAATTCAGCCGCACCTTTTGACCAAACCTTTTTTTTTTTTTTCCTTTTCTTCTCCTGGGTTTGGTCTCAAGTGTTTTCCTTTTTTCTTTTTTCCTTTTTTTCCTTTCTTCTCCTGGGTTCGGTCTCGTGTGTTCTTCTTTTTTTTTTCTTTTTTTTTTTCACTAGGTTCAGGTTTCTGGGTTTCTTTTTTTTTTTTTTTTTTTCACTAGGTTCGGGTGATCTGAGTTTCTTTTTTTTTTCTTTTTTTTTTTCCTTTCTTCTTTCACTGGGTTTGGGTTTTTGGTTTTTCTTCTTCTTCTTCTTCTTCTTTCACTGGGTTTGGTGATCTGGGTTTCTTTTTCTTTCTTTTTTTCCTTTCTGGTTCAAGTTTCTCGGTGCTGGGAAAAAAAAAACGTTGCACTGAGTGATAGGTATGAGACCCACAAACAGTGTGAAAAATATTGAGTGATGGCAAGTGAGTGATGGTGCCAAACGGGTGTGGTATTTTAAAGTGATGAGTGATGAGAACCTGTGAAAAAATTTCTTCACTTGCACACTGATTTGTTTGAGCACCTGTGACAAACTTATAAACTCTAAAGAGCTATATAACAAGACATGTTTTGATCATGTGTTTGCCAACACAACCTAAGATTCCTAAATGCTAACAACTATCAACAAGTTCTGGGTACATAGGAAGTGAGTACCATGTAGATTTAGTGTTGGGAAAACCTTAGGTTGCTTAGGTTTGTACTTTGTAGTCTATTAGATTAGATTGTCCAATCAAATTCAAACACATTATTATATTGAATTTAATTGTCCCTAATCAAACTTATGTTCCTCAGGTGTAGTCTATTAATTAAATTAGGATGCAAACACTCCACCCCCATCTAGTTTGTATTCTACATAGATTAAAGAATTTCCAACCCTAAAACGAAAGGCAAGCATACTCTTATACTATTATTAGACCACATGATATTAACATGCTGATGCATCCAACATCTTTATCTGTAAATTGCTTAACATGACATTACATTCTTCTTGTCTGCACAAAAAAAAAAAAAATTATTCTCTTAGAGCAAGGCTTGTATACTAACACTAGTCTCATCTCATCTTTACTGTTCAATTTCAATTAAGGCTAAATTATAAATTACTTCCTTTTAACTTTTCTCAAAACTTAATCCAGTTTAGTAGCATCCAATCTATTGATTTTAGTCCTATAATTTGGACCTTCATTCAATTTAGTCATTCCATTCAGTCTCTTAAGTGGGTTGTCGTTAAGTGTCCCAAAAACAATGTCGTTTTGTTATTTTGAAATTCTTAAATTAAAAAATTCAATAAAAATAAATAAATTGGAGGAGGGTGAATTTGAATCTTGGAAGTCTAGAAACCCTTAAATCTATATGAGAGCAACTCTAAAAGTCTTCTTGAACATGTATTAGTGGAGGCTTTTAAGAGCAGAAGATACATAACCCTTAAATTTATATGAGAGCAACTTTAAAAATCTTTTTGGATGTATATTAGTGTTTACTTTTATATTAGGTCAAGTAGAAATGAAATCCTAAACACTTGATGGGCTAACAAGCTGAAATTGTAGTTTAGTGAAAACACAATTTGATCAATCGAGATTTAGATTCAATTGGTTGAGTTTGTAAGAATTTGATCGGTTGAGAATGAATCAAAATTCCTTTTTTTTTTCTTTTTTTTTTTTTTTTTGAGAGAAATGATAGAAATTGTATTGATCAGATAAAAAAACATATACAATAGTCCAAGAAATATCTAGGACATGAGGGGACCAGCCAAAAGCCAATATCGGTCCTCAGTAGAAAAACTTAAAACGGTAGTTACATTATGGCTACACTTTGGGCCAACAACAGGTACATTAGATTATGCTACACGTTGGGTATCTACCAGTCGTTGGTACTCCTCAAAAAGACCTCCAACGCTATCCAATATCTGCTTCAAGTGGTATTGGGTCTTCTTAAAATAGTATTTATTTCGTGCATTCCGAATAGCCCAAGCTGTGACCACCCACCTCTCAAGTTCTACTTTGCTCAACTTTGATTGCATCTGCTTGAAGAAGAGGAAAAAAATCACAAGCTTCATTACTGCATTTTTGTGTTCTTCCCTTGAACAAAGCCCAGACATTTCTTGCAAACGGGCATGTCCACAGCAAGTGACTAATCGTCTCAGGTTGTTGTCTGCATAACTCACATGTTGGTTCCACTTTCACGCGTCTCCGATGTAGATTATCTCGAGTAGGTAGGCAATTTGAGCAAGCTTTCCACATGAAATTTTAGACTTTCGGCGGCACCTTGAAGGTCCAAAGCTCCTTCCACGTAGCCCCATGTATCCAAGCTGCTAAGTGTTCAGCCCTTGGTTGGTCCTTTAGGCGCAACGCAACTTTATAGGCTATTCTGACTGTGAATCGTTGTGCTTTGTTTTCCTTCCAAATCAAAGAGTCCTCTGAGTTTTATGTTATTAAGTGGCACTACCAAGATCTCAGTTTGGGTTTGATGAGCAAAGGTGGAGTAGATTTTTCCCCTGTCCCATTGTCTAGTGTCTTGGTCAATAAGGTCACAAACTCACATGTTTAGTGGGGCTTCATTCAGAGGCACGGGAGAGTGGGATAACCAGTCATGTGTGAAGACTCTAATGCTTCTGCCATTTCCAACTTGTTGGGCTTTGTGGAGCCTAGTGTTGTTTGATTCGGTTGACAACCTGAATAATGTTGCATGGTTTTTAATGGAAGATTTATTGAGGTTTAGTCTATGGAGTGGAGACTTGGGCCAATAGGCCCAAGTCATAGCGCTTATGGACTAGCCTCTTGGGGGTCCGAGGGCAACGCCCTCGGGAAAAAAGAATTTTTGGCTTGTTTTGTGTATAAAACGCAATAGTGTGATTAGGGTTTGTGTTGTTGTCGTGTATTTTTCCCTGATAATAGTGAAATCCCTGCAACTCCGTGGACGTAGGCAAATTGCCGAACCACGTAAATATTGTCTTGTGCATGTAATTGTTTTCTTTGGTGTGTGTTTTTCTCTATTTTTTTTGTTTCTCACAGGTTGGAAATTCGGGTTAATTCCCTACAACTGGTATCAGAGTCTAGGGTTAGGTTTGAGTGGGAGCAATGGCAGAGGAAGTAGGAAAGACGTTTGGAATAGAAAAGTTTGATGGCACAGACTTCGCGTATTGGAAGATGCAAATTGAAGATTATCTCTATGGGAGGAAATTGCATCTGCCTCTTTTGGGGATAAAACCTGAGACTATGAAGGCTGAAGAATGGGCGCTTCTTGACAGACAAGTTCTAGGAGTTATTAGGTTAACTCTGTCTAGGTCTGTTGCACACAATGTTGTAAAGGAGAAGACCATAGCAGATCTGATGAAGGTTTTGTCTGGTATGTATGAAAAGTCGTCAGCAAACAACAAGGTGCATCTAATGAAGAAACTGTTCAATTTGAAGATGGCAGAGAATGCATCAGTAGCACAACATCTAAATGAATTTAACACTATCACAAATCAATTGTCATCTGTAAAAATTGATTTTGATGATGAGATTCATGCTCTAATCGTCTTGGGTTCTTTGCCAAACAGTTGGGAGGCAATGAGGATGGCAGTAAGTAATTCTACATGAAAGAAAAGCTCAAGTGTAATAATATACGAGATTTAATTTTAGTTGAGGAGATTCGCAGAAGAGATGTAGGCGAAACCTCAGGATCTGGTTTTGCCCTAAACCTTAAGACAAGAGGCAAAGGTAATAACAGAATTTCAAACCAGGGCAAATCAAAATCCAGAAATTCTAATCAGAACAGAAGTAAATCTAGATCAGGCCAACAAGTACAATGCAGGAACTATGGGAAAACAGGTCACTTTAGGAGGCAATGCAAAAGTCCTAAGAAGAAGAATGAAGATGATGCTGCTAATGTTGTAACAGAAGAGGTACAGGATGCATTACTTCTTGTAGTAGACAGTCCACTTAATGATTGGGTTTTGAATTCAGGAGCTTCATTTCATACCACTCCACACTGAGAAATCATACAGAATTATGTTGCAGGTGATTTTGGTAAGGTATATTTGGCTGATGATTCAGCCTTAGATGTTGTGGGTATGGGAGACATTCGGATATTGTTTCCCAATGGATTTCTTTGGTTACTGGAAAATGTTCGACATATTCCTAACCTAAGGAGGAATCTGATTTCTGTTGGACAACTTGATGATGAAGGACATTCAATACTATTTGTTGGTGGTACTAGGAAGGTTACAAAGGGAGCTAGGGTATTGGCTCGTGGAAAGAAGACTAGTACTCTATATATGACCTCAAGTCCAAGAGACACTATTACAGTTGCTGATGCAAGTACTGATACAAACCTATAGCACCGCAGACCTGGTCACATGAGTGAGAAAGGGATGAAGATGCTGCTGTCAAAAGGAAAACTATCAGAATTGAAGTCCATTGATTTTGACATGTGTGAAAGCTGCATCTTAGGAAAGCAGAAAAATGTGAGTTTCTTGAAAACTGGTAGGACACTAAAGGCTGAAAAATTGGAGTTAGTACACACTGATTTATGGGGGCCTTCTCTGATTGCATCCCTTGGAGGTTCAAGGTACTACATCACTTTTATTAATGACTCAATTAGAAAGGTATGAGTTTATTTTCTGAAAAATAAATTTGATATATTTGAAACTTTTAAGAAGTGGAAAGCCATGGTTAAGATAGAAACATGTTTGAAAGTAAAATGTTTGAGGTTAGATAATGGAGGAGAGTACATAGATGGAGGGTTCAGTGAGTATTGTGCTGCATAGGGAATTAGGATGGAGAAGGCCATTCTTGGGATACCACAGAATGGTGTGGCTGAGCACATGAACAGAACTCTCAATGAGTGTGCTAGGAGTGTGAGATTGCATGTTGAACTACCAAAAACTTTCTGGGCTGATGCTGTTAGCACTGCAACTTACCTGATAAACCGAGGACCATCAGTTCCCATGGATTTCAGACCTCCGGTTTGGAGTGGTAAAGAGGTAAAATTTTCACATTTAAAAGTTTTTGGTTGTATTTCTTATGTTCATATTAATTCTGATACTCGTAGTAAACTTGATGCAAAGTCTAAAATATGTTTTTTCATTGGCTATGGTGATGAGAAATTTGGCTATAGGTTTTGAGATGAACAAAACAGGAAAATCATCAGAAGTAGAAATGTGATATTTAATGAACAGGTTATGTATAAGGACAGGTCAACTGTAGTGTCAGATGTTACAAATATAGATCAAAAAAAATCTGAGTTTATCAACTTAGATGAATTGACTGAAAGTACTGTCCAGAAAATGGGTGAAAAAGATAAGGAGAATGTAAATTCACAGGTAGATCTAAGTACACCTGTAGCTGAAGTTCGCAAATCTTCCAGGAACATTAGACCTCCACAGCGTTATTCACCTGTTTTAAATTATCTCCTGTTGATTGATGGTAGTGAGCCAGAGTGTTATGATGAAGCCTTGCAAGATGAGAATTCAAGCAAGTAGGAGTTAGCCATGAAGGATGAGATGGATTCCTTGTGGGGAATTAGACATGGGAACTGATTGAATTGCCAGTAGGAAAGAAGGCTTTGCACAACAAGTGGGTATACAGAATAAAGAATGAGCATGATGGTAGCAAACGTTACAAGACCAGATTAGTTGTTAAAGGGTTCTAGCAGAAGGAAGGCATTGACTACACAAAAATATTTTCTCCAGTTGTGAAGATGTCAACAATTAGACTAGTACTGGGAATGGTGACTGCAGAAAATTTACATCTTAAGCAGTTAGATGTAAAGACGGCATTCCTTCATGGTGACTTGGAGGAAGACCTTTACATGATTCAGCCAGAAGGGTTCATTGTTCAGGGACAAGAGAATCTAGTTTGCAAACTAAGAAAGAGCTTGTATGGCCTAAAATAAGCTCCTAGACAGTGGTACAAGAAATTTAACAGTTTTATGCATAGAATTGGGTTCAAGAGATGTGAAACTGATCACTGTTGCTATATTAACTCTTTTGACAATTCTTACATCATATTACTATTGTATGTGGATGATATGCTTATTGCAGGGTCTAGCATTGAGGAGATTAATAATCTGAAGAACCAATTGTCCAAACAGTTTGCAATGAAGGATTTGGGAGTTGCAAAGCAAATCTTTGGTATAAGAATCATTAGAGAGAAGGCTAATGGTACACTGAAACTTTCACAGTCAGAGTATGTGAAGAAAGTTCTCAGCAGATTCAACATGAATAAAGCTAAACCAGTGAGCACACCTTTGGGTAGTCACTTCAAACTAAGCAAAGAACAGTCACCGAAGACAGAAGAAGAAAGGGACCATATGAGCAAGGTGCCCTATGCCTCAACTATTGGCAGCTTGATGTATGCTATGATGTATACAAGGCCAAACATTGCACATGCAGTGGGAGTTGTGAGCAGATTCATGAGTAGGCCTAGAAAGCAGCACTGGGAGGCAGTCAAGTGGATTCTGAGATATCTGAAGGGTACATCAGATACATGTCTTTGTTTCACAGGTGCAAGTTTGAAACTGTAGGGTTATGTAGATGCTGATTTTGCTGGTGATATTGATAGTAGAAAGAGTACTACTGGGTTTATTTTTACTCTAGGTGGTACAACTATATCATAGGCTTCAAATCTACAAAAGATTGTCACTTTGTCTACTACAGAAGCTGAATATGTTGCAGCAACTGAAGTTGGAAAGGAGATGATTTGGCTACATGATTTCTTAGATGAATTGGGTAAGAAGCAGGAGATTGGCATTCTACACAGTGACAGTCAGAGTGCAATCTTTCTTGCCAAAAATTCGACTTTTCATTCAAAGTCGAAGTATATACAGACAAAAGACCACTTTATCCGTTACCTTGTTGAAAATAAGCTGGTAATACTTGAAAAGATTTGTGGATCTAAGAACCCAGCAAACATGTTGACTAAGGGTGTCACTATTGAGAAGCTGAAGTTATGTGCAGCTTCAGTTGGTCTTCTAACTTGAGGATAGGAGGATGAGTTGTAGGGATGAGGGATTGTTTTTGGAGGATTGTGGTTTGATGTTGGTGATTGAACTAGTCTCCAAGTGGGAGATTTGTTGGGTTTTGTGGAGCCTAATTATGTTTGATCCGGTTGACGACCCGACCCGACCCAAATAATGTTGCGTGGTTTTTAATGGGAGATTTACTGAGACTTAGTCCATGGAGCGGAGTGAAATCCCTGCAACTTCGTGGACGTAGGCAAATTGCTGAACCACGTAAATATTGTCTTGTGTGTGTGTGATTGTTTTCTTTGGCGTGTGTTTTTCTCTTTTTTTTTTTTTTTTTTTTTTTTGTTTCTCACAGGTTGGGAATTCAGGTTAATTCCCTACACAACCTTCCACCATGCACCTTCTTTGATGATTAATGATTTTCCTTGCTTCCAGGAGACTATGCCAAACAAAGGATGGATTATTGCCTAGTTCAGCCTCCGTGAAAGAGCATTTTGGGAAGTAACGCGCCTTGTACACCCCGTAGAACAGAGACCGATTATCCTATACTAACCGCCATGCTTGCTTAGCTAGCATTGCTAAGTTAAACGCGTGAAGGTCGTAGAACCCCATTCCACCCTCCTTTTTTGTCGTACATAGTTTCTTCCCAATTAATCCAAAGGATCTTACGTTCCTCTTGCTTTTGACCCCACCAATATTTGGTTAGGAGGGAGTTTATATTATCACATATGGAGTTTGGCAACTTGAAGAGACTCATTGAGTATGTGAGGATTACTTGTGCCACTGTTTGGATAAGTATCTCACGCCCCACCTTTGAGATGAATTTTTCCTTCCACCCCCTTACTCTCTTGGTAATCTTTTCCTGCAGGTCTTTGAAGGCGTTAACCTTTGACTTGCCATTAGCCATAGGCAATCTGAGGTACCTATCACAATTATCTGTCATCACCCTCGCACCTAGCAACTGTTGTCTTGTTTGTCTAATCTCTGGTCTCGTGTTCTTGCTAAAAAATAATGAGGTTTAATGTCTATTGATGGCTTGGCCCAAGGCATCTTCATACTGTCCCAAAAGGTGTAACAATCTCTAGCATTCACCTACTGTTGCACGGTAGAATAAGAGGCTATCATTAGCAAATAGCAGATGAGAGACACTCACCCCATGTTGGCTAGACTTGATCCCCTTAATCACCCTTGTCTTCTCAGCTGTTCTCAAAAGGGCAGATAAGCCTTCTGCATACAATATAAAAAGGTATGGAGATAGAGGGTCCCCTTGCCTTATCCCTCGTGAAGGATTAATGAAGCCCTTTGGCTCCCCATTGATAAGCACCGAGTAGGAAGTTGTAGTAACTATCTCCATAGCCAACCGGACCCATCTTGGATCAAAGCCTAGTTTCTCCATCATTTTTTTCAAGAATGACCATTCCACCCTATCATATGCTTTGCTAATATCCAGTTTGATTGCCATTTGCCTCACCTTTCCTTTCCTTTTGTTACACATCCTTTGGAGCAACTCATATGCTATAGTAATGTTATCAATAATTAAGTGGTCTGGAATAAATGCACTTTGAGCATCAGAAATGACAATAGGCAAAATGATTTTTAGGCGGTTAGCAATAACCCTAGATAAAATGCAAGAAACAACGTTACCCAAACTAATGGGTCTATAGTCAACCATGTGCTTTGGGTCATTTTTCTTTGGGATTAATACAATATGAGTGTAATTCATTTTTTTCAGCATGTGGCTGGAATTCAAGATTGATAAAATAGCTACTGTAACATCGATCCCTACTATGTGCCAAAAATTTTGGAAGAAAAAAGGGGACATACCATTGGGTCCTAGTGATTTGGATGGGTGCATTTGAAATAATGCAAGTCTAACCTCCTTTGACGTGTACCTTTGGAGTAGGATGTCATTCATTCTGGGAGTGACTAATTTGTCCACTGAGTCCAGCACCACATTTGCATTGACTAGGTTTGCTGAAGTGAATAGGTGTTGAAAATAGGATTCAACTAAATGGGCAATACTCTCCTCAGTGGTGCCCCCACACACCCTCATTATCAAACACCCCTGAGATGTGATTTTTGCATCAACATTGGCTAGCCCTTTAATTGAAGAACTTGGTATTTTTGTCTCCTGCAAGTAACCATTTAGAGTGAGATCGCTATCACCAAAAAATTTCATCCTAATGTAGTATGTTGTTGATGCCAGCCTTTACTTCTTTAATTTCATCCAAGAACTCGGCATTATTCAGAGAGCACAACTCCTCCAGGCTATGTTGTTTCTCCTTCAATAAAGTTTTTGAGCTTCCAAAGGCTACACGGCTCCACTCCACTAAGGCAAAACTACATTTTTTTTAATCCTTTCAAACAACACTGCCATTGGACTACCACGTCCCACCTCGGTTGACCAAGCCTCTTGTATAATAGTCTCACAACTCAAATGGGAAGCCCACTTCTCTTTAAACCTGTGTAAGATTTTTTTTTTCCTTTCTTGATGTGTTGTATTTTGTGTAGTAATGAGGATCGAGACATGATCCGAGTATGAGGCTTAGATGTTTGTTACTTGGCAGTATGGGAACATTTCTCTCCATTCAGTTGTGGCGCACGCTCTGACAAGTCGTTCCTACACAAAGACCTCCCCATGTCTTCCATTGTTCCATGTAAACATATTCCCTCGGAAACCCAAGTCCACCAAACCACAGTGTAGTAAGGAGGCTCGAAATGCCTGCATGAGATTCAAGGGTTTTTGTAGTCCCCTTTGTTTCTCTTCGGATGTTAGAATTGAGTGTCAAGAGTGAAGGTGCCGCAACAATTGCCAAGACTCGTTCTTTCTCTGCTCCTCCAGCCAACCATAAAATCCAGTCAGTCTCCATGGGGTATTGGGGTCATTGAGTATGAGAGCATCAATATGGTTTAGTGTGAAAGTTTGGATGTGTAGGTCTACCTCCTCCATCCACAACATTGTGAGTCCACCGCTTCTTCGAATACTTGAAACGGCCAACATACAACGGTATGGTAATCCTTCCTGAATCTGTCGCATCTTGTCTATGGATTGCTTTGTCTCCATAAGAAACAAAACTTTGGGAGCTTTTTCTCTCACAAACTGATAGAGGACTTTTACTACACGTTGGTTCCCAAATCCCTAGCAATTCTAGCTTAAGATGATCATTGGGCTCGACGGGGCTGGACCTCAGCCTCCACCGTTTGAATCATTTTTTCTTGAACACCATCCGCGGTTTTGTTCTTCTTTCTGTCCAGTTTTTATGTTTTATCCTCAGGTTGTCCTTGCTTTAAGCCAATCTTGGTAGGGCTTTGTGAATTGTTAGGCTTGAGAGAGTCACTTTTACGTAAAAAAATTTCCATGTGGCTATTTTCCCAATCTGGCGTGGCCCCTTTGTTTTAACAAGGTCATGTGCTTCCTCACGTGCAAATGTGCTCTAGTTGAGTGGTTCAGTGTTTTGTGGAGTCTGAGTGGGCCCTACATATTCAACTTGAACACTGTATAAGTTTGTGGCTTGATTAGTGGAGTTGTATAATTCATTATACGTTACTTCCATGGTCATGTCCTCAATCCCATTCGTACAAGTTGTTTTGGTACGTGGAGTGTCCTTGTGATCATATACTTGTTCCATAGAATCTGCTCCGTTAATTCCAGTATCTTTAATTCCCTGATTCAACACTACTTTTGAAACTGTCCCGTCATTGTTGTCATTAATTCCGTGATTTTCTCCAAATCCGTCGTTTGGCGTTACTGCATTGAGATCTTGTTTCGGCCTTGCTTTCGACATAGTATCTCTTTCCAGTGTATTCGACTCTTTGTTCCTGCCATCATCCTTCCGTCGATATCCTGCTTTCAACCAATCCCCATAGCGTGTGGCTGTCTGGTCTGGATCTTTTGGTTTCTGGCATTCTCTTACATCATGGCCGAAGATACCACATTGGAAACAGAGACCAACTAATCTCTCATAGTTGAAACTGATCCGTACCTGGTCGCCTTCCGAGTTTGATACACATCCTCCTCATTGAATGGGTTTGTCAAGGGGTATTGCTACGCTTTACTCTAATGAATCTAGCTTGATTCAACAAGAACGTTTTTTTATCAACCTCCACTTCCTGTCCTAATCCTCTTTCGGTATCCAACCCTGCTTCTTCATTAATCAAATCAAAAGGTAGTCCCCACACTTGAGTCCAAATTGGTACATCTGAAAAAGTAAGTGAACTTGAATTGGAAAAGTCCGTCGCTGACATCAATAATCTGTAAATCATTACCAAGCTTCCATGCAAACCTTAAGAGAGTCTTAGCTGCTTGCTGGTTGTAAGGTCGGGACATGAGGAACTGCCCCAGTAGGCTAAGGGAATATTCTTCCAGGGTTTTCTCTCGCTGAGTTGCCTAAACCTTTAGTATTTCACCATCTTCCTCCGTAAGCTTAATCTATTGTAACTTCTCAATAAAGTCAGAGTCCATGATTTTGGTTCCATTGCTAGTCACTATGGAAAGGAAAGGCTCACACAAGGTGAGAGAGAGAGTTCCTACAGAGAGGAGAAGAAAAATGTACTTCAAATCAAAATTCCTTGACTTGCACACTAATTTGCTGAAATTTGAGTACCTATGAAACCTATGAAAAACTTATAGGCTCTAAGGAGCTATATAAGAAGACATGTTTTGATCATGTGTCTGCCAACACAACCCAAGATTCCTAAATCCTAACAACTATCAACAAGTTCTGGGTACATAGGAAGTGAGTATTGTGTAGATTTAGTGTTGGGTAAACCTTAGGTTGCTTAGGTTTGTAGTCTATTAGATTAGGTTGTCCAATCAAATTCAAACACATTATTATATTGAATTTAATGTTAGAATTGTGTGGTTAAATGATTAAATTTACCATATTTCAATAACTTAAACTTTTCAGAAAATTAGTAATTTAATATGGTATCAGAGTAGAAGATCCTAAATTTAATCTCTATTTCCTCTATTTAAATTCCCACGTGTTGGGTCTCACCTATTAAAATGTAGTTTTGGCCCACATGTGAGGGGAAGTGTTAAAATTGTGTGGTTAAATGATTAAATTTACCATATTCTAATAACTTAAACTTTTTGGACAATTAGTAATTTAATATTTAATTTTCCCTAATCAAACTTATAGGTTCCTCAAGTGTAGTCTATTAATTAAATTAGGATGCAAACACTCCACCCCCATCTAGTTTGTATTCTACATAGATTAACAAGAATTTCCAACCCTGTTTCTCAAAAAAAAAAAAAAAAAAGAAAAAAAAAAGAGAGAATTTCCAGCCCTAAAACGAAAGGCAAGCATGCTCTCATACTATTATTAGACCCCATGCTATTAACATGCTGATGCATCTAACAACTTTATCTGTAAATTGCTTGACATGACATTGCACTTGTCTGCACAAAATAAAAATTATTCTCTTGGTGCAGGACTTGTATACTAACACTAGTCTCATCTTTATTATTCAATTTCAATTAAGGCTAAATTACACATCAAAAAAAAAAAAAAAAAAAAAATTAAGGCTAAATTAAAAATTACTTCCCCAAAATTCAATCCAGTTTAGCAGCGTCCAATCTTTGACTTTAGTCCTATAATTTTGATCTTCATTCAATGTAGTCATTCCATTCAGTCTCTTAAGTGGGTTGTCATTTTTCTTTTCTTTTTTAGTCTCTTAAGTGGCTTGTCATTAAGTGTCCCAAAAACAATGTCATTTTGTTATTTTAAAATTCTTAAATTAAAAAATTCAATAAAAATAAATACTGGAAATTTTTTATTAAAAAAAGTAGAAATTGATTTTTTTTTTTTTTTCCAAATTGAGGCAAGAAAAAGAAAAGAAGGGATTTTTGTAATTAAAAAAAAATCTCTTCTTCTATAAAAAGAATTTGCTGTGACTACATAATTTCAACTGAAATTTTATATGGTTTTGCTGAGAATTGAGGATTTAACCCAAAATTTATATATAAATAAAAAAAATAAAATTAAAAAAAAAAGACTTTTTGAGAAATGGGGATTTAATCAAAAACTTTTCCCCAAAAAATTTTTTGGATAAGTATTATTCTAGAAAGGCAATTACATAAATTCAACCAAAAAAACTCTAGCGATACAAAATTTCTCTATGCACGGAGGCACGGATTTGAATCTCCTTCTACCACTTGCCAAAAAGTCTTATAATTCAATGACAATGACTATTCTCCTTATTTCTCTATTATTCTAGAAAGGCAATTATATAAATTCAACCAAAAAACCTCTATTGATACAAAATTTCTCTATGCATGGCAGTACAGATTTGAATCTCCTTCTTCTACCACTTGCCAAAAAGCCTTATAATTCAATGACAATGACTATTCTCCTTAATGAGTTTTGTATCCCTGCCCTATTATTTAAACTATCAATTAAAAAAAAAAAGAAAAAAAAGAAGGAAAATCAACCCGGTTAATGTGGGATTATTGATACATATATATTTCTTTTGGTTGGTAAAAGGGATTATTGATATGTTGTATCTTTGGGAAGCATCATATCAAATGCAAAACGCAAGGGCCAATTAAGAATCTTAGTCATGGGCTAATGATGAGAAGCAAAATATTTTATTATTTAAAGCTAGTTGCACTCCAGTTGGGATATCACACTGGATCTGGGGCTATCACTGTCAACAAAGCAAGGATTAATTAATTTATAAATAAATTACTTTCGGCCTTCACCTAGTCATCTCTCACCAGTCACCACTAAAATTCTTAGTTTTTATTAGTATTGAAATGCAGCAGGGGAATTATATAAAACTTTGTTGGGAGCTGCGAATATAGCAAGATGCATGGAAGACCAACAACTCATCCTTAATTTATTATTATTATTATTATTTTATTATTATAAACATCCTTAATTTGATTTGACATAATTTTCTTTTCTTTTCTTTTTTTTTTAAAGAAAACTTAGGTCATTATCCTCATATTTTGTAACGTGAAACTTTTGTTTTTGGTTGAGCATAACGTGAAACTTTTGTTTTTGGTTGAGCATAACGTAACTAGATTGCCTTCTTTTTTATTCTTTTTTATCTTTCTCTGATAATTTGAAGGCTTGTACCGTATTAGGCTATATAGCTTAGAACGTACAATTCCTGCTTCTTTTTTTTTTTTTTTTTGTTAATTACAATATGTTGTTAACTCTACAATTCGGCCTATTTCTTCTTTAAATCTTCAAGCACTTAGTACAATTCCTACTCCTCCTCGTACTAAAGATTAGTTTACCTCCGTCCATGTGTAATTGTGTATATGAAAGCTAGCAAAGTTTTTGGAACATTTCAAACAAAACAATTGAACACACAAGGAACAGTAGTATTATTTTCACAATTATAAATCAGCCTAACGACTGTTAGACTGTCAGGCCTATGCGAGGGATCTTGCACTTAATAATAATAATAATAATAATAAATTAAAATAAACTTGCAATCAAACTGGATGGCCTGTCAAAGTGTTTGTGGGTCTTTTCGTCAACTCCGGTTTTCTTTTCTAGACATTTTTGCTAGAAATTACATTCTTGGAAATTTTTGCTCGAAATTACATTATTGGAATGTTATGAGAATGTAACTAATGAAGCAAACATTGTAATTTTATATTCTTGTAATGAGATTCCATAAATCAAAGATTCCAAGAAAGTAATGTCACATGCAAACCAGATGCCCCCTAAGAGGAAAGAAAGAAAGGGGAGATTGAAATTAGTGACCTCCACACTTCATGTGCGATCCGCCACCACTTTGGATTATCTCACAAACCTATTCATAATAATTGTATTTGACATGCTCTTACTAACTCTTAAGCAGAAAGATTCATTGGAAAAGTTTAATGTACTATTTGAACAATCTTCTTCAGCCATGTACCTCATATTTCTATCTGCAGGATTCAACCATGTTCAAGCCATTCAAAAACATCACATATTAATCAAAATTGAGAGCTGTAAACCGAGCAAATTGAAAAATAATCATATCAACAAGATTAACATAAAAAGTGGAATAGAAAATTTCGACAAATTTTCTAAAACCTATCAATGAAGCTCATTTGTAGAGTTAGAAAGGACTGAAGTGATATTGTTTGGAAACGTTGTTTAGTGAGCGTGAGAGTGATATTTCTATGAATTGCCCTCTCATTTACAAACTTCACCTAATGCCGATGTGTAAAATCAAACAAGCTTCACTAAAAGCCGGAGTGCAAATTCAGAAATTCAGCCAATTAATCGCTCGAACATCCTGATACAATCGTGGTTGCAACAGTTTCGAAACATAAGGCTTCAGGGGTCTCAGAGCAGCTCCTGTCAAAGGTTTCCCAGCTTCCATTGGCCAATCAATAACCAAATTGGAGGAAAATTGTGCATTCGTTTTGTTAGAAATCCAATGATAAGCTTGAAGCTACTTAAAACCGGGGCCAGATTGGGTTTTATGCTCGAAACTTGTTGGGACAAACACAGGAAGCTGATTTGATGTTGAGTCTCTTTTGAATCTAGACTCCCGTGACAAATTAAAGGCCACTCTCTCTTGGCTCTCTCTAGAACCCAAACCTCGATCATTCTTCAAACTATCCCTTACCGGGACACTCAAGAGTGGACCACCAAAGAAAATTGAGTCTCCTGTGTAGAGCAGCTTCTCTGCTTGTGGAACTGGAGCCTTTGCTGCAGAAGATGAAGGCTCATGTGGCGGAATAACTGGCCTTCTGCCATGACTGCTAGTTTCAGCAGTAGAACTTGGCAATCCAATTTGCATGGATGATCGGTTTCTAGCTTCTGAAGCTGATACAGGAACTGATACATATCTCCCAGCTTCTTGGTCCCAAACAACAGATGTCCTTTTAACGTCTCTGAGAAGAGAAGTAGCTGGAGCTGTAAACATTAAAGGATCAGTACTTCCCTTCTGCATGATCTTTTCATCAAACGCTGAAGGATGCGATGTAGAGGTCTTGACATTTGGAAAAGTTGCCTTAGAAGTTAATGGACGATCATGAACAAAACTAGGGACAGAGGTAGCTGCACTAAAACGACCCAGACCATGACCTTGCGGTAGAGGGCTGAGTGTGACAGCTTCATGAACATGGCTGGGACTGCTGAAGCTGCTCACGCTTTGAGTCCCAGTTTCATACTCATCCCGGCTACCTTGGCTTGGAGCAAAAGAGGTTCTCAGGGGAGATAATCGTAAATCATTCTTTATCTCTTTATTTGCTCCCGTGTCAGTGCTCACGCTACTTCTGATGCTCATGTTGCCACTGGAGCTTAATTCAGGATCCTGTAAACGGCGGTTATCAACTGGTCGCAGAACAGAGGATGATGCCCTAGCCTTGGCTGCCGCTCTCATGGCTTCATTAGAGTCTAACCTCGCTAGCTTCCAAGCACTAATACGAACAGGCCTTTTCAGTACCTTTTGCCCTCTTTCTGCATTTTCAGCTGCGTCTGGATCGACAGTTGATGGAACCATCCCAGGCTCCAAGTGAGGTACCACTTCGTCCTATTGTAGAATGTTTAAAACAGGTACCCATGAATCAGGTCAGAAGCTTGTTTCAAGTTCGAAACAAGGATGACATTATTTCTTTTGCAAGATAAAAAAAATAGAACTAAACCTGTCCACTTGCAGTCAGTTCTCGCACCCACTTTTACATGCATGATCACCAATAGATTTTAAAATTTTCAAGAATTAATGGGAACAAAAAAGGCAAAATAAATTGGAGAATTGTGAGGATATTTGATGGAAAACTTTCTATGTATCCCTTCTCTAGAACATTAGGAATTCAAGTTAGAATCTATATATTAGAAAAGAATCCCATAGCTTCAATTTAAGCTTCTCTTAACTTCTTGAATAA
The DNA here is from genome assembly GCA_028535905.1 of Quercus berberidifolia. Classification (NCBI taxonomy): domain Eukaryota; kingdom Viridiplantae; phylum Streptophyta; class Magnoliopsida; order Fagales; family Fagaceae; genus Quercus; species Quercus berberidifolia. Next base: position 58,951,243 of record JAPQVW010000003.1, read on the forward strand.
TTACCCAATCTCTACTAGGACATTAAAACATATCAACAGCCATCATTTGGATAATGCAATGAAAATAAATAGAACCTTGTTTACTTTGTTGTCAACATTGATACGAAGAAAAGAGAAAATGGATTAAACAAAAAAAAAAAAAAAAATGACAATTAGATAAGACTGCCTACCAATCACCTCTCTTAAACTCCAAAAAGTGGGAATTTTGTGCACTGGTTACAACCTTTTCATATTCATCTAACATTTCTATTCATTTGGAAGTTAGTTTATCCTTTTTTTTTAATCTATTTTCTTTAGGAACATGGCCAAGAATGCAGAAGATAAGGGCAAATAGGGAATAATATAACTTTAGAAGCAAAAGCCAAAACAACCAGCACCTTGCCAGCCTAATTACGGTTTATACAACAGATGTATGTAGTGGGTTTTCCATGCTCTTTATCCAATGGTTATCTCAAAAGCCAGAAGAATAATTGGGAGAAATTGAAGAGGAGGAAAAAAGAGGGGGGGCTGCACTTGGTAAGTATATGTCTTATGTTGGGAAGTGGTCCCAACTAGAGCAAGATTCTTTAGGTAATCATGCAGATGACCCTAATATACTAGGGATATGGTTTCACTGATGTCTTCTCTTGTGTACTTCTGGTGCGCTTGGGTGGCATCCCCTTGGGCCTTGGCATTTTCAATAAAGTGCTTTACTTAATGAGAGAAAGATTTTTTGGCTGAGACTTTTTTCTTTGGGGTCTGTTTCCTTGCCCTTTAGCAATTGCTTATAATTTATAAAACTAAGAAAAAAAAATTTTTCCTTTCCTTTTCTTTCTTGGCTTCTTTTTTCTTTCTTCCTTACATCAGATGATATTGAGCACGGTGGAGCAATTAAACTCTTCCGCCCACTACAAGCGTATTTTATCATTTGGTTGGTAATCGAGGGAATGAAATATTCAAACTGCATATGTTGGGGCATAAATAATGTATTTTGATGGATACTTTAAAATTTCCCCAAAATGAAAATAAAGTAAATAGTAAATACCTGATAGTCCACAAATACCCTGGGAGGGGTACACCATGCCCCCTTGTATTGTAGACCCAGGGAACTACCACCACTCAAACCAGTTGTCGCAGACCCTGATGGGGAGTACATTATATTTGGCAGTTCCTCATCCATAGATGCCCCTGCAGGTGCCTCACTCATGGCTCTCATTGCCACAACATACTCATATGTTGTGATACCCTGATTCAATATAGAAACATAAAGAATAATGAGGACATTTACATAGATAAGGAAATTCCCTCTCCTGAGTCCCAGTCCCCAATATTTACTTATGTTTAATTTCTAGTTTCTACACTTGGTTAATTGCCAAAATGGATTACACTGTACAACTAGCATTCCGAACCCAATTATAGTTATCTCCAAATATTAAGATCTCTCCCTCCAACTTCTCTGTGACAAACCTAAACACCATAGAAGGCAAAATATACACAAAATTTCTCTGCCACTGACCTTTCTAATTAGTATCATGTGGAAAAAGAATAGTTCACCCAAAGGTATACATGCCAGCATGGAAACTACCGTACATATAGCCTACATAAAATCAGATCTAGCATTAGCACAAGATTCTTATTAATTAGCATATTTAAACAAATAAATTATATGTCAACATTGGGTAAAGCATTTTTGATAAGGGTGTACCACAACTGTTGCAAAGGGGGGACGAGTGAAACCATTTCCAAGCGTATCAAAAATTTCAGTTTCCATGCCTTTCTTATTAACAAAGCAACGCACTAGAACAGCAATTCCAACTCCAGCTTCAATAACAAGCTGAACCAAAGAAGTAAAAGGAGGGGAAAGGGGAGGGATATTAGCGACAAAGAAAATATTTTCTTTAGAAATAGTTATCAGATGGCAATACATACCCAAACAAGACTTATGGCCATGAGAGAAATAAAAGTCACATAATTTTTGTGCCCTACACAATTGTTAAGCCACTGCAGCCATATAATATATAGAGGTTAGTCTCAAAAGAAAACCAAGTATTTTACAATTACACAATACTTCATGACGTGTTCGTAAGGAACACTTTTGAAGCAATATGAAGATATACCCGGCAGTGGTGATCAAAACCATCAACACATTTATCACAACTTCTACAGTGTTTGCTGAATTTGCGAACCTGCAAAATGAAAAGCATCCATGGTTACTATACACAACCAAATTGTAGTAATGTTTTACTGTACAGATAATTTTTTGCCATGTGCTTTTCTTGCACCTGAGTGTGCCATGACATGAGTCTACCGTGGTCAGAAACCATGAGAGTATAAATTTAAGAAGACTCTATCATCCCAAATGAATTTCCCTAGATGTAGGGTCCTTGGTAGCTTACAAGAAGTGAATAAAGATTGGCACATATCTAATATATTACTAAACAAACATGACTTCAGAATCCAGGAGAAGTTAAAGAGATATAAGCACCATTTTTTATATCAAGAAGCACAGTGACCTAAAATATGCAGAGAAATTAAATCACCCCATCAATCTAATAAGGAAAGCTCAAGTACTGGCAATATCAGCATTAGAATCATGGAGCATGTTGTAAGTCTGTCCAAAAATAATTCAAAATCTAAACAGAGTACCTATTTTGAAAAAATAACAATTCCTCACCTAAGCAATGACTATTTTTCACAAGGCAAGATATTTGATAACCATCTCCATGAATAGGGTTTAAATGTCTGAGCTCTGAGGCCTAGGGAATTCCCCTTACTGGAATTAAAATGACTTAATTAAAGGAGCAATAGAGACAGGTTCCTTACGTTATCAAAAAAATAAAAATAAATAAGGAGCAATAGATACAACATAACCATTAATGATTCTGATTTCTAGGTACCATACCTAAACTGTATCAAAGTTTTCTGAAGTAGACATACCCTACTCCAGTGTAACCAGCTATTCCCAAAACCTTTACCTTCCATAACATAATTATAGAATGGCAACCCATGACCACTAGCCTTTTCCAAGACCAATCTAAATTGCTAGGCAACTAAAAATAAAATTAAAAATAACCTCTGCTGAACTATCAGAATTCCACCGTTGATATGGTCTCCTAACCAAAAGAGAGATTTTAAAAGGACCAAAAGATAGTGAAGAATAAAAGGGAAAAAAAAAAATTGATTCCAACCAAAATTTTGCTCCTGGAGATTGAGAAATGGTCAGATCCACAATCCTAATTGGAAATAAATATTCTTAACAAATGAATGCACCCTACTGAACTAAAAATTATAGATCCATTTAGGCTAACAAAGCCTTTGACCATTGCAATCAAAGAATTGAGCATTACGTGAAAAAATTTCTGCTCTCAATAAGATTGAATAGAAATCTTCCGAAGCTAGCATAATCATCCTCGACACTATATCGGTCAATTATTGGATTTCATGAGCTTTCCCTAAGTTTAAGGTTGATAATATACATGATTTGCCCAGCTAACATAGTTGCTGAAGCTCCGAGTACTATCATCTCAACTCAATATATCGTTTCGGTCTCTCTCTCTATGTGTGTCTCTGTGTATGATAGTAATTATGCACTTAAAATAGTACAGTAAAAAGTAGGAATATACATCACATGAGTTCAAGGGCAATAGACACAAGATGACACCTGAAATTAGAACCTACTACAAACTTTAAAATCAAATAAAGAACAGTTTAAAAGTCAATTTCAACTTGGGTAGAGTCAAGATGCCATCAAAAGTTCTAGAATTTCTCTTCCCACACCACATAAGACATAAAGGAATTGCATTACACACATTGCTAATCATCGTAAAACAAGAATGCAACAAATGTATGAGGAAATAAAATTGCTAGGAGTGACAAGTATTGACCATAACAAAATACATCACTCTTATTAAAAAAACATCATACTTTTCATGATGTTATACCTCAGCATTACACAATGTGCAGAACAAAGCCTCTTCACCAGTGCCCTGCTCCTCAGCTGCCCCTTCCTGTTTGCGGCAATCTTCATGCACAAACAATGCACAGAAGATTCCTCCCGTGTTAGAACAGGACTTTGAGCTGATTGGTTCCAAGGGAATATTTACTCCCCCAACTTCACCTACTGAGCCTTTCCTACTAGAGTTAGCCCCTGCTATAGAACTTTTGGAAGCTGATGACGGAGAAGAATGCTCCCTGCTAGCAGTTTCATCAAATTTTCTAGGCAGGTCATTTGCCGATAACCCATGATTTGTATTGAGAATATTAGTTGTCCCACCATAAAATCTGGACATAATTCCAGGATCCGCTGGGTTAATTGCAGTACAGCGAACATAAAGAATGAAAACAAGGAGTGCCTGTGGTGAAATGATAGGGGAATAAAATTAGACATAAGTTCTATATTTGACAGAAGAAAATGAATCTAGGAAAATTCTAATGCCATGATATTAAAATTAAGACAATGCATAATATGAGGTGAATGAGATATTTATGGTCATCTCCTTCTTCACTTAGCAAAAGGACCCTAAAGTTATTTACTAACAGTTATCATCATCCGCTCATCTCCTTCTTCACTTAGCAAAACATGTATCAAATATTAATTTTGTTATGCTTTGAAGCTGAGATTACTCAAAATTCTCTGTAATTGTGTTACAGTCAATTTATCCAGTTAGAAAGAGCATCCTAAAACAATGAGATAATGAAGTTTTCAAAATCTCCCAGAAAGTGAAAGAGAGACAGCACCCGGAGCAGGGGTGGGGGGGAACATAATTGCATAGAAATCAAATGAACTCACATACCACTGGGGAGTAAGTGCCAACCAGAATGTACTCCCAGGTACGGCCTCCAAGGAAAGGAGCAAAGAAAGCATAGAATGCGACCACTAACAAGCAGAATACAGTTATTGCAACAACCTATCCAAGCAAGAAATTTGAAAATATTTTAGAATACATGAAACTATAAACACAGGTAATTATAACAAAACAAGAATAAAAAGAAAATCTACTGTCCAAAAAATGGATATAAGAAATGCCACCTTGATAGATGCTATTAATGCATAACTGCAAAGCATTAAGCAATTATTCAACACTCAACAGTAAACCATAAACCAAAAAGTACACAAAAGATTATAACCAGTCGTGCGATATTATAAAACTGATGATTCATTGATAGCAACAGCACATTCTTTTTATAAGTAATGGTAATAGAATAAATGATAAATCATACCAACCACCAGCATATTGACCATTTCCAGCTTCTGTTGATACAAATAAATGTCCCACAAAACACAGACCTTTGTTTTAACCATTTAAACATTTAATACTATCAAGGTTGATTGAGGACTCAAGACTGCAGCTTCCCGCCAAAAAAATGACGTCTACTGTCCTAATTCAACACCGCCCAGTTAGTAAACATGAACAACTCTGTGATTCTTTTTTTCTTTTTCTTTTTTTTTTCTTTTTTTTTTAACTGAATAAAAACCATGTGATTCACAACTTATCCTTCTTCCTTGACCTGATACTGTAGGCTCTAGCATATTTAACAATACTGATTAAAATATATAAATAAATAACTTTTTAAAATTATTCTTTAATTTGTTTTCCTCGAGAACTAAAAAGAGCACAAGTTAAATTGAATCTTATCAAAAGAACAAGAACTAAGGTGATAAAGAAACAATTAAACTGTAAACCATAGAAGTACTTTTCTAAAAGTGAATTGCCACTCAAAGAAACAGAAAATAGAAATTGACTAATAACATATACTCAACACACCAATAATGAAAGAACAATGGCACTTCCTCTCCTCTTAAAAACCTACTGGAGGGTAAGGTCACACTACACAATCCAAAAATGAAAAATAAATAGTAAAAGATAACAAAGGACCAAGTCTACCCAGGTCTAACCAATTACTTTAAAAATACAAAACATGCACTCAGGAACTCAAAATTATACTTTTGTTCCTTGACTCCCAAAACTAATATAGCTCCTGATTGATCTTAAAAGTTTCTCCCCACATGAATAAAAAAAATTACTCAGAAACAAGTGCATACTTAAGAAAATCATAGAACAATGCTGGCAAAAGAAAGCACCACCATACACATGAATTGAGCATCAAAATACAGACAAAAAAATAAAATTTACATACCAAAAATGGATCATATTCTAAACATATAGCATTTCAGAGAAAACCCCACATGAAAAAATCAGTGCTTTAACAAAACCCTAATGAAAAAAGAAAAAGAAAAAATGAAAAAGTGAGCACAGGAAGTGAGTTAAACAGAGTTGATATGGACACATACCTGAAAGGTGTGAGCAGGTAGTTGCCATCCATGTTTTCTCACCATAACTGCCTCAATTCAGACCCCAAAAAATCCCACACCCTACAAAGAATCCAAAGCCCTAATACTCACACACACACCCACCCACTTAGAGACAGAAACACAAACCAGAGAGAAAGATGAAGTTTTGAAGAGAGAAAAAGCAAAAAAGAGGTTTCCTTCTCTGTAACCAAACTATGTGTAAACAAAATGAGTTCCTTTTTAAGAGGACCCAACAAAAAGAAAGTGCCAATTTTTTTAAATTTTTTATTTATTTTGCTAACTCTCACTCCTACCCATTACTCACTTCAAAAAAGTTTTTTTTTTTTTAAGAAAATTTATGGTGGAAAATAAATACTTTATAAGAGACAAATAAATGATGATAAAAAATAAATAAAAAATAAAAATAGAAACCCAGTTCAGAAAGAAACTTCAACGAGTCCAAAGAGAGAGAGAGAGAGAGAGAAGCTGAGTTGAAACGGTGAAAGAGAATGAATGTGAGAAATGACAAAAGCAAACTCACAGTGACCAAAATAAAAAGACAAACACAACAAACACAAAAAGCGTAAAAGCGTTGACACTACAGAATTTGCTTTGCGCTTTGACAGGCTATTGTATTGTTGTTTGTGATCATATTGGTTCCTACTATGATGCAATATATTTTGTTAGATGTGTCTGTCTCTACTATTAGGTATGCCTTTGCTCCTTTCAAAAAAAAAAAAAAGTATGCCTTTGCTGCAAAGCATTGGCTATGTATGTATTGTATTATTGTTTTCCTTTTTCTTTTTTTTTCCTAGTGGTCCCCACTGCTTTTATTATTTTATTTTTTTCGGTTTTTAAGGATATGACCCACCAATAGCAATTTATTTATATATCAATAATAGTTATTTTTTTTAATTCAAAAGAAAAAGACCAATGGAATTTCTTTTTAAGAACATGGTCTTTGTCTCCTCCTCTTCCTTTTTTTTCTTTCTTTCATTCATTTCACAATTTAATGAATTTATTTTGTTTGGTCATTTCATTTTCTCTATGGTTGTGGTCTTTTATTTTTTCTTTTTAGAATGGTATGCGGTATGAACATTCCACATAATCTTACATTCCTTGTTGCCGTCTGTGTCCAGTTGCATGGAAAAAGATAGGGGACCCCATGCTAAGGGCTCCCTATCTAAAAATATTTGTTAGTTAGTATAAGAGGAAGCCTTTTTATGGCTGTACTGCACTACAAGCAAAAATGTTAGCAATCAGTGCCAAGTCAAACACATGTGCTGATGCATCCAAGAGAGGATTTTGTCATTCACGACGTTCCATTTGATAATATTGTTTTTTTTCTTGTTAATAATTTGTCTAATGTATATGCTATAAAAATTTATTTGTCTAATGTGTGTATATATATTTTTAATGATTTGTAATTAGTCTGCTTCCCTCTATACTTAAAAAATAAAGAACATAATAAATTAATTAAAATTTTGTTATAGAAACCAAACCCACAAAGTCACGAACGGTTTGGGTCATTTTCATACATGTAGTTTTTTATAGTTTCAATTATGTACTCACCATCCATGCGAGTTTGTGATCTATTATCTTATGTGATATTGCTTACACAGCTTCTCTCAAAATGGATTTAGATCCTACAAGTATGTGGAACATGTCTGATATGAGAAGAATGTTATTGTAAGAGTTGAAAATTTATTTAACCAATTATAAATAATCACGTCAAAATATAGTTATAAATACCAAATTTATTTGTCATTAAATTAATTAAAGAAAATAAATCTAATGATGTCATATGTCATCCAAGTTGATAGCATATTAACAAATCAAAAATTTTCACATTTCACTTAGGTCCACAAGACAAAGACAAATTTTCTAATCAAAGTAGTTGATAATTATCTTTATTAAAAGAAATAAAAAGTTAAAGAAAGTATAAACAAACATCAAGTCTTAGTAAAGCTCTCTAATTTTGAGCCAATTATAATTCACAACTTATCTTCAAGGACATCAATTTAAAATAGGACTCATCTTAAGAGGCCACTTTAACTAAAAGAACCACATAACTCATTTAAATTTTTTTTTTTCCTTTTTTAAAGTGTTGAAACTCCGCCTTAAGAACATTTGAAGAGGACTCATTCGAATCTTTCTTCCAAGACTCGAAGTTCCACTGGAATTAAGTACCAAAAGCCTCTAAAAACATTAAAAACCTCCAAATAATCGAAACTCTATGAATTCAAGTGTCTAAAATCTCAAAGAACTTTCACCCAAAAGCCTTTAAATTCAAAGAACCTTCAAAGGACATTCAAAGAAGACAAAAATAAATTCAAAGAATGCAAAGAACAAAAAAATTAAACTGAGGACTCAGTAAATAAAATAGTGATTTAGAAAGCAGCAGTTAATTATTACTTTATTTACTATATAAGTTTTATGGAAGGGTCAAATGATATTATATTAGAGTCTTGGGATATGATTTATTAATAAGGCCCAGAATACAATTATATTTTCATAATTATACTTGTTATATAATTAATGATAATTTTGGTTTTGTCAAGAGTTGATAGAAAGTTTGAATTGTGTTGTCCCTTTGATCTCATCCCAAGCCACATACTAAAGCCCAAATGGGTTAACCTAACAAGTTCAATTAGATAATCAATTGATTATTTAATAAGAGTTATTAAATGAAATAATTGTCTAGGCAATTATTTTATTTTTTTTTTTTTTTTTTTTTTTTTTTTTGGAGAAGGTCTAGGCAATTAGAAGTATGTACGATTAAAAGGGGAGAAAAAAATTCCTCTGTAACTTCTCTTCAACATACTTTTTTTCATAACAAAAAAAACAGAACGTATGAATAACTTATTGAGAGACCAATGCTCTTCGGGAGGAGAGAGAAGGCACACGAAAGTGGTGTGTGTTCGACTCGAAAGTTTGATTACAGGTGAGGAAGATGTTAGGCATTCAGCCCCGCCTATCCAAAAGATAGTACATCATTTTAATTTAATCACAACATTCACATTTTAGAAAAGCAAATTCAATAATTGGCATTTTGGTTTTGAAAGAGTTTTGTATACACAATATACATATACTTAACATGTGAATATCTATTTACATATTAAAATAGCGTATGAATATTATTTACAATGAATGTATACAAAGAGCATATGGATATTATGTATACATATCATGTGAAAATTATATTGCACAAATGTATATATATGTAATTAGCATGTGATGCATGTGATTATTATATCCACTATGTATTTAGCATGTGAATACATTACTTTACCATCTAAAATAAAAATAAATAAATAAATAAATGAAAAAAGAGAGGAAAGATGTTGCCTTAAGCATTTAAGCCAATTTTATTCTCCAAAGTTTCATTATGATGTAAGACAGAATCTACTATTTAATTTTTGTAATTATTTAATTTTGATATTTTTATGTAATTTTCATTATTTTAGGTTTAGGTTATTTATTTCCTTATTTTAGGGTGCTTTTTAGGTTAAATTTGGTTCCTATTATGGCGAGGTATTAATTAGGATCTTTTTATATAAAAAAAAAACTAAAAATAAAATTTTCTGTCAAGTTTTACAGAAGCTTTAAATAGGCCTCTAAGTTTGTAAATTTTTTTGAGAGTTTTCAGATTAATAAAATATAGACTTTTCTATTTTTTTTTTTTTTTCTAGTGGATTCTAGACCTATCACCTTGTGGATTTAAGGAACCCCTCATGGATTCAAGGTTTACTACCAAAAATTAATAGTTTAGTTTCTATTCCATTAAAGATGGTATTGTATGTGTTTTCTTCATACTTCCGTTACATCAATTGGTATTAGAGTTTTAACTTACCCTGGTTTGGTGGCTGACCGGAGAAATGGTAACCACCACAATGACGACGATGAATAACTTCACGAGTATTACATAACATACAACAAACACTCACAAATATCTTTACTAGGATGGCATTGTTGAGGCATGGAAACAATAAGGATAACTACAGTGGAGATGTAACTTACGGGCAACCTATTAGTAAACAAATTTCATATAGACCTTATAAAAGAATTGCATATTTTATTGGTTATTTTTATAAAGAAGATTTTCTTGATTGGTTACTTGATCTAGAGGATTTATTTGACTTTAAGAGATTGCATGTTGAAGAATATGTAGAAGTCAAAGAAGAAAATATAGAGATTTCTGAGGAATTTCATGAAGGCCTTATTATAGAAGAATATCCTAAAATCAAGATTAATGTGGAGGAGATTAATGAAGATCCTAGTATACACAAAGATGTTGAAGTCAATATGATAGAGACCATTAAAGAAGAAATTATAAAGGAAGTTGTCAACGATCTTGACGAAATCAAGTTAGATCATTGCAATGTTCAAGCTCCTATTATTTTGGTGGGAGACACCGAAACAAAGTTCATTGATTTTATTGGGGTGGAAAGATTTGATTTGATCATTGACTCTTATTTGGTGAATATTGTCAATTGCATGAAGATCAAGGGACAAGAAGTTCAAGTTGACCGATTGATGACTTTCAAGTTTGGCAAAAAAAGAAAGAAGATTTGTTCTCTTGGCATAGAAGATTTCAAATCTCAACCATCAACTCGAGGACAAGTTTGTTTCAAGTGGAGGGGTCTGATGTAGGACAAAATCTACTATTTAATTTTTGTAATTATTTAATTTTGATTTTTTTATGTAATTTTGTTATTTTAGGTTTAGATTAATTATTTCTTTGTTTTAGGTGTTTTTTAGGTCAAATTTGGTTCCTATTATGGTTAAGTATCAACTAGAATCTTTTTTAGAATATATTTTCTTATTTGTCAAGTTTTACGGAGCCTTTAAATATGCCTCTAAGTTTGTAAATATCTTTGAGAGTTTTCAAATTAATAAATTATAGACTTTGTCTATTGTTTTCTCTGGTGGATTCCAAACTTATCACCTTGTAAATTCAAGAAACCCCCCCATAGATTTGAAGTTTACAACCAGAAACTAACAGTTTAGTTTCATTTCTATCAAATAGAGTATTGTGTGTGCTTTTTTCAAGTTTCTGAGACATCACATTCTCTTGCACAAACACAACAAACCAAAATGATTAGTGTTGGGGAAGGGAGGAATATGTTAGCTTGATTGTTATCCATTGATTCAATGGAAGTGAATCATAGACTTGTAACAAATCTCATTAAAATTATGCTATTAAGCAGCAAAAAAAAGTAAAAAAGAACACAATTTATTTACATTTGAAAAAAATGAGTATTTCCTTTCAGTAAACCTCATGAATTTTTGGGAAAAATGCTTATTTTGAAACAAAGGTTAAACTTTTTGGGAAATGAACTTTAAAAAAAGCTTCTTTTGGTTTTTTTTTTTTGTTTTTTGTTTTTTGTTTTTTTTTTTTTTTAATGAGAAAACATAAAGAGAAATCAATTTATAGGAAGAAGGGTTTTGAGAAAGCAATAAGAAAAATAGATTTTTAATGCATCTTAAGGAAACAAAGTTTAAGATTTAAAACCATTTTTGAAAACTTTTAGAAAAGGGTTCTCACACCTTTTAGAAAACCATACCCAATATTAAAATTTAATCAATTTAAGAAAAAAGAGTTTGTTTTAAAAAAAATGTTTCCATAGTTTTCTTGAAAGATGATTTTGAAAATGAAAATTCATGATTTTTTTTTTTAATCTTTTAAAGTAAAAAAAGTTCAATCTTAACTTCTTTTGAAAAAGGATTTTGAAAATGACATTGATTGATGGTTCAAAAGATGCCCCATTGGAAGGCTTTTTTTTGGTTTAAAGATAAACTTAAAAGAAATTACTATTTTTATTCATTTGAAAGACCCATTTTAAGAAAAGGGATGGCCTTTGGAGCCATTTTTATCATATTTTAAGAGGCTTGTTTAATCAAGCTTCTCATTGTTTGGTGATTTAGGGTTCATGGTGCTAGCTAGAGAGCTAGCACATTTGAAACTTTGCACCGATGAGAAGGTAACAAGGAAAAAAAAAAAGCTTAGTGAAAGGCATAATTTAAAGACAAGGAAATGTAAATAAAGCAATAAATTTAAACAAATTACATAAATTTAAATGACATAAAATAAAAGGTGCAAGGAAAGATAAATGACATAAAGTAAAGAGCTTAAAAATAAAAGACATAAATGTAAATGTCATGAAGTAAAGAACACAAATTAAAGGTGCATAAAAAGTAAAGATTCTTATAAAAGGAGAAGGTATTTACAACATAAAAGAGAAAGAGGAGTGAAGTTATGGTAGAAGCTACACTACCCTTGCTGTTGGAGCATTTTAATATTAATTAATTAAAATGTAGAAATATGACAATACAATTGTAAAGATGTGGGACTTAATATGGAAGATGAGAAGTTAGTGAAAATATTTAATCCCACATTGAAAAGGAGAGAGACTTTTTTATTCTTTTTAATTGTGGTGATTAATTGGATGATATGTATTGTAGCAATTTGTGGTCTAGATACATTCAGAATATTTTCCATATTCATTGGTAAGTAAATGACCTTTTTTATTATGGAAAATGAAGAGTCATTCTCCCACTTAATGGATTAGCTGCCGGGCCTATTTATTTTTCAGAAACTCCTTATTTAATCCATTTAATTGTGTAACTCCAGCCCATCAGATTTATGTCCAGCAATTAATCTTTTAACACCCTACATCAGAATAATAGACTTATTAATCAAATTAATTTGGGTAGTAATTTCGTGAGACCCATTGAGCCTATAAATAGACTCATTCAGACTCATCCAAGTAACTGCAATATAATAACGTTACACACCAAAAAAATCCAGTACACTGAAAAAATAAAGAGGTTCTTGGCAAAGAATGATGTTTTTTTTTGGTGGAGCTTTGGGCTTGAACTATTTGTACAGAGATTGTTCTAACCATACGACATTTGTAGGCTATTGTATCTTGGGAGAGATAATTCAGAGAAGATCTGCTCCGATTACAAAGTTTAGCCAATCAAGGACTTGAATCTCCTTAAAAAGGGTGAGTGTCCCGCCTTAGTCCAAAAAGTGTTGTGTATTTTCTAATCTCAAATAAACAGTATTTAGAAGTATTATTCAGTTTTTTTTTTTTTTTTTTTGTGTTATTTTCATTATTATTGTGTTTGCACCAAAACTTGCTCTATGAAGGTTTTTTGTGGCTTACCTATAGGTTTTGGAGGGTGAAAATGGAAGAAGAGAGGGGCTAAAATTTCTGATTTAGAGATTTATTCTAAGGGGGAAGAGAGAGAAACCTAGAGAAAATGGGAGAGATAGGGAATTTTAGGATTTTTCTTCACGAATTTCCAAGAGGAGGGGGGTATATATACAAAAACTTGGGGAGGAGAGAGAATCCTAGGGGGCTGCTGCCTGGGGGGGGGTGTGCAACTACCCCTTAGGGTCCTCACCACCTCACCCGATCCGATCCTTATCAATTCTTTTTCCTATTTTTTGATTTTACGGTTTTTCCTCTATTCCGACCTTGTATTTGAGCTACTTTATGTCAAAGTTGGTGTTCCTTGAAAGTTCTGGATGTCTAGTTTCCATAGGCTTTGTTTTATTTCCATTATTATTGTATTTGCACCAACACCTTGCTTTATGAAGGTTTTCTGTGGCTTACCTATAGGTTTTGGAGGGTGAAAATGGAAGAAGAGAGGGGCTGAAATTTCTGATTTAGAGAGTTATTCTAAGGAGGAAGAGAGAGAAACTTAGAGAAAATGGTAGAGATAGGGAATTACAGGATTTTTCTTCATAAATTTCCAAGAGGAAGGGTTATATATACAAAAACTTGGTGAGGAGAAAGAATCCTAGGGGGCTGCCGCCTTGGGGGGGGGGGGGTGTGTGCAACTACCCCTTAAGGTCATCACCACCTCACCTGATTTGATCCTTATAAATTCTTTTTACTCTTTTCTGACCTTGTATTTGAGCTACTTTATGTCAAATTTGGTGTTCCTTGAAAGTTTTGGATGTCTAGTTTCAATAGGATTTGATCTCATGCAATTTGGAGCTACAATTGTCGTGATATCGCACTCGAAAGGGAGGTGAAGTAGTGTAAAAAATTTTGTAGCACTTTTCTTGAGAAATTAATTTCTCCTAATTTGGAATTTAAAGCAATAAAAGAATTTAAAGACATTAAATAAATTTAAATGACATAAAATAAAAGGTGCAAGGAAAAATATATGACATAAAGTAAAGAGCTTAAAAATAAAGGACATAAATGTAAATGGCATGAAGTAAAGAACACAAATTAAAGGTGCATAAAAAATTAAAAGAATATGAAAAGTAGAGATTCTTATAAATGGAGAAGGTATTTACAACATTAAAGAGAAAGGGGAGTGAAGCTATGGTAGAAGCTACACTACCCTTGCTCTATGAAGGTTTTTTAAGGCTCACCTATGGGTTTTGGAGGGTCAAAATGGAGGAAGAGATGAGCTGAAATTTCTGGTTTAGAGAGTTATTCTAGGGAAGAAGGGAGAGAAAATAGATCTAAAGAGAAACCTAGAGAAAATGGGAGAGATAGGGAATTTAGGATTTTTCTTCATGAATTTCCAAGAGGGTAGGGTATATATACAAAAACTTGGGGAGGAGAGAGAATCCCAGGGGCAACTGCCACCCGAGGGGGGGGGGGATATGCAACCAAGGTTGCGGGTGGCAAGAGCCGGAGTAGTGGGAGAGAAGAGTTATGTAATAGATTGGCTATGTGAGACTTGTGAGAAGAGCTTTTGCCCTATGTTGTATCTTGCAATGCATTTTTGGAGAGAGAAAAGGTGGCTTGGTTGATGTCTGAATATTGAAAGATAGAATCGTAGAAGAAGGCGAAGAATGAAGAGAGAGTAACTAAAACAAAAAGAAAAGACTAAGTGAAAGAAAGGCGAAGAGGACTGAGGAGAGAGCTAGGTTGTGCTATTTTGGACTTTTTTCTTTTAGTTTAGTTTTTGTATTGTTTGTTTTGTGCTAGTGCTAGTAGTAGTGTTGCTGCCATATTATACCATTATGTTTGTAACTTAGTATTTAAGTTTAACTCTACTACTACTATACGTTCTATACTAGAGTCTAGTAAGTCTCCTAAGTACTCAATAGTAAATCAAATGAGTCTGGATCTTTTAGATTTTAATGTTTTTTGTCTTTTATGTTTTTCTCCTTTCAATTAAATTTTTTTTTTAATAAATAGGGGTGTCAATGGTGGCTACTTACTAGCTAGGCAGTGCCAGTGCAATTTTTTGTGCCTTTATGCACCTAGCATCTAGACATGTAATCTAAATATTTATTAGAAAAAAAAAACTTTTAAAAACGAATTGGGTCACAGGTTAAACAAGTCAGGTTTGGAGGCTCACAGAAAATGGGTCGAGTCACAAGTTAACCTGTTTTTTATTTGGGTAAAAAAAAAAAAAAAAATTAGGTTTGGGTATCTTAGTTTGCTCCGAGTTTAGGTCGGGTCAATGAATCTTGACTCTTCTTGCAATGTCTAAGCACTCATTGTCGATGTTGGAGACAAAAAGCACATACTTTATTGAAGAAGAAAATTATCTCTACATCCTAGAGCAAATGGTATTGCCAAAACATATTCAAATTGACGGGAATCGATTTGGCAAAATTAGGGGAAAAATCATCTTTGGGTGCAAAAAAGTGTGAATCACACAAATTTTAGAACCTGTAACTTTTTAATTTATGATCTAGATGTCACAAAGTTTGAAGTTTTTGAAAGTAGGAAGTGAGATCTTTCCAATGGTACTAGAATCAGTCAATTTGGATGTCTCTAGGTCCACCAACCAAGTATTTAAATATTGGACCCAAAATTAAGTAAAATGCAGTTAAAAAATGAGACTTGGAAGCCAAGCGCATAACCCCTGGGCTCACACTAATGTGCAACTAGCTTTTAGGATAATTTTTTGGCCCATAAAAGCTAGTCCCCCACCCCATTTTTGTTTGGTTCTATTTTTCACACTTTTCTTTGCCCGTTTTCTCTTAGTTCCATATTCTATTAATCTCTTCTTAATTCTATCTCCATTGGGTTGATTATGTTCTTATTCATTTACTTTAAACTTTCTACAATATTTTGCTATATTGTAAAGTCATTTCCTTTATTTTGATGGATTAAAGGTAGGATGCTTATATTGATTTTCTAGCCAATATTTACATCCATTTACCAAAACCATCAAAGAAGTTTGGATTTAGTGTTATATTTCCTTAATAATGTTTTGATATTGTATCTTTTATGATTTCCATGTTTAATCTTTGATTTACGTTGATTTAATGATGAATATACACTTGGAATACCTTTGTTGAGGGGAGGATGTCCATATTGGCTTTGTAGTTAATGTGTATATCCATACTCCCAAATCACCAAATGAGTTTGGATTTAATGCAATCTCTCTTTGATATTATATTGATGTTATATCTTTTAATTTTTCTAGATTAAAATATTGGATTATTTGATGATGCTTATATGCTTTAAACGTTTATGTCATGCTAGATTGATTTGATTTCATGATTATTTATGCTTTATTTATAGATCTAACTCCTATTGCTTATTTTGTGATGTATTCATTTTGTTTGTACATACACATCCTTCTTGGATCTTCCTTACATTTTGGATTGTTCTTTGTCATAGTACTTAGATCATAATAGTTAATATTTGAATATTTTCATAGTAACTATTATGTGCATTAGGACATGTTTACTTTCATTTGTCATTCATATTTCTAGTATGTGCATCATGACATGTTTACTTCTTTTATGTTATTTGTATACCTAGTATGTCCATTACATTTTACTTCCTTTGATGTGATTCATATGCCTAATATGTGCATCATGACATGTTTACTTTCCCTTTTATATCATCCATATACCTAGTATGTGCATCATGAGATGCTTACTTCATTCATGTCTTGTTTGGGTAACCTTAATGATATTTCATGCCTTTGCTTAGATAAATGGGGTTTAACATATTGATTGCTTGTTTATTTCTTAAAGCATGACCCGTGAGTAGGATTTCATGTGAGTTTAGTCATATTTGTTCACGAGAGATCCAATGACCCTCTAAGGGACGTTGTTTGTTTATTTGTTTATTTAGGTCCATGATCCAATCCAATAGATCCATGGACACCATTCAAACCTACATCAATCCTGCTAATACCTCACATATTTGTTCTTTGCTTTGATGTCTATGTTGATTGTGTTTACTTTGATGTTTGTATTGATTGTGTTTACTTTGATGTTTGTATTGATTGTGTTTGCATGCCATTGATGGAGCATACAATGGACTTTCAAGAGGCAATCAATGGCATATGATCTGAACCTAAGGTTTTTCCCCTTCCATGAGGTTTATCCTTTTACTTATAACTTTTTCCATTAGAATCTATGCATATTAGCTTTCCTAGCTTATATTTGCCTAAACCTATGCTTTGTATGCTTATATGTTGTGTGCTGTGTATTAAAAGGTGAATTGTGCACTTTGGATGATGGATGTTTGTGATTAAGAGGCAACCCCTCAATCATGAATTTTCCTAACCTTGGGATGTGAGCATGTATTCAAGGCTATGTTGTAGACATGTGTTTGTGTTTAATTGTGTGCATGATAAGCTTATGTATGTGATTGCCTCCTTCTATGTCATCTATTGACACAAGGTCTCGACCAAACATATTAGTGCACATAGTACACATAGACACAAAGCCCTACATGTGTGCCAGGGCGCACCTAAACGCGAAACTTTGTCAAATTTTACTATGGAAACGAAGCAAAATACTGCCAAAGTTTCACTACAAAAGTTTGGCAAGGATCACATTGTTTATATCATGACACACATGGTCTGAAACTCTGTCGCATTTTTATCATAAAAATAAGGCAAAATGCTACTAAATTTTTATCATATAAATCTGACAGAAATTTCAATAAGTTAGCGAAATATTGATGAATACCACACCCCTTTCCAAAATAATTCCAAAAACCAAAGACATTTAGCCTCAAAAGCTATCGCCAATAATTTACTTTTTTCTGCCAATAACTAAAATTTAAGAACAAATCAAAACAAAAGATTGTCAAGTAGTAGGTGATGTGAGGTGCCTAACACCTTTCTCATTCATAACCAAACTCCTAAATCCATGAATTTGATCAAGATTTTTTATTTATCATTCTTTAGATTAGGAAAAATGGCATTTTCTTAACCTAGTCTCGGTAACAAAATTAAATAGACATATATAGACACCTCATTTTGTACCCGTTAATAAACTTTGGTCCCTAACCCCAATAATGAGCTTGAAATATGTCAACCAAGGGTAATTCAATTATTCTCTATAGTTCGGAGGTAATCACAACTCAAAAGTGCTTAAACTGCTTTCAAAACAATGCTGAAAAATGACATTTTCTCACTGTTTTAACCATAACTTTTGAATTATAAAGAAGTTTTGAACGGGAGAAATTTTGGATTTTAAAGTAGACATCATGGGCTTCAATTTGAACTCAAATTTT
This sequence comes from Quercus berberidifolia, assembly GCA_028535905.1. Classification (NCBI taxonomy): domain Eukaryota; kingdom Viridiplantae; phylum Streptophyta; class Magnoliopsida; order Fagales; family Fagaceae; genus Quercus; species Quercus berberidifolia. The sequence continues at coordinate 58,969,987 of JAPQVW010000003.1, forward strand.
GCCCAATTTGGATTTAAAATGAGTGAGTAATGGCTGTTTGAAGTCGGGCCATTAGTGTAATGAAAAATTAAGTTCTGCATACCACCTTCGGGGCTGCATGCGCAACCTCAATTCCAGAACTCTATATTTTCATATTTATGGCCCCAAAGCTTCAATCTTCGGGTTGGGCAGCCCCAAGACCCTTATGAATGTCCAAGAACCTTTAAAATGCCACCAAAACCCTAGTTTACTCTCAGGGGTGACTCCACATTGGGTCCAGGGTGGTCACAAAACCACCCTAACCTAGAAAAAATAATTATTATTATATATAAATTTTTAAAAAATTATAATTTTTTTATCCTAAAAAAAAAAAACAATGACCACCCTAAATTTGTTTAAGCCAAACATAATTAAACTTTAGACAAAGTTTGACAATAAACTTGGTTGTAGACTAAGACTACAAATCCACTTAATATATTTTTTTTATTGGATGTGAATTTTAACAAATCTACCTTTAGATTACATTTTCTTCTTAAATTCTTTATACTTGCAAAATTTAAAAGAAGATCAAAATTTTGTTCCTTCATACTGAAATGAACAAAACATAGTTAGAGGAATGAAATGAATTCTGGTGAAACTTAAAGGGTGAGTATAGCATTTTAGCCACAATTTTAATGGAATTTGGAATGAGAGATCTTAATTGAATAAACTTGAAACTTAGATAATTGAAATGAACAAAAGCAAAGTTAGAAAATTGAAATGAATTTTGGTGAAACTTAAAGGATGAGTATAGTATTTTAGTCAAAATTTTAATGGAAGTTTAATGAAAGATCTTAATTGAATAAAGGGTAAATTGAAAATTACACCCCTGAAGTTTGGGGTTGTTTAGATTTTACACCCCAAAGTTTTAGAACTTTTATTTTACCCCCTAAAGTTTGGTTTCATTAATAATTCACCTCCACCAGTTAGTTTCTGCTGTTAAGTGACATATCATGTGCTTACGTGATTATTTTTTTGCCCAATCAACCCTAAATGACATTGTTTAAGTTAAAACTAAGAGAAGAGTTGGCATTTTAAAATAGTGCTATTTTGGCCCAAAGTTAAAATACAAGCCTCTTGCTTAAACAACACCGTTTCAAGCCAATTTTTTTTTAAAAAAATAATAATAATTAAAAAAAAAACCCACAAAAGTAGACATTTAGCTAGGGTGAACCCAGATGGGCAAACCTCCTTAACCCAGCTCCTTGGCTTGTGTGAACCTAGATCCTTAGCTCGCATCGTAAACCCAGATCATTGGCTCCGTTGTCAAAGGCTCCAAGTAACGCGATGATGAGTTATCTTTCTCTTATCTCCAGCTCTTTTTCTCTCTCTTTTTGGATTTTGCTTTTGTAGCCGGGTTTGGAAATGAACAAAACCAAAGAGAATAGTGAAAGTGAAAGAAATTACAACCGAAATATTTGAATAAGGGAGACAAATATCGATATTGGCATGGATTAGTACATACCAAATTAAAATTCAATAAAATGAAATATAAACAATAAAGAGCAAGGACATGCAAATAATTAACATTCTCCAATAAACTTTATGATTTCTCAATAAGCAGATTATACTTTGCAACAATCTCTATGATTAAGTTCATATACACTTCATGTGTCAACAGTATGAAATAGAAGGGAACACAGATTTCCAATTTTAAATTTTAAATTCTTTCATATTAAATAATTATAATTTTACTTATCATATTTTGGATAGTCATTATGTTCATCTAGCAACAGTAACCACTGGTTTTGGACTTGATCCGGTCAGGCTAATGGGTTCACAATAAGTCGATGGTTTTGGTGGATGGGTTCACGCTGCTTTGTGATTTGGGTTTTGAGTTAGGCAGAAACGGTGTCGTATAACTACAGGTTTTGTGTTTTGATTTTTTGGGTGAAATGCCATCGTTTTTACCATGCAAGTTCTTCATTCTGTCTTAACTTAAACAGCATCGTTTGAGGCTAAGGGGTGTAATTTGTAATTTATTCTTAAACAAACCTGAAATTTAGAGAACTGAAATGAACGAAAACAAAGTTAGAAAACCAAAATGAATTTAGTAAAACTTAGAGAGTGTGTTTTGCATTTTAGTCTAAAAACTACCAACAAAAAATCTATATGTTTTAATAAATGCTTTGTAAATAACTATCGGAAATTAGGGGCTTCCTAAATGGACACTAGGAGGCTGTTTGGTTTTTGTGTTTTCATCACCCATAATTCTGTTTCTATCATCTATAACTCAAAAATGGTGGGACCCACAGAGAGAAACCTTGTTTGGATGTGTTTTCAAGTTTTGTTTCCATCATTCAATTATTTGATTTTTTAGTGATGAATTATGGAAACTGAAAACACATTTTACGTGTTTTCAAGTTATCAAAACTCAGTTTCAATGGCATTTTCGTAATTAAACCCACATACATGGGACCCACTATTTTGTCAAGTCACTTTCCTTCTCTCTCCCACCGGTCACTCTCCTCTTTTCTTTCTTCTCCACTTTTCTTTCTTTTTGTCTCTCTTCTTTCTTTGGTCTTCGTTGCACTCCATTCAGTTCTTTCTTTCTTTCTTTTTTTCTTCTTCTTCTTTTTTTTTTTTGTTCTTACTCACAGAATATTTTTGGTCTTCGTTGCACTCCATGACCGGGTAAGGATGTCTCAGACCCATTAAAAAAAAAAAAATCAAGAAACAAACTTTTCAAGCTTTAAGATACAAACATGAATGGGTTTCAAAATACCCATTCCTTGAACATGAATGGGTCACAAAGGAGGAGATTGCACCGTTGTACACGTCAGAGAGATGGGTTTTGTTCACTGGTGACGGTCTTGACGAGGCGAGGGAGCTTCTGAAATTTTTATGGGTTCAGGTTTGTGTTTTGGGAGTGTAACAGGGCTGAAGGGGAAATGAGAAAAGAGAAAATGGTGGGGAATGGGTTCCGTGGGTAGGCTTAACAGAAGGGTCTGACCAATTTATAGGTATTGGTCCCACAAAAAAGTAGAAAAATTTGAGTGATGAGAAGTTGAGTGAAATGTGCTAAATGGGTGGGTATAAGAAATTGGGGTATTTTAAGTGATGAGTAATGAGTGACGAAAATTGAGTAAGGAGTGATGAGTGATGAAAAAAAATCCAAATAGCCCCTAATTTCTCCAACAAAAGAACAAAGTTTGGTTACAACTCTATGCAATATATTTTTATTGGATATGAATTTTGAGAAATCTACCATTGGATTACATTTTCTTCTTAGGACATTATCATCAGGTGTGTCAAATGCCAAATATTTGGCATTTGACACACCAAAAAACCACTCTCATCAGATGTATATTTGACATTTGACAAACCAAACACCAATAAACCACTCTCATCAGATGTTGTAAATGCCAAAATATTTGGCATGAGTGAACAATATGCTCTCAAATATGAGATCTGATGAACTCTGGGATATCAGTGGACTGAAAATGCCGGGCCTTGGTAAACTTGCGACTGGATCCTGAGAAAACAAGCAAAAACTCAGAGGAGACCGGTGGAAGCCGGCCAAGAACCCTCCGATGGTGAAATTAGACTCTGACTGAAAAATGTAAACTCAGTTTCCCAAGAACAGAATGCCTTACTTTTTCATTGGCGTGTGCTTATATAGTATGCGGGAAGCGGTTACTTGTTTGGTAACCGCTCCTACAGTTGAGGAATCCAACAGGCTCGGAAGTAACTTCCGTAACTGACATAAAAGTTTGCATTTCACAACGGTTGGGCTTGACTGGTGACGGTACGTTCTTCCACTCGGCGGAGACGTAGTAACCTCCCTTGTCCTTTATGGACGAGGGGATGGTAGCAAGCTCGTCCGTCCTCTACGGACGGACGAACGGTAGAAAGCCCGTATGTCCTCAAGGACAGACGGATGATAGTGAGTTCGTCTGTCCTTAAGGACAGACGGATGAGTTAGCAAAGATTTATCTCTTGTCTATCCTTTGGACGACCCATATGGACGGGAGATGACTTAGCGAATTTTCGTTGCACATCAGTTGCCCCCTCGTTCATATGGGTCGTCTAAGGAGACGAACAACCAGGCGTTGTACCAAGAAAGCCCGTACGTCGAGATGCCATGTGTCACATTCTCATTGGTGATGAGTCTCATCGGTTCATTTTTCGAGATGAATGCCACGTGTCACTTCCTGATTGGTTGTGTCGTTTTGTATGCCCAGGTCAATTTCCTATAAATAGGGGAATTCCTCCGTTGCCCTCTGCATTTCTAAGATTTTCGTTCTTTGACATTCCTCGTCTAGAGCCTCGTCTAGGAATTTCCTCGCGTCCGTAGCCTTCATTCATCTTAGAGCCAGGTATTCCCTCTTCTCTCGTCTTTTAGGTTTTTTGATCTTTTCTAAAAAAATGTCGTCTAGCGACAGTCTAGAAAAGGCTATAGACGAGTACCAATCCGTGTCCAGTACTAGTTCTAGTGGTTCTAGTAGTAGTGATGGGGGGAACTCTACGGACGAGGAATATGTTTCCGGCGTCGCTGGGTTTCCCTTAGAGGCTATACAACAAGAAATTAGGAAGGCCTCAGGGTCCCAGGCAGGTACCTCGTCCAGGGTTTCCTCGTCCGTCCCTCCGTCTATCCCTTTGGACGAGGAGGAGGTTACTGTATTTAGCTGTGCAATAGACATACCTTCTAAAACAGACGAACAAAGGTTAGATAATCTGAGGGCATGGTACCAGATCCCAGACGAGCTTAACCCTAGGTTGCCCGTCCGTGGAGAATGGTGTTGTGATCCTCGTTTTGGGATAGGCGTCTATGAGGCCTATCTTCTAGGGGGTTTGAGATTTCCTTTAAACGCTTTCATTAGGGAATTACTAGTTAGGTTAGGTTTGGGGGTATGTCAGTTTAATCCTAACGCATGGAGATTGGTCATCTCTATGCAAGTCCTATGGAGAGAGGTGTTTGGGGGGGACCGTCCTCTTACAGTGGACGAGTTCCTCTATTGTTATAAACCCTCCGAAATTCATCAATCCCTTGGCTTTTACCAGTTTATTGCCAGGGGCAAAGATTGTAGAATGATTAGGTCCCTACCCTCGTCTGACAGAAAGTGGAAGACGGAGTTTTTCTTCGTCTCCGGGAATTGGGCTGGAAACCCTTCAGATGTTGGACGGGACACTTTTGGTCGTTATACTAGGGACCTAGGGAACCTTCGTCCTCAGGGTAAGTTTTTTTTTTTTTTTTTTTTTTTAAAGTTATTATTATTATTTTTTGTATTCTAACTCACTCCTTTACAGCTGTTGGGCGTCCTTCCCTTAGCAAGTTTCACCGTGATCGCGTCCACAGAGCTCGTCTATACGCAGATAGGAGTTTCCACTCCCTAGTGACGCTTAGACGACTTGCCAAGTGGGGACTTGGTCCTAATCCTTCTGACGAAGCACTCGCGCACGAGATAACAGTAAGGAGAAGTAAGCCTCTAACTCAGGACGTCTTTTACCCTTTCTTTTTATGTTAGCTCTAAAACAAAACCCCTTTTTTTTTATTTAGGAATGGCAACAATGAAAGGTAACAAGGGAAAAGAGGTTGCTGGCGAGGGGGATCGTCCTGAGGCTGAGGACGTTCGTCCTGACACTGTACCTCAGACTCGTCCGTCTGCTAGGGACAAAAGGAAGTCCCTACCAAGGAATTTGGACTTAGGGAGCCTTCCCAGCCGTCGTGACAAAAGAGTGAAACAGTCATCGTCTAAGGTGGCCAAGCCTATCCTGCCTCAGCCCAGTCTCTCCGTCCAAACAATTGATGTGGATGTATCTCCACCTGTGGAGACGACCTCGTCCAAGACCCCTCCTAGGACGACTACGTCTGTCTCGTCTCAGCCTCCACCGAGGGTATCTTCGAACATAGTTGAAAACGAAGATTTGGCTTGGCAACGTTTCCAAGAAGCTGTGAAGGACGAGGACATACATGCTTGTTATGACATGTCTTTAAAAGATTTTGAACATTCTGGTGTTCATGATCTTTTTAAGGTAAATTTCCTTTCATCTTGCCTTTATTATTTCATTATCTTTTGGGCGTCTTAACCAAGCATTTTTCTTTTGCAAGCCATGTCCAAGTTCATCGCAGCGTCTAGGCAAGCCACTGAGTTGGACAAGACGAGGATTTTGCTAGAGACGACCATAAAAAGCGTGAGGGACGAGAGTAAGAAATGGGCTGGGGTTGCTGCTGAGGCTAAGGAGAAGGAAGCGGAGCCGCTAAATTTGATCGCAAAGTTGAAGGCCGCTGTGGTGGAGAAAGATTCTCGTCTTGACCACCTTCAAGCAAAGAATGACGAGCTGAGTACTTCCCTCTCCAAGGCTAAGGACGATGCCATTGCGGAGTTCAAAGCGTCCAAGGAGTTCACAGACTTACTGGACCGCAACTATGCAGCGGGTTTTGAAGATTTCAGGATGGACGCTGTTGAAAACTTCCCTGAGGTGGACTTCAGCTCTATCAAACTTAATTTGAACGCTGCTACCAGCTCTGAGGACGTCAATATTGAAGACGATGCCTCCACCCAGCCACCCACTGCCCCTTCTGCTTAAGAACAAATTTTTTTTTTTTTTTTTTTTTTGTCTGATCCTTTGTTTTGGGATCTTTTGATGTAATTCAAGTACATTGAACTCGTCCAAAGTTTTTAGGACGAGGTATTGAAACTAGTTCTTCGCAAGGGTGTTTGGACGTTGGTTGTCCGCCCTTCAGACAGTTGGATTTTATTTCTTTTTATGTATGGACGAGATTTTTCATTTCGTATGCATGGCTTCATACTTTACTCGTCCATGTTTGGTGTGTTTAAACCATCTATTAAAACTTCAATGGTTATTTCTCGTCCTTAGACTAAAATTTCTTTTATGCACCCTGATCGTCCACAGATTTACGGACCTTTCTCGTCCATGTACGGGGCTGTCTAAAAACCTCGTCTATAGGCCTTACTGTTTAGGGCCTGGATGTGCATTATGCCTCGTCCTTTATCTTAGTTGTTTTAAGGCTTGGACGCACATTTTGCCTTGTACAGACGAGTTTGCCAAGTTGGGTTCTCCCTCGTCCTTTGATCTGGACGAGGATACCTCATCTTTGCTTCACCCTCATGGACGAATATTCCGGGCTTATAGGCTCTACCTCGTCCTTTGATTAGGATGGGGTGCCTTGATCTTGCTTTTCTTTTAGGAAAGCTTTAGACGTTACATCTCCGCGTCCAGAGAATTTATTCGTCTCATTGACAATTAAAATATTTCGTTCCTAGCCACCTTGTAGGTTAGCTTTGAACGAGAGTAGCATGGAGTTTGAATTTCACACAACATTTTGTACATTACACATATCGTTTACAGATAGGGCACATACATGCTTGTGCCTTTTATTTAGTTAACTTCATAGCTTCGTCCAGAATCATGATAAAAAACCACAACATAAATAGCAAAGCAATAGTATCAAACATATAATTAAACATAAATAGAATATAAAGAGTAGCAAGCTCCAAGCTCGTCCACAGTGATACTCGTTCTGGCTCATTCTTACTAGTAGTACTTCCTCAAGTGCTCCACGTTCCAAGGATGTTCTAGCTTTCTCCCGTCCAGGGCCTCCAAATAATAGGATCCTTGTCTTTTAAAGTTGATGACTCTATAGGGTCCCTCCCAATTGGGGCTCAATTTCCCATGAGCTGGATTTTTGGTTGCCAAGGAGACCTTTCTCAGGACGAGATCTCCTATGTTAAAGCGTCTTGGTTTCACCATTGCATCATATTTCCTAGCCATGAGGTTCTTGTACTTTGCTGCTCTGTGCTCTGCTTCTATCCTCACTTCGTCTATAAGATCGAGGTTCAGACGGAGTTGCTCCTCATTATCCTTGTCATGATATGATATCACCCTATGAGTGGCCATGTGCACTTCCACAGGTATAACTGCTTCACTCCCATAGGCTAGGTTAAAAGGGGTTTCCCCTGTAGGGGTCCTCATCGTCGTCCTGTATGCCCATAGGACACCAGGTAACTCATCTGGCCATATTCCCTTTGCCCCCTCAAGACGAGTCTTGATGATTTTCAGCAAGGATCGGTTTGTAACCTCAGCTTGACCATTTGCTTGTGGATGGGCGGGAGAGGAGTAGTGATTGTGGATTCCGAAGTGTTGACAAAAGTCCCTGAAAAGGGTATTGTCAAATTGCCGCCCATTATCGGATACTAGTACCTTGGGTACTCCAAACCTGCATAGTATATTTTTCCAGACGAAGTTCTTTACATTCTGCTGGGTAATGCTCGCCAGTGGTTCTGCTTCCACCCACTTCGTGAAGTAGTCAATCCCTACCACCAAAAATTTCATCTATCTAGTTCCAAGTGGAAAAGGACCCAGGATGTCTAGGCCCCATTGAGCAAAGGGCCACGGGGCCATCATTGGGGTGAGATACTCTGATGGTTGCCTGGGGATATTGCTGAATCGTTGGCATTTGTCACATGCCTTGACATAAGCTTTTGCATCCGCTTGGACAGTTGGCCAATAGTACCCTGCACGGACGATTTTGTGGATGAGCGTTCTGGCTCCCGAATGGTTTCCACAAACTCCTTCATGAACTTCCCTCAGCACATAGTTCGCCTCCTCTGGGGCTAGACACCTAAGATAAGGTTGAGAAAAGCCCCTCTTATAAAGAACTTCGTCCATAAGGACGTACCTGGCTGCTTTTATCCTGAGTTTTTTAGCTTCGTCTTTTGCTTCCGGAAGTCTCCCGTCCTTCAGATACGAGACGATTGGGGTCATCCAATTTTCTTCATTCCCTACTTGCTGCACTTCCGGGAGATCTACACTCGGGACGTACTGAATTTCATCATACTCGTCGGTTGTTCCGGTTGCTGAGGCTTCCTTCGCTAAGGTATCTGCTTCCGCATTCTCTTCCCTCGGGATTTGAATGAAGTTAGCTTCCTTGAATTTTTTCACAAGCTCTAATACCCTCTCTAAGTACTTTTTCATTCGTTCTTCTTTCGCCTCATATGTCCCATTTATTTGGCCCATTACCAACGAAGAGTCTCCCAGGACAAGAACTAACTCCGCTTCTACAGACTTAGCCAATTCTAGCCCTTTGAGCAGAGCTTCATACTCCACCTCATTGTTAGTTGGTCGATATTGCAGACGGACTCTATGCTTCAATTTGTCTCCTTCAGGGGATTGCAAAACCACCCCTACTCCTCCTGCATGCTGTGTGGACGAGCTATCTACATGGACCACCCACCTTTTATCCTCCTGCACTTCATCATCGCATCTTGGCATGAACTCCGTAATAAAATCTGCCAGGGCTTGAGCCTTAATAGCATGTCTTGGTTGATATCGAATATCAAACTCGCTGAGTTCGACTGCCCATTGGACCAGACGTCCTGCGGCTTCCAACTTGTTCATAGCTTTCTTAAGTGGGTGATCTGTCATAACATTGATTACATGGGCTTGGAAGTAGTGTCTTAACTTCCTGGAAGTCGTGATGAGAGCGAAGGCCAGCTTTTCTATTAGCGGATATCGCCCTTCCGACCCCCTCAATGCCCTACTGGTGTAGTACACTGGCTTTTGCATTTTTGCTTCCTCTCTTATTAGTGCTGATCTCACAGCATGCGGGGTCACCGCCAGGTATAAAAACAGTTCCTCTCCTACCACGGACGGACTTAGCAGCAGGGGCGTGACAAGATACGTCTTCAAATCTTGGAAGGCTCTTTGGCACTCGTCTGTCCATTCGAATGCTTTCTTTAGAACCTTGAAAAATGGCAAACACTTGTCAGTGGCTTTGGAGACAAACCTGTTGAGGGCGGCAACTCGCCCGGTGAGAGATTGAACTTCTTTAATATTCTGCGGAGGCTTTATTTCTAGGATTGCCTTGATCTTTTTCGGGTTTGCCTCGATCCCTCTGTGTGAGACCATGAATCCAAGAAATTTTCCCGATGCTACCCCGAAAGCACATTTGCTGGGGTTCAACTTCATACTGTATCGCCTGAGTATGTTGAAGGTTTCTTGTAAGTCGTCTAGATGTTTACACTCTTCCAAACTTTTCACTAACATATCATCCACATACACTTCGACATTTCGCCCAATCTGAGGACAGAACATGTGATTAACCAGTCGTTGATACGTTGCTCCAGCGTTTTTCAAGCCGAAGGGCATTACTTCATAACAGAATAAGCCCTGACTTGTAACAAATGAGGTCTTCTCCTGGTCAACCTCGTCCATCCGTATCTGGTTGTATCCTGAGAAAGCGTCCATAAAACTAAGCAGTTTATGGCCCGCAGTTGAGTCTACCAGCTGATCAATGCGTGGTAATGGATAGCTATCTTTTGGGCAAGCCTTGTTCAGATTAGTAAAATCCACACACATCCTCCACTTGCCGTTCGCCTTTTTGACCATCACTACATTGACCAACCCATCTGGATAGTACACCTCTCGGATAAACTTTGCTGCCATCAATTTTTGAACCTCGTCTTTAATAGCATTATCTCTCTCAGGAGCAAACACCCTTTTCTTTTGCCGTATTGGCTTCGAGGATGAACATACGTTCAGGCGATGGGTGATGACATTAGGATCTATTCCAGGCATATCCTCATGACTCCAAGCAAATACATCTATGTTCTTCCTCAAAAACTGGACAAGGTCCTCCTTAATAACTCTTTCTAGATCTGCCCCCACCCTGGTACACCTCTCAGGGTTCCTTTCGTCTAAGGGAATATCTTCCAACACTTCAATAGGTTCTACCACGACCCTTTTCTCTTCAATAGTCATGGTCTGCACTTGCTCGTTTGTGGCCAACATAGCCAAGTAACACTCTCTCGCTACCAGTTGATCTCCTTGCACTTGTCCTACTCCATAGTCTGTTGGGAACTTAACTGATAGGTGATAGGTGGACGTAACTGCTTTCCAACTATTTAAAGTTGGCCTCCCAATTATGGCATTATAGGAGGACGAACAGTCTACTACTAGGAAACTCACGTCCTTGGTGACTTGCTATGGATATGCCCCCACTACCACTGGTAATGTAACAGTACCCACGGGCTGCACCTTCATTCCACCAAAACCTACTAACGGAGAATTCACCGGACTAAGACGGTCTCGTCCTAACTTCATCTGCTGAAAAGCTGGAAGATACAGGATATCTGCTGAACTTCCATTATCAACGAGTACCCTTCTGGTTGTGTAGTCAGCGATGAGTAAGGTAATGACAATAGCATCATCATGAGGATGGTGGATTCTTTCAGCTTCTTCTTCGGTAAATGTGATTGCCTGTTCGTCCGTATCCCTATCTCTAGGTGGTCGTCCAGAGAGTTGGACGCTCTGCACTACCTTCAGGTATGTTTTCCTGGACCTGGACGACTGAACCGTAGAGCTCCTTCCGACAATAACTCTGATTTCTCCGAGAGGTGGCCGTGACGACTCTTCAGCTTTTCCCTTGAGTTTTTCGTCCTTATGGTCTCATCCTAGGAAACTCCTTAGCTTCCCCTGCCTTATAAGATTCTCAATCTGCTGCTTTAGATCAAAACATTCGTCCGTATCATGCCCATGGTCTCTATGGAAGTGACAATACTTGTTTCTATTGCGCTTATTTGGATCTCCCTTCATTTTTTCTGGCCACTTCAAGGAAGGATCATCCTTGATTTGCATTAGGACTTGATCGAGTGGCATGTTCAATGGCGTATACTGCTGACTTCGCACTGAGGGGCCTACCTTCCTGTCACGGTCCTTCTTGTCTTCCGTTCGTCCTTTCTTAAGACGAGGACCTTGTTCTGAATGGCGAGTGGGGTTAGCATCCATTTTCTCAATTCTCTTCCTCTTCTTGGCTATGATAGCATCCTCCGCATTCATAAAATTCTGGGCTGAATGGACGAGTTCGGCCATGGTCTGAGGCTCTTGCTCATATAACTTATGGATGAACAAGTCAGAGTGAACCCCATTGTGGAAAGCCGCCAGGAGGAGCTTGTCATCCATCTCGTCCACTGCTAAAGCTTCCCTATTGAACCGCGTAATGAACGACCGCAAACTTTCATTCTCCCCTTGTTCTATGGCCAACAAACTAGACGAGGAACGCTTGTGCCTCTATCCTCCGATGAAGTTGTTGACAAACAACTTGCTTAATTCTTCGAAGGACGTCACCGTGCTCGGAGGTATTTTGCTGAACCACACTCGTGCGGGTCTTTTAAGGGTAGTAGGGAAAGCTCTGTACATTATTTCATCCGGAACCCCTTGGAGATGCATAGTAGTTTTGAAGGTGGCAATGTGATCAAATGGATCTCGCGTCCCATCATATGAATCTAAGGAAGGCATCTTGAACTTCGGTGGCAAAGGGTGAACATTGATGGAAGGCACAAAAGGGGAGTCAGTCCTGTGAACCAAGTCCTCTACGGGGTTGGTCCTCTTCATATTTTCCTTCATCTCATCCATAGTTCTTCTCATTTGGTCCATCTCCCTTTCCAAGTGAGGCACCCTCCTTGAAGGGGTACCCCTTGACTGGCTTTCAAACTCGACATTCCTCTCATCTTGGCTCTGGGCCTGTCTTCCAACGTTCTCATCGCGATGTTGCCTCCTCATGTTAAGTTCTCTAACCAACTCCTGGTTCTGGCGGGTCAATTCTGCCATAGTGGCAACCATGGATTGCACATGTTGGACAGAAGGCGGTTGTACGGTAGGCACCAATTGACGGTCGCCTCTGCTTTCTTGAGGGCCTGGGCTAGTAGCCCTTGACCTTGTCCGGACCATTTCAGCCCTTATGTCCAAGAAAGAAATCGCAGAATCCAACAATGGAATTCAAACGTTATTATTCCCCACAGACGGCGCTAACTGATGAATTCTGGGATATCAGTGGACTGAAAATGTTGGGCCTTGGTAAACTTGCGACTGGATCCTGAGAAAACAAGCAAAAACTCAGAGGAGACCGGTGGAAGCCGGCCAAGAACCCTCCGATGGTGAAATTAGACTTTGACTGAAAAATGTAAACTCAGTTTCCCAAGAACAGAATACCTTACTTTTTCATTGGCGTGTGCTTATATAGTATGCGGGAAGCGGTTACTTGTTTGGTAACCGCTCCTACAGTTGAGGAATCCAACAGGCTCGGAAGTAACTTTCGTAACTGACATAAAAGTTTGCATTTCACAACGGTTGGGCTTGACTGGTGATGGTACGTTCTTCCACTCGGCGGAGACGTAGTAACCTCCCTTGTCCTTTATGGACGAGGGGATGGTAGCTCGTCCGTCCTCTACGGACGGACGAATGGTAGAAAGCCCGTCTGTCCTCAAGGACAAACGGACGATAGTGAGCTCGTCTGTCCTTAAGGACAGACGGACGAGTTAGCAAAGATTTATCTCTTGTCTATCCTTTGGACGACCCATATGGATGGGAGATGACTTAGCGAATTTTCGTTGCACATCAAGATCGTACGGACATAAATGACATAAGTTTTTAATATTTTTTTATTCTCTTTTCTCTTTTCTCTCTCATCACTTAATTCTTTTCTCTTCTCTCTCTCTCCGTCACTCTCCATCTCTTCCTTTTCAGTCCTCCCTGCTCAGGATCTCTCTCATCTTTGCTCAAGATCTCTTGCCGCCAACCTCCACAGCCCTTGCCTCCGACCTCCACATCCTTCCCTGCAGACCTCCCACGCCAGGCCTCTCATTTATTCTCTCTCTGTCACTCTCTATCTCTTCCCTCTCCTCCCTACTTAAGATCTCTCACCGCCTCACCTCGTCACCAACCTCCACAGTCCTTGCCGCTGACCTCCAAAACCCTCGTTGCCAACCTTTAGATCTCTTAATTGGGTCGTGAATGTGAGTTTTGGGATGGGTTTCGATGTATGGTTTTTGGGTCATTGATTGATTGGTTGGGTTGGGATTTTGGGCCGGTGGTGGTGTCGTGGTTGTGGCAGTGGTTGCTTGAGTTTTGGGCCAGCAGTGCTTATTGAAGATTTTGAGGTTCTCTCTCTCTCTCTCTCTCTCTCTCTTTTGTTGAAGTTTTTAGATTTGGAATTTGTTGGACATCCAGTGATTGTGGTTGTAGTTTGTGGCGGTTGATTTGCCGTTGCCGTTGGTGGTTAGTTTATGGCGGTTTTGAATTAATAGATTATTTAATGTGTTGGATATATTATTTTAATATTTAGAATCAAAGAATGGAACATGCGATAAATGATGTATTGTAAACTGATGTGATAAAATAATAAAGTAAGTTTTTTGCTGTGTTAAAATGACATAATTTTGCAATGCCTGATAGGAATGCTCTTATACTTTTTATACTTGCAAAATTTCCTATAATTTCCTATGCCATTAATTAAATGTTTAAATTTCATTTTTTTGTAATCTAAAATTATGTATAAAAAATAAGTTTATGGATCAAATAGTAAATAATGTTTGATTAACACGAAATTTGACATGCAGCAAACATAAAGAACATGCAATCCGATGGTTAGATTTTCAAAATATGTAATTATATTAATTTTTTTTAGTGAAAATTGTATCCATTGACTACATCCAAATTTCTAGCCAAACTTTGTGCTCAACGATATTACTCATATTAAGAGTCTTTATTTATTTATTTTAAGTAGTCTTGTTAATTTTTTTAGTAAAAGTTGTAGTCATTGGCTACAAATTAGTTTGTAACTTACCCTGTTTGGTTCCTTCAATAACTCATATTTTGTTTTCATTTTTATTTTTTGTATTCAATTTTTTATCCGTTTTCTGAATATAAGAACAATAAAACACTAGTACCCTATTTGCCATTTGATTCTTACATATGAAATAAAAACAACTTTTTTTTATTGAGCCCACAATATTTTTCCATAATCTTCGGGTTTTTTATTTTTTATTTAATTTATAAAAATGTCACTAAACTCATTTTACCAAAAATAAAAATGACAAAAAATTGATTTCATTCTCACATTTTTTTTTCTATTAAAAACGAATATGAGAACCAAAAAAAAAAACCCAAACCCAAACAATTTTTTTTTACCATGGGTCCCACAGAAAACATAATATACAAAGTAATGTTAGGGACACATAAAATGACACAATTTGTGTCACAATTCGCCCATGTGGCGAGTTGTCTCTACTACTCATAACTTGTCACATGGACGAATTATGACACAAATTATGTCATTTATGTATTCCTAGCATTACTTTGTTTTTAGAGAAACTAAATATAGCTTTCTCAAAAAAAAAAATAGAGAAACTAAATATAGTTTATAACTTGACTATTATTTCCTAGTGCTTCCAACAAGTTAAAATTATTATCTCTACCAAAAAAAAAAAAAAAAAAGTTAAAATTATTTATAAAAAAAAATCTAAAAAAACAGCAATATAACGATAATCCTAATAAAAAAAAAAAGAAAAAGAAAAGAAAGAAACCGCATTTTGATTTAAAAAGGTGTTGGCTTGAGTTTGGTCCACTCGCTCCACCCCTCGCGTGACCAAAATTTTTCTTTCTTTCTTCAGTTTTCAGACGGTCAGACCCGCTGGCTGCTGCTTCTTCTTCTTCTTCTTCAATCTTTGATCTTTCGCTCTTGCTCTACTCTACTCTGATAAATTATTTTTATTATTTTGGTTTTGGGTTTATTGAAATTGTTGTTTTTATTAATTAATATAATTTTGAGTGAGCAAGTAAAAACTGAAAAAACCCCCAAAATTTTCCCCCAAAAAAATCGCTACTCGCTGAGAGAGCGTGTAAGACCCCAAACCCTAAAAACATTTCTCTCTCTCTCTCACACACATTTCATTTCAAACCAAACGCTCTTTCCTCACTCGCTTACACTCGCTCCTGCTTCTCCGATGCTATTCACAGGTCTGTTTCTCTCTCTCTCTCTCTGAAATTTTAGTTTTTTTTTTTTAGCCAATCCAATTTGTTTAATTTTCTTACTTCTCTGTTTGGTTGCTCAGAAAGTGTGGGAAACTGAAAAATAGAATAGTGCCTTGAGTTGTTGCAATTATGTGATCTGTGTATTGTTACTAACACTAGTCAGCTATTCAGAGCTGAGTGTCATGTGTAGAGAGCAGAGAATGTGATTTTTTGAAGCATTAGGGATTAAATTCTCGTCCAATTCCCTTGTTTTTTTGGAGTAAAAAAAAAATTAGGGGTGGATATTATGCAATGAGCAACCGTATCATTACTTTTATACAAATTAGCTTGCCTTGTTGATTGCAATTAGATTGGGAATTGTGATTAAGGAATAGGAATTTTAACCTAGTTTTCTTGTATTAGCTTGTATTTATTGTCATTAATATAAAAGCATAGTATAAGGTGATTGCCAAACTACGTGGGTGCATTGGCCATGTTTGTTAAAAATATTTTGAGTTACTATTGAAATTCTTTGGTTAGAATCTGGCCTTTACTCTTCTTAGATAATCTTACATTTTTGGGTTTCTGATTTTACAACTTTTGATTTTAATCTTGAATTTAATTCATGATATGCAGCTGGAATCCTTCTTCCAATTTGAAAATAAAAGGTTGAGGGTATCGGGCGAATGGGTCATTGTTGTTTTGTCTTTGTTTCTTACCAACCACTTATTGGTGGGTTGGGGGAGACCTCGTTCTTGTAGTATGTGTGGGTCCCACATGCTGTGAGAGTATTATTTTATTTTTATTTTTATAATTCAATAATTGGCGGAGGGGGGATTTGAACCCTGGATCTCTCCTTTAAGGAAAGATTAAGAGGTGCCAATCAATTGAGTTACAAGGTTCTTGACAAGAGAGAATTGTATTATAAGACCATCTCATAAGATAATGTTCCCCGCTCGAGGAGGGGGACTATGCAAGTCAAAAAAAAGGGGGATTTTTTATGAATCCCTCTTGATAACAAGCTTGTAAGCTATTCAACCCCCCCCCCCCCCCCCCCCCCCCCGGGGCGCCTTTCTCTTTTTTTTTTTTTTTTTTTTTCCTTATAGGTTGTGGTTTTGAACCCAAAACCTCACCCCTCCATCCCGATATTATGGAAAGAGAAAGTATCATTTGAGTTAAAGCCCTTTGGCGTTATGCCCTATGACGATTGGGACTAAAAGTATCTTCCAAAATATAGTACAATAATAAATTTCAATAATTTTTATGTTTTGGTGAATTTTTAGTCATTCCTTTCCAAATTGGATGTTTTGTTTGTTCTGGCATTCCTCTCCCACCAAATGCACCACATTAAACAATGAGGAATTGCCTTCCAAATTTCTATGCACCCATATCGACCAAAACTGCCTTGCCAACAAGCTAACAACTCCATGACTCCTTTAGGCATAACCCACTGAATCCCAGACATGCTAAAAACCATAGAGCATACCTCTTTGGCAATATAACAATGAAGAAGTAAATGATCCATTGTTTCCCCACTCCTCTTGCACATACAATGCTAATCCACCACAAGAATATGTCTTTTCTTCAAGTTTTCTATAGTTAAGATTTTCCCAAAAGGTGCAGTCCCAACAAAGAATGCTATTCTTGTTGGGCCCTTAGGCTTTCAAATGCTTTTCACCCCACCATTTGAGTTTTGTTTAGAAGGGGGCCAACAAAGTTTATCTGTGCCATTACCTCTAACTGAATTAGTTAAATTAAGTCCAAGAAACCTGATATTGATTCCAATTCCTGATCTCCAACATAAATTCAAAGCCTAATGTACAAAACTGTTCCGAAATTCCTTGAACCCTACTGTTTTGCAACCTTTTTTTGAGGAAATTTTTCTATGGGTCTGAAAATTTGAATTCATTGCTTCAGATGAATGATCAGCCACACTTTCTTTTCACCCCTTAAACAGTAGAGGCCCAGAGGATTTCTCCATTTAGAATATACAGTCTCAGGTTTTTGTGTGGGTTTGGGTAGAGTCGATATCTTAGTTATCCTTTCTTTTTTCTCCCCTGCTTTCAGTGTGCATGCCTTGCACCATGCAAGCATAACTGTGTCCCACTGTCCAATTATACTGAAATCATTTTTGCAACTAATTTCATTAATCATTTATTATTAAAGTAATTCCATATAAACATGTGATGTAATGATGGAAGATTCCCATCATTTTGTACCAAAATTTTCCTATAATTATTTGTATTTAAAATTTTAAAGCATCCATTGAAAGCAACAGATCATTGGTTTGATTCTGGGAATCAGCCTCTTCAAAAAATTGGGGGCAAGGTTGCCTTCCAATTGCCTCTCTTAGAACTCACAAAAGTGGGATTTTGTGTAATGGTATTTGATAAGTAAGAAAATTTTATTGAAAAGAGACTACTTCATGCAAAATGATATAAAGTAGCCTAAATAATTACAAAGAAAACAGAAAATTATATACAACGAGAAACTAGGAATAGAATCTCTATTTGTGAGTCCCCAAGCTCGAGACCAATCAAACAAAGTCCCAACAAAATGAGCAAGAAGCTGGTCCCATGAACTCTCCAAATCCTCAAACATTCTCCTATTCTGTTCTTGCCACAGAGTCCAAATCAAACAAAGGGGAACTAAATTCCAAATATCCGACGAATTTTTTCCATATATATATATATCCATCAAATATTCAAATCTTAGAATTTCTCTTAGATGCTGTGGCTGATTTTCAAAGATTATATTGGGTATCCAGTTTTAGTTGGTATCTGTCAGTGGATCACGTGTGGACCAATATCTAAAATGATGATTTAAATTTTAGCCCACAAGACTTGTAAAAAAACACCTGAGACACCTAGTAAAGATTATGAAAAAAAAAAAAACTTTTATATTACCTATTGGGAAAAAAAAAACTATAAAATTGGTTGTCTAGAAATTGATTAGCAGATAATGCAATTTAGAGTCTTATTATCTGGGTCCTGTTAAAATTTTAGGTCAAATACACATTAAATTTAGGTGCAGGGAATGCAAGTTTGATAGGAGTAATAATTAAAATGATGTGCCGAATTTTAATGCATTAGACTTGTAAGAGCAATGAGCTCTTGCTCAAATGCCACCTCCACCCCTTGTAAGAGCAAAGTGAAGGTTGAGGTAGTGGGTTCAAGAAACACATTGTGCGTGTAACTTAATTTAAAAAATTCATGCAAGGATACCTTTATTTCACTCTCTCAAACTGCTCAAGCCTATCAAGTGCGAAGAATAAAGCTCTTTGAAGAATCTTAGAAAATGAGAGAATTAGACACCTAAGATATTGGTTATGAGGTTGATTTTTACTGCTGACAGGATAAAATAGTGTGAAAAAGCCAATTTAAAGAGAACCTGATCTTTAATTAAATCCTTTAAACAGTTAAAAGAGACACATAACTACCTAAAACAATAATGTAGTATTGCTTTTTGAGAGGAATTTTCCTTTCTGGTTTGAACTATGATTGTAGCTGAGATTTAGGATTGAATAAGGACTGTCCTTTTTCACTCAGTGGATGCTAGTATTTACCTTTGTATGTATTTTTCATAGTCTTAATATTACATAGTTTTATTATTGGCATTTTGGGAATTTCTATTTGTTGTACTTTAGAGGTGGAGCCTGGCCTTGGTGCAAAGGAAAGTGTCTTCCACCAAAAGCAATAGGTTGTGGATTCGAGTCTAGGAATCAGCCTCTCCAAGGAAAAAAAAAATTGGGGGTAAGGCTGGCTACCATGACCTCTCCTAGATGTCGCAAAAGTTGGAGCTTTATGCATTGGGTACGGCCTTTCTTTTTCTTTGTCATATCCTTTTTGCATAGCTAGTCTCAAGCTTTGATAAAGGAGGATTGCAAGAGGTTGACAGCCTGTCTGAAACTTTTGTCATGTCTTATGAACATGGATCCTGTTGATCTGAATGTATTTGACTCTTGGGTTGAGGCAAATACTTATGTAATTGATGATACTTTTTGAGAGTTATCTATTGTCTTTGGCAAAAAATTAAGAGTAATTTGGTTGCTTTAGATTGTTTGGGCATTGTCTGTGTAAAAATTAAAATTAATTACTATTTAGTCTTGGACTTTCTCATATAAAAAAAAAAAATAGTCTTGGACATTCCATTTACTTGTTATGGATGAAAAGATGCCACTTAGTAGTTTGGTTAAAAGTATTTCTGGTAATAGAAACCAAACCTTCAAAAGGAAGTTTGTGCCTTCAAAAATGAAAGAAAATTTTATTTTATTTTATATTATTTTTGGGTTTTTCTTTTTAAGACATTAATTTGAAGGTTATACAATCCACCTTGAGTGCCAATGTGAACAGGTAGAGAGGGCTTTTCTTTTGTAGTTTGACAATGGATTTAAAATGATCAAGATGATCTCTAGAAAACATTTTTTCTAAGCTACTTGGTATTGGGGATAACCTCATTGTGCTTCTAATTTAGCTTATTAATTTCCTGCTGTGGAATGTAGATGTATAAATTTTGACATTAATATCAACTTTCCTTTCAGCAAACATACCCTAAAGCATGGACAAAATTTAGATGCACGACGCAGGTCTTGGAATGTGAATTGGAGCAAGAAGGGACAAGCTGTGCAAGATTCGAGGTTTAGATTGTTGGAAGGGTCCTAAAACTTTCTCTAATGTATGTTTTTTTTTTTTTTTTTAATATATGCATTTGTGTGTATATGTGCTTCACTTATATATCATCTGTGTTATCACAAACCAATGAAATAAACATAAAAAAGTGTAAAAATTTTTATTAGTTAGTTACACACCCGCTCATTGGATCTTGAACTCAAGACCTCACCCTCCACCTAGCACCTATAAGGGAGGAGGTGCTAGTTGGGCTAAAGCTCATTAGCATAAATGTGTCAAAACAATTTTCTCAGATAAATAGTGGTGTCTCATCTTCTGGAATGGATAACCTATGTAAAAGCGTAGTTATTATTTTATTATTTTATTTTTGTTGTTAATCTAAACAAGTTTCAGCTTTAGAAAAATGGATTGTATCTTTTGCTGGCTCTGCTTGTCTTTTGGCTGTTGGTTGAGAAAGAAGTCCGGCCCTGTTAAAAGAAAATCTTGAATGCTACAAGCATGCTAGTTGAAAACTTTGAATAATGATATTGATGTATATCGTCCATCAATATCATCAATATCACGTTGGATGATATTGATGTATATTGTCAATCATGGCTCTGTGAGAAGTTATAGGCCTTTGGTGCTCTTAACTGGAGTTAATTGCCTTTGTTATTGTGAAATAACATGTTGTGCAATGCAAATTTCTATTACATGCTAGGTGTTCTTTGTATATTTGATTAACTGTGGTTTTAGATTAGTTTACACATTTTTCTACCATTTTTATTTTTGAGGTTAGTGTTACTTTAAATAATATAGGCTCGAAATTCACTAATGAGTCAAGAAGAGTAGAAGAGCTTAATATTTTTATTTAATTGTCCGTTGTCATAATAGTCATGAGTATTAATGGTGCGATTTTGTTTTGTAGTTGTCAAGTGGTTTGACACAAACATACTTATCAAAAAAAAAAAAAAAATGGTTTGATACTAACGTGTTGTCTTTCCTTTTTTCAGCCTGGATAATCATTTGCCAGACGTAATTTACTGACCTCATGGACATAGATCTTAGACTACCTTCTGGTGAGCATGACAAGGAAGATGAAGAGCCAAATGCGATTGATAACATCTTGAATGGTGATGAGAAACTGCATAATGGAGATATAGAGGGTGAAAATATGGTTGATGTTGGAGTCGAGGTGCGTGTTGAAGATGGTGGGGATTTGAATTCTCCCATAGTGGATATGGGAGTGTTTAAAGAAGATACCAATCTTGAGCCACTTTCTGGTATGGAATTTGAATCTCATGGGGAAGCATACTCATTCTATCAAGAATATGCTCGGTCTATGGGATTCAATACTGCAATACAAAACAGCCGCCGTTCAAAGACTTCAAGAGAATTTATTGATGCAAAATTTGCTTGTTCTCGATATGGGACAAAGCGAGAGTATGACAAATCCTATAATCGACCACGTGCCAGGCAGAACAAGCCAGACTCTGAAAATGCAACGGGTCGACGGTCATGTTCAAAGACAGACTGCAAAGCAAGTATGCATGTGAAGAGAAGGCCGGATGGAAAATGGGTTATACATAGTTTTGTTAAGGAGCACAACCATGAGCTGTTACCAGCCCAGGCTGTAAGTGAACAAACAAGAAAGATGTATGCTGCAATGGCTAGACAATTTGCCGAATACAAAAATGTTGTTGGTCTTAAGAATGACCCCAAAAATCCATTTGATAAAGGTCGGAATTTGGCACTAGAGACAGGAGATGCTAAGATCTTGCTTGATTTTTTCATACAGATGCAAAATATAAATTCAAACTTCTTTTATGCAATAGATCTGGGAGAAGATCAACGGCTAAAAAGTTTGTTCTGGGTTGATGCTAAAAGTAGGCATGACTACAACACTTTCAGTGATGTAGTTTCATTTGATACTACGTATGTTAGAAACAAATATAAGATGCCACTTGCTCTATTTATTGGAGTGAATCAACACTATCAATTCATGTTGCTTGGATGTGCTCTGATATCAGATGAAAGTGTGACTACATTTTCTTGGCTAATGCAGACATGGCTGAAAGCAATGGGTGGGCAAGCTCCAAAAGTATTAATCACTGACCATGACAAAGCCATGAAATCAGCTGTTTTAGAGGTCTTTCCAGATACTCGCCATTGCTTTTGTTTGTGGCATATATTGGGGAAGGTTTCTGAAAATCTTGGTCACACAATGAAACGGCATGAAAGTTTTATGGCAAAATTTGAAAAATGCATCCACAGGTCATGGACAAATGAAGAGTTTGAAAAACGGTGGTGGAAAATTCTTGAAAGATTTGAGCTCAAAGAGGATGAATGGATGCAGTCACTATATGATGATCGTAAACTATGGGTGCCAACATACATGAAGGATGTTTGTTTGGCTGGAATGTCAACAGTTCAGCGATCAGAGAGTGTAAATTCCTTTTTTGATAAATTTGTGCACAAGAAAACCACAGTACAAGAATTTGTGAAACAGTATGAATTAATTCTACAGGATCGGTATGAAGAGGAAGCCAAGGCAGATTCTGATACTTGGAACAAACAGCCTACATTAAAATCTCCTTCACCGTTGGAGAAGAGTGTTTCTGTAGTATACACACATGCTGTGTTCAAGAAATTTCAAGCTGAGCTTCTTGGTGTAGTTGCTTGTCATCCTAAAAAAGAAAGACAAGATGAGGCAATCACTACTTTCCGAGTTCAAGAATTTGACAGGAGTCAAGACTTCATGGTTATATGGAATGAAATGAAATCAGAAATATCTTGTATATGCCGGTTATATGAATACAAAGGTCATCTTTGTAGACATGCAATGATTGTTCTTCAAATTTGTGGCCTTTCTGCCATCCCATCTCAATATATTTTGAAACGTTGGACAAAAGATGCAAAGAGTAGGCATTTATTGGGAGAAGTATCTGAACTGGTACAATCTAGGATGCAACGTTACAACGATATATGTCAACGGGCAATGAAACTGAGTGAAGAGGGATCCCTTTCTCAGGAGAGTTACAGTCTTGCAATCCGCACACTAGATGAAGCTTTTGGAAGCTGTGTGAGTATGAACAATTCTAGTAAGAGTCTCACAGAAGTTGGCACATCAGACACTCACGGTCTACTTTGCATTGAAGAGGATAACCAAAGTAGAAGCATGGGGAGGACAAATAAAAAAAAGAATCCGACCAAGAAAAGAAAGGTTAGCTGTTGATTGCGACTGGCTTGCTTATGTTTGTATTCAAGTGATATTCATTAAATATGACCTCCTTCATAAATTGCAGGTGAACTCAGAGTCAGATGTTATGACCGTTAGCACACAAGACAGCTTGCAGCAAATGGTTTGTCCCTTCTTATGAATAGTTAGCCTGTAAAGAAACACTTTATTTTTGGGTTATTACATTATGTACTTTAAGTTGTGTCATACTGGAAATAATGTTTTTGTGTATATGTGGTTTAATTGTGCTCGGTAGAACTAACTCAGGAAAGTCCGATGCTACTTTGTGGACTGTGCTAGAATTATTTTATTTTGTAAAAGAATAAAAATAACTAACATCGAGGAATTTTATTTGTAGGACAAATTAAGCTCAAGAGCAGTAACCCTTGATAGCTACTATGGCACACAACAGAGCATGCAAGGAATGGTATGATGAACTATAGCTCCATCATGTATCTTACAACTATGCAAAGAACATAATCTTTTTTTTTCCCCTTTTCAATTTATACTTTTAATATTTTTGCAGGTACAACTGAACCTAATGGCACCAACACGTGATACCTACTATGGGAATCAACAGACCATTCAGGGGCTGGTATATCATATATATATAACTGCAATGCATAAACTGGTGATACTGCACTAAATATGTTAATAACTTAATATTGAAATCTGGGTTTCATGTGTGTAGGGTCAATTGAACTCAATAGCACCGAGCCATGATGGTTATTACAATGCTCAGCAAAGCATGCATGGGCTGGTATAGCACCCTATGATGCTAGCCATAATTTTCAGTCTATTACCTTGTTCAAATGGTGTCCTTTTATGATTTGGGGTTTTATATTTGCAGGGACAAATGGATTTTTTCCGAACACCAACTGGTTTCACTTATGGCATTCGAGTAAGTTTGCGTGGTTATTCTAACAATTCTGTAGGATCATGTCATTTGTACCACAGGACTTATAATGGGTTTTTCTTCCTCATGGCAGGATGATCCCAATGTAAGAGCTGCACAGTTGCATGATGATGCATCAAGGCATGCATGAGACGTACCTTTCTCCCTAAGAAGGTAGTTCTCCCCAAGCAATAATCATTATCTTGAATCCCGTTACTTTTGAAGTATAAATTGAATGCTTTACTTTGTTTGTAGGCAAAGTGAAAACAATGTGTTGAAGCAAATGTCTCTGTAAAGAATGAATTGATCATGCTTTGTGGATGGAAGGATTATGATAGAGAACCTCTTCTTTGGCATGTGTAAAATAAGATTAGATATAGGCTGTTGTTTTATCTTCACCATCTATTTTATAATAGAATCTCCCTAAGAGTTGGAATCGATTCTGAGGTAGGGATTATATCTTTTGTAAAGGTTGTTGTAATATTGTATCTGTGATTGTTAAATCTAGATAGGAGTAGTTGAAATCAGTAAAACAAATTCCAAGTTCATTACAATTGGCTAATATGCCATCTGTGTAGGCTGTAGTCCACAAGTTCTAACAGTAGAAAAGAATGTTGGAACTAGTTCTCTTTGATCCACCATTTCTACTACCCTTTGTCCTTTGTTATATTGTTATTAATTATCATTTTCTGTTGGGTTGTGCTGGGGGGTTGGGATAGGTTTTGAATATGGACTAGGCTACTCTTTTTAAGAGTGAACTATAGCACAGTCCTCTCCTTTTTCCTCCAGAAAGACTAAAAGCAGGGCACCAATAAGCTTTACTTTTATTTCCCCCCTCAATGGGCAAGTTCCAGATTACATACTGATACCAGTCAGCTCTTGTTTATTTATAGTTTTTTTTTTAGTTTCACTTTTCTTTTTTTAAGGTAAAATTTGTTTATTTACCCAATTTATATTTTGAGATTTTTCTAATTACTATCCTTGGACGTAGATGTGATTATCAATTTGGTTCTTTTATTTTTATTATAACAATAAATCAAACCCTGCACTTTGGTTTATAATAAATTAACTAGGCTAAATTATAAATTGCATCCGTTAATTTATCTTAAAATTCAATTTAGTCCTGTGTAACTTTTGATTTATTAATATATATATATATATATATATATTTTTTTTTTTTTTTTGATAAGAAGCATGAAATATTCATTCAACCTGAAAAGAGTTACAACAGAGAAAGCATACAAACACTGGGAGAAAATCACAAACAATTACACACCACTCTCCTCAATGAACCCGAGAGCCCAGCAATATTTTTGAGTTTGCATATTAACATTTTTGGGGTCTCTTTTCTTGGGCTCTAGTGGTGGGCTCATTAAAAGGAGAGATATTACTTGTGGTTTTTGGGCTGGGAAGTCCTTGGGCCAAAGAAGAAAACATTTGAAAGCCCAAAACCGATTTTTGGCCTCAGAGGACCATTAGGAAACCCGTGAGTGCTCAACAGAGGAGGGTGTTGGGCTCAAGGAGCAAACCACTGCCAGCACAGTTGAACAGTTGCCTTTCTCCGTACCTAGGCTCACCGCACTAACAGCCATCGGAATCTGAAAACTGGTATCTTCCTCTCTTCTTTCTTCCTCCGACTCGCCTCAACAAGTAGCACAATGTTTCTCAAAAACCCCCTTCCTCCAATCGGATAGAACTTGAGACCCAGACCGAAGAAACCCACCAAAACCCAAAACACCACAAATAAAGCAAAAGGAAGGCAGCCATTCCATTTGAAGACTAGATCTGAAATAAAACTGGAAGATCTTTATTCCTCTATCTACATACCTTAGATCCAAACCCATCTTCCAGGCAGATCTTGGAGTGGACTTGAAAGCTCGCACACGCTCCTCTAGGATGTCCGATCTCATGGCTAAAGTGGAGCTTTCATCATTCTCAAATGTGGTGAGATGAAAATGCAGAAGTTCTCCAGTGATAGCTTGATCCATGTTGCTGAGGGGACCTTGAAGGCTATAGAGACTTAGAAAATACCCAAATAGGGAGAGAGGGCTTGTACCAAGGCAAGAGAAAAACAAAAACTCCTATTGAGGGAGAGAGAAAAAACTACTATAACTATTACATTTATTCAATATCTCCATCTAATTCTTTTACAATGTGTTGTTAGGTGTCTTAAAAATGATGTGTTGGAAATTCAAAAAAAAAAAAAAAAAAAAAAATTATGTTGCTTCAGGACGCTTAACTATAACCCCTTTAACATAAGATTGAAAATGAAAGTAAGTTATAAGATTGAAATTAATAAGTTAGAAGTTACATGACTAAATTGAATTTTAGGTTAGATTAAAAAAAAAAAAAATGAATTTTAGGTAAGCTTACTAGGTACAATTTGTAACTTTACAAATTAATGTTTTGAAAGTTTTTCTATTAAAGCTTATGAGATTTTATAATGTAATTTACACTTATGGGGTGTTTGGTTCGCTTGATAAGTCAAAAGTTACATGACTAAATTGAATTTTAGGTAAACTTATTGGGTACAATTTGTAACTTTACAAATTAATATTTTGAAATTTTTTCTATTAAAGCTTATGGGATTTCGTAATGTAATTTATACTTAGTAATGATAGATACTTTAAAAAATTAATGGTGTAACAAAAATCATTTTCAAATCATTGTATAGTTTTTAAGGTAAAATATTAGTAGAAGGTGAGATTTTAGAATTGTTTAAATTACAATGTTCAGATGGAAAGTTGAAAGAACAAATAGATGCTAACCGTAAAATTCAAGGGTGATATTTGTGAACCCTTCTACTCTTAAGTAAAATAACTAAGTGAAAATAACCCTAAATATTAGAAAGCCATGCGGTTTGGGTGATAATTTGACAATGAAATTGTGTTACAGCCTTGTAGGAGCTAATGAAAGTTACCGTTAGTACAACGAATCTTCTATTGCATAGTTCAATTGCTTTGTTTTTATGAAGTTTACCATAATCATGTAACAGTTAAGTTGGTTTTCACGAGAGAGAGAGAGAGAGAGAGTGTTGATACCCAAAATTTGAGGGTTCTGCCAAGCCCAAGAAAAAGGAGAAAAAAGAGAGCATATCCTGCCAAAGACAAATTGAAGATTCAACCCCAAAAGGGAGTCAACAAAGGAGAAAAAGGGTAAAATGGGAAATGGCTATCCAACCTCAAGTATAAAAGGGAATGGCTTGGCTGGCCAAAGCAACATCAAGGTAAGAGGGAAGAATCAACATGATGAAATATGTAGTAGTTGTGATAGTAGTAGATGTTTCTCAAAACATTTATCTTCATCCCATTTTCCAAAATGCCGAAAGGCCCTTGTAATAGAAAATTATTAGTGACATGCATTACTAGGAAACTTTCTTCTCTCGCTCAAGGCCTTTCTCACTTGAATCTTTTTGTAGAAAGAATCATTTGAGTGGGATCACTTTTATTCAAGTCTCAAACCTCACAGCTTTGTATACCTTTGGATTGACATAACAAAGTTGTGGGAGTTGGGTCCTAAATATTTTTATGCATGCACTAACCTATGGCAACTAACATTTATTTAGTTTTATTTTTGGGTCTTGGGTTTATTGTTTGTGCACAGATTAGGTCTAGCAGATTAAGGTCATTCCACAGAAGAGTCAGCCCCGACTCACCCCATAACTCATCTGGGCTAAAGGCTAGACTAGAAACTGTCCAACCACTTCAGGATACGTGTCTAGGGCATAAAAAATAAAAAAAAACCCATGGATTTTTAATTCGGAGTCAAAGTATAGTAATGATATACCATCTAAGATAAGATATAATCATAATACATACATGCAAATAAATACTCGTACAGAAAAATGTTTCAATAATACAATTAAAATTAAAATTAAACAATACAATATGTAGTAGAAATCAAACAACAAATTTTTTTTTTTTTATTTTACGTGATGAATGCACATCATGCAAATCCAAGTTTTTTTAAGGAACCAAATATTATAATAGATTATAAAATAATTTAAAATAAATAAAACTCCTTTTAAAATAAATATTATGTATTTATTTTTTAAAATTTACAAATAAATTTTCACTTAAAGTAGACTATGATCATTGTAGGGGTGATAGGCCTGATAGTATATATCTATGTATATATTGGGCTGGGGGTCTAATCCGAGGACATTAAGTAGTTTGAGGACAGGGAAACACTGTCATAAGAATCCGTGTTAGTGAGTGAAGAGGTGAGGTCTGATCATGATTGTCCAAGAGGGCGGTCTAAGGAGGAATGCTTCTTCGGCTGAGCAAAGCCGAGGTCAGAAGGTGCGGTCTGCCATCAAGAGCAACATTCCAGACAATTACACTAATGAGGATAAATATCAGGAAGGAACAGGATAGAGGGAGGCTATGAAATATCTAAGGGAAAGTTGCTACCACCGCATTGAATGCTCTGCAGCTAACTCTCTGGCCGCATTAATGAGGAAGTGATACCTAAACAGTAGTTTTCAGCCTTACAACTACTCCCCAAAGATTTTAGGAAGGTGCTGATGTGACAAAGATCAACACTAACAATCTAATCTACATGTGGAGGGCAGAGATGAAAGGAGGAAGAGTATATAAAATAGAAGGGAGGTCCTGAGAGAAAGGGATTGAAGAATTGAGAGAGAAATACTGTAGTAATATGAACTATACTTGTAATCAACTTCAAGAATTATATACAAGAACTGATCTCTTCGGACTGTGCCGATGACGATTTTCTTTAGATAAAACCAGTCTATTTTTATTTTATTGTTATTTGGATCCATTATAATTGCTACCCAACTCATTAAAGCCTAGTTTTCCAACCCACTTTCTACAAATTCATTGTATTGGGCTTTTTGGACCTAGATCCTTTTAACTTTTGGACTTAGGACTTAAATTACGTCCTTACAATCATAATTTTAATGTAATTTAAATGAGTCACATAGCAAAATTTCACATCTTAATGAAAAATCATATGTAAACTAAATATAATATTTCAATAAAAGAATTAAGATTGAATAATAAAGCATAAATTAAAAATTAAAGAATAAAAATTACTTTAAGTTACATGACAAATGCGCATTTTGTAAGTTCAATTTTTTATATTAACTAAAGATTATAATAGTTTATAAAATATTAAAATAAACAATGAAATTCCTTTAAAATATATTGAAACTTTTGATAATTAATTTTAATTTGAGTAGCACAAAAAAGCTATGCTAATAGTCACCTAAAGTAAATCATAATATTTTTAGTACACTTATATGACTCACATGAGATATTAGTTGTATAGCTTGTAATACTTACTGATGATGCCGAAAAAATCACCAATAGGTCATGCAGCACTCGCACACTCAAAGTAGACTTGCACAACAAAATAATAGAAGACCTCATAGAGAGCACCGGTGTGCTGCCAGCCAAATACCCCCCCGAATGTCAAGTTAGAACTATTCTCACAACTCTAGAGTGCTAGAGAGGGGAAATTATGCGTACCTTGATTTGTGAGGGTATTGGGGCTTTTATAGTAGTAGAAGGTCGGCCTCTCTTCCTTGGTGTTGAAGTCTTTTCCTTATAGGACTCTACTTGAACATTTCCAAATGTGGTGAGCAAGATCTTTCCTTGTAGAGAAGATCTTCCTTCGGCGCGCGTATCTCCTAGAATCCCCTTTGCGCTAGGATTCCTATTTTGGGATTTTAGGGTGACTCAGGCGTAAGCAGCAAGGACTCTACATCCAGGGCTTTTACTGTATCTACCAACAATGGGATTTAGCGAAAGTTGGGCCAGCTCCTCGTTGGCCCATGGAATCGGATCCGTCAGGCCCATCAAGCCATATTTTATCCTCTTCAGTTGCCCCCTTCACCCTATGGGTCCGTCAAAGATGAACGGGAGGACCCATGGGGTGACGATCCCAAACTCGAGGCATGACTGTTAGTCTTTAAAGAGATGATGGGACAAAACCAAATAGATGACAGTGTGAACCTCATAAAGATGACGGTGTGAAGCTAAAGAGATGACGGTTCGACTTTAAAGGGATGACGGGGTAAAACCAAAGAGTTGATTAAAGCCAAAGATTTGACGGTGCAATGCTAAAGGGTTGACGGAGTCATGCCAAACGGGATGATGGTGTGAACGTGGGCACCGTCGACCGTGCCAACTTCTGACAGGCTGTCTGAAAGCCATTATGAGGCATGACACGCGTCGCCCTTCGATTGGATTTTATCTCGGATCGAAGCGTCGCTTCGTCTTCCATGCACCTCCCTTATAAATAACAGTCTCCCTTTCTCATTTCTCCATTTTCAGCTAAAACTCATTTGTCAGAGCACACCCGTCATACCTGTCAGAGACCACCTCGTCTAGTTGCTTCGTCCGTCATCGTCGTACTTCCTCCGTTCATTCCCAAGATCGGTAAGTGCTCTCTTCCCATAAATCCTACAGATATACTTTTGCCCCCTTTTGTTTTAATTCATTCTTCCAAACTTTACACGCCCGTCATAATATCTAGATCCGTCAGAGTCTTAGGTTTTGTCGTTACGTGTAGGAAATGTCTAGTGCGTCGAGTAATCAATCAATTGTCCGTGATGGGGTGGATTACGAGGAAGTATATCCGTCCGGTCATAAAGACCAAGAGAGTCCGGGCGAAGATAGGAGTCCGTCTGCCTCCTCCTCGTCCTCAACAAGTGAGGACGTGGAGGAGGTTGAACAAGAAGAGGCTACTGATGACGGTAAGGAATAGATAGTAAGATCCGTCATTGGTGCTGATGGACTTAGGGAGTTCGTCATGCTACCAGAATGGGCGGTTAATAAATTCACGCCCACTATCAAGGAAAACCACTTCAAAACATTTAGAGATAACTACCAAATTCCGGACAGCATCCTAATCCGTCTGCCCTATAAGTTCGAGAAATGCTATTATGACGAAGTCCAGGGTGTCGGAGTATATAAGCAGATGCTGAAGGCAGGACTTAGGTTTCCATTAAGTTCCCTTCACCGCGAGCTCCTCCATTACTTGGGATTATCCGTCAACCAAATTTCCCCCAATGCCTGGAGGGTCTTCATAGCAATGGAGGTCCTGTACGGTGCCAAAAGGCTGACGGTGAGGGAGTTCCTTCACTGCTACCGTCCGGACGAGATTGATAGGTCTAGGGGAATGTATAGCTTCGTACCCAGGAGTCCGTTGTTGAAGGTTATTTACGACACGCCAGACTCAAATAGGGATTGGAAGAGCCATTACTTTTTCCTGGAAGGTGACGGTTGGATGTGTCGCCCAGGGGACACGGAGCATATGCCCGTCGACATGACTTGGGGCATATTGCACCCGTCTAGTATGCACCCGTCTCAGTATTAAGAATTTTTAACCGTTCATTTCATAACCTTTTTGAAAATTTTAACCGTTCATCCTCTTTTGCAGTTAGACGACGCCCCCAAGTTGATATCAAGGAGTTTGCTTTCCTCGAAATTTTTTTTTTCTAAGACCCAGCCGGAGGAAAGGACTTGGGCGAAATTGGTCACACTTAAAACCATCCACTGGTACTGCGACGGACCAGAGCCAACGCCAATAGCCGTCAAGTACGAGGAAAAGATTCGAAGATGTAAGTCCGTCGTCTCTATTCTTAAACGGTCTTTATTTTTATTTTGGTTGCTAACATAGTCCGTCCTCTTTTTCAGAAATGGATGATGCCAAGAGGAGAGCGTTGATCAAGTCAAAGGCCACAAAGAAGAAAGAAACAGGTGACGTTGCTCCCACTGGGACGGCCCCAAGTATCCCGTCTATAAAGAGGAAACCGCAGCCTAAAGGGGACCGTCTTGCCAAAAAGGCCAAAGTGTCCTTGGAGCTCGTCGTAGGGCTTATGGCTGAGGCGGCAAAGACGGCCACCCCAACAAAACACGGGGTCGGCAAGGGCCTCATGAAGGGTCCGTCAACGGACTAAGAGAAGCCGCTCGTCCTTCTTCGGGAGGATTCTAAGCATGCCTTGGAGTAGATTTCGTCCATCATGTCGTCGGAGGACTATGAGGACTTGGGGAATCATTCTACGGAGGCCATGGGGGAGACAGGCCTTTTTGCAATTACTCAGGTAACCCTCCCCGTCTCCTTTACTACCGTTCATTACTTTTTGCCTTCACTCTAACTCCCTTTTTTTTTATTTCAGGCAATGGTCATGATGAAAGGTCTGATGGGACGAAGTCTTAGCCACGAGACGACCTTGGAGCGTGTACGGACGAAGGCGGAGCAGACGGAGGACGAGCTGAACCAATTACGAAATTGGAAACCCAAGATGGAGAAAAAGCTTGAACTTTCAGAGAAGGCGAGAAAAATTCTTAAGCAGGCTACAGAGGAGGCGAAGAAGGCCCTTGAAGGTAAGGACAAGGAGATACAAGACCTGAAGGATGAGGTCCGTCAGGCTAAGGAGGTTGCGGTACGTGAGTACCGTGACTCCGATGCCCTGATTTCAGAGCTAGGAGACTCCTTCCTTCAAGGCTTCGAAGACGCCATCCATCAAATCAAGAAGGCTTACCCCGACTTGGATGTTTCAAAAATCAAGGTTGAGGACCAAGCTTAGACCTCCGTCATGCTTGCTGCTTCAGAGGACACTGACGACCTCTTTGCGGATGATGAAGTTATTGGCAACAGGGAGTCAGCATAAGCCCAAAATGCACAAGTACAGCCCATTGTGGAGACGGCCTCTCAGTCTGTCGCCGATGAGACCCCTCATCAGGACAACGTTGCAGGGTAGACGGCTGACACTCAAGTTCAACAGTTGCCGTAGTTAGATAATTTTATTTTTTGTTTTATATATTTGGAGAACAATTTTCATTCGTTGTGGATAATATGTAAACATTTCCCTTCAAGGGCTTATCCTTATTCAATTTTGTTGTTTTTGTTGAATGCATCCGTTCATTTTGTTCTGCTTGTGATAGCCGTCCTACTGAGTATTTTAATTTTTTTTTTTTTTGGATTTTTCGAGCTAAACCGTCCAGTCTAGACTTTTCATGGGTGGTCCGTCCATATTATCGCGGACCTTGTTTACATCTGTCTCTTTATTGGGTTTCTTTTTAAAGTTTTCCCCCTTTTTGGATGACTCGTCCACTTTGAGGTCGTTGTTTCTGCTCGTTCACTTTTTGATTCGAATAATCTTAAAGATCCGTCATGTTTCGTGGGTGCTCAGATTTATCCGTCCACTTTATTGGATGTGTTTATAGTTCTTTCATTTTCCGGAGATACCCCGTCCACTTTGTGGACTTTGGCCTCCCTCCGTCCATGTCGGACTCTGGTTTATATCCGTCCGCCTTGTGGCTCTGGTTTATATCCGTCCACCTTGTGGACTTTGGTTTATATCCGTCCACCTTGTGGCTTCTGGTTTATATCTGTCCATCCCGGACCTCAAATTCTCATCCTTTTGGGACGATCCGTCCATTTTGTGGACTTTGTTTTATATCCGTCCATGTTGGACTTCAAATTCTCATCCTCTTGGGATGACTTGTCCACTTTGTGGACTTGTTTTATATCCGTCCATGTTGGACTTCAAATTCTCAAACTCTTGGGATGACCCGTCCACTTTGTGGACTTGTTCTTTATCCGTCCATATTGGACTTCAAATTCTCATCCTCTTGGGATGACCCGTCCACTTTGTGGACTTGTTCTATATCCGTCCATATTGGACTTCAAATTCTCATCCTCTTGGGATGACCCGTCCACTTTGTGGACTTGTTCTATATCCGTCCATATTGGACTTCAAATTCTCATCCTCTTGGGATGACCCGTCCACTTTGTGGACTTGTTTTATATCCGTCCATATTGGACTTCAAATTCTCACCCTCTTGGGATGACCTGTCCACTTTGTGGACTTGTTCTATATCCGTCCACATTGGACTTCAAATTCTCATCCTCTTGGGATAACCCATCTACTTTGTGGACTTGTTCTATATTCGTCCATATTGGACTTCAAATTCTCATCCTCTTGGGATGACCCGTCCACTTTGTGGACACTGTGTAACCTATCCATTCATAATAAAAATCCATGTGGAAAATCAAAGCTGTATCTGAATATTCTTCTTAAAAGAAAATGCGTTTGTAGAGAAAAATACCTGCCCCCTTGGGCTTAAAAAGGCACAAAAAGATTGTAGCAAAAATACGTAAAGAAAAACTAGTAATTGTAGCTAAAGATTAAATAAACTGGGCAATTAGGATAGTTGCTGTTCTCCATATTATTTCTACTGGTAGTACTTTCGTAGGTGTTCCGCATTCCATGGGTGCTGCAGCTTCTTTCCATCCAGCGCTTCTAGGTGGTAGGTGCCCTTCCTTTGCCATGATGCGATCCTGTAGGGTCCTTCCTAATTGGGGTTGAGCTTCCCCTGGGAGGGATCTCTAGTGGCGCCCATTACCTTCCGTAGCACCAGATCACCAACCTGAAAGTCTCTATGCCTGACGCTGGAGTTGTAGTGTTTTGCCATGAGATTCTGATAACGTGCCAACCTTTGTTCTGCTGCTGCTCTGACTTCGTCCACCAGGTCGAGCTGAAGGCATATGGCCTTTTCGTTCTCGGTTTTGTCATAGTTCTCCACTCGATAGCTTCACTTTCGTATGCTAGACAAAATGGCGTTTCTCCAGTGGGTGTTCTCGCTGTAGTCCGGTATGCCCACAGAACACTTCGTAACTTGTCCGACCAGATACCCTTTGCCCCCTCGAGCCGGATCTTGATTATCTTGAGCAAGGACCGGTTCGTGACTTCGACCTGCCCATTAGCCTGTGGGTGCACGGGTGACGAGTAGTGGTTCTTGATTCCTAGCTCTGAACAGAAATCTCTGAACGCGCTATTGTTGAACTGCTTACCGTTGTCAGAGACCAGTACTCTAGGTATCCCGTACCTGCATATGATATTTCTCCAGACAAAGTTTCGAATGTTTTTCTCCGTGATAGTGGCTAAGGCCTCTGCTTCTACCCACTTAGTGAAATAGTCTATGCCAACTACCAGGAATTTTAGCTGCCTGACTGCTGCTGGGAATGGACCCATGATGTCTAGTCCCCATTGAGTGAATGGCCAAGGAGCCGTCATTGGGGTCAATTCTTCAGATGGTTGCTTGATGAAGTTGCTGAACCTTTGACACTTGTCGCATGACTTGACATAAGCTTTCGCATCCTTCAGCATTGTAGGCCAATAGTATCCGACTCGGATCAACTTGTGTACTAACGACCGAGCCCCTAAGTGGTTTCCGTAGATACCCTTGTGGATTTCGCTCATGGCATAGTCTGCTTCTTCCATTCCTAAGCATCTCAGATATGGACGGGAGAAACCTCTTTTATACAGGACATCTTTCATCATGACGAATCTTGCTGCCTGGGCCTTCAGTTTTCTTGCGACTTCCTTCCTGTCTGGCAGGATGCCGTTCTTTAAGTAGGAAACCAGTGGTGTGGTCCAGTTGTTCCCGGAGCCAATTTCCTGTACATCGTCGGGATCTATTAAAGGATGGATTGAACAAAAGAGAGTACGTTACCGGGGGTGATCATAGGTTCTCCTGAAGCGGCTTTAGCAAGGCGGTCGGCTTGCTCATTTTCTCCTCTGGGGATCTGGACGATTTTAGCTTTCAAGTCGCTTACTCTCTTTCTGACTTGATCAAGATACATGCGCATCCTCTCGTTCTTGCACTCATAATCTCCATTCACTTGATTAGTAACGACTTGTGAGTCGCAATAAATGATTACGCTCTCGGCCCTTGCTGCTTTGGCAAGATCGAGCCCCGCCACGAGTGCTTCATATTATGCCTCATTGTTGGTAGTGGGGAAGTCTAGACGGACCATACACTCAATTATGTCCCCTTCAGGTGATAGTAGTACGATGCCAGCCCCTTCGGCCTGTCTGTTGGATGATCCATCTATATGTATGCTCCACTAGGGAACCTCATCTGCCCCCTTACCCTCGTCACTCGTAAATTCGGCTATAAAGTCTGCGACGATCTGTCCCTTGATAGCAGTTCTTGGTCGATACTGGATGTCAAATTCGCTCAGCTCTGTGGCCCATAGTGCCAATCGACCAGTGGATTCAGGACTGCTCATTGCCCGTCTTAAAGGTTTGTCGGTCAAGACGATCACCGTGTGAGCTTGAAAATATGGTTTAAGCTTATGGGCTGCCGTGACTAATGCGAAAGCGAGTTTTTCCATGGGCGGGTATCTGTCTTCAGCTCTGCGAAGCATCCGGCTGGCGTAGTATACTGGCTTCTGCACCCTATCCTCTTCTCTGATCAAGGCGGCGCTGACGGCAGCGGGGGAGACGGCCAGGTAGAGGAAAAGCTCTTCACTTGGTTGCGAGGGACTCAGCAGCGGTAGGGAAGATAGATAGGCTTTCAACTCCTCGAATGCTTGCTGAAACTTGGCAGTCCACTCGAAAGACTTCTTTAATGTGCGAAAGAAGGGTAAGCACTTGTCTGTGGCTCTTGACACGAATCTATTCAATGCCGCTATTTTGCCGTTGAGGCTTTGTACCTCCTTCACATTTCTTGGGGGAGCCATCTCCATAATGGCTCGGATCTTGTCCGAGTTAGCCTCAATCCCCCTTTGAGATACCATGAATCCTAGGAATTTTTCCGTCGTCACCCCGAAGGCGCACTTTCCCGGATTGAGCTTCATGTTGTAGGAGCGAAGGGTGTTGAATGTTTCTCTAAGGTCTTCCAGGTGATCTTCCTCCCTTCAGCTTTTTACTAGTATGTCATCGACATAGACTTGGACATTTTTCCCGATTTGTTGCGCGAACATCTTGTTAATAAGCCTTTGGTACGTTGCGCCCGCGTTCTTCAGGCCGAAGGGCATTACTTTGTAACAGAAGAGGTCTTGACTGGTCACGAACGAAGTTTTCTCCTGATCAGCTTCGTGCATTCGGATTTGGTTGTAACCTGAGAAAGCGTCCATGAAGCTTAGCAGCTGGTGCCGAGCCGTTGAGTCTACTAGGACGTCGACTCTTGGGAGGGGATAGCTATCTTTAGGGCAGGCTTTGTTAAGATCAGTGAAGTCCATGTACATCCACCACTTCCCGCTAGCTTTCTTAACCATTACTACGTTCGCCAGCCAATCGGGGTAGTAAACTTCCATAATGAAACTTGCTTCCTGTAGTTTGCGGACTTCTTCTGCTATAGCTTGATCTCGTTCCGGGGCGAACACTCTCTTCTTCTGTCAGACGGGTGGAAAGGAGGGCGATACATTTAACCTGTGTACCATGACTGAATGGTCTATTCCTAGCATGTCGTCATGACTCTAGGCGAATACGTCTCGATTGCTCCTAAGAAAAGTTATGAGCTCTTGACGGATTGCGGGGTTAACGAGGGTTCCGATTTTGGTTGTTCGGTCAGGGTCGGAACTGTCAAGAGGTATCTCCTCTAGTTTCTCTACCGGCTCCGTCACCATCCGGTGCTCTTCTATATTCAAGGCTTAGACCTGATCCTCCATCTCCATCATGGCTACATAGCATTCACGCGTGACCATCTGACTTCCGCGCAGCTCTTCCACTCCATAGTCGGCAGGGAACTTAATCATTAGGTGGTAAGTTGAAGTTATCGCCTTCCACGAATTGAGCATGGGTCGTCCAAGGATAGCGTTGTAGGCAAATGAACAATCGACCACTAGGAACGTTACGTCCTTGATGATCTGCTGGGGGTAATCGCCTACCGCCACGGACAATGTGACCGCGCCCAGGGGGAATACCGGGCTTCCTCCGAAACCAATGAGCGGGGCATTTGTCGGAATCAATCATTCCTTGTCGATCCTCATCTGCTGGAATGCCGGGTAGTATGAGATATCTGTCGAGCTGCCGTTGTCGACCAACACCCGATGCATGTTGTAGTCTCCTACCCGTATGCTGATGACGAGCACATCGTCATGCGGATGGTGAAGACGTCGCGCATCTTCTTCTGAGAATCCGATAATGGGGCCTTCTCTCCCTGCTATCTTTGGCATGGTTCCCGTCAGCTGAACATTTTGCACCATCCTAAGGTAGGTTTTGCGAGCCTTTTTTGAAGACCCGGCTTCAGCTGTTCCTCCCACTATCATTCTTATGTCCCCTATGGGGGGTCTCGGTCGCTCATTCTCCCGTCGGGGGTGCTGTTCTTGTGGAGGTGGATCTGTTCTCTCCTTGCTAACGAACCTCTGCAGTTTTCCTTGTCTGATAAGGGCTTCAATTTGCTGTTTCAAGTTATAGCAATCGGCTGTGTCATGACCGTGGTCACAGTGGAAGCGGCAATATTTATCCCTAGATCGTTTGTTGGGATTACTCTTCAGCTTTCCAGGGAACGTCAGAGCCCCCTCGTCCTTGATTTGCATTAGGACTTGATCTATCGGGGCGGTCAACGGAATGAAGCTTGTGAATCTTCCCCCCAGGGGCTTAAGGCATCTCTCATCCCTTCGGTCTCCTGTCCTTGCTTTCTTCCGGCCTTGGTCCTGCCGGGTGTCTTCTTGCCTTTCTCTTTTCTTGGGCCTCTCTTCTCGGGCCAACAGCATGTCTTCAACATTCATATACTTGGTGGCCCTGTAAAGCACTTCTAACATGGTCTTCGGGTCGTTTTTGTACAGGGAGAACAAAAACTTACCCTCCTTCAGCCCATTCGTGAATGCTGTTACAAGTATCTTGTCGTCGGCTTCGTCGATCGAGAGTGCCTCCTTATTGAAGCGGGATATGTAGGCCCTCAACGTTTCCTCCTCTCACTGCTTGATACTCATCAAGCAAGCTGTAGACTTCTTGTACCGATGTCCTCCGATGAAGTACGCAGTAAATTGAGCGCTTAGCTCCTTGAAGGTGCTGATTGAGTTGGGTGCCAGCCGGCTGAACCAAATTCTTGCCGCACCCTTTAGCGTTGTAGGGAAGGCCCTACACATAATTGCATCTGCTACTCCTTGAAGGTGCATCAAGGTCTTAAAGGTCTCTAGGTGGTCTAGAGGGTCCTTGACCCCATCATAACTATCCATATGTGGCATGCGAAACTTACTCGGCAAGGGGAAGGAGTTGACGGAAGCGGTGAATGGTGAGCTAGTCCGATTAACAAGGTCGTCAAGGTAGCTGGACACTCGTCCCTTGAGAGCGTTCATCATTACTTCCATCTGTTCCTTTATTGCCTGCATCTCTGCTATAATAGGTGGCGGAGCTGTATCCGCAAGGAGGGAAGGCTCATGTTTTGTCGCTCTGGTCTGCTTGGGGTGTTACTGGCCTGTGGTCACTCTTGATTCCTCCTTTCAGTGCTAGTTCCTTCTTAATCCGCTCCTTGATTATTTGGTGTTGCGTTTTTCTGGTTCAGCTGCTCTTCCAGGTTGCGGTTTTGTTTGGTGAGGCGCTCCACGGCTGCGGCAAGAGTCTTAACCTGCTTCTCAAGTGCAGTTGTGGGGGGTTCTTCTTCTTGAACGTCGTTAGTGGTCGCCATTGAGTAAGTGAGCACCATGCAACTCTTTTGTCTGGGAAGCGATAATGTGGCTTAAACGCGTTTCCCACAGACGGCGCCAACTGATGATGCTGAAAAAATCACCAATAGGTCACGCAGCACTCGCACGCTCAAAGTAGACCTGCACAACAAAATAATAGAAGACCTCACAGAGAGCACCGGTGTGGTGTCGGCCAAATACCCTCCGAAGGTCAAGTTAGAACTATTCTCACAACTCTAGAGTGCTAGAGAGGGCAAATTATGCGTACTTTGATTTGTGAGGGTATTGGGGCTTTTATAGTAGTAGAAGGTCGGCCTCTCTTGGTGTTGAAGTCTTTTCCTTATAGAACTCTACTTGAATATTTCCAAACGTGGTGAGCAAGATCTTTCCTTGTAGAGAAGATCTTCCTTCGGTGCGCGTATCTCCTAGAATCCCCTTTGCGCTAGGATTCCTATTTTGGGATTCTAGGATGACTCAGGTGTAAGCAGCAAGGACTCTGCATCCAAGGCTTTTACTGTATCTACCAACGATGGGCTTTAGCGAACGTTGGGCTAGCTCCTTGTTGGCCCATGGAATCGGATCCGTCAGGCCCATTACATCAGGCCTATCAAGCCATATTTTATCCTTTTCACTTACATTTGATCTCATATTGTAAGTACGACATATACGACCCAATTTATATTATTAAACCAACAAAATTTATTGTAGATTATTAAAATAACATAAAATAAATAATGATGAATTTTTTTTTTTAATTTATAGAAATTTTTGTAATATAATTTTAATAGTATTAGTTTTTTTTTAAAAATTGTGAATTGGGCAATAGAGTTTCACTTATAGCAATTATGTTAATTACTTTCTTTTTAAAGAGATTATGTTAATTATTTTAATGTATGACGTAAGGAGAAAATTAAAACAAGAAAAAAAAATAGAGGGATACACTTGGTGCAATCATAGCATATAGGATACAATATATTTTATATATATGATATTTGTCTATATAATATATAATTTTATTGTAAACATTTTGGTGACAATAACTAAATCAGTGTTGTTATAAGCGTGTTAAAGCTCAAAGCTAGAAATCCCAAGCTCTCAATGCTTTGCTAAGTAAAAAAAAAAAAAAAGCTTGTTTAATGAAGAACACTTTAGGCATGTTTTTTAAGAGCTTTTTGAAGAAGTATAAAGTATGCCTAGGCACACTTTTGTATATTATTGCTAAAAAAATATGGATCATCAAAATTAATTGTTGTATTTTGAAAGAAATGACATGGACCAATGGCTTATTACACAACCACTATCCTTAGGGTGGTGTATTACACAAACAATTTTTTTATTTACATGTCATAAGATACAAACAAGGTTAATTTACAATTCTTGTGCTTTTTGGTCTTTGACTTTTAAATCTATGTTGATTGAACCATATACATCATTTGATCATAACCATCATGGTTATGCACATTTATAAAGTACTAGGGAATTATATAAAATATTATATTTAAACTTTCTATGACCAGATTATTATGATGTTAACCATTTGAAAGTTCAAAAACGTGTATAAACACCTTTGAACGTTTAGACCCCCAAATAACAACTTAACCAATTCAAGCAATATGTCAAACAACTAGTGTGCGGAAACTTAACATAAGCTATAATATGGAATTGGTAAAAAACTATCTAAGCCAAAACAAAACACAATCCACAGCAGATAATAAAAAGGCAAAGATAGAGAGAGGAAGGAAGATGCAAACACAAAGACAACACGCGATGTGTTATCGAAGAGGAAACCGAAGCCCTCGGCGTAAAACCTCTCCGCCGCCCTCCAAGCGGTAAACAATCCACTAGAAAATACAGTTGGGATACATGGACAGCAATAGACCCTCCAAGCCTAATCTACCCAATGCACCTAAGCCCTCCAAGCTTCTTGCTCCAACGAGGTTGCGCCGAACCTTTTTCTTTTCTAGCTTTCCGGATTCCGCTACTAGACCGTAGCATCAACCAATGAAGATTGGTTCCTTCCTAACTGCTTCCCAGAAATCCAAACAGCTCTCTCACAGTAATGATAATGGTGAGAATCAGGTTTGGTATAATGCCTCTCAAGGATTTGACAATGGAGAGGAAGAGAGTTGAGGAATTTGAAGAGACTCTAATGTATAGATTGTGGGTGAATCAATCTTGTTTTTCTTTAGGGTTTCTCTCTCAAAATTCTCTCTGGAAGCTCTCTTACAATCGTGGGTAAAAGGTGTATTTATACTGGAGTGGGAGAGGAATGTGAAACGTCAGGTTTTACAAAACAGGGGTGGCTCGCGGCTTGACCTCGCGGCTTGACCAAGTCGCGAGATCCAGTCGCGAGATAACCGTATGGCCAGTTGTCCTGTTTTGTCCTGTAGTGCTCCAGCTAGCATGACTGTTCATCTTCTAGCATGCTTGGCACGTGTGCTACGTCTGGCGGCTTG
Source organism: Quercus berberidifolia (assembly GCA_028535905.1). Lineage (NCBI taxonomy): Eukaryota > Viridiplantae > Streptophyta > Magnoliopsida > Fagales > Fagaceae > Quercus > Quercus berberidifolia. Next base: position 59,012,344 of record JAPQVW010000003.1, read on the forward strand.
CAGCCGCGAGTCTCTGTTTTCTTGCACACTCTTGAGCAATCTTCACTCTATCTCACTCACTACCCTTACATCAAACTCACCTAAATACAGGATTACTAAATGCTGAATTACAAGCAAATTTGGCACGGAATAAAGCCAATTAGATGGTTGAATAAATTCAACCTTACAATCTCCCCCTTTGGCTATTCCGTGACAAAACCCTAAAACAGACTCTAGACTTAATATGTGAGTTGGGAACAGTTGAATAAAACTCACTCACACCTAACTCTAGAAGCTGTGAAGCACTTGAATCATATGGACATAATACTCCTGAAACACAACAATATACCATGATCATTGTAAGCAGAAAATTATAAATGCATATGAAACAGGCAATATGTGATCAAGCAAAGATGGAGTAAAGAAACAAACCATGGCTTGATCAACCAAGTGAACACCACAAGGTAGTGATCACAGTGCTCATTCACACTTGGAATGAACACAAGGACATACAAGTTAACAAGCACAAGGCAAGACACTTGTATGTTCAACACTCAACCAATGCATAATACACAAGGTATATGCATCTAGGAACAATCCTACAAGGGCACAAGAGTGACAGTACATAAACCAAAATGCAAGACATTTAGATTAAAGTACTGATTTCAACATAGCATAAAGGCTGCATTTAAGCAAGGTACATACCATAAAGCCTACAAACTATGCATAAAACATTAACCCTAAAAACTTACAAAAGCACATGGGTACAAACACAAAACTTCCTGAATAACATCATCAAAAAATATTAAAGTTTAAACCAAGAGTATAGGTTAAGAGTTAGAAACAACTATACACCAAAAACACAGTGTATCAAACCCATAAAAACACTAAAAGTTCAACAAACATAAACCTAAACCTATAAGTTTAGAGGATAAGACTTAAAACAAAAGTATGTGTGTACTCCCCCTATCACTATGCACACTTCCCTTTGAACTTTCTCCCCCTTACTGAATGCTCTCCCCCTTTTTGGCACGAATAGTTAAAGGCTCTCGTCCAACTTTCGTTGAATAGCATCTAGCTGATTCTCCATAGTCTCAAGACGCATTTGGACATGGTTGTTTATGGAGTAGAGAAGTGCCACAATCTCATCAATGCGTTTCTGAATATGCTCAAGTACACTCCCGACTCTATTAGTATGAGGAGCAGTCTGTGCTTGCGGAATACTAGCCGGTGAAGCTTCAGGAACAGCACGCGAAGTAGATGTAGTATGTGCAGGTGTCTCTGATTCAGGGACAGATCGAGTAACCGGAGAGATGTGAACACTCCTTGGTGATTTAGAGGAGTGACTTCTGCTAGCTTGAAGAGTGAACATGGAAATGGGTCGCTGACGGGTCAACATTTTTCCATCTGCAGGAGGAATAATGCCTTCACGAAGAATGAGCTTCATGATGAGACTGCAAAATGGAATAATTCTCGAGCTGCAGTTCTACACGCGGTCTTCCTCAAGGTGTAGTAGATGTGAGCACATATATCAATGGGGGCTCCTGTAATAAGATCACAAAGGAATAGAGCTCTCCCAAGATTGATGAATGTAGTGTTGGACAGTGGGTAGAGATTGGTGAACATGATCAACTTCAGTGTGGTCAGCTCTAGTGCAAACTTTGCGGTGCTGATGGATGTTCCTGCACTGGATACTTCATGATCGGATCCTAGGATTTGTAGAATTTCTTCAACCTCTGGAGTTCGTTCATCGTAAGGAGTTAGATCCACTTTCTGAGGTCTGGTGATGCCGAGAAGATCTGCGATGGAGTCTGGGGAAATGCTAAACTCTGTTCCTCTGACCCAGAAAACGAGTTGAACTCCAAGATCAGTTGCATTGGAGAAGCATTCTTTGACCAGCTCATCCATTGGATCATCAAAGTTCCCGAACAAGTTTGCCCAATCTCGTTTCTCAAAGATTCGAGGGATAAAAGTGGTCCCTAAGGTGTTAAACTCCACCACCCGTTCCACTATAGTAGTTGACTTGTCAAAAATGTTTGAGTAGACGTGTGAGGTAAGCGGAGTTCTGAACCTATCCTCATTGGGGTCTTGAGATGCCTGTGATGCTAGTCGAGTCCTTTTAGCAACTGGTGTTACTGGATCGTCATCAACAATGTCTTTACCCCTGGAAGATCGACAAGACATCTGCAAGAGAATAGGCCCATAACAAAGAACCAACAACAGTACCACACAAGATAAATGTCAACAAGATTCAGTGCTAATCAAAAAATTTCAATACATAAATCCAAACTGAAGATAGTGCAGACCCAATCAAACTTCCAACAATACAAAGGAGCACAAAATGACAGGTGCAGTAAAATGGTGATAGTGCACAAAGGCATAGAGAGACAAAACAACTAACAAAACTGTCAATGAGACAGGTTACCATGACCATGATATGCAAACAGATACAGCATTCGAACAGATATCATAAAAACATTCCACAAGAGATATGAACATGGGAAAATATTTCAAAATGAAGTCACAAAGCATCCAAACTAGAACACATGGTTGATAGACACACATTATGTTATCATAAAAACTCAGTAGCCCAATACCGAAATCCAACATCAACATTCAAGCAAGTGAAATGAGCAAGTCAAATAAATACCAAACCCATTTACTAAAAGGTTTTCAGTCACAACAACAGGCAAATATCAGAACAATGAAAAAGCACATTGTGACCGCTTAACATGAAAACAGATGAGAACAATAGCAAACATAACAAGCCATACCCATCACACAAAGAGAGAAATGTTTCGAACACAATATCAATCCAAACGGTAATAGAAATAACCATGAAATAGGGAAAATGAGATTGAGAAAGCAAAACCCATACCTTTTCTTGATGAATTGGACAAGAAATGAAGCACCAATGAGATTTGAAAATGGGTGCACGGAGAGTTTGGGAAGGAGATAGTTTAGGGAGAAGATGAACAGTCACAAATGTTCGAGGGAAAACTGAAAAAGATTTAAAAACTGCTCCTATTTCTGCCAAACACGCGTTTTTCGCGACTTGATTAAGTCGCCACACAGTCGCCAGTTCAAGCCGCCAAGACACTCAAGGACAAAAATTTGAAAAATTCTTCTAAGTGTTTTTTGCGACTGGAAGGTCTACCCGCGAGAGAGTCGCGAGCTGAGCCGCGAAAATCTCTGAGTAACCCTCGCGACTGGACCTTCCACTCGCGAACAAGTCGCCAAAAATGACCCGCGAAGACGCGACTGAGGCTCGCGACTTGACATACCCGCGACTGAGCCGCCAAAACAGGGCAAAACTGGATTTTTGAAATTTTCAGATTTTTCAAACAAAATACTTTCCAAAAACATCTAAAACACTCAAAAATCTTTTGGTGCTTGAATTAACAAAGATTGAGCATGTGAAAACACATTTCATCAAGTACAATCATACAAATGAATATGGCATTTATTGAACATAAACTTGTGTGTTGTGTGTGGATATCAACAATGAGATAGTCCTTAGTCTAATGTGAAGCTTCAATGATCAATTCAACCAAGACATACACAATTAGCACTAGATCATGTGACCCATCTCAATTATAGAAATATGTATATATGACCTCCCACAAAACTTGATAACTTAACTTGGAGCTTTACATTTGACTCCACTTTTAATCATAACATTTGATCTTTTTGATTTTTTGAGGCAATCACCTCTCATTGTGAGAGTGATATTTGACATTTCACTTTAATGAATAAGCCTTTGGCTTTTTGAATAAACATTTTCTTTAATATAAAGTCGCTTACCCTTTTTCCTAGTCGAATACTAGAATGTGCGACAGGCTTTTGCAGCTCAATATCTCTTTTCATTTGGAGATTTACATTTGGTGAGCTCTTTTTAGCAAAAACATAAATAAATAGTGGGAAGATATATAGACACAAGTCTATGCATGTCTCAAGATCAACATAACCATTCACTAATCATTCATGACAAGTTTGAAGATCTATTTACAACAATCACATAGATTTCAAGATTTTTCCCACAGTGATATGAGTGCATGAAAACAAGTAATGCTCGAAAATGCACAAAGCCATTAGCATAAAGGTACAAGGCAAAACAAGTTTTGAGACAAAAACTCAACAAAGTCAATCAAGCTTTTTGATTTTCTAATTTTTTATGTGATTTTTGGATTTTTGACACAAAAAGCAAAAAGATTGTTAAAACAAAATTAAAAATATGCACAAGTAGACAAGCAAACAACCAACAGCAAAAACAGTAAGCAAACAAACAAACAAACATCGTCACAAAGCATAGGAAGTATTAATGCATGGACATGTTGTAATGCTTATGCATGAGTACCCTTTTTCACCCACACGTCATTTGCGTTTGGGGTGATTTCCTTATAGGATTGGGTACGGGAGTTAGGGCTTTCAAACCTTTGTGAGAAGCTTTCCAGGCAGTTGGTGAATGCACCAATCATCTTCATCACGTTCATCATTCCGGGATCACCATTCTGATCTCTACATTGATCACTTGCCCAATTTCTTCTATCATTTCTAGGTCCTTCTGACCTTTGAGGAGTTGCACTGTTCTTTGCTCTCAGCTTTTGGCAATTTGGTCGAGTATGCCAATGAAGTCCGCAATAATGACACACATAAGTTACTCTAGGACCTCTTTGTGGTCGTGGGCATGACTTGGCACGAGATTCAGACCTGCCCACAGATTGATTACGGGGATTTAACATCCGTTGGTTCACCACATTCTTCTTCTCCTCCACCTTGAGCTTCTCATCAGTAAGGTCAGCTACAACTGGATCTTTGGCCTTTACAAACTTCACTTCTTTAGTGACATTTCCAGATGAACTACCTCCTCCGGTATATCCCAATCCGGATTTGTCTGAAAAGCTCTTTTGAGATGAGATAACATCATCTAGCTTCTTGGTGGTGACCCTCTCTACTTTAGCATTTGCTTGCACAACCTCATTCTCAAGAAATCTCACTTTTGTGTAAGCTTCGGACAACTCACCATTCAGTGTTTCTATCTCACATTTGGCCTCCCTATATCGGATTAGGAGACTTTTGTAGTCCTCCTCAGCCTTCTTCATTTTTCTCACAGCAGCCTTGGCCACCCTTGTGTACTCACCCGACTTCTCCAAGAGTGAGTTATAATTCTCTTGAAGATTTGCTGTGCTTTCATCTTCTTCAGCATCTGATTCTTCAACAATTCCTAGTGATTCATCATCACTATGTTCTCCAAGGTCTCGTACATGCAGATTCAATTCATCTGAAGACTCAACATGAGCAATAGTCATAAAAGCTGAATAGTTCCCCTCTCCATCACAGCTCTCTTCAGATTCTGAGTCAGACAAATCCGAGTCACTCAAAGTCGTGGCATACATTTTACCTTTCGATTTCAAATAATTCGGACATTCCTTCTTAAAGTGTCCATGCCCGTTACATTCGAAACAAGTGACACCTTGTGTGGGTTGGGATTCTTTTCCATCTTTCTTTTTGAATTCCCTTTTCTCCCTTCCAGAACTTTGGAATTTTCTTTTATCATCAAATTTACCATTATTTTTGAATTTCAAGAACTTTCTGAAATTTTTGACAAGGTATGCAACATCTTTGTCAACCACATCTTCTCCCGATGAGTCTTGATCTTCCACCTTCTCATTAATGGTCTTTAGAGCAAGAGATTTACTCTTCCGTTGATTGGGCAACGACATCTCATAAGTCTGCAGAGAACCAACCAGCTCCTGTACTTTGATGTCATCAAGGTCCTTGCTCTCTTCAATTGCTGTAACTTTAGCACGAAAACTTTCCGGCAATGATCGAAGGATCTTCCTTACAATTTTTGAATCCTCCGTTTTCTCCCCCAAGTTGAATTTACTGACAACCACCTCATTTAGCTTCCCATAGAAAGAGTCAAAAGACTCATCCTCACTCATTTTGAGCTCCTCAAACCGAGTGGTCAGCATTTGCAACTTGGTGTCTTTCACTTTCTTCGTGCCTTCATAGGTGGTTTCCAAAATCTCCCATGCTTCTTTGGCAATGGTAATATGAGAAATCCTGTGAAATTCATCTGGAGACACACCACAGAAAATAGCATTGAGTGCTTTACTGTTAGCATTAGATGCAGCAAGTGCTGCCTTATCCCATGTGGATTTGGCTGCCTCAGGTCTGGTCCAACCAATCTCAACAGCATCCCAAACATATTCATCAATAGAACACAGAAAAGCTCTCATGCGAACCTTCCAAAAAGCATAATTACTACCATCAAAATATGGAGGTGCATTTAGGGATTGAGACCTATCCATCTCAAAAGGGAGTCAAGGATTACACAATGGTAATGAAACCAATAACAGTGTACCTGCTCTGATACCAATTGAAAGTTCAAAAACGTGTATAAACACCTTTGAACGTTTAGACCCCTAAATAACAACTTAACCAATTCAAGCAATATGTCAAACAACTAGTGTGCGGAAACTTAACATAAGCTATAATATGGAATTGGTAAAAAACTATCTAAACCAGAACAAAACACAATCCACAGCGGATAATAAAAAGGCAAAGATAGAGAGAGGAAGGAAGATGCAAACACAAAGACAACACGCGATGTGTTATCGAAGAGGAAACCGAAGCCCTCGGCGTAAAACCTCTCCGCCGCCCTCCAAGCGGTAAACAATCCACTAGAAAATACAGTTGGGATATATGGACAGCAATAGACCCTCCAAGCCTAATCTACCCAGTGCACCTAAGCCCTCCAAGCTTCTTGCTCCAACGAGGTTGCGCCGAACCTTTTCTTTTCTAGCTTCCCGGATTCCGCTACTAGATCGTAGCATCAACCAATGAAGATTGGTTCCTTTCTAACTGCTTTCCAGAAATCCAAACAGCTCTCTCACAGTAATGATAATGGTGAGAATCAGGTTTGGTATAATACCTCTCAAGGATTTGACAATGGAGAGGAAGAGAGTTGAGGAATTTGAAGAGACTCTAATGTATAGATTGTGGGTGAATCAATCTTGTTTTTCTTTAGGGTTTCTCTCTCAAAATTCTCTCTGGAAGCTCTCTTACAATCGTGGGTAAAAGGGGTATTTATACTGGAGTGGGAGAGGAATGTGAAACGTCAGGTTTTACAAAACAGGGGTGGCTCGCGGCTTGACCTCGCGGCTTGACCAAGTCGCGAGATCCAGTCGCGAGATAACCGTATGGCCAGTTGTCCTGTTTTGTCCTGTAGTGCTCCAGCTAGCATGACTGTTCATCTTCCAGCATGCTTGGCACGTGTGCTGCGTCTGGCGGCTTGTAGCCGCGAGTCACCCGCGAGTCCCAGCCGCGAGTCTCTGTTTTCTTGTACACTCTTGAGTAATCTTCACTCTATCTCACTCACTGCCCTTACATCAAACCCACCTAAATACATGGTTACTAAATGCTGAATTACAAGCAAATTTGGCACGGAATAAAGCCAATTAGATGGTTGAATAAATTCAACCTTACACCATTGATAATTATTTTCCATTTACTATATAAAAATTTTAAGAATTGAAATAACTTAGGTACTTATCAAACATTATAAAATTGAACTTACAAAAATTATATAATTGCACTTACCTAATAGGTAACATATAAAAAATTTGAGTTATTATTATTATTATTTAATTATATGCTATGGATATTTCTATTAGAAGTTATGAGATATTATAGTTAAAAATTGCATGCTATACTTCATCAGACGCGCACTTGCATTTTGCACCTAGGCTCCAACATGTCTATGTATTTAAGTGCGCTCGACACTTTTACCAACGTTTATTTGAATGATTATTATATAAGTTCACAATTCTAATATTGTATATTAGAGGTCTTATAATTTCACATGTAAGGAGTTTTTTTTTTGGTCTTTAAATAGATTTAGTCAAAACTTATGAATTTCTATTACTTTTATCTAATAGAGACTTATTTAGAGTGTGAATTGAAATGATTTAAAAAATTCATAATTTTAATTAAAAAAATTAACAATTAAGGTTTTGTGAGGGGGGATCCAAGAGTAACACCTTTATTGGGCCAGGCCCAAGGAATATGAAAGCCCGATCTATAATTTCTTTGACTTGTTGGATCTGAGGCAACTCAGAAGAGGAAGCTTGGTAGACAACTCTAGATAGACTAATGAAGGCACTTGGACATAAATCATCCGAAGAGGATGAGATGAAGTCCACACTGGGCTGGAAAGCAGGAGCCGAGGAAAGCAATAGTGACAAGTATGGATACAGAGAAGAAAGCTTCTCAGTAAAGCATCTATCAACTCCACATTGAATGTGCTGCAACAACTATGTTAGCCACATTAATGGCTGAATGACACTTGAACAGTGCTAAGACAGCCTGTAGTTCACTTAGCACATCCTTCCAAGGGAAAGACGAGACAAGTATCCAGTGAGAGATTAACCACTCTCCATGTGGAGGATCAGGATGAAATGGAAACCATCATAAAAGGAGGAAGGATCCCCATGAATAGGGATTGGGACCTAGAGATTAGAGAGAGAATCATAATTAAGTTTGTAATGCTTCAAGTATAGTAAGGTTCCTCAGCTGATTAAGGAAACATCAATATACACGTTTATTCTCATTTTTACTTATAAATTCCACTTCTTTTATCAGGGCTCGTTTCTTGACTTCGACCCCTTAGATTAAAAGCCCAAGCATTAGTCCGCTTTCCCTCTCTACTAATTAATTGAGGTGGGCTCACTTCCCAACCCAATTTTCCTTTTAGGACTTGGTTATTTTCACCCCATACAGGTTTAATATGAAACCACCCAAAATTATAGGAGAATTATATAATCTTCCCAATTTTTAAAATAAAGCTGGTCACTTTATACTTACCCATTTACATCATATTTTTTTAATAGAACATATTATCATTTTAAATTCTAATAAGTTCATAAATTTTGTAAATTTTACTATAAACATGTACAAAAAATATTTGAAAAATTATTAACTTATGAAAAATTTCACAAACCTCCCACCTTAAGGTTTTATAGAATGACATTTGACACTTTCCTTGAGGTTTTATAAATGTGAAAGATAAGTCTATGTTTGACTTCTATGAGATTATGGATAAAAGATACTCCTTTTGAGGTTTGTATAAATGAATAAGAGCCATGTTAAAAATGAAATATTTTGTTTAGGAAGTTATTGTGTGAGATGATATAAACTTATATATTACATTTATACAAACCTCAAAGGGGAGCGTCATTCCTCCATCATTAGTGTTATTTCATCTGTAGTTTATAGTTTTTTTTTTTTTTTTTGATGGGGAATTAGACAAACTTTCATTCAACAAGCTGAAATTGGAGTACAACAGAGAAAGGAAATTACAGAAGCTGAAACTAGTCAGATATCATCTAGGATTAGGTGTTCTACACAGCTGGGATTAACTCCCTTCCAAAATTGAGAAAAACCTGATAGTCTAGCAGCTTTTGCAAGTTCATGGGCAACTCTATTGCCATCCCTTTTTAGGTGTTGGAATGTGCACCAGCTGAAAGAGGCCGAACAACTTCTAATGTCTTGAAGGATGAGACCAATCTCACCATCAGCATCTCCACGGTTAAGAGCTTGAATAATAGAGAGGGCATCTGACTCGAAGATAGCATGGGAAATTTTCAATTCCAAAGCAAGTAGCACACCATGCAGGAGAGCAGAGGCTTCAGTAATTTTTGCTGAGTAGGAAGACTGGAGAACTTCGCTAGAAGCTGCCATGGAAAGGCCTTGGTAGTCCCGGACAATCACCCTAATGCAAGCGTTGGTACCATCATTAGAGGTGGCTCCATCAACATTTATTTTGAAGAAGCCAAAGGGAGGAGCTTTCCATTTGAGGACGGGGGGGGAATGGGGCAGTGGGGGGTGGGAACAAGCATCCTTAAAATCAATGAGGGTTCTCTTGGCCAATTCCCAGCTTCAGCTTGGTGGAGAACCTGAGTCCTCATGCATTACTTGATTGCGATTCCACCAAATAGGCCAGGCTGTTGCAAAGAATATCTCCATATCCTGCGAGGTGCCCCTTAAAATGATGTCTAAAGCGATATCAACAGGATCATGGATTGGGCGTTAAAGGTCTACAGGGCAGTCAGACCAATGAGCCCACGTTAGCTTGGCATGATCACAATGAAAAAGAGCATGGGTTGTAGTCTCTATTGCTTTGTCACAGATGGGGCAGAAGCTAGAACACGCTATGCCTCTATGACTTAAGTTTTCCATGGTGGGGAGGCCATTAACACAGATTCTCCAAGCAAAAACTTTGAGCTTTGGGGGGACTTTTTGGTGCCAAATTCTTTTCCAAATCAGAGAGTTAGAGCTGTTTGAAGAGCATTCACCTTCATCTAGAGGTATTACCATGCTTAAGGCAATGTGGTAGGCACTTTTAACTGCGAAGGTCCCATGTTTATTACCAGTCCAAATTAGACTATCTTTGGGAAGATTGTAGCTCAGTGGGATTGAGTCGATTAACAAAATTGTGTTGGCTTCAAAGGGTAGGAAGAGTGAGTAGATTACATCATCTTTCCACCACTTAGTGTCCTTGTCTATAAGAGACAACACCATTGGGAAATCTCCAAAGTCGAAAGGTGGGGAGATTACTTTGAACATTGTTGGCATTGGTAGCCATTTATCTTCCCATATATGGATTTTACGACCATTTCCCAGTCTCCATCTAGTTCCTTTCCGGATCACCTCAAGGCTATTGTGAATGCTTCGCCAGGCATAGGACGGGCTATAGCCTTTTTTAGAGTTGAGAATATCATCATATGGGAAGTACTTGGCTTTGAAAACTCGAGCCACCAAAGAGTCGGGGTTGGTGAGGATTCGCCAACCTTGTTTGGCTAACATGGCTAGATTAAAGGCTTGTAAGTCCTGGAAACCCATCCCACCGTGAAGTTTTGACTTGCACATTTTCTTCCAATTAACCCAAGCAATTTTGTACTCTTTATCTTTCTACCCCTACCAAAAATTGTGTATCATGTTTTCCAAATCAGTGCAAAGAGTCTGGAGCTGAAAACAGCTCATGGTATAAGTTGGGACTGCTTGTGCGATTGCCTTGATGAGAATCTCCCTCCCACCAATTGAAAGGAGTTTTCCCTTCCAACCAGCAAGCTTTTTTGCCACTCGTTCCTTTCAGCAAACACTTGGGTTTTTGATTTCCCAATGATGGAGGGAAGCCCCAAATACTTGTTATGCCTCGAGTCCTACATCGGCCCAAGTAATCTCAATATGCACTCTTTTGTTTCATGAAGGGTATTTGGGCTGAAAAACACTGAGGACTTGTCCGCATTAATTTTTTTTTTCCAGAAGCCGCCTCCTAGCTTTGGAGTATGCTAAAAAGTTTTTGACATTCTTACACGTTTGCTTTGCAAAATAGAAGGCTGTCGTCGGCAAAGAAGAGATGGGTGATTATAGGGTAGCCCCTGCATATTGAGACTCTTGAGATTTGCTAATTTCGGGCTGCTTCGTGAATAAGAGCTGACAAACCTTCTGCACAAAGAAGGAACAAATATGGAGAAAGGGGGTCACCTTGCTGGATGCCTTGGGTTGGGGTGATGTGGCCAAAAGTTTCACCATTATGATCACTGAATAAGATACAGAAGAGACACAATGCATAATAAGATCAATCAGCTTGTTATTGAATCCCAACTTCATTATAATCCCCCCTACCCCCTAATAAAGTCTCATTCAACCCGGTCAAAGGCTTTACTCATATCTAGTTTAATTGACATAAAGCTTTCTTTTCCCCCCTTTTTATTTTTTAGATAGTGCATGAACTCATATGCTACTAGGACATTGTCAGAAATTAGGCGTTCAACGGTGAAGACACTTTGGTTTTCAGAGATGATGCTCGGCATGACAGTTTTGAGTCTATTAGCCAAGACTTTGGATATGGGTTTATAAGTCACATTGCATAGGCTAATAGGGTGGAATTCCGTCATTCTGGTGGGGTGGTTGGTTTTTGGGATGAGAGAAATATTGGTTTTGTTAATCTCTGCCATGAAAGCATTGGAATTCAGCACATTCAGAACCATATTTGTAATATTAGTGCCTACAATATCCTAGTAATTATGGAAAAAAACATCATTCATACCGTTAGGTCCTGGGGCTTTTGTCGGGTGAATTTGCTGCGGAGCCTTGAGAACCTCATCTCTTGTGAAGGTCTTGGTGAGCTCTGAGTTCATGTCCTCTGTCACGCATCTGGGGATAGAGCCAATGACTTCAATTATTCTAGTGGGCTGAGTGGTGATGTAGATTTTCTCAAAATAAGCCACAGCAGTGGCTACAATATCAGCTTTGCTTTCACACCACTAACCAACATCATTCTAGAGCCCAAGGATAGTGTTTATTTTATTTTATTTTATTTTCCTTCTGTTAGACACCCGAGCATGGAAGAATTTGGTGTTTTTGTCTCCCTCTCTGTACTAGTGCACCTTGCTGTGTTGATGCCACATGGTTTCTTCATTGTCAAGAAGATCATTGATTTCCTTCTTGAGTTGATTGATCTCTGCCCCCAAGTTTCCTTGTTGATCATTGGTAGTAAGAACATTGAGTAGTTTCCTTTTCTCCTGAATTTTCTTTGGGATGTTGCCCACTACTCTTTGATTCCAATTGGTTAGAGCCATGGCACATTTTTGAAGATTGGAGGAGATATCCTTAGGGGTGGTGGAGAGAGAGCCCGAGTTCCAAGTCGAATCAATGATTTCTCAATAATCATCTCTTTTGGCCTACATTGCCTCAAAATGAAATCTACGTTTGCCTCTGTGAACTTGTGGGGAAGAATCAGAAATTGCAAGGATGCAGTGATCAGTGGTTGATTCAGCAAGATGGTGGACTTTTGGATTCCTGAAGAATTCCAGCCACTTTGACGTGGCAAAAGCCCTGTCAAGACGGAGAGAAATTCTTTGGTTGCCTTCCTTCATGTTACTCCAGGTGAAGTCTGGCCCACAATATCCCAAATCCTGGAAGCAACAATTATTTACCACTTGACGGAACCCCTCCATTTGGCGTTGGGATCGTTGGGCACCACCTACTTTTTCATTCATAGAGAGAATTTCATTAAAGTCACCACAACAAAACCAAGGCAAACAATATTGACTATTAAGAAAGGAGATAAGTTTCCAAGATTCTTCCCTGAGGTGAGTTTCTGGGTGCCCATAAAATCCAGTGTACCTCCAAGAGAAGCCATTCTCTGGTTCAGTGATTATGGCATCAATATGGAAATTAGAGTAGCTTTTGATTTCTAGATTCATGTCACTAGACCACAAAAGAGCTAGGCCTCCACTTCGGCCTCTATTAGGAACTATCAGGCCATTTAAAAAGCCCAGTCTGTACTTCACCTTCTCCATATGCTTATTCTTTAGCTTTGTCTCCAATAGGAAGACAAGTTTGGGATTCCAGCGCTTCACGTAGTCACGGAGCGCAAAAACTGTTCAGGGGTTCCCAATTCCCCGGTGGTTCCAACATAGTGAATTCATGGCTCCCGACGGTGCTGCTTTGCAGTCATTGCCGATCCATCTTGAGAGCTGTTTGCATTTAAGAGGGGTGTGTCACTGATTTTCTTATGGGGCTTTTCTTCATCTTCGTCGGATAAAACAAGCTTGCTTGGTCTTTTAGATCCTGTGAGCCCACTAAGGTTTTAAGCGTAAGTGTTGGGATTTGGGGCTTGCTGCCTTTGGGCTTTGGCTATTTTTTCAAATTCCCTTTACCTGGGCCTCATGGGGTGCATGGTGACTTGCTAGTGTGGTGGGCCTCTTTGAGGGGTTTTAAAGGACTTGAGACTTCTTGGGTTTTGGGTGGGGAGGGTCTTAAAAGGCCCACAGTGGAGGAGTCATCCCCTATTTCCTTTCCCGTTTCTAGGCTTTTTTGAAATTCAAATTGAGATTTCCTAGATTGAGGCACAGGGTTCAAGGGACTTACTTTTTCGTTTCTCAGCTAATTGTTTGCAGTGAGATGATTTGACGTGACAGAGTTTCCTGGTGTCATGTTGTCGTTGGGCAGTGTGTAGCTTCTTGGAGCGGTTGGGAGTTCAGCTTGTTCCGTCTCCATGTCCGTGGAGTTAGAAGCTGCCTGAGCTAAAGTGTGCCTATCTTCTGAACTGTCTTCCTTTCTTCCCTCAGATCTGCCACTAAAAGTGACTTTTGATTTTTCCAAACTGAGTTTAGTGGAACCATTTGCCCATAGCCAGTCCCCATATTGCTTAGTGTTGCCTGAGTCACTTGGTGGCACCTGAGAGTGTTTCTCATCATGTCCAAGAAGACCATAGTGGAAGCAAAAGTTGGGCAATCTTTCATATTTGAAAGAAACCCAAAATTTTTCACCCTCTGTATTGACTATGTTACCACCCCTTCGAAGTGGTTTGTCAATGGGTAGATCCACACGAATTCTAATAAACTTAGCTTTCTCCAAAAGCCAGGATCGCTTGTTTGACTCAATATATCTACCCAACTTGTTGCCCAGTTCTCTTCCCACTTCCTCTGACATGCAATCAAAAGGAAGACCCCAGACTTGGACCCAAAATGGAGAATGGGTGAAGGTTATGGTGGCCATAAACAACCCTTTTCTCCATCTAGTTAGAAGTAAGAGATTGTTGTCAAAGTTCCAAGGGCCATTCCTTTCAACCCACTCCATTTGGTACATTGAGTTAAATTTGAACTGTAAGCACGATTCATAGATCAGAACCCATTTTCCAGGCTGACCATAGCGTGCTTTTCAAGGTTCGTAGGTTTTGGTGTCGCTCAGCTAGTAGCCAACAAATAAACTTAACACACATTCCTCAAGCAGGTCTGATCTGTTGATGGTTGAGATGGTGATGTCTTCTTCTTCATCCTTGGTGAGTTTGAGATGTTGGATACTGTCTAGAACTGCTTGATCCATGACTGTGAAGAGGTTTTGTAAGCTTTTGGTTTACCAAGACCTAGGTGGATCCCATGAAGGGAGAGAGCACTCGTGCTGTAGCGAGAGAGAAGGGCTTCTACAAGGGAGAGAGAATCTTGTTTCTTTTTTTTTTGGTCCATAGTTTATAGTATTAGCATTGGACTGACCAAATGGCTAATTCACCTAGAATATGCCTAACAAGCCCATAAAATAACCCACGTTGGATTATCAACCCAATTAGCCAAAGAGCATTTTAGTTTCAATGGTTTTTTAAAGATAGACAACATTGGAGCTTAGGCATTTTAATATTATATATATATAAAATCGAGCTCCCCATCCTGCTCTCTTTTCTTCCTTATTCTCATTCTTCCCAAAATTGCTTTCCCTCTCAGTGAACTCTCTTTTCTCCACAATACAAAGGTAAATATGGTGAAAGTCACAAGAGAGACTTCATAAATAGTTTTAGGGTGCCCATGGGTTGAGTGGAGTCAAGTTAAGGCTTAACTTGTCACTTGACATAAACACATTGAGTGGGAGAGGATGAAACCTGCTATCAATTGAATAGAGACGTTGGCTCGACCATTCAAATGTCCCTAAGTGGCGACCAATGATGGGGCGAAGGGGGAGGGGTCTCCAAATCTCCACTTGATTAAGTATAAATTTTTAAATTTTTGATCTCTATCAAATCTAGATGGAGATCTTTAGATTCCGACTACCTTTCTCGGATCTATAACCCCTTTGATGCCTTTATCAAACAATTTGGATGTGTCAAATTTTTATATGGATAACTCGACACTCAACCTAAATGTATCATAATTCAAAGAGTTCCACTCGTCCCTAACTATTACTGACATTGTCGGATTGGCCAAATCAAGTAGATGGGTCGAATTTCACGGGTGGTTGGACAGTCCCAAAAATAGTTTTAAAGGAATGTCATTATTTTACAAAATCAGTATGCTCTGTTTGTTTCAATGGAAAACAATGTGTAAAGATAGTTTTCCATATTTTTAGTGTTTGGTAGCATCATAAAAAATGAAGTAAAGAAAAACTATTTTTAGTCAACATAAAAATTTGACTTATTTTTAGAGATTGTTTTTCACTAATTTTTTTTTTTGAAAACAATTCTATTTCAGAGCAAATTAAATAAGGAAAGTTGGGAGATTTTCAACTCATTTAAAGTTGCTACCAAATATAGGAAAATGAGATAATTTTATAGAAAATACTTTTTAAAAAATGACTCATTTTCTAGAAAATATCGTTACTAAAACAAACAAAACTAAGTGTGTGTTTGGCAAAAATTAAAAGGCTAGTTTATTTTACTATTCGGCTTATTTTTGCTACTATTTATGGGTTTCATTGCATTTTTTGGTATTATTCATGGGTCTCACTGTACTATTTCAGTTAACTTTTACATTTATCTATAGTACTTTCAGAAAAAAGTTTTCAGTTTCAGCAAAATAAACGGATCCCAAACAGACCCTAAGTGTGCGTTTGGCTTCAGCTTATTTTATTATTCAGTTTATTTTTGTTACTATTCATGAGCCTTACTGCATTTTTTAGTACTATTTATGGGTCTTACTGTACTAATTTAACTAATTTTTACTTTTATTTACAGTACTTTCAATAAAATATTTTTAATTTTAACAAAATAAGCAGATCCTAAACAAATCCTAAGCGTAATAAATTAACCAAAATTTTATCAATAACCATTACAATATGTTAAAAAAAAAAAAGTTATTAAAAGTTACATACAAACACGCGCCACGCATGTGTGAGAAAGCACGGTACACGCACGCACGCGTGAGCAATGACGAAGTGTATTTTGTCTCCCTATAAAACCAAAACGAGGAATGCATAGGTTGTTTACCAAATAAAGAAACCGACACATCCCTTTGGTCTCTTCCATGGCCGACGCGCCGAGATTGCAGAACAAAATAGGTTAGTCCCAGAAAAAAAAAAAGCCTCTTTTAAACCCAAAAGCGAGTGACACAAAACGAGCGAGTGAACGTTAATTTATTAATAATTATAGTCCCTCGCTTCGCTTCTCTTCTCTTCTATTGTCTCTCAGTCTCAGTCTCAGCAGCTACATCTACATCTTCGATCTCTCGCGAGTGAGATTTACTCCCAAAAAACCTAAAACTCACATTTTCCCATTTTCCGAAACGCTCTTCCCCCACTCGCGCTTACAGCTTACAACCCCCACTCGCTCTCGCCCTGTTTTTTTGAGGTTTGAACTTTAAATTCTCTTTTGCCTCCTTTTTATATTTTTGCTGTTACTGTCATTTTTGTTTCTGTTTTGTTTGATAATATTACCATGATGATGACACCCCTTTTTTTTTTTTTGTTAAATTATATTGTGTTTGGTTGCTGAGAAAGTGTGGGAAAAGAAAGAAAGTGGGTAATTCAATTTTTTTTTTTTTTTTATAAAATAATGTGTTGTTATTATCTGAACCTGAGAGAGCTGGAAGCAACCACCTCCACCAGTGGAGAGCTATTGAAAGCTTTGGTTTTAATGGGTTTTGGGTGGTATTTAATTTTGTGAAGCATTCATTGGTTTTGTTGGGAAACAAGCAGAGGGTTTAGAAGTTCTAGAGATGTGAACTGGGCATCTATCTATTTGCTTGTTGATTTTTAGTTGGAAGTCCAATAAGAAATTTATCACTTAAAAATTAGATTGGCAATGAAAAATTACTATGCAATGACTACGTTATTAATGTTATAGCTCTGAGATCTTAGTTCCTACATTTCCTAACTATATGAACAATTTGAACCGGTCAATTGTGCTGGGGGATACCATGTAGGCATTTGTACAACTCCAACATTACTTTGTAAGAAGCATTGTCTTTGGCGGTCTTAGAGAAACAACCTAGTCATCATCTGTTGGGGATTTGGCTTCTAAGAAGCATGGACACTTTCTTGAAAATTTAAGACACGTTAATAAATTAATGAATTAATATCTTTTGGTCTTGTAACTCCCTAACTCTTCATTGGCAAGATATTGTCCTCTTTGGGAGTGATACGAGTCTCTCTCTCAAGGTTTTAAAAGGTCTCTTGCTAATTAGAGTCCAAGGCCTTCCATATAAGGCTTAGGACACTCCCTACCTAAGCAATGTGGGACTTAGTCAAGATTTGGTTCTCTCTCACCTCACCCTACTTAAGAGGCCTTTTAAAACCTTGAGGGAGAGACTTGTGTCACTCCCAAAGAGGACAGTATCTTGCCAATGAAGAGTTGGGGCGTTACATGCCTAACATGGACAAACCAAGGGTTTTGAGTGTCTGCTTCTTAGTTTGGTTTTAAGCCCAATCAAATAGAGTTCAAGTGATAAATTCTTTCACAAAGAAGGAATAAAGGTTTTCTTCTCTGTGTGTGTGCGTTGTTCTCTGATCATAAATTTAGAATATTTCCTATTATATTTTTACCATATTGGACTATGTGCAAAAATATGTGAGATTGATTGTATATGGTATTTTCCCTGAATAATTTGTTTGGGATTCATAGCTGACCCCTTAGTTTTGGGACAGCCTTCATTGTTGTTCTTGATGATGATGATGTATATATGGTATATTTTGATGAATATCATCTTATCAAAAAAAAAAAAAAAAAAATTTTGTTTTTGATGAATACCATATGCAATACGGCATTGCATATAATTTATCTGTTTATGAGGTTGTTTAGTTTAGTAAATGCAGTTTTAGCTTATATAATAATTTATTATGTGGTATAAATCTTTATTAAGAGGATGATTGTGGTGCACTGGTGTTGCATTTGTAAAACAATCTGGTGTCTTGGACCTCTTGGTTGATGATGGTCTTCTATTTCATTGTCCAATAACAGCAAATATTTGGTCATATTACTTGGTCTGTTTGGGTTCATTATGTGATTCTGGAAAGGACAGTTTAGTTTTCATAGTAGTGAAATTTGGAATGCTATTCCACATTCTCTTGTGAGGTCTGTTTGGAGAGAACAGATTAGTTGGACATTTGATAGTATCAAACATTCTCTAGTATCCCTTAAGTCTTCTTTCTTGATATTATTGCTTAACTAGATGTCGGCTTAGGCAGTGTCCCTTTTTTGTTCTACTCTTGTCTTTATTAATTGGATTACATAAAATTTTGATTATTATTTTTTAAGGGACTCTTTCGTACATCCTGTGTGCTTTGAGCCTTTGATATCTCTCTTTTTGATAAAATATGTACTTTTTTCTGAATCTGATAAAGCATTTACTTATCATAAAAAAAACCCTTTTAATTGAACTAGTTTGTTTTTTTAACATATCTAGTAAGATAGGAGTTAGGAATTACCAAGAGTCTTGTAGCTCAATTGACACCTTTTAGTGTTTCCAATGGAGACGTTTAGGGTTCAAATTCCCCCTCCCCCAAATATTGAATTATCCATAAAAAAAGAAAAGAAAAGAAAAAAAGATGGGGGTTAGGAAGTGTGATTGGTGATTGGTGATTGAAATGGTGGGTAAATTATCGAAGGGTATAGAAGCAAATTTTGAAGGCAGCACTTGGTTGATCAGCCATGAAGAAGCCCTAAGCATGGGGTTGGGCAATTCTTCAAATGGACACAGTTGTTGGCCTTAGGATTCACTTTTTGCACTTCTTTGTTTTTAGATTGCAGTAAGGCTATGCTTAGGTAATCTTAGCATAGAGATCCTAGTCTTCTATATCACGATATGTGGTCTCAACACTTAAAAACCCTTCGGAAATGATGAAATTACAAACTTATTTCATTCTGTCAATAGCTCTGGCTTAAATGGCACTTTCTCCTGCCACAAGAATGGGTAGAGGGTGAGGTTGTGGGTTCATAACTCATTGGCTGTGTATGTAACTTACCAATGAAACAACTTCTTTCATCCCATATATATATATAGATGGGTTCAAGTTACAATTGGTGTAAGAGTTACACCATTTTTAAACCATTGATTCGAATGAGATCTAATGGTAAATAAGACACTACTTGACATGTCATCAATATTATTAATTTCTACCTACGTTGACCTCATTTATTTCTTTATTTTCTAAAACTCTATGTCCTCCCTAATTCCAAAGTTCTTCATCTTCTCTCTCTAAACTCTCCTCCTCTTCCACTGCTCCCAGCTTGGTTGCGTTGGCCATAAACCAACTGGGTCCAGCATAATAGAATCATTCAGCCTTCAATTCTGATGCCATCGGCTCCAGTGTTGGTTTCTGCTTAGCTCCATTGGTGACCTCAACAGCCACATAGGATGGGACATCAATTCAGCCGTATAATAACACAGATATTTGAGTGCGGCATGAATGTGCTAAAGGACTACCAACAAGCGCAGGATTCAGGACTGTATGACAATCACTGCTCATGAAGAACCAGCACCTGGCAGCTAGAATTGGATGACGTGTTAATG
Source organism: Quercus berberidifolia (assembly GCA_028535905.1). Taxonomy (NCBI): domain Eukaryota; kingdom Viridiplantae; phylum Streptophyta; class Magnoliopsida; order Fagales; family Fagaceae; genus Quercus; species Quercus berberidifolia. Next base: position 59,032,608 of record JAPQVW010000003.1, read on the forward strand.
GGTTTACTTGGAGGAAAGTCAGTTTTGCAAGATGTGATATGCAAAAAGCATACCCATCAGTTATTGGTTCTCATTGCAAACAATTGTAACAACAAAACCATGGTAGTATACCTCACTTGTATTCATACATATTTTTCTCATAAATGAAAATTTATATATTTTTACTTAAAAAAAGGTGAGCCTTATAAAAATATACAGTCAGCTGAATTGTAAAAGAAAAAGACCGAATAGAAAAAGGAAAAAAAAAAAAAAAAAAAAAGACCCTTCTAATCAATCTTTGAAGTACCATGAACTGAAGTGGTAAAAATTCTGCAGTGTGGGGCAGTTAGCTTCTGATCAGCAGGGGCAGTGGAGAAGGAGGAGGAGGTGAGTCTAGAGGAAAAAAAAAAATGAAGAACTTCAGGAATAGGGAGAGACAGAATTTTGGAAAATATAGAAATAAATGAGGTGAAGGTAGGTAGAAATTAATCATATTGATGACGTGTCAAGTAGTGTCTTATTTACCGTTAGATCTCATTCAAATCTACAGTTTAAAAAGGGTGAACTCTTGTGATGTTACACTAGTACTTTGGAGTCATGTAATTCGAAGGAAAAAGAGTACGATAGTGAATGGAAGGTATAGATGTTCGGTTGTTTAAACATGATATGCATGTTTATGACCATGTGTCAATGCCATATATCACAGATAAGCTTTATGGACCATGAGTTGAACTAATTTATCATGTTACATGCACTAAGGCATGCATTTTCTCATTTCATTTTGATTTTGTTTCTAATCCCATATATATACACTTTTAGATTATTTTTGTGTCATTGTGTTTTGGATGATATTGACTCTTTTCAGTTTTCAGCTATAAGAATTTTTTTTTTTTTTTTTTTTTTTTTTTTGGGAGGGAATCTTTATGTATGGCGATCTTTGTCAAACTAAGAGTTTGAGTGGGAGTTCGAAGCTTCAAACCATTGTTCATGTTCAGAAGCCTAGTTTATCTTGGCTAAATGATAATTTTGGTCACTATCATAAATATAGATCCTGAAATTAATTGTGTGCGTGAATAAAAATTTACATAAGGAATTTATGTTTAAATTAAATTTCAAATTATGTTTTAGAAGAACCATTTCCATGTAATGTTGGAGGCAGATTCTATCTCATTGGGTAAAGGACACTTTAAAATGTTTGCCTTGTGCTTTGACCTCTTCATTGACCTAAATAACAACATTAGTGCCCTTAGGGTGGGCATCCTATTCTTCTGGCTTGCTAATGGTTTTCTAAAAATGAATGACAATTGGGTTTGACAAGCATGCGGGGTTTGTCTATAAACCCTGGAATAAAAATATCTACTGATGGGTCTAGTTTTGCATTTGGCTTTAAGGCCGCAGAATTGCCATCACAAATTTCGTCCTGTTTCATTAGTGCTCTATTCAATAAAATTATAGTTTATATTGCTACAAAAACCACTACAAACTTCTATGAAGCATAATAGATGGTGAGTGTCACTTTATATAGGTGCAGTGGCAGTGCTCCTGAAGAAGCTTGGGATTGTAACATTGGATTAGATGTTAAGGCCATATTGTTAATATTCCTTGAGTTACTATTGTAATTCTTTCAATTGAATATGGCCTTTAATTTTAAGCTTTGGAGCCTTTTCTTGACAAGTCTTACAATTTCCTGTTTTGGATTTTACAACCACTGATTGGAATCTTGATTTCAATTCTGTATATGCACCTGAAGTCCTATTTTGAATAGAATATAAATGATTTTCAGGAAAGTTTATCAGTTAAAATGGTGCACTACAGTTTTCTCTTTTGTTTTTAACCACCTTTTTAAAAAATAAAAAATAAAACGAAAAGGTGGAAAGATGTACAAGGGAGGTGTAGGTTATAGAAAACAAAGAATTGATAAGGAAAAGAATGATTAAAAAAAAGGAATTATTGATTGGATCATGACTCAAATTTAGATTTGATATGGATAAAAGACCTTCCTATGTTATATTGTGATCATTAGGAAATCATTCTCATGTTTATATGGTAATGAGGAAAAGAAAATATCAAATCTGAAACTAAGTGGTGGGGGTGGGATGTTGTTTAGAGGAATCCAACCTTGGAGGTTTTACCAGAGTTATTTCATAATGGTAATTTGGAGATAATCAAGTGAAGTATTTAGTTCACTGCTGAAGTTTTGGAGACTCTGGATTTTTATTTCAACTGGACAAACCATCTTAACCAATATTCTTAAGAGCATCAGAAGTACCAATTAGGTTGATGTGTCTAAGGACATTACATGCTTTAAGCGTAGACATGTTTATTATTTGCCACTTTATCTGATATTATAAAAATGCTACTTCTACCCAAATAAAGAATATAAATAGACCGACTTTGCTTAGAGGTACGTTATCTAGCCTCCCTACTTATTATTATTTTTTTTTTTCTCTTTTCACCATTCCTACACGTGGCTAACAAAATTGAGAGGCTACAAAGGGATTTTTTGTGGGGTGATTCTAAGACACATTGGTTGGGATGGGATAAGGTGTGTATGTGTATTGCCAATGGCGGTTTACGATTAGGAAACTGACCACTTTCAATAAAGCTCTACTAGGAAAGTGGCTTTGGTGATTTGGGGTCAAGGAGAGTCGGCTTTGGAGGAGGGTGGTAGCTTTGAAATTTGGGGAAGAATTTTTTTGGGGGGGGGGGGGGGGGTGGACCTCCATGTTGGGAAGGGGTGTTCATGGTTGTGGTTTGTGGAGAAGTATTCGGATGAGTTGGGAAGTTTTCAGCAAAAACATCTAGTTTAAGGTTGGGGTGGGGAATAGAGTGAAATTTTGGACAAATCGGTGGTGTGGGGATCTTTTGCTCCATTTGGCTTTTCCGTTCTTGTACAATTTTGCTGCTAACAGAGTGGCTTCTGTAGACTCATCTTTGATATGCCCAAGAGCGAGGGATAGGAGAACTTGGGATGGTCGTTTTATTCGGGGTCCTAGTGATTGGGAGGCAGATGTGGTGAATGATTTCTTTTGATTCTTGGCATCCAGTTTACCTTTAGTGATGGATGGTGATTGTATGAGATGGAAGTTAACGAAGAACGGGGATTTTCATATTCGTTTGTTTTATCATAAGTTACATGGTTCTTCCTCCGTTTTTTTCTCATGGAAAGGTATTTGGAAGGTTAAGGCACCTTGGCGTGTCTCTTTCTTTGTTTGGACAGCTGCATGGGATAGGATTCTCATGGGAGATTACTTGCAGGTTAGGGGTTTTGATTTCGTTGACTAGTGCATTATGTGTCATTGTTGTGGAGAGACCGTGAATCATTTGTTATTACATTGTGGAAAGGCTTATTGGCTGTGGGGCTTTGTCTTTAGAACTTTTGGGATTTCGTGAGTTCCCTCCCATTCAGTGATAGGTTTTCTATTTAGTAGGTGGAATTGGTTAGGGAAGCATTCATCTCACATTTGGAATTTAGTTCTGTTGTGTTTGATGTGGTGTATTTGGAGGGAACGTAATCGGCTGACTTTTGAGGACATGGATAGATCGGATGACCAGCTGCTTGCTCTCTTTTCAGGATCCTTTTTTGATTGGTCTAAGGCTTGGGGATTCACATCTAGTGATTCTCTTCCTTTGTTCCTTAGCTCTCTTTTTCTTTGTAATTAGTGCTTCTTTTTTGTTTTTTCTTTTCTCTCTTTTTTTTTTATTGTTTGATATGCTTTGTGCTACTTTGCATTTAGTAGTGTTTTGAATATATATTTCTTACTTATCAAAAAAAGAAAAAGAAAAAAAAGAAAGAATATAAATAGTATGGTGGTAGTGTAGTTTGAACTGACATCTTGACTTAATAATGATGTTTACTTGTTTAAAATTACTCTTGAGGTAGCCGATTTTTAATACTTCTCATATGGATATATATATATATATATATATATATATATATGAGTAACTATTTCCAATTAGGTTTAAGGTGAAGGTAATTTTCAACATAAAATTCAACTTGGAAGTGCTCTTGAAAATCCCTTAAAATGATTGTGTATCTCTTTTTGGTGGGGTAGCCTAATTTTTTTCAAGGGCTTGGTTATTAAAGACATTTAGAATTTTTTGAGGAGAAGGTCCAAAGATGTTTTGACAATTTTGTTTGTGTGCATTGTTTTCTAAATTTCTATGATTAGTTCTTTCTTTCTTCTTCTTCTTCTTTGTTTTTGAATTATTTTCTTTGTGCATCTTCAGGTCTAAAATTGGAAAGATTGGATGTTAGGGAAAAGGTTATTTTTAGCTTGCTGCTTGATTTTGGTTTCTGCGGGGCAAAGGTAGCCTGAATCAAACCAGAGGTCTTAATGAGATGAAGACCAGAAAAGTTGAAAGCTCCAAAACCCCCTTTTCCCTCTTCATGGAAACAAATGATAAATTACCTTTTGCTGAACAATAAGGACTACCAGGATTCAAAGTGCAGTTGATACTATGGTGGACTGTCAAGACAATGTGCTTAGTGCCAGAGTGAACGAAAACATAGGTGATTTTGTGGATGAAGTGCATAACAGAGATGTTGGGGTTGTTAGTTCTCCTAAAAGGGATGTTACAATGTTTGAAGGGGATACAGATTTTGAGCCACGCAATGGCATTGAATTTGAATCACATGAGGCAGCATACTCATTCTATCAAGAATATGCCAAATCTATGGGATTCACCACTTCAATTAAAAACAGTCGTCGCTCAAAGAAATCAAAAGAATTTATTGATGCTAAATTTGCATGTTCCAGATACGGAGTCACTCCAGAATCGGATAGTGGGAGTAGTCGGCGACCAAGCGTGAAAAAGACAGACTGCAAAGCCAGCATGCATGTGAAGAGAAAGGCAGATGGGAAGTGGATTATTCATGAATTCATAAAAGAGCATAATCATGAACTTTTACCTGCTTTAGCATATCATTTTCGGATTCACAGAAATGTAAAGTTAGCTGAAAAGAATAATATTGACATTTTGCATGCTGTTAGTGAACGGACAAGAAAGATGTATGTTGAAATGTCTAGACAATCTGGTGGATATCAAAATCTTGGGTTTCTTCAGGGTGACATAAATTATCAGTTTGATAAAGGCCGTTACTTGACTTTGGATGAAGGAGATGCCCAAGTTATGCTTGAGTACTTTAAGCGTATCCAAAAGGAGAATCCAAACTTCTTTTATGCGATGGATTTGAATGAAGAGCAGCGTTTGAGAAATCTGTTTTGGGTTGATGCCAAAAGTAGGCATGATTACATCAGTTTTAGTGATGTTGTTTCTTTTGATACCTCCTATCTCAAAAGCAACGATAAATTGCCATTTGCTCCTTTTGTTGGGGTGAACCATCACTTCCAGTCCATGTTGTTTGGATGTGCGTTGGTTGCAGATGAGACTAGATCAACATTTGTTTGGTTAATGAAGACGTGGCTTAGAGCAATGGGTGGGCAAGCTCCCAAAGTGATAATCACTGATCAAGACAAAGCCTTGAAGGCAGCCATTGAGGAAGTCTTCCCAAATACACGCCATTTCTTTTCTCTTTGGAATATATTGGAAAAGATCCCTGAAACTCTAGCTAATGTGATAAAACAGCATGAGAATTTCTTGCCAAAGTTTAACAAGTGCATTCTCAAGTCATGGACAGATGAACAGTTTGACATGAGGTGGTGGAAAATAGTTACTAGATTTGAACTTCAAGATGATGAATGGATACAGTCATTGTATGAAGATCGAAAAAAGTGGGTGCCTATTTATATGGGGGATTCTTTTTTAGCTGGAATGTCTACACCTCAGCGTTCCGAAAGTATGAATGCTTTCTTTGACAAGTACATTCATAAGAAAATTACTCTCAAAGAGTTTGTGAAGCAATACGGGACAATCCTACAAAATAGGTATGAAGAGGAAGCCATAGCAGATTTCGATACATGGCACAAACAGCCTGCATTAAAATCTCCTTCTCCTTGGGAAAAACAATTGTCAACAGTTTACACTCATGCAATTTTTAAGAAATTCCAAGTTGAGGTTTTGGGCGTAGTTGGCTGCCATCCTAAAAAAGAAAGTGAAGATGGAGCAACAACTACTTTTAGGGTTCAAGATTGTGAGAAGGATGAATATTTTATGGTATTGTGGAATGAAACAAGGTCAGAGGTTTCTTGTTTCTGTCGTTTGTTTGAATACAAAGGTTTCCTTTGTAGACATTCGATGATTGTTCTCCAAATTTGTGGTCTTTCAAGCATTCCACCCCATTATATTTTGAAGAGGTGGACAAAAGATGCAAAGAGCAGGGAAACAGTGGTTGAAGGAACAGAAAGGATACAGACTAGGGTGCAGCGTTACAATGATTTATGTAAAAGAGCCATTGAATTGAGTGAAGAGGGATCATTATCTGAAGAGAGCTATAGTATTTCTTTTCGGGCACTAGTAGAAGCTCTGAAGAATTGTGTGAATGTGAATAACATTACCATTAGTGCTGCAGAATCTAGTGGCAATGCTCTTGCTCTTCGTGAAGAAGAGGAGAGTCGAGGAAGCTTAGTAGCTAAAACAAGTAAGAAGAAAAGTACATATAAGAAAAGAAAGGTTAGTTCTGATGTTGATGGTTCATGTGCTTATATTTTTATTTCTTGTAATGTTTCTATTACTAAATGTATTTTTCAAAAAAGAAAAAAGATTTGAATAATGCCTCTATATTCTAATTCTAGGTACCGGCAGAGCCAGATGTTCTACTTGTTGAGCCACAAGACAGCTTACAACAGATGGTTTGTCTAATCTTCATTCTGGTTATGATCTAATTACAATGCTTAAATGGAATGTTTTAGGATCATAATAAAAATGATATTACAAATAAAATCAAATTTGACCCATTCTGTATCAGGAACACCTAGTGCCGCAAATTTATTCAAATTCTAAATATAAAATTTCAAATCTTGTTGGAAATGGGGCTAAATACATAGTTGTGATTGAAAAGAAGTGAAAAGAGTTTGTGCATTTTTTTGGTTGCTCGGGACAATAGAAGTTCTGCATCTACCTGCACTGATTTAACTGATCAATTTCTCTTGGGCATTCATTCTTGTAGGATAATCTAAGCTCAGATGGGATGTCCCTTACTGGATATTATGGTGCCCAACAGAACGTGCAAGGACTGGTACATATTATTATTACCTTGGGCTATTTTACATAATCCAGGGTTTTGCAGTTATTGTAAAAAATGTACTGATGTTAATTATGATATTTGTACATGGTCGCAGTTGAACTTAATGGAGCCACCTCATGATGGGTACTATGTAAATCAACATAGCATCCAGGGGCTGGTAAGTCATGATAAATTTAATACCATGATATATATATTTTTTCAATAAAGGTCATTATTAAAGATATGCTTACCTAAAGTAACCATTGTATGTGTGTTTTATTTTTATTTTTTATTTTTTATTTTTAAATATATATATTTTTAATATTATGATTTATATGCTTGTAGGGTCAATTGAATTCAATAGCACCTAGCCATGATGGTTTTTTTGGGACTCAACAAAGCATTCATGGGCTGGTATAGTATTTATAATCACATGAAAAATTTGTAGAGAAATATGGTTAATGTAAATGTCATTCATGTGATGAAACTTCCTCAATTATGCTTTCATTCAATTAGGGGCAGTTGGATTTTCGACCACCAGCAAATTTCAGTTATAGCCTTCAGGTTAGTTTGCAATATGGGGCAGTTATATTGATTGAACTGTACTTTTTCAGACATGGTTTTACTAATTTGTGTTTCTAACACTAGTTGCAGGATGAGCCCCATTTAAGAACTACACAGTTGCACGGCAGTGCTTCGAGGCATGCATGAGGAAGAAACATCTTCCATGTTGGCTGCAGTGATAGTTGCTTCATCGAGGTGGCTAAATCCATACCCAATGTTATGTTGGGTAATTGGAATGGTAAATCCATGAAGTGGTTCCAGATCCTTCACCACTTAAGTTTCCTGTTTGGATAAAAAAGAAGCCAAATGCATTAACAATTGAAGGTAAAAGATTTCCTGTATATTTACGGGGGAAGTTACTTTGCAGAATTCAAGCTGTGGTTATATTTATTCCCCAGAAATGACATAAGAAAGGAAAGACAAAATAATCCTATTTTATGCCCCATAGCTTAGCTGTGCTGAAATCACAATTCACAACTTGAGGGCAGGACCAGATTACTCCTGCTGCAGGAGTAATCTAGATCAATTTAGTGGATCCTAGATCAATTTAGTGGATCCATCTCTTAAGGAACAGAATGCTTGTAAGCCATTAGAAGAATAAAATTAATGCTTTTCGTGGAGAAACATACTTCTAATGGCTGAGATGCAAAGGATGTCTTTGCCTGGGTGCCAATTTAAAGAAAATGCTTTGCCTTGTTCTTGTGCATTGTAGAATTACTGCAAACGGCTCTTTGTAAATGCTCCATGTATCATTATGTTTGAAATTGATTTAGTTCTGTGGATTAGATCTGCTTCTGCCCCTGTCAATCTTCACTGGATTGTATCGGCAATCTGTTCTGTAAGATGTGTATGTTCATGCAGGAAGTGGCAAAATGGACATGTTTTTGTTCATGAAGTTCCTCAGTTTCCCCTAGTGGAAATCAGTTATTAAAAACGGGTTACGATGTTTTGTATAATCCTTTTTCTGATTAATATCTTTCTCATTTTTTAAGGTTTGAAATTTTAGTTAGTAATGGGTTTTTTTGTCCACAATACTAACGGATGGATCAAAAAACATTTTGTTTAAGCACTTGTAGGCTTGTAGCACTAAAGGATACACTAGCAGTAGGTGGATCAAAGGCAGAATTTAATTTGAGCATCAGAATCAAACTTGCTAGGAGCAACCAGACATTTATATTTGGTCTGTAATCATGTTGGTTTCTACAGTGTTGATGGTCGAGGGTAAATATTAGGGAATAGGAGTGTATTAAATACTCAGTGGCATGGGTAGTAGGGCTTCTTAACCATGAACCCAAATCCAAGATCGGAAGCAAAATTTAATGTTGCATTCATAGGGCATCATGCAACTGGTGTCATTTAGATTCGTATGTTACAAGGACCACTTCCATTCGATGGTATCCTCTCTCTCTCTCTCTCTCTCTCTCTCTCTGTGAAGGCATTTATCAGATTGGATGGTTTCTTCAATTACCCACATAGTATGTTTGAGAAAAATAGTTGAGAAAAATAGTTTCAAATTGGTTTGGAGCTAAACTTTTTCTATTTCATATATAAAAAATAAATGGGACACTGTAACTAAATGTAAGGGGACTAGGTATTAAAAAAAGCAAATGTCGGAACAGAGCCCTCATAGTTAAAAGAGCCAAGTCCTCCTAGTCAAAATAGTTTGGGTCTAGGTGTAGAAAAAATAAAAAAATAAAGAGAAAGAGAGAAGAGAATTCTTCCCTTTCTGCTGTAACCATTGAATTGGCCTTGGTACCCTTCTTATTAAAGAGGAAGAAATTTTCAAAATGAGTTATTAGTATGTCTTACCTTCCCACCTTATTAAGATCATAAAAGTTGTGCCAAAAACCAGTTTCTCCAATAAAGAGGAGTTATCACATTCCTTTGGTTAGCTTGACAATCAAAGAGCTCCTAAACACCTCTAGCTCTAAAATATTCCAAAAATCATTATAAAAGTATTTTGCTAAATCAGTTGTGGACATCCTCATTTCATATGCTATGTAATATTTTTCACCCATGAATGCTTTAATTTCTAGTTGTAGATCCTTCTCTCAACACTCTTGAGATATTGTGAATTCAAAATACACGCCGAGAATAAAATCATTGCACATGCCTTTTGGCGAAGGCAAGTAGTTGTACGAGATCTTTTGGTATCCTATTTAGACCATCCAACTATTATTGTAAACTAATAACTCGCAAATGCGTGGGGAATTGGTTACCCTAGACTATTTTGTATTTGATTTTCCCTTAATTTTAGTTTCCATTTTAACAAAAGAGGAATCCTTTTCCAACTTCTGCTGTTGGTTGAGAGGAAAACTTTGATTTTTTTTTTTCCCTAACCGAACAGGCTAAACTATTGTATGACTTCAAATACAATAAAATGAAGGAAAAAAAAATTCATGCGACCAACCCTAATTAATTTTCCAAAGATCCTTAGTTGACTCCAAAATTTAAGATTAAGGTTTTGTTGTTATTGTTGTAATTCAGCTAAACTATTAAGTTAATATTGTAGGTTAGTGTTCAATACCATCCTTAAATTATTGGTGATTTCAATTTAAGTTGTTTTGAAAACAATTCAATATTTGCCTTGGTGTACCATTGCTATCAAATTTAAGTATTAAAATTATATAAATTGTGTATATAAAAAGATGATTACACTACCTACTGTTAGGATCCTAAGATCCTGATATGCTACATACCGCTGTAGTGTGTGTCAATGTATTTGTATGTGTTTGTGTTGAGCAGTAGAGTCTGGTTTAATAAGGAATGTTGTAATTGTTAGTAGTAATTGTTGTTTACTGTTAGCAGTGGCAGTGAAGTAGAGCTGGACTGAGTTAGCTACTATCTTGCCAATTAACACGTGCCTGACGATTGCAAACTATTTGGCCTGATAGAGAGGCAGGGACGAAACTTGAAGTTTTCTCTCTAGTTTTCTACGGAAACACTGGAGGTGAAAAAAGTCGCTATCTTTAGCAAAAGGGTTGCCGTAAGGTAGATTTCTCTCCATGTAAGCGGTAGAACAGGTTAGTTTCTTAGGGGAATCATGGTGGAGATCACAGAGAGATGCGCTGGAATAAAACTGTCGTCGAGAGAAGATGCTGAAGTAACAATCCATGAACCAGAGCCAGAGGATGGTCTCATCCTTATTGGGAAGTTTTTTACAAAGAGGAGAGTCAACCTGGAGTCTGTGACCAGAGTGCTGAAAACGGTATGGAAAACGGAGAGAACTTTTGAAGCTAGTGATCTAGGTGAGAATAAAGTTATGTTTCTTTTTCAAACAAAGGACGACATGGATAGAGTGCTCTTCCTCAGTCCATGGTCTTTTGATAAATACTTACTTTTACTTCATAAACTGGAGAGAGGTGAGGCGATAAAAAATATTAAGTTTAACAAATCCCCGTTTTGGGTCCAGATACACAGTCTGCCTACTATGTGTCAAACAAAGACGGTGGGTTTGAGTATAGGAGAAACACTAGGCGGAGTGGAGAGAGTGGATGCAAATGAGAAAGGGTTCTGCCTGGGGAACTTTATACGAATAAGGGTGCTCATGGATATCTTAATGTCGTTGTGCCGAGGTCGTAAGGTTTGTTTGGGTGAGCATGGCCTGAAATGGGTGGATTTCAAATATGAGAGGCTTCCGATTTTTTGCTATTTGTGTGGGAGGGTTGATCACGATGAACGGGATTGTCTGCAAGGACTTCGAAGCAACGAAACACTAAGGCTAGAGGAGAAGCAGTTTGGCCCATGGCTTCATGCGACACAGGAAAAACTCCAAAAACCGCTGACAGTTACAGCAGTGAGAAATGAGGCTACAAGGGTTAGGGAAGCTGAAACTGAGTTAGGGGAGCACAATTTGGTTGGTATTGCGGAGCGCATGCTGGTTTCCGATACTCCTAGAATTGACCACCTAGGTAGGACGGAGAGGAGGGTGGAGGCAAGGGCTGACGTGGGAAACGTCAACTCCATGTCAAGTCACACCTAAGCCAATATCCCAAAAATCCCGCTGATTTCAAATTTCAAATAGCAGTTGCGGGATATCGATGCGGCAATCTCAGGAGAAGCTCTTGACGTAAACACTGAACCAAGTAAGGAAGGAAACTTGGAGAAGGAGGAATCCTCGTTGAATCTGAATGTTGACAGGTTGGAAACAAAAGAAACGCCCCATGCAAATGGGCTTGTCAAAGAAGCCCAATCCCAAACTTTAGCTATTGGGCCTCAGGGTCTAATCATGAAGATGGAACATCAACCAGGTAACGTTTTGGGCTTGTCTCAATCTGGTTTTAATTTTAAAATGGGGCATACCTCTCCAAAACAGTCGAAGCCCCACAAAATGAAAAAGAACACTGGTGGTGGCCAAAAGAAAAATAAAGAAAACAGAGGTTACGTAGGGAAGAACATGGACTCGGGTAAGGAATGCATGCAATCTCAGGGAGAGAGCAAAGGGGTTGAGATGTTGATGGAAGTTGATCAAGTCGAGGTGGGAACAAAAAGGAGAATTTGGTCACCTTTGCATGAGTTGGAAAACTGTGTTGACAATGGAAAGAAGGTAAGAATGGAGGGGGAGGTCAGAGAGTTTGGCAAACTCTTAGCACATCACTTGGGATTGGCGGAGGCTATTAACCAGCCCCGCCGGGCACAATGAGTGCCATTAGCTGGAACTGTAAGGGGCTTGGGAACCCCCTGACAGTTAAAGCCCTCCAAGAAGTGGTTTTGGAGAAAGATCCCATTTTAGTTTTCTTAATGGAAACTAAGCTTGATGTCTCTGAGATGGATGGAATAAAAAGGAAAATAGAAAGGCAACAAGGTCTGGTGGTTCCTAGTGTTCAACCGGGGGGGGGGGGGGTGGATTGGCCCTCTTGTGGAAAAACTCAATGAAGGTGGATGTATTGACGTACTCTCCTAGACATATCGACGCAATCGTTACTAAAGAACAGGGGATGAAGACATGGCGTTTTACAGGATTCTATGGACATCCAGAGACTGAAAAAAGAGAGGATTCATGGAAACTCTTGGAGTGTTTAAGCCACAGAAGCAATCTGCCGTGGGTTTGCATGGGGGATTTCAATGAGAATATGTATCCTAGAGAGAAAGATGGGGGTGGAGTGAGGCCTGAAGGTCAGATGAGGGGCTTCCGTGAGGCAATTAATAAGTGCCATTTGAGGGACATGGGCTATGTAGATTCAGATTATACTTGGAGCAAAAGATTAGGAAGGCGTGGTTGGATTCGTGAAAGATTGGATAGAGCTCTGGTGTCCACGGATTGGGCAATGATGTTCCCATCAGTGAAGCTCTTTCATTTATCCAACTCGACCTTGGATCATAGCATTTTAGTGCTCAAGGATGCTAGATCTCCCAAACGGTAGCGACAACGATAAAAAATGTTTCGCTTTGAGTGCATGTGGCTAGAGGATGAGCGATGCAATAATGTGGTGGAGGAAGCATGTGAAAGAGGGCAAAACAGGGTCTCAGGTTGGCCTTTAGAGGCATGCTTGGAAGAGTGCCAAAGGTCACTAGAATCATGCAATAAGCAATCCATTGGCCATGTGGGAAAGCAGATAGTAGTACTTCAAAATAAAATCCAGGCTCTTGAATCCATGAACGGCATTGCTACGAACTTAGAATCAATCCATGCAATGAAAATGGAGCTGAATAGGTGGCTTGGCATCGAAGAGGAAATATGGCATCAGAGAGGCTGAAATAGCTGGTTGAAGGTTGGAGACAAGAACACTACTTTCTTCCACACAAAAGCCTCGAATCGGTATCAGCGGAACACTATCAGTAGGGTCCTTGATTCTAATAATGTATGGCAGGAGGATGCGGATCAGATTGGTCTGTTTGTAGATTATTTTGAGCAACTTTTCTCTTCCTCACGGCCAAAGGTAGAGCCAGAGCTGATTGATGCAGTGCATTCAAAAATCACTGATCGGATGAATTCCATTCTCACTCAATATTTTCAGGCGGTGGAGGTGGAAAAAGCTCTAAAGCAAATGCATCCTTTAATGGCCCTTGGTCCAGACGATATGCCCCCTTTATTTTATCACCACTTTCGGCCTACTGTTAAATCCATTGTCATTCATACAACACTTTCTTTTCTAAATCATGGTAAAGCTCCCCCTAAATTCCATGACATTCACATTGTACTTATTCCTAAAATCAAGAATTCGGAAAAAGTTACTGATTTTAGACCAATTCTTTATGTAATGTGGCTTATAAAATTGCGTTTAAAGCGGTAGCAAATAGAATGAAAGTGGTGTTGCAGGATATTATTAGTGAGAATCAAAGTGCTTTTGTGGTGGAACGCCTCATCATAGACAATGTTTTGGTGGCTCATGAGGTGATGAACCATATCAATAAGAAAAAGAAGGGTAAGTGTGGTGAAATGGCGGTAAAGCTGGACATGAGCAAGGCATACGATCGTGTTGAATGAGAGTGTCTGCAACAGATCATGTGGAAGCTAGGCTGTCATGAGAAATGGATTAACATTGTGATGCGATGTGTGTCCTCGGTGAAGTATGCTATTCGGGTCAATGGACAACCTTGCGGCCAAATCTAGCCAACCCGAGGGCTTAGGCAAGGCGACCTATTATCGCCTTACCTTTTCATCATCTGTGCTGAGGGTTTGTTGGCTCTTCTCCACCGCGCTGCCCAAAGAAAAGCTATTAGAGGTGTGGCTATTTCAGCTAGAGGGCCTAGAATATCACACCTATTTTTTGCCGATGATAGCTTGGTGTTTGGAAGAGCTTCTGTGAGTGAAGCTACGGAAATCCAAAGGATTCTCAAAGTCTACAAACTTTCCTCAGGCCAACAATTAAATTGCACCAAAACCTCCTTGTATTTCAGTCCAAATACTGATGTGGCAACAAAGGAGACAGTGAAATCAATGTTTGGTGCCCAGGTAATCAAGCCTCGTGAATCCTACCTCGGACTGCCGTCTCTAGTGGAGAGGTCTAAGAATAATACTTTCGCTCAACTCAAACAGAAGGTGGCGAGCAAGGTTGTGGGTTGGAAGGGAAAATTACTTACACATGTTGGAAAGGAGATTCTGATTAAATCAGTGGCCCAAGCCATGCCTGCCTACTTGATAAGTTGTTTTTTGCTTCCCAGTAAGTTATGTGAGGAGCTAACCGGAATGATCAAATAGTTCTGGTGGGGGCAGATGAAAAATGAGAAAAAGCTGGCTCGGCTGAGCTGGGACAAGATGTGCATGCTGAAGGAAAAAGGAGGATTGGGTTTTCGGGATTTAAAAAGCTTCAACCTGGCTCTTTTGGCTAAGCAGGGGTGGCGGCTACAAACAAACTCCACGTCGCTGTTTAGCCGAGTATACAAAGCTAAGTATTTCCCATGGTGTAGTTTTGTCGAGGCTGAGTTAGGTCTAAGGCCTTTGTATGCTTGGCGAAGCCTAGTGGCGGCTCAAGGGGTTGTTCGAAGAGGCACGAGGTGGCAAGTGGGGAATGGTACTAGAATTAACGTGTGGCGTGATAAGTGGATTCCTAGTCCAAGTTTGTATAAGGTGATATTGCCAGTGAGGCCAAATGTGGAAAATGCTCTAGTTTGTGAACTTATAAACAGAGCATCTGGTGAATGGGATGTGGACAAACTCAATAGCTGGTTCCAACCCGAGGACAGGGAAGCAATTTTGAGCATTCCTCTGAGTACAAATGACACCAATGATAGGTTAGTTTGGGCTGAAAATAGAAGTGGCAAATTCATTGTAAAAAGTGCATATACGCTGGCTTTGGAGAAGCAGCAAAGTTTAGCCATGGGGGATTTCTCAAAAAGTTCGATTCGTAAAAAGATATGGAAGGCTTTATGGAACCTAAATGTACCACAGAAAATTAAACATTTTGCATGGAGGGCGAGTTGGGACATTCTCGCTACAAAAATGAACTTGGCAAAATGGAAAATCGCATCGAGCGGTACTTGTGAGCTGTGCAGAAAGGAGGAGGAGACTGTTAGTCATTTGCTCTGGTTCTGTGAGCATGCTAAAGGGGTCTAAACGCGAAGTAAACTGGTTTTCCCATTTGAAATCTCGCCGAGATGGAGTTTCTTGGATGTGGTGGAGAATTGTCTGAGGTGGGAATATATCAGTCCTGGGTTGCTTGAGGTGATCATCATGATCTGTTGGGGTATTTGGAAGGATAGGAACGTGCTTCGCTTGGGTGGTAAAGGACAGGCAGGCCGTGCCATCTTAAGGAGTGCCAAGCACTTGGTGGATGAGTTTCGTGCAGCAAATGAGTTAAAATCTGGATTTCGGGCTGAAGCTTCTCCCATGGTGGTTTGGCAGCCACCAAGCCGTGGTCACTACAAAGTAAACACGGATGGTGCCGTCTTTTCAAATAGAAAACAAGCTGGGGCTGGAGTAATTATCAGGGATGATACTGGAGAGGTGGTTGCAGCACTGAGCAAGAAGTGGAAATGTCCCCTGGGTGCTATCGAGGTCGAAGCAAAAGCCTTGGAAGCCAGTGTTAATTTTGCCAGGGACGTGGGGGTTAGAGACATTGAGTTTGAGACTGATTCGCTTGAGGTTTATAACATAATACAAGGGCTGGCATCCTCGCCGATTTTAGTGGTGAATGTGCTAGTTGGTCTCAAGAACCAAGCTTCGTCTTTTAGACTCTGGAAATTTTCTCATACCAAAAGGCAGGGAAATGTCCCTGCTCATGTGTTGGCCCAGCACGCAAAGGATGTTGAGGACTATGTAGCCCGGTTGGAGGAATGTCCTAGCATCTTAGAGCACGTGTGTGCTCAGGACAGACTTGTAATTGATCCCTCTATTTGTTAATAAAAATCCAGCTTTTCCCATCAAAAAAAAAAAAAAAAAACAAAAAACACATGTGCATGACTAAGTGGAAGCATGTGAGAAAATTAGTATAATAACTACTAGTACAGTAGTTATATATAGTTGAGTACAGGTTGTGATCGTACTGCATAGTCAAGCATATATATATGTATATGCTGTTGTGGTGACTTGTGAGTTGTGACCATTATTAGCAGAATCATCTAAAATAATTTAAGTTTGTTCCTTCTCTCTAGTCCCTACATTCTCTTCTGTCTCTAATCTTCATGGTGGAGTCATCCTTAAAAAATCCACTATAAATGAAGGCACTTTCTCTTATTAGCTCAATCATACAATCTTGTCAAATGTTGAAACTCTATCAAGATTCAAGCCCTAAGGTCTTCGAAGCACTATTGAGCCCAGGAGCCCAGGAGCCTAAAATTCCTTCACAAATTTGTCACCAACTCTCATTTTCATTCGAGAAACACAATTCTTGCGGTGCTTAAAACAAAATCATTTTAAAAGAAAGAATTAGAGGAATTAATTCTTTTATATTATATATATATATATATATATATATATATATATATACATATATAAAATACAATAGAGATTGTATTTTATTCTGGAACTTAATAATAGAAATTTATTAAATATTTTTCTTGTTAATTTTAGGCTAGAAATTTTTTGTTGTAGGGGTATTGAGCCCAAGAGCCCATCACCTATGTATATATTGGGCCTGAGGCCCAATTTGGGGATGTGAAGTCGTCTGAGGAGGAGTAAACATTGCCAGGGGAGTTCGTGTTGGTAGATGAAGAAATTAGTTTTGGTCATAAGAACCTATAAGGGTGGTCCGAGGATGAATGCCTCCTCGGCTAACCAAAGCCGAGGTTTGAAGTGGTGGTCTGCTGTCCAGGGGAACGTTCTAGGAAACTTTGTTGGTACGGATAAGCATTATAGAAACATAGGACTGGAGGAAGTCTTAAAATATCTAAGGAGAAAGCTTTTATCACTGCATTGAATGCTTTGCAGCTAAACTTTTGGCTGCATTAATGTGGAGGTGATACCTGAACAGTGGTTTTCAGCCTTACAGCTGCTACATATAGATTTCAGGAAGGTGCTGATGGGACAGGTATCAACACCAACCATCTGGCCTGCACATGGAGGGTAAAGATGAAAGGGGAAGGGAGTATAAAAGGAGAGAGAGGCACTGAGAGAAAAGGATTGAGAAAAAGAGAAAAACACCGTAGTAATCAGGAACCAAAGTTGTAATCAAACTTGTGAGAAATATATAAGAACTGATCTTCTTGGACTGTGTCAAGGACGATTTTCTTTACTCTAAATCAATATATCTTCTGTTCTTGTCATTTGAGCCTACTTTATTTATTGTCCAACTCATTTTAGCCTAGTTTTCCAACTCACTCTCTACAAATTTATTGTTTTGTGCTTGTTGGGCCTGAGTCCATCCATCTTTTGGACCAAGAACTCAAATCCGGTCCTTACAATTGGTGTCGTCTGTGGGAAATTCTGGTGTTATAGTGAGCCTGACGTTCAACGATGGTAGGTTCAGGTCCACACTAGGCAGAATCTATGGGGTCCCAACGTAAAGATCATTTTGTCAATCTCGAGCGAAGAAGGGACCCGGAGGGGAGTGTACATACTACCCATACTAGTAAGAGTCATTCAGGGGTGGTAGCCACCTCTCTCATGAGAAAAATACCAAAGCCATGTAGCAGGAGATTGATCATTTAAAGAGGAAGCTGTACCACGAACGGAGAAGGCGAACTCCTTCCATTTCTGATTTCTCTTTTGACGATGAAGAGGATGGTAGTTATAGGAAAAGATCAAGGACCCTTCCTAGTGAGTCTTTCTCGTATGATGAGGACTACCACTATGAGCACAAAAACAGAAGCTCATCTTCCAAAGGCCTGGGGAATGATGCGATGAGTACAACGCTCAAATAAATTTCCAGATCACCTTTCACACACAGGATTGAGGAAGGGAGACTTCCTTGGTGATTCACTTAACCTACGTTCACCATGTACAATGGTCGTGTAGACCTTATGGAGCACGTAAGTCACTTCAACCAGAGAATGGTTGTACACTCCAAAAATGAGACCTTGATATGCAAGCTATTTCCATCCAGCTTGGGGCCTGTGGCGATGAGATGGTTTGATGGTCTGGGTGCAGGTTCAATTGACTCCTTCAAGGAGCTCACACGAGCGTTTGGGTCTCGTTTCATTACGTGTAGTAGGGTTTCTCGGCCTTTAGATTCTCTATTGTCCATGTTTATGCAAGAAGGTGAGACCCTGAAATGTACTCGGACAGGTACTGAGAGATGTTTAATGAGATTGATAGGGATTTTGATGATGTGGCTATAAGAACATTCAAGTTTGGACTGCACATCTAGCATGATTTGAGAAAATCTTTGACCAAGAAGCTGGTAAGGAGTTTTTGTCGGCTTATGGATGGCATTGATGAGTACAAGCGGGTCGAGGAAGACCAACAGCAAGGCAAGGGGAAGGGTAAGGTTATCCCTTAGGAGAGGAGGGATTTCAGGTTGGACAGGTACAATAATAAAAGACTTCGAAGGGATTTTGCGGTACAATTTGGGTCTACGGCTCCTTAGGTGGTTAACACTATGTTCCGAGAACTAGTGCATTAAGTCTTGGAGAAAATCAAGAACGAGTCATACTTCAAATGGCCAAACAAAATGGGAGGAGATCTCTTGAGGCACAACTAGAGCCTCCATTGCCAATACCATAAGGAGCAAGGACATACCACCGAGGACTGTAGAACTCTGTGGAACCATCTGGAGCAACTGGTTAGAGAGGGAAGGTTACAGTAGTTTTTGTATCGGCCCAACGGACAAGGTTACCAATCAAGGTCAGGGGCTCAGGGGAATGCTTCTTCAAGGCCCCTGTTAGGCACAATTAATGTCATCTTTGCTGCATCTGGGAGGACTGGTTTTCATCCTTCTAGGGTGATGTCCGTAGCTCGACTATCAGCCGAGGAGTCTAATTCTGAATCGAAGAGGGCTAGAGTGGAGATCCAACCGGCACTGAGTTTTTCGGACGAAGACAAGATGGGAACCATCCAGCCACATGATGATTCTTTGGTTGTCACCCTTAGAATAGGAGGGTATGATGTGAAGAGGGTGATGCTAGACTAGGGCAGTGGTCAAGAGATTATGTACCCTGATTTGTACCGAGGGTTGAACTTAAAGCCTGAGGACCTGACAGCCTGTGATTCACCTCTGGTGAGCTTTGATGGGAAAGTTGTCATCCCAAGGGGTCAAATTAGGTTGCCCGTGTAGG
The DNA here is from genome assembly GCA_028535905.1 of Quercus berberidifolia. Taxonomy (NCBI): domain Eukaryota; kingdom Viridiplantae; phylum Streptophyta; class Magnoliopsida; order Fagales; family Fagaceae; genus Quercus; species Quercus berberidifolia. The sequence goes on from JAPQVW010000003.1 coordinate 59,052,370, forward strand.
CAGGGTCAAAGATGGTTGAAGTGGACTTCATTGTAGTGGATGCATACTCTCCCTACATGGCCATTGTGACCAGACCCTAGCTTCATGCCCTAAGGGCCGTCTCTTCTACTCTGCATTTGAAAGTAAAGTGTCAATTAGGGGGTCGGATTGAGGAGCTTGTAGGAAGTTAGTACATGGCTAGGCAATGCCTTGTGGCCGCAATTATGCATCAGCTTGCAGCTGAGTCCTCGGCCTCTGCTGAGGGGGGCTTATAGCAGTCAAATATTCGGTGTTACTTGTCGATGGGCCAGCCAAGGAGGCGAAATGTGAAGATTTAGAGAAATTAGTTGTAGGTGATGACCCAAAGAAGTTTTTTCAGATTGGGGCTCAGCTACTTCCTCAGGAGAAGGAAGTGCTAGTAGAGTTTCTCAAGAGGAACGTTGACGTGTTCGCATGGAATGCTTACGAAGTTTCGGGGGTGGATTCGAGCTTCATTTGTCATCATTTGAACGTCAATCCATCTGCCACCCTAAAAAAGCAACCACCTCGGAGCTCATCTAAGGATCATTTGACTTTGTCAAAGACGAGGTGATGAAGCTTAAATAGGCAGGGGCTATTAAAGAAGTGTTCTACCCTGAATGGTTGACCAATACTGTGGTTGGCCAATACTGTGGTTGTGAAGAAGAAAAATGGAAAGTGGTGGGTATGCGTGGACTTCACAGATCTGAACAAGGCTTGCCCAAAAGATCATTTCCCCATGCCTCGGATAGACCAGCTAGTGGATGCCACTGTAGGTCATCCTCGGATGAGCTTTTTGGACACCTTTCAAGGCTACCACTAGATACCTTTAGCCTTGGAAGATCAGGAGAAAACAATTTTTGTTACTCCCACTGGAAATTACCACTACAAGGTGATGCCCTTTGGTCTAAAAAATGCAGGGTCTACCTATCAGAAGATGATGACTAGGATGTTTGAACCACAATTGGACAAGAATATTGAAGTATATATAATTGACATGGTGGTTAAGAGTAAGTTGGAATCTAAGCACGTTAACAACCTCGGGAATATCTTTAAGATCTTGAGGAGGCATAAGCTACGACTTAATGCTTCTAAGTGTTCTTTTGGAGTCGGATCAAGGAAGTTTTTGGGGTACACGGTTACACACCGCAGAATTGAAGTTAACCCTGACCAGATTAAAGCAATCAACAATCTGCAGCCACCTCAGAATCCTAAAGAAGTCCAGAAGCTAACAGGGATGATCACTGCTTTAAACTGATTCATCTCTCAGTCAACGGATAGGTGTAGACCTTTCTTCCAATTGTTGAATAAGTGGAAGAGATTTGAATGGACCAAGGAATGTGTCCTGGCTTTCCAGCAGTTGAAGGAATATCTTTCTTGGCCACCCATTATGTCCAGACCCGAGGTGGAGGAGGTTTTGTTTGCCTATATTGCTGTGGCTTCCTATGCGGTAAGCTTAGTACTTATACGGGTTGATAGTGGTGTACAGAGGCCGGTCTATTATGTGAGTAAGTCACTGCATGAGGTCGAGGTCCATTACCTACCCCTGGAGAAGGCCATTTTGGCAGTTGTACATGCTACGCGCAAACTCCTCCACTACTTCCAATCACACATGGTTGTTATCCTGACCCAGCTTTCGCTCAGATCTTTACTTCGGAGTGCTGATTGCACAAGAAGGATTGCCAAGTGGGGTACGATCCTAGGGGCTTTTGATATCAAGTACATGCCTCGCACCTCTATCAAGGGTCAGGTCTTCGTTGATCTTGTGGTTGAGTTTGTCGAAACCCCACTAGAAGAGGGAATAGAGAAGCAGAACATGGATGGAAAATCGGTTGGTGCAATTTCCTTACAAGAACCTTTGTCCTGGAAAGTATACGTTGATGGTGCAGCGAACCACAGAGGATCTGGAGTGGGGCTAGTTTTGACATCTCCAGAGAGGATCACAATTGAGAAATCCTTAAGATTGGACTTCTCGGCCACAAACAATGAGGCTGAGTATGAAGCATGGTTCAGAAAATAGGTGAAAAAGTAGTGGAAATCTTCTCTAATTCAAGGTTGGTTGTGGGCCAAGTTCAAGGAGATTTGGAAGTCAGAGATCTTAGAATTCAGGGATATTTGAACTAGGTAAGACACTTACAGTCTGAATTTGAGTCTTTTAATTTGTCACAAATCCCTAGAAGTAGAAATACACATGCTGACTTTCTTGCCATGCTGGCAACATCCTTGGCACAAGGTTTACCTCGGGTGATCCTTGTAGAAGACTTGTGTAAACCTACTAAGGTAAGGGGAAATGGGGTTCATGTTCATCAAATAAGGGTGGGTCCTAGCTGGATGAACTCTATTGTGCTATTCTTTAAGGAAGATGTCTTACCCAAGAGTAAGTTCGAGGCCAACAAGGTACGGAGGAAGGTTCCTCGGTTTTGGCTATTTGAAGACCAAAAGTTGTACAAGAGATCTTTTTCTAGCCCATATCTGCTATGCATACATCCTGAAATAGTTGAGCTACTCCTAGAAGAATTACATGAATGGATTTGTGGAAGCTATATAGGGGGTAGATCTTTGTCTCATAGGGCCCTCACTCAAGGCTATTGGTGGCCAAATATGCAGAGGGAAGCACAAGTGTATGTGAAGAAGTGTGACCAATGCCAAAGATTTGCACCAAACATTTACTAACCATGAGGTGTCCTTAATCCTCTATCCAACCCTTGGCCATTTGCTTAATGGGGCTTGGACATTGTAGGTCCTTTTCTCAGGGCAGTAGGGAATAAGAGATATTTGTTAGTCGGCATAGACTATTTCACCAAGTGGGTTGAATTTGAAACATTGGCGAATATCAGAGACGTGGATGCCAAGAGGTTCGTTTGGAAAAATATTGTCACTCGGTTTGGAATCCCTCGTACCCTCATCTTGGACAACAGACTTCAGTTTGATAGCAAAACTTTCAGGAGATATTGCTGTGACCTGGGTATAATGAATAGATATTCCACCTTGGCATATCTCTAGGTGAATGGACAGGCTGAAGTTGTCAATAAGGTCATAGTGAGTGGGCTTAAAAAGAGGCTAGACGACGCAAAGGGAAAATGGGTAGAAGAGTTGCCAAACGTCCTTTGGACATACCGAACTACACCTCGTAGTTCCATTGAGGAGACCCCTTTTTAATGACTTATGGAGCCGAGGCTGTTATCCTTCTGGAGACTGGGTTCTCAACACTGAGAATGAGTTCTTTCAACTCGAGCAACAATGACGAGCTGTTAGGAAAGAGCCTAGACTTAATTGAAGAGCGAAGAGAAAGTGCCATGGTCCAATTAGCCTATTATCAACACAAGCTCAAGCAAGAGTATGATGCTAACGTGAAGCTATGGCCACTGGCACCTGGAGATTTGGTGTTAAGAAAGGTTCTAGGTACTACAAAGAACCTAGCATGGGGAAAGTTAGAGCCTAACTGGGAAGGGTCATATCGCATCACCTCGGTGGCTGGAATAAGTGCGTATCATCTTGAAGACCTAGATGAGAATGTTGTACTACGCCCCTGGAATGTAAATAACCTGAAAATGTATTATTATAAATAAAAGTCCTCCTTGTCAGATTCTCGTTTATTACATTATCTGTTGAGCTTCATATTATTGTCTTTCTAAATATAAAAAAGAACCTTGGTTAGGGGTGTGCACAAAACCCACCGACCCGCCAAACCCGACCCAACCCAACCCGACCCGTCGGGTTGGGTCGGTTTTTTAGGCTTGGTGGGTTGGGTTGGGTTATAAAAATTTTTTTTATGGTAGGTCGGGTTGGGTTTGGGTCATAAAATTACAAACCCGCCAAACCCAACCCGACCCACCCATATTTAATATATATTTAAAATATATTTTATATTTAATAATTTTTTTAAACAATTATAGGGCACTTATATATATATATATATATATATTATATTATATTTAATAATTTTTAAAAAAAAACCAGCTATAGAGCAGCATTTCCTCAGTTCCTCCTACTAATACTAATTTAATATATATATATATATATATATATATATATATAATATATTATATAATTAATAAATTTTTTAAAATAGTCAATTCTTCCTATCTTATATAAAAGCCAATTAGTTCACACAAATCCTAATAAATTACTATTGTTGTTTAGTTATTAGTGTTGTTTACCTTTAAGGAGTTACATTGATACTAATCTTTAGGTTTTTTTAATATATTAATTTTTTTTCTACTCAATTTAATAATAATAATAATAATAATAATAATAATAATAATTTGTCAAACCCATGGGTTCAACCCGACCCAACCCGACCCATGTGGATTGGGTTGGGTTGGGTTGGACTTATGTGATGGGTTGGGTTGGGTTGAATTTTTTTTGACCCACCATGGTGGGTTGGGTCAAAAAATCCCCTCAACCCGACCCAACCCGACCCATGCACACCCCTAACCTTGGTCATGCCTGGCTCCTCGAACCACATACCTTAGGTAAATTGATATGTTAAGTCACTTTTTTGAGTATTAAACAGAACCTTAGCTATGCCTAGTTCCTCAGACCACATACTTTGGGTAAATTAATACTTAATGACATCTTTCTAAGTATCAAACAGAACCTTAGTCATGCCTGGCTCCTCGGACCACATACCTTGGGTAAATTGATATGTTAAGTTACTTTTCTAAGTATTAAACAGAACTTGCAGGCAAAACAAAAGAAAAGAAAAACACAAAAGAAAGAACTACACTAAAATCTATTTCTTTTTTATTACAAGTTTTTCCTTGGGAGGGCCTTTGACAGGCTAAGTGGATACTGCTTCTGAGGCCTCGAGGCCCTTGCTTGCATGATCAGCCTTGGCAGGCAGGGGAAGAGTGATCAGGACAATCTCCATCTTTTTAGGAGCTTCTTTCTTAGTAGGAGGGTCTTGGGTGACAGTTGGGGGCTTCATTACACCAGGGGCCTCTCCCTGGTTGCGTTCTTGTCTTTTTCTATGACCCTAGGCTGCTTGGCCTCCTCAGAGGGGTTGTCAGAAGAGGTTGGAACATTGGCTGTACTGTCCTTGTCTACTTCTACCACTTCAGAGGCGGTTTCAGTCCTTGAGCCAGAGGGAACAGACTCTTGGATGGTAGGGGGTAGTAGACACTCTTTGCCTTCCTAAGTACAGAGGAAGCCTCAACCCCAGCCTGGTTAAGAGTTTCATTCCAAACTTGGGAGTAGTAGTTCCTACACACCCCTGAGACCTTAGCCCTGAGGGCTTCCTCGGCCTCTGCCATTCCTACGTCATATTTCTCTTGCTCGGCTTGATCCCGAGCCCTCTTTGCCTGTTTCCTAACCTTCTCAGCCTCCTCTAGTTTCTTCTTAAGTGCAACGATCTGAGCTTTGGAGGAGGCTAGCTGATCCTCGGTGTTGCGAAGGAGCACCCTTTGGCCTTCAGCCTGCCTCTCAGCACTGTTTAGGGCAGCTGCAGCACTCTTTCTCTCCCTCTCCTCTTTAAGCAGCCTATTCTTAAGCTACTGAATACTCTTTTCGGCCACATTAAAGGCCTCTACGGTGGCGTTGCGCCTTCCCTCCTCTTCTTTCATCTACCTGTGGCAGTAATTGGTTATCTCCTCCACCCGGAATGAGGCTTGAACAACCTGCTGAGGAAAGAAACATAGATTAGAAAAGTAAAGAGAGGAAGGCAGTAAAAGAAAACAGAGGAGAAGAATGAGCTAAGTAGAGGACGTACCATGGCTAGATACCTTTTCAGGCTGAGGAAGACCTCGTGTCTCTTCATGGACTAGAGCTCGGCCATGTCCTCGGGGAGCAGCAGAGCCTACTCCACCGCGTCGGCCACATAACCGGCTGTCCCTCCTTAGAAGTCCCTGATGGAGGCATTGGCTGGAAGAGGGGCCCCATCCAACAATTGGGGTGGGGGTCCAGGCTGGAGGGGCGACCTGAGGATCACTCCTTTTCTCGGCGCCCCTCTGCCCCACCTTAGCTTGCTTGGCCGCTCTTTGGGCCTCATCCTCTTGAGAGGGGTGGGTTTTTCCAACTTCCACCACCTCCTTGCTCTTCGGCTCCATTTTTCTCTTCAAGTCGGTAGGTTCAGATCTGAGGGGCAGGGCAGGGCAGGTGGGAGGGGTGGGAAGACTAATCTAGGTGGCCTTCCCAGGCGCATTCCCCCCCAGTTGGGACTCTATCAGTTCCAGCAGGGTGGACCTTGGCTTATGTTGAATCCCCATCTCGTCAAGTATTGGTGTGAATGGATGGCCGAGATTAAAAGTTGAAGTTTCTTGGGACAAAGCTTGATTGAAGACTTCAAACTCATCCTCGGAATCAGATACTTTGACTACTTCTTCCTCTTCTTCTTCTTCTGTGGTGGCAGAGTGAGAAGAAATGGCTACTCCGGTTGTTTGTTGTGGTGACAAGGCTACCTTTGGTATGCCCTTGGGTATTGGCTCGGTGGTGAGCGTGCCTTCTGGAATGGGGTCGGTGAGGAGAAAGCCAGGAGCAGCTACACTAATCTGGTGCAGCCGAGGATCCTTAGCTTTAATAACACACTTTGGCGCTTGGAAGCTCTTGGAAATTGGGATGTAGTCCAAGATCAAGTGGGCTGCCCTCGGTTGACCGTCAGTGTGGACAAACACTTCAGCCTTCAAGATTTTGTCCAAGCTTTGTCAGTTTACAAGGCTGAAGTTGGGAATGGCAGTGTTTTTGTCTGCAAAACCATTGGGAAAGACAAAAAACATCATTAGTAAAGAATAATGCAAATCAAAGGGAATTTCACGCGTAGACATAAACAAAAGAGAAAGAGAAAAGAGGTAACTTTGAAATTACAAATCTAAACCTAGAACCCCACCTGGTTTCCCCTCTTTTGTCGGACAAGGGAGGCCATCGTGCCACTTCCCTGATAGGATCAAAAAGTCATTTTTCAAACCTTTGTTGGAGTCGGGAAGGCATTGGATGAGCCTGACCTCAGGGTACTGAGATTTTAGGTAATACTCCTGCCTGGTTAGGTGGTGGAGGTTGTAAACCCAATTTATATCATGGTGGGTGAGGTTTACGCCCATTCTCTCATTAAAGGCATCTACACAGCCTAATATTCTAAACATATTAGGGATACACTGGGTGGAAGCTAACTTATGGGCCCTAAGATAATCCCTAGTGACCGTGCCCGTAGGGATTCTCATCTCCCTTTTATGAAGGCGATCATTAGGATTACTACCTCTCCCTCTCGCCTTTCTCCAAACCACTGCCTTTCCTTACAATATCTAATGCCTACTTCTGGAGGATCCTATATCGAGCTTTGAAGCTCCCTAAACCCTCCTTAGAGTCTACCAAACTCTTGAATCTACCCATTCCTAAGAGAGAGTTAGAGGTACTGAGAAGATAATAAGAAGGAAGAGGAGCCGAGGAGGAAAAGACACCAAGAAAAGAAAATTATACAGAAAGATAAAGTGAAAAGATTTATGAAGACTTACGGAAAGGATAAAAGTATCCTCAGACAGGCTTTTGGTATTTGTAAGGGCACGAGTGAGTTGGGGAGGTTTGCAGATTCAGTGTATGTGCGCTAAAATGAAATGAATGCTAAGGTGAGGTGAGTGATTTATTTGAGTGGTATTTATATCAATGAGAGAGTTAGAAGCAGGAAAATTCCCGCCCAAGTTCCAGCAGAACCCTCAGCTATTGGATCCGCATCGCGTTGTAGAACGTGGGGAATATAAAGCCGTAAAAATTTAATGAGGGAGAGTCTCGAATACTGAAGCGTTAGGAGCGAGCCTTGAGAATTTAAAAAGGGCATCTGTACCGTCAGGGGTGAAGTAAAATGGGCGCGGAGGAACTATCATTACATCGAAATCCTCCTTTCTTCCCGAGGAGCTAGAAAGAAGGATTCCGAGAGGCTATTGTAGGGGTATTGGGCCTAGAAGCTCATCACCTATGTATATATTGGGCTTGAGGGCCAATCCAGGGATGTGAAGTAGTTCGAGGAGGAGTAAACATTGCCAGGGGAGTCTGTGTTGGTAGATGAAGAAATTATTTTTGGTTATAAGACCCATAAGGGTGGTCCGAGGATGAATGCCTCCTTGGCTAACCAAAGCCAAAGTTTGAAGTGGTGGTCTGCCATCTAGGGGAACGTTCTAGGAAACTCTGTTGGTACAGATAAGCATTACAGAAACATAGGACAGGGGGAAGTCTTAAAATATCTAAGGAGAAAGCTGCTACCACCGCATTGAATGCTCTGCAGCTAACCTTCTGACCGCATTAATATGAAGGTGATACCTGAACAGTGGTTTTCAGCCTTACAGTTGCTACATATAGACTTTAGGAAGGTACTGATGCGACAGGTATCAACACCAACCATTTGGCCTACACGTGGAGGGTAAAGATGAAAGGATAAAAGGAGAGAGAGGCACTGAGAGAAAGGAATCGAGAAAAAGAGAAAAACACTGTAACAATCAGGAACCAAAATTGTAATCAAACTTGTGAGAAATATATAAGAATTGATCTCCTCGGACTGTGTCAATGACGATTTTCTTTACTTTAAATCACTATATCTTCCTGTTCTTGTCATTTGAGCCTACTTTATTTGTTGTCCAACTCATTTTAGCCCAGTTTTCCAACCCACTCTCTACAAATTCATTGTTTTGGGCTTGTTGGGCCTGAGTTCATCTATCTTTTGGACCATGAACTCAAATCCGGTCCTTACAGTTGTCTACGTTTTTTTCTGAATTTTTATTCTTAAAATTAATCAAAATAAAAATATTATATTGTATTGAATCACTTTATTTGTGAGGTAATTTTACAAAAATTTAGTTTCCAAAAGGAGAAGTAGGATTTAAAAAAGATTGAACTATATCAAAATTTCAATTTTTTTTGGAGATAATTACAATATGCTGCTAATTCCGCAAATCGAACACTTTCCTTCTTATATTTCAAACACTTTATATATGGGGAGGTGCCAATTAAGTTACACAATTTTTTACCAAAATTTCAAGATTTGACTTCACAATTGAAGTAAAATTAATTTCTTACTCATAGTGTAAGGGGCTTTTTATAAATATTACCCTAAGTCCTTGACAATTTTAAAGTGAATGTCAAATGTAAATTTGATTCTTGAGCTTTAGATTTGAATGATAGTGTTGCACAGTGCAGCACAGTAGAGGCGGGCTTTAAGACAGCCACTTGAAACATCAATCTAGCATCCGCATTAGTGGATGCAAAATTTTTGTAAATTTGCATGGAAAAAACCTATTTTTTTCTATTTTACACTTTCATTTTTACAAAACACTCACATCAATTTGTTTATTATACACATTTATTCAAATAAAATATTCATCTTCATCCGCCATCAATAATTAATCCACACCCACCATCAACCCACCCAGCCACCATCATCAAGCACCATCACCCCGAAACCCACCGATCAAACAAAAAATCCAAAACTGATCAAACAAAAAATTAAAAAGGATCAAAACCCCAAGAGCCATCGATCAAATAGAGCTTTAACAGCAATCGGTGGTGGCACGACGAGAGCTTCAGCGATCATAACAGTGAGTGAGCTTCGACAGTGATCGGCAACAACACGGCAAGAGCAAAGATGGCACGACTTGCTTCTTCGGTGGCTTGCTTCTTCGTTCTTCTTCGACGGCGCTTCAATTCATTCATCAGTGGTAGCGTTGTGATTTGTTCATTAGTGGTGGCGTTGTGATTCGCTTATCAGTGGTGGCTTGCTGGACTGATTGGTGAGAGTGAGGCTGGACTGATCGGTGGATTGAGGGACCAGAGATAAAAAGAGAGAGAGAGATGAGAGTGGGAAGCTGAAAATGAGAGAGTGAGGTGAAGAAGAGAGAAAAAAATGTAAAATATTAAATGCAAGAGTTACAGTAACCGTGCATATATGCACGGTTACTGTAACACTTATGCATTTATGACAATTTTACACCCACTGATGTGGGTGTTTTTTTGGTCAAAATGTGTAAAATGTAGTGGTTTTTTTTTTTATTTTTTTTTTTATTTTGCAAGACTTTGCATCCATTGATATGGATTCTCTGTTCCTCATTTGTATCAAAAACCTCTTATTATCAATATCCACGTGTCATTTCCTTATATTAGACAAAAATTTCATTGTCATATTTTCAAAGTATTTGAATGAGAATCATTGTTTGAAGATTTATTCAACGTTTTCAAGAATCAAGTTAGTTTTAAGTTTTCAAAATAGACTTATATTCAAAGTTTTATATTGTTGTGTTATTCTGTTTTTACAACATATCTCTCCCAAAATATTCACCCATATATCTCTCTTCATCCACTCACTCTATTTCTCTTGGGTCTTTTATGGTATCAGAGGCATATTCTCTTGAAATGTGCATTCATTATTTTCATTATTAAGAAGTAATTCTATGGAAGATTGCTCTATGGATCTTGAGTATGAGTTCGTTGGTCATCTCATTGTTTTGAAATTGAGAGTTTAGGGTGGTCCTAACAGTTGTCCAATAAGACAACTTGATTGAGTCATTCTAGGCTATTAGAGATTTACAGTGTTTAACTATGGATTCGATTTTTAGGAGTTCTTCCCCTAGGTCCCAAGTGTCGAATTAAAGTGATAATGAAGAAATAAATGTGATGCAATTTTACTTTCAAGTTATCAGTATTAGAAAATTTTGAAGACAAGTCATTGTTGTAGAATTTGGACATATGATAAAATTATTTACGATAATTATTGTTCACGTAGAGAATTAGGAAATTATTTTTGAAAGTTACTATGCGGAACTATATGGTACTTTTCACTTTTACTATCTCCCCTCCCTCCGCGCGGGTAAAGACTAAAGACAGGGTTGGACACAACCATTTGAAACCAAGGTTTTCAAACCCGGACCGTTCATTGAACCGTAAAAGGAAGAGGTTCAAGGGTTTTAAGGTCGAACCGAGGTTGAACCGGGGTCGAATCGTGATGACGTCATAATTAATTTAATAATTATTTAAATATAAATAAATATATTAAATTAGTATAAATAGAAAAATTAAATTAAATGACCGAATTAAATATAAAAATCTATCTTTCAAATGTATTTTTTCATATCATAACTTTCACTTTTATGTTACAAAACCATGCTTAAGTTATTATGTAACTTAATATGTCACTTAAGTTATTATATCATAACTTTTGGTTAAGTTATGATATTTTTTTCATTTTAACCCATTATTATATCTTGGTTATTTTTTCCTAATCAGCTTGAATCAAGTTGGTTCAACTCACTCAAAAGTTCTCATCATGCTTTTAGCAATTTCATATTTTGCACGTGTAATGAAAATGCTTTTTGGGCTAAACAAAGAAACATTGGGCCTTGTGATTTAACTTAAAAGAAAACCAAAGTTGTTGTAATTGTTAGGTTCTTTGGGCCCAACATAAATAGCCCATTAGACATTAGTTGTGAATTGATGTGATGATTCATCTGAAGCCTTCATTCTTCTTCGACAGTAAATAACTAGCACAGCACTTGGAGTCTCTTGTTTTGGTGGGTGGACAGACCAATAAAGCAAATAAATAAAAGTAAAGAGTATTAATATAAAATGAAAGTTCTCAACTTCCAAGAATGCGTTGGCAGCACCTCCTCCACGCAAAGTGCTTCAAAGTTGGCATTTTACCGTTCAAAACTTGTCTTTACTTTTTTCTTTGAAAGTTTCAGATGCAGTGCTCTCTATTCTTCTCTTCACTTGAGCATCCTCCGCTGTGTGCTTGTGAATTTCTGCTCTTTTCTTCCTTCTTCCCTCCCTTTTTTTTTTTGGGCCAACAACTTCTTTCATTTTCTCTATCTCATGTTGCCTTCTCTTCTCTATCACTTGAGAAAAAAGATCCAAACTTTATGGAGAGACACGAAATGGAAGATCTGAGAGCGGAAAAAGAAAAATGCAAAGAGTAATAGAGAGACACGCAAGAAGAAGGAGGTTCAACAATTTTTTTTTAAATTTTTTTATTGCTTTGATCTGAACCGTGAACGGTTTTTAGACCCGGCCGGTTCAACCGCGGTTGGAACGGTTTCATGCTTTTTATGTATAGAACGGTTTTTAGGGACTAAAGAACCGGATTGATGAGAGGGTCACGGTTATTCCGGTCGGACCGTACGGTCCGGTCCGAGTCTGAAAACCATGTGAAACATCAAAATCCTAAGTTTCTCCTTTGTATCATAAAACCTCTCCTTATCAATATCCAAAAATCCTTCCCTTGTATTAGAAAAATTATCATTATAATATTTTCAAGTATTTGAATAAAAATTATTGTTTGAACTTTGAAGTATTACCCTATGTTTTCAAGAATCAAGTATGTTTTAAGTTTTCAAAATACATTTATATGCAAAGTTTTATTTTGTATAATTGTTTTGTTCTTGCAGCATATCTCTAAGATGGCGAAGAAGAAGAATTAGCAAACTCTCCTTTTCCTCACTAGTATTTTAAAGATTCTCAAGATCAGTATGAAGACTATCATTTAAAAAAAAAATATATATATATATATATTTCTAGATAGCACATGGGTATTATTCTGCATCAAGAATCACTTGTATTAGTTCAACAATAATTTTTCATCAAGACAAGTTTTCTTTTTTAGTTCTTAATAAATACTTCTATAAAATAATCAATTTATTTTTTTTCTCTAATAAAGTTGATTTGTCTTTTACAAAATTAAAGTGATTTTTTAAAATATAATTCTCTCTTTTTTTTAAAAAAAAAAAAAAATTTAAAAATGATATGTCAATTTCATGTTATATAAGTGACTAACCAAAGGATTTTTTTTTTTTTCGGAAAAATAATATAATTTTATTTATAAATTAAAAATAAAGTTGTGATATCATAAACTTATTTTGGAGAATAGTCTTTCTTTGTATTGAAATCGTGATTTCGAATATCGATCTCAATGCAAAACTTAAAATTCAATACTTAAAAACACACAATTTCCAAAGAGAGAAATTTTTTTTTTTTGATAATATTATTTTGGAGAATAGTTTTTTTTTTTTTTTGGTATTGAAATCGTGATTTCAACGTGAGACAATTACCACAAAGCTAAACCTAATTTATATTATTTCCTTTTAATGGATATTAAAGCTAATTTGTAGAATTTGCCTCCTTACTTGCTTCGGATATTAACGGATTGTATTATTGTAGGCTTGTAGTCGCTATTTTGGTCTCTGTGGCCAGTTTTTTTTTTTTTTGAGAAGAAAGCCAACGCTTAATAGTAAGGGAGGCCATTTGATTCGGCTTGAATTACATGAAAAAGATTTTGCAATATATCTTCTATCCAGATTGACATTGTACGTGAAAGAATTATTTTACTTGTAAGAGAGCGTGCGACCTTATTGCCGTAACTTGGACACGTGTCCAGTGAAAATTCCACTGGACACAAGCCGTGTCCAAAATTGAAAAGCTCACAGTTTTGAGGCAAGGAAATGAATGTCATTAGGGAGATGTCCAAACTGACTGAATAATCATTTCCTTTTTTTTTTTTTTTTGGTCAACGATCATTTCCTTTTAACTGTGGCCAGTTAGTTCTATATATTATTTCCTTTTAACCAAAAAAAAAAAAAGCTAATTTATATAATTAATAATTAAATAATATTAATTTTTTCTTTAAAAAAAAAAACATAAACTAAAAATAGAGTTTTTATTTTGGACCCGAAAAAATATAGGATAAAACTGAATCCGGCCGACTTTGAGTTACAGAGATTACGGTACTTCAATTCTTCACTCTTCACTCGTTTACTTTTACTCACGTTGGTAAGCATCGAATCTCTGCGATTTGTTGGATTTCGATTTCTCGTCCTTTTTATATGTCTTAAACAAAAACGAAACACACAAAAGTGAAGTCTTTTTACCCAGTGGCGACTCCAGGAATTTTGTCCAGGGTGTTCCTATTCCACTTTGAAAAAATTTCGGGCGTTTCGGGACGTTTCGGTAAATACCAGCCAAAATTCAAGATTTGGCCTTAAAAAAAAAAAAAAATTCTTAAAACCAAAACAAATTTGCATTCTGTACACCGAAAAACCTCAAAAGGAAAAAAATGAAAAGAAAATAAATAAACAAAGGAATTTGTACAATAAAATATAAGTTCATTTGAAATATTAATAAAATTATTAATTATTATTGTTTAATTGTTTCATAAATTTGTTTGTCTTTTATAAACTATAATTTGTTATATTGTTGTTTCATTAATTATTAAATTATTAATTATTTTTTAACCTAATATAATTTAATTTGTTTATCTTTTATAATATATTAGTTAATTAAATTATTAATTATTAATGTTTAATTGCTTCATTAATATTTTTTTACTAACTACTAGCAGTCTAACTAGCACACACCCCCATAATTTAATTTTTTTATAATGTATAAAGACAATTAATTATGCCTCATCCTGATTCCCCTATCAATTAAAAAATTTCACAATCACACGTTACATTAAAACACACACACCAACAGATAAGATAAACTGAAAAGCCAAATTCAAAAAGTAAAAAACACAGACAAAAAAGAGAGAGAGAGGCCAAAATGGCCAACTGACCCTAAGAGGCTAAGACTATATCATTTACTAGTATATCATTTAGTAGGCTCCGTTTACAAACTATATCATTTACTAGCATTTCGAGGCTAAGAGGCTCGATTTTGGTTATAAATCGAGTCTCAAAGACTCGATTTCCATGTTCTGATCTGGCAGTTTTTGCCTACCTGGAAATCGAGTCTCTAAGACTCGATTTATAAACCAAAAAAATTTGAAAAAATTCTAAGTCTCAGTCTCTCGTACAAGCTAAATACCCAAAAAAAAATTTAAGAAATCCAGAAATCAGAGGGAGAAAGATCAGAGGGAGAAAGAAGACTCAGATTAGAGGGAGAAAGAAGAATCAGATCAGCAGATAGGAGCCGAAGCAGGCCTGGGCCGCGCGCGACCTGGGTCTCGCGCGACCTGGGTCGCGCCCCGTCGCGACCTGGGTCGCGCACCGTCACGACCTGGGTCGCGCACCGTCGCGACCTGGGTCGCGCACGGTGCGCGGCCTGCGTCGCGCGCCGTCGCGACCTGGTTTGCGCAAGATGCGTAGCCTGCGCGCGACCCAGGTCGCGACGGGGCGCGACCCAAGCCGCGCGCGAGCTGGCGCTGGTTCGCTCACGGTGCACGGCCTGGGTCTCGCGGCGGTGGTCTGCTCCAATCTCAATCTTCTCTCAGAAGTTTCTGGTGTTTTTTTTTTTTTTTTTTTTTTTCTGCTCTGATGAAGTTCTGGCTGGGCTGTGGGTTGTTGTAGCTATAAAAGTTAGAAATCGAGTCTTTAAGACTCGATTTCCATGTCATCGCCACGTCAAAAAATATGTCAGATTCGGACCATGGAAATCGAGTCTTTAAGACTCGATTTATAAGCGAAAATCGAGCCCCAGAGACTCGAGATGCTAGTAACTAATATAGTTTGTAAACGGAGCCTACTAACTAAATAGTTACAATTTTAGGGCCAGTTGGCCATTTTGGCCAGAGAGAGAGTTTAATAAAGGTAAAGTTCGGTTCGGTCAATCACAGACAAAAAAAAAAAAAAAATTAATAAAGCTAAAGTTCATTTATTTCCTAAGAGAGAGAGTTTCATAATTTTCATTCATTTCAGTTCACAGAGAGAGAGAGAGAGAGTGAGAGACTGAGAGAGTCTTAGGCTCCGTTTGGGAGGAGGGAATGGAATGGAATAAAAGGAATATTTTTAGAATATTATTCCCTCCTCTTGTTTGGGAGTTTTAACGGAGGGAATGGAATGTCTATTCCCTTGTTTGGGAGTTTAAGTGGGAGGGAATGGAATCGTTAGGAGGGAATGCTCATTCCTCCCTTTTCCCTCAAAACCTCAAATTTTTGTTCCCCTCAAAATTGGGAGGAATGGGAGGGAATGAATTTAGGTTTAATGAAATTTTTGTTAAAATCCCTAAAATACCCCTTTAATATCAGCCTTTTTTTTCTCATTCAGCTATAAGAAAAATAAAGCTATAATTCTTGCACAATATTTTCCGTCCTCTACAAAGTGAAGCTGCTACCGCTGGCCTTTTTTTTTTTTGGTGCTGCAATTTTCAGATATTGCTCAAACCAAGTATGTCTATCTTTTTCTTTTTCTTTTCGGTTGTTTGCTAGTCTTTTTTTTTTCTTTTTTTTTTTTTTTAATTTTTATGAATTGTTTGCTAGTGATTCATGAGAGTGATATATAGTGTTTTTGTACACCTAAAAACCAAAACAAACTACATTATGTACAACTAAAAACCTTGAAAGTGAAAAGAAACGAAAAAACCTTGAAAGTGAAAAGAAACGAAAACTCCTATTACCTGTATAGCTAAAAAAAATTGTATTTAGAAATTTGAAAGTGAGAATTGCTGGAAAACTGTTGTAGAACTGCTGTGAATTTGAAACTGAGAACCGTTGGAGAACTCAAATTTGCTTGTTACTCTGTTTGCTCTTTGATTCTTCTGTTATTTATGAAGCAAGTGGTGTGTTACACTTGCAGTTTTAAGTCAACCATCCAATTAGTTAATAGCTCCAAGGCTTCACCATGTGTATGGTTAAGAGGAAATGTCTACAAAAGCTAGTGTACAAGTTTAGACAAAAGATAGGTGTGTGGTTAAGAAAAAAACAAGAGTAAAAAAAAATTTAAATGAGAAGAAACTAGAAAATAATGCACTATTGCGGAAAATCATACACTGAGTTAGCATAGAAATTTATTTTTTTACTATTAATGTTGAACATGAAAATGATTCAGCCTAGGACCGAGTAACATGACTCTGCCCAAATTCAAATCAAGGCATTTCATTGAATATATTCTTAGCCAAAAATAATTCAAACAAATTTATTGCCCACTACTTATTCATGAAATCACAACAGAATTCTTGCAATGCAAATAACAAAACCAATATCAAACCAAGATAGTTCCCTTTTCTATCCATCAATCTATGTTATAATTTATCAACGTCAATTCCCTTTCTGTCTAAACAAAATATATACATAATATATTTTATGCATTTGTTTACAACTTATTAAGATGTTAAAGCTAGTGTACAAGGACAGGTGTGTGGTTAAGAAAAAAACAAGAGTAAAAAAAATTTAAAATGAGAAGAAAGTAAAATGAAAAGTATTTTAATTAAAATAATAGTAGTTTAAAACTTTAATAAGTTGGAGTAGATTATTTTTAATATAAATTTTTTTATGCCACTTTGTGATATATACTTTATACCACTTTGTTTGCTACTATTAAAGTATTTGACATATTACTCCTCAAAAAAAGTATGAAACCCCTCTTTCTCTTTGCTGCCATGGCTGTGAATCTAGTGTTATTGTGGGATGTCTGCAAGACAATAGTGGTGAAAGAATCATTATTAGTTGCATTGGGAACTTTGAAATAAAGAAATTGTACTATTGTCAATTTTTCATGCCATTATCTTCATCTGTTAAATTATTGATTAGCATGATACAATCTATTCACCTTGACAAAACAATATTGTAATTCAATAATCTAACACAGATCCAATTGTGGCTAACTAGTTTCACATCATCCACAAAATACTAAGCATTTCAAAGCAATTATAAGTTCTCATTGATTATTTTTTATGTTCTTTAAAATGAGGGGTATAATAGTAATGTTATTATAAAATGATTCCATTCCATTCCTTCCAATGTCACTCCCAAACTGTGTTTCTTACTTTCCATTCCATTCTATTCCTTTATTTTATAACATCCAAACAAGATTTTTAAATCACATTCCATTCCATTCCATTCCATTCCATTCCTTTCCCTACTAAATCCATTCCATTCCATTCCTTTAATGACCATTCCATTCCATTCCATTCCTTTATAAACTCCCAAACGGACCCTTAGAGAGAAAAATAAAATACTGGAGAGAGGGAGCACCGGAGCAGCCGAGCAGGGAGCGAGTGATCCGATCTCAAGCGGCGTTGACGACGATGACGTGGAGGGGCGAGCGACGACTGGCGGAGGGGCGAGCGAGCGATCCAATGAACCTTGAGATCTTCGTCTGTTGCTCGGAGCGAGCGAGCGAGCGATCCGATCTCAAGCGGCGACGGCATTGAAAAGAACCCGTTGCTCTGTCTTTAGGTTTGCATTGGATTTTAGTGATTTTTTTTTTTTTTTTTTTGATACTTTAGTGATTTCTGAAATACGGCGTTGAAATGAAATACTTTTAGTGTTTTCTGATTTAGACCTTTAGGACTGAGGCGTTGCTCTGTGTTTTTTTTTTTTTTTTGGGGAGAATCCGTGGGTTTGCTACGTTGGGCTTGCCGTGGGCTTGCCGTGGGCCCTGTTACATTTTTTTTTTTTTTTTTTTTTTTTTTTTTTTTTTTTAATTTGAGGGTGTTCCTAATTCTGTGATTGAGGGTGTTCCTAGTATAGAGGAAATAAAAAAAAAATAAAAAAAATTCAGGATTTTTTTCAGGTCAGGGTGTTCCTAGGAACACCCTGAGTTGTAAGTGGCGCCGCCACTGTTTTTACCATTACTGTGGTCAGTCATTCTTACTAAGCTGAGTTGAGAGTTCAGATTATATGTATGCATTTCTGCTCTCAATTTATTTAGTTATTATTATTTTTAGGATTCTGGGTACTCTCAATCTTGTTTTGATATTTCCAAATACTGAGGTTGTTCTTTGTTAGGAAATTGGGGTCTCTTCTGTGTAATATATGTTTATATGCTTGTGATCTTCAATTTGAGTTTAGCGGTATTGTGGTTTGAATCAAGAGAAGTCGGGCCTTGGTGCAATTGTCAGGTGCCTTCTACCCAAAAAAAAAAAGGGTATGAGTCTTTTTGGTTTGAATTAAGCTTCGATTAAATTTTACATCAATTAACTTTGTCCCTTCTATTCTGTGACTTGAAATTAATGTATTGAAGAATGATATCTTGTTTTCCTTGTTTGAATGTGGGCAGTCACAAAGATTAATGGGTAAACTTCATTTTGGTGATAACTCCACTTCCTGGTGATATAAAACACTAGCCATGAGTTTGTGCTTTTTAGTAGTTTGACAGAATTTTCTAGACTCTGCCATAAAGGGAAAAATGGAGGAAAAAAGGCCAGTCTGCTATCTTATGATCTTATCAGTTCTAGCATCTTTTTTCGCCTTTTTCCATCCTTTCGGAGAAGCATATAGATATTGTTTTGAGAGTCTTACACTAGTTGGTGTGGGCTTAGTTATGGATTTATGTTCTAGTTGGGCTCTCCATGCACTACTAAGCTTTTTGTTTGGATACTTTAAGATGGTATTGAAGCTCAATTGGTTTGTTTCTGCCTTCCTGGACTTCACGTGCCAGGCCTATTTATCTTTGTTTCCATTTTAGTTAGTTTGGGTTTGATGCTTTATTAGAGTTAAGGAAAGATCATTGAGAAGAAAAGAAATCGAGCTAAAATGTTTATGTATTTTGAGTAAGTTTTAGCCCCAAAGGGACGGGGAAAGGGGAAATTCGAAAATGTTATCACATATATCATCGAAAATGCCATTGCAATACTTTCTTCTTTTTGGTTTGCACTTGTATATTGGATTGGTTTATTACATTATGCAATAGATATATTGTTGGATGGCTAGGATTTTGGTGCTTCTCTCAATTGCATGGTAAGCCTTAATGATCTATTACCTTCCTTTTGCAACTTATGCAACATTAGATGCACTAGGAAACAGTTCTTTTGGAAAGAAGGGTTGGTAGATTAGCAAGATCCAGGAGCAGGATATAGGCTTGACACAGTATGGAAATGGTAGTATGCTCAATTTTGTTCTTAAGAAGACAAGACATAGACATGATGAGGACTCGGTAATGAATGTATAATTTTATAAAATGCACACAAAAACAACAAAACCTTAGTCCCAAGACTTTGAGGATTCTAAAATGCTTACATATATGATGTACCAAAACATGTGTGTGTGTGTGTGTGTGTGTGGAGTCATTCAGTAGAATCCTATACTCTGAAAGATGCAAGTTGAGACATCCCTTACTAGTGACGCATTGCATCAGGCCTTAGATATAGTGAAGAGTGGAAAGTGTTATCTAGGGTGTTTCTTGTAAGCTACACACTTCATTAACGATCAGGTGAAATGTGAAATGGACAAGAGTTCCTGCACTTTGATGGACAAGTATAGGTAAAGAAATTAGTCGAATAAAATAGGATTTATATAGGCACTTGGAATATATGGTCCTTAACAGACTAATCGAAATAGTAGATACAATGACTAGGAGGATAATAAACAGTGTGCATTCAAGAAACTAAGTGGGTAGGTGAGAAAATCTAGGTAAAGAAATTAGTCGAATAAAATAGGAAGGGTCATATCACATCACCTTGGTGGCTGGAATAAGTTCGTATCATCTTAAAGACCTAGATGAGAATGTTGTACTATGCCCCTGGAATGTAAATAACCTGAAAATGTATTATTATAAATAAAAGTCCTCCTTGTCAGATTCTCCTTTATTACATTATCTGTTGAGCTTCATATTATTGTCTTTCTAAATATAAAAAAAAACCTTGGTCATGCCTGGCTTCTCGGACCACATACCTTAGGTAAATTGATATGTTAAGTCACTTTTCTGAGTATTAAATAGAACCTTAGCTATGCCTGGTTCCTCAGACCACATACTTTGGGTAAATTAATACTTAATGACATCTTTCTAAGTATCAAACAGAACCTTAGTCATGCCTGACTCCTCGGACCACATACCTTGGATAAATTGATATGTTAAGTTACTTTTCTGAGTATTAAATAGAACTTGCAGGCAAAAAAAAAGAAAATAAAAACACAAAAGAAAGAACTACACTAAAATCTATTTCTTTTTTATTACAAGTTTTTCCTTGGGAGGGCCTTTGACAGGCTAAGTGGATGTTGCTTCTGAGGCCTTGAGGCCCTTGCTTGCATGATTAGCCTTGGCAGGCAAGGGAAGAGTGATCAAGACAATCTCTATCTTTTTAGGAGCTTCTTTCTTAGTAGGAGGGTCTTGGGTGACAGTTGGGGGCTTTATTACACTAGAGGCCTCTCCCTGGTTGCGTTCTTGTCTTTTTCTATGACCCCAGGCTGCTTGGCCTCCTCAGAGGGGTTGTCAAAAGAGGTTGGAACATTGGCTGTACTGTCCTTGTCTACTTCTACCACCTTGGAGACAGTTTCAGTCCTTGAGCCAGAGGGAACAGACTCTTGGATGGTAGGGGGTAGTAGACACTCTCTGCCTTCCTAAGTACAGATGAAGCCTCAACCCCAGCCTGGTTAAGAGTTTCATTCCAAACTTGGGAGCAGTAGTTCCTACTAGGCCTGTCCACGGGTCGGTTTTGGGTTGGGCAAACCCGACCCGAACTGACCCGACCAGATCGGATGGTCGGAATTTCAACCCGCCGCTGACCGCGTGGTTGATCGGATCGGGCGGATCAAACGTTCAACAGAGGGCGGTCGGTTCGGTCGGAGTTGGAAATCTGAAAATCGGCCAAATTCCGGCACTTTAACGGCGAAATCGGCGAAATTTCGGTGATATTTTCGCCAGATTTTCGCTGGATTTTCTTCGGATTTGTCGAAATCTCATCAGGTTCGGCGAAATCTTGCCAGATCTAGTGAGATCTCGCCAAATCCGATGAAGATTCCATGGATCTAGCTGAGATCTCGCTGCAAATGGCTGAGATCTCGCCGGATCTAAAAAACTTCTTCCGGAAATGCTTAGATCTCGGTTCGGTCGGGTTTCTTCGGGTTTTGGAGAGAAAACCCGCCAACCGACCCACCGTTTTCGGGTTCTAGAGGCCGAGATCCGCCGCCAACCGTCACCGGCGTCGGGTCGGACGGTTGTCGGGCCGGATCGGACGGGTTTGGGCGGGTTGGTCGGATCACGGTTTTGTTGGACACCCCTAGTTCCTACACACCCCTGAGACCTTAGCCCTGAGGGCTTCCTCGGTCTCTGCCATTCCTACGTCATATTCCTCTTGCTCGGCCTGATCCCGAGCCCTCTTCGCTTGTTCCCTAACCTTTTCGGCCTCCTCCAGTTTTTTCTTAAGTGCAACGATCTGAGCTTTGGAGGAGGCTAGCTGATCCTCGGTGTTGCGAAGGAGCACCCTTTGGCCCTCAGCCTGCCTCTCAGCACTGTTTAGGGCAGCTACAGGACTTTTTCTCTCCCCCTCCTCTTCAAGCAGCCTACTCTTGAGCTCCTGAATACTTTTTTCGGCCACATTGAAAGCCTCTACGGTGGCATTGCGCCTTCCCTCCTCTTCTTTCATCTACCTATGGCAGTAGTTGGTTATCTCTTTCACCCGGAATGAGGCTTGAACAACCTGCTGAGGAAAGAAACATAGATTAGAAAAGTAAAGAGAGGAAGGCAGTAAAAGAAAACAAAGGAGAAGAACGAGCTAAGTAGAGGACGTACCATGGCTAGATACCTTTTCAGGCTGAGGAAGACCTCGTGTCTCTTCATGGACTGGAGCTCGGCCATGTCCTCGGGGAGCAGCAGAGCCTGCTCCACCACATCGACCACATAGCCGGTTGTCCCTCCTTAGAAGTCCCTGATGGAGGCACTGGCTGGAAGAGGGGCCCCATCCAACATTGGGGTGGGGTCTAGGCTGGAGGGGCAACCTGAGGATCACTTCTCTTCTCAGCGCCCCTCTGCCCCACCTTGGCTTGCTTGGCCGCTCTTTGGGCCTCATCCTCTTGAGAGGGGTGGGTTTTTCCAACTTCCACCACCTCCTTGCTCTTCGGCTCCATTTTTCTCTTCAAGTCGGCAGGTTCAGATCTGAGGGGCAGGGCAGGGCAGGTGGGAGGGGTGGGAAGCCTAGTCTAGGTGGCCTTCCCAGACGCATTCCTCCCCAGTTGGGACTCTATTAGTTCTAGCGGGGTGGACCTTGGCTTACATTGAATCCCCATATCGTCAAGTATTGGTGTGAATGGATGGCCGAGGTTAAAAGTTGAAGTTTTTTGGGACAAAGCTTGATTGAAGACTTCAAACTCGTCCTCGGAATCAGATACTTTGACTACTTCTTCCTCTTCTTCTTCTTCTGTGGTGGTAGGGTGAGAAGAAGTGGCTACTCCAGTTGTTTATTGTGGTGACGAGGCTACCTTTGGTATGCCTTCGGGTATTGGCTCGGTGGTGAGCGTGCCTTCTGGAATGGGGCCGGTGAGGAGAAAGCCAGGAGTAGCTACACTAATCTGGTGCAGCCGAGGATCCTTAGCTTTAATAACACACCTTGGCGCTTGGAAGCTCTTGGAAATTGGGATGTAGTCCAAGATCAAGTGGGCTGCCCTCGGTTGATCGTCAGTGTGGACAAACACTTCTGCCTTCAAGATTTTGTCCAAGCTTTGTCAGTTTACAAGGCTGAAGTTGGGAATGGCAGTGTTTTTGTCTGCAAAACCATTGGGAAAGACAAAAAACATCATTAGTAAAGAATAATGCAAATCAAAGGGAATTTCACGCGTAGACATAAACAAAAGAGAAAGAGAAAAGAGGCAACTTTGAAATTACAAATCTAAACCTAGAACCCCACCTGGTTTCCCCTCTTTTGTCGGACAGAGGAGGCCATCGTGCCACTCCCCTGATAGGATCAAAAAGTCATTTTCTGACCTTTGTTGGAGTCGGGAAGGCATTGGATGAGCCTGACCTCAGGGTATTGAGATTTTAGGTAGTACCCCTGCCTGGTTAGGTGGTGGAGGTTGTAAACCCAATTTATATTGTGGTGGGTGAGGTTTACGCCCATTCTCTCATTAAGGGCATCTACACAGCCTAATATTCTAAACATATTAGGGGTACACTGGGTGGGAGCTAACTTATAGGCCCTAAGATAATCCCTAGTGACTGTGCCCGTAGGGATTCTCATCTCCCTTCTATGAAGGTGATCATTAGGATTACTACCTCTCCCTCTCGCCTTTCTCCAAACCACTGCCTTTCCTTACAATATCTAATGCCTACTTCTGGAGGGATCCTATATCGAGCTCTGAAGCTCCCTAAACCCTCCTCAGAATCTACCAAACTCTTGAATCTACCCATTCCTAAGAGAGAGTGAGAGGTACTGAGAAGATAATAAGAAGGAAGAGGAGCCGAGGAGGAAAAAACACCAAGAAAAGAAAATTATACGGAAAGATAAAGTGAAAAGATTTATAAAGACTTACAGAAAGGATAAAAGTATCCTTAGACAGGCTTTTGATATTTGTAAGGGCACGAGTGAGTTGGGGAAGTTTGTAGATTCAGTGTATGTGCACTAAAATGAAATGAATGCTAAGGTGAGGTGAGTGATTGATTTGAATGGTATTTATATCAAGGAGAGAGTTAGAAGCAGGAAAATTCCCGCCCAAGTTCCAATAGAACCCTCAGTTATTGGATCCGCATCGCGTTGTAGAACGTGGGGAATATAAAGCCGTAAAAATTTAATGAGGGAGAGTCTCGAATACTGAAGCGTTAGGAGCAAGCCTTGAGAAGTTAAAAAGGGCATCTGTACTGTCAGAGGTGAAGTAAAATGGGCGCGGAGGAACTATCATTACATTGAAATCCTCCTTTCTTCCCGAGGAGCTAGAAAGAAGGATTCCGAGAGGCTATTGTAGAGGTACTGGGCCCAGAAGCTCATCACCTATGTATATATTGGGCTTGAGGTCCAATCCGGGGATGTGAATTCGTTCGAGGAGGAGTAAACATTGCCAAGGGAGTCTGTGTTGGTAGATGAAGAAATTAGTTTTGGTTATAAGAACCATAAGGGTGGTCCGAGGATGGATGCCTCCTTGGCTAACCAAAGCCAAAGTTTGAAGTGGTGGTTTGTCGTCTAGGGGAACGTTCTAGGAAACTCTGTTGGTACAGATAAGCATTACAGAAACATAGGACAGGAGGAAGTTTTAAAATATCTAAGGAGAAAACTGCTACCACTGCATTGAATGTTCTGCAGCTAACCTTCTAACCGCATTAATATGAAGGTGATACCTGAACAGTGGTTTTCAGCCTTACAACTGCTATATATAGACTTCAGAAAGGTGCTGATGCGACAGGTATCAACACCAACCATCTGGCCTGCACGTGGAGGGTAAAGATGAAAGGATAAAAGGAGAGAGAGGCACTGAAAGAAAGGAATCGAGAAAAAGAGAAAAACACTGTAGCAATCAAGAACCAAAGTTGTAATCAAACTTGTGAGAAATATATAAGAACTGATCTCCTTGGATTGTGTCAATGACGATTTTCTTTACTTTAAATCACTATATCTTCCTGTTCTTGTCGTTTGAGCCTACTTTATTTGTTGTCCAACTCATTTTAACCCAGTTTTCCAACTCACTCTCTACAAATTCATTGTTTTGGGCTTGTTGGGCCTGAGTTCATCTATCTTTTGGACCAGGAACTCAAATCCGGTCCTTACAGTTGTCTACGTCTTTTGCTGACCTTTTATTCTTAAAATTAATCAAAATAAAATATTATATTGTATTGAATCACTTTATTTGTGAGGTAATTTTACAAAAATTTAGTTTCCAAAAGGAGAAGTAGGATTTAAAAAAGATTGAACTATATCAAAATTTCAATTTTTTTTTGGAGATAATTACAATATGCTGCTAATTCCGCAGATCGAACACTTTCCTTCTTATATTTCAAACATATATGGGGAGGTGCCAATTAAGCTACACGATTTTTTACCAAAATTTCAAGATTTGACTTCACAATTGAAGTAAAATTAATTTCTTACTCATAGTGTAAGGGGCTTTTTATAAATATTACCCTAAGTCCTTGACAATTTTAAAGTGAATGTCAAATGTAAATTTGATTCTTGAGCTTTAGATTTGAATGATAGTGTTGCACAGTGCAGCACAGTAGAGGCGGGCTTCAAGACAGCCACTTAAAACATCAATCCAGCATCCGCATTAGTGGATGCAAAATTTTTGTAAATTTGCACGGAAAAAACCTATTTTTTTTTCTATTTTACATTACCATTTTTACAAAACACTCACATTAATTTGTTTATTATACACATTTATTCAAATAAAATATTCATCTTCATCCGCCATCAATGATTAATCCACACCCACCATCAACCCACCCAGCCGCCATCATCAAGCACCATCACCCCGAAACCCATTGATCAAAAAAAAAAATCCAAAACTGATCAAACAAAAAATTAAAAAGGATCAAAACCCCAAGAGCCATCGATTAAATAGAGCTTTAACGGCAATCGGTGGTGGCACAGCGAGAGCTTCAGCGATCATAACAGTGAGTGAGCTTCGACAGTGATCGGCGGCAACACGGCAAGAGCAAAGATGGCACGGTTTGCTTCTTCGGTGGCTTGCTTCTTCGTTCTTCTTCGACGGCGCTTCAATTCGTTCATCAGTGGCAGCGTTGCGATTTGTTCATTAGTGGTGGCGTTGTGATTCACTTATCAGTGGTGGCTTGCTGGACTGATTGGTGAGAGTGAGGCTGGATTGATCGGTGGACTGAGGGACCAGAGATAAAAAGAGAGAGAGAGATGAGAGTGAGAAGCTGAAAATGAGAGAGTGAGGTGAAGGAGAGAGAAAAAAAATGTAAAATATTAAATGCAAGAGCTACAGTAACCGTGCATATATGCACGGTTACTGTAACACTTGTACATTTATGACAATTTTACACCCACTGATGTGAGTGTTTTTTTGGTCAAAATGTGTAAAATGCAGTGGTTTTTATTTTTTATTTTTATTATTTTGCAAGACTTTGCATCCATTGATATGGATTCTCTGTTCCTCATTTGTATCAAAAACCTCTTATTATCAATATCCACGTGTCATTTCCTTATATTAGACAAAAATTTCATTGTCATATTTTCAAAGTATTTGAATGAGAATCATTGTTTGAAGATTTATTCAAAGTTTTCAAGAATCAAGTTAGTTTTAAGTTTTCAAAATAGACTTATATTCAAAGTTTTATATTGTTGTGTTATTCTGTTTTTACAACATATCTCTCCCAAAATATTCACCCATATATCTCTCTTCATCCACTCACTCTATTTCTCTTGGGTCTTTTATGGTATCAGAGGCATATTCTCTTGAAATGTGCATTCATTATTTTCATTATTAATAAGTAATTCTATGGAAGATTGCTCTATGGATCTTGAGTATGAGTTCGTTGGTCATCTCATTGTTTTGAAATTGAGAGTTTAGGGTGGTCCTAACCGTTGTCCAATAAGACAACTTGATTGAGTCATTCTAGGCTATTAGAGATTTACAGTGTTTAACTATGGATTCGATTTTTAGGAGTTCTTCCCCTAGGTCCCAAGTGTCGAATTAAAGTGATAATGAAGAAATAAATGTGATGCAATTTTACTTTCAAGTTATCAGTATTAGAAAATTTTGAAGACAAGTCATTGTTGTAGAATTTGGACACATGATAAAATTATTTACGATAATTATTGTTCACGTAGAGAATTAGGAAATTATTTTTGAAAGTTACCATGCGGAACTGTATGGTACTTTTCACTTTTACTATCTCCCCTCCCTCCGCGCGGGTAAAGACTAAAGACAGGGTTGGACACAACCATTTGAAACATCAAAATCCTAAGTTTCTCCTTTGTATCATAAAACCTCTCCTTATCAATATCCAAAAATCCTTCCCTTGTATTAGAAAAATTATCATTATAATATTTTCAAGTATTTGAATAAAAATTATTGTTTGAACTTTGAAGTATTACCCTATGTTTTCAAGAATCAAGTAAGTTTTAAGTTTTCAAAATACATTTATATCCAAAGTTTTATATTGTATAATTGTTTTGTTCTTGCATCATATCTCTAAGATGGCGAAGAAGAAGAATTAGCAAACTCTCCTTTCCCTCACCAGTATTTTAAAGATTCTCAAGATCAGTATGAAGACTATCATTTTAAAAAAAAAAAAAAATTATTTCTAGATAGCACATGGGTATTATTCTGCATCAAGAATCACTTGTATTAGTTCAACAATAATTTTTCATCAAGACAAGTTTTCTTTTTTAGTTCTTAATAAATACTTCTATAAAATAATCAATTTTTTTTTTTCTCTAATAAAGTTGATTTGTCTTTTACAAAATTAAAGTGATTTTTTAAAATATAATTCTCTCTTTTTTAAAAAAAGAAAAATTTTAAAATGATATGTCAATTTCATGTTATATAAGTGACTAACCAAAGGATTTTTTTTTTCGGAAAAATAATATAATTTTATTTATAAATTAAAAATAAAGTTGTGATATCATAAACTTATTTTGGAGAATAGTCTTTCTTTGTATTGAAATCGTGATTTCGAATATCGATCTCAATGCAAAACTTAAAATTCAATACTTAAAAACACACAATTTCCAAAGAGAGAATTTTTTTTTTTTAATAATATTATTTTGGAGAATAGTTTTTTTTTGTTTGGTATTGAAATCGTGATTTCAACGTGAGACAATTACCACAAAGCTAAACCTAATTTATATTATTTCCTTTTAGTGGATACTAGTCGCTAACTTGTGCGATGCACGGGATAGCTAAACAAAATTTATACACATTCACTTTTATTGGTACAATCATTTGAAAATAATTCTAACTAATACTCAAATGTAAGAGACACATTGACTTACTATTTAAAGTAGCATTTTGAAGAATTTATACATATTGTGCAACTGAGCCTTAATTTCTCATCAACAATAAAAACATGGAAATTCAAAACATGGGAAGAAAATAAAAATTACAACAATTAATTCCATTATCTTTCATGCTATACTTTGTAATTGTACGGAATTAAGTCAACTCAATTTAAGTAGTTGTAATAAAATTTGGTTCTACTATTCTCTATTCTATAGAGATATGAACATATTGGATTTCTCAAACAATTACCGGTATTACAATAAAATGATTTATTATTGAAAATAAGAAACAAAGTAAATCTATCTATAGCTTAAGAAACACAATATACTAAAATTATAGGGATAAAATTTTCGGAGGACAAAATATTATAGATAATTTTAGAAACAGATTATACACTTAAAAGTGTTAGTAATTTACTATTAGTATACAAACACCAAGTGCGGTCGTCGTAACTCTTTGAAAGAACCTTCCCCTATTGGACCCTATCAAAAAAAAAAAAAAAAAAAAACCCAATTAACAAAATTGATCCAAAAGTGTCTAAAAAGCACACAAAATCAATTCAAAAACAAAAATATGAGACAAAGTAATTACTTTCCGCTGCCAATGAAATCGTCTTTTGTATTGCTGTACCAAACTGCAACACTTATCTCTCTAAGGCCTTCAATTAACGAAAACACGAACTTCTCTTGGAATACCGGAGTATTATGACCATCTATACACACACACACACAAAACAAAATCAGCATAACTCACTATAACTCTATAGAAGCCTCAAAAATATAAAGAGAAATTAAAGGGGTTGAATTTGATATTTATGTTTGGAGAGAGAGAGTTTGCAGAAACTGTGGCTTTATATTTCTTAATTTGAGAGAGGGGTAAGGTTGCTAGAGTTTTGAGGTGTTATAATGTTTTTATTTTTTATTTTTTAAATATTGTGCTGACGTGGAAAAATGTGGTGCCAACAGAGGCTTCGGTTATATATATATATATATATAGATTAAAGCTAATTTGTAGAATTTGCCTCCTTACTTGCTTCGGATATTAACGGATTGTATTATTGTAGGCTTGTAGTCGCTATTTTGGTCTCTGTGGCCAGTTTTTTTTTTGAGAAGAAAGCCAACGCTTAATAGTAAGGGAGGCCATTTGAATCGGCTTGAATTACATGAAAAATATTTTGCAATATATCTTCTATCCAGACATTGTACGTGAAAGAATTATTTTACGTGTAAGAGAGTGTGCGACCTTATTGCCGTGTCCAAGTACATGAGAAAATTTGGACACATGTCCACCATCCAACACGTCCAGTGGAAATTCCACTGGACACAAGCCGTGTCCAAAATTGAAAAGCTCACAGTTTTGAGGCAAGGAAATGAATGTCATTAATTAGGGAGATGTTCAAACTGACTGAATGATCATTTCCATTTTTTTTTTGGTCAACGATCATTTCCATTTAACTGTGGCAAGTTAGTTCTATATATTATTTCCTTTTAACCCAAAAAAAAAAAGAAAAAAAAAAAAGCTAATTTATATAATTAATAATTAAATAATATTAATTTTTTCTAAAAAAAAAAAAACTAAAAATAGAGTTTTTATTTTGGACCCGACAAAAAATATAGGATAAAACTGAATCCGGCCGACTTTGAGTTACAGAGATTACGGTACTCCAGTTCTTCACTCTTCACTCGTTTACTTTTACTCACGTTGGTAAGCATCGAATCTCTGCGATTTGTTGGATTTCGATTTGGATTTCTCGTCCTTTTAATATGTCTTAAACAAAAACGAAACACACAAAAGTGAAGTCTTTTTACCATTACTGTGGTCAGTCATTCTTACTAAGCTGAGTTGAGAGTTCAGATTATATGTATGCATTTCTGCTCTCAATTTATTTAGTTATTATTATTTTTAGGATTCTGGGTGCTCTCAATCTTGTTTTGATATTTCCAATTACTGAGGTTGTTCTTTGTTAGGAAATTGGGGTCTCTTCTGTGTAATATATGTTTATATGCTTGTGATCTTCAATTTGAGTTTAGCGGTATTGTGGTTTGAATCAAGAGAAGTCGGGCCTTGGTGCAATTGTCAGGTGTCTTCTACCCAAAAAAAAAGGGATATGAGCCTTTTTGGTTTGAATTAAGCTTCGATTAAATTTTACATCAATTAACTTTGTCCCTTCTATTCTGTGACTTGAAATTAATGTATTGAAGAATGATATTTTGTTTTCCTTGTTTGAATGTGGGCAGTCACAAAGATTAATGGGTAAACTTCATTTTGGTGATAACTCCACTTCCTGATGATATAAAACACTAGCCATGAGTTTGTGCTTTTTAGTAGTTTGACAGAATTTTCTAGACTCTGCCATAAAGGGAAAAAATGGAGGAAAAAAGGCCAGTCTGCTATCTTATGATCTTATCAGTTCTAGCATCTTTTTTCGCCTTTTTCCATCCTTTTGGAGAAGCATATAGATATTGTTTTGAGAGTCTTACACTAGTTGGTGTGGGCTTAGTTATGGATTTATGTTCTAGTTGGGCTCTCCATGCACTACTAAGCTTTTTGTTTGGATACTTTAAGATGGTATTGAAGCTCAATTGGTTTGTTTCTGCCTTCCTGGACTTCACGTGCCAGGCCTATTTGTCTTTGTTTCCATTTTAGTTAGTTTGGGTTTGATGCTTTATTAGAGTTAAGGAAAGATCATTGAGAAGAAAAGAAATCGAGCTAAAGTGTTTTTGTATTTTTAGTAAGTTTTAGCCCCAAAGGGACGGGGAAAGGGGAAATTCGAAAATGTTATCACATATATCATCGAAAATGCCATTGCAATACTTTCTTCTTTTTGGTTTGCACTTGTATATTGGATTGGTTTATTACATTATGCAATAGATATATTGGTGGATGGCTAGGATTTTGGTGCTTCTCTCAATTGCATGGTAAGCCTTAATGATCTATTACCTTCCTTTTGTAACTTATGCAACATTAGATGCACTAGGAAACAGTTCTTTTGGAAAGAAGGGTTGGTAGATTAGCAAGATCCAGGAGCAGGATATAGGCTTGACACAGTATGGAAATGGTAGTGTGCTCAATTTTGTTCTTAAGAAGACAATAAATAGACATGATGAGGACTTGGTAATGAATGTATAATTTTATAAAATGCACACAACAACAACAAAACCTTAGTCCCAAGACTTTGAGGATAATTTTCTAAAATGCTTACATATATGATGTACCAAAACGTGTATGTGTGTGTGTGTGTGTGTGGAGTCATTCAGTAGAATCTTATACTCTGAAAGATGCAAGTTGAGACATCCCTTACTAGTGACACATTGCATCTGGCCTTAGATATAGTGAAGAGTGGAAAGTGTTATCCAGGGTGTTTCTTGTAAGCTACACACTACATTAACGCTCAGGTGAAATGTGAAATGGACAAGAGTTCCTGCACTTTGATGGACAAGTATAGGTAAAGAAATTAGTCGAATAAAATAGGATTTATATAGGCACTTGGAATATATGGTCCTTAACAGACTAATCGAAATAGTAGATACAATGACTAGGAGGATAATAAACATAGTGTGCATTCAAGAAACTAAGTGGGTAGGTGAGAAAATCTAGAGAATTTGAGCATAAATTATTTAATTATGGTATACACAAGAAGATAAAAATAGAAATGGAGCAGGGATCCCATGACTCTCACCTAGTATTACAACTTTTTGTCAATGAAATTTGATTAATGTTGGTTTGTGCTAGAAAATAGGGCTGTAATATAGTATGGTGGATGACCTGTACTAGAACGGCTATAGGTACTGTGAATCAAGAATCCAAAGAGTGTTAGTCACTTGCGTAAGAGTGATTGCAAGTTCTGATGTTGCAGGAGTGAAAAATTATTTTTAGTGAAGATGAAGGTATATGTTTGCAATCACTGTAATTGAAAAATGAAACAAGTTCCTAGTTGCTGATAAATATACTTATTGTGGATTGTAGTCTTTTTGTGTGAATTTGAATGAGAGCAACTAAGGTTTCGTTATTTATAGTGTTTCTTGTATGTTATTAAATATTAATAATTTGAAAAACTCAATGGTGAAAATCAAGTAGCATAAAGTCTTTTAATTTGTTAGAAATTATAGCCTTGGATAGAACAAAGAACAGGATTTATATGGCATATTCAATCGCACCAAGGTTCTTCCTTATATGTTCTTCCACTACAACCCCCCTTTACAAGTCTATATATGCATTGAATATTTCATAGATATAATCATCCTGATGCATGAGTGTGTTTTTTTTTTTTTTTTTTGGGGGGTGGGGAGGTGTTGGTGTAGTTCTTAAAATGCCAAGCCCAATTACTGTTTTTGGGTGGAACAAGTATACTTTTAGCCTAGCAACCTAAACAATTTCAAATTTTTTATTAATTCTTTAATAGTTCTGTTTATTCAATTAACTGTCGTATCTGTTCAATTCAGTCTTCATTTGGTTGTAAACTAATTCCTACCTTATGTCCTTTCAGGAAATTTATTAAAATAACCTTCTCTATTGAATAAACTGTATTTCATCATGGAGATAGATCTTGAACTTCCTTCATGTGAACATGAGAAATTAGATATTGGATCAAATACAAATATTGATGATGTGGATAGTGCAGATAGAATGTATGTTGAGGAAGATGATGTAAATTCTCCTACAACAAGTGAACATGTTGAGGAAGTATTTGGACCAAATGCAAGTGTTTCCACTATTCAAAATGAAGTTGATGTTAACGCCGTCGGGCTGAATGGTGTTAACAAAAGTGTCACTTGTGAGCCCCATAATGGCTTGGAATTTGAGACAAAGGAGGCAGCATATTCTTTCTACAGAGAATATGCTCGGTCTGTGGGATTTGGCATCACCATAAAAGCCAGTAGGCGCTCAAAAAAATCAGGAAAATTTATTGATATAAAAATTGCCTGTTCAAGATTTGGAAGCAAACGTGTCTCTAGTTCAACCGTGCAACCACGACCATGTTTAAAGACAGATTGCAAGGCAGGGTTGCATATGAAGCGGACACCTGAAGAGAAATGGGTTGTGCATAGTTTTATCAAGGAGCATAACCATGATATTTGTCCACTTGATTTTTATAATTCTATCAGGGGACATAACAAGCAACCTGGTATTGTTGCTTGTCAAAAGAAGGGTTTGCAGTTGGCTTTAGATGAGGGAGATGTACAGGTGATGCTTGACAATTTCATGTATATGCAGGATGACAATCCCAACTTCTTTTATTCAATAGACTTCGACCATGAAAAGCGCTTGAGAAGTGTGTTCTGGGTTGATGCAAAGGGTAGGCATGATTATATCAATTTCAGTGATGTAGTCTTCTTTGATACCTTTTATGTTAGAAACAAGTATAAAGTTCCTTTGGTTCCTATTATTGGAGTTAATCATCACTTCCAGTACATTCTTCTAGGATGTGCATTGATTGGCGAGGAGACTACATTAACTTTTGTTTGGTTAATGCAGACCTGGCTTAAATCAGTAGGTAGCCAAGCTCCAAGAGTAGTAATTACTGATCAAGACAAGTTCTTGAAAGAAGCTGTTGCAGATGTATTTCCTGATACACGCCATTGTTTTTGTTTGTGGCATATATTGAGGAGGATTTTTGAAAATTTGGGTGGTATCATAAATGAAAATGAAAAATTTATGGCAAAATTTAACAAATGCATTTACCGGTCTTGGACAGATGAACAGTTTGAAAAGAGATGGTGGAAAATGGTTGATAAATTTGAACTGAAGGAGGATGAATGGTTCCACTCATTGTATGAAGATCGTAATAAGTGGGTCCCAACCTACATGCGGGATTCATTTTTTGCTGGACTCTCTACAACTGAGAGATCTGAAAGCATAACCTCATTCTTTGACAGGTACATATGTAGGGAAACTTCATTCAAGGAGTTTATTGAGCAGTATAGAACATTTCTGGAAGACAGGTATTACATGGAAGCCGAGGCTGATTTTGAAACACGCCACAAACAACCTGCATTAAGATCTCTCTCACCTTTTGAGAAACAAATGTCGAGAGTTTATACTGATGCAGTATTTAAGAAATTTCAGTTTGAGGTTTTGGGAGTGGTTTCTTGTCATTCGCAAGAAGAAAGGGAAGATAATGGGACTGTGATATACCGAGTTGATGATTTCGAAGAACGCCAGAATTTTGTTGTAGCTTGGAATAAAGCAGAGTTGGATATATGTTGTTTATGTCATTCATTTGAATACAGGGGTTTTCTTTGTAGACATGCAATACTTGTTCTTCAAAATTGTGGTCTTCCCAACATTCCATCCCACTATATTTTGAAGCGTTGGACAAAAGATGCAAAGGTCAGGCAGCCTACCAGTCAAGTATCGAATGGGCTTCATTATAGGGTACTACGTTTCAATGATCTATGTAAACGGGCCATGAGATTGGTTGAAGAAGGTTCTTTATCTGAGGAAACTTACAGTATAGCATTTCGAGCATTAGAGGAAGTATTGAAACATTGTGTGGGTGTGAACAATTCTGTTAGGAGTGTTTTGGAACCCAACAAATTGGCAATTCATGGTTTCCTTGACATTGAAGAGGAGAATCAGAACAACAGCATGGCCAAGTCATCTAAGAAAAAGAAAACATTTAAAAAAAGAAAGGTGAGTTACTGCCTAATGATTGACATGCAGGTATTATATCTTCTAAATAAGCTATATGCAGTGAAGCATCCTAAAGCAGATTCTGTGTGTATTGTAGGGACGCTCTGAGCCTGATGGAGTAACTATTGGGATTCAAGAGAGCTGCCAGCAGATGGTTTGTCCCATATTAATTTTGAATTTCAGATTATATTCTTTAAGTTGCAAGATGATCTTTATAATGTTATGCACTTCATTATGGGTTTACATATGTAGGAGCAAATGAGTTCAAGAGCACACAACCTGGATAATTGTTATGTTCCTCAACAGGACCTGCAAGGGGTGGTAAGGAATGTCACGTGTGAGATATTGGAAGAAGAATTTTGTTTAGGAATTTTTTAAAAAGTAAATGTGTATGAAAATTACAGTATTGTCATTAACTAGATGTTTCTCAGACGTGGTTGCTTGTATTTTTGTAGGAGCTAAGTTCTAGAGCTCCTGCTTTTGATGAATATTTTGATGCTCAACAAAATATAAATTCCGTGGTATGATATCATCTAGTCTCGATAGTGGTTTTGTATCTTCTAATTGATGATAATTTAAATTTGGTGCCTTTTTACCTATGACAGGGACAGTTGAACTCAAATTCTCCTATACGTGATGATTATTTTAGCAATCAACAGGGCTTGCAGGGGCTGGTATGTGGCTTGCTATTATTCAACCTTGTTAAGTTTGCATAATGTTTCAGAAGCAAGCAATGCATATGTTTCTGACAAATTGTCTCATTTCTTCAGGGACAGTTGCATTCGTTAGCATCACGTGTTGGTCAATATGGGACCCAACAGAGCATGCAAGGACTGGTACTTGATCAATTAGTCCCTTTCATCCTTTAAGAATTTGGTTTGACCTATAGAATGCTTATAAAGAATGTCTTGGATTGGGTTTTCGCAGTTGCAGGCACAGCTTAGTTTCAAAGCGCCAGTGATTCATGGGTGTTTTGACATACAGGACAATCTGCAAGATATGGTATGCATTTAAATTGGGATTATGGATTTTTCCTTTCAAATGAGGGTTTTTTATTTTTATTTTTTTGGGTAAGTTACATATGCACCCAATAGATTTTGAACCCATGACTTGCCCTCCACGGAGAAAGTTCTGTATAAGCCAAAGCTCTTTTGGTTTAATTCATGAGCATTCTCTTTATCTGCAGGATTAGACCATGGGTTCCTCACAGTTTCACAACATTGCAACGAAGCATCTACCCAGTAAGCACCTTTCTCGGCACCTGGAAAGGTAGCATGCCCATCCACTTAGATTAGATGAGGATAGATAGAGGAGTTGTCAATTAGTTCTCAAGTGTAATCAAGTCAATTGATTTTCCTTCCAAAAATTCCTTCTTGTAAATTTATGCATTCTATCAAAAAAAAAAAAAAAAAAAAGGTATATAAATATAATGCATCTCTCTCTCTCTCTCTCTCTCTAGTTACTAGAAAATTTAAGATTTTCAACCAAGATTTCCTGACCTCAAACCATTAAAGAAGATTTGCGGTTCAATCCTGTTGTATTCCTTATTTTTGAATCTTTAACATCCCTTATAATTTCTTATTGAGGATCATATGTTACCTCATATTTTAAGATATTCATCAAATCACTGAAGTAATTGTTGACATCCATCCCCCCCTTCCCAAACCAAGATTACTTGACCTCAAACCATTAAAGAAGATTCATGGTTCAATCCTATTGTATTCCTTATTTTTGAATCTTTAACATCCCTTATTATTTCTTATTGAGGATGAAAGGTTTTACTTCACCATCCTATTTCCTATTTCCTCTTTTTGAGTTTTTCCTTTTTTTTTTTTCAAAACAAAAAATTAGTGCTCTTCTGCCACTCCTTGCATGCTTAAGCAACATAATTAAGCTAAAGCACACAGACACACTGTAGAGGGAGGGGCAGACTTGGTATTTTCTAATCTATCCCTCTTCTCATTTTCTTTCCTAAAATCACCCCAAATTGGGGAGACAGAATTTTGGTGGGATTGGGGGGGAAAATACCTAAGCCCCACCACAATCTTTCCAATTTTCCACCCCAACCAAACAACCAAAAAAACCCTACCGTCCCCTATTTTTTTATATTCCATGTTTTTACCCCAGCCAAATGAAACCTTAAGGTTTTTCCCGGTACGATTAGAATATATATTTGGAAGGGGTGTAGGTCTAAAGGTCTTTGTGGCTCATGCTCGGCATGGAGACAGTGGACCTTTAAGGCCAAGCTAAGTGGGCATTGGGAAAAATCTCGAGACCTCTGCCTAAGCCATAGATTTTTTATTCAGAAGTTGTGTTCAAAATAGGGTCTATTTTCACACCACCAATTTTTTATAACATCACAACCTCGAATTTAAAAATGTCACAAAGAAAATTGTTCATAACAAAAATGATATTAAAAACAGTACAATCTGAAACTTCGATGACCACTTATTCTATTTGCAATGGGCTTCAGCTATTCAATTTGCAGCATTTGTTCCTTGAGACTAACAACATCCATCACCCTTGAGATTAACAACGTCCATCACATCCTCCATACTTCATCCAAGTTGTCAGACCTTGTAGAAGTAACTGTACTCCCACTCTTCACTGCGTCACAAATTTGGCTTAAGTGTTTGAGTAAAGATTTATCCCTGGTAGGTTCAACTATGAGGTAGGCATAGAACTATCAGGGATATCCATAATGCCATGGTGTGTGAGGTTATGTTCATCACCTTACTCACCTAAACCCTCCAACAGTGGATCTTTAGTAGCACTCTATATCTATAGTTCAAACCCCACCTGACAATCCCCCATTATCAAATTATCCAAAAAAAAAAAAAAACTAAACAATTAAGTATGTCTAAATTATTTGGGCACATGATAAGAAAGTCTTGTTTGAGTTATATGAGTTGTCTAAAAGCCTTGCTAGCTTTGGCCACATCATAATGGCATGCCTGAAATCGTGGCTGGCCACCTCACCCATGGACATGTCCCTCATGACGCATTTTTGGGCACCTCATTATGCTTGGGGGGGGGGGGGGGGGGGGTGTTTTGGGGTGGTGTTGTGGGGGAGACATACATAGAGAGTAAAAAATACTTAGGAATGACAATGGGGGGCAGAGCAGGACCAGATTATAGGTGCTTCAAATTGATCACACCAATTCAAACTATTTTTAATTAAGCAACTCAATAGTATAAACCAAAGTATTTAACCAGACAATAATTAAAAAAAAAAAGTCTTAGTATCTTAACATTTTACTTAATAATAAAGTTACTAAGAATTTCAGGTGTATTTTTGAAATATAAATAAAAGATAGGGGGTAATCTCGCCCAAATCCACCCCTATCACCTCAATGCGGTGTGAAAAATAAGTCAAAATGCACACATGGCTGGCAAATCAAGTTAGAGTAGAGCCAAAAAAAAAAAAAAAAAAAATTGCCATCCCTAAAAATACCCAAACAGGGAAGAGGGTTTGAGGAAGAAAATGTTACTAATGTGGAGGATATAAGCCTGAGCCCACCATAGTACATGTCAAACTCCGACTAACTGATCAAGTTCATGAATCACCAAAAGAATAATTGACTTGATTGAGTGTAATGCAATTTGGTTGGTGACTCATTTCATGGACCAAATAGAAACTGTATTAATGGATTGGACCTAAAAGATAAAAAATATGGGTCATTGACAAACACGAGAAAGCCTCAGTGGAAAAAGTAAAACAAGAAGAAATGCGGTGAGCGTGGATCGAACACGCGACCTTCAGATCTTCAGTCTGACGCTCTCCCAACTGAGCTATCCCCGCTTGTTGTCGTCGTCTTTACGTTTACAATTTTATATTTACAATATTTCTGAAAATAAAATATATTACTATAATATTATCATAAAATTGGGTGAAAATTGGAGATATGCTCACGTCATTGTTTAGTTAAAAGAATGCCATTTTTCTCTCCTCCCCATTGTACAATATGATTTTGCATAAATGATAAAGTCTATTATTGTATTTGCTCAGAAAAATAAGAAAAGTTTGATATCCACAATATATTCGAGAGATTTGAAAGGCTATTATTAACATTACACATCCTTATACTTTGGTTAATGGGGATTAATTTTAAAGTTTGGAAAATATATACTAATTATTTTAGCTCTCAAAAATCAAAATTGTTTCGTTCTAATTTAAGAGAAGTGATGCTAATTTAAAAGAAGTGATGCGGAAGAAACAATTCCAAGAGCTGAAATATCATCTCCCTTACTAATTTATTCATATTGGAACCCATTCTTCAAAATTTTATAATCTTTATTCTCTTTGTGGATATTTTTTGAGAGTCCCATAATTGGTAACACCAGTTGTTAGTACATGCACCATACAAGTTTTATCAATACATGTATCTCCTTTATGTTAAGCGCTTCTTCAATTTGCACCACATTCCATTCTTTGTGTGCATTGTTGCCCCAGTAACCAATTCCACCGATTCTGGCGATCCTTTCAGCTCCACATCGAACTTTTGCAACAACAAAGCCAATGCCACAGTGGACTCCATTAGTGCAAATTGGTCTCCAACACATTTTCTTGGTCCTCCCCCAAAGGGTAGGAATGCAAAATCCGCTATTATCTGATGATTGCAACCATCAAACCTATATTAAGAATATGAGATCATGAAACTAAGTATGCTTCAAAAAATATGGAGACTATTAAGTGACCTCATTTGGGTATAATGCGCCAGGGCTTCGAGATGGATCAAACCCAGCCCATCCTTCAATGTCTTCATTCTTTTTTTGCACTAAAAACCTCTCTGGCTCAAACTCATTAGGTCGGTCCCAAAAGTATGGAGATCTATGGAGATTATACACCTGACAAAATATTGAGGAATATTATGTTAAAGAAAGAGAATAAACAAAGTTGTAAGCAAAAGTGAACTGCAAATAACTTAAGAGTGCACTTGCCTAATTTGTATGCGAATATAAAGCACAAAGATAAAAGGGATATAAATGCTTTCTACTCACAGAAAGGAAAATATCAGTCCCGGCAGGAATCTTATAACCATCTTTGTCACCCCTGTACCCTCCTGCAAGTTTAAAATAAATTCCGATTCTTAACCCATTTATCAAAAGAAATAAATGTTTATAAAATTATGTATGCAGGAAAAAGACAAGCACATCACTTGTAGACAGTCCGGTTCATGTCTTCATAACCACATTAACCAAATGAAGTTGTTGCATGGACTGATGCAACCTCAAAAGAATCATAATGGCAGAATTCAGTATTTTGCAAAATAATTCATACAAATTTTAAAGTTCATATAAAATGAGTAGAAAGGCTAATGCTTTTTTATAAACTCATGAATCAACAATATCCATCTTTCTAGTGTTATCAGCAAAAAGCAATACCTGGTAATACATCTGATCTGAGAGAACGTCTAATTAGCAAAGGAGGCTGCGGATACAAGCGCAGAACTTCTACAACAATAAGTCTAATATACCTGAAAGAGTGGAACATAACACAAATTGTTAAACTGCTAATTATTAGAAGAAGGTGCAAAAGACTGAATACAAGCATTCTTGGGCTGTTTGACGTCTGCTCGACAAATTTAGGGATTCGGTCTAAGACTTAAGCTAGGTGAACTAGGACAAGCTTGGGTTGCTATTGATCGGCCAAGGTCAAGCTTGATTGTGCTGGAACCTTCCATGTAACTCTTTTGTTGCGGTCTATGCAAATTTCAAACATAAATTAATTGTAACCCATAAATCTATCAAACTCTTTAAGATTCTCATGTCATCAATGATATAGCATTAAAAAATTTAGAACGAAATACATTTCAAACCCCACAATTTAGGAGTATTTTCATATTAAACTCCACACTTCCAAAAGTTTCAAATTAAAACCTACACTTTCAAAAACATTTCAATTCAAACCACACACCCATTTAACTATTTAAGTTGATGCCATTAACAGATATTACTTAAACAAAACTACGCAGTGTGGTTATTTCAATAGATGTGTCTGTTATATGGACTTTATTTCACTCAAGCCACATGGTATCATTTTTTATTATTATAGTATTTTCCATTAATGGCATCACATGTAATGGGTTTATGGTTTAAATTCAAACATTTTTAAAGTACGAA
This sequence comes from Quercus berberidifolia, assembly GCA_028535905.1. Classification (NCBI taxonomy): domain Eukaryota; kingdom Viridiplantae; phylum Streptophyta; class Magnoliopsida; order Fagales; family Fagaceae; genus Quercus; species Quercus berberidifolia. Next base: position 59,093,624 of record JAPQVW010000003.1, read on the forward strand.
GTTTAATTTGAAACTTCTGAAAGTGTTGGGTTAAAACCACCCGTAAATTAGGGGTTCAAAATGTAATTTAACAAAAAATTTAGGTACTATTCCCCCCGATAGATTATACCACTTGTACACATATGGGAAAGAAACCATTACTCTTCCCCTTCTGGGAGAAAGATCAATGTCAAAAAGGCACCAACATGAATAGTTACATTGGTGATCCTCTAAAATAAGGTATCCATTTATGCCCTCATTTTAACCATGTTCCTAGCTTATAACACTACAAACTTAATGATATATTGCTACATCTACTTGTTTCATTGTTATTATATGCTAAAGCGTATTTTATGTGGGAACCAATACAAAGGCTTTTTCAACATAGAGCTACTGGTGAATAGAACCAATTCATAAAAGTACCAATCAGTGACCTACTCCAATTTTTTAACCAATTCAAAGGTTGGTCTCCCTTGGCGAAGCACTGAATCAATCTCTGCTTGAGCTTTTTTCATTTTGGAGGGGTTCTGCAATTCAGAAAATCAAAATGCATGAGCATGGTTGCATCATCTTTACGAGAAGAAAAGAGCAATTGATAAAAGTCATGGAAGAGCATGTATTGAGAACCCATTTTCATGAAACTTACAATGCTGTATCAAAAGTTTGTAATGAAGAATCATACTTGTGCAAGCAGGAAAACAGCCCAAGTAAGAACGGCAGCTGTTGTTTCATGGCCGGCAATAAGCATTGTCATCAGATCATCCCGAAGCTGTCAAAAAAGTATGGTAGACATTTTTTATTTTGATAGGTAAGTAAGAATTTATTAATATATAAAAAAGACAGCCCCCAGCACATGGGATGTGTACTGGTGGTGTAATACAAATATGAAAAAGTACAGCATTCAGTAAAATCCATCAAACTAGTGATAGAATGACTACTTTGAGAAGCCATCCATTAAAAAAAAGGCTTAGAAAGAGAGATTTCACAGTCAGCCCTGAATTAAACAAAAGGCATGGTAACATAATTTTGAACTGTAATTATACATCCAAAAATGTCGAGGAAATATAGCTGGTTCAAGACAGGTCCAACCTAATAAATAGCGCACCAGCACACAGACTTAGAGATGTTCCAATTTTTTCACCCAATTATTGACATGTCTAGAAAAAGATAAATGCAAGGTATACATGAAGAAGATTACAAAATTTACTGATTATCTAGAATCAGATGATAGAAAAAGCAAATTCAGTTTTATCTGAGGAAGTTAATTTCTTGGCATGAAATCTTATTCCAGAAGATTGAAGGTGATATATTTACCTGACGATCATCAACATCAGCTCCCCGCATATCAACTAAGAAACGCAAAAGACTTGCATCCTGCATACTTCATAGTTACAATTCCAGAATCTCAATTTTTTTTTTTTTAATAACTCCTACATAAAAACTTTACTGTTTAACTAGTAAAAGTCAATCAGATGATATTTCAAACAGAGGATAAATACAGCACAGAGCAAGAAAAGAGGAGAAGGGGGGGGGGGGGGGGGGAGGAGTTGCAGGAAGAGACAAAAAGTGGACGATGAGTCTCCACCTTGAGATTCAAGTAGTCTCTTTGCTGCAGCTTTTCAACATCGGTTTCCTGTCATACAACCTAAACAAAATCAAGTTCTTGAAACTAATTTCTAATTTGTTTGTGCACGTGCTGTTGGGAACCAAGCTAAGAACACATTGACTTGAGCCAGTAATATCATACATAAAGTAATGTTCAATACTTTATTAAACATGTACAGATTCATATGCAGTAATGAACTTATTTTGATGAGATAAAACATAAAGGAATAGTTTTCATTGCTTTTCTTTTTTCCAAGAGTTATTGATGTTCTTTTCCACATTAGTTATTAGAAATTACATCTTGAGACAAAAATATATAAGAGGGTATACCATATTCTTATCAACATAGAATTTACAAATTTCAAGGTCCTTATCAATCGCTCAATTCTGAAAGAATGCGAACCATTTTAATTTTACTATATGCATCAAGAGTTAACTACCACCTTTATGTATACACAGTTAACAAAAACACATGATGCAGCAAAATTCTCATAGGCCTTTTTCTCCATTTTCTTGTTGCACTGCTACATTTCTTGCTTGTTTACTCACATCATACTACTAGAACTCAGATTATGCCCTTCTTGACAACTTTCAGTGCTCTCATGATGTCTATTTATATTAAGTTAAATGGCAGGATTATATATGCTGGGCTTGCTCAGTTGAGATATTCTTACAAGAAAAGGGCTTATTTGGTCATCTCTTATCTGGCAAGCCATACTCTGCATCTATGAGAGATGCAAATATCTCTGATGACTTGACTTAATTTCCAACCCCTGATGCTTTACCAAGCTCTCAGGATCAAGAGGTTGTGGTGAGAGGGAGGTTGGCGAGTGGTGGGTCCTCAGCACGATGGATAGCCGGTGCAGTCACATGGGACCTCAAAACTTGAAGCCACTGGTGAGAGGGGGTTTGGTGATGGGAGCATGAGGGAGTTATGGTGGACCTTGCAGTGGCAGAGGGGTGGTGGCCTTTGATGCAATCTTGACAGTGATAAACAAGACGGTTATATGGCTGGATGTCGATGGCAATTTTGGGCTAATGTGTTGGTGAGGCTCATGGTTGGAGGGTTGGATTTTGGTGGGTTTGGGTGGCGACAAAAGTTTTTTTTATTATTATTATTTTTATTTATTTTTGGGTGGTGATTTCAATGATGATGGGTTACTGGTGAGGGAGTCTCATGGTGGGTGAGGTACTTGATGGGTTCGGAGTGTTTGTAGCTGGTTTCAGGTCAAGTTTGTCTTGGGTTTGTGGGTATGAAACTTTTTGATGGATTGATGATGGGTGCTGGCGGGATGAGGGTTCAGTGCTCACAAAGGTGGATTTGGTTGCTTTCTTGGTTTTGCTGGAAATTGGATTGGGTTTACTCTAATACCAAGTTGATGCCATGCAATATTGAAAAGAAGATAGAAGTTAAGGATAGGCTTCCTAAGAATCAGCACTCCCAGTTTGCCAGGAATTTGTACCAAGCAGAAAAACTTAGGAATTAACACCTAAGTTGGTAGGTATCAGCACCCAGCAATTGGAAAAATTCCATAGCTGACCCCAAAAATTTGGGATTAGGGCTTGCTTTTTGTTGTTGCAATATACAATGCATAATTTTTATAAGCTGTCACCAAGAGTTATTTGTGGCATGGTACCTTCCGCACGTTGATGAGTTCATTCAAGAAAATTAATGATAACCAATGTCTTCCAAATGCATAACAGTTGCTCACATTTGTAGAAATTACATTTTCATCATTGCCTATTTAAAAGACATTCAATCTTCATGTACATCCATCAAAGAGAATAAATATTTTCTCACCTGTCTAGTCTCTTTTGCATTTCTGATGAGTCCATCAAGACAGTCATTGATAACTTTAAGATCGGTCTGGAACTTCCGCTGCCTGGGGACTATCCACCTTGCCAAAGGAACTTTCCAGTATGGAATGTAGAAAGTGGATCTGTGCTCAGCTTCAAAAAGAGTGCCATATACTGCCTATAATATATTTTTAAAAGAGCCCATCATGAACCTTATACTGTTCTATACAAGAGATATACCCTCAACTAAGAATGAAATTACAATGATCAAGCGTTTCAAGTAAATTGAAGAAGAATAATAGCCCCGAAGCATTCATCCACTCAAATAAAGAAGTGAGGACTGCAAGTTTTGGGTCTAAAAATGAACTTTCACACCCCTCAAAGCACCTAGCATTTCTCTATCTCCAAATGCTCCACATGAGACAATGAGGGATTGCCTTCCAAATTTTCATAGAGCTTAAATTAATACACATACAAACAACATCAATAAAGCCTTAATCCCAAGATTTTGGGGGTGCTATATGTCGATAGACTAAATGGGATCAACCATATGTATTCTTCTCCGTCATTCTATACTATGGAAAATAATACTCTTTTACACATCTTTAATTAACACGTCATTTTTCACTACTCCTACCAATGCTGTTTCTGGTCTTTCTCTACCTCTTTTCATGCCCATGCATTGAATCAATCACTCCTTGGTGCAGACACCAGAGCAAGGATGCAGGGAGAGAGAGATTCATAACAGCAAAAAATCAAAAAACCTATTAGATTAATGATATCATATTTTGGAAGATTAATGTTCTGTGCATATTTTCAGTGTCTATGATTTTTCAATAGGGGAGAGAGAGAGACCCCAGAAATATAGATGTAAGAGAAACTGTTGCTCTAATGTGTATATAAGATGCATATGTGTTTCAGCATAAATGATCCCTCAGTAAGAAAAGAAGAAAGTAGCTTGTTGACATGTAATGTTCAATGAATGCAACACCACAACAAAATTGATGGGCATACCTTAATTACAGGAGATTCTTTAGTAACAGAACCAAAATCATAGTTAAACACACCAAGCCCAATAATGTCAAGAGCCAAACTAGAGAACTCTGCTTCAAGATCTAACTCAATTGTCTTCCTCCCTCTGTTCAATGTTTCTTCTTGTAGAAGCTTCTCAAATTTCAATATTGTTCTTTCTGAACAATCAGTAAATATCTTGACCATAGCCTCCAAGTATAAGGCATGGAACCCAGGAGCAATAACTGTGAATTATTTTTAAATAAATTAAAAGATTCAGTTCCAGAATGAATTAACAATAAAAATGAGCTCTCTTCTCGCAAAGAATGGAACAACCATAGACACTGCCCGATGTATCAGTTCATAAAAAATTACATAATATATATAGATTCCCATGGAGGATAGTGATCAGGTCCAAAATCAAATTTAGCCCATAGTTTTGAATTAATATGATGTCTAAGTTCCCATTTCTATGAGCATCATTTTGCCTGGAACATATTACTATTCTAATATGATTGGATTTAAAATAGAACAAGAAGGTAGACTGATCATATATATATATCAAGAAGTTGCAGATGGAGTTATTAGACAAAATCAATGCCATCTCATAATAAGGAAATAAAAAAAGCTTGGAAGAGCTAATTTATAATAAGCAAAACAAGTTTAACCCCATTCCAGAAGTAATAATTTAAATTCAGAAGTACCATTATGATTAATAAAAAATTAACCTTATATCGATAATCTTGTATCTAAGAACTCTAAGCTTTTAACATATAAGCCTTTAGTCAGTCAAAAATAACTGGTTTACTTTTGTTGTAATTTAATGACTGGTATGTCTTGTTTGTTAAGGAAGCAGACCATCTGTGTCTCTCAACGGCACTGGGTTAAAGTTGATTTACTATCCAGATCAGGATAGGTTGGTAAATACATAAATGAGTAATATTATATACTACAAAATTTGATTAAGTTATTAATTTCATGCAAGGCATTGGGGAGGCACTGGATATCAGACCTCAGACTATCATGATACAGGTGCCTACTTGTTAGCCTTTATGCTGGTTGTCATCCATCACTACAAGCTAGAACACTTTGTATCTAACTAAACTAGAAGAAACTGCATAGCATATAAAATTTACCAGTAAGTGCCTAACACAAGACACTAAGGATCACTTCCTGGCATTCAATTACTTATCATTGTATATCCTATCTAATTTTTTATACTTATCCAACTGTATGAAGCATCTAAGTTATGACAATTATTAAGAGCAAATTTTCTCTATAATTTTTTTTAGTGTAGTTCATCTATAAAACGTTTGAACTTGCCTAAATATAAAACATGAAGGAATAGAATGTCTATGAAGAGTATATATATATATATGTATATATATATATATAGTGCCAAAAACTAATAAGGATTTGATAAGTAACTAATGTTGCATAAGTTATTCAATTGGTCAAACAACAAACTTGTATTGTTTTAGGAAAACCTGATGACTTCCCAGGCAATATGAACTCTTACAACATACAACTTGACATTCCCAAAATTACCAATATGTACTTACATTTGTAGGAAAATCATCTTTTGATCTAAGCCACCTTTCAAAACTAACTAATCCCAAAGGATTTTAAAGAGACTATGACTGCAGAGGAATTAGATACCAACAAATTGTGGATCATCATTTTAGTTGGAGAATTAATATAGAGGTAGTTGAGTTTTGTCCTAAACTAAGGTGCAAAACCCAAAAATACACATTTTTTACTTGCTTACCTCTTCTCCTCTGCTTCCAAGTGTCAAGATCTGCAGGTATAAGTCCTTTGCCCATTATTGGTTCTAGTATATCAGCTAGGACTCCCTAATTGAGTTTGCAATAAGTTGAGTAATAATAGATTAGAATAAATAAATGATATGCAGAAAGTACTTAAAGATGACGTATAATTTAAAAGTATGCTAGTCAAATTTCATAATGATCAAACATGCTAGCAAAGCTATCAAGATTCATAAGGTTTGGAATCATTTCACCTGGTAATGGTATTGTCATTTCTCTTGTGATTGATGGTTTTTCTCAATTAATTTCCCATACTATTGGCCTCAAGACCCAATTGAGACAAACAAAAACTAATGCCAACCTTACATGTTGGCAAAGGCTCAAAAGACAAAATCCTATTTTATCAACAAAAAAGAAATAAGATCTCTGGAACAGTCGTATAAATATGTGAGCTAAATTTAGACGATACGAGTATAGACCAAACAAAGAAAGTTCATACATGCTTACATAAATAAAAGGCATTTTACATAAACTCATATTGACATCAATAATCATGTTGAAAAGAGGAGGGATGGGTGGAGTCAAGAAGCAATAGTCAGGTAGTACCTTGTCATAACAAAATGCATTTTCTCGAAGAACATGTCTTGCAACGATAGGATCCGATACCACAACAAATGCTTTTGGTCCAAAAGCAAGTTTATACACGGAGCCATGCTGCCAAGTTCAACAAACATGTTTAGAGGAGAGCGAACACTAGGACTTAGCATGTCCACAATTATCAAATCACGAAAGCATAATGCACACAAAAGTAAATGACAGTCAAGAACAAAAATTCAAATTTAGAGCTCGGTTGAAACTGCAAATTTGTGGAGGGGGGGAAGAAAAGATTTTACATGAAAACTTGAAATAATTTACATTTTTAAAACCTTTAATTGCATTTTTAGAAAAGGGTTTTACTAACTTATGCCCTTAGAGTGTACATTAGAAACTATTTTAAGAAATTTTTTTATAGAAAAATGAAAAAATCACTAACTTTTTTGAAATTTTTAAATTTTTTATAAAAAGTTTTCAAAACCCAACCTATAAATTCGCTATATTTCTTTAAAAAACGCACATTTTCAAACAGGTGACGACACTCAATTAATGCAACTCAACATTCAATAGAAGCACTGTAGGGCTTTTTTTTTCAATCAACCAGCTGACAACTAAATCATCTAATAGACAAATTTACAAAAGAGGGTAAGTAAAGTACCTCAATGAACCAATCATATAGTGAAAAGAAGAGAGGCCGATCAAACAAATCCGAGACTGCACCTTCAGCTATAGGCATAGACCCAAGACTTCCTCCACTTAACAAATTGGTAAGGAGGTTGCTAGCATTATCCAGTAAATTTCTTCTGGTTTTTGGTTCATCAGTACTTGTTGATTGACATCTAAAACACCATTATTATTCAAATTCAATCACTCAAGGAACATGAAAAAAAGGACATGGATAAAACCAAAGAGCAAAAGGAGAGGTACCTGATAGTACTACTAGTCCTTTTTGGGTTAGAATTGAGAGTCAGAGTGAGAGAGTGAAAATATGAGGAGGGCGTTGTGATAGTCATAAATCCCATATCAATATTTCTGTGGGAATTTCCATAACATAGAGGTGGGGGGGAGAGACCCAAGAGAGAAGCAGCCATGGCTATGGACATTGCCATTGCCAAGCTTTGGAGTTTGAGCGGTGATGACTGATGAGTGTGTTAACTGTTAAGACAAGACATTAAGAAAGTGTGAATGAGTGGAAGACCCACCCAACCCCAACATAGGATAATAATAAAAGAATGAGGTTGTAAACTCGTGACCTTAAGGCTTAAGACCAAAATATATAAATATAATTTGGGCCGCATGATGGATATTATCGTGAGTTTAATTAGTGAGATTTGTATTGTTTCACGTTACTAGAGAAATTAAAACTTTCAGAAAAAAATGTGAAGTATGAGTGAAACAGCGGCAAAATTTGCCAAACAGTGTAAATTCTGAAAAGTTTTAGCCTGACAGCACGCGCTCAAACTTATTTAGCTAGATAGACTGTTTTTGAAAGTCGATTATATCAAACTCGACTTCCAGCCAATACCACCGGACCCTCCCGCAAATACTTAAGCTGACGTGGAATAAAAAAATGAAAAAAAGGTGCCAGGAAGTCGAGTATAGTGAACTCGACTTCCAGGTGCAGTAAAAAAAATATTACCACTCCAGGATTGGTACTGTAGGCGCAAAAAAAAAAAAAGCACCAGGAAGTCGAGTTTACTGTACTCGACTTCCAGGTGCACTTATAGGCCAAAAAGAAAAAAATGGAACTAGGAAGTCGAGTATAGGGTAGTCGATTTCCTTGGAAGTCGAGTTTCTTGTACTCGACTTCCAGGTACTGTACACACATACTTACCAGGTTATTGTAGGGTATTGAAAGTCGAGTATAGGGTACTCGGCTTTCATTAAAGTCGAGCACAGTGAACTCGACTTCCAGTAAATCCCCCCACACCAACCCCACCTAGCTCAATTATGTGAGGACGGTAAAAATTTATTTAAATGGAACTCGAGTCTAGCAAACTCGAGTTCCAATAAATTTTACAACAACCCCCATCTCAGATTACTTATACTCTCAACTCTCATTTTTCCACTTAAACTCTCACTTCCCTCACAGCTCTCTCCCACGTCAAAACACCTTTCACACATCTACAAATTAAAAAGCTTTTCTTCTTCTACTACAAAATCACATTGATCATTCTACAAATTAAAGCTTTTCTTCTTCTTCTTCTTCTTCTTCTTCAAAGGTAACTATTCAAACCTTTTTAATTTTTTTTTTTGCTAGACCTGGCTATATATATTCAAATCTTTTACATTTGGTAGATATATATATATACACATCACTTTTATATTGTTGATGAGTAATGTGTTGTTTGTAATAGTAATTTATTATCATTATTATTATTGTTTTTTGCATTTGTTATTTGTGCTTTGTAATGGGTTGTTAGTTGCAATGTGTAACATGTACAAATTTTTTAATGTGTAACATGTTATTTATTTGTAATGTGTAATGGTTTGTTTGTTGTAATGTTCAAATCATTTTAATTTTTTTTTTTTTTTTTTGGTTAGACTTGGCTAATATATATACTCACTTTTTCATTTGGTAGTTATATATATATATATATATATATATATACACATACCATTTTTATATTGTTGATGAGTAATGTGTTGTTTGTAATTGTAATTCATTATCATTATTATTATTGTTTTTTGCATTTGTTATTTATGCTTTGTAATGGATTGTTAGTTGCAATGTGTAACATGTACAAATTTTTTAATTGGTAACATATTATTTATTTGCAATGTGTTGTAATGTGTAATAGTTTGTTAGTTGTAAGGTGTAAGGAATTTTAATTTTTTAAGGTTAGCGACCATGTACAAATTTGTTTGAGTTTAAAAATTTGTTTAAAATTGTTTTGTGGACTATACAATGTTATATTTGTCACTAACTTTTAGTAAACTTATTTGACTTATAGGCTTGTAATGAGTTCGATTGATTTTTATCTATATTATGGTGGGGAGCCCTGCAGTGATGTGACTTATGGAGTGACATATGAAGGGCCTGGTAAAAAGATAGAGATTATTCAGCTAAAAAAAGGGCGGGAGATCAATTTGAAGAAGTTGAAAAAGAAAATTATGAAAGAGCTGGATTTGGACCGTCGGTTGCATGACATAAAAATTATATATCGTGCTCCTCATGCAGTGTTCAATGACCGTATTGTCTTCACGCCTATTGAAATAAAAGGAGACAAGCATGTTAAGATTATGTTTGACCGGATAAACTCTACACCCCAATTAAAAGCTGCCGAGTTGTATATAAGCGTGGAGCCTCGTATAGAAGTTGGCAGTAAAGATGTGCAACAAACAACTTTGGAGGGTGGTGGCAGGGAAGAATTCCAATCATTACAGACGGATAATTATCCTGCTCTTACCCTGTGCACCACAGTTGGGGGCTATACACCACCATGCCAAGAGACAGCAACTCCAATAGAGGTTTGTGGATCTAGTTATCAACAAGAATGTATTCAAAATCTAGGGAGGGAAGACGAAGACGAAGATGATGTTGATCATGGTAGAGATGAGTACGAAGAGATGATTGGGAGAGATGACTTTCACGAGAATACTATAAACTATGAAAATGTTGACAATGTCCGTGATGATGTCGTGGATGATCATGATGATGATGCTATAGGCGATGGTATAGGTTTGCAGCCTGCAGTCCCTACATATGAAGCTCATGGCCCATCATTCCATGCAAACACTTGGGATAATATAGTTGATCCTTCAAATGTTGAGATACCATTTTTATCAAGTTGGGTGCAGGGAATGAATTTTAGCAAAGGGTTGATTTTCCCTAATAAAGAGGCGGTGAGACAAGCATTAATAGTTTACTCTATGGACAACAACAAGAATTATATAACTGAGTGGTCCAACCAGCAAAGATTGTGTGTGAAGTGCTCGAATGAGTCATGTGCATGGAAAGTTCGAGCATTCCCGCAACGGAAGCTTAACGGGTTATGGGCCGTCACAGTATACGACGGTCCTCACACTTGTCCATCAGTTGGGGTGAACAAAGATGGCAGAATGATGGATTCCAATTTTCTTGCCAAAGAACTTCATACATATGTATTTGCAGATCACACCAGCAAAATAAAGGATCTCCAAAAGCTAATGAAGGAAAGGTTTAAGCACGATATATCGTACTACAAGATATGGGATGCGAAACAAAAGGCTATTGCAAACATACACGGGAATTGGGAAGAGTCGTATCAAAAGTTACAGAAGTTGTTGTTGGCATATAAGGATAGCGATCCGGGTACACAAGTGTCTTTTCGGTCGATCAACGGGAACATACCAGGTACTATTATATTCAAGTATGTGTTCTGGGCTTTCGCACCTTCCATTGCTGGATTTGCATATTGTAGGCCAGTAATTAGTATTGACGGAACTCATCTTTATGGAAAATATAAAGGAAAGTTGTTGATTGCAATGGCTACTGATGCTAATAATGAGATTTTTCCGCTTGCCTTTGCGGTTGTGGATGATGAGACGGGGGCCAGTTGGGGATGGTTTTTATCTTGCCTTCGGACTGCGATACGTGATGTGGTACCTGATTCTGGCATTTGCATAATATCAGATCGACATAAAGGTATAATATCATCCATTAGAGAGTGGCCCAATGATTATGTTCCGGTATATCATAGATATTGCATTAGACATGTGGCCAGCAACTTCAACACTCAATTTAATGACAAATTCTTAAAGTCTTTGGCCTTGAAAGCAGGATACGAGCGTCAAGATCGCAAACTTGAAAAAATATTGGATTGCCTTAAGGAAGCTGAACTCAAATTTAGTTTGGATCCCAATCCCAATATAGCAAAAAAGAAGCCGTACTCCTATCTAGTGAAGGAGGGTCTGGAGAAGTGGACACTGTCACATGATGGTGGACATCGTTATGGGGCAATGACTACCAATATGTCCGAGTGTTTCAATGGAGTTCTAAAAGGTGCACGTGGACTACCCATATCTGCATTGGTTGACTACATTTGGTGCAAACTTGTCGCCTATTTCAATGATCGGCGCACTAAAATATTGGGTGATATTGAACATGGTCAAAAGTTCAGCAAGCATGCCATGGAGAAATATGAAGCAAATTACGAAAAAGGGACAAGACACTATGTGAGGCCATTTAACCAGCAGGACGGTATATATCAGGTTTGCACATCATATAATCCACACAGATCTGATGGGGGAGACCATAGTCATGAAGTAAGGTTGTTGGAGAACACATGTAGTTGTGGCAAATGGGAAATCTATAAGATCCCTTGTTCACATGTGATTGCAGTTTGTATCAGGGAACATGTCAATGCAATGAGGTATATTGACCCATGTTATACTTTACAACAACGACTTGCCACTTATTCACATGAGTTTCATGTGCCCAAGGATAAGTCATTATGGCGGGAGGTTAGTGGCCCAAAGTTGTATCCTGACCCAAAAATGTTGCGAGACAAAGGTCGACCTATGTCAACAAGAATAAGAAATGAGATGGACTGGAGGGAGAGTCAACCCAAGCCGAAATGTGGAGTGTGTCATGAAGAGGGCCATAACCGTAGGAGATGTCCGAATGTGATTCGCGCATCAACAAGCAGCAATGTTCCGAACTAGGTAAGCAATGCATGCAATTTTGTGATTCTCCAACCTACTGTTTTAAGACATTGATTTGTGTAATTTTTTTGTTCAATTATTTAGTTCAAAATTAGTAACTCCATCATTTGTTGTTGCAGATTTTGGTGGGGGAAGCAATTATCCAAGTATTTCCTACATAGATTTTTATGGCTTCAAACGGTGGGTGGTCAAGACACTTGTCATTACAATTTAGAAGGCTTTGGGGGGACTATGTATCAACCCCTCTACTTTCTTTTTGCTATTTAGAAGTTAGAACTACAAATAATGTATTGGTCCAATCGTAACAGACTTTTGGGACTTCAAAATTTTTTCCCCTTTAATATTAATTGACATTGGATCATTTGGGTGGGAAAGATCTTTTTGGATCATATATACATATGTGCATATAAATTGTTCAGTTTATACAACTTCTATATGCAATGCTAGGTAGCTCACAGGTTGAGCATGGTGAATATTAGACAGTACAAAACTGCACTGCCTAGTGCTGCACAAAATTTAGTTGCCTTGGAATCTCACAAACACATTTTTCATTGTTGCACTTCACTTTTCTAAAAAGAATATGATCTTTTGCTTTCTAAGATTCTCAAGTACGATTTTCTACTTCTTCTTTGGGGAAAAATTTTTTATTCTAAAAAAAAAAAATTCCCCAAAGAAGTAGAAAAGTGAAGTGCAACAATGAAAAATGTGTAAGAGTAGAGTTGTCTTTGCATTCACTTACCTGTAAGTTCTATTCCTATGGCCCCCGTACCCCTTTCTCCAAGCTTATAAAAGGAGACAAAGATGAAGCCCATGGTGAAATTTTGAAGCTTGGAATAGCTTGTGAGGAGTGGGGATTCTTTCGGGTACACAAATTGCATATCTTAATGTTAGTGCTAAAAATGGTCATTTTACAGTGTAAGCTAATACTTTGGTAATTTGTTAAGGTAATCAACCATGACATTGAGCTTAGTTTGCTTGAGAGCATAGAGAAGCTGGCCAAGGAATTCTTCATGCTACCTCTGGAAATTTTTCCAATAAGTACCAATGTTTTTGGTTAATTACTCAAACTCATATATAGCCAATGTTGTCAGGTTCTTTCAAATGGTAAATACAATATATATTATGCATAAAACAATTCTCACATTTTGCTGCATAAAACAATATATATTCTGCATAAGGAGAAAGACAGACTATCACTTGTCACATTTTGCTGCATAAAACAATATATATTCTGCTGCATCAAAATTCTGCTGCATTAAAAAAATTCTGCTGCATCAAAATTCTGCCGCATTAAAAAAATTCTGCTGCACCAAAATTCTGCCGCATTAAAAAAATTCTGCTGCACCAAAATTCTGCTTTAAAAAAATTCTGCTGCACCAAAATTCTGCCGCATTAAAAAAATTCTGCTGCACCAAAATTCTGCTGCACAATATCTCTATGGAGGGTTTAAGCTTTTGCCAAGGCTTATAATGTATTCTTCCATTTAATACAGCTATAATATTTTACCATCCCACAAAAGACTTCTCATATTAACATTCTATTACAGAAATATTCATGTACAGTTAACATCAACCAACAACGTGGTGAAATGTCAAACACAGTGAATAGGATATGAGTTTGCTCTTCAAAGTATAGAAGCTCTTTACTCTAGTCTTCTAGACATTTGGGTATGAGATTGAAGAAATCTCTAACAACTAGATAGACAAGCTTCAAAATCTAATAGAGCATTCCAACACCATATATCCTCCAATACAAAATCTAAGAAAATTTGCTATACAAATCAAATAACTCCTATAATGCCCAGATGCATATTCTTGCTGCCCACCCCACCTATCTTGCTGCCAGTAATTTGCATTTCAGCTACCCCACAAAATTGTCCATTAGCATTAACCTGTAAAAAGTTTAACCAAAAGAGTATAAGATGACTGTCACTTAATCCACAAATTTATGAATTTGTCATTCTAACTGTCACATAACCCACAAGAAAACATTATTGGCTTCTAGGCATTCTAACTGTCACATAATCCCAATGCATTATATTGCTTATAAACTTACTGTTCACACAAACTTAACAGATCAGTACCCCAAAGTCTAATGCACAAGTTGAATGAAAAAATCAATCAGGTAAAGCCAGAATTTCCAAGAGTATTTCCAAGAGTATCTTCTTATACTCTGCAATAGTTAAATATGTTTAAATAATTCCTAGAGAGCAATTTGATTTCCTTATCCCTCTCAAGAAGAGTTAAAACTGTTAACAAATCAAGTGACCAAACAGACCAATCAAGTGACCAACAATAATTAAAGTACAAACCCTTCAAAGGAAATTAGTTCATACTTACAATAAGACTGCAGCAGCCCTTATAGGATTTTAACATATTAGGCTGCACCCTCCCCGCGTTTACTTTTTTTCTGGTTGCGTCTAGTGTACTGCTTGGCCGGAACATGCTCAGTTACCTGCTCATAATGTTATATTTTTAAGCTTTTACAAACAATTCTTGCACAAAGAAACCCAAAAAATTTATGAAACTAAAATCAAAGTAAAGCACTTGGAATACCAGATGGGAACCTGTGCCGCATCTCCTTGGTTGGATGGTGCGAGTCGATTTTCGTTTGGGTGCAGCATGAGCATTTGCATCCTGTAGCTGCTCAACTTGGTCACGTTGCCCTTGCTCAATGTCACTGTCATGTGGATGCGTGGCTTGTGGAACATGTATCAAGGTAGAGGAAGTAGGAGGTGATTGTGTATGACTTGGGCTGGTAGACATGAGCTCAACATAGGGTGTTTGAAGGCTAGGGGTGGGTATAACTGTCTGGGGGGAGCTATAGGACGGGGCCATGGGTGAGTTGTGGTCAACGGTGGTGGTGTGTGGGAAGGACTCGAATTCAGTATGGGTAAAACGCGAGGGAGATCCAATGTCAATGGGAGGGATGAGTGGCATGGGAGGCCCGGTTGTGCCCTGAGGGGTGGACACGGGTGGAATAGGGGTCTCAGTGGCCAAAGGAGGGGTGGGGGCAGGTTGATGACATGTCACTGGAGCAACTGAGCTCGTACTGGGCCCTATATCTGGTATTTCAGTCTGGTTTGTTACTTCGTCATTGACTGGCACATCAATACGATCAACCTCATCCACCTCCTCAAGGGCCTTCTTAATGAACTTGTATTCGTAAGATTCTTCACTAAACCAGTTGAGGACAGCCAGTTGGGTTGCAAGCTGTCATTAAATCACCGACATTATTAAGTATGACACATACATAACATCAAAATTTCCAAAATTATTAAACAACATAAGTTTATGCACATTACCAAAATTTCCATCTTAGCGCTAGCACGGTCGATATACAGTCGAGTGATCCTACGATACCACACCATATATGGATGATGACGTGACATCACCCCCTCCATCCTGAGTGCATTACAAACGTACTCGTCACGATCATTCCACTTTTGAATATGGACTGCATGTATCATCGACCAATTTTTCTCTACCTTGCCCCTCGCATCTATTTTGTGCAAATCACGATTGGTATTAGCATCTCTGGGTTGTTCTTGTTGTAGCCCAAACTGTCGTAGGACACGATCGGGTAGGTGGAACTCTACAAGCCAAAAACATATAAGTGGAACGGTCGACCTCCATACGCTACTTCCTTCAATGCAAAAACTAGGAGGAAGGTGGCTTAAGTCATGTCCATATGGCTCCCACTTAACCTACAAAAGCCACCAAGTAAAGCAACCACATTCAAAAATTTTCACATAATTTGCATAAAAATAGCACAATAGTGGGCAATGAAAGACTTTTTGAAGGACATAAGATGTTATGGACATATAAATATAAGTATTATACCTGGTTGGGTCGTGTCGTAGCAATTTGATTGCGATATGCGGAAAGCACATGCGTGGGAGCATTCTTTGTAGTCATCGCCCCTGCCCACCTACAAGCAGGTAACATCACATGGTCATTAGTCGTTTATGTATAAAAATGTGGCATAATACATGATAGCACACTAATTATGCAATATATACTTACTTCATAGCAAGAGGAATTGGTGGTAGTGGTGGACCATAAACACCCTCAGGTTGGGGCACCATCTGTGGGGACATATGTGGAAACCTGATATATATCCACAATTGGTCCAAAATCAATGGTCCTCCAATCTGCTTTGCCTTTTTGTTGGTTGCATTGCACAGCTGTCTGTATAACCAGGATAAGGCTGCACTACCCCAACTATACTTGCGTGGATTACGAAGGTTCTGCATGAACTCTAACCACATGAGATGGACCCTATCTCCGGACTTGTCAATAAATACCATATTCCCTAGTAGGGTTAGGATATAGCAGCGAGCGTATTGATGAACTTGAATCTCATTGGCATCTGGAGGCAGTGGTTGTCTGATTCTTTCAACAAGTGCGGGTATCAAAATCCTTTGACCTTTTAGCACAATTTGAGGGCCATTTGGAATTTGAATTCCAAGCATTTCAGCACACACATCTGTCCAAGTTCTTTTACTGAGCCCAACCATTGCCTCACCCTCGATGGGCAACCCCATGATAACTTCCACATCTTGCAATGTGATCGTCATTTCACCATGTGGTAGGTGGAATGTATGGGTCTCTGGGCGCCATCGCTCTACAAATGCAGTGATCAATGCATGGTCAAGCTGTATGGATGGGACCAAGTGCAGACCCTCTAGACCAAGCAACCTCACAATGGCAAGGACACGATCATCTACCATAGGAACTCGAAGTGCTAATTCTTCATGGCGACTTCGACAATCCAGTATGCCAGGAGGATCCTGCAAATATTATAACAATAGATAAAAATCTTATGCAAATATTTAGTATTTATGGCTAATTAGAGTTGTGACATGAATGCATAGAACAAGAAAACTCATGCAATTACCTGTCCCCCAGGGTTCCACAGTAACTCAGATCGATGTTTAACTTGTTCCGTCAATACACTATGATCAATGGGTCCAGGATCTATCGTCATGCTGCAAATGTAACATGGTCACCAAACTTCATTTTTCAATTTCATTTTCATGTAGTCCTTGACATAAGGAAACAATTTAAGCAAAAACCAAAAAAGAGACAACCCTATAAAACTCTCAAGAAATTATTTTTCATTATGAAGTATTGAGAGAGTGGTAACAGAAACTTGCATATTATCAAATGATAACTAATAGACAACTAAAAGCATGAGATCACACTGGTAAAGGCATATGGCTCAAGGGTTTTAGAGTCCCAAATGTAATTATGCAAAGGCAGGAATCTAATCAGAGGCCACTTCAAGATACAAAAACGCAAGCAAATATGCTCTGGCCTAAGCACGAAAAAGTTAAGAAAAAGAATAGGAAAAAGCCAAAATGATATCATATACTAAACATGACTGATAGTTTGGGCAGAAAAATATCTCAAAAGGGAAATGCCATCATCCAAAACTAATTAACTAATGACAAATCTAAGAAACCATGCTAACAGACAATAATATACACTAGAATTTGTTTAAAAGTTTCTCTCCACTCACCCTACTCTTTTGCCTTTTATAGATGGTACCCAAGTGTGAATGAAACAAAAAACAGTTTAAAAATTCAGTGGTTTACATTGAGACCAAGCAAATGCCAAAGTTTAAAGACCATTTCCACTAGCATTCAACTAATAAACTAAGCAAAGTGCTAACATTCTCAGAGGGTATGACATTGAAAAATAAGCAATACCAAACTGAGTAAATATTATTTACATTCAGAAGAAAATGGAAACATATTTCAAATCTAATCCCACTACCAAACAAACATCCAAAAGTTCATAAGCAACTTTAAAATGCACATTAAAAAACAAAGCATACCGTGATTTAACTTTATATAATTTGGCTGTGATCAAGAACTATATGTATATTAATAATATTATTTTCTAAACCATGAACAAAAGTTAGACAAATTTCATATGTACCTTTCTGTAAAGGTTAGCTCTGAAGGTCATAAAATTATTGAGGAATTACCTGCTAGCTTCAGCAACAGGAGCAATGCCCGAAACAAAAAAATAAAATAAAATGATGGAGAGAGAACGAACAAATGAAGAGAAAGAAAAACAAACAAATGAAACCCAAATCTCCAAATCACTAAACCTAAAAAGCAAATCAAAACCCATTTCATTTCAGCCAATATAAAGAGAAAGAAATCGCATTTAGAGAGGCAGAGAGAGAACAAACCTGCTGGTTGAGTTGGAAAATGGACGGAGAGGGACACCGGAAAGAGACACCGGAGAGAGAGAGACGTTTATGGAAGAGAGAGGCGTAGGCGAGTGAAGTCGATTATAGCAAAGTCGGATTCCCCTTTTTACCCTGATTATAACTTTAAACCTAACCTGGAAGACGAGTATATGGTACTCGACTTTCATATAAGGTTTTTACTGCAACAGGGAAGTCGAGTACAGTAAACTCGACTTCCTGTGCCTTTTTTTTTTTTTTTTTCATTTTTTTATTCCACGTCAGCTTAAGTATTTGCGGGAGAGTCCAGTGGTATTGGCTGGAAGTCGAGTTTGATATAATCGACTTTCAAAAACAGTCTATCTAACTAAATAAGTTTGAGCGCGTGCTGTCAGGCTAAAACTTTTCAGAATTTGCACTGTTTGGCAAATTTTGCCGTGAAACAGCAGTTAGGTCCAAAGAGGAAGACGAAGAACTCCAACGGAGTGCTAAAAAAGTAAAAGAGGACCATAGGGTGGGAGCTCATCACATAGCTTCCCCTTCCTATAGCGAAGGAGGTAACAGGTCATACAAAGAGAAGCTTGTAGGTGAGATTCTAGGGGCTTACATGCCTTTGATTTTGAGAGTAACATGGAAACTTAGATTGAGTCGGATGATTAGTTTACCAACCTTCCGCCGGGTGAAGTGGTTGTGAAGTTATTCGGGGAGAGGAAAGGAAAGATGTGTGCTCCCTGGGCAAATGCACTCATAGTTAAAGTTTTCGGTAAGAATGTGGGTTATCATTTCCTCCATTCCAAGCTTCTAGGCATGTGGAAACCGATAGGCAAGATGGACTGCGTGGACTTAGGTCACGATTTCTTTCTTATCAAGTTCTCAGTCAAAGAGGACCATTCAAAGGTTCTTAGAGGGGGTCCATGGTTCGTGGGAGGCCACTACTTCTCTATCCGCTGTTGGGAACCAAACTTCAAATTGTCTACGGCTAACGTGTCCTCGATGGTGTGAGAGACTGCGCCCCCAGCCCATTTTATTGGATGTTGGGCCAAACCCACATAAATGGGTGGAGTCGTGTTATTACCTCTCAAAATGGAGGTTCGACTAGTTATATTTTCCCCTTTAGATTAAGGGTTTGTAAGGTGGTGGGTTGTGCTAGTGGTATTGGACTGCTTCCTGCAGCACTAGGCCCAAGTTTTCTAGATAAGGGAGTTGGGACTGGTCCAATTGCAACTCAAGTTGGTCCGACTTGTGCACAAACTAGGTCAGGTTTACCAGGAGCGTGCTTGCGACAGGCAGAGCTGTTTCAGACAAGTTGTGGCAGGCAGACGTAATAATAATAAAATAAACAAAATATCTGGCCACTCAATGAGAAATGACTGAACAACCCCAAAGCACAACTACAGCAATGATAATCACTTTTACAGAAGGAAAAGGACAGAACAAAAATGAACAAGTATTAATATGTATGGGTTAATAAAAAATGTTAAGAAATCAACTAAAGTCTGGTCCGCAGGAGCAAAGCCAGAGAGGAAAGAACATTCCTCCTCAACGCAATTAATCTCTCAGAAAACGTCCTGCCGTGGAGATTAACTGCCCTGAGGAAAACAAACCTGAGTGGTTTATGCACAGAGGCTCCTTGTGGTTTTAACAGAAAGTAAGATTTTGCGAGGGAGAGAGGGAATCCATCTATCGATGCATGTCTGCCGTACTAATTCTTACTTTTATTTCCTTTTTGGTTGTTTTCACTCGTTTCTTTTCTATCTCTTTTTCAAATTCCTATTTCTTAGTTATGGTTCCCGTTGTTACTCTGTTTTTTGTTCACGGCAAGATCCTCTTTATAGTGTCTGCCGTGATCGGATTTTACTGTTTTAACTCTTAACCTCCTTTGTCTAGTTTGGGTATACTAGCCGACCACCACTGCTTCGTCTATGTGCCATCCCCCCATTACCAGACAAAGAAGGGCATTTTGTTTGTTCGTCTGCCGTGGCACCCATTCCTGTTACGGTTTGGGTTCTTTCTCTCTCCCTATCCCTCATAGCATGCACCTAGTGGTTCCAACTCAGCTTGCTTCTTTTGGGTAGTAAGTCATTCCAGCAGGACATTTCCCCAAAAGAACCTGAGCCGAAACCTCAAAAATAGATTTTTCCCCTCTCTCCACCACCAAACCATGTCCTCTGAATCTCTGACCCCCGACCTCACCATGCTTTGTATTGGCGGGGTATAGGCTAGTGGTGTCTGGGGCTTGCGCGTGCCTTCCTTCCATATGTGTCCAAAATTTGTCTGCTGCTCATTCGTCTGTCATGGTCTGGAGGCTTGCTTGCCGTCCATTTTCTTTGACCTTTTATGTGGGCTGCTTTTTGATTTTCCGCTCCTCTTAGGAGCTAGGCCTTATTTGGTGATGGACCTTATATTTCCTTGGCCCACTTCGTGATTTCCCTCATTTCCTATCATATTGTTCTGTTATTCCTGTTGTAATGATTCAATCTTGTTGGGCCTCTTTTAGGCCAGCCGTTTACTCTTTCTCCCAGTGGCTTGTTATGGCCACTGGTTTTTTCCTACTCATGGGCTCCTGTGTCCCTTTTGTCTTTCTCTTGAGCTTCTTTGGCCCATTTGTTTTCTTTGGCCTTCCTTGACCCTTTTGCTAACTCTGCATTCCCATGGGCTTTTACTAACTTCACTGGCCTTCCCTGCCTAATTACTTTATTTTCATCCTTGGGGTTCATGGGCCTGCCATAAATCTCTTACTTTCTTAGTTTGCATTACTTTGGGCCTACGACGGCCTTTTCTCACTTTTCTACATCATATACTGCCCATGGGCATGTTATTTATCTCTTTCCGGGCTTCTTTAAGCCCACTTGCCTCTTCGAGACCCATTTGTTTATTTCATGGGCTTGTGATTCATTATTCCTGTCGCTTGGACCTAATGGTTTTTGCTATCTGTTTGCCAATTCTTTGCTGCCCTTGTTATTAAGTTTTTCTTCTTTCTACCTGGATTCTCACAAATGGCCCTCAACATTAGCCCCCTGAATATATGAAATGTTCCTGCGGTTCATATGTGAATGAAAAGACGTTTCTGTCCTCTTTCCTCTTTCTTTTCCTTCGTGGGCCTTTTTAAGGAGTGGACCCCTCCTTATGTATATTATTATATTTTTTTTCTTTCTTCTCCTGCAGTGAACAGGGTTGTCTCTTCGAATTTCCTAGTTTGGCAGTTTATTCTTTAAGCATAGCCGCCGTTTCATTAATTTCATCCCATTCTGATGGCTAACCTGTTGCCTTCCTTTGTGTCGTTATTAATGACTTGGATATTTAAAGAGGAATCCCTCTGCACATTAAACACAAACTCCTTTTTTTTTTTTCCAAGAACACATTTTCTCTGTCTTCCTCTTTTCACTGTCTTTTTTCTTTTCAAACATTCATACCCATCTTTTCCGGTCAAGCCTTTTTGCCATGGCACTGGTGAAAAGCCAAAGCTTTTCCCGCCATAAAGGGAAAGAAGTCGCTTCTGAACCTCCCGCCGTACCTGACGTAGGCGAGGAGGCAGAGTATTCTGAGTCGGAGCATTCCACTGGGGAAGAGCCACAGCACGACCCTAATAGTGAATGCGCTCCTCTGATCGATTTGTGGTACGAAGTCCACCCTCACTTCCCAAAGGTTCCTGGTGATTATGTGCCGCCGCCGTCGGGTCGCGTGTGGCTTGCCCTTTGCCGGTGAAACCCTGATGTCTCTTGGGCTCCGTTAGCATCCTCAATCCCTGATCTAGCCATTCGCCAAGGCATCTCACTTCCCCTGCCCATCCACTTTGAATTTGGGTCGGGCATTGCCTCGGGTTAAAGAGAATGAGTAGATAATGAGTTATCTAATGTGGGTTTCATGGGGTTGTTGCAACGAACCGATGTCCTGAAAGCCATCGTCTCATATCGCTGCCTATCAAACTTTCGAGACCTCTACAACCTTCGACACTTGGTCCGACGGTGGTGTACCACCAACCACACCTTCTTTTTCTCGTGCGGTAAACTTACCGTTACCCTTGAAGACGTGGCCAATCAGTTACTCCTGCCTATTCTTGATGATGCCGATCCTGCCACTGTAGAATTTTCTCTGAAAGAAGAGGCTATTGAGGCCGAACTGAAGAAAAGGATGGCCGGGAATGCCAAATTGTCATACTGGGTTAGTTCTTCTTCTAAGTTCTTTGTAGCTACCTGCCGCACGGCTTTTGTTGCGTTTTGGATTTGTAAATTTGTTTCGGGTCCCACCCCCACTATGCCATAAAGCCTTTATACTTTCGTTTAGCCATCAAAATATCTGCTGGGGTGAGCCTGCCGTTGGCCTCCATGTTCTTGGCGCATCTATATGTCCAATTAGACATCCTGTGGAGTGACGAAAGTCAGGCGGGATCCTATCATATAGTTCCTCTTCCGTCCACTATACTATTTTGCAGCAGTTGTTATTTGAGCATTATGCCCAATATTTGATAAAGTGTAGATCTGCTTGTTTTGCTAGAGATAAGTACCAATCATGTTCAAGGGTAATTACTGATTTCTGTGGTAGATTTGAGTCTGATTTTTTGTTGGCTTTCCACTGGTCTGGCTTGAAGCCTATTGGTTATTCTGTTGTTGAGTCTTTTGATGAAGGTGTTGGTTTTTCTTGGAGGGCTTATAGAAATTTGGGTGCAAATTACACATGCATAGATTCTGCCATGGTTTGTTTGTCGATACTGTTGGGACTACTACTCCCTTGGCTGGTTTTGACGAGACGGGGATCACTTATTTGGCAGCCATTAACGCCAAATGGCTGCCTTACTTAGCCGATGAAGGCATCAGGTTCGTTCACTATCCTGCTAACCAAGTAAGAAGATAGTTTGGGTTAGATAAGGATATTCCCGATGCTATTTCCTTCCTCATGGAGTCTCCTACTTCGGTTCGTCCCTTTCTGCGGCATACTACTTTTGAATTTTGGAGGCAACGTTTCAGTGCAGTTGCAGTTCCTGGTTCACTAAGGGAGAGCCTCTGCACTCCTCCCATGCATGGTTATTGGCAAGTAGTGACGACTTCATTCAAGAATGAGCTAGTGGTAGCCGCGGTTTCTCTCTTATTCCTCCTGATGGGCTCAGTTTGGTCATTTCGGTTAACCCCTGCTTACTCCTACCTTCCAAGTCTGCTTTAGCGTATGCCAGAAAACAGAAATGGTCAACCATCTTCGAATGGGACAGAGAGAAAGAAGGATGGTATTGGCATGCTGGCGATTATCCTCCCGGTTGGGAGAAAAAGGTTAAAGTGATAAACATTCCTGTACCAAGTAAGAAAGCTCCTGCCAAGCTTAAATCTGCCAGTAATTAAATCCAAGCCTGCCACTCCACTGCCATCTATAGGTGCTCCCCTTGCCAGCAGAACCTGAGGAAGCAAAAGGAAGACAACTCCCCATCCCATGTCTACTACTGAGCGGACGGTAAGTTATATATTTATTTTTTTTAGAAAATACTTCTTAACTTTCTTGCGGCCAACCTTGCTAACTTCCCTCTCCTTTTTTTTTTAGTCTAAGCATAAGGAGGATTCGTCAGTCACTCGTCCTATTCTACTTGATGAGCCCGAATCTAAGGTACGTCTCTTTTCTTCTCTCCTTTTTTTTTTTTTTTTTTTTTTTGTTTTGTTTTGTTTTTTTTGTTTTTTTTTTTTTTGCATGTGCTCCCTCTGCCACATGTCTTTTGTTTGCCTCATATAGTTAATAGTTCCTTTAGTCTTCACATCTGTACTTATATTCTTCTTCCTCTCTTTTTTTAGGAGGAGCTCGAACTTCTCTTCATATATCGTCCTACTGTCGAGGAGATCTCTGCCTCTATGGATGTACCCACAGAGGGCTTTTTTGATGGGGCTGATGTGGAATTCGCAACATCTACTCCCTCTACTGCTGCACACAAAGTTCCTGTCAAAACTCCCACTCCTTCCGCCGAGCCGATACCCATAGAAGAGGGTACTCATACTGAAGGGGTTGGTGAGACTACACCTCTTTCCGCCAAGACACCTACTCCTCCAGAGAGAGCCATTTCTCCTACTGCCGTTCAGACCAAAACTGCTTCCTCTGTTTTGCCACTTGTTATTTCCACTAGTGACCCCTTTGCGGCTCTCTCCCAAGCTGCAAAGGACGATGCTTCCCTGGTTGTTACTCCTTCCTCCATTCCTGGTTTCGCTACACGTGGTCCTGACACAAACTTATCCTCTAAGGGGTCCGATGACATTCTTGAGGATCCTGATGATGCATCTATCTTGAAGAAGAAAATTTCTAATTCTAATGAAGATGTGAGTGCTCCACCCGAGCCTGATTCTATGGGTATGTGTCTTTTCTTTTTTTTCTGTTAAGTTCACTTTTTTTTTTTTTTTTAATGTATTTGAGTTTCACCTGTATGCCTACCTCCCTGCTTACAGAGACTTTTGAGGGGCCAGGAGTCACAGCAGGCGTAGGAATGCCTGTTCCTGCCATACCTGTAGCGCCCCTTCCTGTCGCACTTTCTACACCCTTTTCTGCTGTACCCACTGCACCTGTTTCTGCCGTACCCACAGCCCCCATTCTTGCTGGCCCTGGTGAGTTTCCTTTCCCCTTTATCTTCTCCTTCATTTTTCTTTGTGAGTCCTTTCCTCCTAGATCACAGCTTCTCATTTTGCCTTGTGTTTTTCTTAATAAGTCCACTTCCCACTGCCCTTTTCCAGTTTGAGGTGGGCTGCAGTTCTGCCACCGTTCCAGACCCTGTAAACAAAGCTACAGCCTTCCTTACCCGATTTGATCAGCCTAAGGTTAATGACCTTGGTCCTATAGACTTTTGGGCTTCTAGTCCTCCTTATGTGGATTTTTATGGCTTCTGAGTTCGCGAGGATTGTGTTTCCCACTTGGTGATGATCTATAGCAGTCGCGGTGATTTTATGCAAGAATTTCGTCTAGGCCGTTCTGCCAAAGAGCACTTCTTGAAGATGTTGGGATGCATGCTAAACGACATTGAGCATAGCTTTGTTGACACTGTCTCTACCAAGAGGATCTTGCAATGGAGGGCTGCGATTCAAGAGCTTATTAGTGTGGGTTTTGCTATGGGGTTTGTTCTAAATCACCTTCGCGAGATTGCCCGAGACCTTTTTATGAGGAGAGTTTAGCCAACTGTTGATGCCATAGATGCTTGGATTGAGATTTTGAAGAAGGAGGTGGCGCCTTCTTTCTAGCATTGGTGGGCCTAGCCGTTTTGGAGATCAGACTCTCATTTTCGGACTCCATTGATGATGATACAGTTCCCTTCCTTTTTTTTTTTTTTTTTACTTTCCTTCTTTTATTACTTCGTCCAGAACATTTATATGTTTCCTATAGCACTTATTTGGCGTGTGTTTTTCACAGTTTGTGTTTGTAATTATGATGTTACACTTTGCTACTACTTTTACTATTGCTATGACATTGTGCTAATACTTCGTACTTTTTTTTTTTCATTACATATGAAAGCACATTACAAATTTTGTCCTGTGACATAATCACTTGAAGGAAAAAAGTAAAGGAAACATAAAAGCTTTTAGCAAGACAAAAGAAAGGGACAACCACATAACTCTTTTCCCTAGGCATAATAACGTTTCAACCACTTACAATTGACGGGATCCATTAAGTTTCTGCAATCCATTTTAGTTAGACAGTAGTACCCACTTTGATGTGCTTCCCTTATTACAAGGGGTCCTTCCCACTTTGGTGCAAACTTAGATGGTCCTGCCATGCCTCGCCTGACATAATCTGCCACCTTTAACACAAGTTGTCATTCCGCAAACACTCTCTTCTTGGTCATCCTGCCATAGGCTTCAATCATATTTTGTCTGTATCTGCGGCTGCATTCCTAGGCTTTTTCTCTCTTTTCATCAAGTCCTTCTAGATCTTCGCACCTTTCTGCCACAAAGACTTCTCCCTCCTTTTCTTTTTCTTGCATCTGCATGTCTCTCAGGGACGGAGTCATTATTTCTGCAAGGCTTACCACCTCAGTTCCGTAGACTAAGGAAAAAGGTGAGAAGCCTGTGGTGCTTGACTTGGTAGAACTCTAGCATTTTCCTTACATCACTGTTGACAAATGGTGTGCCATTGTCATTGATGATCCTGTAGGGTACTCCAAATCTTACAATTATATTTTCTTTGATGAAATTTGCCACTGCCCTTTCTATGGCCTTACGGAGTGGTACTGCCTTTACCCACTTAGTAAAATACTCTGTAGCCACTAGTATTCATATGTATCCACGTGATGGTGGGTTAACTGGCCCTACTAAATCTAGCCCCCAAGTGTGGAAGGGCCATGGGGTGACCATGCTATGCAAATTCTGCAGATGGGTATGAATCAAGTTGGCTTGCACTTAACAACTGTGGCACTTTTTCATAAATTCTGTCATATCTCTTTTCATGGTAGGCCAGTAGTACCCCATCTGCAGCAGGCATCTATAAAGCTTTTTCTTACCCTGGTGTTCCCCACATTCTCCAGAATGTACTTCTTTTATCATTTCTTTTGCTTCTTTAGGGCCCAAGCACCTCAAGGGGTCCCTATCGTACCCTTTTTTGAAAAGAACCATGTTATGCAAAAAGTAACGTGTTGCCAACCTCTTAAGCTTGTATCTTTCACTGTGCTTTTGTGGCAAGATGCCTTCTATTAGATACTATATGAAAGAGTTTCTCCAGTCTTTACTGATGAATACAGTGTAACTTTCCTCTTTGTCTGCTGTAAGCTGGCAGGTCCCACATTGGGTTTGGACTTGATCTGCGTCTTTACCCATGATTGGCCAATAGAAGCCTGCCCTTTGAAGTCTGCGGTAAAGGCTGACTTCCCCGCAGGACTTGCAAGTCTTGTCATGTACTCCTTTCAATTTTCTCTAGGCCTCCTCCTGCCCCACGCATTTGGACAAGACCCCACCTAGCATCCTGCGGTACAACTCTTCTCTTACCAAGGCATAGTCTTTTAGTATTTTTAATTCTACGGCATCTTCTCCTTTTATCAAGACTTCCCTTATGGGGATCCACCAATCCCCTTCGCACTGTTCCTCCCGGAACCTTTCCTTCAACACCTCAATGGTGGATTCTTCCCTTTTGCTGACTTCTATCCTGATGCTATCCCCTTTGAAAACTATTTGCAACCCTAGTGCAGCTAATGCGTCAGCAAACCGGTTTTTGTTCCTTGAAGCATGCTCTATTTCGAAGGTTGAGAATTTTTTTTCCATCCTCTGGGCCATTGCTCTATATGGGGCTAAGTTGGGCTCTTTTAAGGAAAAGCTTCCCTTGGCCTCGCAGATGACCAGGTTTGAATCTCCCAATACTCTCAAATGTTTGACTCCCATTTCGAGAGCCGTGGCTAGCCCGATTAGGTAGGCTTCGTATTCTGTCGTGTTGTTTGAATAGGGGAATTCTAGCTTGAATGATAGTGCCACCACCTTGTTTTCTTCATGGTACAAGACTACTTCCACCCCTTCAGACCGGGTAGTAGAAGACCCATCAAATTTCATTACCCATTGTTCTTTGACCTCTTCCACCATGGCTACTTCCCCTGGAACTTCATCATCTAGCGGGAATTCTTCCTCTCCTGGAAACTATGCCAATAAGTTTGCTATAGCCTGACTTTTCACCGCCCTAGGTGTCCCCATTCTCAAGTCGTACTGTGACAATTGTAACAACCACTAGGATATTCTACCTGAGATGGTTGCTGTAACAAAGCTTTGATGGCATGGGACTTAGTCATCAACCATACTTCGTAGGCCAAGAAATAATGACGCAACCTCTGCGAAGCATATACAATGGCCAAGCATGCTTTCTCCGCCCTTGGATAACGAGTTTTTGCATCTTTTAAGGCGCGGCTGATGTAGTACACTAGCTACTCGACTCCACCTTAGTCTCCCTAGGCGATTAGTGCACCAATGGCATATAAGTTGGTGGCCAAGTAAAGTAGCAATGGTTTTTTATGGATTGGGCCTGCATCGTGGAGAGGTTCATCATTATCTGCTATAGCCTCTTGAAGGCCGTCTACTACGCTTCCCCCCACTCAAAACTTTGCCCCTTCTTGAGCAACTTGGTGGAAGCAGAAGTGATTGATGTCAACCCAGGAATGAATCTCCGGATGTATGAGACTTTTCCTAAAAAGCTTTTCAACTCTTTTACTGTGGCCGAAGGTCTCATGGTTGCTATGGTCGTGACTTTGGCCGGGTCCACATCTATCCCCCTACTGTGAACCAGGAAACCCAAGAATTTCCCAGAGGACACCCTAAATGCGCACTTGAGGGGCTTCATCTTTAGCTTAAAGGTTCTGCATCTTTTGAATACTCTTTTCAATATGTGGAAGTGTTCTTCTATCCTCTTCGACTTAACCACTATGTCATCCACATAGTCTTCTAGTTCCTGGTGCATCATGTCCATCTCTGATTGTATCCGCTAAAACCATCCATGAATGAAAACATGGCGCTTCCTACCACAGAATCTATTAGTAAATCCATATTTGGCAATGGGAGCTCATCCTTTGGACAGGCTTTGTTGAGATTTCTAAAATCTACACAACATTTTATCTGGTCGTTCTTCTTCTTTACTGGTACTATGTTGGATAGCCAGCAAGGATGTTGAATAGGCTTGATGAATCCTACAGCTAGCAATTTCTGTACTTCTTCAACTATCTGCCTTTCTATCTCTGTGTGAAATATCTTGGTAGGCTGGGCCACCGGCTTGGCCTCTGGGTCTACATTCAATGTATGCGTAACTAGCCCAGGGTCTAATCCGGGCATTTCACTGTAGTCCCACATGAAAACGTCTTTGAACTCTTTTAACAGTAGTATCAGTTCTAACTTCTCTTTTTCTGTCAAACTTACACTGATTGAGATAGGTCTTGGTTCTTGTGAACCAGACCCTAGGTCAACTTCTTCCAATTCTTCTGTCGCCATAACCTATGCGTCTTTTTCTACCACAACTTCCTCCTCCTTTTCTTCTTCTTTTTCCAAATTTTCCTAAGTGACACAACACGCCAAACTCCCGTGCTGCCATTCTTGGGTGGGGCCCTCTTGCATCTCACTCATGGGCCTCACGTGCTTTCATAACTTATACACAATCCTGCCATCAAGGCCTCGGACCTTGATGCATTGGGGTATGTTATCTGATTCTGCAGCAGGTGCTTCTTTTCTTTTCTTCTTTCGTGCCAGTAACTCCTTTAGATCGGGTTTTGGGTCACTTCAAACATCTTCCTACTTAGGCACAAAGGTACCACGTGGCTTTGAAACTGAGCTTTCCCCAAATGAAGCCCATTGGTTGTAAAACATGGTTTCCACTAGGTGAGCTTTTGCTTGCTCGAATGGCGAGGGGTTTGCAACTATACGTATCATCTTGCCATTCAATCTTCCTTTCACACACTGGTGGTAAGTGGACGGGACTAATTGATGCTTGTGTAACCAGGGCCTTCCCAAAAGCATATGATAGGATACTTCCGTTCTGACCACATAGAAACGAGCTAAAGAAGCTATAGGGCCTACTTTCAACCACAAATGGATGTGGCCTGCGGTGTACTCGCCCTTTCCGCCGAACTCTATTACTTCCATTAGGCATCCTTGGATCTTTCTTTCTAAAATTCCTGCCGCTTGCAAGGTGCTCAATGGAATAAGGTTTACGGAAGCACCTGTATCTACCAGGGCCCTCTTAATGGGGATTTGGTTTATAGATGCTGCCAAATAAAGAGGCCTCCTACAATCTGGGTGTCCCACCTCCATATCCTTATTATTAAATGTGATCTCGGTTGATTCCTATAAGAAGGCTCTGTCATCTGGGATTTTTGCTAATAGGCGCTCTGCTCCTGCCCTGGAGGCGATACTCACCAAAACCTCTGTGGCTATTTTTCTTTTCTTTGATGTGAGTTTCAACTGGTTAAACAAATTTTTGAATTTGGCACTTTACTGTACAGTGGTAATCGTTGCGGCAGGCAGGGCCAGGTTCTCCTCCTTGTCCTCCCCTAGGTCTGCGCATATTACCACTGCTACTACACCTTTTCCCTTATGATTCAGGAGTGGATTTCTTTGGACCTCCTGTTGGGTTAACTCTAGTGTCCCTTCTTTAATCCTGCGGTGCACCAATCTGCGGAGCGCCTAGCATTCTGCGGTGGGATGTTGTACATAGTTGTGTAGACGGCAGAAGCGAGGGTTTCTTCTTTCTTCCTCTGTGGGTTCTCTAGAAACCTGGTTGGGTTTAAAGATTCCGTCTACTATCCATTTGTCTAGCAGCACGTCCAATTCCTTAGAAGTACACGGTATGGGTAGGGGCGTATCATATTCCCTCCCTTTAGTTTTCCTTCTTCGTTCTCCAGTGGACACCGTCATAGCCTGCGAGGTGTTTCTTTTGTCTGAACTTGGTTTTACAGATTGGGCCGTCTTCTTGGGTTTTTGCAACAGCTGTGCAAACTGGAAAATTTCTAGATTTTTCAGGACTGCTTTGAATTCCCAAATCATGTTAGTCATACACATTTCTACTAAGGTTCTTTCTTCACAATGGTTATAGCAGTCAAGTGCTATGTCCCTGAACCTCTTGATGTATTCCATCAAATCTTCACCATTCTTTTGCTTGGTCGCTTGCAGAGTTGCCAGGCGTTACTGTTTCCTCTCCGTGGAAATATTTAGTGCAAAATACATCCACCATGTCATCCCAAGTTGGGATCGATCCTGGTTTTAGGCCGATGTACCAGGTGTATGCTCGATTACACAGTGAATTTGAAAATTCTCGAAGACATATGTCTTCGTTTGCGGCGTAAGGGCCAAGGGTATCGATAAACTTGCTCATGTGCTCAACTGCACTTCCCTTCCTGCCATCGTATTGTGCAAAAGCCTTTGGCTCATACCTCTCGGGGTATGGTTTGCTAAGTACCTTTGGTGGGTAAAGAGGCCTTCGTGCGTAAAACCTCTCCTTAGGTGTTCTGGCTCTCTTGTTCCAAGAGAGCTGCTACTTCAGCCATAGTAATGAAACGTTGTTCTGTATTTCGAGGGACACCTCCTGCTAGTGTCTCTTCTCTATCTACCGCATGCTCTGGGTCATGCTGGCACCCTTTCTCTTTCGTCTTGTTTGCTTTTAGTTAACGGATTTCTTCCATCATTTGTTACTACGATTGCTGTAGTGACTACAATACTTCGATGAAAGTATTGACATTGTCCATGGGAATTCTTGGCTGTGGCTGAGGATCAGCCCCTGTTCTGTTGGCACCCTCCGTTTGGTTAGGCTACTATTTTTAAGGCGTTGTTGGCCTGAACTCTGCTTGCGAGGGCACAACACTCATATTTCGTGTCGTTCTAGACTTTGGAGGCATTGTTTGAGAGGCTTTTTTTTTTTATTTTTTTTATTTTTTTTACCCGTATCTGTTTCCCAACTCCCCAATGGAGTTGCCAATTGTAAGGTGGTGGGCTGTGCTAGCGGTATTGGACTGGTTCTTGCGGCACTAGGCCCAAGTTTTCTGGATAAGGGAGTTGGGACCGGTCCAGTTGCAACTCAAGTTAGTCCGGCTTGTGCGCAAACTAGGTCAGGTTTGCCAGGAGCATGCTTGCGACGGGCAGAGCTGTTTCAGACAAGTTGTGGTAGGCAAACATAATAATAATAAAATAAACAAAATATCTGGCCACTCAATGGGAAATGACCGAACAACCCCAAAGCGCAACTATAGCAATGATAATCACTTTTACAGAAGGAAAAGGACAGAACAAAAATGAACAAGTATTAATATGTATGGGTTAATAAAAAATGTTAGGAAATCAACTAAAGTCTGGTCCGCAGGAGCAAAGCCAGAGAGGAAAGAACGTTCCTCCTCAACGCAATTAATCTCTCAGAAAACGTCCTACCGTGGAGATTAACTTCCCTGAGGGAAACAAATCTGAGTGGTTTATGCACAGAAGCTCCTTGTGGTTTTAACAGAGAGCAAGATTTTGCGAGAGAGAGAGGAAATCCATCTACCGATGCATGCCTGCCATACTAATTCTCACTTTTATTTCCTTTCTAATTGTTTTCACTCGTTTCTTTTCTATCTCTTTTTCAAATTCCTATTTCTTAGTCATGGTTCCCGTTGTTACTCTATTTTTTATTCACGGCAAGATCCTCTTTATAGTGCCTGCCATGATTGGATTTTACTGTTTTAGTCCTTAACCTCCTTTGTCTGGTCTGGGTGTACTAACTGACCACCACTGCTTCATCTGTGTGCCACCCCCCCATTACCAGACAAAGAAGGGTATTTTGTTTGTTCGTTTGCCGTGACACCCATTCCTGCTACGGTTTAGGTTCTTTCTCTCTCCTTATCTCTCATGGCATACACCTAGTGGTTCCAACTCAGATTGCTTCTTTTGGGTAGTAAGTCATCCCAATAGGACACTTCCCCGAAAGAACCTTAGCTGGAATCTCAAAAATAGATTTTTCCCCTCTCCCCACCACCAAACCACACCCTCTGAATCTCTGACCCCTGACCTCACCATACTCTGTATTGACTGGGTACAGGTTGGTGGTGCCTGGGCCTTGTGCGTGCTTTCCTTCCATATGTGCCCAAAATCTGCCTGTTGCCCATTTGTCTACCGTGGTCTAAAGGCTTGCCTACCATCCGTTTTCTTTGACCTTTTATGTAGATTGCTTTTTGATTTCCCACTCCTTTCAGGAGCTGAGCCTTATTTGACGATGAACCTTATATTTCCTTGGCCCACTTCGTGATTTCCCTCATTTCCTGTTATATTGTTCTGTTATTCCTGCTGTAATGATTCAATCTTGCTGGGCCTCTTTTAGGCCAGTTGTTTACTCTTTCCCCCAATGGCTTGGTATGACCATTGGTTTTTTCCTACTTATGGGCTCCTGTGTCCCTTTTGTTTTTCTCTTGGGCTTCCTTGGCCCATTTTCTTTCTTTGGGCTTCCTTGACCCTTTTGCTAACTCTGCATTCCCATGAGCTTTTACTAACTTCATTGGGCTTCCCCGGCCCAATTACCTTATTCTCATCCTTGGGGTTCATGGGCCTACCATAAACCCCTTACTTTCTTAGTTTGCATTACTTTGGGCCTGCGATAGTCCTTTCTCACTTTTCTACATCATATACTGCCCATGGTTATGTTATTTCTCTCTTTCCGAGCTTCTTTAAGCCCACTTGCCTCTTTAAGACCCATTTGTTTATTTCATGGGTCTGTGATCCATTATTCCTGCCGCTTGGGATTCTTTGTAGCCTTGTTATTGGGCTTTTCTTCTTTCTACCTGGATTCTCACAAATGGCCATCAATAGGGTTTTATAATGGAGTTGCCACTTATTTAATTATTGGAATAAATAAGAAAACCAAAATTGAAAAATTCCTCATTTTATTAATTTGTAATTGAATTTATATTGATCATAGGAAAATTACATGGTTTTGGTCTTAGATACAATTTAAGATAAAGTATATGGCTTTGTTTCTTAGTTACAATCTAAAAATCAAAAATTACATGGATAAGAATTTGATCTACTAACCCTTAATTAAGCTCGGAGGTTATGTTACAAGATGGGAAGGTGTTAGGCACCCACCATACCCGATGAATCCGGTCTTCTAGACTACGGTAGCCAACATTCATATCACATCATCCAATATGTTATCAATCAATTTGTATGTTGAATTTAATGTGTGTGCATATGATAAATCCTAATTCAATTTATTAAGCATTGCATTGCGATTGAAAAATAAATTCTAGTGAGTGAATGTATGTAGATGGTGATATCCTAGATTCAAGGATTTGAAAGAATTATTAAACAAACAATTTTTTTCATTTTTTTGATGTAGATTTAAGATTAAAACTAGTGTTATGCATGAACAACCAAAAACATATGAAGAACACATAAGAACAATTAAGAACATTCAAAGGAATTTAAATAGTTATTGTCATGCTTTAATCCTAAATTCTTATTATGGCAACACAAAAAACAAGTCAGGGAAAGAGATTATACCTTCATGCAAGATCCATATGGTGGAGGAAGAGACTCTTAAGGGAGGTTTTAAGGGTGGAGGAAAAGAAGAGCTAGGAGAGGAAGAGTGAGTCTCACTCAGTACCTTGAGTCTCAGGAAGACCAAGATATGACAACACTATTCAATTTCACTAGAACTCAAGAGAGGGGAAGAGAGAGGGTTTTTTGTTGTTTTGGAATGAAGGAGAGGGAGGTTTATATAATAGTGATGGAGGAAATATGAATGAGAGGCCATTTAATGAGAGTTGACAAAGAATCATGAACCTAGACCTCATTTTAGTCTTGGGGGAAATCTGGTGCATTAAATGGAAAGATTGGTGGGAGTGAGAAGTAAGCCAAAATTCGGTTTTCCCGTAACTACTGTAACAGCCTGTAGAACCAATTTCGAATAATCATATCTGACTCAATTCTAATCGGAATTGTCTCATTATTATACTCAAATTGAAGCTCCGGATGTCTAGTTTTTAGGAAAATTAACCTCATTCACAGATTCAAAATATTCTGAGAGATATCGATGAAATGGTGAGCAGAAGTCATTTGTTAGAAAATGATTTCAGCACAATTAACATTAATAGGTCCCAAATTAGCTCCCAATTAACCTTAAATGGCTCTAATCACTCCCATTTCAAACTTAATTGGTTCCAAATTTATCATAATTAAAAAATAATTTCACAAATTACTCATTGAATAATTAATGTTTAACTATCTAGTTAATTAGGTGTGTGCCACCCTAGCATAAAATGTAGTCCTAACGAATCAAATTATGACATATCATTGTTCTCAAATTGATTATACTTATAACTAATTGAAATTAATTGTTTATAATCACATATAGTTAGACTCAATTTGTGATAGTGCATCTCGGCCATTAGAACTTGATTTGATGATAACTTTCAATCTGATGGTCCGATTAGGGCTTATGACCAGTTGATTTGATCGTTACAGCATCGAGATCATTTTGGTGAAATGAGATTAATGATCTAGTGAATTGAATAAAGATACATATTTCTAAGGTGAAATTACTTTTTTACCCTCCATGTGAGGTTAAATACAGGTTGCAAAATGGGATGTCAACAAAATGCCCCTCATTGGCAAAACTTGAAAAGCGAATGTCAATGTGTGAAAGGGACACCTAACTTTGCAATCAGTATTTAACTGTGGTGAATGTATGATGCATGTAGATAAAAATGCAGATGGTCATGTTGTGGATCAAAATGTGGACTGAATCTCGAGGGAGATTGCCTACGTACCTCTTGGTAGGGGGATCAGGTCTAAACGTAGTTCATGCATACAATTTTTTTTTTTTTAATGAGTACAGGACATGCTTACCTGAGGTCAAGAAAATATGGAGATTCTAGGCATGTGTTTCTAAGGACCAAAGGTTCTAGATTCTAGCTCATGTTTTCAGAGGACCTAGGATTTTTGGGCTTTGGCTTATGTTTTCAAAGGACCAAAGGTTTGGAATCTTGGCTCATGTTTTCAGAGGACCAAGGGTTTCTGGATCCTGGCTCATGTTTTCAAAGAACTTAGGATTTTTGGGCTTTGGCTCATGTTTTCAGAGGACCAAAGGTTCTGGATCTTGGCTCATGTTTTCAAAGGACCAAGAGTTTTTGGATCTTGGCTCATGTTTTTAGAGGACCAAGGGTTTTTGGATCCTGGCTTATATTTTCAAAGGACCTAAGATTTTTGAGCTTTAGCTCATGTTTTCAGAGGACCAAAGGTTTGGGATCTTGGCTTATGTTTTCAGAGGACCAAGGGTTTCAAGATCCTGGCTCATGTTTTCAAAAGACCTAGGATTTTTGGGCTTTGGCTCATGTTTTTAGAGGACTAAAAGTTCTGGATCTTGGCTCATGTTTTCAAAGGACCAAGGGTTTCTGGATCCTGGCTCATGTTTTTAGAGGACCTAGGATTTTTTTACTTTGGCTCATGTTTTCAGATGACCAAAGGTTCTAGATCTTGGCTCATGTTTTTAGAGGACTAAGGGTTTTTTGGGCTTTGGCTCATGTTTTCAAAGGACCAAAGGTTCTGGATCCTGGCTTATGTTTTCAGAGGACCTAGGATTTTTAGGCTTTGGCTCATGTTTTCATAGGACCAAAGGTTTGGGATTTTGGCTCACGTTTTTAGAAGACCAAGGGTTTCTGGATCCTGGCTCATGTTTTCAGAGGACCTAGGATTTTTGGGCTTTGGTTCATGTTTTCAAAGGACCAAAGGTTCTGGATCTTGGTTCATGTTTTTAGAGGACCAAGGGTTTTTGGGCTTTAGCTAATATTTTTAAAGGACCAAAGGTTTTGGATCTTGGCTTATGTTTTCAGAGGACCAAGAGTTTTTTGGGCTTTGGCTAATCCTGGCTCATGTTTTCAGAAGACCTAGGATTTTTTGGAAGGTATTATTTGATGGTGTCTAAAAATAACCAACTCCTTGTTCGTCCATAGAAAGGGTAAAAGAGTGAACACTCGTCCTTAGTCCACAAGGGATACTAGCTGCCCGTCCGTCGTCCATAGAGATCTCTGGACGACGTCTCCTGACTAATGAAAAATCTTCCGTCCAACAGTGCTTAGGACGAGTCTAACAACGGTTTTGACATGAAAAGATAACTGCTATAGCAGTTATCATGTTATACACTCCAGACTCCGTGAAAATGGGGAAGTTATCCAACGGATAACTGTTTCCTAAACCTATAAAAGGGCACGAATCTCTGACCAAAAAAGGAGGTATTTTTTTAGACACTATCTCTCTTTAAGTGGAGAATTCTTTGTGTTCAGAAGAAAAGGCTAACTTTACCATCGGAGGGTTTGTGACCGGCCAACCTCGGTCTCCTCTGATCTCTTATTTCTTATCTTTTAGGCCCTCAACATCATCACTATTCGTGCTGTTCAACTAACTGATTCCTTGATCGTTATCAGTTGGCGCCGTCTGTGGGAAAGATTTGTTTTACAATTTTCTTCTCTGTGACAAAAGGTTGATGGTATAGACCAGATCAAGGGCTACTAGCCCAGGCCATCAGGGAAGCAGAGATGCTTCAAGCAACCATCATCGTGATCGCCAATTTGCACCGGTCATGCAGACTTTATCTGTCTAACATGTGCAATCAAGGGCGGCCACAATGGCGGAGTTGACTCACCAAAATCAAGAGTTAAGAATGGAAATTAATCTAAGGAGGTAGGCACGTGAAGAACGTGAAGGAGGAGGACAAACACAGAGTCATGATGATAGAGAGAATACTGAGATTGGAAGTCAGTTAAGAGGCACCACTTCAAGAACGGTACCACATTTGAAGGAAGAGATGGACCAAATGAAGAGAGTCATGGAGGAAATGAAAGAGAATATGAGAAGGGTGAATCCTACAGAAGATTTAGTCCACAGAACTGATTCCCCCTTTACGGCTTCCATCAACGGTCACCTTCTACCATCAAAGTTCAAGTTTCCTTCTTTGGATTTGTATGATGGAACACGGGACCCGTTTGATCACATTGCCACCTTTAAGACCACCATGCATCTTTAACGGGTTCCCGACGAAATAATGTGTAGAGCCTTCCCTACTACCCTCAAGGGCCCAGCATGAGTTTGATTCAGCAAAATACCCCCGAATTCGGTAAGTTCTTTTGAAGAGTTGAGCAAGTTGTTTGTTAATAACTTCATTGGAGGACAAAGACATAAACGTTCCTCGTCCATCTTATTGACCATAGAGTAGGGAGAGAACGAGAGCCTACAGTCGTTTATCACCCATTTCAACAGAGAAGGGAGTGTGGACGAGGTTGATGATAAGCTCCTATTGGTGGCTTTCCATAATGTGGTGAATTCAGATTTGTTTATACATAAACTCTATGAAAAAGAACCTTAGTCTATGGCTGAGCTCGTCCATTCGGTTCAAAATTTTATGAACGCGGAAAACGCGATCATTGCTAAGAAGAGGAAGAGATCTGAGAGAGTAGAGGCAAATCCCAGTCGCCATCCGGAGCAAGGTTCTCGTCCAAAGAAAGGACAGACGGAAGAGAGGAAAGACCGAGATAATAAGAAGCCAGGCTCTTCAGCGGGGAACCAGCAATATACCCCACCGAACATGCCACTTGAGCAGGTCCTTATGCAAATCAAGGATGATCCTTCCTTGAAGTGGCCGGAGAAAATGAAGGGAGATCCCAATAAGCGCAATAGAAACAAATATTGTCGCTTCCATAGGGATCACAGTCATGATATAGACGAGTGTTTTGGTCTAAAGCAGCAAATTGAAAATCTCATACGGCAAGGGAAGTTGAGGAATTTCCTTGGACGAGACCACAGGGACGAGAAATTGAAAGAAAGGATGGAAGAATCATCGCGACCACCACTCAGAGAAATAAGAGTCATTATAGGGGGAATTCGACAGGCTAGTCATCCAAGTCCAAGAAAGCATACTTAAAGGTGGTGCAGAGCGTCCAAATTTTTGGACGATCACCAAGGGCGAGGTCCACAGATGAGCAAGCCATCACCTTTATGGATGAAGATGCTGAGAGAATTCATCACCCTCACGATCATGCTATCGTCATCTCCTTGCTTATTGCCAATTACACAACCAGAAGTGTGCTGGTGGACAATGGAAGCTTGGCAGACATTTTAAATTACCCAGCTTTTCAATAGATGAGGTTAGGACGAGACCAGCTCTATCCAGTGAACTCCCCCCTAGTAGGTTTTGGTGGAATGAAAGTACAGCCTGTGGGTACTATTGCATTATCAGTGGTAGTGGGGGCATACCTGCGACAAATCATCAAGGACGTGAACTTCCTTGTGGTAGATTGTTCATCCTTTTACAACGCCATAATTGGAAGGCCAACTTTAAATAGTTGGTAAGCTGTTACGTCCACCTACCACCTATCAGTTAAGTTTCCAACAGAACACGGAGTGGGACAAGTGCAAGAAGACCAACTAGCAGCAAGAGAATATTACCTGGCCATGTTGGCCATGGATGAACAAGTTCAAGCCATGAATATTGAAGAAAAGAGAGTTGTAGCAGAGCCTACTAAAGCATTGGAAGATATTTCCTTGGATGAAATTAACCTTGAGAGGTATACCAGGGTCGGAGCAGATCTGGAAAAGAAGATTAAGAAGGACCTCGTCTAGTTTTTGAAGAAAAATATTGATGTATTCGCATGGAGTCATGAGGACATGCCAGGTATAGACCCTAGTGTCATTACCCATTGTTTGAATGTATGTCCTTCCTCCAAGCTAATGCGGCAAAAGAAAATGGTGTTTGCCCCTGAGAGAGATGATACTATTAAAGACAAGGTTTAAAAGTTGATGGTGGCGAAGTTTATTCGAGAAGTGTACTATCCAGATTGGTTGGCCAATGTAGTAATGGTCAAGAAAGCAAACGGCAAGTGGAGAATGCGCGTAGATTTCACCAACTTAAACAAGGCTTGCCCCAAGGATAGTTACCCATTGTCGCGCATTGACCAGTTGGTAGATTCCACTACGGGCCACAAATTACTTAGTTTCATGGATGCTTTCTTTGAATACAATCAGATAAGAATGAACGAGGCAGACCAAGAGAAAACATCCTTTGTCACCGATCAAGGATTAGTCTGTTATAAGGTGATACCTTTTGGCTTAAAGAATGCAAGGGCGACATATCAGAGATTAGTCAACCACATGCTTCGTCCGCAGATTGGGCGGAATGTGGAAGTCTATGTAGATGACATGTTGGTGAAAAGTCAAGACGAGGGAAGGCATCTAGATGACCTCCAGGAGACATTTGACACACTGAGACAGTACCACATGAAGCTGAATCCAAACAAATGCACTTTCGGAGTATCATCAGGGAAGTTTCTTGGATTTATGGTCTCCCATAGGAGAATTGAAGCAAATCCTGATAAAATTCAAGGAATATTGGATACGAAGCCTCCACAAAATACCAAAGAAATCCAATCCCTCACTAGACGAGTGGCTGCACTTAACAGGTTTGTCTCTAAAAATGTCTCTAAAAATGTTTGCCATTTTTTTAGATTCTTAAAAAAGCATTTGAATAGACTAACGAGTGTCAGAAAGCTTTTGAAGATCTGAAGGCCTACCTTTCCACGAATCCTTTGTTGAGTCCGTTCGTAGTGGGAAAGGAGTTGTATTTGTACTTAGCAGTAACTCAGCATGTCGTGGGTTCAGCATTAATAAAAGAGGAAAACAAAGTGCAAATGCCTGTGTATTATACAAGTAAGGCATTGAGGGGAGTAGAAGGACGATATCCATAAATGGAGAAATTAGCCTTCGCATTGATAACCGCTTCCAGGAAGCTGAGGCATTATTTCCAAGCGCATGTCATTAACGTCATGACAGATCACCCACTCAAGAAGGCAATGAATAGACTGGAAGCTGTAAGACGATTGATCCAGTGGGCTGTAGAGCTAAGTGAGTTTGACATTAGATATCTACCAAGGCATGCCATAAAAGCTCAAGCTCTAGCAGATTTCATTGCGGAATTTACCCCAAATCATGATGAGACCGAATATAGTAAAAGATGGGTTGTCCATGTGGA
This sequence comes from Quercus berberidifolia, assembly GCA_028535905.1. Taxonomy (NCBI): domain Eukaryota; kingdom Viridiplantae; phylum Streptophyta; class Magnoliopsida; order Fagales; family Fagaceae; genus Quercus; species Quercus berberidifolia. The sequence continues at coordinate 59,134,672 of JAPQVW010000003.1, forward strand.
TGGTTCGTCTACACGGCATGCAGGTGGAATTGGTGTGGTCCTACAATCCCTAGAAGGAGACAAGCTGAAACATAAGGTTCGTTTGCAGTACCAAGCAACAAACAATGAAGTCGAGTATGAAGCCCTTCTTAAAGGGCTAGAATTGGCTAAGTTTGTGGACGCCAAATCTATACTCGTCCTGGGTGATTCTAAGTTGATCATGGGACAAGTGAATGGGATATATGAAGTTAAGGAAGAACGGATGAGGAAATATCTTAATAGGGTGATGTGCCTTATAAAAAGATTTGAAAAAGTTGACTTTGTTCAAATCCCTAGGGAGGAGAACGTGGAAGTTGATACCATAGCAAAGGAAGCCTCAGCAAATGAAACTCTGGATGAATTTGATGAAGTTCAGTATATGCCAAGTATAGATATCCCAGAAGTACAATAGGTGGAGAGCTGAGAAAATTGGATGACCCCGATTGTATCATACTTGAAAGACGGACGACTTCCAGAAGAGAAGGACGAAGCCAGGAAGTTGAGGGTAAGATCAGCTAAGTACATTCAAATAAACGAGGTGCTATATAAAAGAGGTTTTTCTCAACCTTATCTTAGATGCTTAGCTCCAGATGAGGCAAACTATGTGTTAAGAGAAGTTCATGAAGGTGCCTGCGGCAATCACTCAGGATCTAGGTCGCTTGTCCACAAGATCGTCCATGCGGTATTATTGGCCAAACATGCAAGCTGATGCTAAGGCATACGTCAAAGTCTGTGACCAATGCCAATGGTTTAGCAACGTCCTCAGACAACCATCAGAGTACCTCACCCCGATGGTGTCACCGTGGCCCTTTGCGCAATGGGGACTAGATATTTTGGGTCCTTTCTCGCTAGGCACAAGGCAGATGAGGTTTCTAGTTGTGGGCATCGATTACTTCACCAAATGGGTGGAAGCTGAACCGTTAGCAAGTATTACACAACAGAATGTTAAAAATTTCGTGTGGAAGAACATTGTGTGTAGATTTGGAGTGCCCAAGGTATTGGTATCTGATAACGGATGACAGTTTGACAATGCGCTCTTTAGGGACTTCTGTGCACACTGTGGAATACAGAATCATTATTCCTCACCCACTCTTCCCCAAGCAAATGGCCAAACTGAAGTAGCAAACCGATCCTTGTTGAAAACCATCAAGACTCGGCTTGAGGGGGCAAAAGGGGTATGACCAGATGAGTTGCTTGGTGTTCTATGAGCATACAGGACGACAGTGAGAACCCCTACGGGGGAAACTCCTTTCAAGCTAACTTATGGAAGCGAAGCAGTCATACCTACAGAAGTACATATGGCCAATCATAGGGTAATGATGTATCAAGACAAGGACAATGAGGAGCAACTCCGTTTGAATCTCGATTTAATAGACGAGGTAAGGGCAGATGTAGAACACAGGACAGCAAAGTACAAGAACCTCATGGCTAGGCAATATGATGCAATGGTGAAGCCAAGGCGTTTCAACATAAAAGATCTTGTCCTGAGAAAGGTCTTTTTGGCAACCAAAAACTCAGCTCATGGGAAATTGGGCCCAAATTGGGAAGGACCCTATAGAGTTATCAACTGTAAAAGGCAATGATCCTACTACTTTAAGGCCCTGGATGGAAGGAAATTAGAACACCCTTGGAATGTGGAGCACCTGAGGAGGTACTATCAATAAAAGTAAGCCTGGATGAAGTATTACTATGGACGAGCTTGGACCTTGTCTGTTTACTTATGTTCTGCTTATGTTTTATGCTGTTTGAGTTTAATACTACTACTTTACTATTTATGTTGTGTTGTGATTATGGATGAAGTTATGGAGTTTGTACTTATTAAATAAAAAGAAAGGCATTAATATGTATATGCCTTATCTGTAAACAATATTTATGTTATATACAAAATGCTGTGTAAATTTCTTATCTCCATGCTATTTTCGTTCGAACTAACCCACGACAAGGCCGAAAAGCCCAAGACGAGGAAATTCTCCGGATGCGGAGATGTAACTTCAATAAACTAGGGAAATGTATGCACGTCCAAATATAGACGAGAAAACTTTCCCCAAGAAATGGCGTCCACAAAATGTTCGTCCCTAAAAACAGATGGGATGAAACATAGTATACGTCCACACATGGACAGATAACGGCACATCCACAAAATGTTCATCCTTGAAACAGATGGGATGAAACATAGTACACGTCCACACATGGATGGATAAATGCAAAGGCTTTTGACTTAGTGACTAAAGCATTCTAAAGCAATCCAGTTTATGGACGAATGCAAAGTTGTCCTATTTGCATTTGAAATGAAAAAAAAAAAAAGCGAAGTCTCAAGACGAGTATTTCACCAAGACGAGTTATATCTTAAAAGTTCAAGTACTTTATAAGGTATTACTTCCATGGACGAGTAGAAATTTAAAATGAAACCACAAATAACTTTCGTCCATGTTATAAAAAAAAAAAAAGTAAAGCAATTGTTTTAAGGGTGGACGACCAACGTCCAAACACCCTTGAAAAGTAAAACTTGATAACTTGTCTGAAAGCTATGGAGGAGATTAATATAAAATTACAACAACAAGTCTTAAGCAAGGTTTTCAGACCCGGACTGTTCATTGAACCGTAAAAGGGAGAGGTTCAAGGTTTTTGAGATCGAACCGAGGTCGAACCGTGATGACGTCATAATTAATTTAATAATTATTTTAAATATATATAAAACATTAAATTAATATAAAAATAGAAAAATAAACTAAAATAGTCTAAAACAAATATATATAATATTTTTTATAACATAACTTTCATAATACAAATAAAAATTATTAAATTCTAAAAAAACATAAATAGCTATTTTCCTTTGCTTGATTACAAGATTAGAAACATTATAGAAAAGTAAGTTTCCAACTAAATAAACAAAGCCCAAAATGTGCCAAGGTAGAAACGGGATGAAGGGATTGTAACAAAATGGGGGAGTCATGAGGCAACTACTGGTTGGTCTAAGTGTCAAGTCTCAACAAGTGTGTTGAGTTGTGAAGTGACCACTTTTTTGACAAATATTTTTTGCAGGGAAATGCTTTTAAGAAATTGTCAGTCGGCTTTACAAAGTCATATGGGGGAGCAATTAATAACACTCAGTCTTTAACTCTTTCTCCTCCACTTGACTCCTGACGCGTGTATTGTCAGACTACCAATTACTTGATATTGATATAAATCCAAACTGTGCGTGACTGTAGGACATTTGAAAAGAAAGAAAGCGTGTGGGTGTATTTAACTTTTCTTTTCCTTTTTTTCTTTCGTTTTTTCCCCTCCATACACGTATTCCCCATCCCCACTCCTCTCAAGTCTCATCTTGATTTTATTTTTCTAGACTCTTCCTTCTCCACAGAACTTGTCCTCTGCTTTTATTTTTCTTTCTTTCTCTCTAGCTCTCTGTTTCTCATTCTCTTTCTCTCATACTTTCACCCTGTCACACACACATTACCGGCAAAGAACAAAGCTAGAATTTAAAGCTTGCTTCGCCCAAGAGAAGAGTTTCTGAAGAGAGGGAGCTGCATGATGTGCTCTGAAGAGAGAAGAAGAAGAAACATAAAGACGTGTTTCTCTGAAGATGGCAGTGGCAGAGTTTCTGAAGATATGATTTACTCCCAGCAGTTACGTGTGTGTGTGTGTGTGTTTTTTTTTTTTTTTTTTTTTTTTTTTTTTTTTTTTTAAGGTTCAGATTCAAAGGGAACCGTGAGAACCGATCTGATCACGGTTCTTAGAACCGTGCAATTGAACCGCGGTTCGAACGGTTTCCTGTTTTTTGGACATAGACCGGTTCTTAAGCTTAAAAGAACCGTGATTGTGAGAGGTTCACGGTTTTTCCGGTCGGACCATATGGTCCGATCCGGATTTCAAAACCATGGTCTTAAGATTGAAAACCAAATAAAAAAGTAAAAAAGCATAATCAGGCTAGAAGGGCGTCAATGTTCTGGTTGTCCTAGGGTGGCTAGGTTGTAGCATCATCCTCTACGTTAACATCTTCTGAGCTTGTCTGGAGGAGGGAACTGGTAGGAGCACCACTAAGATTTAGTTTGATAGAACTGAAGTCAATATTGGGGAAGTTCTCCACGGCGTCCAGCCTGAAGTCCTCAAACCCAGTTGCATAGTTTGTATCCAGTAGGTTCGTAAACTACTTTGACGCCTTAAACTCTGCAACTGCGTCTTCCTTGGCCTTCTTGAGAAGATCACTCAGCTCGTCATTCTTCTTTTGTAAGTGGTCAAGACGAGTGTCCTACTCCATGACATCAGTCTTCAGCTCTTCAATTTGATTTTACAGCTCCTTTGCCCCTTTATTGGCCTTAGTAGCTACCTCAACCCACCGTTTGCTCTCGTCCTTTACTTCCTTGATTCTCATCTCCAACAAAACCCTCGTCTTGTCCAGATCAGTTGCTTGCTTGGACGCAACAATGAACTTGGACATAGCCTGAATCAAGGTTTTTGTTAAGAATCTTGGCAAAAAGGACGAGACAAAAAAAAAAAAAAAAGGGGAAAGTATACATACTTTGAAAAGTTCATGAACCCCAGAATGCTCAAAATCCTTCAAAGACATGTCATAGTAGGCAGTCACATTCGCATCAGGCACAGCCATCCCAAATCTTTTCCAAGCTAGATTCTCGTTCCCAATAAAGTGTTGAGGTACTTGGTGAGAAGGCTGAGACGAGAAAGTCACCTTAATTATGGACGGGGCTTGCATAGGAGAGTCCTTGGGTTCTGAATCAAGGATCTAGACGTCTTCAGGCTCATGAACAGGAATAGGTGTGTATTGAACATCCTTAGGCTTAGACAACTTGTGTTTGACTTTTTTCTCCCTGCGCCTACTTGGAAGGTTCCCCAAGTCAACCCCTAGGGATAAATTCTTTCTTTTATCACCTACTAACGGATGAGATTGAGGCGGTGCCTCCTGCCCAACTGCCTTATTCACAACTTCTTTCCCTTTGTTTTCCTTCATTGTAGCTATTCTTGAAACGAAAGATGTTAAAAAAAAAAAAAAACAAAACAAACAAACAAACAAAACAAAAAAAGGATTGAGAAGGGAAAGGGGAAACAATTAGGAGAGCTTACGTCTACGGATGGTAAGCTCGTGTGCAAGGGCTTCAGTAGACGGGTAGGACCCAAGCCCCAAGTGGCAAGGTGTTGGAGACTAACCAAAGAATGGAAAGCCCTGTTAGTATGCAGACGAACTTTTTGGATCCGTTCAATATAAAACCTGCCTAAGTGAGGTCGTCTAGCACCTGTAAAAAAAAAAAAAAAAAAAAAAAAAATAGACAGCCGTCTACAAAGGTAAATACAATACAAAACGAAACGGCAATCATAAGCATACCTTCAGGACAAAGGCTCCCTAACTCTCCTGTGTAGGGAGGAAATGGGTCTTGAGAAACCTCGAGGGGGCATCCAGCCTAGAAATCTGAGACGAAGAAGAACTTCGTCTTCCTGTTCCTATCCAAGGAAACTATAGACTTAATCAATCTATAATCCTTCCCTTTGGCTGTGAATTGATAAAAGCCAAGGGATTAATTAATCTCGGAAGGCTTGTAACAATAAAGGAACTCGTCCACAGTAAGAGGATGGTTCCCCTCAAATACCTCCCTCCACAAAACTTGCATGGAGACAATTAACCTCCATGCATTGGGATTAAGTTGACAAACACCTATACCTAACCTAGTAGGTAATTCTCTGACAAAAGCATTTAAAGGTAACCTAAGTCCACCTAAGAGATAGGCTTCGTAAATACCTATCCCAAAATGTGGCTGACAACACCACTCCCCACGAACTGCTAACCTAGGTTTAAGGTCGTCTGGGATTTGGTATCACTTCTTAAGTAAATCTAATCTCCTATCATCCGTCTTGGATTCTATTCCTATAGCACAACTGTACACTACCTCAACCTCGTCCTAAACTACGGACGAGGGAGCACTTGTACTAGCTTGGGATCCAGACTCGGTCCTTGTCTTAAGTCCTTGAAGAACCTCTAAAGGAACCCCAGGGACACTGAACACATACTCGTCCGTGGTGTTTCCTCCACTACTAATGCTGCTATTACTACTATCACTAGAGCCACAAAACTATTTGGGTCATGATACTCATCTATGGCTTTGCCCAAACTATTACTAGATGAGGAAAGAACGGTCTCAGACATTTTTAAGAAAACTTAAAATCTGAGGACGAGGATTAAAGAAATACCTGAAATGTAGGCGAGGAAACTAAGGATGAGAAGATACTTCTAGACAAGGCGCTAAGACGAGGATGCTCAAGGAAGGAAATCTTAGAAATGTGAAGGGTACTGGAGGAATTCTAGTATTTATAGGCTATAAACTTAGGGATGTGAAACGACGCAACCAACCAAAATATGACACGTGACATACTCCTTGAAAAAATAACCAGACGCATCAGTTTATCAGTAAGACTGTGACACATGGCACGCCTAGTTGCTAGCATTAAGTGCACATTTTGAAAATTGCCTAAAATTATCCCAGAGATGACCCATGGACAAGGGGGCAACTGATGGTGTCTAAAAATAACCAACTCCTTGTTCGACCATAGAGGTCATCCATAGAAAGGGTAAAAGAGTGAACACTCATCCTTAGTCCACAAGGGATACTAGCTGCCCATCCGTCGTCCATAGAGATCTCTGGACGATGTCTCCTAACTAATAAAAAATCTTCCATCCAACGGTGCTTAGGATGAGTCTAACAGCGGTTTTGACATGAAAAGATAACTGCTATAACAGTTATCATGTTATACACTCCGGACTCCGTGAAAATGGGGGAAGTTACGCAACGGATAACCGTTTCCTAAACCTATAAAAGGGCACAAATCTCTAACCAAAAAAGGAGGTATTTTTCTAGACACTGTCTCTCTTTAAGTGGAGAATTCTTTGTTTTCAGAAGAAAATGCTAACTTTACCATCGGAGGGTTTGTGACTGGCCAACCTCAGTCTCCTCTGATCTTTTGTTTCTTATCTTTTAGGCCCTTAACATCATCACTGTTCGTGCTATTCAACTAACTGATTCCTTGATTGTTATCATTATTCATGCCGATGTGCATGAGCCTTTTACCCTAGTACCTGCAAAATAAATATTTTGAATTAGTAATAGAGTTATTCATTGAAAAGAATTTGGCATACCTGGTGAATGCCCCTAGTTTGGGACATATTCCATACTTCGATGAATGCTGAGGGTGGACAATTGACTTGATATTGCACCACTGGAGAATATGGAAGAGGATCATAGCCTTTTACTCCTGAAGAAGAATTTAATGAAGATTTTTTTTGGGACTTTGAATTTTTTTTTTTTTTGAAAATTTTGGAAAACTTGAATTTTTTGAAGGAATTGAAAATTTTGATTGATGAATTTTTTTTTGAAAATTTTAGAATTTTAGAATTTTTTTTTGATTGATTTTTTTTTTTTTTTTGAAAGCAACCTAAGAAGTATGAGCCCAATGCCCCTAGTCCCAAGGCCCCTTTTGAAAATTTCCTTCTTCTTCTTCTTCTTTTTTTTTTTTTTTTTTTTTTTGAAAGATTTAGAAAGAATTGATTTTTTTTTTTTTTTTTGGAAATATGAAGATTTGTTCATTATCAGAAAGTGAAGAAGATGAAGATAAAGATGGAGTAAAGGTGATGATGATTTATTCATGATGATTTTTTTTTTTGGTTGAAAAACCTATCCTTTGAATGAGAATAACTTTGGCTGGAAGTTGATGCAGATTGCTAAGTCCTTGCTTAATTCCTGCAAAAAGATAATTTCAATTTAGTAATGGATTTATTCATTGAAATGAATTGGAAGTACTTAGCCAATGCCCCTAGTTTGAGGCATATTCCATGCTTAGATTGGAGCTCATTTGATGTTGCGACCATTGGGCAACATGAAAGAAGATCACGGTTCGTCATCATTGGTTCCTGCAAAATGGCTTTCTTTCTCTAGCTTGTTAGAAACTAGTTATTATGAAAACATTTTTGGCCATTGCCATTAGTGTAGACATGCTTGCAAAAAATGGATTGATGCCTCAAATGAAAACATGCTTTCATCGAGAAGGATGTATTCGCATACAATATAAATAGGTCAATGCCCCAAGTTTAAGCATGCTTGATGCAAAACAAATGGGCTTAGCCTAACATGCATCCAAACAATTTTGTCACATTGTTTTGACTTCTAACCCTAAAGTTGTTTGGGTGATTGAAACCGAGCCTTTGAGAGGTTGCTTACATACCTCTTTCATAGAGGATCAGGTCAAGACGTAGTTCAAGAGAATTGGATTTTGGAAAAGAATGATTTTTTTTTTTGAAATGAGATTTCTTTGTCTTTCTTCTTCTTCTTTTTTATTTTTTATTTTTTATTTTTTTATATTATGAACAAGAGGTGATCCTTTGAACAACCATTTTGGCAAATCAAAGTGTTTAAGAGTCAAACAAATCTCTTTGATTAGGAAGGATCAAGATCATTAAACTCATGTAATCAAATTTGCTTCTTCCTTTTGAACATTGTCAGATTAAGTCTCCAAAGGCAATCAAGAAATGAAATGTGATAATATTTATGAATCACATTGTTAGGTGCAAACAAGGAGAGTGCTCTAAGTTTGAAAGTTCTTTTGAGTCATTTTGAGGATTTGAGAATTTGAGAAATTTTTTCTCGGACATGTCGTCCTGTGGGGTTTGATAATTTTAAGCATTTTTCCTTTTTAATTCAAGAGAAAAATATTATTAGAGTTTAAGATGCGCCTACAATTAGCAAGACTTCAAGGAGGTCTTATTCTTGGGTTGCAATGTAGGCCAGGTTTAGGTTATGAAATGAACGATATAAAAAGGCTCAAAATTCCCTATGATGTTCCCCCAAGTATGCATTACTCAAAAATCAAGTATTGGAGGAGTTTTCTCATTTCTTCGTTGTCATCTTCTCACTAGTCTTCATTGGTCACTTGTATCAACATTTGTTTTTATGCTCATTCATCTTGAATCATACCTCTAGACTTTCATCTTGTAAAATTCTTCTTTTTTTAGGTTGCATCCTCAAGTTTCCAGCTTGGTAGAATTTTCCAATTTTTTCTTTTCTTCTTCTTCTTTTCTTTGGCCCTAACTTTTGCCTAGACCACCCTTTTGGGTTTTCAGCCTAGCGGGCTTCTTTTCTTTTTTGGGTCTTTAATCTCTTGATTGAATGAACTTTTGGGGACCTTTTGTCCTCCTTATATTTCTCAACTTAAATATTTTTGGTCATTTTGATGCACTCCCTAGACTTCTTTCTTGCCTCAATGCACTTGCACCTTTCTGTGCTTGATGAATCTTTTCCTTTTTTTTTTTTTTTTTTTTTTTTGATGAACTTTCTTTTGAATGAACCTTCTACTCTTCTTGGCATGATGAATTTTAGGTTCTTCAAACTTGATGCACATTTTTTTTTCTCTCACATTGATGGAATTTCATTTCTCTTTCCTTGATTGAATGAAAGCTCATTTTTCTTTGATGATCTCTTATCTTTAGCTTAATGAATTCTTTACTTGTCTTTCATGTCTTCTAGGAGAGGTTTACCAATTAGCTTCAAAGCTACAAGGTCGACTCCTTTTCAACATGAGATTTAAGCATGCATACTTTGAATTTTTCCCACCCCAAGTTTAGATTTTAGTGGGTTCATGCAAAAAAAGGCTAAATGTTTGAAGGCTCAAATGGGCTAGCAATGGATGATGAACATTCTAGGTAATAGGAAATAATTTGGTTTAACCAAAGATGGCCTCCTATCCCTAGTAATGCTTGCTTGTAGGCACAATGACTTAAGCTCTTTTAATAAATTCATCTTAAAAGATAAAGTATGAATGCTCTATTGTTGTGAAACAAAAGACTTTTCAAAATTGGATCAAGTGCATGGATTCTTGGGATTTTCCAATTGATGGATTCTTTTTGATTGCCTTTTAAGACCATTTCTTCTTATATTCTAAGTCAAGTAGCAAAAGTCTTTACATGGATCAAATGAAATTAATAATTCCTTGGTACAAGTTGATTGTTCAAGCCTTTAAACATCAAGATTTAGAAAATGTTTTGTCCAAGGGATCCTCATGTACCATTTTGAAAATGAGACCTTTTTTTTTTTTTTAAAAAATGACTCAAGGGCCCAATGCCCCTAGTCCAAAGACATTTGAAATTTTTTTCTCTTTTCTTTGGAAAGATTTGGAAATCTTGATTTTTTTTTTGGTATATTCATTCAATAACAAAATGCAACAAACAAGCATATAGAAAAAAAAAATGCAACAAGCATAGCATGGACTTTATTGATTAGGAAAACAACAAACAAACTCTAAATAAGCAACCACATTAAAAACAAAAAGGGATAATTACACATAACCCACCTGTGGTTAGGGCGAAAATCACTTTGCCTACCCGTGGTTTGAAAAGTATCACTTAACCCACCTGTGGTATGTTTCCGTCAATCTCCGTAACCCACCTCAAGCCCAGCCATTACAAAAACACCTCTTAACACCAAAACACAACATAACGCGAATCAAAACACCAAAAACTCAGAAACTTTTCAAGAGAGAGACTTGTGGTGAGATCAACGTGTTCTTCATGGTTTTTATATCTCTTTTTCAGCCTGTCCTGGCCCGGTGGTTTCATGTCGTCACGGTGGCTCAAACTTTATGTCTCTCTCCTCCCAAAACAAAAAATAAAGCAAAAATGCAAGAGAAACAAAATCAAAAAGTGGTATTTATTTCTCTCTCCATTCACACAAATTTTAAACATGAAGAACATACCCAAAAAAAATTAAAAGCCTAACCCCATTGCCTCCCTCAACCCAAGAGCCGCACTCCTATCCTATACCAGTGAAAAAAAAAAAAAAAAAAAACCCTCAAAACCCATAGCACAGTCACACAGACTTTCCCACAACTCTTGTTTTTCTTCAGTTTTCATAGAAAGAAATGGTTCCAAACCCAGCATCACTCACCCACAAATCCCTACTCTCTTTCAGTTTCATGGGGTTTTCTCACAGACACATTTCGCATTCCACCCAAATTCCCACAAACCCAGTTCAGATTAGTGGGTTTCGTACTTGTTCTTCGTGCTACTCTTACTCTCACCCGTTGAGTTCTAGCCATGGAGCCGAGTTTAAGAATTTGGGCCGTTCTGAAATGCGATTTGGGCAACTGGGTTTTGATCATTTTCTAGTTTCTACAGTTTCGAATGGTGGGTCGGGTGGCTATGGAGGTTCTGGTGGGAGAGGTGAAGGTAGTGGTGGTGGTGATGGTGGTGCTGGCAGCAATTTATGTTGTTAATGGTTCCCAAATGTAGTTTACGTTATGCTTTTTGGTTTCCAATCTTTTTCTTTTTTTTTTTTAATAAATTCGAGGAGTTAGCCAAATGGTTGAGGGAGGCAATGGGGAAAACTTCTATCTTTCTTTTCTCTCTATTGTGAACCCATAACCACTGGCCATCGTGATTTCTGCAAAAAAAAAAAAAAAAAAAAAAAAAAAGCACACCCAAATGCAAAAACCAACAAAACCCACAAATGGTGACACAAAACCACCAAATGGAGAGCCACAACTCATTAATGGCGAGAAAATTTGTAACCACTTATGGAGAGCCAGAACCACCGTGATGAGATGAAACCACCGGGCCAGGACAGGCTGAAAAAGAGATATAAAAACCACGAAGAACATGTTGATCTCACCACAAGTCTCTCTCTTGAAAAGTTTCTGAGTTTTGGGTGTTTTGATTCGCGTTATGTTGTGTTTTGGTGTTAAGAGGTGTTTTTGTAACGGCTGGGCTTGAGGTGGGTTACGGAGATTGACGGAAACATACCACAGGTGGGTTAAGTGATACTTTTCAAACCATGGGTAGGCAAAGTGATTTTCGCCCTAACCACAGGTGGGTTATGTGTAATTATCCCAAACAAAAATTATGACTATCAAAAACTTGTGGAGTTGAATTTAGACAAATTCATATGGATTCACTAATGAAGGTAGAATAAGGACTTGTCGGTCAATAAGATCTTGAATGTCATGCCTCAGGTGAAAACACTTATCTGTCATGTGGCCTACCCCTTGATGATATTTGCAGTGAGCATTAGGATTATAGCTTCTAGGCATAGGATGTGGTATGGGCTTTGGATCCAATGGTTTCAACAACCCCTTAGTTTGTAGTTTCTCCAAGGCCTCACTCAAGGTCATGTTTAATTCATTGAACTTCCTTCGAGGCTTAGGATTGACAGTTGAAGATGCTTGGAAATTCACAACATTAACCATTTCCCCATTGGTGGTGTGGGTCACTATTTTCTAGGAAGAGTAGCTTTCCTCATTCTTTAATATGCCATTATTGATAACATCTTCCACTTGAGTACTAGCTACGATCAAGGCTTTGAAGTTGGGAAAGTTTGTACAAAGAGATGCTTATGGTATATGGGCAACAAATTCTTCACAACCATTTGGATTTGCTCTTCTTCATTGGGCCTATTTGTCATTTGGGCTGCCTTTGACCTCCATCTTGTGATGAAGGTTGAGAAAGATTCCTTGGCCTCTTGCTTGGTGGTCTCCAAATCACGCCTACTAATGTCTACTTCTATATTGTATTTGTATTCTTGTAGAACTCATTGCCAATGTCCTCCCAAGTAGAGATTCGAGAGTCTTCAATATTCAAAAACCAACGAAAAGCAGCCCCAGTAAGTGTGTTTTGGAACATTTGGGCCAAAAGTTCTTTAGTAGCTCTCAAGGGTTGGAGGGCCCTTGTGTACATCTTCAAATGGGCTTTGGGGTAGCCTGTTCCATCAAACTTGTCCAAGCTTGGCATCTTGAATTTTGGTTGAGCTCTTGTGGGAAGAGAGAAAGAGAATGGAAGTTCATGGCATCTTCCTTCCATCGAAATTTTTGAAATAGTTGTTCCATTTGATCCAAGTGCTCCTTTAACTTTTTCTCACTTTTAGTCAATTGTGAGCCTTGAACTTCATCATTTTGGAAAGTGGTAGTATCTTTTCCTTTGAGCTTTTGACTTAAAGTGTTGAACTCTTCATGAAGTTTGGCTTGGCTCGCCACCAAAGTATTGAACAATTCATGGAAGTTGGTCATGGACTCATTCGATGTATTCTCTTCAACCATGGCTACAAGAAATGAGTTTGGGTTGGCAAATGAATTTGGTGATGAGCTTGGTTGACTTAAGCTGGAACTTTAAAGGCCTGCACCTTCACTTGATTGGGCTTGCACTTGGAAAACTGCATGCACACATGTTATACTATCTCTAGAAAAACAAATTGGGCCCCCATGGCGAGTAGGCTTCAATCATAAGAATTTGGGCTTAGGTTCATTAATAGCATACACAGTTCAAACAATTATGATAGGCTCAAGCGTTGGACTTGGACTCATCATGGTTCAAACAACGGCCAAACACATGCATAATGCAATGCAATTTACATGGACCAACCTAAAGGTACGTTCTATGGGTCATTACAACATGGGTAGAAGGTAGGTTAAAGATCCCCACAAGCTAGGATGTCATACCTCCCAACTTGTGATGCCAAGAGCGCCGCGTTGGTTCGAACGGTATAGTTTGTCCCTATGAACCACCATGGCATAACCATAATGATCCTTGTCGTAGTGGATGGTAGGTTCACCACTGGGTATGTGAGTCTCAGGAAGACCACAATCTATGGCTAATACTACCAGGCTTTCGGGCTAGCACACAGATAAAATGAATTTCATTCAAGCAAATGATGCATGACATGTAATATAATAACATATTAGACATATTATATACAAAAAGAAACAAACATACAATGACATGGTTGGCTACCATAACCTAATTGAAGCTTAGCCCTCAATATCCCCAGTGGAGTTGCCACTGAGAGAGTCCACGCCCCTGGCCCATTTTATTGGATGTTGGGCCAAACCCACGTGAATAGGTGGAGTTGTGTTATTGCCTCTCAAAATGAAGGTTCGACTAGTTATATTTTCCCCTTTAGATTAAGGGTTTTACAATGGAGTCGCAACTTATTTAATTATTGGAATAAATAAGAAAACTAAAATTGAAAAATTCCTCATTTTATTAATTTGTAATTGAATTTATATTGATCATAGGAAAATTACATGTTTTTGGTCTTAGATACAATCTAAGATAAAGTAGATAGCTTTGTTTCCTAGTTACAATCTAAAAATTGAAAATAAAATGGATAAGCATTTGATATACTCAATGTTATTAATTATGTTTCGGAGCCCGTTTCGATTTGTCCAGTAGAACGGAATATTTCGGTACCGGCCTATTTTGGTGTACCGTTTTAGGGTGTTTCGGGGTTTTTTTTAAAAAAAAAAAAATATATATATATATATATATATATATATATATATATATATGAACACACACATATACAACCTATTATTTACAATTTATTATATAAGTATTGTGAAAATGTTATCAATATAATATTTTTCTAATAATAATATTTTTTTTAAAAATAAATTAATATTAATATAAAGTTATAAACCATTGTACAATGAGGAAATGGTGGGCCGGCATCATTTGAACCTTTATTGGTTTGTTTTTTTTTTTTTGTATTTTTTTTTTTTAAGTTTTAACAGGCTAAATCCTGTACCGGCCGAAATTTATATCTCGGACGAAATTGTCTAGAATGACCGGAATGACCCGAAACAGCCCGAAATTTGACCCAAGGTAGAACGTGGGGTATTCTGGTATCGGTTTGCATACTGGTACGAAAAATTATGGCCATTCCGACCGGAACGGAACGGTATCAATAACAATGGATCTACTAACCCTTGATTTAAGTTCGGAGGTTATGTTACAAGGTGGAAAGGTGTTAGGCACCTACCTTACTCGGTGAAACCGGTCTTCTAGACTATGGTGGCTAACATTCATATCACATCATCCATTATATTATCAATCAATTTGCATGTTGAATTTAATGTGTGTGCATGTGATAAACCCTAATTCAATTATTAAGCATTGTATTGGGATTGAAAAATAAACTCTAGCGAATATGTGTGGATGGTGATCTCCTAGATTCAAGGATTTGAAAGAATTATTAAACAAACATTTTTTTTCATATTTTTGATGTGGATTTAAAATTAAAACTAGTATTATGCATGGACATGTGATGAACAACCAAAAACATATGAAGAACAAATAAGAATAATTAAGAATATTCAAACATATTCAAAGGAATTTAAATAGTTATTGTCATTCTTTAATCCTAAATTCTTATCATGGCAACACAAAAAACAAGTTAGGGAAATGAATTATACATTCATGCAAGATCCATATGGTGGAGGAGGAGACTCTTGAGGGAGGTCCTAAGGATGGAGGAAAAGAAGAGTTAGGAAAGGAAGAGTGAGTCTCACTCAATACCTTGAGTCTCAGGATGACCAAGATATGACAAGACTACTCAATTTCACTAGAACTCAAGAGTGGGGAAGAGAGGGGGTTTTTTGTTGTCTTGGAGCGAAGGAGAGGGGGGGTTTATATAGTAGTGATGAAGGAAATATGAATGAAAGACCATTTAATGAGGGTTGACAAAGAATTATGAAGTTAGACCTCATTTTAGTCTTGGGGGAAATTTGGTGCATTAAATGGAAAGATTGGTGGGAGTGAGGAGCAAGCCAAAATTTGGTTTTCCCGTAGCTGCTGTAACAGCCTGTAGAGCCAATTTCGAATAATCATATCTGACTCAATTCTAATCAGAATTGTCTTGTTTTTATGCTCAAATTAAAGCCCTGGATGTCTAGTTTCTGGGAAAATTAACCTCATTCACAAATTCAAAATATTCTGAGAGATATCAATGAAATGGTAAGTAGAGGTCATTTGTTGGAAAATGATTTCAGCACAATTAACATTAATAGGTCTCAAATTAGCTCCCAATGAACCTTAAATGGCTCCAATCACTCCCATTTCAGACTTAATTGGTTCCAAATTTACCCTGATTAAAAGATAATTGCACAAATTATTCATTGAATAATTAATGTTTAACTATCTAGTTAATTAGGTGTGTGTAACCCTACCATAAAATGTAGTCCTAACCAATCAAATTATGACACATCATCATTCTCAAATTGATTATACTTATAACTAATTGAAATCAATTGTTCATAATGACATATAGTTGAACTCAATTTGTGATAGTGCATCTCGGCCATTAGAACTTGATTTGATGATAACTTTCAATCTGATGGTCCGATTAGGGCATATGACCAGTCAATTTGATCATTACAGCATCAAGATCATTTTGGTGAAATGAGATTAATGATCCAGTGACCAAAATAAAGATGCATATTTCCAAGGTGAAATTACTCTTTTACCCTCCATGTGAGGTTAAATGCGGGTTGCAAAATGGGGTGTCAACAGGTGGCAGTCTGGATTTGGCTCCTTGAGCTTCCTATTAAGTATTATGAACCCTTAATGTTAAGGGATATTGTAAAGGCCATTGGGCCAGTCTTGAGAATAGATACACACATTGCTACAGAGTCTAAGGGATGGTTTGCCAAGTTGTGTGTCCAGATTTGTTTTGACAAACCTTTGGTCAGGAACATTAAAGTTGGTGGGCTTGACCAGCCTATACAATATGAAGGTATAACTGCGCTATGTTTTTCGTGCGGTAGAGTTGGTCATATGACGAAGGGTTGTCCATACAAAGCCAGGGTGTCGAAGAAAGTTGGTAGACCAGAAGAGGCGGGAAAATATCAGAGTTCGTAGGGACAAGGCCTACTAGAGGAAGAGGCCTTTGGGCCTTGGATCCTTGTTACACAAAAAAAGAAACAAAGCAGGAAGATTCGAAAAGAGTTGGATCAATTACCACTTTCAAAGCTTGTGGAATATGGGCCTAAGAAGCTTGTGGATATCGGGCCTTCCAACGTGGCTCTAGTTAGGGTCAATGTGGGCCTAGGGAACAGTGCTAGAAAGCAAAAGCAAAAGGCCTCGGCTTTTTTGTTTAATAGTGGCTTTGAAGCATATTGCACTTCGAATCTCTCTCTCTTGAACAAGACCAAAGACGTCTTGTCAAATGTCAAGGGTATTGGCACTGGCTGAGGTTAGAAGCCTAGGAAAGCATCTCAGGACCAAACAAAGAAAAAAACTAGCCAGGCCTGGAAAGCAACTAGCCAAAGCATGCCAAAAGCCTTTTTGGAGATGGAAAGCTGTTTTGCTTCTGTTGAGGAGCTAGGAAAAGCAACGCCCCTCAAGGTGTTCAGGGTAGGAGGGTCCTCGTCACCCCCACTCAGTTGTGCGATTACAAGCTCCAGCATGGAGATGCCAGACACAGATAATGGAGATGATATGATAGTCCAATCAGATGTAACCATGGAAGAAAGGCCAGATGAACCCCATCGAATGAATCTGGACCTAGATCCTCTCAGAGTTCCTCTGAAGGAAATTTCCAATTGCCCCTATGTAGACGATGATAAGGTGGGATCCAATGTTGTCGCTGCATGTGATAGCATATCAAGAGCCCCCTTGAAGTGCATTGACCTATCCCTTTGGCCAAGGAAAAAGAATATAGCATATGAGGGAAGCCTTCAAGGGCATGGTAGCCCACCTGTAGACGGAGTTGGGCCTTCGGAACATATGGCTGATGATATGCTATTTGATGATGGAGGTAACAATTCTGTTCCTTCTTGAGTTTTGGTTCTAATTAATCTCTCTTTGTAGATATGAATATGCTTATCTGAAATTGCTGGGGTGCCCTCAACCCAAATTTTCATAGTCTTGTCTCTGATTTGATTTGTAAGCATTATCCTGCAATCTTGGTCATCATGGAAACAAAAGTTAGTGGAGACAGAGCTAAAAGTATTATGAATAGGCTCCCCATAGATGGGGCAATTTTGGTTAACAACGTTAGGTTATTTGGTGGCCTCTGGGTTTTGTGGGACTTTACCCAAGTGGAAGTTACAGAGCTTTCTACCATGGAGCAAGAGATCCATGCATTGGTGACTTTCAACACCCCCAACTCCCTAAGTCCTTGGCTCCTCTTTACAGTCTATGCTAGCCCGAGACTTGCTGAAAGGCGACTTTTATGGGATAATCTATCTACTAGTTGGGGAAGATAAGTTTGGAGGCAGAATGGTGAATATCAATAGAGTTCTAAGATTCCAGGTGTGGCTTGATACCTGCAAGATGATTGACATTGGCTTTTTTGGTGCACACTATACATGGTCAAACAATAGGCCTCTAATGTAGCTTGTTCAAGAGAGGATAGACTGTGTTTTCATAAATGTTAAATGAAATGCTCTCTTTTCAGAAGCTTGTGTTAAGCACCTTGAAAGAGGCCATTCAGATCATTATCCAGTCAAGCTGCACTGGGACAGAGCTCAAGGCATTAGGAAAGATCAGCCTTTCAGATTCCAACCAATGTGGCTCTCCCACCCTTCCTTCCCGGACATAGTGAGAGATGCCTGGGCAAATCCTAGCTCCTTATTGCACGCAATCTCCAAGTTCACTAATAAAGCTAAGGTTTGGAATAGGAATGTGTTTGGAAATTTGTTCCATCGGAAAAAGTGTATCCTTGCTAGACTTAGGGGTGTTCAAATTTCCCTTTCTAATAACCCCAACAACTTCCTGGTTCGACTTGAGCAAGAGCTCCGTACAGAACTTTCTGAGGTCTCAAAATCAAAGGAAGAGTACTAAGCTATAAAGTCATGCATCACTTGGCTGGTTAAGGGGGATAGAAACATAGCCTTTTACCACACTTATGCTTTGGTGCGTCGAAGCAGAAATCGCATCACTTGCCTAAAAGATCACATGGGAAACTGGTTGAATGAGGAGAGAGATATTGCCGATTTCATCAGGACAGGTTATTCTGAGTTATTTATGTCCTGTCACAGTAGCTCCCACCTTTCTTTATGGGATCCCCCTTGTTGGAACTCCTGCTTGAAGGAGGATGAGGCTGCCAAGCTCGCTGTTCCGATATCAGATGAGGAAATTGCAAGCGCTCTATGGTCTCTCAAAACTTTCAAAGCCCCAGGCCCAGTTGGCCTTCATGCAAGGTTTTTTCAGTGCTTTTGGCTTCTATTTGGGAGGTTGGTAAGAAAGGAAGTGAAGCAAATTTTCACCTCCCAAACAATGCCAGAGTACCTAAACAGGACCCTTATCACCTTAATCCCTAAATGCAATACACCTAAATCTCTTAGCAACTACCGTCCAATCAGTTTATGCAACACCGTATATAAGATTGATACAGAGGTGATTGTGGCCAGGATTTGCCCCGTGCTATCAAACCTAGACTCACCCTATCAAACGGCTTTTGTTCCTAGTCAGAAAAGGGTTGACAATGCGATTATTGTTCAAGAGCTTGTTCATACCATATCTAAGAAGAAAGGAAAAGGAGGGTTCATGTCAATAAAAATTGATTTGAAAAAGGCTTATGACCGCCTTGAATGGAGCTTTATCTAAGATACCTTAGCCCTTTTCAAGTTCCCTAGCCAACTAGTCTCTCTAATTATGAGCTGTGTCTTAACTTCTTCTATCTCTATTTTGTACAATGGTGGTGCTCTCGAGCCTTTTCTTCCTTTAAGAGGCATCAAATAAGGGGACCCTCTCTCTCCCTATTTATTTATCCTTTGTATGGAAGTTTTGGGAGCCCTCATCATAGAGAAGTGCGATGCTAAGCTGTGGGACCTGCTTAAAGCCTCGTGGAGAGGGCTGGCCTTTTCTCATCTCTTCTTTGCTGATGATCTCGTCCTTTTTGCAAAAGCGGACAGGAAAAATTGCTTGGTTGTGAGAGTTGTCCTTGACTTGTTTTGCTCTTTGTCGGGTCAAAAAGTGAGTACTAGAAAATCCAAGGTGTTCTTTTCTCCTAATGTCAACATTGAAACTAAAGCAGATTTATGTGAGATCCTAGAGTTCAGGTCCACTCCAACATTGGGGAAATATTTGGGTTTCCCTATAAAACACTCAGGCATGAGCCAAGATTTTGGGTTTATTATTGAGCGGATCCAAAGTCACCTTGTTGGGTGGAAAGCTAATCTGTTGTCTTTTGTCGGACGGCTTGTTCTCACTTAATACCTTGTTGGGTGGAAAGCTAATCTATTGTCTTTCGTCAGACGGCTCATTCTCACTTAATCTATTATTACTACCATTCCAAATTATACGATGCAGTGTGTGGCCCTCCCTACAAATTTCCATAGTGTGGACAAATTAAGTCGAAACTTCCTTTGAGGATCAACTGATAACAAGAAGAAGCTTCACATGGTTAGATGGAAGAAGATTACTAAGCCCAAAAGAGAGGGAGGCCTTGGTATCCATGTAGCTAAAGCCAAAAATATTGCTCTTTTAGCCAAACTCAATTGGAGATTGAAGACAGAGATGTCCTCCTTGTGGGCCAAGGTATTAAACCACAAGAATAGGGTGGATAGAAGACCAACCAATGCCCATCTGAAACTTCAGACTTGCTCCAACACCTGGCCTACGATAAGAAAAGGTGAGGCAGTTTTTAAATGGGGGTCCAAATGGGTAGTTGGTAGGGATAGCCAACTATCCTTAAGGTATGACAAATGGCAGGACAAGGGCCCACTAAGAAGCCTTATTTCCAGTCCTCTCAACTGTAGGGAAGAGAATATTCACTTAAAGGAGATTGCTAACTTTAGTGGGTGGAATTGGCAAAACATTTCTTTCTCCTTACTTGCACAATTGTTGTTTGCAGTCAAAGCCACCCCTATATCCTTCTCTGCTTTGTATGAGGATTGTCTCACCTAGTTCTCATCCTCGAGTGGGGCTTTTAAGCTTAAGGAGGCCTACAGGCTAGCTGGCATGGAAGGTGAAGACGATTAAGCAAGCCCATTTGAAGGTGAATGGATTTGGAAGACTATCTCCATCCCGAAGGTGAAGTGCTTCCTTTGGCAATGCTACCACAATAGCATCCCAGTTCGAGCCAGTCTTACCTATCGTGGTATGGATATTTCTCCTTCTTGCCTAATTTTCAATGGTGCCCCGGAAACCATTATACATGTTTTAAGGGATTGCCTATTTGCCAAATGGTTCTGGAACTCCTTTCCCCAGCCTATGCAGGCATCTCTATTCTATGGGTCTAGACTTGCAGATTGAATGAGATTGAACTGCCGAAGTATAAAAGTCTCCCCTTGTCCAGGGATCAATTAGGGGGCTGTCTTTCCTTTTGGGATATGGGGACTTTGGCTATACAGAAATAGCATAGTATTCGACAGAGAGAGACCTCAGAATGATCTAAAGAATGAGGTGATGACTAAAGCCACTGAATTTGCATTTCTTGGAGCTAATGATAGGCTTGGTTGTCATCACACAACTATCAAGATCAAATTGGCATCACCCCCCTAAGAATTGGGTTGAGTTAAACACTAATGGCTCTTCCATTGGTAAACCCGGCTTGGTAGAAGGTGGAGGATTGATTCGCAACACAAATGGGGAATGGGTGAGAGGCTTTGCAAGAGCTATAGGGGTCAGTACAAGTGCTGTTGCCGAGCTTTGGGCTCTTTGAGACAGAATCCGCTTGTATATTGCCTTAAAAATCCCAGCAGTAATCATAGAACTGGATGCCAAGCTCGTGGTGGATTTATTGCAAAAAGAGGATAGAAATCAGAACGGTTTGGATGCTATTCTTGGAGATTGTAAGGCTGGTTTAAGAGATATTCCTGTGGTTAAGATTCAACATTGTTATAGGGAGGCAAATAATTGTGCCGATGCTCTAGCTAGGAGGGGAGCCTTGCTTCCCTAAGATTTTGTAGTTTTTCTAGAACCCCTAACTGATGTTGCTTTGCTGCTTAGTTTAGACGCGACTGGGGTTGCTTTTGATCAGATTGTTAATGTTTCTGGTGTTGCAGTTTAGTCTTTAATGAATTCCCCTTTCTACAAAAAAAAAAAAAAAAAAAAAGGGGCGCATGGGGGTGGATTCGAATCAAGTTGGGAAAAACTTGCATGGAGTAGGAATACTGGGATAAGTGAAAACTCAGGTTCAAGGTGGGTTAGTAGTATTTTGACATCTTTTAAAGTGGCTTCAACATTAATGATAATCAGTGACGGACCTAGAATTTCAAGTTAAAGAAGACCGACTAAAAGCGACTAACATTCGGGTGGTCTAGTTGGTAAGATACCGGGCCAACAAGTCTCAGGAATTGGGTTCGAGCCTCAATAACTAGCTATGTGTTGGTGTTCCTTACAGACTCATCTCTTTCTATATATTATAGCTTTATTCTAAGGTGTAAGGTTGAATTTAATCAACCATGTATTGGCTTTATTCCATGACAAATTTTCTTGTAATACAGAACATAGAAACCCTGTATTTAGGTGAGAATCATGTAAGGGTAGTGTGTGAGAGAGTGTGAAGAAATGCTCAAGACAGTGCAGTGAAGTAGGGACTCGCAGCTGGATCTCGCGGGAGGTTCGCGGCTTGCAAGCCGCCAAAAGTTGCACACGCGCAGAGCATGCAGGGGAGCTGAACAGTCACACCAGCTGGAGCACTACAGGACAAAAATCCAGACTGGTCATTCAGTTAGCTCACGACTTGAACTTGCAACTCGGTCAAGTCGCGAGGTCAAGTCGCCAGCCAACCTTGTTTTGGAAAAACTGACTCTTCGCATTCCATTCACAAACCAGTATAAATACCCCTCATTCCCATAAAATATGTGTGGCTATTCAGAAAGAAAAACCCTAAGAGAGGTTTCTTCTAAACACCCACTCAACTAGATAGAACTACTTATTTTTAGAGAGAAATCTTTGTAGTCTCTTCTCATTCCCTCTCTCATTGTCATACCTATTGAGATGAGATTTCTATCCAAACATTACCCACACCCATTTAGAGTGTTGAGTGTTTTTGGAGCTTTGGGAAGCATTGGAAGATGCCAAGGATGGCGGATGCTATGGATTATAGTGAAATCCGGTAAGCTAGAAAAGAAAAAGGTTCGGCGCAACCTTGTTGGAGCAAGAAGCTTGGAGGGCTTAGGTACATTGGGTAGATTAGGTTTGGAGGGTCTATTGTTGTTCATGTATCCCAACTATATTTTCTAGTGGATTATTGACCACTTAGAGGGCAGCAGAGAGGTTTTACGCCGAGGGTTTCGGTTTCCTCTTTGATAACACATCGTGTGTTGTCCTTGTGTTTGCATTTCTCTTCCCTTAATCTTTGCCTTTTATTTTCTGCTGTGGATATGATTTTAATTGGCTTAGGTTGTTTACCAATTATGTTTATAACTTGTGTTCATTTTCTGCACACTTAGTGTTTGTCATAAAGCTTGAACTGGTTGTTTTGTAATTGAGGATCTAAACGTTCAAGGGTGTTCTATACACTATTTGTATCTCCCTCTATGGCTATTCTATGACAAAACACCCTAAAACAGATTCTAGACTTAAACGTGAGTTTGGGAACAATGGCAAAACTCACTCACACCTAAATCTAGAAGCTGTGAAGCTCTTGAATCATATGAGCATGAATCTCCTGAAACACAACAATACACCATGATCATTGTATACAGAAAAGCATGAAATGCATATGAAGCAGGCATGATGTGATTAAGCAAAGATGGAGTTAAGAAACAAACCATGGCTTGATCAAACAAGTAATCACTACAAGGTAGTGACCACAATGCTCATTCACACTTGGAATGAATACTTGAACATACAAGCTAACAAGAACAATGCAAGTCACTTGTATGCCCAACACTTAACCAATGCATAATACACTAAATATATGCATCTAGGAACAATTCTACAAGGGCACAAGAGTGACAGTACTTAATAAGAAAATGCATGACATTTAGTTAGAAGTACTGATTTAACAAAGCATAAAGGTTGCATAAAGTATGGTACAAACCATAAAGCCTATAGAATCATGGAAACAAACCCTAAAAGCTTACAAAAATAACATGGGCACAAACCACAAAATAATGAATAAAAACTTAAACAAATATAAGCTAAAAGTGCTTAAAATTTCTCTCCCCTTCAGAATGATGAGAAGTTGTGATGCACTTGGAACATATATACTTGTAACCTGAAACACTTGCACAAAACGCATTAGACCCTCAAGGTAAAGCAAGTAATAAAATGACAAGTATAATGTAACAAGTAAATTGCGATAAATTAAACATGATGTGAAACATGTGAGCAACTTGATCATACACCAAAACAGTCATATAAAAATGACTACAATGATCACATAGCAAAGCAAATGATCATCTGAACATGCATTCAATGAAGCACAATAGCATAGGAATATATGCATGTCCAAAACACAAACACGATGCAATAAGAACAACGAAGCATAACTTAAAGCACCATAAAACCAACAAGAAAGCAAACAAAACAAAGTTTTCTAATTAACACAATGTCTTCTCCCTCTTGGTATATGCATCTCCCCTGTAGAATATCTCTCCCCCTACAAATGTGCATGAGAAATGGAATTTCTCCTCCTAAAGATGTGCACAAGAGTCAAAACAAGAGTCATATAGAAATGACAAAACACTCCGATATACTCTCTAGAGTATACACTCCCCCTTTTTGTCAGGAATAGACAAAGGGTCAAGAAGAAACAAGGGTAAGAGATAAAGGTACGAACAATGCTAATGATGCATGAGGGGTGCGAGATGAATGAGAAAATGAAGCTCAAACCTAAGACAATATAAAATGCTATAGAGCATAAGGTAGACATGACATGCTGGGATGAAGAAGCAAGATATAGACCAATGTATGACAAAGGTAACAAAGGTGCGTGTAAGAGGTGGCTAAGTGCAATGCATGATCAATGCATGAAAAATGCACATGTGGGGCAAGGTGTGTTAAATACACAATCAATGAACCTAACATGTTCCTGATGAGGAACCATGAGAAACCCCAAAGTTTGGTACTCATCGGAGTCCAAACAAGCGAGAAAATGTCTAAGAGGCATTTTATCAAACATCTAGCATGCACACTATGAACAATAATGTGAAACAATGCATGAACAACATGAAATCCACCCTTAATACATGTTCTTTCTGCCACAAGGGGCCAACATCCAATGCAAATCAGCAAAAGAAACCAATCCCATGAAGAAATTTAACAAAAAAATTAAGTTTTCCCAACCCTTATGATAAAAATCCTAACTAAGAGCACAAAACTTTCCAAAACATAATCTAAGGATGAAAATTAATGAAAAGAGTTTATAATTACCTTATAAATGTTAATGGAATGAAAAACCATTCAAATTGGTTGGGTTTTGATGTAAAAATATTGAAAGAGGGGTTTTAGAGAGGATGAGAGAGGTTTAAAACAAGTTTCCCACTAAAAAGCTCTATAAAAAGCTGATTTTGGGCGTTTCGCGACTGGGCGAGTTGCCAGGTTCAGTCGCGAAAATTTTCGCAAGTATTTGAATACAAATAGATAAAAAATACAGATATGAATCAGATATTTGAATACAAATGGGAGGTGAGAATAACAGTTTTCTTTTTTCCCTTTTGTACGTGATATAATATTACTCTTATAATATTTTTTGGAAGAAGTAATTTTGTATTTTGTATTTTTTTTATAAAGATAATTGAACTATTTGAATTCAAATAGATAATAAATACAGATAGAAATCAAACATTTGAATACAAATGGGTGGTGAGAATAATAGTTTTTTTTTTTTGTACATGAAATAGTATTATTGTTTTAACCTTTATTGCTTTTTTTGTAGGAAAAAAATTTAAAATAAAGGGTATGTTATTTCAAATTTTGTATGAGGATGTTTTGATATGCTAAAAATTGAAGACGAAACATGAGAATCCTCTTATTAATAGTGTGCATATATATATATATATTTGAACTCAGACCCCTTACTTGATGAATAATATATATTATCAATTAAGTTAACTGAAACTCATATCTTTTATTTTAATAACAAAACAATTAATATAATGAATAGCAACATAAAAGCATTAACATCAGGTGTGCCAAATGCCAAATATACCAAACACTAAAAAATCACTTACATCAGATGTTCTAAATGCCAAAAAATTTGGCATGGATGAACAGTACCATTCCAAATTTAGAACAAATGCTAAATTTTCTTAAATTTTCTTTTTCTCTCTTCTCTAACATATTTATCTCATCACCCCCGTTTGCCTCATCCATTCTCTCTCTCTCTCTCTCTCTCAAAGTGATCTCCGGCCCACAACTGATCTCACCAAGCGCTTGCCTTTGCTACGTCCGCCGAACTCTGCCTAATCTTGCCATGCACCAGATCCCTCTCTTTGTTTACTTGTTTATGGTTCATTTTGGGGATTGGATTTGGTATGAGAAATGGGATTGTAGTTCTATAGGTTTGTTGTTTTGAGGTGGTGGTGATTGGTGGTGGTTTTTGTAGGTGTTGTTGGGTTGATTTTGGGTGGTGATTGATGGTGGTGGGTTTATGGATTTGGTGGGTTCCGATCTAGTACTGGGTTTTGATCTCTCTCCTCTCTCACTTTTTCTTTGACTCAGAGGTGGATAGCAATGGTTTTGGGTTGGGCTGTGGGTAGTGGTGGTTTTGTTGTTCTAATCTAGTGGTTTGCTAGGTTTATATTTTTTGCTTGTGGTTAGGTTAATTTTGGTAGTGTTTTTCATTTGGGCTTTTTTTTTTTTTTTTTTTTTTTTTTTTAAAGGTTGAATTTTTTCAACCATATGTTGACTTTATTTCTTGCCAAATTTACTTGTATTTCAACAATTAGATATCCTGTATTTAGGTGAGAATTATGTAAGGGTTGTGTGTGAGAGAGTGTGAAGAAATTCAAGTGTGTGAGCATTCAAGAGGTTTCTCGTGAGTGACTCGCAACTAGCAACTTGCCAAAAATGCCACATATGTGAAGCATGCAGGAAGTTGAAAGGTCATAGCAATTGGAGTACTACAGGACAAAAATTACAATCTGGTCTGACAGTTATCTCGTGACTCAAACTCGCAACTCATCCCACTCACAAAACTGAGTCACCAGAATGCCCTGTTTTGCAGAAAAATGACTTTTCACATTCCTCACATATTGTACTATAAATACCCTTATACCCACGAAATGTTGAGAGTTTCTAGAGAGAATTTTGAAAGAGAAATCCTAGAGAAAACCAAGATTGACCCATCCATAATCTTAAACATTTGATTCTCCAAATTCCTCTTTTTTCACCCTCTTCCTTGACATATCCTTGAGATGTTCATTTGCCAAATCCTTATCTCACCATACCCATTATTGATGGGGAAAATTTTGATGTTCCTAAATAGAATACGGGATAGCCAAGAAGAAACTTGACAATGGGTCTTTGAAATAAAGCCCAAAGGCTTTCGGTGTTGTGTAAGTCCGCCCAAGCAAGAGATAGAAGTTGCACCCTGACAAGAAGACAACAAGAAAGCACAAAAAACACGTTATTGTTAGTTTGTTATATTATTAGTCCTTTTATAGCATCATAGTTCAAATCAGTCCTCTAACGGTATGATATTATTTCCAGCGGTAGGGTCATTTTAGGTTAATAAGTGTGTTTACATAGTAAAAATCATATGTTTTCCTTATTATTATTAAGTCAATATAAGGGAAAACTTCCATAGTTTCCAAAACATTATGACCTTTATCATAATAATACTGAACAGGGATTAGAGGCTTCATAGTTACAAATAAAAGAAGAAAAATAGGATGGAATGAAGGGAGAGAGAGATCCTAGCTCAGTGCAGTAGGTATTAAACTAAGATTTTGATGAGTATGTGTTAACTAGGCATGAATGAGGTAATGTGGGCTGTTTTGAATGAGTGGGATGGGATTAACACTGAGGTTAAGGCTTTAGTGAGTAGTAGGCTAAAGGGGGATGAGTGGTGAGCTTAAAGAGAGCTAAACCACAAATAAAATGGAAAATAAATCAAGAGTTTCAAAGGGGGTAGTTGTCCTCTAGTCAGTTATGGGATGTTTAAGGAGTAGGAAGGTGTAAGCAAGGTGGTGAATGTTGGTGTTATGGCGACTATAGGTTGAGAAAGGTTGTGAGTGAGCTCAAGAGAGCTTGGGGAAGCTTAAAGAAATCTTAATAGGGATTGAATTTTTGCAAAATGTAGTCAATAACAGAAATTTTTTAGAGAAGCCCCTTTTGTGGGCTGAGTTGTGTATGTTTTTATAATGGAGCTTTAGAGAAGCATTAATTAACAAAAATCCAAAAAAACGTATGACTAATCAGAGGTAGTGAATCAAGATTAATCTTCCTGGGATTTTTGGTTAGAAGTAGGAAAATCTACTTTAGGGGTTGCCTTGCTTCTTTGGATAATGATGGGATTTTAGAGTGTTTTGCATTAAATGCTAGGATTTCCGGGGCTGAGCTTAATTATTGTGATTGAGGCGTGTATCAAGAGTGAATCCTAATGCTGCAACTGAGATTTGGACCATTGAGAAGTAAGATTTAACACCCTAAGCCAGATGTCAAGCTCTAGTCCACTTCAGGGGGTTCCGCTAGAGATCCCTTTATACCCTCCAAACCACATGTTCCCAAATTTTCTCCTTTAGGATTCATGGGCTTGGTACATAAATCATATCTTGAACATTTTTAACATTTATAGCATCAATTTGTTGAGGTTTGGATAACTTGGTTTCAGCTCTCCTTCCGCTGAAGGTACAGTCTTGAGGAGTTTCATCATCCTTCAGACTTCAACTGATATGATAGCCCTCGGGCACTGTTCACGTTAGGTAGAGGGTGGTAGAAAACTGATGGAACAGCCCCTAGTTCATCCTCAAAGGATTGGTTCTCTTGTAGGGGTCTCTAGTTATTTTTTGGTTACGGATGAACAAGGGCTGGTTGCCCACTTTCAAGCCTCTTTTTGGGCTGGAATTTTGCTCCATTTCAGCACTTTTAGTTGGGCCACATGGCCCTTTCTTTGCTTGGGCTTGTTCCCTACTCCATGAGATTCTTGGGCCTACAAAATGGGCATTAAAGACATGCTTTGCCATGATTTTTTTACTCCTCATAGGTTTTAGTTGTTAGTAGAAATAAAATGAATTCATGAGTTTTAATAAATATCTATGATAGATTTTGTGTATTAATTTCTATGGGCTTTAAATAACTTGTATAGTTTCTCATAATTTTTGCCATGGATTACTTTGTAAATGATATTTTCTTTGGGGCTTTTTAAATAATGACCTCCAATATTTTTCTTCAGAATAATATTTACCATGTTAACAACCACTATAATGGAATAATGTGATGTTCTCATGAGTTTCTCTATAGATAATCATAATGGACATGTATGATGAATAATTACCATGAGTTTTAGTAATAAATATTATGAATGTTGTGATGTAAGATAGTTAGTGAACATGAGTTTATAATATGAAATAAATGTTATGGGTCTAATAATCATAACTTTCCATGAGCTTTTCTAAGATGAATGCCATGGGTTTTGCGAATAGATAATTCAAAAATTCCATGAGCTTGTAATATTATAGTAATAGGTTTAAGAATCTATAGTATTGTTCATTACTGGACTTTTAAGTGAAATAACCATGATATAGTATTTTGCTAAGTATTAATAACTCTAGGCTTTTGATAAAATAGTGTCAAGTAGTTAGCTTGGGCTTTTAATAGTGCCAACGTAAGTTGGGCTTTTGATATTACCAATGAGAATTGGGCTTTAAATATTGCTAGTGAGAATTGGGTTTTGATGTTGCCAATGAGAATTGGGCTTTGATGTTGCCAATGAGAATTGTGCTTTGGATAAATAAATTGCCATGAGTTTAAATCATGAGTTTTGATCATGAATTTGAATTCCATTGATAAATTGTATTGTCATGAACTTGAATCATGGGTTTTTCAAATATTGTCAAGCATAAGTATTCTTGGGCTTTAAATAGAATAGGATGTGTGTATGGGGTTCATAGGGCCGGTTTTGGGCTTAGCTAAATAATGATAATAAAATTGAATAAAATATGAGTTTTGGGGCTTTTTGTGATAGATTATATCATAACCCAATTTAGATAATGAGATATGAAACATTTGTGATTAACATAATAATAGAGCAAAAAATATTTTTGGGAAAACCCAATAACTTATTTGTGGTGTTTGAAAATAAATAGGTGGTACTCAAATAAAATTAGGTGTAAAAAAAAAAAAAAAAAAAAAAAAAAAACCCTAACACCCATATCAGTGAGGAGGTATTTTGATGCTTGAGAAGCAGTTTGGAGATGACCAATTCACTTGGTTGATGCAATAGGCTTATTGCGGGATCTGGAAAGTTAGAGAGGACACGGTTAGGATTAACCAGTTGGTTGCAGGAGCTAGGAAGGCTCAAGTACATTGGTTAGACTAGGCTTGGAGGGTCTTTTGTTATTCGTGTACTCTTAACTTTATTCTCTAGTGGATCCTTTTACCGCTTGAAGGGCGGTGGAGAGGTTTTTCGCCGAGTTTTTCGGTTTCCTTTTTGATAACACATGCCGGTGTTATCTTTGTGTTTGCATCTTTCTAACCCTTACTCTTGCCTTTTAATTACTAGTGTGTTATGATTAATTATGGTGTGGAGTTATTTATTTGTTTGGGTTTTTGCTTGTACCTATTATTCCGCACATCTATTGTTTGGGTATAAGCTTGTATTGGTTAAATTTGAAATTGTGGGTCTAAACATTCATTAGTATTTTTCACACTAATTGAACTTTCTTTTTTCTTTTTCTTTTTTTTTTATTTTTTATTTTTTTATTTTTTATTTTTTATTTTAGCATCATGGTGGCCGGTGGTTATGGGTGGTTGTCACTGTGGAAATGGGTTATGGTTGAGGAGGCTGTGGTGAATGCGTTCATAGTTGAGAGAAGAGAGGTTTTGGGATTATAAAAATTGAATGATTTTTCATTAGTTGTTTATATTATTTTAATGTATTAAATTGTTAAAATAGAACACTTGATGTAGGGTGTATTATAAAATGATGTGTTAAAATAGATTAAGTAGGTTTGGGTGTGGGAAAATAGAATCTGGGATGGCACAACTAATGCTAGTGCTCTAAAAATAACATTACTTAACTTGAGAAGGTCCATAATTCATCAAAACAAAGAGGTTGTAATGCAGTACCAAAAAAAAGAAAAAATATTTAAGACTCTTAGATTCATTTTTGCAATTCTCTTAAAGAGATTTTAGTGGGTGGGGGGGGGGGGGGGGATTTGAAATTTATAAATCTTGACTTTTTTTTTTTTTTGTGTGTTTGTTAATTTGATAGTTTTATAACAATTAAGGAGGGGATTTGAACCCTGTATGTTTTCTTTAGAAACACCAAGAAGTTTCGATTGAGATACAATGCTCTTAGTAGCTAAATACAAAAATTTAGGACCTATTTAGTAATGTTGTTCTAGTAACATTATTTAAGTGTTGTGGAAATACATGTGGGTGAAAAAGTGTTGTGTTATTTAAACAATGAAAATTGTTGCTCAAATAACATTATCAAACAGGCCCTTAAAGAGCTAAACATTCAAATGCTAAAGATCTTTTCAGGTTGGAATTCTAACATATTGTAAAAAATCTACTAATAAAGCCTTGCATTTAAAACTCTACTTACTACACCAATGCGAAAAAGGAACATATGGGGTCCTTAAAAGCTAAACATAGTTTTGGCTAAAGTAGAATATTTGAATGTTAGTATTAAAGGTTTTTTTTTTTTTTTTTTTTTTTTTTTTTTTTTTTTTTTTTTTTTTTTGAGATAGTTACAATATGATGCTTATCCTGCAAGTCGAACCATTTCTCCCCTACACTTCCAACACTTTGTGTATGGAGAGGTGTCTTTTAAGCTACAAAGCTCTTGGCTAGTATTAAAGTTCTTTAGTGCACTATTCCATCTTGTTGTTCATTAGAACAATAATTGATATATATATATATATATATATATATATATATATATATATATTACAATTTGTAATTTATAGAATAACAATAGTAAAATAAAATGAAGATATTTCACTAAATTTACATTTGTACCATAAAATAAGAGAACAGTGGAGAGATATTACCTTGATGATCGATAATAGCTTAAAAGAACAATATTGTCTTAGTATTAGTAGGTATTATCACATCTATTTTGTGTTTATTCCCACACTTACACATAAATATAAGAGTTTGTTGGTTTTCTCTAAAATATACTCATTATGTGTATTTTTTTTTTCCTTATAAGAGATTAAAACTAATTAAATAAGCATGCAAACATGAAGCTAAGAGAATTCAAGGGTGAAGCCCAATTGAGAACTGTCTTTTGAAGAATTTAATGAGTCAGAGATGTGTGGTAACATAAAAAGAAAGAGAGAGATACGTTTAAGCCAAAGATGGAAATAATCCTGGCATAGAAATATTCTAACTAGTATTGGTATTTTGGCCATATCTTTTTACTCAAATATCAGATTGACTTGATTCTTGTGGCACAGAAATAGAACTTGAAGATCTAAAACTTTGTAGTTTACCAAAATTTTAGAATCGTTCGTATTCAAGGCCAAAACTGACCTGGATGTTGACTAACTATTGAAAAACAGGAATCGACATTTTATATTTTCCTTTCTAGGGAGCATGTATTTTAGGGTTTTAAATATTATAAATATTCAAGGGATACAAAGGCAGCCACGTTTTTGGCTTCTGAAAAACCTTATTTTTCATCAATTTTTAGAGTTTTTATTTTCTATGGAAGTTTAAGAACCTAAGCTAGGGTTAGGGGTAAATCCCCAATGTTGTAAGTTGTCCACTATTCAATCCAAGCATGTTTTTCACGTTTTGATTATTGAAATCAATTTTTTTCTTTTCATAATTGTTTTGTTAGATTGATATTTGATTTCTAATTCTTTCATAAGTCTATTCTTGAATCTTCTTATTGTTAGAATATGGTTTTATAATCTTTCTTGTAAAACGGGGTAATTTTGTTAGATATTACTTTTTCCATAGTATTGCCTCTAGGGTATACGATGTTCTTGAGTTTTTTTAGTAAAGTTATTGTTTTCTAGAATAAATTGTTGGAACAGTTGATGAATATAATCAACCAAAGAGATTTTTATTAATGAAGTATATTTCTAAATTTTCCAATTGGATAGTTTATGTGTTTACTTACCCAATTATGTACTAAATTGGATTGGTAGTGGATGCTTAAAATAGTGGACAAACCCTAATGCCCTAGTGATTTTAATTATTGAGTTTTACCAAACTTTCTTTTTCTTAAGTTTCAATCATATTTTTCTATATTATTGGTGCTTTTGACGTGTTCTTGTTTTCCTTTTCTCGGTGGAACAACAACCTTAGCTGCACTACAATTTCTGTTACAAAATTGGACGACATCAATGATCATCTCATAAAATAAAATATAATTTATTGTCAATTCAAAAAATGTTTTTAGGTGGCAGAGCTGAGATGTGGATCAAGTCACTATCTTGAGATGATACACGTCATCTATGAGACTTTCGGTGTAATAGACTAACAACATTATGTGTGCCACCCCCGGGATACAACGACCCAGCCACCTTGTTGATTATCCTTTCAAGCT
This sequence comes from Quercus berberidifolia, assembly GCA_028535905.1. Taxonomy (NCBI): domain Eukaryota; kingdom Viridiplantae; phylum Streptophyta; class Magnoliopsida; order Fagales; family Fagaceae; genus Quercus; species Quercus berberidifolia. The sequence continues at coordinate 59,168,076 of JAPQVW010000003.1, forward strand.
TATTTTGATTGTAGGATATGAAACTGTTAAAATAATACTTTCTTTTACCTAGAAATATAGTGTAGTAGGGATATATATTTCATTAAAAGAAGAGGAAAAAAAACCATACAAGTGTTTTAGAAATATGTTGCTTCATATAAAAGTGATAAGACAAAACTACATTTGTTTTTGTACATCCCATTCACTTCACATAGCTAGAGGTCTATATATCTCTATATATGCTAACACAAAATAGTCTTATACTTGAGGATTAATTCCTCAAAATGGAAAAAATAATCCACAATGGAAGGATTAAGCAACGGATTAAGATGGATAATGAACGAATCAAAATCTTTTATAGAGGGGAACAACATTCTAGAGGTGCCCAATACAAATTAAGGGAACTTGAACTTAAAGAACATTCTCTCTCTCTCTCTCTCTCTCTCTCTCTCTCTCTCTCTCTCTCTCTCTCTCTCTCTATATATATATATATATATGTAGTTCTTGCCTAAGTTTTTGCTCTCCAATTTTCTCAACCCCCTTCTTTGTGGCTTGCCCTTCCTTTTATGGCTACTTCTCACTTCCTCTCCCTCTTCTAGCTGTCTAGTTCCCAGTTAGATTTTAGGGGATACTTGTCCCATGATCTTTCTGTGTAGCCACTTCTTGATCATGAAAGTAGATTTCTAGGGGTGCTTCTATTATTCAGGCCAGTCATTCGGTATTGAATGTAGCTAACATTAGGTGAGGGGCCTTATTAATGCGGAAGTGATTGCTTCATTAGGTCTTGCGTTTTCTTTGTCGTGTCCCTTGGAGGGAGCTTAAGAAGAGGAGAAACCTCAGTTCAGAAGGGACATGTTAACCGCATTATATTTATTTCTTCGGGAAGAAAGTTCTGTTTGCCACCTCAATAATAGACCTCGGGGAGTGAGATCGGCTTGGATTTCCATGGTGGTGGGCTTCAATGGTTTCTCCTCACTCAATAGGCTTCTTCACTCATAACCATACCTTAGGTTGGGTCCATTCTTCAGTGCAGTTCTTTGCGCTTTTGGCTCTCAGCCCGAACTTACATTCATCCCCCCGCATTTATTTATGTCAATAATTTCCCTTATTAAAAGGTCGGAACATTTGAAATAGGGGTGTCAATTCAGGTTAGCGTGTCAGGTTCGTGTCGTGTCAAGGTAAGGTATTTGACTAAATGGCTCAACCCTAACCTGACCCATTTAATAATTTGTCATGATCCTTTAACCTTAACCCGACCTGTTAATAAGGCGGGTTGACATGACCCAACCCATTTGACATGTTTAATAAACGAGTCATGTTGAGTTGACATGAATGTAACACAACCCATTTCAACCTGCATAATATTAAATATATCATCCATCTAGAAATAATTTTTTTTACATCCCAAAAAGTAGTGTGTATACTTCAAGTCTTCAACTTACATTCAAAATAATATAGTTCAACAAAAATATTACATTCATCTAGAAAATAAGTTCTTTACACTCCAAAAGAAATGCATACACTTCAACCCAAATTCAAAATAACTAAGTTTAACAAAAATAAAATAACATTGTTCAAAAAAAATATAATATCTTTGGAACTCGTCAAATGCTAAGTATCAATATTGAAAGAATTTGAGTAAACAATAAACTAATCCTGACTATGACCACGATTATCATCCATAGATTCTTTGTTGATGTCCAAATTCATAACATCTTCCACAAGCTCATCCAATTTTATTTGTGCAAGTTCTATGCCAAAAAAAAAAAAAAAAGTATTAGTAGTTCTAGGGTCTGTAAAGTTTCAATTTCCAATTATATCCCTTGTAATTTTTGTAATTACTCATTTTTCTTTTTAAATTTAAAACATATGTTGGATATAAAAGGTATTTGACAAATCTAAAATAAAATAAATATTTATTTGTTAAATGAGTTAAACAAGTTGTGTTAGGTAGATCATTTCGGGTTGACACAAATAAATTGGTGTGTCAAACATGTCTGTTGCGAGTTATGCAGATTAACCCGCTTATGACATGTTTCTTATCGTGTTGCTTTCGAGTCGATCCGTTTATGACCCAAACCCATTAAGGTCCAACCCTAACCCGAAAAAACCCTTGTCGAGTTTGTGTCGTGTTCGCGGGTTGGGTTGAACATTGACACCCCTAATTTGAAACTAAAAGTTTTATTAGGAAATGTCTTTGGTAAGGAAATATTGATATATACATTGAGCCACTAAATGTTCATATGGTCAATAATATTTATGGTCATTCAAATGCTGACATTATATACAAAATAACTCACAAATTAATAAAAATATAAAGACTTTGAATTTAGTAAAGAGTGAACTGATTTCATCAAATCACTTAAATAAGCATTTAATAAAAATATTGTAATTTTTATAAGGGTAAATTACAAAATTAGTCCCTATTTTTTACACCATATTTCAATTTAGTCCCTAACCTTTTAATTGGGTCAATTTAGTCCATAACTTTTTCAGTTCCGTGTCAATTTAGTCCTTCTCATTATTCCTTGAATGGAAAAAACTGATGTGTCAAATGGAACAATAAAAAATTATTTTCTATGTCACATCAATGCCAACTATACCGCCACTCAAATTAAATAAATAAATAAATAATCCAAATTAAAACTAAGACACGGGAGATACCACCAACTACTCATCTCCATCTCCTTTCCCTAAAATCCATTATTCTTGCACATACAACATCAATCAAGAACCAAGATATTTTTCTTCTCACAAAAAAAAAAAAAAAAAAAAAAAAAAACCCAAGATATTCCTTGTCCAAAGATTATCCACTGCTACCCTAGGTTGTCATCTGAAGAAAGAAGGCAACCTTTCTTGGGACCTCTGTACGTCAACACTCCTTCTAGGAAAACATCTCCCTATGAACCTCTAAGAAATTAACAGTAGGAATGAACATCAAGTTTATCTTCCTTTCAAGGCCTCAAAAAATTTGTTCCATCCCTTGGCCTCAAATGTCCTACCCCCTTTGGACAATGATGGGAGAAAAAAATGTATCCGACTATTCATTCAAGAGTATGTCAAATGTTATTTCAAAAATGTTATTCCTTCAAGTATCTGACCATTCATTCAAGAGTATGTCATCTTTTGTCATTTCTCACATTTAAAAAGCTTTTTATCAATTTGGTTACCAGCCATGAATGATAATTTCAAAACACTTTATCATTGAAGTTTGCTAAACATTCTAAACACTAAATTTTTTTATAGTCAAAACTCAACGGTTAAAATTATACTTCCCATGTTAATACCAAAACGACTTAAACAAGACCAAACACAGATATAATATCATCATTGCTACTCTACTAGTGGGAATCTAAAATTAGTAATATGATTTGATAATAAATTACAACATGAAACAAAAATAAATAAGTACATAGTTTATTAATCAAACCGATTTAAAGGATTAAAGTGATAGGACGTTTGATGATGAAGTTGAACCTAATTCGAGACATGAACTTGTTGAAATTGAAACGTCATTCCTTGGCCCCATTTTTTCATTTCTAACATATTCAAGTTCATCAAAATTTGGTTGAACATGGGAAACTTTTTGAACTCCCTCCAATTCCATCATGATCTCCATCATAGTAGGTCGATTCTTTCCATTCAAGTGCAAACATCTTTTTGCAAGATTAGCAATTGCCATGACTTCATCTTTATTGCAAACCTCGCGAACTTGAGTATCGAGTATATCAAAGAGACAGTTCTCTTCTAATGAATGAACAAAATATGTAGATAGATTTCGACTTTCTGCTGATCTTGTCAAAGACACTGGTTTTTCTCCAGTTAAAAGCTCAATAAGGACCACTCCAAAACTATAAACATCACTTTTGTCTGTAAATTGACTTGTTTGAAAGTATTCTGGATCCAAGTAGCCAAAAGTACCATATACTAGAGTGGTTACATGAGTTTGGTCAATGGCCACTGATCTTGAAGTGCCGAAATCTGCTACTTTTGCTCTATATTTGTCATCAAGTAGTATGTTTGAAGATTTTATGTCTCGATGGTAAATGGGCAATGAAGCTGCAGAGTGTAAGTATGATAGAGCTCCTGCAACTTCTGTGGCAATTCTTAAACGCATATCCCATGTTAGTAGTGGAAAATCTTCATTTTCTTCATGGAGATACTGAAAAAGTGTTCCATTGGGAATGAATTCATAAACTAACAAAGGAACTTCTGTCTCTAGACAACACCCGAGTAGTTTAACCACATTTCTATGATTGATTTGTGAGAGAATGATAATCTCATTAATGAATCGTTCAAGATTTCCCTCATCCACTGTGTTGCACTTTTTAATTGCCACAATTCTTCCATCAATTAACATTCCTTTATAAACTGTACCTTGTCCACCCTTACCAAGTATTCTATTTTCATTAAAATGATCAGTTGCATTTTCTAAGTCTTCTGAATTGAATAATTTTGCATTCTGAACGTTATTTTCATTTGAAGATAATTGTACTTGTAATAACAAACCACCATTCATTTTGAAGAATTTTTGCTTGAGCTTTATTTTGTTTCTTTTCTTTGTCACTTTGATTAACCACCAAATAACAAGGAGTAGAAACAATATCCCAAAGCTTAGAGAGATAACTGCATACATCAAGCAAAAAATAGAAATATAACATCAACCTTACATCGGCCTAAAAATTTAGGTTATAGAAAAATATGAATAAGTGTAAACGTATTTGGAAATAATTACAATGATTTGGAAACATCTTTCCCGCTAAAAGTTGCCAACTTTTTTTTATTCTACATTAATATGTTCTCACAATATGCACAACCAAAATAAGTGTTAACTCCTAATTAATTTCTTAAGAAAAAGGGTATTTACTATTAGGTACTTGATTTTTTAGTTAACAGTTCAATTATGTAATGGCTTTCTGAGACTGGGATATTTTGTCACTTATCTAACTTTTCAACGTGTCCCTGGGCTGTCCAGCCTTAAATGAGCTTAAACACCTAATTGATGAATTCTTGCAAAATTTTTAATTTCAAGAGTCTAAATTGAAATGAAGAATTGTACAACTTTATAGAGAAAATTTATTTCTAGATAGATCTGTAAACTGAGTATAAATATAGAGGAGTGATGAGTAATGCAATTCAGCTAATACTCCCTCCGTCCCACTTTGTTTGTCCTGTTTGAAAAGTCAAATATTTTAAGAGAACATCATTTATTGTCTTGTCTGCCTTATAAAAATATATAAGTTTACAACACTACCCTTAAATAAATTTATCAGTTTTTTTTTTTTTTAAAATGAGTTATTCTTAATGAGGCTTAGGGGTATAATAAGAACATTAGTGAACTAATAACTTTTATTTTTAGAAACAAGACAATATTTTGGGACATCTCAAAATGGAATAGAGGACAAACAAAGTGGGATGGAGGGAGTAGTTTGAAACTATCAAGTTATAGGAGGTATGATTATATCTTTTAGTGATAGATTGCGAAGAGAACAAAAATTAAATGCTAATTGACTTTTTATGTGCTTCATTTTCTAAATTTGCATTTAATATAGTAAACTAAACGTGTATGAAATATAGTATTTTTTATAATAACCTTTTCTTATCCGTGATCTAGCTCAGAAAGTAGAATCAGTAAAATCCATTAAAAAGAATTAACTAAAAAAATAAATTTTAAGAAAATTAAATGGAAATTTGAATTATAAACATTGTAAAGTTACACTAGATGTCAGTTGTACCATCCCTCTTAATGTCACGAACCTTATGCCATGGCATATCCTAGTCACGTAACCAAGATCTTGTTATTATTTTTTACTATATTCATTTTGCAAATTTCCAAATTTAATGAGCAATAGGACATACCTATAATGGCTATCTTCAATGGAGACTTTCGCTTGTTGCAATTGTAACTGCCTTTTGTATTCTCACACTCTAAATCGTGGGGACATTGATATCTGGAATCCTTTTGCTTTTCGTCTTTGCATTCATTTATATCTGATAGGAATAAGATAACATGAAAATTAATAAATTTTTTATGCATTTTGGTGTTTACATTTTACGTACATATCTTTGCTCACTTATATAGGCAACAGAGGTTTGGGCAAAATTTGTTGCTCACTCATATTGACAACAGAGGTTTCAAAAGTACCAAGCACAAGTCGTTCTTCAAAACTGATTTGGGTTAAATCCAAGGAGGCTAATCAAGCTCAAACACATTATTACAAGGATTGCCTTGGTTCTTAAGCATTCGGGAAAACAAAAGCAGACTCTAAACATAAACAGAAAACACCAAAAAAAATGTTATGGCTCAATCAAAAGTTGAAAGTAGAAAACTAAAAGGTGGCTGGAGCCAATTGCAAGTGAATCGCTTTAGCTTTTTCAGGCTTTGAGGCAAAACGCAAATCTTATCTTAGCAAAAGCTTAAGACATCAACAGGTTTAAATATAGAAATAAAAAAGGGATAAATTACAACAATTATCCTTGAGAATTTAAGAAGTAAAACCCCCCCCACTTGAGGTTTGTATAAATGCAAAGATTAATTCATGCCCTCTAAAAGGTGTGATTTCACAAACAATTTTTACCCAAAAGATGAGATGACATTCCTCTCATGAGTTTGATCATGAGATGACACAGTTGGGTTCAAGCTACATCGTGTGTAACTTTAAGTAATATTACACTATTTAGTTTCTTGTTATTGGAATAATAATTTAAAATTCACACTATTTGATTACATATTCTTTACGTTCTTAACATATATGTTGAATTTCAAGACAAAATAGGAAGTTATTTACTTTTTTATCCATAAACTCATATTTGATGTATAATTTTAAATTACAAAAAATTGAACTTTAAACATTTGATTGATGACATGGTTATTCATCCTTGACCTTTTTGAAAATTTTGCAATTATGGAGAGTATATGAAGATAATGTAATCCAACGGTGAATTTGTCAAAATTTACTTTCAATAAAAAAATATTAAATGGTTTAACATTGTTTAAAGTTATACTATGGATAAATTGAGTCCAACCCCCCTCTCATAAAATCTTTAGAGGGTGAGTTATTTCATATAACGTTTTTATGAGTATCATTTTGTAAAATTGTGAAGAAAGTTGGTGTAATTTATCCAAAAAAAAAGAGAAGAGGAGAAAAGGTGAACAAGGTATAAATAACACATAATACTTATTATATTATATATTAGATCATTATATAATGGGAAATACATAGTTTAGTTTAGGAAAAATTTAAGTTAGAAATTTAGAATATATGTTATTTTGCTAAATATTTCAGACTAAAACCTAATCATTAACTTAAAAAGAAAGTGTGGAACATTAGAAATACAGTACAAATTTTTAAAGATATAATTTAAAATCTTTTATATTTTAAGATTGTGTTGTTAGTAATTAGTGTTTGTAAAAAAGTCAAGTTGAGATGAACCGAGTAATGTTTAAGATTATTTATTTAATTATTTTTTGAATAGAAGTTGTGGTCAAGGTTATCACCAAATTAGATTACATATTTAAGTTTAATTCATTTTCTGGTTGAAAAAAATTTAAGCATGTTCATGAACAACAAAATTAGATCAATCTTTTCTAATATGTAGTAAACATTGCAACAAAAATTTGTATGCTGAATGAGGATTAGCATGATGAATGAGGAATGGAAATCCACTATTTTAATTATATATGTAAACATTGCAACTAAAATTATGACATCCCCTTTGTAATAATTGCTTTTTATTATCATGTTAAGCCATTAATAAATTTTTAGTGTAGACGAGATTCAAATCCCAAATATTTTATTTGATGATAAAAATTTTACCAATTAAGCTAATAAAAATCCATAATATTTTAATTATTTGATATATATATATATATATGTATACATCTAGTGCAATAATAAAACATAAAGACAAAGTTTCAACCCATTGATAATTTATTTTAGTATAAATATAGTATATGAGGATAAGTTATTTAAAATCAAATATTATTCTTGAATATAATTTAAAATAACGTGGTATTATACATACTTTTAAATTTTTTATAAAATGATAGTCTCTATTTAAAAGATGGATCACAAATATGCCACAGTTTTTTGGCCCTATCTTTAGACGTACACTCTAGTTGATTATCTTTTGTTCTCCTCAATGTAACAAAATGTAATTTCATCTAATAATTACTCTATAGAAACAATTCCGACAAAATACCAAGCATTATTTCTCAAAACCATAATTAGTAATGTACAGGGCAGAATATGTATGTATGAAATATGTATGTGCTTCATTTAATATGAACTTGAACCAAAAAAATTCATACAAGTATAATACAAAAAACGTTTAATACATATTTAATATGTTTATTTTTAATTATAAAAAACGTGTATTTTTTAGAGAAAACGAGTTTTATTAAGAAATATGTACATATATGTACTTTACTTACAATGCTCAAAAGAATAAAATTTACCAATATTAATATTTCTGTTAAAATCCAATCTACTAGAATTTAAAATTTATTTGCAATAGTCATATTATTAATTTATGAATATTATTATTTTTTGTTGAGGAAAACATTAGTCTTATTGTATGCAACCTTATCATCAAGCTGAACGTACTGTCAATAGCTAAAAAAAAAAAAATGTATACATAAGAACGTAGACCTCAACAGTCAAGAGATCCATACTCTTGACGCATTGATCCCTATAAGTATTTGTAAGGTATAGTAACAAAAAACAGGATTTAAGTTTTAAAGAGAGTTTTTCATACGTACACACTTTGATTAGTCTATAATAATCTATATATGAGTCAAAATTAGGCATGTAATGTAAAAAGTTGTGGAAAATCGAAGGTGTTGGTAAATGGTAATAGAAGTTTACCTTCACATCTCATTTTAAGATAAGGATTTCCTTCATATCCACGACGGCAAAAATAATACGGGCCCCCCTCACTCGTAGTATACAGATACATATTGCTTCTACGTGCCTGGGCGAAAGTTAAATTTATGATGGAAGTAGAGTTAGGCATTGTCCACGCCAGCGCCACAGGAACGTATTCCATAGACTGCACATCGTTAAAGGGATGTGTTTTATTTGATTCCAACCACTGTGTCTCTGCCACGAAGGCATGTTTGCTAGTACTCATGTTGTTTGTTGTACTCTCCAAAGTAACATTAAATCGTTGAATCCCAGAAGAAGGGAGTGTGGTCTGGCAGCAGTCGAACCCTGTGCATTTACCTCTCAGCTTTTGATTATGGCAATCCGTCTTGCAACCAACAAACAGCATAGAATCATGACCAGCCATTGTGGCCTTGTTGTTGCAACCAACTGAAACGAATATATTCCGATATGACGAGAAGAAAAAAGGAGTTTTGGAGATGTCCACAACACCATCCCTTTCCGCCACCGAACTCTTATTTGGGTAGTTCGAAGAAAAAATAGGCATCATGACTCGAATGAGTCCGGGCTCAGAAAGAGGATCCTCATAAATATTAAAAGGATCACTAATATTGATTTCCAGCACCTCCCTATCTATGCTGGGTAGGAACGCTTTAGCAGCAGCGACTCCACTTTTATTGCAAACAATTTCAAACGACTGGTTCATGAAGCAATCGCTTCCGATTCCAAACGGATATGGAATCAAAACCTTTCCACATCTATCAGGACAATTGGGTTTCGCCATAGGTGGTGCTCCTTCTGCTAATCCATATGCCACTGCCAGCAGAAGTAAGAAAGTAATTCTCATTACAAATGTCACAGCCATTTAATTTCTGGGTGTCTTTCACGGTTCAACAAAGCAATATATATACACATACGTACATGGCCTTGCAAGAAAAGTATAGCTAGATAAGATATTTTTCCGCAACGATTTTGTTCCTTCGGTTACTTGGACCTCATAATGTAAAAAGAGAGAGAGAGAGAGAGAGAGAGATGAACAGAGGGAATCATAAACTATTGAAGGTGAAAAAGGCGACTCTTTAGAGCACCCACAACAGTAAATCTAAAAATTTAGTTTTTTAATTCTATCAAAAGTTACTTTATCTATTTTACCTATATATATACCGCAGTAGTGAATCTATTTTACCTTTTAACACAATAAAATAATATAATTATCACACTAAAATAATATAACTATTACAATAAAATAATATATTCTATTACATTAAAAAAAAAAAAAATCACAGCACTGACCATAACCACTCTACCATTAGCCACAGCCACAACCACAACCACACCCACCACCACCACCACAGCAGGGAAAAAAAAAAAAAATCCCACAGCACCACAAAACACAGCACAACCACTGCCAACACAGCACCACAAAACAAACCCTCAGCACACCACAAAACAAACTCACAGCCACAAATCACAAATCGGACCCACAAATCACAAATCGAACCCACCAAACCCAAATCCAACTACCCAAACATCGAGGGACCAAAGTTGAGCTTCGGTGGGAGTTGAGAGATCGGAGTTGAGCTTCGGTGGCGTTGGGATTCGACTGCGTGGGTCTGAGGGACCGGAGTTAAGCTGATGTTGGGCTTCGGTGGCGTGGGTCTGAGGGACCGGAGTTGAGCTTCGGTGACGTTGGGATTCGGCAGCGTGGGTCTGAGGGACCGGAGTTAAGAGAGTGAATGGAGAGACCGGACCGGACCCGAGTTGAGAGAGTGAATGGAGAGAAATGAGCTTTAGAGTCTCAGAGATGAGATGACAGTGAATGAGAGAGAGAGAGAGAGAGAGAGAGAGAGAGAGAGAGAGAGAGAGAGAGGCACAGATAAAAGAATGAAAAAGAAATGAGCAAGTGGAAGCCGGTGGAATAAAATAATAGAAGCCAGGTGATAAAATAATATATTTATTTTTAACTCTAATGAACAGTGCACATCTATTTAGCAGTGGAGCTAAAAAAAATAGATTTAGCTCCACTGCTGGAGCATTATTTAAGCAGCAGTGTAGCTAAAATTTAGTAATACAGCTACATTGCTACAAATGCTCTTAGACGGAAGGCGAATGTATATTCTCCACACAAAAAAAAAAAAAAAAAATTACAAGTACTATGAACAGAAAGAGTCATAAATCACTTTATTACTTAAAAAAAGGGGGTTACCATGAGATTGTCTTCTATGGGTTTCCAACACTTTTATAAACTATTTTTTATGCATACATGCATCTATACAAAGAATTATCCAACCAACCGTTTTGTTCTTAATATTGTAATAAGTAACTTATTATAATGACTATGAACAGAAAAAGTCATAAACGACTGTTTTATCCAACATATACACAGACCAAGATGTTATCAAAAAGCTTAGCAAAAAGACGTTATCAAAAAAAAAAAAAAATACAGGCCAAGATTGTTTTTTAGTACCATTTTTTATGGTAAGCTTTTTCTAATCTTTTTCAGTCAAAGTCTTCGTCCTAAGAGAAAAATAAAAAAGAGTTTGTCTTTTATTAATTTCCATGATTTCTCTCCCCCCCCCCCCCCCCCCCCCCAAAAAAAAAACAAACGTATGCACATATTTTACAATTTTTATGAGTTTCCAATTAGAGTATTAACACTAGAGAATGCTAATGCTATATCTAAAGGAAATTTAGCATTTGTAGTCTTAAAATCATCTACATCAGAAAATGGTAAAAACAAGTATTGTAAATTTTTTATCTCTAAAAAAAATTTATCTCTACTCTATAGCAGTATTCTAAAAAAAAATTAATATTTTATCTCTACTCTCTCTCCTCTGTCTCTCATCTTTCTCATTTTTTCCTGATCTCTTCTCTCTCTTCCGTCTCTGCTTCTCCATATGCTCTCTCGACTATGCTCTCCATTTGCTTTCTCATCTCTCTCATTTTTTTGAATGAGTTTGCTCCGGTGGCTCCGGTGATGATTTTTTTTGAATGAGTTTGCTCCGGAGGCTCCGGTATTTCTACTCTCTCTCCTCTGTCTCTCATCTCTCTCATTTTTTCTGTTCTCTTCTCTCTCTTCCGTTTCTGCTTCTCCATCTGCTCTCTCATCTCTCTCATTTTTTTGAATGGGTTTGCTCCGGTGGCTCGGGTGATTTTTTTTTGAATGGGTTTGCTCCGATGGCTCCGGTGATGATGTTTTTTGAATAGGTTTGCTCCGGTGATGATTTTTTTTGAATGGATTTGAATGGGTTTGCTCTGGAGATGATTTTTTTTGAATAGGTTTACTCTAGTGATGATTTTTTTTTTTTTAATGGGTTTGAATGGGCTTGCTCCGGTGATGATTTTTTTGATCGGTGGCCTGGGTTTCAAATCGGCGGCGTGGGTTTCAGATTGGTGGCTTGGGTTTGCTGATCGCTGGACTGGTTTGATGGTTTGTGTGTGTGGCTTTGTTGATGGTTTGTGTTTGTGTGTGGCTCTTTGTTGCTGGTTTGATGTTTGTGTTTGTGTTTGTGTTTGTGTGGGTGGGTGTGGTGATGGGTTTGGGTAGGATGATCGGTGTATCATGGATGTGTGTGTGTTGTGTGTTGAACCGGTGCTAGAGGTTGGGAGAGAGGAATAAAAATTGCTGTTAGAAAGCCCAGAAAAACGGTTGGAAACAAAATAATAAAGAAAGGTAAAAAAATAATATTTTAATAAAAATAGAGTTTTGAGATGTGAAGATATTATAAAATGATATGATATATTGATAAAGTGGTGTTTTAAAATAGTAAAATAAAATAGTATTGAAATTTTCCAATGCTGATACTCTTAGAAAATGTTCTCAAACCACTCTGTTTTAATGCACATACCATTGGTAAAAGATTACCGTACATGCAATTTTAATTTTTAATTTTATAGAAGCTTTAACAAGTGCATAGATCTTGCCCTTTCAAAAAAAAAAAAAAGTGCATAGATCTTGCGCATCACTTGTCAAAAAAAAAAGATCTTGTGCATCAAATTTGAGGCAAAGAATATTGGGCTGTCTTTTGGTATTTGGTAATATGGACACTGGAGAAGTACGATTAGACCGGTAGAATATGACAAGCCACATAGATTTTTCTTCTCTGTAAACAATTATTTGATGGTACTGTAGTTACATTTAAAAAAAAAAAAATCTTCACCATATTTTTTGCTCAGATTTTTGTCTTTGCGGCCCAGTATGCTTTGGCACATGATATTATCATTTCTTGGTAGGATTGGAACTTTTATTCTTTTCGCACCATTTGATAGATAACGTAGTTTGAACTACAAAGGTGTTGCGTACGTTAAGTATTAACTATTAATCAATCATTTTAAACAAAAAACGTGAACCATTCAAAAAAAAAAAAAAAAAAAATTTAGGTAACGTGAACCATTCAATTTTATTTTTTTTAGGGAACTTGAACCATTCAATTTTTTTTAGGGAAGGTAAACCATTGTTGCCATTCAATTAAAAAGTAAATATTCTCTCCAAAAAATAAAAGACTGGATATAATAAAAATAACTATCCAGTTATTACTTATTTTCTCCATAAAACGGAAAAGAAAAGAATAAGGAGTCCGTTCGGTTGGGTAGGATTCCTCATTCTTCCCTGATAAACCCGATTTTTACTGGACTGTGTTGCGGGTGGTTGTGAACTCGATATACTGTAGTTGTTTACCAGGTAAAAATAGTTAAATATCACGTTTTTATAAAATTTGTAATAAATTAGTACTGTTTCGAAAATATTTAATAATTTACCACTTTTCTAGTAATTGACTTTCACAAGAATTATACAGTTTACATTAAATCAACGAATTACTTTTTGTTTTCAAAATTTTGGTGCTATGAATTTACATTTAGTTGCCAATGCAAGTTTTGCTCAAAAGAAAAAAAAAAAAAGTTGCCGATGCAAGAAACCTTTAAGATGGTGACTATTCATATCCTTCTGTTGATTAACGCTTGCTACATATCTCTCATGGCAGCTCAAGTTGCGTTCATCCCTAGCTGCTCATGACATGCACTCCAATATTTAGGAAACCAAGTAAGAAATTAGTGTCTCTGTGCGCAATTCTCTCTTTTTTTTATTTGGAAATATTTTAGCCTGGAATTCTTAAGCACCCTTTCAGATATCCGTTAAAGAAAGGGAAAAACCTAATATAATTGAATGAAATGCAAAAATGCCAAAATTCAAAAAAGTTAGAGAAAAAAATACAGTATCATTTTAGAATACATATGAAAGTTCATCACAACAATTGAAAATATTTCAAGACTCAAACTCTAAAAATAGGTCAAAATTAAAAATTAACACTATTTTTCCAACTATATAATTAATAGATATAGTTTTGAAATTATATTTTTTAATAACATCTCAAATCTAAGGAACTTTAAAACTCAATTTTTATATTCTAATCAAATTTAAAAGTGACATTTTTTCCCACGTAATATCCACCTAAAAATAAAAACTCGATTTATGTAAAGAATCTTAAATACTCGATTTGTATGTGACGTGTTCTTCACTCCTCACACATCTCCCTCGATTTTTTCCTTTTTGGTTAGTTTACACATACACCAATGGGGATTGCAGTGTCACGCGCCAAGGAGCTAGTCAGGCCCTTAGCTTGCACGTGTCCCCTCTAAACTTTGTTTTCCCTTCTCGAGAAGTGGTAAAGAAGATGGGAAACAAACAGCTCAGCGTTGAGCAAAAGAAGACAACATGTGAACAAACTTTTATTTGAAAATATTGCGTTGACAGTACACTTCACAAGTCACACTAGCTTAGATACACACGACAATCACTTATTTTTATAATATTTATTGAGGGACTGTTTGGATTAAATTTATTGTTATTGAAATTAAAAATTAAAAATTAAAAATACTGTAATAAAATAATTTTTAAATATGTAAATAGTATTATGGGACTTATGAATAGTTTATAAATAGTACATAAACAATGTATAAATAATGTTTTTTCTTTGCACAATAAAATTATGTGATTTTACTGTTCATACACAACAAAAAAGAAAGCACTTGTGAATTGACATGCCATGTGAACAAAAAAGACTTTGCAGAGAACAAACAAAAGAAGAGTCCATGCCATGTGAGAGCTCTGGTGAGGAGCAAAAGAAAGCACTTGACAGGCTTTCGTCAATTGACATGCATGTGCTTTCAGCTCTAATTTATCTCTTGTCAATTGTCATCTTCCAAAAAATTGCTCCTTTATTTCTCTGTCTCTTGATAGTATATTGTGAATTTTCTTCTTTAGCAGACTCCTCCAGCTGGATGCCATTATTTAGAATTATATTTGATCTTTTTTTAATCTATTTTTATATATTAATCCATTAATCCATTAATCTATCTTAAAGTTTAAGAGAGAAAAACTTATGGGTTTATCTAAGCTAGAAGTTGTGATACCTTTTAATTAATCCGGGTAGTTTTAATTTGATCCAATATTGGCCTTAATCTATGAAGGTCAGACCCAACTTCACCTTCACGCTTTAAAACTTTTCAGCCTTGCATTATTGTAACTTTTGACTATTTTTGGCATTATGCAATCAAACAGTTTTCACTTTATCTTCTTTTTATGAACTTTACATGCACTTGTCTCCATCGTCTCTTGCTGACTATGCTCTTGTCGCTAAGCTTATGAAGGTCAGACCCAACTTCACCTTCACGCTTGAATACTTTTCAGCCTCGCATTATTGTAACTTTTGACCATTTTTGGCGTTATGCAATCAAACAGTTTTCACTTTATCTTCTTATTAAGAACTTTACATGCATTTGTCTACATCGTCTCTTGCTGACTATGCGCTTATGGCTAAGCTTGTCTGCAGCAATGGACCCACAGCTACACAAAGGGGCCTTGGGCCCATGGCCACCCTTGAATTTCTTGTTTCTTTATTTTCGCGGGAGGATTTATTATCTATATTCCCAAAAATATGAAGTTATTTCCCTGAAAAATAATATATATATATATATATATATAATATGATATAAGTTTTTTTTTAAACCCTTCTCTTTTTTTTTTTTGGGTGAGATGTGAATTTTGAAAATATGGCCTGCTTAGTAACATTGTTTAAGAATTGTTGTATAATTTTCAGTGTTTTGAAAATACGTGTTTAAATGTTATAAAAATATGTGTTAAAAGTGTTATTATTGTTTAAATAATGAAAACTGTTGTTTAAAAGTGGGTACCAAACAATCTCTATGGTTAGATTACATGTGCTTGTTATTCTTTCTGCTTGTAAAATTTTAAAAATATCAAAGATCAATAACTATGTCAATAATGTCATATTTTGATTTTAAGCTTTTGTGGTAAAGAATTATGCATAAAAAATAAATTTATTGATAAAATAATAAATAAAACTTGATTAAAACGAAATTTGATATGCATGTTAATAAGATAAAGAACATACAATTTAACGATTAAAATTTTAAAATTTATATTTAATAAATAAATAAAAAGAGACAAGGAGAGTTTAAAGAATTTCCTGTTCAAAAAATATGTGAAAGAACCCAATAAAAAAGAAAAAAGAAGTTTGGCGTCACATTTATGTGACTGTTCGTAAGACCAAATATGCCAGTAAGGTGTGTTGTTTTTAATTATTAATTATTTTTTTTTCCATTGGTATTTTTAGAATCGTTTTTTTTTTCTTTATTCAAGTGACTTTTGCTGTTAAGTTGTTTGTGATCCAAAGTTAAAAAACTGACTTTTTTAATTATTTATCCTTGGTAATATTAATCAGTTTTTTAATTCCATAATATTAAATATATAAATAGATAATATATAGAAATTTTTTTATTTGTTTGGTAATTTATGGGAAATATAACTATAATATTTGGCTTTTTCAAAAGAAAAATACAAATAATCACAAAGTTATTTTGTTTTTTTTTTCTTTTAAATATTTATTATTTTTATGGGATGTATTTTCTTTAATTGATTGGTCAAAGAAATTTATTTAGAATAATGCTACAACTACTATAAATTTTAAAATATAGGATTTATAAAACAGATGTATCAATTTTTAAAACATAATAAAAAAAAGTATTATATTGTTGATGTAAATATTTATTATCACATTATTTTGTAAATATTTTGTAATAAAGTTGGAAGTAGGTTTGGTTTTTTTTTTTTTAATTTATTTATTATGTTATTGATGTGGTAGTAATCATGTTTATTGCCATATCAATTTTTAATGTTTTTAATTAAAGAGCAAAAATTAAATATGTTCCCCAATTAAATTCAAGTATCATCTAATAAAATACAAACATTGCTATATTTTTCAGAGGCAATTAATTTCAATATAACTTATGTATGAATTTTATTGAGGAACCATATGTATCACTTAAGTAACGATATCGAAAGTTTACAATTTGTAAAACTAGTAGTAGCTTGAGCAATTTTCTTGTTGATATTTTGTATTTTTTTTTTTTTTTAAGTTACACAAGTTAATTAATATCCTAATTTTGTCTTTGCATGTTCAGCAGTTTTAGGACCACAATTTTTTTTTTTTTTTTTGGTCACAACTTTACCAAAATTTTAATATGATAAATTGAGAGTTGTTGCCTATCACTTCCACATGGATGATCATTATTTTTTCTTCACTATTCACATATTACTACATCAAAGTTGTGATTAAAAAAAATTGTGATTCTAGATTTTCTTATGTTTGTTTGTAAATCATCTTATTCAATGGAGTTTGGCTTCCCTCTAATCTTTTTGTACGTTAGAGATGACACAGGACTAACACTGAGCATAAAATATAACTATGTGCCAGTCTTGTCTCTTGTGCATAAGATGAAGCCTTGCTCTGTTTAATAAACACTTAACATTTTATATTCTTTTTGGATAATTCATGTGAAAGTTTCTACATTGGCTCTTGATGCTTGTGCGTTTAAGGCTCCAAATTAAAAAGCTAACTATGTGCCAGTCTTGTCTCTTGTGCATAAGATGAAGCCCTGCTCTGTTTAATAAACACTTTACATTTTATATTCTTTTTGGATAATTCATGTGAAAGTTTCTACATTGGCTCTTGATGATTGTGCGTTCAAATGTGCGTTTGACTCTAAATTAAAAAGCTAGTTTATTTTTGCTACTATTTATAGGCCCCATGCACTTTTTGGTACTATTTTTGAGTACCACTATATTATTTCAGTTAATGTTTACCTTTATTTACAGTACTTTCAGCAAAAAAATTTTAGTTTCAGCCAAATAAGCAAATGCCAAAGAGACGCTAAACTAAGCTTGTTTCTAACTCATCTTATTTGCTTAAAATTAATTTTTTGTCCCTCCTTTAAATAAGTTGGCCGAACAATGTGCACCTAAATAGCACTTATTGGCTTATTGATTTTCTCTTGCCATCATCTCAAGAAATTATTGGCACTCAACAAGCTCCTCCCCCTTTCACGTGAAGAGTGAGCTCAAATCTTGAGTCCCATATTGAGATCCACCCTCATGTGCCAAGGGAATAGGGTCTGCCTATGTGGACTTATTATTTCATATTCATTGTCCATTAAGCTATTCTTAGTTTCACCAAAAGTATTGATTCTCACAAAAAGTATCAAAAGTATTATATAACAATAATTGTAGGGATATAGCCAATCATATGTCCAATTTTATAATTTGCTAAGTTATGCGATTGTGAGTGGTGGACATATATTTTTTGCTTTGTGTGACCCATCACTTTACATAAATCGCTCACAATCACACAACTTAGTAAGTTGTGAAATTAAGTGTAGAAATGGTTGTGTTCGTGGGTGGACTCATTAGATATAGGCAGTGGCACTACAAGGGTTTGATGTTGTAGCATTTGGTATGTGTGAGGAACTTAAAAAGCAAGGTTAAGGGTTTGATATTGTAGCATTTGGCGTGTGTGAGGGACAAAAAACAAAGTTTTGGCTTATGCGTTAGTGTGAGAGCATCTTTCAATGTGCTAAGGATTTGGTTTAATTTATGTTTCTGACAGTTAGTGAGTATATGTGACCTTTTTATTTTTGATAATGGATTTTTTTGTTAGGGTTCCATGTTGACGCAAGAGACATCTCAAACTATGTAACATGGATGGAGGACCATCCAAGTTTTATAGAGCAAGCTATTTCTCATGATGTATTGATTTCATCTTATGAATAAAATTTTTATAATTCTCTTAAAAAAATTAATACCAATATTTGTAATCATTGATCACTTCCTTAAGATGCTTAATCCCTTTGTCAACCAAAGTAGAACTAGTTATTCTTTTTTCATGACATAAATCTATATGAAAATTAAACAACCGCTAGATAGCATTACACCTTACCTTGGAACTAAGTTTTCGGGTTGATCTCCGACTTGGTTGGACTTGGGTGAGACTCTTTGACAATATCTAAAATATTGTTTTAAACACTATGACAGAAGATTAAAAGACTTAATTTTAAGAGAAGTGTTACATCAACAATATTTTCATAACATTTTTTGAGTAAAACTAAAATTAAAATATAGTCCTTAAAAATATAATGATATAGCATTGTACATCAGGTTATTATACTTAAATTGTGATCCAAAATCATTGTACAATTATTTTTAATTGAATATTAAAAATTACTATAATTCAAAAAAATAATTGAGAAAAAAATATTTTAAGCATATTTTTTTTCTTAAAGGAGAAGTATCCTAAAAATTATTCTATGAATATTAAAAGATCAATTAATTATAAAAGAGACAAAGAATGGACATGGCCCTCATAAACAACAATTTAATTGAAACCAAATTAAACTCACATCTTCAATTCATTTTCTTTTTCTAATTATTGTTTTAATTTTTTAATATCAGTAAATTATGTACTATACTCCCAAATTAATTCTTTGGGTGATGCCATTCTAATTATAGTGGAAGAGCCATATAGAGATTGAAATTTACGCTATTTTGTAACCTAAAGAATAATAATTACGCCGCATGAAACAAATGTCACTAATTTGAATCTCTTATTCCCACTCTTTTTCTTGCTTATCCAAACAAAAATGTGATCAGAGAAAAGATGTTCTCAGCTATTGTGTCTTTGGCTATACTTAATTTGTGTGTTAATTTTATTTCAAGACATACACTGATGCTAAAGTGTTCAAGTGCATCTCTCTCTCATAATATCTCTTGTCCTTCTGAATTGTCATCTTTATATATGCTTAAAATTTCCTATAAATGGGATACAAGCTTGGTGTCAAAAGTGGAGGGTAGATGTAAGGTTCAATCCTAATTTTTTGCGTTTGATGAAAACAGTGACATTCTTCTGTTTAATAACATTTGGACCTCCCAAAATTTCGAAAGAAAGATTAGGGTAAATCACAAGGCCACATAAAACAAAGCTCCTTAGTAACTTGATTTTTCCAAATGTTGCTATAGTGGTTTGAGAGATTTTGCATTATGATTTTGTGATGGGTTACCCAAAAATGGGGAGAGGATGCCTCATCAAATGTGCCTTACAAGGCTTGATATTTGTAACAACTAAGGTATTTTGAATATTGGAATGAACTGCAAATCCATTTGTATTTTTTTATTAGTCTAATCATGGTAGCCAAAGAGTTAATTAGCCCTTTTATAGCCTAGCAGGAAACACAATTTGAAAATGAAATAACAACTTGAAAATGATTACAACTTACAAGTACAAAAAAAAGCATTCTTGATAAATGTTATTTGTATACAATGAGCTACTATGAAAGCTTAGAGCATCTTAGGACAAATTTCTCAATATTAATTGTAAGGTTGAATTTATTCAACCATGTATTGGCTTTATTCTGTGCCAAATTTGCTTGTAATTTCAGCAATTAGATACCCTGTATTTAGGTGGAAATAATGTAAGGGTTGTGTGTAAGAGAGTGTGAAGAAATTCAAGTGTGTGAGCAGTTAGATGATTCTCGCAACTGGATCTCGCGAGTGACTCGCAACTGGCAACTCGCCAAAATGCCACACTTTTGAAGTATACAGGAAGCTAAAGAGTTATGACAGCTGGAGCACTACAGGACAAAAAGTACAGTCTGACCTGGCAGTTGTCTCGTGATTCAAACTCACGACTCATTCCAGTCGCGAGAGTGAGTGGCCAGAATGCCTTGTTTTGCAGAAAAATGACTTTTCACATTTCTCACGTACTATAAATACCGTTATACTCACGAAATTTAGAGAGCTTCCAAAGAGAATTTTGAGTGAAACCCTAAAGAAAATCAATATTGACTCATCCATAATCTTAGACATTTGATTCTCTAAATTCCTTTACTCTCACCCTCTCTATTGACATACCCTTGAGAGGTTTATTAGTCAAATCCTTATCTCACCATACCTATATCAGTGATGAGGTATTTTGGTACTTGGGAAGCAGTTCAGACATGACCAATTCACTTGATTAATGCAATGGGCTTATTGAGGATCCGGAAAGCTAGAGAAGACTTAGGCTTAACTAGTTGGTAGCACGAGCTTGGAGAGGTCAAGTACATTGGGTAGACTAGGCTTGGAGGGTCTTTTGTTATTCGTGTACTCCAACTTTATTCTCTAGTGGATCATTTTACTACTTGGAAGGCGGCAGAGAGGTTTTTCGCCGAGTTCTTGGGTTTCCTCTTCGATAACACGTACTGGTGTTATCTTTATGTTTGCATCTTTCTAATCCTTACTCTTATCTTTTAATTGCTGCTATGTTATGATATATTACGATGTAGAGTTGTTTATTTGATTGGGTTTTTGCTTGTACCTATTATTTTGCTCATTTATTGTTTGGGTATAAGCTTGTGTTGGTTTAATTTGATATTGAGGGTCTAAACATTCATTAGTGTTTTACACACTAATTGAACTTTCATTAATAAAAGGGATAAACATCGTAAAAGCTTTCGATCATGACCCATATACTTGGCATGTAATCTTGAGAACTCTAGTTCTTTCTTTTTAAGGACAAGCTCTAGTTCTGAGCAAGTTTCAACGATGGTTGATGATGCTGAAGACGAAAGTGTGAGACTGCAGGATGTGTTTGGAGTGGATATATTGTTTGATGTGCCTGTGTAACACTAAGTAGAACCTGTGTATACTATTTTTGGTTAGCATTTTGTATAATCAATATTAGAATTGGTCCGACTCATTCACAATAATCTAAACTTACCCATTTATCAGAAGTTCAATTCAAAGAAGCCAGCATGGTCATGCAATTATGGAGCTACGCAGGAGGGTCAAATGATGTAACAATATGCCTTTTAGTTCTGCCACACTGTCGTGCATCTCGCCTTTACTCCACTCAAAAGATTAAGGAATGCACAATTATCAGAATCTATCAAAATAGTGGTAGTTCAAACTAAAGTCATATTTGTTAGTAATACAATTAATGTCTAAACTAATTTATACCAATCGAATAACAGAAAATAGAAGTCAACCTACAGAGGTATATGTCCATTAATTACCTTATCTACTAACTTTAGGAAATTATTCTCCGAACTGTTGTATCAATTGGGGCACCCAAACAAGTTGGCCTCTTAATGAGTGTTTGGATCCGAATAAAATGCACGTTTTGCGTTTTACCTTCTTCTTTTTTTTTTTTTTTTTTTCCTACACGCATTTCAGGGGACAAGAGCATTGTTCACACACTGTTGAGTACTGTTTAGCACTGTTCACAGGTTAAAAAATATTAAAAATGGGTTACACGATACTATTCACACATTTAAAAATTATTTTGCTACAGTGTTTTCAGTTTTCAGTTTCAGCAAAAATAAATTGTATCCAAATGGACCCTATATATAGACCATCAAGAAAATATATTCAATTGCAAGTCTATTTTGTCACAGTTCTGTAATAGGAGAAATGAATATATGTTGATAGTTGATAATTAATATATATATATATATATATATATATATATATTGAAAGGTCTTTGCAAAACTTTAAAAAAAAAAAAAAATAGTGGTACTTATTGAGAACTTATAAAACTTGTACATCAGTAACTGTTAATTGAATTTGAAATACATTCAAGAGTATCATACCAAGATTTGAGTATGCTGTATTGCCTCAAAAGAATGTAATGCACTTGAAAGCATGACAAAGAGTTAAAGCATATTAGGTTCACTCATCAAAAAGCATATTAAGTTCTTGAATGACGGAGCTATCTTCATACTCTACCTCCAGGTCTCATATTGACAAATGCTTGGCAAATTCCAAGGCTTTTCGTATCCCAACAGCTAGCATTTCCAACCAATCATTACCAGTATCCAACAAATCTAGTGATCCGCAAATAATGCTCATATACCAAACAAAAAATCCTTTCCATTTTTTTTTTTTTTTTTTTTTTTTGTGGGATTCTATATATCAAACAAAGCTAAGATATACAAACATGGTCCTCCAAAAGGCCAACATCACTCGGCTAATCTAATACTCTTTTCTTTCTTCTTTTAAGCAATTTGATGGTTTTTGAACCTTGATTTCTTGAGTTATTTGGCTTTGACAATCATAAAACTACAAAGATTGAAGGAAGAGATTGGCTCGCAGATTAACTGTCTAAAGAGAATCAGAAAGAGGACAATTGGAAAGAAAAAAAAAACACACACACACACACATTTCTTAAATTTATTCCTGGATTATGGCTTGCATAATACACTCTGCAGTGGAATGCTCTATGGTTTTGGCTTTCAAGAATCTGCCCTTTACTAATCTCACTAACAATTTGCAAGGTCATTTTATTTTTAAAACATTTACTAAAACTTACATAAAAGCTAGAAATGCACCAATCTAAAACTTACATGACAATTTCAAACACCAAATTTGCTATTCCTAGGAACCATAATGAATCGCACCGAACTAAACTTTTATGACAATATTAGTTATAGTCTTTGAGGTATGTATCATAATTTGTGTGAGGTATAAAGGAGCATATAACAAGTTAAAATAAAAGAAATATCTCTTAATGTTTTTGTAGATTAAACCCAATTTATCACCACTTTTAACCCCATTCCTCCCATTCTCTTTCGGGTATTACAGAAAGTATTAGAAAAATTTAGCCCACAATATTCTCATAAACTAAACATAATTTCACAAATGTAGTAGAACGTAATTAGTTTAAATTTCTTTATTAGTTCTATCATTTTAGTCAAAAAAAAAAAATCTTTATTAGTTGATTTAAATTTCTTTATTAGATAAGAAAAGAAAAGCCAGAGTTTTATATTAATCTAAACTCTGTGATTGGTTTTATATAGAATAGTGATTTTAAATTTCTTTATTAGATAAGAAAAGAGAGAGTTATGTATTAAACCAAACTTTGTGTTCCGGTTAAACTTATCTAATACAGTATTCTTTAAAATTGGATAGATTGGATTGTTATAAAAAATTTAAAGTTAGTTTGTTAAAATTATTTTGGTAATAGGTGGGATAAGAATAAGATGATCCAAAAAAAAAAGGTGGAGTAACATTGAAAGCAAATTTTTACATTGCAAATACTTTGAAGGGATAAGCATAAGTTTAAACATGATAACTGATAAGCTTAAATAGAACAAAATTTAAAATAAGAACAACAGTAAAAGCCTTAATATTATTCACATTTATTTCTTTTCCAGTACAATTCCAGCAACAAATGAAGCATCAAATTTATAACCTTTCCACACATTTTTTACTATTTAGTTTGATCCTAAAAAAAGGTGGAGTAACATTGAAAGCAAATTTTTACATTGCAAATACTTTGAAGGGATAAGCATAAGTTTAAACGTGATAACTGATAAGCTTACCAAGCGTAAAATTTAAAATAAGAACAATAGTAAAAGCCTTAATATTGTTCACATTTATTTCTTTTCCAGTACAATTCCAGCAACAAATGAAGCATCAAATTAATAAGATTAACAGTTTTATTGATCAGTATAGGGCTAAACTTGTTGCAAAGTAGTTTGATCAGGTCACCTTGCTCACGATAAGAATGGCTACTATCCAAAGCCAAAATAAAATAAACTCATCATTGCATCATCACATCATGTTCACAATAAAAATTACTACTACCCTAAGCTAAAATAAAGATACTTATCACCTATCATGACATTATCATAAAGATGAGGGGTGATGTCATGCATTTTGAAATGAAAGGGGAAAGACTTTCCAAGCACAACAGATAAGTGAATAGAAGGAAAAAAAAAAATTGTTTATAATATTTTGTTTTCTGCATCAAATAGGGAAATAAACACCAAACATCAAATTTATTTTAGAAAACAACAAAGCTTTCTGCATCAAATAGGGAAATTAACACCAAACAACAAATTTATTTTAGAAAACAACAAAAGTAATGTGAAAAATGTTAAGGAAATTTATATATGCTATTAAAAAGAAGAAAAAAAAATCAAATGAACAAAGAGGGAAAGGCTTACCTAACACCAATATGCAGGATTTGTTACAAAAAGAAGATTCTCATTGGAGTTCTCTTCGAGAAATCTTCTCTTAAGGTATTCTTTACTTGATCTTCAAGATGCAGAACTTACATGAGGTTTGTTTGAAGCAGCAACAATAATAGCAAAATTTCAAAATTGTCTAAATGCTTATATAACTTAATAAGGATAACAATATGTTTAAATGCTTACGTGCCAGATTGTTATAGCTTATTTTTCAGCTTTTGGAAAATGGGGTTATTTGAAAAGGTTGTTCCTAAAGAAAAAGTATTCTGAAAAGGTTACCGCACATGCTCATGGCTTAATAATGATAAGAATATATCTAAGCATATCAGAAAGTGGTAGACCCTCCGACCTCATTGGTCACTTGAATATCCAATATACATTATATGTTGCTCTCATTTAAATTCACACAAACACCATTGCAGCTTTCTTTGGCTGACTACAAAGGCATGAAACATTACTTTGATTTAGAATGATTTAATTCAAATTAAAAGATTATCTAAATGCTAGCTTAGGTATGTGTAGTAGAATGAACAGAACAAATGAAGCAAGATGAGACGTGGCATACCTATGGAGTTCATCTAATATAAGTATCAACTGGTCGAATGAGATTCTTGAATTATCATCAACAAAATCATCCGTCTTTGGGTTCCCAGGCACGTCCCTGATAAAATGTTGAAATGCACATCTTTAATTTGAATACAAATAGAAATCTAAAAACATTAAGATTATAAGATTGCATTTTCCTTTGCCTATTCTGAGACTTAACAGAACAAATAAATTTCTACCACAAACCTTAACAATAAATGTAGAAAGTTTGCAAATTAGTGTATATGTGATTTGATAGACCTACTACAAGGTATTCATTTAGTTTTCATGTTTTTGTTTCAGGTGCTAATGAAGATGAGTTAAAGAAAGTGAAGCATGCGGTTCAGTATGGAGTTTCATCATGTATTACTTGGCCATAGAGACTTATTTTCTTCAGTGAACCGTGAAGATCCAAAAAATGTCCCTATTTTAGATTTGCCTTCATCACTCAGCTATACACAAACTTGCTTACAAAATGGCTTCTAAAAATAAATAAATTGCTAACTGAATTATACCCTCATATTCAAATTCAGCTACATTACCTGCATCAAAACCAAGCTTGGCTCAATAGACAGATGACATAATATATTACACATTGACTGAAGGAACTTTCAAAATAGGCCAACTAACACAATAGAGTTTGGTCAATATAAGTAAAGCAGCAAATAGTTTTAAGTCCCTACCAAGTGAGCAAAAACAACCTTACCATGTGGCTAAGGACCATTCTAAGCAGTAGGAAGTAAAAAGAAATAAACAAACCAAAAATTAATGGTCTTTTTGTAAAAGAATCAAGATGCAAACAAACACCAAAGTTGACATTCATCAAGTTTTAGTGTGTGAACTGTACAAACCTTACCATAACTAACAAATAAAATTCGTAGATTAAAAATCAAGATTAGAATTACCATAACTTACAGTGGTGTACCTATTTCCATTTTTGACATTCATCAGGTCTTTTCCATTTATATCCTATGGGTTTTTTAATAAGATTTAAGCTTTCCCACTCTCCTCTCATTCACCAGGGGCTGTTGAACCACTAAGCTATCCTTAGCAATGGGTTTGAAATTATGACCATGATACCCAGGAGTCTTCCCATATATATATATATATATATATATATATATATATATATATTAAAAAGACAATTTTATATATGATCCCAATTAAGCACTTTAAGATAAATGATGCACAAATTATTCTTGATAGTTAAAAACCAATCAAATTAGACCCAAATTCACAAACTCTAATCTCAATGCACAAATTTACTGTGAAATAAATCAATAAAAAATCAAACCCATTTCTCAATATCCCTTAAACTTTCAAATTGATAATCTCAGAGACCATTGTGATTCAATTAATCTCCTTTTTGCTATATAAACCTATCTCACCATCAATATCAATCCCAATATCTAACATATAAATCATAAAAAATTCAAACCCATAGCTCAATTTCCACTAAAATTTCAAATACACAATCTCAAAGAATCAGAATTTAAAATTCCTAATGAATTTTGAATTTATATCTAGAACTAGAATTAAAAGGCTCATAGATCAATGCCTCCAGAGAAACTATACACTAAAATCAAGTTTCTAAGTGGTAGCCACATGAACCCAGATAAGAATTCACAAAATTAAATCCAATAATTAAAAAAAAAAAAAAAAAAAAAAAAAAAAAAACCTAACAACCCAACAATAGTATTAGCAAAAGAATTGAATAGAAAATCAAAATATTACTTACACAACAACAGTAATTCAGTCTAGGAATCAACTAAAAGAAGCAAAGCCAATGAACATTAAAAAACAAATATTTAGAAAGAGAAAGAGAGAGGGAAAGATTAGATACATGATATTAAGAGCATCTCACCTGGGTAATTGGGTCTGCGACATTGGAGATTTTGTGATGGCTATGATGGGTAACAGCTCAGTCGTGGGTGGGAGAGATGGCTATGGTGGACTATCAGGAATATAGAGAGAATAGCTTAGAAAGGCAGAGAGAAAGGTTGGTTTTAGACTTGTAGGGTTTTGATGATGTGAAAAAATGTGGGAGCTTCAAAGCCTGATAGAAGTATACAGAGAGAGTGAGACTGAGAGAACAGGGATGCTCTACGTTTAAGCCAAAGAGAAACGAATGAGGGGCAGCGTGAAGAGAGAGAAAAGTATTAGGTTAAAAAAATAATAAAAAAAATAAAAAAGAGGAGATAAGTATTAGGTTTTGAAAATAGTGTTTTTAATTTAATTTTTAAATTTTAAAATATTGTGTTGTGCTGATGTGGAAAATTGTGGTGCTAGCAGAGGCTTCAGTTTTATCTATATATATATATATATATATATATATAGATTAGATTCCAATAAATTATTAGACTCTTCACTAGAACCCTGTCTGTTACTGATTCATCACTAGAAATAGTGAGTTGCAGCACCTCCATGTTAATTCTTTTTAAGAAGGCTCCAGTTCCATTGCAAACAATTACGAACCAGTCGTCCATGTAACAACCCGGTCCGATTCCAAAGGGGTATGGAATACTAGCAACGTTTCCACAGCCAGTTTTGCATTTGGTGGTGGTGGTGGTGGTGCTGCTGCTGCTAAACCGCATGTCAGCAGAAGTAAGAAAGTACTTCGCAGAACAAATTGCATGGCCATTGTTTCTGAGTGCCCTACTAGAGTTCAACAAAGCAGACCTTATACCGATATATACAGCTAGCCAAGATACTTTTCCGCACCTTCCGAGTTAGTTCATTATTTATTTCGTTTACTTTGACTTGTTTTTTGACAGTGAAGATAGAATTTTATTAATGAAAATAAACGGGGAAAACCCCAGAGTAGCTTACAATTATGGTGGTCCACTTATAACATCTAAGGAGATTACAGTACATAAAAACACTGAAATTTGAGATATTTTGGTATGACTTTGAGAGCTTCAATGTTGGGTTTTAGGCTTCATCTGGGGGGTTTTATATTTCAGTTTTAAATTCTGTAAATTGATCACATAAATATGTAATTGAGATACCTGATTGATGACTTGTTTGCCCAATTTGATGAGAGTTTTATTCTTGAATGATGTACTAAATTATTATAAGATGAAATTATACTTTACCTCCTAAATTATACATTTTTTTTACAATTGCCCTTTTAAACTATGAGAGTACACACTTACTTACCTAAACTATTACTTGTGAAACACTTCCTCTCTAAATTATTATTCATGTAACACTTTACGCCTCATCTCATGGATAATTGTTTAGGGAAGGAAGTGTAAAAGGAGTTATAATATTGGAGGATAAATAATTTAGAGAAGTGTAAAAGAGAGTATAGTTTAAAGAAGTAAAGTGTACATTTTTAATGACTTGCAGCACTTTCATGTTAATTCTTTTAAGAAGGCTCCAATTCCATTGCAAACAATTTCGAACCAGTGGTCCATGACTCCGTGTAACAATTGGGTCCAACTTGAAAGGTGTAAGGAATACTAACATTTACACACAGTTTACAGTTAACCCGTTAGTGGAATAGGTGCTGCTTCCGCCAATTCTATTGTGAGCAGAAGTAAGAAATTAATCGTGATTACCAAAACCAATTGCACTGCCATTTGTATGTGGGTATCTCACTGCTCACAGATCAACAAAGCGAACTACATACATGATACATACCCTTTATAGACTATTGTATCTCTTATTTTCTTCTTCGCTTTGTTGCTTAGAGACCACGTCATAATATTCAGTCAGCAACAAATCACATAATTTTTTTTTTTATTTGACATAATGAACTTTCCAATAAGCTTCATGTTCAAACATAAGACAATTTCAACTTAATTTCTTAATAAGATTCCAATGTCCTTTAGTCATTATTTTTTGTAATTTAATAGTTGTAAGAGGAAGAATTCAGTGAAAGAGCCATGATTATTATATAATTTAATAGTTGGAAGATGAAGATTAATTCACTTTAAGAGCCATGATTTGACTTCAGAGGATGGGCAGAATTTATAATCAGCCTACATGTCTCCATACAATTATAAACATTTATATGTGCACATGATCCATACATACATACTAATCGCTAACCCATGCGTTATACTGGAAAGCCTATTGAGTATAAGAATTTTTTTTTTAAATTCTTTTATTTATTTATTTATTGTAGATTACAATTTCAATCTAAAATATTCTTAGACTCAATTTGAACATGCAATTAAAACATTTCTCTCTCCCTTATGTGTCAATTTGTTTCTCGAAAAAAAAAAAAAATGAAGCATGCAATTACTAAATGGAAATATTGATTAACAAAAGCTTTAATAAATAAACATGTTAAATTATCTATTTGTAATAAATGACCATAATCAAAGCACTCTCCTTAGCAATTGAATTTTGTATTTTTTTTTTTTTTTTTTTTTTTTTTTGAGAATCAAAGAAGGGAGCTCATGTGTGTAATCATCGCTACACCTATGATTGTTATTTACTACAATGCAAAATATATGAAAACATAACGCTGATTTCTTTTTCTTTTCTCTAACTCTTTTCGTATCCACATGTTTTTAACTTATCTTATCTTAACTCCTTTCGATCCTCAACAGTAAACTCAATATCTTCCTCTCTCACTCTATCTCACACGGCAGCACTAAGGCTGTGTTTGATTCTATGTAAAATGTTTTCAGGTGAAAATTTTATGTAAAGAATAACATTTTCTACTGTTTGATAGCATTGTGGAAATTACGTTGGAAAATTATTTCATGTGTTTGGTATTGCATGTGAATGCTCAAAAATGTGTTAAAACACAAGAGCTTGTTTAGACTCCCAATTAAAAGATTACGACTAGATTGCTTTTACTCTAACTTATCTAAGTGCGGAACAAGAGTAAATGAAGCGCAATACACCAATAAAACTACTCTAGTGCATAAGCATGAACAACAAGCATTAAAAGTAAAGCACAAGAGTAAGGGAAGAGAGAATGCAAATACAAGATAACACGCCGATGTGTTATCGAAGAGGAACCGAAGAACTCGGCAAAAAACCTCTCTGCTGCCATCCAAGTGGTAATCGATCCACTAAACAATCAATTGGGATACATGGGATAGCAAGAGACCCTACAAGCCTAATTTACCCGATGTACTTAAGCCCTCCAAGCTCCTACTCCAACAAGGCTTCTCGGAACTGTGTCTTGTCTAGCTCTCCGGATCCCGCAACAAGCTCCATGTTGCATTTGCCATCCTTGACTTCTTCCAATGCTTCCCAGCAGCACCAAAACCTCACTAAACACTCTGAAAGGGTGAGGTAAGTATTTGGGCTATCAACCTCTCAATGATATGGAAATGGAGAGGTAGGAGTTGAGGAAAATCCACAAGCAATTGTGTAGAGGATCGTGGGTATAACAATCTCTAACTCTCAAGGTTTGTGGCTAGGGTTTTCTCACTAAAGCAATTCTCAACTTTTATGGGTAATGTGGGTATATATAGTGTGGGTACAGAAAGTGTGTATCAGATAGCATAGTCTGGCAAAACAGAATGTTTTGCGAGTGTCTCGCGAGAAGGCCTTACCCGCGAGCTACTTGCAAAACACAGCTGTCTCCATCTATCCTGACTCTTCACATTCCAGTCATGTGCAGGGCACATGCATCATTTCGCGGGATGCTTAGTCGTGAGCTACCCCCCGAAAACTCTTCTATCTTCAAATGCTTAAGTCTTCACACTCTCTCTCTATCACACAACCCTTACAATTAAATTCCACAATAAATACAGTGTACAAAAAATTGAGTAAAGTTACAATCAAATTTGGCACAAAATAAAAGCCAACAAAACACATAGTTGTAAAAAAACTATTTCTAGAAAATGTAAGCATAAGCCAGCCACTAGCCACCACTACCATAGACAAGCACAACCCACCACCAACCACCCAAAACCCAGATTGGGAAGAGAAGAAAAAAAAAAACCACCACCACTGCTTTGTTGCCACCAAAATCCATCAAAACACCACCACCCATACCACCACCACAACAATAAAATCAGAGATCAAAGAAAAAGAAAATTAGACAAAGAAGAGTGGGGGGTTTGGTTCGGGTTAGAGAGAAAAAGTGAGATGAGAGGGTGAATGTTAGGATATTTGTGATACCCCAATTTGATTGATTGTGTGATGTGTGTGGGTGTGTGATGAGTCCCACATCAGGTATTTACTGTGTTGAACTGGGCTTTATTAAGAATTGCAAGGAGCCTCAATTGTGACTAGCCCTTTTGAGGTATAGCGCATGTGTGGCTAGCGCTTTTCCTTGGGTCGTTACATATGGTATCAGAGCCGGTCCGGTAACCCCGTGTGGGCTCAGAGACACTACCCCACAAAGTGGGCCCTAACGAAGACGTTAGGGATTTAAGTGGGGGAGATTGTGATGCCCCGATTTGATTGATTGATTGTGTGATGTGTGTGGGTGTGTGATGAGTCCCACATCGGGTATTTACTGGGTTGAACTGGGCTTTATTAACAATTGCAAAGAGTCTCAATTGTGACTAGTCCTTTTGAGGTATAGCGCAGATGTGGCTAGCACTTTTCCTTGGGTCGTTACATATGGTATCAGAGCCGGCCCGGTAACCCCGTGTGGGCTCAGAGACACTACCTCACAAAGTGGGCCCTAACAAGGACGTTAGGGATTTAAGTGGGGGAGATTGTGATACCCCAATTTGATTGATTGTGTGATGTGTGTGGGTGTGTGATGAGTCCCACATAAGGTATTTACTGTGTTGAACTGGGTTTTATTAACAATTGCAAGGAGCCTCAATTGTGACTAGCCCTTTTGAGGTATAGCGCAGATGTGGCTAGCGCTTTTCCTTGGGTCGTTACAATATTGACTGTGTTGTGCCCAGTGGTGTGCTTAGCTGTGCCTATAGTTGTAATGTACTTAGCCATGTGCAATGCATGTGCAAGGTGTAATGCTTGGTGTTGTATTTTATTGTAGCTGTTAAGTAGTTAGTGCTGAAGAAATGGAGGAAGTTAAGGGAGTTAGTTAGAAGGTTGTTAGTCAATTAGTAGTTACTGGTTTGACAGTGTGTGCTTGGTAGGATCATGATTGATTGTAATTGTATATTGAAAGCTCGAATTTGTGTGAAAACACAAGAGCTTGTTTAGACCCCCAATTATAAGTTACGGTTTGATTGTTTTTACTCTAACTTAAACTAAGTACGAAATAAGAGTAAATGCGAGTGAATAAACAATAAAACTACTCTAAGCCATATTCAACAAATATCAACAATAAAATGAAAGCTAAAGAGTAGGGAAGAAGGATACAAACACAAGATAACACCGAGACGTGTTATTGAAGAGGAAACCAAAGAACTTAGTGAAAAACCTCTCCGCCGCCCTCCAAGTGGTAAATTGATCCACTAGATAATAAGTTGGAGTATATGAATACAAAAGACCCTTCAAGCTTAGTCTACTCCATGTACTTGAGCCCTCCAAACTCCTGCTACCAACTGACTTGACGAAACCTTGTCTTCTCTAGTTTTCTGGATTACGCAATTCAGCCTAGTTGCATCCACCAAACGATTGCCGTCTTCTAATGCTTTCCAGCAACACCAAAACCTCACTTTACACTCAGATTGGGTGTGGTAAGTGTTTGAGTTATCAACCTCTCAAGTATATGGATATAGAGAGGTAAGAGTAGAGGAAAACCACAAAGGATTGTGTAGATGATTGTGGGTATGATAATCTCTAACTCTCAAGGGTAATATCTAGGGTTTTCTCTCTAAAAAGCACTCTTTACAATATGTGGGTAAAGAGGGTATAAATAGTGTAGGTGAAGACATGGTGGAGCACGTATGACAAAATAGCAAAATAAAATGTTTCATGGGTATTTTGTGGGAAGGCCTTACCTACGAATTACTCGCAAAAACCAGCTATCATGACTGTTTGCATTCCAGTCATGTGCTCTGCATGTGCTCACTTCGCGAGATAGCTTATCACGAATCTTCTCGCGAAATCCACTTGGTCTTCAATAAGATCCTGAGTCTTCACACTCTTTCTCACACACAACCCTTACAATAAAATCCACATAAAATACACAGTAAACATGATTGACCAAAATTACAATCAAATTTGGCACGGAATTAAAGCCAACTCAAAATAGCTGTAAATAGCAACTTTACATATATAAATAGAATTTTTGAGTGAGAATGGATAAGCACGGAATCAACTAAGTTCCTCTTCTCTATTCTTCCCTAATCCTTGCTCTGTTTTGGAGGTAGTTACCCTCGAAGTAGCTGACATTTCATCATCCCAATTCTCCATTTCTGTCATCACCCATTATCTTCCTTCCACTTTTTTTTTTATTTGCCAAACACTTAACAATTAGTATCAGAGCCCTCTTTCCTACGACCATGACTAAAACTCGATCCACTTCATACATTAATGAATCAATAGCATCCTTAAGAACTACTACTGACCACCATGCCCATTCTCTTCAAGAAATTACTCAGCAATTGAATGCCAATACCCAACAATTGAATGCCATTAGCCTTGCTTTGTAGAAGCTAATTGAAGCTGAAGAGAAAAGACAGCAACCTCCATCCCTAAAGACCCCAATGTCTCAAGCTATTACTTTGCCAATACCAAGTTTGGCGAAAAGTGTGAGGCTTGAGTTTCCTCGATTAAGAGGAGATGACCTTGCAGCCTGGGTGTACAAAGCTAATCATTACTTCAATTTCTATCAAACCCCACTTATTGAGAGGTTTCTGATGCCTTCTTTTCATATGGATGGTGATGCTTTAGTTTGGTTCCAAGATTGTGAAGCAACAAGTGTGTTCTTGGCTTGGGAGAGCTTTGTGGAGGCATTGTTAACAAGATTTGGTTCTTCTACCTATGAGGATCCAATGCAGGCATTGACAAGGTTGCAGCAAACAATTAATGTGGTAAACTACAAGGGGCAATTTGAAACTCTCTCTAACAGAATTAGGGATTTGTCAAAGAACCATAATTGAGTTGCTTTCTTAATGGCCTTAAAGATGAAGTCAGGCTGCCTGTGAAAATGCTTAATCCAAAGAATCTCAATGAGGCCTTTAATTTGGCTAATATTTAAGAAGAGTATTTGATGAGTAGCAAGAAAATTTAGAGACCTTCTTCACTTGAGTTGTCTAAGCCTTCAATTCTTGGACCAAGACCTGATATCAATTTGGACTCCAAGTTTAAGCTGCCCTTGCAAAGGCTGTCACCAGCACAAACGGAAGAAAGAAGGAAGAAAAAACTTTGCTTTAATTGTGATGAGAAATTTCAACCTGGGCATCACTGTAAGTCTGCTAAACTTTTCTTGTTAGAAGGCTTTTATCCATTTCAAGGACCTAGTTCTAATGTACAATTGATAGAACTTAATGATATTGATATGCCCTTGTCTCCTGAATCTAATATGCTCTATCCTGAATCTGTTGAGTCTAAACCTAAAATGGCTAAATTAGAAATTACACTTTATGCTCTCTTAGGAAGCCCTTCACTTGTTACAATGAGAATTAAGGGTAGAATCAATGGTCGTTGGGTTGTCATTTTAATTGACAATGGCAACACTCATAATTTTCTATATACTGCCATACTTTCCAAATTACAACTAGCTTTAGATGCTACTGTTTCATTTGAGGTTAGGGTAGATAATGGAGCAACAATTAAGACCAAGGGTGTTTGTTTAGATGTTAAAGTTGTAATGCAAGGTCATATTTTTTTAGCGGACTTGAATGCTTTTCCCTTAAGGGATTGTTAGTTGCTCTTTGGCACTTGATGGCTTAGGACCTTGGGACTAATTCAATGGGATTTCTTGGCTATGTCAATGCAATTTCCTCATCTTGGTACCACTGTTACATTGTTTGGTATGCATCGTCTTGATTTAACTCTTCAAGAGGGTGATCATTTCTTTAGAAAGCCTGTCGGGAAGGGTATTCTTCTACAAATTGTGTCACTGGGTCCAAGAACTTCTTCATCCTAGCAACAATGTGATCCCTTGATTGAGAAGCTATTGATTGAGCTTGCCTCAGTATTTGACACACCCTTAAGTTTGACTCCTTGTAGAGGTCATGACCATCAAATTCTTTTTATGGAGGGGACTGCCCCAATCTATCAAAGGCCTTATAGGTATCCTTAGAGGTCATTGATTTGTTATTAGGCCTTGTCAAAGCCCATTCTCTTCTCCAGTATTGTTGGTAAGGAAGGCAGATGGCTCTAGGAGGATGTGCATTGGCTATAGGGCTTTGAATCAGGCTACAATCAAGGACAAGTTTCCCATACCAGTAGTGGATGAGCTTGCTGGTTCCACCATCTTCTCTAAATTGGATTTAAGATCTAGTTACCACCAAATTTGTATGAAGGAGAATATCCCTAAAACTACCTAAAAGACACATAATGGACATTATGAGTTCCATTTGGTTTGACTAATGCTCCATCTACCTTCCAGTCCCTAATGAATGATGTTTTCAGGCCTTATTTAAGGAGGTTTGTGCTGCTTTTCTTTGATGACATCTTGGTTTTTAGTCCTACCTTGGAGCTTCATCTTCAGCATCTTAGAACAATATTGGAACTGATACTGCAACATTAGTTATATGCTAAGAGAAGCAAATGTATCTTTGGTTGTTTAGAAGTGAAATATCTTGGCCACATTATCTTTGGCCAAGGTGTTAGTACTAATCTGAGGAAGACTGCAGCAATGGTGGCTTGGCCATCCCCTACTTCTGTCAAGGCCTTGAAGGGATTTTTGGGCTTGACTAGCTATTATAGGAAGTTCATCCAGAATTATGGTCAGATAGTTGCTCCACTTACTGCATTGCTAAAAAGAATGCCTTTGTTTGGTCTGTTAAAGTTGAAAAAGCTTTTCAACAACTTAAGGATGTTGTTAGTCAACCTCCTGTCTTGGCTCTGCCTGACTTTAATCACTCCTTCACTATTGAGTGTGATGCATCAGGGAGTAACCTAGGGGCTATTTTGATGCAGAATCATAGACCAATTGCCTTCCATAGTCAACTTCTCAAGGGCAAGGCCTTACAACTGTCCACTTATGAGAAAGAACTGTTAGCATTGGTCATTGCAGTGCACAAGTGGAGACCCTTCCTTTTAGGCAAGTCATTCATTATAAAAACTTACCACAAAGCTTGAAATATATTTTAGAGCAGAGAATTGCTACTCCTCTTCAGCAGAAATGGTTGACTAAATTGTTGGGTTATTTGCTTGTGATGGAGTATAAACAAGGTTGTGAGAACAAGGTAGCTGATGCCTTGTCTAGGAGGTCAGATTCTGTTTCTGAGGATCCAGATGCTTTAAACCCTTCTGTTAACTTTCCATCCTTGTTTTTGATTTCCTTTCCATGTCCTTCTTGGATTAAGGAATTGAAAGCTAGCTATCAACTCTCTTGCAGCAGCTGCAATCTGGTTTAGCATGTCTCAGGTTCTTTTCTTTGCATACTGGGTTGATTTGTATAAAGGTAGGGTCTATTTGGGTCCACAATGTAGTTTAAAGCCTAAGGTTCTTCACCTGGTCCATGACAGTCCCCTAGAAGGACACTCTGGCTTCTTCGAGTCCTTCTATAGATTAAAACAAGATTTATTTTGGGTGGGAATGAAATCAGACTTGAAACAACATATTAAGGAGTGTGGAGTTTGCCTACAAATGAAGCATGAGACTTGCAAACTAGCTGGGTTATTACAACCCCTGCCAATTCCTATTAAGCCTTGGTCTGTTGTTAGTATGGACTTTATCAGTGGATTACCTACTTCACAAAGGTTGGATATAGTTATGGTAGTTATGGATAGGCTCACTAAGTATGTTCATTTCATTGGATTGTCCCATCCCTATTTTGCTGCTAAGGTGGCTGCCTTGTTCGATCAAAATGTCTTGAAATTGCATGGTATGCTTGCTTCCATTGTTTCTGACAAAGATCCAGTGTTCACTACCAAGTTTTGGGCAGAGCTATTCAAACTACAAGGGGTTTAGCTAGCTTTGTCTTCAACATATCATCCCCAAACTGATGGGTAGACTGAGGTGGTGAATAGGTGTTTGGAGCAATATTTGAGGTCTTTTTTTGCAGATAGGCCTATTGAGTGGTCAGACTAGTTGTATTTAGCTGAATTCTGGTTTAACACCAATTACCATTCAGTTACCAAGTTAACTCTTTATGAGGCTGTCTATGGTTTCCCTCCTCCTCATTTGATGAATTACAAACCTAGTACAACCCAAGTGGCAGCTGTGGATTCTCTTTTACAGTCAAGACAGCTAATCCTTGCTTTGCTTAGACAGAATTTGGTGAATGCACAAGCTTAAATGAAGCAACAATGTGACCTCCATAGGTCTAAATGGGCATTCAATGTTGGTGATTGGGTGTATCTTAGTCTACAACAATACAAGCAGCAGATAGTGGCTTATAGGGCATCTCATAAGCTCTCTCCCAAGTTCTTTGGCCCTTTCCAAGTCCTTAAGAGGATTGGAGAGGTTGCTTATAAGCTGGATCTACTTGCTGGTTCTGCAATCCACCTAGTGTTTCATGTCTCCTGTTTAAAGTCTAAGTTGGGACAACACAATGTGTCTATGCCTCTGCTGCCATTAGTGAATTCTCAAGGCATCCTTACACCTAAGCTAGTAGCTATTCTTCAAACCAGGTCTCACAAGCTTCGAAATAGGATTATCACCTAACATCTCGTCTAGTGTCAAGGAGGGACTACAGATGATGCTACCTGGGAGGATTTGTTTCTTCTTTAGCAGCAATTCCCTCATTTTGTGGGCAAGATGTTCTAGAGGGGGGAGGCGTTGTTACGATACTGACTGTGTTGTGCCTGGTGGTGTGCTTAGCTGTGCCTGTAGTTGTAATGTACTTAGCCATGTGAAATGCATGTGCAAGGTGTAATGCTTGGTGTTGTAATTCATTGTAGCAGTTAAGTAGTTAGTTAGTGCTGAAGAAGTGGAGGTAGTTAAAGGAGTTAGTTAGAAGGTTGTTAGTCAGTTAGAAGTTACTGGTTTGATAGTGTGTGCTTGGCAGGATTATGATTGATTGTAATTGTATATAAACAGAATTGTTGAGTAAGAATATAAGCATAGAATCACCCAAGTTCCTCTTCTCTATTCTTCCTTAATCCTTACTCTGTTTTGGAGGTGGTTACCATCGAAGTAACTGACATTTCATCATCCCAATTCTCCATTTCTGTCATCACCCATTATCTTCCTTCCACTTTTTTTTGATTGGTCTAACCCTTAACAGAGAAAACAACTATGAAGTGGTGTTGCTGGGGGGTTTGCTGCGAAGGAGCCATGGAGGCTTCACCTTGTTGGATCAAGGAGAAGAAGAGAGGGAGAGTGGACTAATTAGTGAGGGTGGTTGATGGAGTTATCCGATCCGGCCTTGGTTGGTTGGAGGGCAAGAGGAGAAATAGAGGGGAAGAGCTCGAACAAATATGGAAGAGAAGAAAAGATGAGGAAGAGAGAAAAGAGAGGAGGAATAGAGAGGAGGAGGAGATTACCTTCACCGGCGAATGGAGTGTGCATGAATGGAGGAAGCCTCTAGTGCTCTCTCTCTTTGGGTAGTTGTTGTGAGTGAGGCCAGAAATGAAATGAAGGTAAAATGAGTATGTAAAATGATTTACGAATCAAGGGCTCTATTTTACGTTCAACTGAAATTTATTTTTAGTTTGACCATATTTTCATGTCTGCCCAA
Organism: Quercus berberidifolia; assembly: GCA_028535905.1. Lineage (NCBI taxonomy): Eukaryota > Viridiplantae > Streptophyta > Magnoliopsida > Fagales > Fagaceae > Quercus > Quercus berberidifolia. Next base: position 59,207,523 of record JAPQVW010000003.1, read on the forward strand.
ACAACCTCAAGGGTGTAAAATATTTTCACAATTTTCTTTACACCCGAAACAAACACAACCTAAGTAACAGAGTTAAAGTTCTTTTTTTTGGCTTTCTCATCAAGGCCGCTACTATTCTTCGCTCTTTATGCTCTAGCACCACACCCTACTTCTTTGCACACTAAACCACACCATCAGGGACTGTGCTTTCTCCTTCTCTTCTTCTTCTTCTTCTTTTTTAAAAAACAAATTGCAGATAGGATTATGAAAAATACCAAACAAAAGTTGAGAAATATAAATATATATATATATATATATATATATATTATCGTACATGTTAGTTTAACGTAAGGTTTTTTTTTTTTTTTTTTTTTGAAAAACAAATTGTAGAGAGGATTATGATGTGATTCAAATTCATTTTTGTGTTTTTCAAGGGGGAAATGATGGAGAGGTAGAGAGAGTTTTAAGGAGATGAGTTTTGGGGGAAGGAAATGGTCGCATGAAAGGATTTGAGAAGAGAGAGGCCTGAGTTTTGGGTTCTGTTTTTGGGGGGAAGGAGATTGGTAGTGTTGAGATATGATAAGAAAGGTTTTTTTATTTTTATTTTTTTATTTTATTTTATTTTATTTTATTTTATTTTTATTTTTTTTAAGTTTTAGTTTTAGTTTTTAGAAGAAGAATTTAGGTTTTTAGGGGAGAAAGAGAGTATTTTTTTTTTTTAAAAAAAAAATATTTGCTTATGTGAAAAAAATGTGAAAACTCCAAATCCTACATGGTAAGTTCTGAGGAAGTAAAAAAAAAAAAAAAAAAAAAATCAAAGGCTTTGATTTTATATATATATATAGATTATCATATTCTATAGATAAAAGCATAGACTAAGAGAAAGTTAAATCTTAAAATGTCTCATATTATGCCATGTAGGAAGAAAAAGATCAACTTTAATTATGTATAACATTTAAGATTATTCTAAAAAAAATCATTTAAGTACTATTTCAAAGTTAAAAATCACATATTTATCATATTGTGTTTATTTGTTAGGATTTTTATAAGCCATTTTTAATATCTTTTCATCATAAAAAAAAGTACTATGATTCTCAGACAATGATTTTTAGTAATTAAATAAACCTCAAGTTTCATTAATGATAAGTTTTGTTTAAAAAAAAATGATTGAATTATAACAACTTGAGCCATATTGTAATCATTTGTGGGTGAAAACTTTAGAGTTCTAAGTTAAAAATAATATCAAAATATGAAGTTATAAAAAATTGAACTACAAGACTTTTAATATCATATCTAGTCGTCATAAATCATAATAGAATTATGTCCCTTATTTTCTAAAAATTAAACAAAAATGAAGACGAGCAAAATACAGACCGAGTGACTGACACGTATTAAAAATTTGTGTATCTAATTGGTCCCTGCATCAAAAACAAAAGATATAGTGCCAGCTAAGTGAAACTGAAAATGTATTAGTTATTTGGCTAATTGTAACTTAATTCTAATTGATTAATTCTCTATTTTCCATTTTTCCTTTTCTTTCTTCTTCTTTAGAAGCTTGAAGCATTCATCATGGCTACTGTCATAGCCAATGCTTCCACCTCTAAAACACCACCATCTTCACAGGTTCATCAATGGTTGGATGTTCCTTTTATTCTTGCATTATGGAGAGAATCCTAGTGCAGTTCTTGTTTCTCAATCCTCAGTTGGTGGAGAAAATTACCCAGCTTAAGCTCAATCTATTAGGAAATCTCTTATTGTCAAGAAAAGCTAGGTTTCATAGATGGTTCTCTCACTCTTTCATCTCCTCTTGTGAGCACACCATCAACAATTCAAGCTTGAATTCATTCAAACAATATGGTTGGGACTTGGATTATCAGTTCAGTTTCACCAAAGATTCAAGCTAGCATCAATAATATATAGAGATACGACATTGGAGATCTGGAATGCCCTTAAAGAAATGGGCTAAAGATCTATAACTTATAGAAAGAAATTGCAAAGCTTCATTAAAGTGAGGTTTCTATCACAGATGTTTTCACTCAATTGAAGGTTTTGTTGGATCAATTGCAAAACTTTAGTCCCTTTCCAATGTGTACTTGTGGAAAATGTGTTTGCAATGTGAATCAAAGGCTTGTTAATCTACAAGCTAAAGAATCTGAGATGAAGTTCTTATGGGATTGAATAAGTCTTTTACACAAGTCAAAACACAGATTTTATGGATGGATCCTCTTCAACCTACAAAGATGAAGAACATTCAAAGCAAAATCATGCAAGTCATCCTTCGAGATCTCAAAGTTCACTAGAATCAAGCTCAAAAGCCTCCATAAACACCAAGAGACTACAACCTCTAAAGCTCGAAAGAACTTCCACTACATATCTTTGAAGACAAAGAACATTCGAAGAACATTCATCCTAAACAGTCTTCCAATTCTTAAATTTCTACTAGAAACAAGCTTCAAAGCCTCCAGAAACTTCAAAGACTTTGATCCATAGAAGTTTTATTAGATTCAAGCTCTAAAGCCCCGAAGAACTTTCACTACAAATCTTCGAAGATCAAGAACGAGAAATCTCTAACAAGCATACAACAAAAGATTCATTGCAATTCCTTTCCAAAGACCTTTCAATCCACTTTCCAATCCAAGGGAAGGACATGTTGTGCTCCAGTAAAGACTACATCGATGCGATACTTGAATAGAAAACTTTTCCAAGGAGATCAAATCAAATGATTCTTCTATTGTATTAGAATTTAAATACAGAGAATTGTACTTACAAATTCATCAATACAATATATATATATATATATATATATTTGTGAAACATTTTCAATTATTTGATTTCCAAACTTGATATTTTGTGTTTACAGACATTTAAGCATATCTAGAACATTCAAACATATTAGATGAATTTAAAAGGCATACTTTGATCCCCAAATTAACATCACAATAAAATAAAATAAATAAATAAAACAAGTTTGTGGAATGGATTATACTTCCGTGCTAGATCCATATGGTGAAGGATGAGGCTTTTTGTGATGGTCCCGAGAAGGGAGAGAGTACTCACTTAATACCTTGGGTCTAAAGAATACCAAGGTATTACAAGACTTCCTAACTTCCTTAGGATTTTGGGAGAAGATAAGAAGAATAACTAGGAGCGGAAAAATGCAGCTCACTCAATATCTTGAGTCTTAAGAAAACCAAGATATTATAAGACTAACTCTATTTTACTAGAACTCAAGGAGAGAAGAGATGATGTTTATATGTGTCTTAGAATAAAGGATGGATGTTCTTTTTATAGTGGATGGTGGAGGATTCTATAATGGGAAAGCATTTAATGAGAGTTGACAAGGGATGAAAGGAGATCATGAACCTATATCCAATTTCAAAGTTAGGGAAGGCTGGTTCATTAATTTCGGAGGTTGGTGGGAGCAAGGAGCAAGAAATGGCAAATTACAACTTACCCTCCAGTGGTTTGGCCAAAATTTAAGTTGTCCACACATGGTTTAAAATTTGACACTTTGCCCATCTGAGGTTTGCTTCGTTGGGGGCCCGTAACCCACCTATGGACTTTCTCCGTTACAAACATGAAAACGTAAAAAATTTTATAAAATAAGATCAAAAGGTTGATTTTTAAAAATTTTAGAAGCTTGCTCAAGAACTTTAGAACACAAAAATTATCCAACTGAGCTCTTGCTAACAGTCTCCACAAACACTTATACCTATCTAAAACCCACTAACTTGCATACAAATTAGAACTAAAACACAACAGAATTAGCCAAACACAAAGAATAATCACTAATGAGAGATAATAAATGGAAAATTGGATGAAATTAGTGAAGAACAATGAAACCTAAAACATGAAATCCCAACCTCACCTCTTTATTCATTCCTCCAACCTTCAACCTTTTCTGTCAACAAAACAACAAACCCACTACAAAAAATCCCAATATTGTCCATCTTCTCTATCAACAAACCCACTTAAAAAAATCCAAGCTTTTTTGCATCATCTAGTCAAATGAAAAGAAAAATAAGAAGTGAAAGTGAATTCTAGAATATACCAAGCAAACAGTATTAGCATTGTGAACTGAGCAACGTTTACGGACGGTTTGGCTTTTGGCTGGATATTAGGTTCTTCACAGCTAGTGAATGTGAAGAATATTGAACTATATATTTCTGGTTTAGTGGTGGGCAAACAAAACAACATCAGATTTATATATATATATATATATATATATATATATATATATATATATATATATTATGTATATGTGTTTTGTACCATCATAAATTTGAAAAATTATTATTCAAAATTAGAACACCCAAATAGAACCCAAAAAATTTCAACCCAATCTTCACATAGCACTAACCTTCATGCGCAACCATTTCCCCTTCAAATGCTAGATTGGAGAAAGAGAAATCATAGATAGAAAGGAAAAGCTTGAGGTCATGGGCTTTGTTTAGATGAGAGAAAACAAGGAGTGTCTTAGAGTGAAATTGACGAGGAAGAACTGCCTATGGTGATGGGTCTAGTGACAAATGGCGAGAGGTAGAGCAAGGACGCTCCACCATGGGTTTGGGTTGGCATAAGAGAGAGAGCTCAATGTTCAATAGATCAGGGGAAGGGGAAGCCATTGCCATTGGTGGTGGTGGCAAGCGATGAGCTGAGGAGAATAAGCCTTTAAGGCTTTCGGCCATGATGTTCAGCTTGGGTGAGAGAGAGATATCTAGTTACCTTAAGAGAGATAGGAACGTCCTATTGGTACAAATTGATATGAATATATGATAGAGAGAGAGAATAAGGCCTTGTTTGGATTTTGGTGAACTGAGTTAACAAAACCGAGTTTTGTTAACTCATAACCCAAAATCCGTGGGGCCCACGGGCATGAACATTGTTCGGATGATTTTCCTTTAGTTCACTCAGTTAACAAAACTGACTTTTTTGATATATGGGTTAACAAATTCAGAAACAGTCCAAGCGTGTTTTCAAGTTATGGGTTATGTTAACGTTGTGGCAATTTTCATAATTTTTCAGCACTATTGGGTCCCACACCAGTGTGTAGTTCCATCACTGCAGGCTAAGAAGCTCTAACAGATATTTTCTCATAACTTTCCCAACTACCCATGCTAGCTTGCACTTCATCTCACTTTCCCTTTTCCTTCTCCCAAACCCATAACACACTTCAACAACTAAAATAAGCACCAGTTTCGCCAATCAGCACAAGGCCGAGCTCTAGGTCAACTCCGTTCACCGATTCTGTTTTCCAATGAGACCCAAATTCAGCCCTTCCATCTGTTTACATGCCCGAAGCTGCTGGGTTTTATTATGATATTTTTTGTTTTTTCCATGTTCCTCCATTTTTTGTGTTGTGTTTACTAAGACCTTGGCTCACTTGGCTGTGAATGCTTGCTTATTTATGCCTCTTTTTTTACTCTCTACTCAAGTATAGCTTTTATGCATCTTTTTTTGTTTTTATTATTTTTTTATTTTAGAAGTTTCTCTATCTTGTTCCTTTGTTAGAGCTATGGTATTATGAACAATGTTTGCTTTGCTCTGTTGTTGGCTTGGGAATTTTTTTTTAATTTTTAATCTGTACCGAAACTCTACCAAAACATCGTAACAGATTCCTTGAGGTTTAGAGTTAGTTTTTTTTAATCATCAATTTTTAAGAAAACTAATCACCCTCTCATGTTGTGGGTTCCCCTGCTTTGCTCATTTTTGAACAATGTAAACAATGTCTACTTTGCTCTAAAGAAATATTAGTATTATGAACATAGTCTGCAAAGCTTTGCTCATTTTTTAAGAAAACTAATCATCATTTTTTTTTTCTTTGCTTAATCTGTGCTATGGGTTCCCCTGCTTATTTGCTTATTGATTATACTATTTTTCGACATGGTTCATGTGATATTCTTATAATGGAGGATGGATGTACCTTTTTCAAAAAAAAAAAAAATTAGAATCAAAGATGGATGTGCCTTAGTTGCTCTATCTTGTTTTTTATTATGATTGTTACTTTAGTTACTACTTAGTTTAACTGAGAAGATGTAGCTACTGATAGAATATATATCAATAGATCAAAATAGTATGTAACATAGCTAACTGTATCCATATCCATAAACAATATGGTGGGTTTTTAAGGGAGGATAAAGTGAAAACTATTGCACCTTAAGATAAGACCCTTAAACACTATTGTCTGACTTAGATTGAATACATGGAAATGTTTATTGTTTACATGTGATTGTTACACGATTAGAGGTTGTTGTTAAATGGCTGGGGCTTTAAGGAGGTGGGACGATGACTATGTTGATGAACTTTGTGACATTGGCTTCGGCCAATTCCTGCTGGGTAATTTTGCGGCAGGGCTTCCCCGTGAGCCATTGTGGGATGTGATCACAAACACTCTCAACGCTCGGACTGGGAAGGATTTTGCAAGAGGCAGGTTATGTGTCGATTCATGTTGGTCCAAAGGGAGTATTATAGGGCCAATAGAGTTCGTTATGGGCCAAGGTGTAGGTGGCCAGTGGTGGGTCCGAATGAGGGGGCTGGTCCATCTCAATGAGAGGCGATTGATGGACTCAGAAGCATTGTAGTGCATAGCTAACTATTTTGTTTCTGCTAACTTATTTTGTTCCTACTATGGTTTGTAGACTACTATGGTGTTGTTAGCGTACACTTTCACATGCACTATCCTATGGCTATAAGTGACCACTTTTGTAGTAAAACAATGCTTCGGTCTTTTGACTTTTTGTATGTTACATGGTCACAATGTACATGTTTAGCTATGAACTGGAGTATATGTCAATATGGTGTTATCTTTATTTACATGTACCGCTTGTTTATGTAGAGTTACTTGTGCACTTTCTCATTACGTAACATACTTGGTTGCAGTAACACATTAATATTCCTTGTTCATTTATTTACCTATCAATACAAAGTGTGTTCATCTTACCATGTGAGATATTTGAATTAGATGGCACATGAATCCCAAGATGCGGATGACAAAATGTGGCCTCCCCACATAGAAAACATATTTATAGAGATTATGGTGGAGGAACAAATAAAGGGTAACATGGAGAATGGTGTTTTTAAGGGCCTTATGTGGGAAACAATGACACAAGAACTTAATAAAACGATTGGTAAAAATTTCACCGCTAAGAAAGTCTTCCAAAATCACAATAGGCTTCGGGGTAAACAAAGCAAGTGGAGTCAATTGTTGAATCGTACGAGGTTGGGGTGGGATGAGGCCGCCCAAACTGTTACATGCACTGACGAGGTTTGGGCACATGTGGTGGCGGTATGTTACTTTATGCATTTCAAGTTTCATGTTAGTATGGTATGCCTTTGCATTGTTGTGATTACTTTACTGCCTAACAATTGTTCCTATGCTTGTGTTGTTGTAGGCTGATCAGAATGCAAATAACCTGCGAAAGAAGGGATGCCCCGACTACGATAAGCTGAAGTAGTTATTTGCCCCCAGTACTACAAATGGGCACCTTCAAATTTCATCAAACACACTTGCATTGAACAGCGATGAAGAGCGTACACTGGAGGAGGAGTTTGTCGTTGATGCTACTCCTATCCATCTTAATGATGATTGTTACACCCCCAACTTGGATAGTACTCCTCAAACTACGAAAGAGATTGATGTTGTTGACCAAACCCAAGCTGTAGGAAGGGGTCCCATGCAAGAAGCAAGTGCTAAGGATAAGAAAGTGGCGAAGAAAGTCGATAAAGTAAGGGAGATGACTGTGGCCCTAAAGGAGTACACCGCAATGACGAGGGAGAGGTTTAGTGGTAACAGGGGCAAGTCAAGTGGCACTTTTGAGCAATTTGCCCAATTAGCAACTGGAGGTGATCCATGTTCTCTAGGGAAAGCCATTGACATGCTTAAGCAGTATGAGGATCTTGGAAACAAGGCATATTTGAAGATTTCAAAGGCTCTCCATGTGAAGGAGAATAGGGTGGTGTTCATGGGCATGCTGGAGCATAGGAGGCGGGCATGGATGAACGATATTGTTAACCCAGAGGATTGAAACATGGATCTTATTTTATTATGTTATGGTTATTGTAGTATTGTAGCATTATGTTATGGTTATTGTAGTACTTGTAACTTCTGTCACAAAAATCGTTGTTTTGTTGGTTATTATTTTCTCTACTATGGATGTTTGTTAGGTTGCCTTTTTTATTTCTAGACTTGATGCATTCCTGCATGTTGAACAATCTTAAGTTATTATTCGGAATATTTATGATAATTTCCCGTATTCGCCTTGGTTTATTGTTGAGTGCTTGTTATTAGCATTGGTTTACTATATAAAATAAAAGGGGTTAATAGTATGTCATTGTGGTGTGTAGGTGACAATGGCATCAAGGAGTGAATGGTTAGATGCATTCCTGGCTTATGATTTTGATGAATCATACTTCAACAACGTTGATTATGATGATGCTGGTCATGATACTGATGATGATGACTAGTGGGGTTTAGAGTGTGATAGCGAAGATGAAGCAGAGTTTGACTTTGTGAATCCTTTGGTAGGTGAGATGTTCGCCTATATGTAGCGACATTATGATAAACTACCCATGCATGATAGTATCCTCATAGGGCAAGGATACATGGATGAACTTGATAGTAATCCTAATAAGTGCTTTGAGATGTTTCATATGACACACCCGTATCTATTACATTTAGTGGATGAGTTGATCGGTCATGGACACTTGATGGAAAGGCAGGGTGATGTGGATGCCACGTAGGCGGTCGCCATGTTGTTATACATATTTGGCCACAATATCCGAATGAGGTGTATTGCAGATAGGTTCTAGCACTCAACTGAGACAGTGTCCCGCTACTTTTGCAGGGTGTTACGGGCTCTTCACTCGTATGCGAGACATCTGATTAAGCCTAAGCCAGATCCAGATGTAGTTAGCCTCCCCGAACATTTTCAGGTGAACAAGTACTTGCCATGGTTTGAGGTAATATATATCACTTAATTATATTGTAAACATATTCTGTTTAACTAGGTACATACATTATCAGTACTTATGTCATGTGCAAAAATGTGTTGGGGCAATGGATGGCACCCATGTGAGTGTTCGGCCTCTTAAACATGCAACTCAAGCATACAGGATCCGAAAGGCTATCGTAACCATAAATGTGTTGTATGTGTGCAACATGGATATGCAGTTTATTTATGTTCATGCGAAGTGGGAAGGTAGTGCTAATGACTCACGGGTGTTGGAGGAATCGATTGGTGACTTGAAGCATGGATTCCCATGGCCACCTACTAGTATTACAATTAATCCCAAAGGCTATCAATTTTTAGATGTTTTTGTTATAGTTATTGTAGCCAATTCTGAATAGCTTCATAAACATGTAGGATCATACTACTTGGTGTACTCAAGCTTGCCTATTGGCACAAGTTTCCTTCCACCTCACAAGTCAACTAGGTATCATGCCCAGAAATTCCATTCTAATAACAAGAATCCAACAACCAAGAAAGAGTTATTCAACTATCGACACTCTTCCTTGCAGACGGTTATTGAATGATTGTTTGGGGTGCTAAAGACTCATTTTCCCATCCTCAATTTAATGCCAAATTTCAAACACATTAGGCAACGCTATGTGATTACTGCATGTTGTTGTCTACACAATTTTATATGCATTAATAACCGGAGTGATGAATTGTTTAACACATGGGACAACGTTAAATATGAAGGAAATCCTGTTTTTCCGCCTAGTAGTGGCAACAACGAAGCTTCCACTAGCACTTCAAACCAGAGGCATGTTGTGGAGATGTCAGAAGCATCAAAGAGACGTATGGCCCACTTTAGGGATGGCATCACCGATGCTATGCGGGCTGATTATGTTGCATGTCGGCATTGATTTCGCACATGAATTGTGTTGTAAATGCTTACATTTTGATATTTATAGACTTGGTAGCATAGGCTAGGCGATTAGCATTTACTAGGTGCATGTTCAGCAGATGTTATGTATTTTTTTATAACAGTATTGCGCTATTTTGGAACCATAAATGTATGATGAGCATAAGTTCGGTATTTAGTATTTGTACCATTGTATTATGCACTATTATTGTAGGGTCAATGGCATTTGAAGTTTTTGTCAAGTCCACATTTTGCCTACTTTTTACTTTATGGGTGATTTCATAGTGGTATAGCATGATTTTATAAACTATGTGCAGTGAACTACAGTTTGTTAGATAACTTAGTTGTATTCGAGGCAACTATCCTCCTAGAAATAAAGGGTGAGAAGGATGTTTGGGATTAAATTCTGCTTGCCTCATATTATTCATATCGTTGCTTAAATACACTAACAACACAACTGAATTATAAACAATAGGAATGGCAAAAAATAAGAATGCTGCCATTACAAAACAACAATGTTATATATAAGGTTACAATAAGTCTGTCATTCAACACATACGTTGCCAGGTCCAACACCTACACTAGAAGCCACTCCCAACACCTACAATACATTTCCATGTCGAACCACATAATAGAATTTTATTATGCAAACAACTAATCCAAATTCAAAATCATGGCGGACACATTTGTCGTAATCCAACCTCCCTATTACCAAGTGAAAATATAAACAACCCTACAAATGCCAACCATGAGATAAGTAGAGCAATTTGATATTTATGTGCTCACGCATTGGCCATATGAAGGGAAACCCTTGCTTTTTCAGCATTACGCTTTGCTACTCTTTCCCTATGGAGTAGGTTTGCAACCATTGCATGGGTTTCCGTCTCAATGTTTTTTGCCATAGTTGCCTTGGCCTCAAGCCTAGTAAATTTCGCAATGACAATCAGTGCTATTTCAGCTTTATGCCTACATGGGATGCCATCCAACCACTTAAAGAACTTACAATGTTCATCGCTACCCTGCATATTAAACAAAGTTGGTAAGTACATGAGCTAAGGAGTATAGCAACTTTAACTATGAAGGAACGATGATAGTAAGCGTAGTTGATACTTACAGGCTTCCAATGTCTACAACCATAAAATCGTCTACTGAAATTATGGAGCTACAAAGATGTCTGCAACACGCACTGATCCATGTCACACACATGCCCCCTATAGTTGGAGTTATAGCTACTTGCACTTGCCTCCGATATTGTTTGAAACGTCCACCCCTACAAGGCATATTCACTGTCAATAGTGCATAGCTAACCATACTAAAAATTTTCATCAAGTTGTATGTAGTAAGAGATGACACTAGTGTATAACCAAATTGTCATAAAACTTAGTTGTTATTAATAGTTAAATACAAAGAACTGAGGGAACCCACAGATACGTAATTTTAATTTTCTAATGGGAATCCACAAAAAGCCTACAAGCAGAATCTTTCGATAACTACAATAAGTGGGGGAGATGGATTCAAACCCTAGTTCTCCTCATAAAGGAGTCCAGACATGCCACTCAACTACAAGACTCTTGGTGCCCCCTAGCAAAATCTAATTAGACATATCTTTAAATTGCATAAATGAACACAATAATTCCAAGGAATATTTTATGAACAACAATATTTCTTTCCCTGATCCCCTTTTCTCATTAAAATTCTTATGTAGCTTAATCTACAAAGAAAAAAAATGTAAACTTTAGAATCCTATACACAAATAATTTAAACCCTCTGCTGAATTCAATTCCAGTTGTAAAGAAAACAAAGATCCAAACATCAAGTAAACTAAAAAAACTCCAAACATCAAAACAATCACATGATGAATCCACATTATAATTCCCCTATAATGATCAACAAATATCCATCCATCTATCTTTCTGTATATGCATGAAACTCACTCTCAAAATGTATCTAGTTTCAAATTCACCTATAATCATACTGTAATAAATAGAAACTTGCAACAGAATATAAGTAATCGGTTTTTCAACATACCTCTCTTGGCCTAAACCGATGATCACACAGGAACTTTGAGATTGTTCTACGCTGTCTAGAGCTAGCCTCCACGCAGACCAGCTATATAAACACGTTCTAAATTCCAGTTTGTATGATCCACAAACCAAAAACGTTTCTCCGATGGTGTTGCACACTACTAGAGTGATGCAAACATAACCCACAACCTAAGTGCCTCACAACACTCTATAAACACTATGAGAAATGTAGAATTCATTCTCTGTACAATGGGTACCATTCTTGGTGTTTATATAAACACCACTCCATTATATTAATGGAGTGGGATAGTGGACTCAGTGGGGTAGTGTAACGGTCCAATACCATTACTCCATAACTCCTAGATGTTACAATTTGAGGCAAATAGAAGGACATGCTCACATTGGGTCTCTGTTCATATTCTTTCAGTTTCTAACATCTCCCACTCATCCACTGTGGGCATGACCCTATTATCCATCTCTCAATGTGTTTCTCAGTGCATTCATACTGGCAAATAGGTTGGCGACCACCGAGCACACTTGAAAAAATATATTTGGGAGCACTATACTAAATCTTATACCAAGACCAGCCTAGCAACATCCCTAAAGTGTTTCGTTATGCCCTAGTCATATATTAACACATCGAATCAAGCATCTCTAACCCATCTTGAATTTAATACTCAGACTTATGCTTGATCCATCATAACTATCTAAATGTACTTACGATTATTTCGCTACCATAAGCACTATAACCTATCGACAGTGAGCACAAATATAAGGATGTGTTACAAAAATAGTCTTCCCTTTGCACTCATGTCCTTCAACTTTGGTCCAATTTCTTTCCCAGCAATGTTCCTTTGGACCGAATCCAACATGGCCATAGGTAACATGCCAAAGTAGCAGACATCAAAACCTCAGCTTCATGACATAGTCAAAAGTAACTAGGGCATAAGTAGGATCTTAATGAAAGATCCATGGGACTCACACGATGAAGAAATAGGGATTTATTCTCTCACCTCCACTTTTGGTTGAGCAAGCACATGTAGTATGAAATACATGCTATGATGGAGTTCTCTTAAGTAAGAGCGTATGTCTTAACTCGATACACCGTACAAACCTTAGTCTAGTCACTACTCAAGCGCCTAACTTGAGTCCTTTATTTGCTTGCTACCTCAAGCATCAAATAAGGTCTCGCATCTGGCTAACCACAAGCTACATGGATCATGGGCTATCCATGTACGGTCTAATCAAAATAAATATATTATAGACCTCATCTTAGTCCCAACTAAGGTGACATCTGTTTGTGTCAACCATCTATATATGCAACATAAGCATTGAATGACACAATGTGTCATCTCTGCTCACTACTCAAGCGCCAGAGGTGATCGCTCGTGTGAGTGAGACGACCTAAGCCTGTCGACATATCTTTTATACAACAGAACTCATCATATGGTATATGTATGTGTAAACATACATATTATTAATTGAATAACATCGTATTTATTTAAAACAAAATATCCCAAAAGAGTACAATAAATGGTAACTAAAAACAACATATCATCATATTCTACGTAGTCCTAAACTCCTAACATGAGCCTGAAAGACATCTCTTTCTATAGGCTTTGTAAGAGGATCAGCAATCATGAGGCTTGTAGAAATGTGTTTTAGAACCACTTCATTGTGAGCAACCATGTCTCGAATGTAGTGATATCAGTTATCAATGTATTTGGTTCTACCATGATACTTAGAAGCTTTAGCATAGACAAGTACTGTCATGCTAGCACAATGTACCATTACGGGATCCGAGGCATCCTTGACGACCTCAAGATTTTGAAAGAACCTCCTTAACCAAACTGCTTCCTAAACAGCTGTTGAACATGCTACATACTCTGCTTCCATAGTTGATAATGCTATACAGGGTTGTTTCTTGCTACTCCAAGTGTTGGTGCCATTATTTAGTAAGAAAGCATATCCAGATGTAGATTTGCGTTCATTTAGGTCACTACCCCAATCAGCATCACTATAGCCAATCATACGCAAATCCGAACCCTGATAACAAAGGACGTAGTCTGTTGTCCCTTTTAGATACCTTAATATCCTCTTGACAGCTTTTCAATGAGAAAGTCCTGGACTAGATTGAAGTCTGCTAACTAATCCAATAGCATAACATATATCAGGCCAAGTACACATCATTACATACATCAAGCTTCCAACTGCATTAGCATAAGGAACACGAGCCATCTTTTCTTTTTTATCTTGAGTCTTAGGACACATATCAAGGCTTAAGCTCTCATTTTTTGCGACTGGAGTATCTATGGGTTTGTAATTATGCATTTGGAAACGCTCATGAACTTTCTTAATGTAGGTTTGTTGTGATAAACCTAAAAGTTTCTTTGAGTGATCCCTAAGGATTTTAACCCTTAGAATATAATCTGCCTCACCCATGTGCTTCATCTCGAAGTTAGAGGACAACCACCCTTTTGTGGTGATAATCATCTCCATGTCATTACCGGCCAATAATATGTCATCGACATATAATAACAAAATGATGAAACTTCCCTTGGATCGTTTTACGTAGACACAATGATCTTCTTTGATCATCGTAAACCCATTCAATATAATGGCTTGATGAAATCTCAGATACCACTGTCTAGATGACTGCTTTAAACCATATATGGATCGCTTAAGTTTGCACACTTTGTGCTCTTGACCTTTGGTCACAAAGCCAATAGGTTGATCCATATAGATTTCTTCATCTAGTTCTCCATTGAGAAAAGTTGTCTTAACGTCCATTTGGTATAATTCCAAATTCAAGTTTGCAACAATGGCCAGAATGAGTCGAATAGAGGCAAACCTCATAACCGGAGAAAAGGTTTCCTCATAGTCAACACCTTCCTTTTGAGTGTATCCTTTTGCCACTAAACGAAATTTATACCTTTCTATTGACCTATCCGCCTTGTGTTTGATTTTAAGAACCCATTTGTTCCTAATTGCTTTACGCCCTAATGGTAGGTCTACCAGATCCCAGACCTGATTAGTCCTCATAGACTCCATTTCATCATTCATTACTTTCATCCACTCATCACTAACAGAAGATGAGAGAGCCTCTTGCACAATTTTTGGCTCATCATCATCCTGTGAAACAATCATGAAAGCTTCCCCCTCAATCTCAAAATGACGATGAGGAACATTTCCACGGTTGCTTCTACATGGCTGAGGTTGTTGTGGATCAACTTCTAGTGGTGTGCTCCCACTAGGTTGTGAGTCGCTCCCACTATCTCTAGGAGTTTTAGGAATTTCTTCCTTGTCCTCTACTAGTCTACTTAGGGCGCCTACCTCTTGATCCATCATTTCATAAAGAGTCAAGTTCTTTTCAACCTCACCTATGTTAGGGAATTCACTTTCAATGAAATCAACAACATGTGACTCCAATTCAGTTACATTTCCATCAGGTTGTTCACCTATTAACACATAGCCTTTGGAATGCTCAGAATATCTTAAAAAGATACACTTCTTTCCTCTAGGCCCCAACTTCCCATATCTATGAGAAGTATTGTGAACATAACCTATTGAACCCCATGGCCGCAAGTTATTCAAGTCAGGTTTCTTGCCGGTCCATAGTTCATAAGTTGTGGAAGATACTGATTTAGAGGGCACTTGGTTAAGTATATAGGTTGCAGTCAAAAGTGCATCCCCTCAATACGAAATCGGTAAGTTTGCTTGCGCCATCATTGACCTAACCATCTCTAGCAGTGTTCGATTTCCCTTTCCGCCACACCATTTTGTTATGGTGTATAAGGCATCGTTAACTGCCTTGCAATTCCATTTTCATCACAGAGCTCTTTAAATTGCTCAGATAGATACTCACGCCCATGATCAGTTCTGAGAGCCTTAATGCTTGTCTAATTGATTCTCAACCAATCTCATGTATCGTCTAAAGCAATCAAAAGCCTCAAACTTATGAGAAATCAAATAAAGATGACTGTAACGTATATAGTCATCTATAAATGTGATGAAGTAGAAACCTCCATGCCTTGCCCTCACATTCATTGGACCACATATATCAGAGTGGATTAGTTGCAACAGAAAAGATGCCCTTGTGGCTTTTCCAAATGGTTTTCTTTTTGACTTTCCCATAAGACAATGTTCACATATGGACAAAGTGACCTTAGCAAGATTGCCCATAAGGCCTTCTCTAGCTAACCTAGTCATCCTCTCTTGCCCTATATGACCAAGCCTAGCATGCCATATAATTGAATTATCAGAAACATTATCAGATGAAGTCAAAAAAGTTGAACTATCATTATTATAATGTTCAACATCCAAAATTAAAAAACCATTTGAAATAAAACCACGGCCATAATAAACTGTTCCCAAATGCAATAAAACATAATTATTCTAAAAAATAAACCGAAAACCCAAGTCTTAACAAAGTAACTATGGAAAGTAAGTTCCTCCGGATCTCTGGAGCATACAACACATCATGGAGCAACAGAGTACAACCACCTCGCAATTCTAGCTTGTAGGTACCAATTCCAAATACCTCCACGCTAACTCCGTTTCCTACCTTGATGTCTCTACACCCAACAGGAATCCGGTGGTACTCCACAAATCCCACTTTATCTCTCGCTACATGTTCTGTTGCCGATGAGTCTACAGTCCACATAGGAGCAAAATTAGCAATAAGGACATGACTAGTTACAAAAACATGGTGAGATGTAGGATTAGGTGTTACTTTTTTTTGGCTCAATGCATTCACGAGCAAAATGTCATTTCTTTCCGCAATTATAACAAGTCAACTTAGACTTGTCCTTCTTTGCGCGCTTTCCTCTAGTATTGCGCTTGACAAACTTAGCCTTCTTAGGCGGTGGCCCATTAGGTCTCTTTTGTCCAAGAGTGTAATCAGGTTGCTTGCGTTTAGGCCTAGATGCCTTACGCAAGCTAGTCTTAGCCATGTGCACAGAACTAATCGGCTTGGTTGCTTCAAGGCGCTCAGCTTCAAGTTCCAAGTGACGAGCCACATCATCAAATATTTTGATATTTTCATTATGTGTCAAGTTTTGACACATCATCTCCCATGAACTTGGTAGTGAACGAATCACTGCTTGGACTTGTTGTTTGTCAGTAACATTGTTTTCAGCTGATTTGAGCTCTCGAATCATGGAGGACATCGCCCTAAGATGCTGCTTCATCATATGTTCAAAGCGCATCTTATATGAATCAAATTTCATTGTTAAGCCACACAGTCTAGTGGCTGATGTCCCTCCATATCTTAGCTTTAGAGCTTTCCATATGTCTTGTGCAGTTGTATACTGCTCAAATTCACCAATCAAGTCATTGTGCATGCTGCTTAGCATTGTAAAGCACACACACAAATCCTTCTTGCGCCAACTTTCATAGGCAGCAAGATTACGTTGGTGTTGCTCAGTGCTTCCCTCATCGGGTTTACTCAACGAATGAGTTAGAGTCTCTAGGACTCTTGCTCATTAAGCACATACTGGATTTTGCGGTGCCAAATATTGTAATTTTCACCATTCAGTTTCTCTCCTTTATTGAGATCAGCAACTATACCTTTGGAAGCCATTTCACTACAAAATTTCACAAATGAGACATTACACACACATTTCAAAATTTTGGGCATTCGATCTAAAATAAACTTAGATAATCAACACACGTCACAAGATCGAAAATTCGCTAAGCTTCTTAATCATCTCTTGCGCCACTAGCGTTTATTACTAAGCTTAATTTTAATCTATTCGTGCAAAATTATGTATGGGAGATAACGCAACTCAACCATACTCCCATTATTCCATATTTCAATTCTAAACATATTTACAAAATATATGTATTGAAAACAATTCACGAATTTTATTAATTAACTATTAAGCCAAACATACTATCACAATTTAAACTCATGAGAACAATTCATATAGGCATCTCATTATTTTACTAAGAAATAATTATTTCTTTGTCGTGTTAAATATAATATTTAACGTTGTGTAAATATACCATATGTCACTAATAAATAATAATGAAATTAAATAATTTACAAAATTAAATCAATTCCATATTATTGAAGCATATACCTTTTATGTTTCAGAAATAAATGCTAAGTTGAATAGTACGTTTCACTTAAAGAAACTCAATTATCAATAGGCTTAATACATATAAAATAGAAAAATCTCAAAAAAAAAAAAAAAAAAGAAGAAGAAGATTCCAAACGTGACAAATAGGCTGACTTTACAGTGCATGCTAGCAGAGCAAAAACATAATAATAATAATAATAATAATAATAATAATAATACAAATAGGTGTTTAAGAAGCAATTGTGGGACCTCCTTCTTCTTTACTATTATTTTTTTTTTTTTTATTTGCTATCACTCCAGTCCATTTGGCAAGTGAAACACGTGATGTCCCATTAAAAAAAAAAAAAAGTAAAACACGTGATATCGTCTTCAACCTTCATCCGCTCCTCTCAATTTTTTTTTTAGCAAAAAAAAACGTGTTTCAGACACGAGTTTCAAAGTTTTATATCTTCTTCATTTCAAGTCCATTTTTAACGTACCATATACCGATTTAAAGCTTATAACATATAGATTCATAATATGAAATCATATTTTATAAATAGAAATCATATAAGAGCAGTTTTGTCCTTAAAGTTTCGGTGTTCTAAGCTTTGTGAAACTATATCTCATGACACACTTAGAGATTTGCTACAAAACTTAAGGTAGATATTAATACATGTAATATAAACAACATATATTAATTTCAAGGCACAAAATGCTCAGAATCAAAACTTGCCATTGAAGGCTATGTGAGGTGCATAGAAATTCACCGCATATTTCAGAAGAATAAAACGCATTAAGAACTAATCATATATGCCTATGACATTAAGAACAACCTATAAACGCTCTGATACCAATTTAATAAATAGAAACTTGCAACGGAATATAAGTAATCGGTTTTTCGGCATACCTCTCTTGGCCTAAACCGATGATCACACAGGAATTTTGAGATTGTTCTACGCTGTCTAGAACTAGCCTCCACGCAAACCAGCTGTACAAACACGTTCTAAATTACAGTTTGTATGATCCACAAACCAAAAACGTTTCTCAACAGTGTTGCACACTACTAGAGTGATGCAAATATAACCCACAACTTAAGAGCCTCACAACACTCTATAAACACTATGAGAAATATAGAATTCGTTCTCTGTACAATGAGTACCATTCTTGGTGTTTATGTGTTTATATACACACCACTCCATTAATATTGAATGGGATAGTGGACTTAGTGAGGTAGTGTAACGATCCAATATCATTACTCCATAACTCCTAGATGTTACAATCTGAGGCAAATAGAAGAACATGCTCACATTAGGTGTCTGTCCATATTCTTTCAGTTTCTAACACATACAAGTAAGTCACGTCAATAAATGAGTAAAGGGAATCATTGAAACCAGTGCAACATTAGTCTCATTTTATCAAGACAATATCTATACCTATTATAAAAGGATAGATGAGCTACACGAGAATCACCTGCTACAGAGAGAACATACAGTAGATATTTGTCCGTAAGCTATATACCTTATATATCCTTCCACCCTGCTACAGACTGGACTACCAAAATTCCTTGTCATCAAGCTCAATCACTTATTATTAACTGACATTTAATCCTAAGCATAGAAAGGATAAAATGACCATGTTCAAAGATGGCCTCAATTTTTAACTAAAGTTGGACAAAAATTGCAAAAACTTTATCCCATGTTCAAAGATGTTAGCTACTTTAGTGTATAAAATCTTACAATGTTTGTGCCAAAAGTCTCAACTAACCCTTGGCTTGGTAAATCCCATATTCTTGAAAAATTGGGATGCTTTTACCAACCATCATGCATAAGGAAACTCTCTGCATCTTAATTAAGAAATTCGACAATAAAATCTAATATTTGTTTTGGATCGACAGCAAAAAAAAGTTATGAGAAAGAAACAAGGCAAAGAAAACGAAAACAGAGCCATTAATAATTCTCTGGCTTGACTCTCAAAATTTAACCCGGCTTAACATCAAAAGTTAACATCTTTGGATTTTATGTAAAGTTCCAAAAGTTTTCACTTTTACAATTAGATAAATACTTTGAAGGAAATGACCCCAAAAAAAAGAATAGGGCATTAACCCATTAAAAGCCAGAATATATAAGATTAAACTACAAGTTCCCAACTTATTTACTTCAAAAAATCATGATCATAGTTTAAGAGTTGTAAGCCGAATGCCCCTGAAACTTATATACTAATATATATATTTTCAAAAATTGAGGGGGGCCATGATAGGTCCGTCACTGTAAATATACATCTACAGCATAATTGATTCTAGGAAAAGTACCAAGGCTTAGGAACTGCCAGCTTCAAGACAAGTTTGAGACCTATTTCAACATAATTTGGAATGTCAAAACCAGACAACAATTTCCATAATTTATTTATTTTTTATTTTTTATTACATTTTTTATTATTGGTATTTACTCATGTACCCAAGGGGATTTGAATCCCCAACCTCACTCACCAGTCACCACCCATACTTATATGGGTGTTGGAGATGCCATTCTGCCTAAATGGCATTAGCAATGTCACACAAGGTTGACAGAAAAGACATAGTCAAGTTAAATTTATAGGGAATGCAACCAAAGGAAAATATTACAAATTTCTTAAAAATTGGCATGAAAATCATTTCAAGAAGTATGAAATCTCAAAGATCATATTTCACGTCAATCAATAGCATACCAGCTTACTTTATAAAATCTCAAGCTCATATTTCTTAAACTAATGAAGCTCATTTGATTTCTTAATATCATCTGATTTCTTTCTAATCGTACAGCAACATGCAAGGCTTCACGTTTCAAAAATTAAAAAGAATAAAATAAGTTTAACAAATTAAACACATAATTTACTTACTTGAATATACAAATTTAAGTTCTAAATCGCACCATACAGAAAATGCTCTGAGAGAGAGAGAGAGAGAGAGAGAGAGAGAGAGAGAGAGAGAGAGAGAGAGAGAGAGAGAGAGAGTTCTCAGTGTGTGATGGTGGTTGTCTGTTTGGTGGGTTTTAGGGGCGGAGGTGTTGCGGCGGACAGAGTTGTAGCGTCCTCTTTGAGTTGTGGTGGTGCTCGGGTTCAAGGATGAGGAAGGAGGATAATGCGTTGGGGAGAGAATGGCGGTGGCATAGGTGGGCAAGGATGGATGGAGGAGTTGAATAATCGGTGGTCTTTTGGCTTTGGGGTTTGAGAGGTGTAGATAACAGAGGAGTTAGGGAGAGAATGGAGAGAGAAGCTAATGCAATTTTTTGTGGGAAGGGTGTGAAGAGGAGAGAGGTATTACACGCGGGTAGGGCTTAGCCGTTGTAGGGCATAGTAGTGCAATCAATGCTATGTAGGACCCAAATAGTGACAAAGAGTTGGGATTTAAATTTGAGATAACTATGAGAACAAGCTGCCAAACAAGCATATGAGTGAGTTTTGGGTATTATTGAGTTAGAGTTGTGAGATATTGGGATATGAGTTTGAGTGAGGAGATTTGAGTTATGAGTGTTGGGATATGAGTTATTGACAAGCCAAACAAGGCATAAAACATCATCTTACAAGCCTAAAATAAAAATTTATGCTATTGAAATTCTTGGGCAAGCTTCTAAATTTTTAAAAAGCCACCTGTTGATTTTTATTTTTGGTTATGTTTTTCATGTTTGTAACGGAGGTGGGTTACAGACTCTAATAGAGCAAACCTCATGTGGGCAAAGTGCCAAATTTTAAACCACAGGTATGCAACTTAAGTTTTGGTCAAATCACATGTGGGTAAGTTGTAATATATCCAAAACTAATTAAAATTTTGTAACAGCCAGTAGAGCCAACTTCAAAAAGTCATATCTCACTCATTCTAATCAAAATTTCCTCATTATTATGCTTAAATTGAAGCCCCATGTGTCTAGTTTCCAGAAAAAATAACCTCACTACAAAAATTCAAAGTGGCCTCATAGATGTTAATGAAATAGTGAGCAAAGATCATCTCTTGGAAAAAAATTTCAGCCCAATTATTATTAATATGCCCCAAATTAACTTCTAATTAGTATTAATAGGCCCCAAATACCTCCATTTTGAATTAATAAGCCCCAAATCATGCCCTAATTTTCCCAATTAAGAAGATGATTGCATCAATTACTGATGGATAATTAATGTTTGACCATCTAATCAATCAAGTGTGTGCAACCTTATCATAAACTGTAGTCCTAGCCAATCGTACTATGACGTGTCATTATTTTCAATTTGATTATAATTAGAACCAATCAAAATTAATTATTCATAATCACACGTGGCTAGACTTAATTTGTGAGAATGCATCTTCGCATTAAAACTATAACTTTCAATTTGATGATTCGATTGAAGTCTGTGACCAGTCATCAATATCACTTTGATGATATGTAATTAATGATCCAATGGCTAGAATGAAGATTCTTTTTTTTTTTTTTTTTTTTTTGAGAGAAAGTTTCAACCTATGGCGTTCGCTTCTAATGATATCTCATTATCATCAGACCAAGACACCAATAAATTTTTGGTGTAGGCGGGGATTGAATTCCAGATCTCTTATACAACTATTAGAGACTTTACCAGTTGAACTAACTGGAACCCACAGAGTAAAGATTCTTATCTCTGAGGTAAAATTATTATTTTTCCTCCAAATGAGGTTAAATGTAAGTTGCATAATGGGGTGTCTACACATCTATTGCCCTATATAGTCTACTTGAAGTTTTGTATCTAGATTCTATTTGTGGACTTACCTTTATACCATATCTTGGTAGTTTCTTCTCCATCAATTCCTCTAATTTAAGTGTGAAACCATGCTTAAAACTATTGTATGTGTTCCATTGAACATTGCTAACTAGTTCTAATAAACACTAAACCAACTTATCATCTTCTTTGGATGTCCATAGAAATTTAGTTTCTTTCACTAGATGTATTTTCTATGTATAGGCAAAAGTTGAACATTATACATAATTATCCAAATAAAAAATGTAAGTAGTGCATTTAAAAAAAAAACTATAATAAGAAATTCATGATGGTAATTGTGAGCACACTGTCTCACATTGCACGTGTGGTTAATAGTAATACTCCTATGGAAAGAATGCCTTAGTTGAATGGATCAGAGGCAAAGATTTGGGAGTTGCCACTTGGTTTAGGTCAACGAACCAAATTGGGCCACTTATTTACGTAGGTCTATATACCAGATTTTAGGTTTAGGGTTAAGGTACGGTTTGAGAAGTTATTAGGCACCCAAGACCGCTTGGCTCGTAGGCCGGTTTCCATTATAAAACTAAAATAAATATTCTTAAGTTTATGACTAACTTAGGATCCACATCAAACAATAAAATCTCTATGCATGAATGTATGTGAGCTTACTTGATATCTTCACTCACTTTAAATACAGTAACTCCATGTGGTCGTAGCATCTAAAAAAACTTGTTCATAGAGAAAATCTCAAATTTATTTTCTTGTGTATGTCTACAACTAAAAAAATAATCTAATTATTTTTCTTTGTTCTCACTCCCACTATTTCTCTCCTTTAGCTTGTAGTCTTTGTTTTCAGGCACAGCTCTCTATGGCTGTACTTTTCTCCAGTGCGGCTGCCTTTTCTATCGCAGGCGGCAGTCACTCTCTCTCCAAATTCACCTCACATGCATGTCTCGATTTATAGAACACAACCTGTCGCCTTGACTCGGAGACTCACGTCTCTTAATTCACTTGGGACTCCTGTCCATGCTGGTCATACAGAGCTAAACATCCCTTGTCACATCTATTTTTGGTTATTTTGACCTTGGTTTTAGTTCCCCATGTTTTTTGCTAATCTCATCTTGGTGGAGGCTGCTCAGCTTTGTTTTTTCCTCTTCAATTAAAAATTTTAATTCAGACCTCTTGCTTTATATGTGGGCTGGACTCACAACAGAAAAGCAGGCTAGACCCATCTGTTTGTTTTGGTCCTTGGGTTGGCTTTGGCCCAAACCAGAAAACCCAAAAATTAGTCTAATGTTAAAACCACATTGAGCTTCATCTCAAAATATATATATATATATATATATATATATATATATATTTATATCACATTGAGCGAGTGTTGGCACCTTGCATGCTGCCTGTTAAAACTATTTTGATGCTAAAGTCAACAGTCACAATGATGAAATATTTTTAGGATCTATCTCTTTCCTTGGCATATGGAAGGGGCAAGTGTATATATAGGGCTCTTCATGTTTGCCCCACATACCCCATGATTGCGATTGTGGAGCCCATGTTTGAATGTGCCATTTTTGGTGCATGAACATTTCTCATGTGCTATAATAATTTAGTCTTTCAAATAGGATTGGGTTGTTTACAACTCATTCCATTAATGTGATTTTATAAAAAAATAAATTTTGACACTTAAACATATTAAACATACTGGTAAAATATAAAGTAGAACACATTAAGTAGTAAAGAAGAATAAGATTTGTATTCTTATTTGTATGATCTCGCTTAATTTGAAACCTAAATCTCTAGTTTATGCCAATGTAATTTAATCTTTTTACAAGTTTGTAAGAATCCGAGTGAAACTGGAAAAGTGAAAATCAAATCAAATATAGGTTGACATAGTCTAAATGCTACCTTTCATTTTTTTTACAAACTTTTGTGGGGAAGCCGATAAGTTTCTCTCTTATTTACCTTCCAATCTCTTTTTCAGAAACTCTTGATTAATTTTTACCCTTCATGTTTGGTAATTGGTGTTAATTAAATGGAATTACAGTAGGATTACAGAGGTCAATTCTCCTTAGAGAATTTTCCTTCTATAATTTTATTAATTAACTGAAATTCAATTCATTAGCTTTCATTAATAAATAAAAAAACTCAATCAAAGACATCACTTGATTTTGGAGGGGGAAGATATTTTTGAGATTGATTGTATGCGTATGTCTAACTAGTTTATGAGCTACAGTAGTTTCCCTCCTTATACATGAGATTTTTCCCTTTGTTCAAAATTTTGCAACAGGAGCTCTGTATCCATAATTTCATTGCCCAGCCAAAAGTTATATAAATCTAAAATTTTCTGATCCTTGAGTTTAGAACCAATCTTGAATCTACGTCCAGAATGATGTGTCATAATTTCCAAGTCTAAAAAACAAGTCTTAATATATAAGGATAAAGTTTACCAAAAAAAAAAAAAAATATATATATATATATATATATATATAAAAGGATAAAGTTTAGCTACAAAATTGGTTGTAACCTCAGACTACAATTTTTTTCGATAAAATAAACATTACTACATATTTTGAAAATCTAACCGTTGAATTACATGTTCTTTATATTCTTAATACACATGTCAAATTCTGTATCAATTAGATATTTTTTACTATATGATTTATAAATTTATATTTTATGCATATTTTTAAACTACAAAAGCTTGTAATTTAAACAATTTATTGATGACATAATTATTGATATTTAATTTTTTAAAACTTTTGCAAGCATGTAGGATATAAGAAAAAGATATAATCTAATGGTTTGTCAAAATTCACCTCTAATAAAAATATATTGAGTAATGTTGTAGTCTAAGGTTATAACCAATTTTGTAATTAAACTTTGTCCAATAAATAAATAACCGCCCACAATTCAAGAATGGACCACATTGCTACATCTCCAGGACATGGCTGCCATTGGAAGTCCCATTGTTGTTTCTAATGATAGCCCCCACACCCGAGGACTTCAGCTTGGAAAATATCCATTTTCAATTTGAACATATCATCACTTATCTACAAGCAGGGAGCTCTCTTCTCACGCTACTATCTTGTGAATGTGCACCACAATATTCAACCAACAATGTCAAAGCTGCTTGAGTAGTTCTTTTAGACTCCACATCTTTACCCCTCATGTACTTTTAAGACTTCTGCCCTTCCAACTATTTGACGCAACCATTAGGAACCGCTCAAATCTTATTAGAAATTGCATTGTAGATTAGTCTTTCCATGATTTTGAACCTATTCTTTTTTAAAGTTGTACCATCTAATTTTAACTACTGGAGTCATTCTAACCAAAAAAAAAAAAAAAAAAAAAAAACCCTTCTATTTTATGAAGGTAAAAACATTAAATTTTTTTTTTTTTATTTGGTCATTTTCTTCTGTGTAATTTTCTTAATATTACATGTGTTATGCCCATCAAAATAAGTTTGATACATCTCAAAAGATTTTGATATGTATATAGTTAATAAATGTTCATCACTTGACATTGTTGAATGATATTCGTTAGGGAGAAAAACTGTTACACACACTCTATTGCACACACATTTACCCACACTAAAAATAAAAAATTGAAATCATGACTTGAAGTCATGATTTTCAGCTTGAAAACATGACTTCAAATCATAATTTCCATTGATATTTCATGTGTAAATGTGTATGTAGCTGAATGTGTGTAATTATTATTATTCTTTATTTATTTATTTGAGAAACAATACTACTTTATTTTTTTTGAAAAACAAACACACACACACAAGAGAGAGAGAAATGAGTTCTAACACAAAGGTACACCACAACTCCATTCAAAAGTTATGATAACTTTTAAAGGAAGATAGAGCAAGTTATACTACAACAATACTACTTTATTATTTATATTAAAGATGCCATTTTTTTTTCTCCGGTTATTGGTAAACCAAATTTGGAATTATTCATTTGCAGGGAAAAAAATATGACCATCATGGATGCGCTTTATTATATAGTTTTTTATTTTATAGAAAATAATTATTATATAGTTTGAGAAAGGAAAAATAATAAAACCTTAAATTGGTTGAAAAAGGTCTTATATTTTCAGTACATTTGGTTGACAGGAAAAGGTACGTTCCAGTGTGAACTAATTTTTTGCAGGAAATATTTCGACCCAAATCTTATCTGACAGTTTTAGCAAGATTTTTTTTCCTGGGAAAGTTCGAACAATTTCCCTACCAACTCTTTTTGTAAACCAAACCGGCAAACCCTTCTGGAAAAAGTAATAAATAAACTTCCCTTCACTCTACTTTCTTAAGACATTTTCTTGCAAAACCTTCGTTTCAATCAAGTACTTACTCCTTAAGTCATGCTATTCATCATCTCGAAGAAGACTCTTTAATCCGATTAGGGTAAGAATCCATTTACCAGAACTTACGTTTTGCTTTTCCTGAACCCAAAATAATAATAATAATAATAATAATCTAAAATCAGAGGGGAAGAATGTTAAAAGTGAATAAATTTATTATCTAAACTGATATTGAAGAACCTTCTCCAACTCATTACATAGGTAACTCATTACATAGGTACTAGCTACTAGGTAGCAAGTTAGATGATAATCCATGAGTAATTAAATGAACGATTAAGTAAATCTAAATCAATCTTATGAATAGTTAGTTCATGTGATTAAAAACACAATGATCAATTGGATTATACAGTAGTGGATTAGAGAGAATTTCTTTAAAATTAACCTTCGAAACTGCATTTTTTAATTAGTTTTTGTACCTTTTGGTTGCTTTGAGTCTAAAACATGTCTTCGAATAAAAGTAAACGAACAGAGAATATTAGCCTAAATAGTTGAAAATGGAGTCAAATAGTTCAAGTGCGTAGTAGACCAACCACTTGGGTTTGGAAATGGGAGTAATCCCATTCAATGAGATTACTCAATTGTCTTCCTCCCTCTGTTCAATGTCTCTTCTTGTAGAAGCTTCTCAAATTTCAATATTGTTCTTTCTGAACAATCAGTAAATATCTTGACCATAGCCTCCAAGTATAAGGCATCGAACCCAGGAGCAATAACTGTGAATTATTTTTAAATAAATTAAAAGATTCAGTTCCAGCATGAATTAACCACAAAAAATAGCTCTCTTCTCGCAAAGAATGGAACAACCATAGACACTACTGATGTATCAGTTCATAAAAAATTACATAATATATATAGACTCCCATGGAGGATAGTGATCAGGTCCAAAATCAAATTTAGTCCATAGTTTTGAAATAATATGATGTCTAAGTTCCCATTTCTATGAGCATCATTTTACCTGGAACATATTATTATTCTAATGTGATTGGATTTAAAATAGAACAAGGAGGTAGACTGATCATATATATATATATATATATATATATATATATCAAGAAGTTGCGGATGGAGTTATTAGACAAAATCAAAGCCATCTCATAATAAGGAAATAAAAAAAGCTTGGAAGAGTTAATTTATGCAAAACAAGTTTAACCCCATTCCAGAAGTAATAATTTATATTCAGAAGTACCATTATGATTAATAAAAAATTGACCTTATATCGATAATCTTGTATCTAAGAACTCTAAGCTTTTAACATATAAGCCTTTAGTCAGTCAAACATAACTGGTTTACTTTTGTTGGAATTTAATGACTGGCATGTCAATTTTTTTAAGGAAGCAGACCATCTGCGTCTCTCAATGGCACCGGGTTAAAGTTGATTTACTATCCAGATCAGGATAGGTTGGTAAATACATAAATGAGTAATATTATATTATACTACTACAAAACTTGATTAAGTTATTAACTTCCTGCAAGGCATTGGGGAGGCACTGGATATCAGACCTCAGACTATCATGATATAGGTGCCTACTTGTTAGCCTTTATGCTGGTTGTCATCCATCACTACAATCTAGAACACTTTGAATTTAACTAAACTAGAAGAAACTGCATAACATATAAAATTTACCAGTAAGTGCCTAACACAAGACACTAAGGATCACTTCCTGGCATTCAATTACTTATCACTGTATATCCTGTCTAATTTTTTACACTTATCCAACTGTATGAAGCATCCAAGTTATGACAATTATTAAGAGCAAATTTTCTCTATATTTTTTTAGTGTAGTTCATCTATAAAACGTTTGAACTTGCCTAAATATAATACATGAAGGAATAGAATGTCTATGAAGAGTATATATATATATATATATACATAGTGCCAAAAATTAATAAGGATTTGATAAGTAACTAATGTTGCATAAATTATTCAATTGGACAAACAACAAACTTGTATTGTTTTAGGAAAACCTGATGACTTCCCAGGCAATATGAACTCTTACAACATACAACTTGACATTCCCAAAATTACCAATATGTACTTACATTTGTAGGAAAATCATCTTTTGATCTAAGCCACCTTTCAAAACTAACTAATCGCAAAGGATTTTAAAGAGACTATGACTGCAGAGGAATTAGATACCAACAAATTGTGGATCATCATTTTAGTTGGAGACTTAATATAGAGGTAGTTTTGAGTTTTGTCATAAACTAAGGTGCAAAACCCAAAAATACACATTTTTTACTTGCTTACCTCTTCTCCTCTGCTTCCAAGTGTCAAGATCTGCAGGTATAAGTCCTTTGCCCATTATTGGTTCTAGTATATCAGCTAGGACTCCCTAATTGAGTTTGCAATAAGTTGAGTAATAATAGATTAGAATAAATAAATGATATGCAGAAAGTACTTAAAGATGACATATAATTTAAAAGTATGCTAGTCAAATCCCATAATGATCAAACATGCTAGCAAAGCTATCAAGATTCATAAGGTTTGGAATCATTTCACATGGTAATGGTATCGTCATTTCTCTTGTGATTGATGGTTTTTCTCAATTAATTTCCCACACTATTGGCCTCAAGACCCAATTGAGACAAACAAAAACTTATGCCAACATTACATGTTGGCAAAGGCTCAAAAGTCAAAACCCTATTTTATCAACAAAAAAGAAATAAGATCTCTGGAACAGTCGTATAAATATGTGAGCTATAATTTAGACGATACGTGTATAGACCAAACAAAGAAAGTTCATACATGCTTACATAAACAAAAGGCATTTTACATAAACTCATATTGACATCAATAATCATGTTGACAAGAGGAGGGATGGGTGGAGTCAAGAAGCATATAGTTAGGTAGTACCTTGTCATAACAAAATGCATTTTCTCAAAAGTACATGTCTTGCAACGATAGGATCCGATACAACAACAAATGCTTTTGGCCCAAAAGCAAGTTTATACACAGAGCTGTAAGGTTGAATTTATTCAACCATCTAATTGGCTTTATTCCGTGCCAAATTTGCTTGTAATTCAGCATTTAGTAACCCTGTATTTAGGTGGGTTTGATGTAAGGGTAGTGAGTGAGATAGAGTGAAGTTTGCTCAAGAGTGTGCAAGAAAACAGAGTGTCGCGGCTGGGTCTCGCGGGTGACTCGCGGCTTCAAGCCGCCAGAAGCAACCTCACGTGCCAAGCATGCTGGAAGGTGAACAGTCTGCTAGCTGGAGCACTACAGGACAAAACAGGACAACTGGCCATACGGTTATCTCGCGACTGGATCTCGCGACTTAGTCAAGCCGCGAGGTCAAGCCGCGAGCCACCCCTGTTTTGTAGAATTCTGACGTTTCACATTCCTCTCCACTCCAGTATAAATACCCCTATTACCCACGATTGAAAGAGAGCTTCCAGAGAGAATTTTGAGAGAGAAACCCTAGAGAAAAACTAGATTGATTCACTCACAATCTATACCTTAGAGACTCTTCAAATTCCTCAACTCTCTTCCTCTCCATTGTCAAATCCTTGAGAGGCTTTATACCAAACCAGGTTCTCACCATCATCATCATTGTGAGTCTGCTGTTTGGATTTCTGGGAAGCAGTTAGGAAGGAACCAATCTTCATTGGTTGATGCTATGGTCTAGTAGCGGAATCCGGGAAGCTAGAAAAGAAAAAGGTTCGGCGTAACCTCGTTGGAGCAAGAAGCTTGGAGGGCTTAGGTGCACTGGGTAGATTAGGCTTGGAGGGTCTATTGCTGTCCTTGTATCCCAACTATATTTTCTAGTGGATTGATTACCGCTTGGAGGGCGGCGGAGAGGTTTTTCGCCGAGGACTTCGGTTTCCTCTTCGATAACACATCGCGTGTTGTCTTTGTGTTTGCATCTTCCTTCCTCTCTATCTTTGCCTTTTTATTTATCTGCTGTGGATATTAATCTGTTATGGCTTAGATAGTATTTAATCAATTTCGTTTGATAGCATATGTTAAGTTTCCGCACACTAGTTGTTTGACATATTGCTTGAATTGATTAAGTTGTTATTTGGGGGTCTAAACGTTCAAAGGTGTTTTTGTACACGTTTTTGAACTTTCAATTGGTATCAGAGCGGGTACACTTGTTGTGGTTTAAATACCTAAGTGTGATCCTTGACCCCTTGTGTTTATTTGCCATGGATTGTGCTTTGTATGCCTCTTTGCATGATTTGGTTGGTGATGAATGTAACATGCCACATGTTTGTGAAAATGCCTCTATGAGTGTTAATCTCCATAAGTGTGATGACATGTTATTTGAATCCATGGGTGTTGTTGACAAACTCTTGAAGAAAAATGCTAAGAAGTTTCAAAAGAATTTGAGCAAGTTATTTTGTGAAAAGGATGATTTGATTGCTAAGCTCAATGAATCCAACAAATTGGTTGAGAAATATAAAAAACTTGCTGAAATTTCTCTTGAAAAACTGAAAGAGTTTGAATGTTTGAATATGGACTTGGATGCTAAACTTGTTTTGTCTAACAAACTTGTTGATGATCTTAAATGTGAAAATGAATCTCTTAAGATGCATGCCAAGTGTTTGATTGCTGAACCCATTAATAAAATGGATGATAATATTTGTTGCAATCATGTTGTGGTACCCGATTTTGTGCCTAGTGTGTGTTTTACCTTAAAGGACAAATCGGTGTACATTCCTCCACATAAAAGAAATCAAAAGGTGGAGAGAAAGGCTGTTAAGTCAAAACCTTCGTTTAGGTCTCAACCTAAGGCTTTGGATGGATCTAAGTTTGTTCCAACTTGCCACCATTGTGGTGTGATTGGTCATATAAGACCTCAATGTCATAAGTTGAAGAGGGAACAAAACCATGTTGCTAGATCCATTCCCAAAAAGCCTAGTGGACCTAAACACATTGTTTGTCACCATTGTGGTGCTTTTGGTCATCTAAGACCTCATTGCTCTAAGTTTCAAGCTCTTAAGAGAATCAAAAGAAAAGAGAAACTTGAGCTTTTTGGAAGTTGTGCTAAAAAGAGTAAACTGGATTTGAGTGAAAATAGCATGTTGTTGAAGAAAATGTTTAATGCTCTTAACTCCTTGACTATGTGCATCTCCAGTTCTCATTCTTCCAACCCTCGTCTCGCTTCTCTTGAGACACTCATTCCAAACAATTGTTCCGTTTGGATGAGGAAGGGTTCCTATGGTTGAGCTTTTGCTCTTTTGGTCCTTGATCTAATTCTTTCGATCTTTGTAGGACCCTTCATGCATTAAATGTCATATCTTCATGCATTTTGTGCATCTTGCATTTATTTGTATGCATTGTTTCGTTTTTGATCTTACTTTTATGTTTCTGCTTTGTGTGAGTAAAAAATCCAAAACCACATAAAAAGTGAAAAATTCAAAAAGTTTGATCGTATATGTTTGAGCACATATCACATGTGAGTTTGGCCTTGTACCTTTGTACAAATGGCTTTGTGCATTCACGAGCTTAGCTTGTTATTTTTGCACTTATATCTTTGTGGGAAAAATCTTGACATCTTTGTGTGATTGTTGTAAATCGATCTTCAAGCTTGTCATGAATGATTAGTCAATAGTCATGTTGGTCTTGATACATGCGTAGACTTGTGCTTATATCTCTTCCCACTCTTTTATTTTTATTGCTTAAAGAGCTCAATAAATGTAAATCTCAAAAATGAAAAGAGATAATGAGCTGCAAAAGCCGTCGCACATACTAGTATTCGACTAGGAAAAAGGGAAAGCGACTTAAATGAAATTGTATGATGCCTAAAAAGCCAAAGGCTTGTTCATCAAATTGAAATATCACAAATTTCAGGCATCGATCTCAAAATGAGATGTTTTGATTCAAAATGATCAAATGTTATGAATTGTAAAGAAGCCAAATGAAAAGCTTCATCTTATGTAATCATTTTCTTGTGGGAGGTCATATATGTTCATTTCTATAATTGAGATAGACCACTTGACTTAGCACTAGTTGTGTATGACTTGATTGAATTGATCATTGAAGCTTCACTCTAGACTAAGGACTACTCCACATTTGATACACACACACAACACACATGCCTAATGTTCAATGAATGTCTTATTCATTTGTTAGATTGTACTTGTCTAAATGTGATGTGTGAGTGCTCAATCTTATATGGATTAATCCAAAAAGATTTTTGATCATTTTATATGTTTTTGGAAGTGATTTTTATCATTTTTTGTGTTTATGTTTAGTGCTTACTTTGTTTTTCAATGTTTAAACATGTTCTGTTTTGAAAAACAAGTATCAGAATTTTTGGCCACTCATTTTGGCTACTTGCGCGAGCTGCCAGCAAGCTGCCAGTTTTGGCTACTCGGTTTGGCGGCTTGCAAGCCGCGAGTCTAAGCCGCGAGTTCAGACAGAGAGGTTTCGCGGCTCACTCGCGACTTGTCCCGCGACTCGCCAGTCGCGAGTCGCCCAGAATCAGCTTTTTAAAGAGCTTTTTCGTGGGAAACTTGTTTTAAACCTCTCCCATCCTCTCTAAAACCCCTCTTTCAATATTTTTACATCAAAACCCAACCAATTTGAATGGTTTTTCAATCCATTAACATCTCTAAGGTAATTATAAACTCTTTTCATTGATTTTGATCCTTAGATTATGTTTTGGTGAGTTTTGTGCTCTTGGTTGGGATTTTCATCATAGGGGTTGGGAAAACTTATTTTTTTTTGTCAAATTTCTTCATGGGATTGGTTTCTTTTGTTGATATGCATTGGATGTTGGCCCCTTGTGGCAGAAAGAACATGTATTAAGGGTGGATTTCATAATGTTCATGCATTGTTTCACATTTTTGTTCATAGTGTGCATGCTAGGTGTTTGATAAAATGCCTCTTAGACATTTTCTCGCTTGTTTGGACTCCGATGAGTACCAAACTTTGGGGTTTCTCATGTTTCCTCATTAGGAACATGTTTGGTTCATTGGTTGTGTATTTAACACACCTTACCCCACATGTGCATTTTTCATGCATTGGTCATGCATTGCACTTAGACACATCTTGCACACACCTTTGCTACCCTTGTCATGCATTGGTCTATACCTTGCTTCTTCATCCTAACATGTCATCTCTGTCTTATGCTTTGTAGCATTTTACTTTGTCATGGGTTTGAGCTTCATTTTCTCATTCATCTTGCACCCCTCATGCATCTTTAGCATTGTTCATACCTTCATCTCTTGCCCTCGTTTCTTCTTGACCCTTTGTCTATTCCTGACAAAAAGGGGGAGAGTATACTCTAGAGAATGTTTCGGAGTATTTTGTCATTTCTATATGACTCTTGTGCACATCCTTAGGGGGAGAAATTCTATTTCTCATGCACATTTGTAGGGGGAGAGATATTCCATAGGGGAGATGCATATACCAAGGGGGAGAAGACATTGTGTTAACTAGAAAACCTTGTTATGGTGCTTTGTGTTATGCTTTGGTGTTCTCATTGCATCATGTTTGTGCTTTGGACATGCATATATCCCTATGTTATTATGCTTCATTGAATGCATGTTCAGATGATCATTTGCTTTGCTATGTGATCATTGTAGTCATTTCTATACTTGTTATATTATACTTGTCATTTATTACTTGCTTTACCTTGAGGGTCTAATGTTTTTTTTTTGCAAGTGTTTCAGGGTACAAGTATATATATGTTCCAAGTGCATCATAGCTTCTCATCACTTTGAAGGGGAGAAATTTTAAGCACTTTTAGTTTATATTGTTTAAATTTTTATTCAATATAATGTGTTTTGTACCCATGTGCTTATGTAAGCTTTTAGGGTTATGTCTTTATGCATAATTTGTAGGCTTTATGGTATGTACCTTGCCTAGTGCAGCCTTTATGCTATGTTGAAATCAGTACTTTAATCTAAATGGTATGCATTTTGGTTTATGTACTGTCACTCTTGTGCCCTTGTAGGATTGTTCCTAGATGCATATGCCTTGTGTGATATGCATTGGTTGAGTGTTGAGCATACAAGTGTCTTGCCTTGTGCTTGTTAACTTGTATGTCCTTGTGTTCATTCCAAGTGTGAATGAGCACTGTGATCACTACCTTGTGGTGTTCACTTGGTTGATCAAGTCATGGTTTGTTTCATAACTCCATCTTTGCTTGATCAAATATTGCCTGTTTCATATGCATTTTATAATTTTCTGCTTACAATGATCATGGTGTATTGTTGTGTTTCAGGAGTATTATGTTCATATGATTCAAGTGCTTCACAGCTTCTAGAGTTAGGTGTGAGTGAGTTTTGTTCAACTGTTCCCAACTCACATGTTAAGTCTAGAGTCTGTTTTAGGGTTTTGTCACGGAATAGCCAAAGGGGGAGATTGTAAGGTTGAATTTATTCAACCATCTAATTGGCTTTATTCCGTGCCAAATTTGCTTGTAATTCAGCATTTAGTAACCCTGTATTTAGGTGGGTTTGATGTAAGGGTAGTGAGTGAGATAGAGTGAAGTTTGCTCAAGAGTGTGCAAGAAAACAGAGTGTCGCGGCTGGGTCTCGCGGGTGACTCGCGGCTTCAAGCCGCCAGAAGCAACCTCACGTGCCAAGCATGCTGGAAGGTGAACAGTCTGCTAGCTGGAGCACTACAGGACAAAACAGGACAACTGGCCATACGGTTATCTCGCGACTGGATCTCGCGACTTAGTCAAGCCGCGAGGTCAAGCCGCGAGCCACCCCTGTTTTGTAGAATTCTGACGTTTCACATTCCTCTCCACTCCAGTATAAATACCCCTATTACCCACGATTGAAAGAGAGCTTCCAGAGAGAATTTTGAGAGAGAAACCCTAGAGAAAAACTAGATTGATTCACTCACAATCTATACCTTAGAGACTCTTCAAATTCCTCAACTCTCTTCCTCTCCATTGTCAAATCCTTGAGAGGCTTTATACCAAACCAGGTTCTCACCATCATCATCATTGTGAGTCTGCTGTTTGGATTTCTGGGAAGCAGTTAGGAAGGAACCAATCTTCATTGGTTGATGCTATGGTCTAGTAGCGGAATCCGGGAAGCTAGAAAAGAAAAAGGTTCGGCGTAACCTCGTTGGAGCAAGAAGCTTGGAGGGCTTAGGTGCACTGGGTAGATTAGGCTTGGAGGGTCTATTGCTGTCCTTGTATCCCAACTATATTTTCTAGTGGATTGATTACCGCTTGGAGGGCGGCGGAGAGGTTTTTCGCCGAGGACTTCGGTTTCCTCTTCGATAACACATCGCGTGTTGTCTTTGTGTTTGCATCTTCCTTCCTCTCTATCTTTGCCTTTTTATTTATCTGCTGTGGATATTAATCTGTTATGGCTTAGATAGTATTTAATCAATTTCGTTTGATAGCATATGTTAAGTTTCCGCACACTAGTTGTTTGACATATTGCTTGAATTGATTAAGTTGTTATTTGGGGGTCTAAACGTTCAAAGGTGTTTTTGTACACGTTTTTGAACTTTCAACATGCTGCCAAGTTCAACAAACATATTTAGAGGAGAGTGAACAATAGGACTTAGCATGTCCACAATTATCAAACCAAGAAAGCATAATGCACACAAAAGTAAATGACAGTCAAGAACAAAAAATTCAAATTTAGAGCTCGGTTGGCACTGCAAATTTGTGGGGGGGGGGGGGGTGAAGAAAAGATTTTACATGAAAACTTGAAATAATTTACATTTTTAAAACCTTTAATTGCATTTTTAGAAAAGGGTTTTACTAAAGTATACCCTTAGAGTGTACATTAGTAAACTATTTTAAGAAATTTTTTTATAGAAAAATAAAAAAATCACTAACTTTTTTGAGCTTTTTAAATTTTTGGGATAATTACACTTTACTCACCTGTGGTTTGCCTCTAATTCGATGTGCCTACCCGTGGTTTCAATTTTGACATTTTGCCCACCTGTGATTCTCACCATTACTGTGTCATAACCCACCTCTCCACTTTCTGTTACTCTAACATAGAAAATGTAAAAAACCAAAACCCCAAACAGATCAAAACACTCCTCACATGAAGAACATACACCCAAAAAACTAATACAAATCAAATCAAGCAATACCGTTTCAGCCTAACTCTCATCAAAACTCTCATCTTCGCTCTCTCCCAAGTCAAATCCCAAGCTGTCCATGGCTCCGCTTGATCAAGTCCACTCTCAGCTGCTGAGTCTTGCAGTAGTTCACCACAGAGACGTACGACAGCAACAATAGAGATGCTCCCTGCGACGGTCCTTCTATGCGGTTAGGCAACACCGATGGCTGATGGAGAGAAGTTGAGTCAGCCATGGCTATGATGTCATGGGTCTTGGCTTGGTGGGTTCGGCCTTTGTGCTTTGTAACCTGGGCAAGGCGTTTGAGTTTGAATGGGGTTCTGTATTTTTTGGAAGAGATGGGTTTGGTGGGCTTTTGTTTTGTGGGTCCTGCTTGGCTGTGGCCTGTGGGTTTGTGTAGTTAAGGTGTTTGGGTTTTTGCTGAGGTTGTGGTTTGTTCTTGGTAGATTTTCGGAGTTTGGCTTTGGATTTGTGTGGGTAAGGTGTTTGATTTTTGGATGTTGGGGTTTGGGTTTAGTTTCTTCTTGGCTGTAATTAGTTTCTTCTTCTCTTTTCTTTTCTAACTTTATTTCTTCGTGTAAAGTGTAACTCTTATTTCTTGGGACCCTTTTGCTTTGGCAAAGCATTGATACAACCAGTCAGTCCAGATTGGATCAATCCATGTTTGTGCATGTTCTTCATGTTTGTGTATGTTCTTCATGTGAGGAGTGTTTTGATCTGTTTGGGGTTTTGTTTTTTACATTTTCAGTGATAGAGTAACAGAAAGTGGAGAGGTGGGTTATGGCACAGTAACAATGAGAATCACAAGTGGGCAAAGTGTCAAAATTGAAACCACGAGTAGGCACATCGAACTAGAGGCCAACCATATGTGGGTAAAGTGTAATTATCCCTAAATTTTTTATAAGAAGTTTTCTAAAATGGATGATTTGGGCAGGCTTAAAAATTATGTTTTCAAAACCCAACTTATAAATTCACTATATTTCTTAAAAAAACGCACATTTTCAAGCAGGTGACACAAATGGACACTCAATTAATGCAACTCAACAATCAATAGAAGCACTGTAGGGCTTCTTCTGTTTTTTTTCAATCAACCAGCTGACAACTAAATCATCTAATAGACAAATTTGCAAAAGAGGGTAAGTAAAGTACCTCTGTGAACCAATCATAGAGTGAAAAGAAGAGAGGCCGATCAAACAAATCCGAGACTGCACCTTCAGCTATAGGCATAGACCCAAGACTTCCTCCACTTAACAAATTGGTAAATTTCTTCTGGTTTTTGGTTCATCAGTACTTGTTGATTGACATCTAAAACACCATTATTATACAAATTCAATCACTCAAAGAACATGAAAAAAAGGAAATGGATAAAACCAAAGAACAAAAGGAGAGGTACCTGATAGTACTACTAGTCCTTTTTGGGTTAGAATTGAGAGTCAGAGTGAGAGTGAAAATATGAGGAGGGCGTTGTGATAGTCATAAATCCCATATCATGATTTCTGTGGGAATTTCCATAACATAGAGGTGGGGGGGAGAGACCTAAGAGAGAAGCAGCCATGGCCATGGACATTGCCATTGCCAAGCTTTGGAGTTCGAGCGGTGATGACTGATGAGTGTGTTAACTGTTAAGACAAGACATAAAGAAAGTGTGAGTGAGTGGATGACCCACCCAACCCCAACATGGGATACTAATAAAAGAATGCGGTTGTAAACTCGTGATGTTAAGGCTTAAGACCAAAATATATAAATATAATTTGGGCCGCGTGGGGGCGGAGTCGGATCAGGTTGGGAAAAACCTGCATGGAGCAGGAGTACTGGGATAAGTGACAAATCAGGTTCAAGGTAGGTTAGTAGTATTTTGACATCTTTTAAAGTGGCTTCAAGGTTAATGATAATCAATGACAGACCTAGAATTTAGAATTTCAAGTTAAAGTTAAAGAAGACCGACTATAAACGACTCACATTCAAGTGGTCTAGTTAGTATCATATTAGGCCAACAAGTTTCAAGAATTGAGTTCGAGTCTCAAAAACTAGTTGTGTGTTGGTGTTTCTTATTTATAAGGGTAATTTTGAAGTATTGATAAACTCGTCCATATTAGGCAAAGGCAATGGTCCTAATAGACTCGTCAGCCTCACTTGCGCGTTCATAGCCAAATGATAGGATAGAGTCGACGGTTCCACCTCACAGCTGACAGCTGCACCTTGAGGACAACAGACACCTGAACGAGACGACTAGAATATATAGATGGGATGAGAAGTTGACGGAAGGAAGCTGAAGGGGATAAACAAACCTTTGACAAATCTAACATGGCCTAACTTGGCCTCCACGCATGAGAGTATGTATGGAAATATTTTGTGCCCCACGATTAACCCTAATCAAAGGAGTCATATAAGGAAAGGATCCCGTAAGATACACAAATTAAAGAAGGTCCCTCCCACAAGAAAAGATCTTCTAAGCCAAGGAATGGATGTCAACCCCATGCTACTATAAAAACCCCAAGACTCTCACAAACCAAGGTATGCATAATTTCCCCAGCTCTGGCACTCTAGAGTTGTGAAAATTCTCTAACTTAACCTTTGGAGGGTCTTTGGCCGGTACCACACCGGTATTCTCCTAAGGTCTTCTTTGTTTTTGTTTCGCAGGTGTTGTCTTGAGCACGTGAGGACTGTGTGACTTACTGACAATTTTCGACATCATCACTTATATCTCATTTTCATCCTAAATGATCCAAAAAATAGTAAGTGAGTTTCTCATAGACTGAGAGTATGGGGTTTGGTTTGGAAGCAGATAAGGTGCTAATATAGTCATGCCTATAGGAAAGGCAAAATTTGCCTGACCCGTAGGTACCCAACCCGACCCAACCCGACCTGCTAAGTAAATGGGGCGGGTTTGGGTTTTAAAAACCCAACCCGAAGCGAGTTTGGGTGTTATGCATACTCGCCCTGAACCCGACCCGCATATATGTTATAATTACTAAAATACCCTAAGTATATAAATACCATAACTATAATATTCTACTCCAAACCCCAACCTAATTTCACTCCCAATCTCTCTCAGACTCAGCCTGCCACCCTTCTCACCCTTAAGCTCTCATTCTCACTCTCATCCATCCTCACAGTCACAGCCGCCGCCTCCCTCAAGTCCTCACTCTCACGATCTCACCCACCCTCACGACCTTACTCTCACTCAGCCGCTCCTCCTCCATGCGTTTCCACGTCCACCTTGCCATCGAAGCCAAGCCAACATCCCTCCCTCTCTGACCTGTCACCGCTCACCGTAAGACCGCGAGAGTGAAATTTCCTAGGTTTGCCAAGCCAACGTCCACCTCTCTGGGTTTGTTCCCCAATTTTTTTTTTTTTTTTTTTGGGGTTAATTTCCTAATTTTTACATGAATATTTCTATTACTGGGTTGGGTTGTATTGTTTTTGATTTGATAATTGATAAATTTTGTATTATTATTATTATTATTATTATTATTTTTTTTTTTTTTTTTTTTTTTGTGATTTGTGATGTGAAGTGTGGAAAATGAAAGCATGGGTCTTTGTGATTTTTTACTAGCTTACCACACATTAATGAAAATGGCTTGCTGTGATTTCTGATTTCTGATGTGAAGCCTAGAAATTTTTTTTTTTTTTAATTGGGTCAAGGTTTAGAGCCTTTAGACTAGGCCCTAAAGGGGGATGGCTGGATGAGGCCCATGGGGTGGGTTTGGGGTCGAATAAAAAACCCGTTTATTAAATGGGCTGGGTCTAGGTAACGGGTATGGGCCCATGGGATGGGTTCGAGTATAAAGAAACTCGGCCTGAACCTGACCCATTGCCATTCCTACACGCCTAGCTAGAGAAGCCACATTGGTCACCCCCTCTACTCATTTTTTGTTTACCAAAAAAAAAAAAAAAAAAAAAAAATTCATATAGTGTTAACAAACTATCAACCAAGACAAATATATAAAATTATTGTTTCTTAATATATTAAGATGTAATTATCTACCAACAAAAACATTTTTTTTTTCTGCATCTCTATCAGTCGCCTATTCCTTATTGCTACCCCACTACCAACAAATAGTCAAACACCAAACAATAGTATATATTCTCTACAAACTCTTCTCTTTCTATATATTATAGCTTTATTCTAAGGTTTTGAATTCCGTTCCAAAGATCAATATCTCGATACTGGGCACTGTTTCAAAATAACAGGTATGCATAGGTTTTTTTAAAAAAAATAAATAAATCTTAATAAAATAAAATAGATTGGTTATAAAATATTATATATATAAATTTTGGTATTTTCGTAAATAAGCAAACACCTTTAGGGTATTTGTAAAGTAAATACTTTCCAAGAAATTTCCAAACTCACCTTTTCACTCCTACCCATGTGGCTCTGCTCCTCTAACACTACTATTTCTTATCTCACCTAACACTACTATTTCACCATTTCAAACCCAACCTCTGAATCTCTCATCATCTTCTTCTTTCTTTTTGTATATTTCTTTTCATCGTGCCTCTATCTAGCTTCATTTTCTTTATTTTTTTTTCACATCCTTGTTCTCACTCTCTATTCTCTCTAGCCTCTATCTCTAGCTCTCTCTCAACTTTCTCTAATTTATATTTTCCTAAATTTGGTTTGTATGTAACTATGGGTTAAAAGGGTTTTAATGGGTTTTTAGTTTTTTTTTTTAATTGAGTTAGGCTCTGGGCTAGTTGGAGGGGGCTAATAAACCTAATAATATTTTTTTGGGCCAGGGGGCCCGAGCTCCCTACTGGGCTCGTTCTTGATGACAATGAGTAGAGATGAGACAAAAGGGAAGAGGTAAGAGACAATAAAATAAAAAAGTGTTTTGGGAATGAAAATAGGTTATGTGAAAACAAAAGATTAAATTATAAATAAAATAAAACTTATCAAATCAAAAAAAAAAAAAAAAAGTAATAAAACTTAGATAAACTTAGGTGCAGTATATTAAATTCCCAATTGAATTTAAACATTTGGTTGTAGTGATTGATAAGGTAAAAATAGTATTATTTTATTCAAGATAACTTTTCAAAATTATATTTAAGTTTTACTCAATAAGATATAAGTAATCTAAATAGGGCAAAACTTAGGTTCTTTTCTTACGATTCTACCATGCAGATTTTTTCTCATGTGAAGGAAGTGTATTTTTTTAGTTAAATATTCATGTGGCAAAATCTTGAGAGGGAAACCTAAGAAACAACACCTAAGGTACTATACTTAAGTTTTGTCCATCTAAATATATAACAGGTTGGGTTCAAGTTGCACATGATGTTACTTTAAGTAATGTTACACCATAGTCATCACCCAATAATTTGTTATAAAATTCATATTTTGAAAATCCCACCATTGAATTACATGTTCTACATGTTCTTAACATTCATGTCAATTGATCCATAAACTCATTTTTTATGTATTATTTTAAATTACAAAAACTTGAATTTAAAAAATTGATTAATGACATGGCTATTAATCTTTGATCATTTCAAAAATTTTCAAGTATGGAGAATATACGAAGATAATATAATCTAACAATGGATTTGTCAAAATTCACATCCAATTAAAAAATATTGAGTAGTGTAACATTACTTAAAGTTACACATATGTAACTTAAATTCAACTCATATTATATACACACACACACACACACACATACATACATACTAGATGCAATAATGCTTTATTTATTTATTTTTGTTTAGTATTATAATATTCAAAAGTGATATATAAATAACCGTGTGTATTTTTTTTTTAAGGAAAGAGGTAAAGTAATATGGAATAATATTTAAAAATGAAATAGAGAATCATAAGAAGTTGAAACCTAATGAGACATTTGAATTTATTGATTGTGATAAGAATTGTGATAAGTAAAAAAATTTGAGATTTAAACACAAGAAAGACAATATATGTTAGTATGGATGGATGTTAATTGTGATAACTGTACAGAATTTGGATAACAAAAATTTTGGAATGTTTTAAAGAATTTTAAAATTAAAAAAAAAAAAAACCATAAAAATTTCGGGATAAGAATGAGTAGTTTTTACATGAGGTAGTGGTTTTTTTTTTTTTTTTTAAAGAAGTAATTTTGTATTTTTTTTATATAAATATAATTGAAATATTTGAATACAAATAGATAACAAATACAAATAAGAATAAGACATTTGAATACAAATGGGCAGTGAGAATAACGGTTTTCTTTTTTCCCTTTTGTATGTGAGATAGTATTACTCTTTTAACATTTTTTTGGAAGAAGTAATTTTGTATTTTTTTTTTTATAAAGATAATTGAAGTATTTGAATTCAATTAGATAAAAAATATAAATAGGAATCAAACATTTGAATACATATGGGTGAAGAGAATAACGGTTTTTTTTTATTATTTATTATTTTTTTATTTTGTATGTGAAATAGTATTATTGTTTTAACCTTTTTTTGATTTTTTTTTTGGAAAAAAATTAAAGGGTATGTTATTTTAAAATTTGTTTGAGAATATTTTGGTACGCCGAAAATTGAAGACAAAACATGAGAATCCTCTTATTAATAGTACATAAATATATATAACCCAACTTAGACCCCTTACTTGATGAATAAGATATATTACCAATTAAATTAACTGAAGCTTATAAATCTTATTTTAATAACAAAACAATTAATATAATGAATAGCAATATAGGAACATTAGCATCAGGTGTGTTAAATGCCAAATATACCAAACACTAAAAAATCACTTACATCAGATGTTCAAAATGTCAAAAAATTTGGCATGGATGAATAGTGTCATTCCAAATTTAGAACAAATGCTAAATTTTCTTTAATATTCTTTTTCTCTCTCCTTTCACATATCTATCTCATCACTTCCGTCTGCCTTACCCATTCTCTCAATCCTTCTCTCTCTATCTCAACCTCTCTCTCTCTCTCTCTCTCTTCATCTCTCTCAAAGTGATCTTCATCCACAATGATCTCTGACCCATAACCGATCTCACCAAGTGCCTGCCTTCGCTGCCTCTACTGAACTCTGCCTAATCTTGCCATGCA
Source organism: Quercus berberidifolia (assembly GCA_028535905.1). NCBI lineage: Eukaryota > Viridiplantae > Streptophyta > Magnoliopsida > Fagales > Fagaceae > Quercus > Quercus berberidifolia. The sequence goes on from JAPQVW010000003.1 coordinate 59,251,565, forward strand.
CTGAATCCCTCTCTTTGTTTGCTTGTTTATGGTGTTGGATGTATTTCAACAATTTACTTTTGTGATAAAGCAAAAGGAACAACATACTGATCTAAATATAAGCAATAACACATATAGATATGATAGGCAAAAGCAAAATATAATACATAAGAAGAAATCTGCAAATAATTAAAAACTCACAAACTAAATGCATGAAGGATGGATGATTCAAATCAAGTCTTGTGTTTGACACAATCTCCTTAAAGCAAATTTCGCCTCTCACACAATCACTATGGTGCTTTGAGACTCACGGACGTCTACCTCCCAGGATAAAATGATCTATAGCACGAAAAAGAAGCACATAACGTTGTGCTCTGCGAACTACTCAATGTCTCTTTCTCTCTCTTTGATACAAAATGAAATGCACAAAATATTCTCACTAGGAGAGTTTTCTGAAAAGTAGTTTTTATAAATAAGGGATTATGAAAAATTATACGTTACTGAACAGGCACTCTGTTTCAGTAATAACTGCTGTGCACAGACTAAATGACTCAAAAATTAAAATAATAAAATATTATTATTTGGACAAGTAGGCCCAGTCCACATATCCCAAAAGCCCAACTCAATGTCCAACTCATGAGCATATAAACTCATATATTATCTCTTTCCTTTCCTATGTGGGACTCAGAATTCTCACCACTTTTAATAACATTTTCAATTGAATATAAAAAATATCAATTTCTTATTCACTCCATGCTATTTTTCCAACATATGGTTAATTTTAGGGATTGGATTTGGTCTGAGAAATGGGATTGTAGTTCTATAGGTTTGTTGTTTTGAGGTGATGGTGATTGGTGGTGGTTTTGGCAGGTGGTGTTGGGTTGATTTTGGGTGGTGGGTTTTGGATTTGGTGGGTTCCGATCTAGTGGTGGGTTTTGATCTCTCTCCTCTCTCAATTTTTCTTTGACTCAGTGGTGGCTTGCAATGGTTTTGGGTTTGGGCTGTAGGTGGTGGTGGTTTTGGTGTTCTGATCTAGAGGTTTGCTGAGTTTATATTTTTTGCTTGTGGTTGGGTTGATTTTGGTAGTGTTTTGCATTTTTTTTTTTTTTTTTTTTTTTTTTGGTATTTTAGCATCATGGTGGCTAGGGGTTATGGGTGGTTGTCACTATGGAATTGAGTTGTGGTTGAGGAGGCTGTGGTGAATGAGTTCATAGTAGAGAGAAGAGAGGTTTTGGGATTATAAAAATTGAATGGTTTTTTTATATTATTTTAAGGTATTGAATTTTTAAAATAGAAAATTTGATGTAGGGCGTATTGTAAAATGATGTGTTAAAATAGATTAAGTAGGTTTGGGTGTGGGAAAATAAAATTTGGGATGGCACAACTAATGCTAGTGCTCTAAAAATAACATTACTTAATTCATCAAAACAAAGAGGTAGTAATGCAGGACCAAAAAAAAGAAAAAATGTTCAAGACTCTTAGATTCATTTTTGCAATTCTCTTAAAGAGATTTTTTTTGGGGGGGGGGGATTTGAAATTTATAAATCTTGACTTCTTTTTGTGTGTTTGTTAATTTGATAGTTTTATAACAATTAAGGAAGGGATTTGAACCCTGGATGTCTTTTTTAGAAACACCAAGAAGTTTATAATGATCTTAGCAGCTAAATACAAAAATTTAGGGTTAGTGTGGTAATGTTGTTATAGTAACGTTATTTAAGTGTTGTGAAAATAAGTGTGGGTGAAAAAGTGTTGTAAAAATATGTGTTGTGTTGTTTAAACATTCAAACGCTAAAGATGGGTTTTATGGCTATGAGGTTAGATATGAGTAAGGCATATGACCAGGTGGAGTGGAGCTATTTGGGGAAGACTATGGAGAAATTGGGCTTTTGTGATAGATGGGTGTCTCTTGTTCTTGAGTGTATTACCACGATATCCTATTCGATTTTGGTTAATGGAAAGCCTAAGGATGATATTAGGCCATCAAGGGGCTTAAGACAAGGAGATCCTTTATCTCCATACCTTTTTTTGTTGTGCTCAGAAGGTTTGAATAGGATGTTACAGCAAGCAGCCTCCAATGACACTATATGGGGATTTTCTTTATGTAAAAGGGGACCAAAAATCTCACACTTATTTTTTGCAGATGACACCCTTTTATTTTGTAAAGCATCTATGGCAGATTTACAAGCAATCCAAGACATTCTGGCTTTGTATGAAGAAGCATCGGGTCAAAAGCTAAATCCTGAGAAGACAACCATTTTTCTTAGCAAGGCAGTGAAGGAAGACACAAAGGCCTTAATCTCAAATTTTCTACAAGTACCAGAGGTGAAAGAGTATGAAAATTACCTTGACTTGCCGACGGTGGTGGGAAGGAAGAGGAAAGCAAGTCTCAATTACATTAAAGAGAGAGTTTGGAGCAAACTTCAAGGGTGGAAAGAGAAGCTATTGTCCCAAGCGGGTAGAGAGATCCTACTCAAAGCGGTGGTGCAAGCGATTCCTACATTTGCAATAAGTTACTTCAAATTACTGGTGGGTCTTTGTCATGAAATTGAGGCTTTAATCCCCAAATATTTTGGGGGCAAATGGGTGAGTAGCGAAAAATTCATTGGAAAAAATGGGAGGTTCTTTGTCAGCCTAAATCAGAAGGTGGGCTAGGTTTCAAGGACTTGGAAAAATTCAACAATGCAATGTTGGCAAAACAAGTATGGACACTATTGAAGGACCAATCCTCTCTTTTTTTTTCGGGTCTTTAAAGCGAAATATTTTCCTATGGGGTCCATTTTTGAAGCCTCAACAGCTAATGGTTCTTATGCTTGGCAAAGTATTCTTAAGTAGAGGAAGGTGATTTCGATGGGTATGAGGTGGAGAATAGTTGATGGGAAGAGTATAAATATATACAGGGACAATTGGCTGCCAGGGAAGGGGTCTACCAGGGTTATTTCTCCACATGTACTGGCATTAGAAGGTGCTCAGGTTGCTGAACTCATAAACCCAAACACACGCACTTGAAACATTAATCTGTTACACCAGTATTTTTTGAGCTTTGAGGCAAATTGAATCAAAGTAATACCATTGTGCTGGACAGACCAGAGAGACCGCTTCATTTGGCCAGACAGCCATAATGGGGAGTATACGATGAAGGCAGGGTACCAGAAGTTGTGTCAGGAATCCAATTCTAGCACTGCAGCAAGCTCAGACTCATCGTACCAATCGGCTCTCTGGAAACGAATTTGGAAGCTCCACGTTCCAAATAAAATCAAATTTTTTCTCTGGAAAGTTTGCTCCAATGCTCTACCCACTAAGGTTAACCTGAAGAAAAGAAAAATTCTTGATGAAGCGAAGTGCAATGCTTGCCTCTTGGACCAAGAAACAACGTTTCATGCCATTTGGAGTTGTTAGACACTTATCAACATTTGGGCCCCCTGTTTCAGCTGGGTCCAAACAAAGTACCCTTACCTTCAGGACATGCAAGAACTAATTAACTTGGTGGGACAGCGGGCAAAGAGTTTGAAGCTGTTTGGGGTGGTGGCTTGGTTCATTTGGAATCAAAGAAACAAGATGAGATTGAATGAGAGAGGCTTGCCGAGTGAAATTTTTTTTTGAAGCAGCTAGAGTGTACCTTTCGGACTTTCAATCAAAATTCCAGAAGACAAAAGTGCAACAACCTTAGGGAAGTATAAAATGGCGACCTCCAAGGGATGGAATGTACAAAACAAATTATGATGGCACAGTCTTTGCTGAGTTGGAGGAAGCAAGGATAAAGGTTATAATTAGAGATGTTAAGGGGCTCGTGATTGCTGCCTTAGCTGAGAAAACTCCTTATCTAGGTTCTGTGGAGGTACTAGAAGCACTAGCTGCAAGAAGAGTAGCAAGATTTACAATGGAATTGGGCTTAATTGAATCTAAATTTGAAGTTGATTCTGAGGTGGTTTGGAGGGTTTTGAGGTCAGCGGATGGGGCTCATTCATCCATTGGGGAGATTATCAAAAACACGATGTCTATTATAGGTTCGCTTCGAACTTTTTCTTTCTCTCATACTAGGCGGCAGAGCAATTGTGCAACCCATGATTTAGCCAAGAAAGCAATTGTTTCTTTTCCTTTATTAGTCTGGATGGAGCATGTTCCAATAGACATTTGTCATGTTGTTATTTCTGATTTTCCAGTAATGTAATAATAATAATACTCAGTATTGACTCTCAAAAAAAAAAAAAGAAAAAAAAAAGGTTGGAATTCTAACATATTGCAAAAAATCTACTAATAAAGCCTTGCATTTAAAACTCTACTTACTACACCAATGCCAAAGTCCTTAAAAGCTAAACATAGTTTTGGCTAAAGTAGAATATTTGAATGTTAGTATTTTTATTTTTATTTTTTTATTTTTTTTTTTTTTTTACAATATGATGCTTATCTTGCAGGTCAAACCATTTCTCCCCTACACTTCCAACACTTTGTGTATAGGGAGGTATCATTTTAGCCACAAAGCTCTTGGCTAGTATTAAAGTTCTTTAGTGCACTATTCCATCTTGTTGTTCATTAGAACAATAATTGATATATATATATATATATATATATTACAATTTATAATTTATAGAAGAACTATAGTAAAATAAAATAAAGATATTTCACTAAATTTACATTTGTACATAAAATAAGAGAACAGTGGAGAGATATTACCTTGATGATTGATAATAGCTTAAAAGTACAATATTATCTTAGTATTGGTAGGCATTATCACATCTATTTTGTGTTTATTCCCATACTTACACGTAAATATAAGAGTTTGTAAGTTTTCTCTAAAATATATTCATTATGTGTATATTATTTTTCTTGTTAGAGATTAAAACTAATAAACTAAGCATGCAAAAATGAAGCTACGAGAATTCAAGGGTGAAGCTCAATTGAGAACTGGCTTTTGAAGAATTTAATGAGTCAGAGATGTATGGTAACATAAAAAGAAAGAGAGAGATTCGTTTAAGCCAAAGATGGAAATAATCCTAGCATAGAAATATTCTGATCAGTATTGGTATTTTGGCCACATCTTTTTACTCCAATATTGGATTGACTTGTTTCTTGTGGCACGGAAATAGGACTTGAAGATCTAAAACTTTGTAGTTTACCAAAATTTCAGAATCATCTGTATTCAAGGCCAAAACCAACCTGGATGTTGACCAATTGTTGAAAAACAGGAATTGACATTTTATTTTTTGCTTTCTAGGGAGCATGTATTTTAGGGTTTTGAATATAATAAATATTAAAGGGATACAAAGGCAGCCAAGTTTTTGGCCACTAAAAAACCTTATTTTTCATCAATTTTTAGAGTTTTTATTTTCAATGGAAGTTTAAGAACCTAAGCTAGGGTTAGGGGTACATCCCCAATGTTGTAAGTTGTCCACTATTCAATCCAAGCATGTTTTTCACGTTTTGAATATTGAAATCAATTTTTTTTTCTTTTCATAATTGTTTTTGTTAGATTAATATTTAATTTCTAATTCTTTCAAACGTCTATTCCTGAATCTTCTCATTGTTAGAATATGGTTTTATAATCTTTCTTGTAAAACGAGGTAATTTTGTTAGATATTACTTTTTCCATAGTATTGCCTCTAGGGTATATGATGTTCTTGAGTTTTTTTTAGCAAATTTATTGTTTTCTAGAATAAATTGTTGGAACAGTTGATGAATATAATCAACCAAAGAGATTTTTATTAATGAAGCATATTTCTAAATTTTCCAATCAGATAGTTTATGTGTTTACTTACCTGATTGTGTACTAAATTGGATTGTTAGTGGATGCTTAAAAATAGTGGACAAACCCTAACGCTCTAGTGATTTTAATTATTGAGTTTTACCAAACTTTCTTTTTCTTAAGTTTCAATCATATTTTTCTATATATTATTGGTGCTTTTAATGTGTTCTTGCTTCCCTTTTCCCGGTGGAACGACAACCTTAGCTTAGCTGCACTACAATTTCTGTTACAAAATTGGACAACATCAATAATCATCTCATAAACTAAAATATAATTTATTGTCAATTCAAAAAATGTTTTTAGGTGGCGGAGCTGAGACATGGATGAGGTCACTATCTTGAGATGATACACGCCGTCTATGAGATTTCTAGTATAGTAGACTAACAACATTATGTGTGCCCCCCGGGATACAATGACCCAGCCACTTTGCTGATTATCCTTACAAGCCTATACCAATTGTAGGATATGAAACTCTTAAAATAATACTTTCTCTTACCTATAAATATAGTGTAGTAGGGGTATATATTTTTCATTAAAAGAAGAGGAAAAAAACCATACAAGTGTTTTAGAAATATGTTGATTCATATAAAAGTGGCAAGGCAAAACTACATTTGTTTTTGTACATCCCATTCACTTCACATAGCTAGAGGTCTATATATCTCTATATATGCTGAGACAAAATAGTCTTAAGAATTTATGAACACTGACAACCATTTTGAATTTCTCATAAATCAAATAATAAATATTTATTGTGGGGGTGAAAAACAACCAACAATGCTGTAGTTAAGGAGGCTTCAGATCTACACAATTAATTCCTAAAAATGGGAAAAATAATCCACAATGGGAGGATTAAGCAATAGATTAAAACAGATAATGAACAAATCAAACTCTTTTATAGAGGGGAACAACGTTCCTGAGGTGCCCCATACAGATTAAGGGAACTTGAACTTAAAGAACATTCCCTTTGGCTCTCTCTCTCTCTCTCTCTCTCTCTCTCTCTCTCTCTCTCTCTCTCTCTCTATATATATATATATATATATATATATAAAGTTCTTGCCTAAGCTTTTGCTCTGTAATTTTCTCAACCCCCTTCTCTATGGCTTCCCCCTCCTTTTATAGCTACTTCTCACTTCCTTTTCCTCTTCTAGCTGTTTAGTTCCCAGTTGGATTTTAGGGGATACTTGTCCCATCATCCTTCTGTTCTACCACTTTTTTTATCATGAAAGTAGACTTCTAGGGGTGCTTCTATTATTCAGGCTAGTAATTCGGTATTGAATGTAGCTGACATTAGGTGAGGGGCCCTGTTAGGAACCCAATTGTATGGGTGTGCATATGTGACTGATGGCCAGTGTGCATGGTGCTGAGGACCAATGCATGTGGTGCTGCATGAAGGTGTGCTACAGAGTGTGCTTAGGTTGATGATGTGGGGGGGCGTGAGCTGCTGATGCAGCGTGCGTGTTGAGCTGATGAGAGGTGGCCCTCCAGTGCAGCCTCTGTGTAATACAGCAGATATAGAGGTGGTTAGCTGAGGGAAGAGTTAGTTAGATTGATGAGCTGTCAAGGTAGTTAGAAGGTAGTTAGAGGTAGTTATACAGCTAAGCTTAGAGTGAAAGCTACGGGTATAAAAACAGGGATAACAGATTGTAAAGGCATGGAATCATTTTGTTAATTGAACATTCTATTTTCCTTCTCTAATATCTTTCTCTATCTCTGTTTCTGTTTCCTTTATCCCTGTTCTTGGAGGTTAGTTGTCCTCGAATTCAACTATCAATTTCCAAATTCCTTGCATTTGGTATCAGAGCCAGGCTTTCCTTGGCCATGGCAGAAACACGATCAAGCACTATTCCTACTCAGGAAGCCATTGCTGGGCTTATAACTACGTCTGATCATCATGGTAAAGAAATTCAAGAAATGCGTACCATCCAGGAAATACACACACGTACCATGAACGAAATGACTCAACAACTAGCAATTCTGGTGTAATGGCGTAATGATTCTGTCCAAGGTGGATTGCCTCAATCTCCAACAAATGTGGAAGCCAGAAATGCTAATTCATCAACAATGGCTCTGTCTCGTCCTGTGAGATTGGAATTCCCAAGGTTTTCTGGAGAAGATCCTGCTAGTTGGATTTACAAAACCAACCAATACTTCAAGTATTATAATACACCTGTTGCAGAGAAGTTAATGTTAGCTTCATTCCATATGGAGGGTGAAGCCTTAATTTGGTTTCAAGATAGTGAAGATGCAGGTCTTTTTGTGGATTGGGAATCATTGATTCAAGCATTGCACATCAGATTTGGGGCCACGACTTATGATGATCCCATGGAAACACTTACAAGGCTGAGACAGACTGCTTTAGTGTCCTTGTATAAAGCTCAATTCGAAGTGTTGTCTAATAGGATTAAGGGTTTATCTGCTGCTCACAAGTTAAGCTGCTTTTTAAGTGGTTTAAGAGATGAAATAAGGCTGCCAGTAAGAATGTTAAGTCCTAAATCATTGAATGAGGCTTTTGGTTTGGCAAAAATTCAAGAAGAGTACAATTGGAGTTGCAAGAAGTTTGCTAAAGTTCAAGGGGATCAGAACAAGCCTTCCATTTTGGGAGTTCCTCCAAAAACTCCTTCTCTATTGGAGTATAAACCAAGGCTGCCCATCAAGAAAATTTCTCCTGCTCAAATGGAAGAAAGGAAGAAGAAGGGGTTGTGTTACAATTGTGATGAAAAGTGGGCTCCTGGCCATAAGTGCAAGAGTGCTATGCTGTTCTTATTGGATTCTGCAGAGTTAGCTCAGGAAAACACCAACTTTGGAGTTCACATTACTGATTTGGAAGAAAAATGCTATGCAAATCAGGTTGGACAGGAAGATGCTGAGATTACTCTTTATGCATTGAGTGGTACACCTACTTCAGGCACTATGAGAGTCATGGGCAGGATCAAGCATAAGTCCTTTGTCATTCTTATTGATTCAGGGAGTACTCACAACTTCATTGATGCTGCATTGGTGTCACATCTGCACATGAATGTTGATGCTTCTCAAGTCTTGGAGGTGAAGGTTGCCAATGGTGATTTGATTAAAACTCAAGGTGTTTGTGAGGAGGTTCCAATCCGAGTACAAGGGAATGAGTTTATGGTGCATTTGCATGTGTTGCCAATGGGAGGGTGTGATTTGGTTCTAGGGACTCAGTGGTTGGGTACTTTAGGAGTAATTCAATGGGATTTCAAGATGCTTACAATGAGCTTTGGTTATAACCATAGACAGGTGCTGCTACAAGGGTTGAGGAGCACAAGGTCTCAATTGCAAGATGGGAAGACTTTCTTGAAGCAATCTGTTGAGAAAGGTTTGGTTCTTCATATTACATTTCAGCCTCAGTTGTTATCTGCAGAGGGTATAGACCAGCTGCCTGAAGGAGTGGCTGCTTTGTTAGAGGAGTTCAAGTCAGTCTTTGCTACACCAGAGGGGCTGCCACCCTTAAGGGATCATGAACACCAAATTACCTTGAAGGAAGGAGCTCAAGCTATATGTCAGAGGCCTTACAGGTACCCTTACTACCAGAAAAATGAAATTGAGAAGATTGTTAGGGAATTACTATCTGCTGGTTTAATTAGAAACAGTAGCAGCCCTTTTGCTTCACCAGTCCTCTTAGTGAGGAAGGCTGATGGTTCATGGAGAATGTGCATTGATTATAGAGCCTTAAACCAAGAAACTATTAAAGATAAATACCCTATACCTGTCATAGATGAGCTATTGGATGAGTTGTTTGGTGCAGCTGTCTTTTCTAAATTGGATTTAAGGTCCGGGTACTATCAGATTAGAATGAGGGAGAAGGATATTCCTAAAACTGCCTTTAGGACTCATGAAGGCCACTATGAGTTTTTGGTCATGCCATTTGGCTTAACCAATGCACCTTCCACCTTCCAATTCCTCATGAATACCATTTTTAAGCCTTACTTAAGGAGATTTGTGTTGGTTTTTTTTGATGACATCCTGGTATATAGTAAGACTGTGAGTGATCATGTGCAACACCTTCATGTAGTCTTGGAAGTCTTGGTGAAACACCAATTGTATGCCAAACAATCAAAGTGTGTGTTTGCTTGTAAGGAAGTGGAGTATCTAGGCCATCTTATTTCTGGTGAAGGGGTCAGAACAGACCCAAGGAAGACTGCTGCTATGCAGCAATGGCCAATTCCTAAGGATGTGAAGGCTTTAAGGGGATTCTTGGGGTTGACTGGCTATTATAGGAAGTTTGTCAAGGGGTATGGACAAATTGCTGCCCCTCTAACAGCTTTATTGAGAAAGGATTCATTTAATTGGAACCCTGAAGCTTCTCAATCTTTCCAACTTCTTAAGGATGCAATGTCAAAACCTCCTGTTTTGGCTCTACCGGATTTCACTAAGTCCTTTGTGGTAGAGTGTGATGCATCTAGAGTAGGTGTTGGAGCTGTATGATTTCTTTTCCTACTCCCACATGGTTGGATGAACTCAAGCTGACTTACACCTCTGATGCTACAATCCAGAAGATTATCCTTGCTATTCAGTCAGGTAGTGATAGTCCAACTGGGTTTACTGTCTGTAATGACTTGTTATTCTACAAAGGAAGGCTATTTTTGGGAAGTTCAGCTCAGGAATTGAAGGCTCAAGTGTTGCAACAGGTTCATGCTAGCCCTCTAGGGGGTCATTCTGGCTATTTAAAGTCTTTTCAGAGGCTTAAGAAAGACTTTTACTGGACTGGTATGGTGAAGGACTTGAAACAGTTTGTGAGGGAGTGTGATACATGCCAGAGGTTGAAGAGTGAGACTTGCTTACCTGCTGGTTTGTTGCAGCCATTGGCTATTCCTAATAGACCTTGGTTAGACATTAGCATGGATTTTGTGGAGGGGTTGCCTAAGTCTCAACAGAAGTCACTGGTTTTTGTAGTGGTGGACAGGTTCACCAAGTATGTGCATTTCATCCCCTTGGCTCATCCTTACACTGCTGCTAAGGTTGCCCAAGTGTTCATGCAGTATGTTTTCAAATCACATGGTATGCCATCTACAATTGTGAGTGATAGAGACCCAGTGTTCACTTCCAAATTCTGGTCAGAATTGATGAAACTACAAGGAACTCACTTGGCCATGTCTTCTTCATATCATCCTCAATCAGATGGGCAGACTGAAGTGGTGAACAAAAGTCTGGAACACTACTTGAGAGCTTTTGCTGCTGACAGACCTCACTCTTGGGTAGATTGGCTGCCCATGGCTGAGTTTTGGTTCAATACTAACTTCCACACTTCCATTAAACTTACTCCTTTTGAGGCCCTTTATGGTTATCCTCCTCCTAAGCTTGTGGAATATGTGCCAGGTGTGACTAGAGTTGCAGCTGTGGATTCTTACTTGCAGGATAGGCAGCAAATTTTTTCCTTGTTAAAACACAATTTGAATATAGCTCAAGAAAGGATGAAGTGGTTTGCTGACAAAAGGAGGGTGGATAGGTCCTTTGAGGTGGGAGATTGGGTTTATCTAAGGCTTCAACCATACAAGCAAGCCTCAGTGCAGTCCAGACAATTTGGAAAGCTTGCTCCTCGTTTTTATGGTCCCTTCCAGATTTTGCAGAAGGTTGGTCAGGTTTCTTACAAGTTGGATTTACCTGAGGGGTCCCAAATTCATCCTGTGTTTCATGTCTCAAATCTCAAGGCTAAATTGGGTGCCCATGTGAGTCCTAGACCTGCTTTACCAACTGTGTCTGCAGAGCATATACTTGCCCCTGAGCTTGTGGCTGTGTTGGATACTAGAACTCATCAATTGAGGAGCAGACTCATCACCCAGGTTCTTGTGCAATGGCAGGGTGAAAGCAAGGATGATGCAACCTGGGAACACTTGTTTGATTTGCAACAGAAGTTTCCACACCTTGTGGGCAAGGTGTTTTAAAGGAGGGGGCATTGTTAGGAACCTAATTGTATGGGTGTGCATATGTGACTGATGGCCAGTGTGCATGGTGCTGAGGACCAATGCATGTGGTGCTGCATGAAGGTGTGCTACAGAGTGTGCTTAGGTTGATGATGTGGGGGGGCGTGAGCTGCTGATGCAGTGTGCGTGTTGAGCTGATGAGAGGTGGCCCTCCAGTGCAGCCTCTGTGTAATACAGTAGATATAGAGGTGGTTAGCTGAGGGAAGAGTTAGTTAGATTGATGAGCTGTCAAGGTAGTTAGAAGGTAGTTAGAGGTAGTTATACAGCTAAGCTTAGAGTGAAAGCTACGGGTATAAAAACAGGGATAACAGATTGTAAAGGCATGGAATCATTTTGTTAATTGAACACTCTATTTTCCTTCTCTAATATCTTTCTCTATCTCTGTTTCTGTTTCCTTTATCCCTGTTCTTGGAGGTTAGTTGTCCTCGAATTCAACTATCAATTTCCAAATTCCTTTCAGGCCCCATTAATGCGGAGGTGATTACTTCATTGGGTCCTACGTTTTCTTTGTCGTGTCCCTTGGAGGGAGCTTAAGAAGAGGAGAAACCTCAATTCAGAAGGGACATATTAACCGCATTATATTCATTTCTTAGGGAAGAAAGTTTTGTCTGCCACCTCGGTAATGGACCTCAGGGAATGAAGTCAGCTTGGATTTCCACGATGGTGTGGGCTTCAATGGTTTCTCCTCACTCAATAGGCTTCTTCATTCATAACCATACCTTAGGCTAGGTCCATTCTTTAGAGCAGTTCTTTGGGATTTTGGCTCTCGGCCCGAGCTTACATTCATCCCCCCACATTTATTTATGTCAATAATTTCCCTTATTGAAAGGTCGAAACATTTGAAAGGAAAAGTTTTATTAGGAAATGTCTTTAGTAAGGAAATATTGCTATATACTTTGAGCCACTAAACATTCATATGGTCAATAATATTTATAGTCATTCAAATGCTGACATTATATACAAAATAACTCACAAATTAATACAAATATAAAGACTTTGAATTTGCTAACGAGTGAACTGATTTCATCAAATCACTTAAATAAGCATTTAATAAAAATATTGTAAATTTTATAAGGGTAAGTTACAAAATTGGTTCTTGTTCTTTACACTATATTTCAATTTAGTCCCTAACCTTTCAATTAGGTCAATTTAGTCCCTAAAATTTTTAGTTCCATGTCAATTTAGTCTCTATAACTTCCTTAGATGGAAAAGGCTGATATGTCAAACGGAATAATAAAAAATTATTTTCTATGTCACATCAACGCCAACTATACTGCCACTCAGATTAAAAAAAAAAATCAAATTAAAACTAAGACATGGGAGATCCCACCAACCACTCATCTCCATCTGCTTAACTGCTTTCCCTAAAATCCATTATTCTTGCACATACAACATCAATCAAGAACCAAGATATTTTTCTTCGCAAAAAAAAAAAAAACCAAGATATTCCTTGCCTAAAGATTATCCACCGCTACCCTGGGTTGTCATCTGAAGAAAGAAGGCAACCTTTCTTGGGACCTTTGTACATCAATACTCATTTGAGGAAAACATCTCCCTATAAACCTCTAAGAACTTAACAGTAGGAATGAACATCAAGTTTATCTTCCTTTGAAGGCCTCAAAAATCTGTTCCATCCCTTGGCCTGAAGTTACTTTAGAGTACAACAGTTCAATGAAATTTTCCATAAACTCAAACTCCCAATCTTGTGGTGATCTAGTGAATTAAAGGTTCCAACTACGCCCACGATCCAAGTGAGATGCAAATGAGGCATTCTTGTCTATTGTGACTCCATAGGATTCAAGGAACATATCCTTAAGACAAGAATCTTCCCACCAAGTATCATGCCAAAAACTCACCCATATACCAACCCCATTAAAAAACTTGATTTTCTTGCAAAATATATCTCATCTGCTTTTGATACATTTCGAAAGGCTTACCCAATGTGAACCTCGTACCTTCTCCAATGACCAACCCGTCTCATAAATGTAGCCCAAACCACAACAATCATTTCCCTAGAGGAGCTTGATTGAATTCAAACCCAAATCACAACTATCATTTCCCTAGAAGAGCTTGATTGAAAGTGCTCAGCTTACCAATCCCTAGTTTTAACTTTTATGAGAGAGAGAGAGAGAGAGAGAGAGAGAGAGAGATTTTAAGGAGAGGATATGGAGATGATTTTGGTTGGTTTAATTATTTTTATTTATTTTTAATCTGACATGGCAGAACAATGGGTAGATAATGTGACATGAAAAATAATTTTTTATTTTTCCATTTGACACATCATCCTTCTCTATTCAAGGGCCAAAATAGGTAACTAGCCATAATTTTCTAACTATGTAGTTAGTAGTTCTGGTTCCCAAACTATATTTTTTACTAACATCTCGAGTCTAAGAGACTCGATTTAGGGTCTATAAATCGAGTTTTTGGGACTTGATTTTCATGGGTTGTTCACGTCTGATGTGGCACTTTTTCCACGTGGCATCTACATGGAAATCGAGTCTCTAAGACTTAATTTCTAACTCAAAAATAATATTATTAACGACCCAAAATGCAGAAACAGCAAAAAATGCGGAAAGAAAGAAAAAAAAAGAAAGAAAGAGAAGAAGAAGAAGAAGAAGAAGAAGAAATGGAGAAGAAGAAGAAGAAACAACTCAAGCCAACCCAGGCCGCGCCAAACCCAAGCCCCCGCGCCACCCAAGTCACAGCACGACCCAGGCCGCCACGCGACCCAGGTCTTTGCACGACCCAGGCCGCCACGCGACCCAGGTCTTTGCACGACCTAGGCCACGCGCGACCCAGGTCGCCATGCGACTTAGACCGCGCAACCCCTGTTTCTGCTTCTGATTTTTTTTTTTCTTCTCTAATGAACACATATTTTCTGTTGTTGTGGTTTTCTTTTCCTGTTGTCCTTGTGGTTTTCTTTGCTTTCTTTTTAGATGTAAATCGAGTCTTAGAAACTCGATTTCCATGTAGATGCTAATTGGAAAAAGTGCCACATCAGACGTGAACAACCCATAAAAATCAAGTCCCAAAAACTCGATTTATAGACCCTAAATTGAGTCTCTTAGACTCGAAATGCTAGTAAAAAATATAGTTTGAGAACCATAACTACTAACTACATAGTTAGAAAATTATGGCTAGTTACCTATTTTGGCCCTATTCAAGGGATAACAGCAGTGACTAAATTGACAAAAGACCGAAAAAGTTAGGGATTAAATTGACCCAATTGAAGGATTAGAGACTAAATTGAAATATAGTGTAAAAAACAAAGACCAACTTTGTAATTTACCATTTTTATAAAAATATTCCAACACATCTTTAATAAAAATAATGAATTGACGTAATTGTTCATTCTTTTGGTTTTTTTTTTTTAAGATACAAAATGGACACCCATTTTAGAGAGAGAGAGAGAGAGAGAGAGAGAGAGAGAGAATAATTGATCATTATTGAATTAATTAGGTTAAAGTATGAATATGTAAAATGTTTTATTTTTTATTTTTTATAATTTGATATTAGCAATAGGAGAGGAGGATTTGAATATTGGTTGTCTTTATTGGAAACATCAAGAAGTATCAATTGAGTTAAAAAACTCTTAACATTTTTTTTTTTTGATAAACAGGAGAATCTAGACCTCTTCAAGTATCTGACTATTATTTCGGATGTATGTCATCTTTTGTCATTTCTCACATCTAAAACAAGGAAGTCAATTTCATACCATACCGGCCGGTATGGATGGTATATACCGTACCGACCAGTGCACCGGTACAAAGACCCCCCTCATTTCGTACCGGAAAAAATACCGGCCGTACCGGCGAAATCTGGCTGTTTCGGCTGATTAGTGGATACCGGACCGGTACCTTTTCTCACACCACACTAAACTTCTGTCTCTCTTTGCCTCCTCTTTATCACACCGGTGACGACAAAATACCGATTGGTGGTGAGGAGAGGCATCGGTGATATTGATTCATGCACTAGAAATCGGTTTGAAGTGAAGAAAAAAATAGAATGGACTGATGCTAAAAGAGTTAGACTGATGTGAATCATGTGATACTGTGAGAGTGAGAGAGATAAATAGATCTATAACTAATGGGGAAGAAATGAAATAAAAATTGAAAGAGTGAAGACAAAATTAATTTGAAAGAGGAAGAGGTAATGTGTGGTTGTAAAGAGATAGCGTGTGAAGCTATGATGTGTTGGAACTTGAAAATCGGAAAGATAGGTTGGCACTGCGATAAAAGAGAGCTATGAATTCTGATAGATTGGCAGGCAACTAGCTTCACTGCTTTAGGCGTGCCTGCCAATTTTTGGAAGATGTGGAGCATTAGACACCTATGGATGTAGTTCTTTTTGGAAGATGTGGAGCATTAGACGGTAGATAATGGATGTAGTTCTTTTTGGTACTAGCAAAGTTGATATTTAATGTTTAAAAAAAAAAAGCTTTAGATGTGCAACAATAGAAAAAAATAAATGAAAGAATAAAATAAATGTGGCACAAGGGAAGAGAAAACTAGAATAAAAAAAGTGTGGGGCTTTTTTCTTTCTTTTCTACAAGTACTCAATATCTGGAATGGCAATATCATTAACCTTTTTTCCTCTTTTTTATTTTTTATTTGGTGTGTGTATATATAAATAATATAATATATATATATATATATATATATATTTATATATATATAAAATAGCGGTAAACCCGAAACAGTACATCGGTATTGATTGGTATCTGAAATATATCGTACCAGTGACCAAACCAATACAGCCTCCGGTACGGTATTGACTTCCTTGATCTAAAAGCCTTTTTATCAATTTGGTTACCAGCCATAAATAATAATTTCAAAACACTTTATCATTGAAGTTTGCTAAACATTCTAAACACTAAATTTTTTTATCGTCAAAACTCAACGGTTAAATTATACTTCCCATGTTAATACCAAAACAGCTTAAATAAGACCAAACACAGATATAATATCATTATTGCTACTCTACTAGTGGGAATCTAAAATTAGTAATATGATTTGATAATAGTTTACAACATGAAACAAAAATAAAAATGTACATAATTTATTAATCAAATTGATTTAAAGGATAAAAGTGGTAGGGCGTCTGATGATGAAGTTGAACCTAATTTTAAACATGAACTTGCTGAAATTGAAACGTCATTCTGTGGCCCCATTTCTTCATTTCTAATATATTCAAGTTCATCAAAATTTGGTTGAACATGAGAAAATTTTTGAACTCCCTCCAATTCCATCATGATCTCTAACATGGTAGGTCGTTTCTTTCCATTCAAGTGCAAACATCTTTTTGCAAGGTTAGCAATTGCCATGACTTCATCTTTATTACAAACCTTACGTACTTGAGTATCAAGTATATCAAAGAGACAGTTCTCTTTTAATGAATGAACAAAATATGTAGATAGATTCCGACTTTCTGCAGATCTTGTCGAAGAAACTGGTATTTCTCCTATTAAAAGCTCAATAAGGACCACTCCGAAACTATAAACATCACTTTTGTCTGTAAATTGACTTGTTTGAAAGTATCCTGGATCCAAGTAGCCAAAAGTACCATATACTAGTGTGGTTACACGAGTTTGGTCAATGGCCACTGATCTTGAAGTGCCGAAATCTGCTACTTTTGCTCTATATTTGTCATCAATGAGTATGTTTGAAGATTTTATGTCTCGATGGTAAATGGGCAGTGAAGCTGCAGAGTGTAAGTATGATAGAGCTCCCGCAATTTCTGTGGCAATTCTTAAGCGCATATCCCATGTTAGCAATGGAAAATCTTCATTTTCTTCGTGGAGATATTGAAAAAGTGTGCCATTGGGAATGAATTCATAAACTAACAAAGGACCTTCTGTCTCAAGACAAAACCCAAGTAGTTTAACCACATTTCTATGATTGATTTGTGAAAGAATGATAATCTCATTAACGAATTGTTCAAGATTTCCCTCATCCACTGTGTTGCACTTTTTAATTGCCACAATTCTTCTATCAATTAACATTCCTTTATAAACTGTACCTTGTCCACCCTTACCAAGTATTCTATTTTCATTAAAACGATTAGTTGCAATTTCCAACTCCTTTGAATTGAATAATTTTGCCTTTTGAACGCTGTTTTCATTTGAAGATAATTGTTGTTGTAATAACAAACCACCATTCCTTTTGAAGAATTTTTGCTTGAGCTTTATTTTGTTTCTTTTCTTTATCACTTTGTATAACCTTCAAATAACAAGGAGTAGAAACAGTATCCCAAAGTTTGGAGAAATAACTGCATACATCAAGCAAAAAAATAGAAATATCACATCAACCTTTTTTTATTTTTTTATTTTTACTATTAGAAACACCGGCCTAAAAATTTAGGTTATAGAAAAATATGAATAAATGTAAATATATTTGGAGATAATTACAATGATTGGGAAACATCTTTCCCGCTAAAAGTTGCCAACTTTTTTTTATTCTACATTAATATGTTCTCACAATATCCACAACCTAAATAAGTGTTAACTCCTAATTAATTTCTTGAGAAAAAGGGAATTTACTATTAGGTACTTGATTTTTTTGTTAACAGTTCAATTATGTAATGGCTTTTTGAGACTGGGATATTTTGTCACTTGTCTAACTTTTCAACGTGTCCCTAGGCTGTCCTGCCTTAAATGAGCTTAAACACCTAATTTATGAATTCTTACAAAATTTTTAATTTCAAAAATCTAAATTTTATTTATTTATTTTTTGAGGGGGTTCAAAAATTGTACAACTTTATAGAGAAAATTTATTTCTAGATAGATCTGTAATCTGTGGAAAAATATAGAAGAGTGATGAGTAATGCAATTCAGCTAATAGTCTGAAACTATCAAGTTATAGGAGGTACGATTATATCTTTTAGTGATAGATTGCCAAGAGAACAGAAATTAAAAGCTAATTGACTTTTTATGTGCTTCATTTTCTAAATTTGCATTTAATTTAGTAAACTAAATGTGTATGAAATATAGTATTTTTTTTAATAACTTTTTCTTATCCGTGATCTTGCTCGGAAAGTAGAATCAATAAAATCCATTAAAAAGAATTAACTAAAAAACAAAATAATTTTAAGAGAATTAAATGGAAATTAGAATTAAAAACACCGTAGAGTTACGCTAGATGTCAGTTGTACCATCCTCTTAATGTCATGAACCTTATGCCATAGCATATCCTAGTCACGTAACCAAGATCTTGTTATTATTTTTAACTATATTCATTTTCCAAATTTCCAAATTTAATGAGCAATAGGACATACCTATAATGGCTATCTTCAATGGAGACTTTCGCTTGTTGCAATTGAACCAGCCTTCTGTATTCTCACACTCAAAATTGTGGGGACATTGATATATGGGATCCTTTTGCTTTTTGTCTTCGCATTCATTTATATCTGATAGGAATAAGATAACACGAAAATTAATAAATTTTTTGTGCATTTTGGTGTTTACATTTTACGTACATATCTTTGCTCACTTATATATAGGCAGCAGAGGTTTGGGCAAAATTTGTTGCTCACTCATATTGACAAAAGAGGTTTCAAAAGTACTAAGCACAAGTCGTTCTTCAAAATTGATTTGGGTTAAATCCAAGGAGGCTAATCAAGCTCAAACACCTTATTACAAGAATTGCCTTGGTTCTTAAGCATTTGGGAAAACAGAAGCAAACTCTAAACATCAACAGAAAACACCCAAAAAATGTTATGGCTCAAACAAAAGCTGAAAGTAGAAAACCAAAAGGTGGTCGGAGCCAATTGCAAGTGAATCACTTTAGCTTTTTCAGGCTTTGAGGCAAAACGCAAATGTTATTTTAGCAAAAGCTTAAGACACCGACAGGTTTAAATATAGAAATAAAAAAGGGATAAATTACAACAATTATCCTTGAGAATTTAGGAAGTAAAACCCCCCCCCCCCCCCACTTGAGGTTTGTATAAATGCGAAGATTAATTCATGCCCTCCAAAAAGTGTGATTTAACTAACAATTCTTACCCAATAGATGAGATGACATTCCCTCTCATCATGAGTTTGATCATGAGATGACACACACACACACATATTTCACTAACAATTCTTACCCAAAAGATAAGATGACATTCCCTCTCATGAGTTTGATCATGAGATGACACACACACACATAGAGGTTGGGTTCAAGCTACATCGTGTGTAACTTTTAAGTAATATTACACTATTTAATTTCTTGTTATTTGAATAATAATTTAAAATTCACACTATTTGATTAGATATTCTCTATGTTCTTAACATATATGTTGAATTTGAAGACAAAATTGGAAGTTATTTACTTTTTCATCCATAAACTCATATTTGATGTATAATTTTAAATTACGAAAAATTGAACTTTAAACATTTGATTGATGACATGATTATTTATCCTTGACCTTTTTGAAAATTTTGCAATCATGGAGAGTATATGAAGATAATGTAATCCAACGGTGGATTAGTCAAAATTTACTTTCAATAAAAAATATTAAAAGGTTTAACATTGTTTAAAGTTATACTATGGGTAAATTGAGTCCAACCCCCCTCTCATAAAATCTTTAGAGGGTGTGTTATTTCATATAACGTTTTTGTGAGTGTCATTTTGTAAAATTGTGAAGAAAGTTGGTGTAATTTATCCAAAAAAAGAAAAAAAAAAAAAAAAAAGAGAGAGAGAGAGAAAAGGTGTACAAGATATAAATAAGAACACATAATACTTATTATATTATATATTGGATCATTATATAATGGGAAATACATAGTTTAGTTTAGGATAAATTTAAGTTAGAAATTTAGAATATATGTTATTTTGATAAATATTTCAGACTAAAACCTAATCATTAACTTAAAATGAAAGTGTGGAACATTAGAAATACAGTACAAATTTTTAAAGATATAATTTAACATCTTTTATATTTTAAGATTGTGTTGTTAGTAATTAGTGTTTGTAAAAAAGTGAAGTTGAGATGAACCAAGTAATGTTCAGGATTATTTATTTAATTATTTTTTGAATAGGAGTTGTGGTCAAGATTATCACCAAATTAGATTACATATTTAAGTTTAGTTCATTTTCGGGTTGAACAAATTTAAGCATGTTCATGAACAAAAAAATTAGATCAATCTTTTCTAATATATAGTAAACATTGCAACAAAAATTTGTATGCTGAATGAGGAATGGAAATCCACAATATTTTAATTATATATGTAAACATTGCAACTAAAATTATGATGTCAACTTTGTAATAATTGTTTTTTATTATCATATCAAGACATTAATAAATTTCTAGTGTAGACGAGATTCAAATCCCAAATATTTTATTTGATGATAAAAATTTTACCAATTGAGCTAATGGAAATCCACAATATTTTAATTATTTTATATAAATATATATATATGCATCAAGTGCAATAATAAAAAATAAAGACAAAGTTTTAACCCATTGATAATTTATTTTAGTATAAATATAGTATATGAGGATAAGTTATTCAAAATCATATATTATTCTTGAATATAATTTAAAATAACGTGGTATTATACATACTTTTAAATTTTTTAAAAGAATTTTTCACTATAAAATGGTAGTCTCTATTTAAAAGATGGATCACAAATATGCCACAGTTTTTTGGCCCTATCTTTTGACGTACACTCTAGTTGATTATCTTTTGTTCTCCTCAATGTAACAAAATGTAATTTCATCTAATATAATATCTCTTTAGAAACAATTCCAACAAAATACCAAGCATTATTTCTCAAAACCATAATTAGTAATGTACAGGGCAGAATATGTAGGGTATGAAATATGTATGTGCTTCATTTAATATGAACTTGAACAAAAAAAAATTCATACAAGTATAATAAAAAAAACGTTTAATACATATTTAGTATGTTTATTTTTAATTATAAAAAACGTGTATTTTTTAGAGAAAACGAGAGTTTTATTAAGAAATATGTACATACGTGTAATATATGGTATGTGTACTTTACTTACAATGCTCAAAAGAATAAAATTTACCCATATTAATATTTCTGTTTATAAAATCCAATCTACTAGAATTTAAAATTTATTTGCAATAGTCTTATTATTAATTTATGATTATTATTTTTTTTTGTTGAGGAAAACATTAGTCTTATTGCATGCAACCTTTTCATCAAGCTGAACGTACTGTCTATAGCTATAAAAAGAAATTAAAAAAAAAAAATGCATACATAGGAACGTAGACCTCAAGAGTCAAGAGATCTATATATATCATCGCACACCTTTGACGCATTGATTACTATACAAGTATATGTGTTTGTGAAATGTGAGAGGTAATGACCAGGGTTTAAGTTAAAAAAAAAAAGGTTTTTCATACATATACATTTATATTAATCTAGAATAATCTATATATGAGTCAAAATTAGGCATATAATGTAAAAAGTTGGGGAAAATCGAAGGTGTTGGTAATTGAAGTTTACCTTGATATCTCATGTTAAGATAAGGATTTCCTTCGTATCCACCAAAGCAATAATAATATGTGGCCCCGTAACTCGTATGATCCAGATACATATTCCTTATACTTGCCTCGGTGAAAGTTAAATTTATGATGGAAGTAGAGTTAGGTATTGTCCACTCCAGCGCCACAGGAACGTATTGCACATCGTTAGAGGGATCTGTTTCATTTGATTCCAACCACCGTGTATCTACTAGGAAGGCATGTTTGCAAGTATTCATGTTGTTTGTTGTACTCTCCAAAGTAAAATTAAGTCGTTGAATCCCAGAAGAAGGGACTGTGGCCTGGCAGCAGTCGAACCCTGTGCATTTACCTCTCAGCTTTTGATTATTGCAATCAGTCTTGCAACCAACAATCACCATAGAATCAAGACCAGCCATTGTGGCCTTGTTGTGACAATCAACTGAAACGAATTTATTCCGATATGACAAGAAGAAAAATGGAGTTCCGGAGATGTCCAGAACACCACCACTTCCCGCCACCGAACTCTTATTTTTGCAGTCCGAAGAAATAATAGGCATCTTGACTCGAATGAGTCCGGGCTCAAAAGAATAATCATCATCATTATTAGAAGGATCAATAATTCTGATTTCCAGTACCTCCACGCGAATGCTGGGTAAGACTAAGAAGGCTATAGCAGCAGCCGCGACTCCACTTTCATTGCAAACAATTTCATACGTCTTGTTCATGAAGCAATTGCTTCCGATTCCAAATGGATATGGAATCGAAACATTTCCACATCTATCAGGACAATTGTGTTTTGCCATAGGTGGTGCTCCTTCTGCTAATCCATATGCCACTGCCAGCAGAAGTAAGAAAGTAATTCTCATTACAAATGTCACAGCCATTTAATTTCTGGGTGTCTTTTACGGTTCAACAAAGCAAGACTGGATATAATAAAAATAACTATCCAGTTATTACTTATTTTCTCCAAAAAAAGAAAAGAAAAGAATGAGGAGTCCGTTCAGGTTGGGTAGGATTCCTCATTCTTATTTCTTCCATGATAAACCCGATTTTTATTGAACCGGGTTGCGGGTGGTTGTGAACTCGACCTGGTATCAGTCCTACCACTATAAATGACTGGATATACTGTAGTTGTTTACTGAATGAAAATAGCCAAATATCACGTTTTGGCAAAATTTGTAACAAATTAGCACTGATTCAAAAATATTTAACAATATATCACTTTTTTAGTACTCGGCTTTCACAAAAATTATATAGTTTACATTAAACCAACGTATTACTTTTGGTTTTCAAAATTTTGGTACTATGAATTTACATTTAGTTGCCAATGCAAGTTTTGCTCCAAAAAAAAAAAAAAGTTGCCAATGCAAGAAACCTTTAAGATGGTGACTATTCATATCTTTCTGTTGATTAATGCTTGCTACATATCCCTCATGGCAGCTCAAGTTGCGTTCATCCCTAGCTGCTCATGACATGAGCTATTGCATTAGAATGTTCTCACTTCTCTGTTACTAGGAATAAGTTGTGTTTATAAAGCCTTTTGTAGAAAGATTTACTAGTATTGATTAAGCGAAGTTTCTCTCATTTAAAAACTTCTGGTATGACAATGACATAGACAGAGGATGCTAGCTAGGTGTATTATGTACTTGCGGCTATTTTTAATTTTTCTTTTGGCAACCTTGAAGAGCATCTATATCAGACTTCTTTGAATTATGCTTTTAAGTCTTATTGCGTTTGGATGAAATGCCTAGGTTATAATAATGAGCACTGTTTTATGCTGGGAAAAAAAGTAAGAGCGCATTTCTCTGTGTGCAACAATACAGATGCATTTCTCTCTTTTTTTTTATTTGGAAATATTTTAGCCTGGAATTCATAAGCACCCTTTCAGATACCTGTTAAAGAAAGGGAAAAACCTAATATAATTAAATGAAACGCAAAAAGGCCAAAATCCAAAAAAGTTGGAGAAAAAAATACAGCATCATTTTAGAATACATATGAAAGTTCATCACAATAATTGAAAATATACCAAGACTCAAATTCTAAGGCTCTGTTTGGTAGAGTTGTTAAATAATTTATTTTCAATTTTCAAATAATATTACACATTTTTTTACACACTTTTTCACTCATACATATTTTAAAAAATTATAAACAATATTACTCAAACTCCTCTATCAAACTGATAGTAAAAATCACAAAAAGTGATATACAGAGCCTAATAAGCTAAATGACTAGGAGAAGTTAGTTCCATAAAACTCAATTTTTTTCATAGTTAAATAAGTCATCAAGAACTTCTAGATTGGAAAGCTGTTGTCCTCGGCTGGCAAAGAAGTCCTCATCAAGGCAGTTGCCCAGGCCACTCCTACATATACCATGAGCTGCTTCAAGTTACCTGACTTGCTCTGCAAAGAACTCAGCTCTATGATCAGCAAATTTTGGTGGGGACAAAAATCTGTTGAGCGAAAAATTTCTTGGGTCTCTTGGGATAAGTTGTGTAAATCCAAAGATATGGGCGGCATGGGGTTTAGAGATCTAAAAGCCTTCAACCTAGCTCTCTTAGCTAAGCAAGGTTGGCGCCTCCTCCAAAACAGAAATTCTCTTTTCCACCATGTTTTCCAAGCCAAGTACTTTGCTGGTAGGTCTTTCCTTGAAGCTCAACTCGGCAAAAGACCATCTTTTGCTTGGCGGAGCATTTTGGCTGCTAAAAGCGTGGTGGAAGACGGAATTAGATGGTCTGTTGGAAATGGAGACAAAGTGAAGATATGGAGTGACAAGTGGATCCCCAACCCCGAAACCTACAAGGTCTTGACTCCTATAAACTCCCTGATGTATAATGAGAAAGTTTCTGCTCTAATTGATAAAGAAAGAGCCATGTGGAAATCTGAGTTGGTTAATTCCATTTTTCTTCCCCATAAGGCTTCAACTATTTTAGCTATCCCTCTAAGCTCCACTCTCCCTGAGGACCGTAGAGTATGGTCTGGTACAGCCAATGGGGTGTTCTCGGTCCGAAGTGCCTACCATGTAAGCCACAAGCAACTGTCCAAGATCAATGTTGGGGAATGCTCGAATAACACCAGGATGAAGTCACTTTGGAAAGCAATTTGGAAGCTCCACTGCCCAAACAAAATTAGAAACTTTATTTGGCGAGCGTGTAAAGACATCCTCCCAACTAAAACTAAGCTCAGAGACTGTAAGATTCCAGTGGATGTGGAATGCGACTTGTGTGAAGGCGTGGAAACAGCAAGTCATACCTTTCGGAGTTGTGATATTGCAGCAACAGTTTGGCAAATGGCAAATGTCAAAGCCCCTGGCCTCATGACCAGCCCACCAAACTTCATGGACCTATTTTGGTGTGTAATGGAGGCCAAACCAGCCCAAGACCTTGAAGCTTTCGCAACAACGACTTGGTTCCTTTGGAATAATCAAAATGCAGTGCGACATGGGGAAACTAGTAGAATGGCCTTGTAAATTTTTGAGGATTCAAGAATCTACTTGGCGGAGTTCCAAACCCACTGTGTTTCTTCTAATGCCCCTCAGTCCCACGTCCTTACTCTTTGGAAACCCCCTCCACCAGGTTGGTACAAGACAAATGTTGATGGGGCTGTTTTCAAGGAACGGAGTCAGTGTGGGATAGGAGTGGTGGTTCGGAACGATAAAGGCCAAATAATGGGAGCTCTTAGCAAAACACTCCCATACCCGTTAGGAGCTCTAGATGCCGAAGCCAAAGCTACTGAGATTGGCATAATTTTCTCCTGGGAGTTGGGCCTTAGGGAGATTATTCTTGAAGGGGATTCCCAAATTGTTATGAATGCCATTGCCAGCCATGATCCGAGCCCTATTTAGATCCAGCAACTTGTTACTGGTATAAAGTCTTGGGTACCAAAGTTTAGAGCTTGGAAGACATCCTTCACGCGCAGAGAAGGGAACAAGACAGCTCACCTCATGGCTAAACATGCCAAACTGATTTTTGAATGTACTATTTGGGTGAAAGATACTCCCCCTATAATTATGTCTCAAGTCCTTAATGATGTATCTGATTTAGGTTTCAGCCCAATTTAATGAAAGCTTACCAGCATTCTTATCCAAAAAAAAAAAAAGAAAAGAACTTCGGGATTGGGTACGAGAAAGTATATTGTGTTTCAGAAACTCCAACTCAGCACACATGTGGAGTTTCTAAGACCAATGAAAATTTGACAAATGGATTAAATATTATAGCTCACCAACTTAAGTTATATAAAACAAAAAGACACAATTGCCCTCTAATTTTTCCCCATCCCGCCACTCTGCGTCTCTGCCTTTTCCCCTTCTCCAAAATAAAAAAATTTCATCTTTCTCTCTCTCTCTCTCTGTTTCTCTCGCAGCACTGAACCACCTCAGTCACCACTCACTAGCACCTCCATCTTCCCTCTCTCAACTCAAAACCTTGACAGCCGTTGCCTAGTATCACTGGTTATCATCAGTTCTGACGAGACCGACCTTTGTCTCGTCGGAAAACGCCCTCTCACTCTGTTTCTCTCGCACCATTGTAGTACACCAGTCAGCAACACCTCTATCTTCCCTCTATCAACTCCAAACCTTGGCAGCCGCTGCCTAGCATCGCCGATCATCATCGGTCTTGTTGGAAAAAGCCCGAAATCGTCGAAAGTTTTCGCGCCGCTTCAACACTGACTTTGCAAGAAGGTTTCTCCTCACTCTTTTTCATTTTATTTTCTGAATTTTCTGTTTACATATGTGTCTTGTTTCTTATTTAAAAGGAGAACTTGTACTGTCTACTAAAATGCTTCAATGAGGATGAATGCACTAATAATACAGTAAAAGGTTTTTTTTTTTTTTTTTTTTTATTTTCTTTTCAAAAAATTGTTCTTTTGGATTAGATTAAAAGTGGTTAGTATAATGTAGTTTTATAAGTAGAGAAATAAAGCTTCTTTCTTTGTTTATTAGTTGATTTAATGTATTTGATGGTTGTGCTTGATTTTCAAGCATTATTTATTTGTTAGATATTTTCTTTCTTATTCAGCTATTCATGTTAAAGATAATTTCTTTTAGACATATTTAAGTTTGCAATGTGTGTTGGCTTACTTAGAATTTTCACAATTTTTTTCATTCCTTGTAATAGTTTTTTTTTTTTTTCATGGTGTAGGGATGGATGCAATGCTTTTGTTCTATTGTTTTTGCTGAAGGAATTGATTTTAATAAATAGCTTTGTACTAAGAGTCTCCTCCGAGGTATTTAATCTATCTTTTGTCATTTTCTTAGATTAAGTCTTTGGTTGATTTATTATGAAAAATTATGATATTTTGATAATTAGTATAAAGCCCACTTGAGTTTTAATGTGATTTATGTATATTTATAGTCATCTTTTCATCATGTTCATTCAACATATCTTTTTTTTCCATGATTAGGTTCGACTAGTCATGGATTTTTCAAAAAATGCTTTTGTTGCTGTTGGGGACAATGATAAAAGGGAAAAGTTTGAAAATGTAACTTTGGGTGAATGTGATGAAATTAAAATTGGAATGCAAGTGAGGTCTGAAGAAGAAGCATATAACCTTTATAATGAGTATGCTTTAAAAAGGGGATTTAGCATTCGAAAAGCGGTTAAACGAGAATATAATGGTGTTATTAGGCAACGAGAATTTGTGTGTTCAAAACAAGGTTTTAAAGAGTTTGAAGACCCTTCTAATGTTAAAAAGTATCATAATTTAGATGTAAGAACGGGTTGTCGTGCTAGGATCCGGTTTGATGTAAAAAATGATATTTGGAGTGTTTCACACTTTAATGACACACACAATCATGAATTTGCAACTCCAGAAGAAAGATGTAATTTGAGATCAGGAAGGAAGGTGCTACCTACTCATGGGAATATAATTAGCACAATGGTTAGTTCGGGTATAAAAGCAACAAAGTCTTACTCATTTTTGTCAAAAGAACTTGGTGGTGCAAATAATGTTGGGTTTTCTAAGCGAGATTGTCATAATTTTGTGCAAACAAAAAGAAAAGAAATTATGGAAGCTGGTGATGGGCAAAGTATTATTAATCATTTCAAAGAAAAGCAAAGTGAAGATCCAATGTTTTTTTATTCGGTGCAAGTAGACCAAGATAATAGAATTGCAAATTTCTTTTGGAGAGATGGTAGATCAAAAGTAGATTATGACTCTTTTGGGGATGTTGTTATATTTGATACCACTTATCGAACAAATAAGTACAACTTAATCTGTGCACCATTTGTGGGAATCAATCATCATTGGAACAATGTTTTGTTTGGTTGTGCTTTTTTATCAGATGAGACAACTCAATCATTTATTTGGTTGTTTGAGACTTTTTTGACTGCAATGGGAGGTCGACAACCGAAATCTATTTTTACAGATCAAGACCAAGCAATGGCAAATGCTATTAATATGGTTTTCAATGAGTCTCGTCATCGACTTTGTTTATGGCATATTAGTAAAAATGCTCAAAAAAATCTTGTTGGAATCTATGGTGTTCCAGATTTCAATCAAAGATTTAATCATTGCTTATACGGTGGGTGTTCAAATGAAATGGAGTTTGAGTCAACTTGGAGCAAAATGAGATGCATAATTTAAAGGACAATACATGGCTGGACAGGTTATACCAAATTCGAGAAAAGTGGTGCCCAACTTTCAATCTCGATTTCTTTTCTGCAAAGATGAAGTCTACCCAAAGAAGTGAAAGTACAAATAGTGTTTTTCATCAAATTATGAAAACATCTATGCCTCTTATTGAAGTTATTAAATTTTATGAGGAAAAGGCAGCACAAATGCGACAAGATGAAATAAATGAAGATTTTCGTTGTAAGAATGGTGCACCTGGGAAAGTTCATAAGCATGGAGGCATTTTAAGTCATGCTGCTAAAGTTTATACTCTTGCTTTGTTTGGAATGTTTGAAGAAGAGTTTAATTCAGGTATGGGATTGAATTGTGTTGAAACTAATCATTGTGAGGATAACTTTACATATTCACTAAGTAGTGGGGAGAGTAGAAGGATTCATATTGTGCATTTTAACTGGGCTGAATTAAGTATTTGTTGTGATTGCAAATTATTTGAGACTTTGGGGTTGTTATGTTGCCATGCTTTAAGGGTTTTTCTTGTGAATAATGTGAATAATATACCCGACAAATATATATCAAGTAGATGGACAAAAGATGCCAAGAAAAGGTTGTGTTGCTCTGTTGATTCATTTAAATCAAATGAGAAATCGACTCATGTATTGCGTATGAGCAACTTAAGTCTTTTGTGGTATAAATGTTGTGATAAGGCTGCATTAACTGATCATGGGACCAAAATAGCAATGGATAGTCTAAGTGAGCTATTATGCAAGCTTGAAAAGAGTTCAGCAGATACAAATAAGGTGGAAGATGTTAGTAAAAAATGTCCTCAAGATCTCATACATGATGATGATGTGCAATCTTTCTTAGATGGTAAGAGACCAATCCTTGATCCGCCACATGTGAGAAAGAAAGGGATAACCAATTTTAGAATAAAAAGTCAACTGGAAAAGAAGCAAAGAAAAAAGAAAGTGAAAGATGCAACCACTTCAAAAGCTCCAAAAACTATTTCTATGGTACATGGTAAGTACAAAACTAGCACTCAAGCTTTCTTTTTCTTATTTTTTGCTTGTTGAGTTTAACTGCATGTTCTTACTTCGTCTCTCTCTTTTTTTCTTTTTTTTTTAAGAAAATGTTCAATCATCATTTCTTCTCCCGGAGATGTCTATTGCTAATCCTATGGTTAGCTCTACAACAATGCTTCAAGAAAATCATTCGAAAAAATGGAACATAAGAAAAGTGAAAGATACAACCACTTCGCAAGCTTCAGAAGCTATTTCTATGATACATGGTAAGTACAAAACTAGTATTTCAATTTTTATGTTTTCTTATTTTTGCTTGTTGAGCTTAATCATTTGTTACTGTTTTTTTTTTTTTTTTTTTCTTTTTATATAGAAGATGTTCAAGCATCATTCTTTCCCCCGGAAATGTTTGTTGCTTATCCCATGATTAACTCTACAAGAATGTTTCAAGAAAGTACCTCAATGTCACACTTGAATCAAGTACATTCTATAACCTTAAACTTTTTATGTTAGAGGGGGAGAAGCTTTAATATGTGCTTTTGTTTTTTTTTTGTTTTTTTTTTTTTTTGCCCTAATATTGTTCTCTTTTTTTTAGGGCCCTACTAAAAATTTCTGAAGTATGAAGAACAACTCTTTTGGATAGTATTTTGGACAATATACTGCACAGCTCATGGACAGCATCTTTGGACAGTTTTTTGGACAACATTTTGGTCATTATTACACAGTGGAGGAACCTCTTAGATAGTATATTTGATTTGAAAATTCTATAGATAACATAGCTAAAAATTTGGACAAGGGATTGCATAGCCAAACACTAATTATAGCTGTCATTTTGTAAAGCTTTTGTAACGAATGAAATTACTCAAACATTATAGATTTTGTATATGTTTGAGTAACTTCTAGTTAAAGACTAATTATATGCAAATGATAAAAGTTTTTAATGCAAGAGTACTTTTTATTCTTATCTATTAGTTTCTATATGTGCATCGTGGTGGAATTGCAATGCTAGATTGTTGCAAGTGTTATATTGTTCCAGTTATGGGAATGATATAGCGAATGACAATATTTGGGTACTAGACTTTTTTTGTTGTTGTTATTTTGATAATATAACGAATGGTAGGTGCTGGACTTTTTTTTGTTTATTGTTTTCTTACAGGTGTGGGGGGGAGGGGGGAGAAGGGGATTTGTTTTTTATTATTCCAAGGGAGAATTGTACAAGTGTGTTTGCAAGAAATATATTGATGGTGAAAAATGAGGATAAGGGTGTTATTGTGATTATTGCTCTTGCTTGGGAATCCTGCTGATTTCGAACTTCCAGATTGGTTAATAAATGGAAGCCAATGCCATATACCTTTATAAGGAGAAGTATCCTTTTAAAATGCAGTCTCAGTTATGTAACCATATTATAGTTGTAAGATATCACGTGAAATTTATTTGAGCTTCTCATAGTAGGTTTGCTGCTGACCTGATTAGTGGGATCAAGGCTTGATTGAGTTATAGCAAGTTTAGCATTGGTACAATTTTAGTCATTTTTATAGTCATATCTTTAAGCCTTCATTTATTATTTCATATATCTCATTAATAGACATGTTCATTATTTATTTGAGATTGTTTCGTATATCCTTTCAAAAAGAGATTGTTTTGTATATAAAAATAAGAGTTTTTTTTATAACAATAGAAAAACAACAGCAACAAATTACAATAAAGTTGGGTGCACCCAACTGTGGTGTCCAGGATTTTTGGTTGCTAGGCTAGCTAACCTATACACTGGACTTATGATGACCCTAGGAACAAAAACAGCTTTACACACAAAATTCTGATGTTGAAGGGCCACAATATCAGCAACTATAGTACTATCCTTCCAACCATTCGGACATTTCAAGTTATGAGCCTTCACTATGCCTTTCCTACTAAACAGAAACAAAATTCTAACAAAACCAAAAGTTTTAGCTATCAACGTAGCCTCCACTAGAGCTTCTTGAGTTGCTTCAACTGCTGTTGCTGCTGCACAACTTGCACCCCCCTTGAAAATGGTCAATCCTTGAGGGGTAATAGCTTCATATGCTAGACCTGATCTGCCACTTCTTCTTGCTTTGGCTCCTGAGATTTTGATAATCAAATCCCAATGCCATCCCATGCTCTGACTGACAGAACTAGACCACCACCTAAAAAAGTTTTGAAAAAAGTGTCATTCAATTGCATATAAAGAAACAATGATTCTGTCAAAATGCATAACTGAGCACATTTAATATGATTAATTCTAGCATATGCAAATCTAACAAAATCTCCAAGTTGCATAGTTAGCAAGAATATATCCCAATGGAAATATTCCAAAGTGAGCATAGTATAATTAAAGTAGGAATCCATCTTCAAATTCAGTCAATATAATCCACCATTACCTATTACCATCAAAACCAAGTACAAAGCACATCTTAGCAATTCCACAAGTTGGAGTAATCCTCCATAGAGCTTTGTTTGCAAACTCAAGCAAAGAATTTAAAACACAGTCCCCTTATTTTCTCAAACTTTCTTAGCGATCAATTCCAAACTCATACACAATTTGATTTAGTAACAGTATAAGCAACATACCAAAAAACAATTAGCAAAGGTTCCATAACAACAACTGGCGCCACATGGTGCCATGATGCAAAACAAAAAAAGCAAGGTATATAAAGCCAATAATAAACATGATTGATGTTAATAAAATCCAAAGGTATCAAACAAAATGTACCAAATTCCTCTTTATTTAAATCTAAGGCAATATAGACTTAGACTATATGCAAGTAACAAAGTACACTACAAGCAATATATGAACTGACTTCATCTTAGTGACCGGCCCAAAGTTTGACTACAGTAGCATCATATATTACCTGGAAGGAACCATCAATGTTAATCTAGGCAGCCCAATCTTATTTTGTCCCTTTCGTTATTACTACAATAAAAATATAAAGATGAGAAATATGTACAACCCCAAAACAAGATTGTACTAATAACTTCAATATTGGAAGAAAGAAAAATAACAATTTTAATCTAATCTAAAAGAACAATTTTTTGAGTGGTGCTAGTCAGTCACCACTCACTAGCACCTCCATCTTCCCTCTATCATATTTGTATAATAATAAAAATTGCAAGGAATGTGTTGTACAAAATCATATTCCAAATCATAACCAATTCAATGGTTCATAAATTCATATGAATGGAAAAACCTAATGGCCTCAGATTAATCACAATCACAGTTCACAAATCATAAGGCTTCCATAGTTCCACCAAAGATGCAAACTTCAACCATGTCTTTATGTTATCTGCGTTCAAACTTTTGTTCCATTCCTTAACATACTTTAAATACCATGCCCCTCTCACCATCTCTTAGATCCGAACAATTCTCAACCCAACCTTTCTCCTCTCCTTGGCCACACCTTTACCTGAAAGCATGGGAAGCAAGAACATCAAAGTAGAAGACACTGACAAAAAGTTACCACATTGGTACCAAATGAGACCACAAATAGGCTTGAGAAACACCCTCATTTGGTTCTTCCTCATCGTCTCCATGCTCTACGTTATCTACTCCACTAATTTCATCCTCACCAGTGAACAACATAAATGTCCCACCTCTTTAGGTTCCTCCATAGACCAACACCTTCAAACGATCACCAACGCATCTTCCACCAATGAAAAAAAAAAAACCCTTTTACTGTATATTAGCACATCTATACTCACTGAAGCATTTTATCAAACAGTACAAGTTTCCTTTCTACATAAGACTACATAAGAACTTATATGTCAATTTTTTTGGAAAAAAAATCAAGACACATATGTAAACAGAAAATTCATAAAATAAAATGAAAAAAAGTGAGGAGAAAACCTTCTTGCAAAGTCAGAAGTTGAAAGCAGTGAAGAAAACTTTGTGGTTGGAGACAACGGAGAGACAATTTTAGGCGTTTTCTGACGAAACAAAGGTCAATCTCGTCAGAACTGGTGATGATCGGCGATGCTAGGCAGTGGCTGTCCAGGTTTAGAGTTGAGAGAGGGAAGATTGAGGTGCCGGTGTGGTATGGTGGTGCGAGAGAAACAGAGAGAGATGAGATTTGCTATTTTGGAGAATGGGAAACAGAAGAGTGGCGGGATAGTGAAATTTGGTATTTTCAAAACTGTATATGTCTGGCAGCGTAGCTCCGGCGACGATGCTAGGCAGTGGGCAGTGGCTATGGAGGTTTGGAAGAGAGAGTAGTGAGAGAGCAGAGATAGAAAATTTTGATTTTCAAAAAAAGGGGAAGTGTTGTTTTGAATCGGCGGGCTTTGAAAATTTAGAGTATTTGTGTTTTTTTTTATTTTAAATAACCTTTGGTGATGAGCTGTAATATTTAATTCATTTGTCAAATTTTCATTGGTCTTAGAAACTCCACATGTGTGCTGAGCTGGAGTTTCTGAAACACAATATACTTTCTCATTGGGTACATCCGGAGTCAACAACTTGACAGGCTTGGGTCAATCGACATGCATGTGACACTTTCGGCTCTATCTCTAGTCATCATTTCAAGAAATTGCTCCTTTATTTCGTTCTCTTGATTGTTACCCCGTGCATGGGGCAGTTATTGTCATCTTCCAATTAAATTTTTTTTTTTTGGTTAGATAATTGCGAAGTATGGAACTCCGAGCTAACAGATACACGTAGTATCAAATAGCACTAGGTTACAATGGTGCCATTTTCCAATTAATTGCTCCTTTATTTCTTTGTCTCTTGATAGTACACTCTGTATTTTCGCCTTTAGCAGACTCCTCCAGTTGGATGCCATTATTTAGAATTATATTTGACCTTTTTTTTAATCTATTTTTATATATTAATCCATTAATCCATTAACCTTCATCCTCCAAGAAATTGCCCCTTTAGAGCATTTCCATCAGCTCTCTCATAAAAAATGTTATTTTAACACATCAAAAATCTACTTTATCATTTTAGCACATTATTTTACAACATCTCATTTATCAGATGTTTTATTCTTCCATTCTATACATTAAAATAATATTTACTCCACATTAAAATAATATATTAAACTCCAACAACAACAACTCCTCCACCACTGCCACAACAACGGCCACCAACAACCACTGCCGCAACAACATCGACAGCCACCACTGGCACAAACCCACATCCACCAACGGCACCTAAAAAAAAAAAAAAAACACACAACCAGGAAAAAAAAAATCCACAACAACCCAAAAAATAACCACCACAACTACCCAATAATCACCACCACAACCACCAAATTGCCGCCACAACCACAGTACCACTGCCACAACTAACCCACAACCCACCACATTCACAAACCTCAAAACCCATCTCAAATCAAACAAACCCACAACTCAGGCAGCGAGATCGGCTTCAGGCGGGAGACGTCAACGGCAAGATCGGCTTCAGGCAGCTTCGGGCGAGATCGGTTTCAGCGGCTTGAGGTGGCTTTAGGCGAGATCGGCTTCAGGCGGCTTGAGGATGAGAGAGGAAGAGAATGAGAGTGAAGAGGGAGTTGTGGAGGGCGACTATGGCTCCGGTGAGATTGCCGACTTCGATGAGATCAGCAGCGAGATTGGCAGCTTCGGAGAGATCGACAAGAGAGAAGAACTCAAATGCAGAGAGAAAAGATGAGATAAAAGAGAGAGAGAGTCAGACTGAATATGAGAGAAAGATGGCACCGTGAAGCAGAAAAGAGCAAAAGGGAGAAGAAAAGAGTATGGGATAGTGGAGAATCTGGAGATGGTGAAGCAGAAAAGGAGTGGCTGAACGTGAAGATGAAGTAATATTTTAATCGGATGAGAGAGAAAGATGAATAAAATAATAATAAACGTAAATGGCATTCTGCTCCGTACGCTCTCATATTTGAGAGCGTACTGTAGCATGTCTCAAAATTTTGAGACATTTAGCACACCTCATAAAGGGCTATTTTTGGTGTTTGGTGTGCCAAATGCCAAATATTTGGCATTTGGCATATCTGATAAGAATACTCTTATTTCGTTGTCTCTTGATAGTTACCCCATGCATGGGGCAGTTCCTGGTCTAATCTATCTTTTGTCAATTGTCATCTTCCAATTGATTTTTTTTTTTTTTTTTTTTTTTTTTTTTTTTTGGCTAGGTAATTGTGGAGGATAAAACTCCCAAGCTAACAGACATATATGGTGTAGAGAGGGAAAATTTCTGACCTATCACAAGCTGACACGTCACATTACCAAGTCCACAAAATACAGCCAATTACAAAGCACCATGTATTGCTGCTAGGTTTTGCTATCACTATTCAGAAGCCAATGGAAATTTGCCAAGTGTCATGCAAAAACCAATCACGCATCAGTGTACGTGTAAGCGATGACACAAGCAGCCTCGCACGTGTAAGCAGTGACACAAACAGTCCAGCACATGTAAGCGATGACATAAGCAAACCAATCAAGTTGTGACATGTGTCACCAATCGGACTTTGCCACGTGTTGCTCACCCACCTCCAAACTCTTATAAATAGAAGTCTTCCTTAGACATTTAGGAGGACCAAGATTCAAAAGTGAAAAAGCTCTGCAAGAATCTTCAAAGAATTGCACCACACAATCATCAATACAAATTCGCATTTGTGAAACTATTTTACTCTTTTGATTTATTTCAAACTAGAAATTTAGTCGCTTACATATGGTACCATATACCACTAGGCTACAATGCCCGATGATGTCATCTTCCAATTAATTGCTCCTTTATTTCTTTCTCTCTTGATAGTACACTGATTGTGATAGAACTCCTGATCTAATAGATACACATGGTACCAGATACCACTAGGCTACAATGCCCGTGGTGTCATCTTCCAATTAATTGCTCCTTTATTTCTTTGTCTCTTGATAGTACACTCTTATTTTCTCCTTTAGCAGACTCCTCCAGTGCATGCCATTATTTAGAATTATAATTTCTTAATAATAAAATGCTGCCACACAATAATTAAAAGAGAGATAGGGTTCATTTTTTAAATTTCAAGGATTAATAACTATCGCTTGAAACCTTTTTTTTTTTTTTAGAAGAAACTCGCTTAAAACTTAATAAACTAAAAATACTAACTTAGCAATAATGTATTTTGGCCTTCCTTAAAATTATTTTTATTTTACTTCTATTTGTGTTATCCTCCTTAATCCTTAATATATGTATATTCAACACCTCAACTCCATATTTATGGATTCTTGACCATATGTGATGTCCCTTTTCATCTTTCTTTTCTTTTCTTTTCTTTTTTTTTTTTTATTTTTTATTTTTTTTTTTATCAGGATGTCCCTTTCCATCTATTTGTTTTGCAAGTGAAAAGGGAAAAACAAAAATAAATAATAAAATAAAACCAGCCTTTATATATTCGACCCCACTCCAATTGCTTCCGATTCCAAACGGTTATGGAATCGAAACATTTCCACATCTATCAGGACAAATGTGTTTTGCCATGGTGGTGCTCCTGCTGCTAATCCATATGCCACAGCCAGCAGAAGTAAGAAAGTAATTCTCATTACAAATGTCACAGCCATTTAATTTCTGGGTGTCTTTTACGGTTCAACAAAGCAATACATATACACATACATACATGGCCCTGCAAGAAAAGTATAGCTACATATACACATACATACATGGCCCTGCAAGAAAAGTATACCTTCCGATTTTGTTCCTTCGTTTACTTGGACTTGTAAGTACGTTTGAAAACACCTTATTTTTGTTGAAATCTTGAAAACTAAAAACACTATACAGTAAAATAAGTTTTAAATATGTAAATAGTATTGAAACCTATTTTTATTTTATTTTTTTCTGAATAAAATTGTTGTAGTCCTATGAACAGTATATAAATAGGTCACGGCCCAAAAAAAAAAAGAAACGTAGACGCGGAACATGAAGAAAAAACGCAAACCCAAACGCTCCTTAAATTTTTATACAAAAAAGCCAAAAACAATAGGGTCCATAGCCTTTTTTATTCCAATATATTCTGCAACTATCACGTGGGTTGATGTGATATCACATTAACCCCCACTTTTGTTGTTATTATGTTATATTATCAAAATATGTTATAATTTTTTTATATATTTTAATTAGTTGTTTTCAATTTGTACGATTTTACCGTATTTAAAGTTTTTGCCCCCTAAAATGATTAATCCGGCCCTAAGTCAAAACACCTCATTTTTTTAAACATATCATGTCAGATTATTTATAATACAAAATATTTTATTAAAATATTAATTTTTTTATTTTTTTAATTGTATTTTTTTTTACACACAATAATCATTATCTACTTTTTTTCTTCATTCTTAAAATACATAAAGAAATAAAAAAAAATGTATAATAAATAATATCAATATAAATTTACATAATTAAAACTATAAAAACTTATAAATTTATACCATTATAAACATATTATGTTTATTATTATTATTGACTGACTTAAATCCATCCGACTTGTTCGCCTATCAAATCATTTATTATTATTTATTTTTAAAAAAAAATTCGAGAAAATAGTTTCATATATTCATATCACATCCTTTTGAAATTTTGAAAAAAACTTTTTCATTGTCCACACACTGACATGCATTTACACATTACAATTTACACTGTTTGTACCTATTTTCTTATATTTTAACAATAGGGTCCATAGCCTTTTTTTATTCTGTTATATTATCAAAATATGTTATAATTTTTTTTTTTAATTTTAATTAGTTGTATAACTTTTCAATTTGTACCGATTTTCAATTTTTTATATTGGAATCAGTTTATTTAATTTAAGGTGAATTTCAGTAACATTACTTTAGGTTTGGACTAATGTCAATTTAAATTTTTTTAAAACTAGTCAATTTGGTCCCTAAATAGTTATTTATTTTTTCTCAACCAATTTAGGTGCTAAATTGGCCTTAGAGACAACATTTGTTAGTTTTGAAAAGTCTTGGACCTAATTGACATTAGTCCAAATCTCAAGAGGTGTAAATGGAATTTACCTTTTAATTTATATTTGTCTGATATATTTTCATTAATTATCATTTATTTAATAATAATAATTTTAAGCAAATCTAAATATCCATATAAAAATTATCATAATAAAAAAAATATGAATTTAGAATAATTTATTTTGTGTTAGTACTAATTTATTGAGTTATGTGATAAATAAATTTCAATTGTGCAAGTTTAGAATATAAGCTAACCACATCATCTAGTAAAGTTGAGACTGTTTTATACTTAAAATTTTATTTTAGTCAAGTTATATTTTTGTATTATAAATCATTTTTTATTTCTATTTTTTTAACCAATAAAAAATGAAATATTAGTGGAACTTGAATACAAAAGCTTAATTAATAAATTTTCATTTCAAAAGGAAAAAATAAAAGATAAAATAGATAGAAAAAATTAAAAATTAAATAAATATTATTTAATTAATTAAATTTTAAATATAAGAAAATACCGTATTTAAAGTTTTTGCCCCCTAAAATTGTTAATCCAGCCCTAAGTCAAAACACCCTATTTTTCAAAACACCATAGGTTAGATTTTCTATTTTACACAATATTTTATTGAAATATCAATTTTTTCTTGATTTTTTTAATTATATATCTTTCTTCACACACAATCATCATTTACTCTCTTCTTTCATTTTCGAGATACGTAAAGAAATAATAAAAAAATAAAATACAAAATAAATAAATTTTATGTAAAATTAATCATGTGCTTGTTTGTACTCAAGTGAATATTTGTTATAAGAGACAAAGAAATAGTAAGCAAGAGAGTAAGTTAATATGTTTATACTAATTTTACGAATATTAAAAAGCTTATATGCTCAAATATACAAGTAGTTAATTCTTATCTTTTGATAAAGTGACAAAGCGAAAGGCAACATATTATAGGATTGTTAAGGATTTAGAACTAAATACGAGAGGTTATACCTGGAACAACATAGCTGATAGATCCTTTTAACCCAATTGTACTAGTACATTTCTGGGAAGAATCATTGGTGCTTGTGAGGAGTCTTGCTAAACCAAAGTTGCTTACATGAGCAATCATCTCACTATCGAGAAGAATATTGCTTGGCTTTAAATCACAATGTATGATTTGTTGCTGACACTGATTGTGCATATAATTTAATGCAGAAGCCACATCAATCGTAATAATTATTCTTTGAAGAAAGCTCAAATTTTTTGATTGATTTTTGCAATCTATCATTGGATGTAGCCACATATCTAAGCTCTCATTTGTCATGAATTCAAATACAAGAGCTTTAAATTCATTGCCATTATAATTGATACTAGAGCAACATGTTAAGATCTTCACAAGATTTCAGTGCTGGCCATTTCTTAAGACATTGCATTCTGCCACAAAACTCTTGGTAGCTCCTTTAGTTTGAAGGTTTAGGACTTTCACTACAACTAACATTTCTTCTTGATTAAGAACTCCTTTGTAAACTGATCCAAAACTACCAAATTCAATCAAATTGTTGAGGGAAAATCCATTAGTTGCTCGATGAAGCATTTTGTATGAAATTGTTGGAAGGAGATCCATCATTGAGACTATAGAAGATGAAACTAGGACACATGCAACCACACAAAAAGTTGTGGTTCTTGATCTAGAAGCAAGGGACTTTCTTGATTTTGTAACTTCAGGGCATGTTGGTAGTTGCAACTGCGGAATACCCCAACAAAGCTTATTGTTTCTAATAATTGATGTGCATTTACATTTTTGAAAACTCCAACTGTTGGTAGTGTGCCCTCAATATCATTGAATGAAATGTTCAAATATTTTAAAATTAAAAGTTTCTCTAGACCCTTTGGAATAAATCCTAATAAGTTGTTTTGCGAAACATCCAAAAGTTCAAGGCCTTTCAAAGAAGTCATGGATGAAGGTATGATTCCTTCAAAGGAATTCCCTTGCAAGTAGAGATTTTTTAAATTCACTAAATTTCCAATTGTTGCGGGAATTTCACCAAACAAGCTGTTTTCAGAGACATCTAGAAACTTGATATTTTCCATATTGCCTAGTTCAACTGGTAATTTGCCACTAAATGAATTGTGTGATAAATTGAGTAATAGCAACAAAGAGAAAAGAGAAAAAACCTGTGGAGGTATAACTCCACAAAGATAATTTTGTGAAACATCCAATTGTTGTAAACTTCGGTAGTTACCAAAACTTGGAGGTATGCTTCCTTCTAAATTGTTTTGAGATAGGTCCAATTTAACCAATTGAGTGAGGTTGCCCATGGAGCTTGGGATTTGCCCTGACAATTTGTTCCCTGATAAAGACAATCCTTGCATCTTCTGAAACTCCCTAAAATAAGTAGGTATCACACCTGTGAAATGATTCTCATCAAGATTCTGCAACGCTATAGGAATCGTTCCAGATATTTGGTTGCCTTCTAAATATGATGCATTAAGTTGTGTCGACAAGTTGCCTATAAAATTGGGCAAAACACCTTCGAATTGGTTTATTGCAATTATCAGCACTTCCAATTTGCTATAGTTTCTTAAAGACATTAAGAAGTCCAAATCCCTTCCTAATTTATTGTGACCTAGATTTAGCATTTCAAGATCTAGTAGGTATCCCAAATTAGTCGAAATTGATCCCACCAAGTTGTTATACGCTAGTTCAATTATTTGAAGCTTAGATGCGTTGCATAAAGAACCAGGGATTGGCCCAACAAATTTATTACCACTAATTTCAAATAATTTGAGATTAGGGAGAGTGAGGCCTATGTTTGCTGGAAGAGCGCCACTAAGTTGGTTGAATTCAAATCCTAATACGCTCATATATGATAAATTGTAAAGAGAGGAAGGGACCATACCGTTCAGCATATTGGATCCAACTACGAAAAATGATAAGCTTTTCAAACGACCTATGCTCTTTGGAATATTTCCCTCTTAAGTTATTAAAGGTTGCTGAAAATAATTCGAGAAACGAAAGATTTCCTAAGAAAGGTGGGATTCTTTCTGTCAAATTGTTTTCAGCAACCAGAAAATAAAGAAGCTTTGACAAAGAGCCAAGCTCCAGTGGGATTTTCCCAATAAGTTTGTTCCGTGATAAGCTAATTACCTTGAGTTCAGAGCAGTTGGAATTTCTCCTCCCAGCGTGTTATTTGAAAGATTGAAATGTCGCAGTCGGAACAAATGACCAACTTCCTTTGGAATTTCACCATAAAAGCTGTTGTTTTGGAGGTTGATGGCTGTAAGGAAGGTGAGGTTTCCAAAGTAAGGTGTAATGGTTCCACGCAATTTATGCCCCTGTAGTGCCAAGGTCGTGACTCTTTGATGGTGGCGGCCGCATGTAATTCCATACCAATTGCAGAACTGAATAGAATAATTCCATAAGCTCAAGACAGCAGCTGGGTCATTAGTAATGGATTCTTTGAATTTGAGCAAAGCCAAACGGTCAGTCTCGTTTGTTGGAGTAGCAGAAGAAGTGGTAGGATGCAAGCATAGTTGGGTAAAGAGTAGAATCATATGGAGGTATGTAGAGCATAATGTAGGAAAATTGGGTTGTGAAGCTTCATTGGTTTGGAGTCTATTTTGGACTGAGGCGGCTGAACCATATAAGCAATTGATGCAATCGCCTAAGACTCCCAAATAAAAAAAGGTCTCCACTTGCAAAAAAAAAAATATATATATATATATATATATATATAATATATTTATCTATATATTTTAATTACAAAAAAAAAATTTAAGTACTTTTATTGATCAATAAAATGCATTAAAAAAGCTATATTGTTTCCTAAAATACAGAACATTGCACAATAACAGTGCACCAAGAACTCTGCAAAACGTCCACTAGCACTTGAGAGTGCGCCAAAGCCCAAAAGGGCTATAGTATTTAAGTCTTCACCACTAATATTGCATGTTTATTTTTATACGTGTGGCACTGTATTATGCTCAACACTAGAATGTGTTCGGGCTGGCTACTCTAAGCTGAGGTGGCACTAATCATGTCTTTGTTTGAGCAC
The DNA here is from genome assembly GCA_028535905.1 of Quercus berberidifolia. Classification (NCBI taxonomy): domain Eukaryota; kingdom Viridiplantae; phylum Streptophyta; class Magnoliopsida; order Fagales; family Fagaceae; genus Quercus; species Quercus berberidifolia. Next base: position 59,294,230 of record JAPQVW010000003.1, read on the forward strand.
ACCTGTAATTTACTCATACAATATATATATTTCATAAAAAAAAAAAAAAAAAAAAAAAAACTGTACAATGCACATAGTACTTTGCAATTTTGTCCACGAGCCCCCAACACATCACAAGGCCTAAGCTAAGCTGGCCTCTACACAACTCCACGCTAATTAATAAGTTATCACATTTTTTTTTTTAATTGCAAACTCTTACTTTATCAATTATTATAAATTATCACTTCAATTAATTATTTGATGTATATTATATCAACTCATTTGTATTATAATAATAAAATTAATTTATTAAATCATGTAATAAATTAATTTTTATTTGTACAAATTTAAACTTTAAAGTTAAAAAAAAGAATTACTTAAAAATTTCGTTTAAGGCCCCCAAAATTGTTGAGCCATCCTGTTTGGACAAGCAGGAAATTGGTGAAATTTTAGTGCAAGGCAGAGTTAGATATACAAGTTTGTATTATATATGGGCTCTTTATAGTTATGGTGTGGAAGTAAATTGTACACTTTTGAAACGATGACATAGACAAATATTTTCCTGCCTTAGTTGACGATCAAGCAAGTGAAAGTTTGGTTGCTCTACTTAATTATTCTGCTTTTAAAATGATGACATACACAAACATTTTCCATTATGATTAGTTATTCTGATTTCACTTTTTTGGGAGTACATTCATTATTTTTTAATACTAAATCCTAGAAAAAACTTACCAATTGAAAAATAGCATCAATGCACTTCGAGAGTGTAGTTGTAATTCTTAGGTACTCCTCGGATACGGAGAATTGTGCTTACTCCTCTCACATTCATGGTGGGGTCTATTTATTAAATTCAAGGTGGGTCTACTATAAATATGAGAGGAGGGATCACCATTTTTTCGTGCTCCAAGAGTGTTTAAGAATTTTTCAAAGTGTTGGATGCTCTACACTCTTGTAGTGCATTAATGCCATTTTTATATTGGTAAATTTTTTCTAAGATTTAGAATTAATAAATTATGAATGAGCTCCCAAGAAAGTGAAAGTAGAATAATTAATCATAATGGAAATTTAGAAAACAAACCTCAGTTAACGTGGGTGGAGCATACACTACCCTCAACACCGTTTGTTTTGTGTCATAATAATGACTCTCTTCATTTTATCCCTTATTTTTCTATTCTATTCCAATTTGTATTTTATCACTAAGAATATCATATTTTGTTGAACAAATTACACATATTACTTCTAGGTATAATAAAATATTAATTATAAATTATAAATAAAATTAATAGTTAATGGATTTAGTTATTACATTACATTGAACTTTTTTTTTTATTTTGAAAAGTACATCGAACTTTTTATATGTAAAAAATCATTAAAGATTTTTAAGTCTAAACTTTCCCTCATATGTGTGACGCAAGGAAAACCTTGTATGAACGCATAATATGCATAGAAATAGTAAAATGATAATATAATTTAATATACTATTTTCTTAAGTTGAGAGAAACTTTGTGAAAAAAGTTTGGGAGCATATCACGTCGAAAGTAAATAGAAACTATTCTTAGGGAGCGTTTGGTTAGCTGTGATGTGCCTTGATGTGATGCATATAACAATGATGTGACATTAAGATTTTTAATTTATTTATTTTTTCTAATATTACCATAATCTAAAATTACAAAATATATCACATTACCTTAATTTCATCACCTTCATAAACAATGTAATGTTGTATTCTTACATTGAGATGTAAGATTACAATAATGTAAAATTATGGTGTTATGTAAAATTAATTTTGATGACTTACTCAATGCACCTCTCTCTCTCTCTCTCTCTCTATTGATGAGTTAAGGTCTACTGCATATTTCATTAGTTTCATATGGTTGAAATTGTAAGGAAAGAAACAATCCTTTTTTTTGAAAACGCCTCAAAACTTTCATTCATTAAAATTGAAGGGAGTCAACATACAATGCCTCCAAGGCTGGTGGAGGAGAATCCTCTAACCAAACTACATCTTCAACAATATTTTTTGCATAACGTGCTAAGGAGTGTGCTGCACCATTTGCATTTCTATTTACCAGTTTGACTTCTACCCACAGTAAACCAGCCATCAAACATTGAATATCATCAAAAATATGACCAAGCCGAGACAGATTTGTAGCAGTGGACCTCAGTGAATTCAGCACCTGCGCACTATCTCCTTCAATCACTAGCTCTGAAAAACCAATATCAATGGCAAATTCAAGAGCTCTGCGGCAAGCAAGTACTTCGGCTTCAGTGCTGTCCAGTACCTGTTGCTCCTTGGCGGACATGGCACCCATCACTTCACCTAGGAAAGAAACAATCCTAAATAGGTATTGTCATACACTATTTGGTGATTACGAACAATATATAAAATCGTTTTTAGTACAATGTTGTATTGACGATTGAGTATTGACAAACATTTATTTTCCTAAAATTTTGAATTAAGTCTCTTGATATTCTATGGCTCAGTGTGATTGTTAGTTTCTTGGATTTGTTGTTTAATTCATAGTTCTCAAGCTATTATAAGTAAATATAGTCAATGTTTTAGGGATGGCTATTGGTTTAGGCTTTACTTCATTCATGAAATGATTTCTTGAATAATTTGTATTTTAAACCTGCTTATTCAATTTCTTTACATTCTTTCCTAGGATTCATTTCTTATTTTTGGGTCTAAGCTTACAGTAATGAACCCAAAAAATAGGTGATTAGATGTATGAAATGTCAATTGTAATTTTAATTAGAATAAATTTTTATAAAATGCTCTAATGTAGAAAAATATCAATTTTCAAAAGCTTATGTAGTAACGTTAGAAAAAATTAATAAACACCAAAAGTTTTCATTTTATATTATATATATAGAGAAGTAGTTACTTGACTTTCCAATATTATTTATATGAAATCTCATCTTTAGATGACTCTGTTGTTAATTATATAACCTAATACATGATTTTTTTTTTTTTTTTGTGAAACAAACATACACACAAAGGAGAGGAAAATGGATTCTAACACAAATGCTTAATACTTGATCTTAATTTATTTAAAATTTAGGTTTTAAAATATGCTTAAACTTTTTTTTTCCTATTTTATTTAAGCATAATTTATTAGCCAATATAGACAAGTTCTTTTTCTTAAAAAAAAAAAAAAAAAATTTGAGTTCCAAAATGAATTTAAATATGGTTTTAATATTAAAACAGACCACAAAATTGGAAAAATTGATTCCACTTCCGGTTTTTACCAATTGAACCGGTCGGTTTGATCTAATTTTTAGAACATATTCTTAAAATAAAAAATAAAAAAAGCCCATAAATCACTTTAACCGAAAAAAAAAGAAAAAAAGAAAAAAAGAAAAACCCATCAATTGCCTTCCAATAAAAGCCCATAAACCCCTATCTCTAACAAAACTATTTCCCTCACATTACCCAACCGTACCTTACTCTTCTACTCTTCATCTCCTTGAAGAGTAGGAGAGGAGCTCTCCTGAACTGGCTGTGAAGTTCTCCAGGTCCCATTCTATTTCTTCTACTTCCTTTTGTTTGGTTGGTTAGAAAATGGGGAATATTAGCCACAAAAATTCACACACAGACTACTTATTCTAATCAATGAATGAAACATAAAAAATCTAATGACAATTCTAAAACCTTTGAATTTGAGAGCCAATCTGAAGTATAGAAAACCTTTTAGTTTCATGTTTCTGTTAAGTTTAGACATTCTTGCTTTAGTCTCTGTCTTCAGCTTTTCATTATTGTCAGAAGCCAAGTTATTGGTACACTCAGAACTAGGAGAGTGGTAGAGAATTCAATAGAGAAATTTCTTTGCTGGGGATGAAATGACCTTTTAATTCTTGCTTTGGTCATAGTGTTTATAGGAGCATTTTTAATGGGTTTATGGTGGAATCAGAATTTGGTTTTCTTATAAGGTGGGTGGTGAGAATTTTCGTTAGGATGATGTTGATGTTATAGAAGTTTGTAGCTTTATTTTTTGGGGCTTAAGAATGATATTGTAGGCGTAGCATAGAGAAACCTACATTTTCCTGACATTGATATTGCCAAAAAATGAAGCTAAGCTTCATACGTGGATGTTTTCCTTCTAATTTATCAATCTTTGTTAATCCCTCTATTGTACCAATCTTCTTCGACCCGTTTGCTTTTCTTCAATGTCATCCCCACCCACTTCTTTGAAGCCTCAAATTCCTCTCTTTCTAAGACCACCTCTGCACTCAGCTTCTGTTTCTGACCTCTGGAAATGGCATAATTGGGCCAAAAATCTTGCTTCTTCGGTTGGGACAACTTTTCTAGACTCCGATGATGGTCCAGACTTGGGCATATTGTGCAGGGAGCTTAAGTGGCTCATGGAAGATGCAATTGAAGATCACAGTGTGTTTTCCCAAATGGGTATTGAAAACAATCAAACAAATGTAAGATTAAGGGCGGGCATAGAAGAGCTTTACAATCTGTGGAAGCAGAGGATTGGAGAGAGGAGGCCTTTTCAGTATCTAGTTGGGTGTAAGCACTGGAGGGACTTGGTGTTGAGTGTCCAAGATGGGGTTTTGATTCCGAGACCTGAGACTGAACTCATTGTTGACTTGGTGGCTGATGTGGTTTCAAATAATGAAGGATTAAGAGAGGGATTGTGGGCAGATTTAGGAACTGGAACTGGGGCGCTTGCTATTGGAATTAGGAGGATTTTGGGGAATCGTAGGAGGGTCATTGCAACCGATTTAAGCCCTGTCGCACTGTCTGTGGCAGCTTTTAATGTGCAGAAATATGGTCTTCAGGTTAGTGAAGTTATCATTGTAATGTAATGGTTTCAATTTCAATAATTTTACATGAAAACTCACTAAGTCTTCAGGTTAGTGAAGTTATCATTGTAATGGTTCCAATTTCAATAATTTTACATGAAAACTCACTAACAATGATAGTTTTCATCTCACAATCCATATATTGGACCATGTTACATGCTAAAATGAAATGCAGGGAGTTTTTAATTTGCTTCTAGTAAATCATTTATTCAACATAGAAAGTGATAGATAGTCTCCAACTTTTTATTTTTATAGGTAAGATAGTCTCTGATTTTAGATCATCTATTTATTCAACATACGAGTGGATCTTTTTATAATAGAGTGGCTAAATTTTCACTTTCTGTGTACTAGGGCGTCCCTTTTTTGATATCAATAAATCTTATCACTTATCAAAAAAAAAAAAAAAAAAATTTACTTTAGCCAGCAACTTAATGGAACTCTCCTTTTTCTGGGCTTGGAATCGGCATGAACAAAATATATGTGGCCGACTTTGATTAGTTTGTTGAGTTTATATAGCTGACCCTGAAATTTTTGGACTAAGGTCTAATTGTTGTTGTTATTCAACATACAAGTCCTCCATTTTTGCTCGTGAATGTACTGCTACTATATCTAATGAAATTTACTGAAGGATTATGTTCAATAAGATGGCCAAAGCCTTTACAGCATTCTTGATTCCCTTTTTAACCAAACCCTAGCCACTTATATGCTACCTATAATAAACTGTAGCCCCAATTATCATGGCTGTAGTAATTGTGTCCTGTGTTCTTGTGGTATTAGAGGGTTCAATATCAGGAATGCAAGGGAAATCTTTGTTGATTAATTAATAGGTTTTCTTTAAATTAAATTTACTAACATGCACAACTCTCCTCATTATTTATAATCTTCAATTGCATTAACAAGTCATCATCTAAGGTTCCTAACGCAAATGCACTTATAATGGCAAAACACAGTCATTGTCCTGGCAAGGACTTCAAAAAATTCTTGTAGGTGATCAGTAATAATTTTAACTACCAGACACCTTTTGGATAGTTTTTTTTTAAGACATCAATGTCCAAATTATTTGGACTTCAAAAAAAAAAAAGGGAATAATTTTCCTTTAGTAGTTATCAAATTTGCTTTTCTTTTTCTTCCTTTTCTCCATTTCTTAGAAGGCATTCAGATGTTATAAATGAAAGTTCAAAGAATACTAAATTATTTTTCATTGGGGGCGATGAGGTAAATCTGTGATGTTTATTGTTAAAACAACACTACAAATAGTAAACTGCAAATAGTAAACTGGATACGCAATGAATGCTGAGATCAAAATTTCCTCTAATGTAGCTCAAAGTTCCAAATATCCCTGCAGCTCTAAGTGCTGTCAAATTAAGAGGCATGAGAAGAAGAAGAGGCTGAAAAGAGCTTTGGCATATTTTTTCTTCTTTGGGATTGGTGGCATATTGATGCAATAATTTGCTCTTGGTTTGACAGCAATTGGAATAATAGGGAGGCTTTTGGAAATTTAAGTAACATTAGGGGATTGATTGCTCAGTTTTAAACTTTAGTGGGACAATGCAGCTCAGTTGATATAGTAAATATTTGTAATTAGCCTTTTACTTTACTATGAGAAATCGAAGTGTATTAAATTTTTAGTTTTCTTAATTTTCACTCTCATCTTTTTCCCCTCTTCCTTCCAGCAAAATAGAATATCTCTGATTTCTTTTCTTTCTTCATCTGCACTTTATTACAAACCACTCAGGATGTAATTGAATTAAGGCAAGGATCATGGTTCAAACCATTGAAGGATGTGGAAGGAAAACTTGCAGGTATTGTTAGTAATCCACCGTACATACCAAGTGACAATATCCCTGGGCTACCAGCTGAGGTTGGTAGACATGAACTGAGCCTTGCATTAGATGGTGGTCTAAATGGCATGGATGATCTTCTCCATCTTTGCAATGGGGCTGCTTTGATGTTAAGACCTGGTGGATTTTTCATTTTTGAGGTATTGATCTTTTAATACCTAGAAGCCAGAGTTCAAAATTTTAAATGATCATACTACCTAATTTATATTATTTTTCAACATTTTCTCAATGATAATGTTATATAAATAATTGAAATTGCAATATCTGCAAGGTTGTTTTATATTCTGTGTGTTAAAATAAAATAATTTACACTGGAATTTACTTTGAGGTTAGATTTGTAAATTACAAGAGGTTGAGCCTTAGTGCATTGGCTAGTGCCTTCCACCAAAAGCAATAGGTTGTGGGTTCGAGTCTGGTATTCAGGCCCTCCTAACAAATTTGGAGGTAAGGCTGCCTATCATGACCTCTTTTAGACCCTAAAAAAGCGGGAGTTATTTGCATAGGATACAATCTTTTTTTGGATTTGTAATTTTTTTTTTTTGGATAAGTAATAAAAGTATATTAAAAAGAAGAGGGGTGTTACTTGAGTATATAGGAAGTATACATCAAGGACAGAAACAAATCAATTGCATAAAGTACAAAAGTGCATGAAAACATGGACTAAAGAAAAAGAACGATAGCCTAACACTGTAACCCAATCCAGAAGAGTCTTAAGGAAGAAGAGTTTAAGATCTGAAATTGATCTCTCTAAATCCTCAAAATGCTGATTATTCCTCTCCCTCCAAATGCACCACATCAAACAATGGGGTACAGCCATCCAAATAGCAGAATTCCAATGCCTCCCAAACTTTCCTTGCCAACAAGCCAGCAGCCCCACCATTGTTTTCTGCATAACCCAATGAATGCCAAACAGAGTAAACACCATAGACCATAAATCAAAAGCAAAAGAGCAATGGATGAGGAGGTGGTCAATTGATTCCCCATTTCTTTTACACATACAACACCAATCCAAAATCAAAATCTGCCATTTCCTAAGGTTATCAATAGTCAAAATATTCTCCAAAGCTGCAGTCCATACAAAAAAAGCAACTCTAGAGGGGAGGTGGTCAATTGATTCCCCATTTTTTTGGATTTGTAAACTATTGATGTTAAATTCCAATGCTTGTTAGCATAAGAAGGGATTTCTAACAAATTTGGGGGTAAGGCTACCTAATAACCTCTTTTTGACCCCACAAAAGCAGGAGCTATGTGCATTGGGTACAACTTTTTTTTGGATTTGTAAATTATGAATGTTAAATTCCGGTGCTTGGATTAGCATAAGAAGGGATTTCAACAATCCCTAAGGAACCTGAACACATCAATTCATAGTATCAAAGTCCCAAGTATGGAATCCATCATCAACTGTTGTAGAAATTATACTTGTGAGAAAAAGGGTGCTGCTACACACGGATTGTACATGCATTAGTGTGGGTAAAGGAATGAGATGGGAGCCTGATGCATCTATTGTTGAATGCATACCAATAGTTAAGTTTAACAAAGAAATGAAGCACTCTGGTGAGTTAGGACTGGTCAAATTCGACCCATAAGCACAGGAAGGTTTTCGAATGGGAAGCCCCCTCCCAACCTTAGTCGTAGAGACTAAAACCCTTTGATACATGTCAAGAATTAGCAGACCTGATTGTAGGCCATCATGCTAGGTGGTCACCAAAGATGATACAAGAAAAAAAGGACCTGGGTAAGGTACTAACTTGGCTCTCTGCAAATGATACTGTCAATGTCTTATGACTTGTTGATGAAAAGGACAAGAACTTGACAGGAGACTAGGAAAGAAATAGAACTTGAGATGTTGATATGGGGATAATGAGAAGTTTAATGGGTCTGGAATCAGGATGGTTGGATTTGCTATTAGGATTCTTATATGGCTAATGCTGTTCTGAAAATACTATTAACAATGGTGTTATTTTAGTGACTTTAATATCTAGTTTGGATGAGTTCTGCTGTTCTGGAACCTAACACCTTTGCCTTGAACCAACCCCCAAATTTAATTTGGTTATGTCTTTATAGACCATATTGGAGTCCTTAATTGGGTCAAAATGGTTCAGAACCATGTTTTTCTTTGTAATTGCTTGGTGTGCAAATGCTTCAACCCTTGTCTCTGTTGCATGGCTTCTAGTGGTTTTGTTTATGAAGAAGTCTAAATGTTTTTCTTTTTCTTGTTGCATGGCTTCTAGTGATTTTATATGCGAGGAAGTCTCAGTGTCGTTCTTATGCTTTTCCTTTTTTGGGTAGTTTGTGTCTCTCCTTTTTGTCTATTAATGTTACATTTTCAATATCTAGGGGACACAAATTATTTAATTTTACCTTCTCCCATGTTATGCCATATGGTTTATGCTAAAGTATTTCATACTCCTTTACAATACCTGCGTTTTTTGTGCTTGTTGAACATAATTTATATTTTACCCCTACTTTGGATTTCTTTTTTCGTTAAGTAATGTCAATTTAGTGAAAACAGAAAGTGTATACAGGAAGTATACAATAAAAATAAATAAATAAAATAGAAAACACCAATGAAAAATAGACACAAAGAGGAGGGAAAGATACAAGCAAAGAACTTAATGGCGAATAAGAAAATAATCTAAAAACTCCAAAGAATATGCCTAGAAAGTATAGGATTTCGAATTCCATTCATAAAGGGTCTTCAAAAACATTAACTTAAAATTGGGCAAAGTTAACTCCTTTCCCATAAATGTAGGCTGACTCTTCTCCGTCCAAGTGCACAGCATAAGACAAGCAAGAATGGAACCCCGCACTTCCTTGAATCTACAAAATTTCAAGGCTCCTTTCCAAGACTCCAACATTGGCATAACATAACTCGGCAATTTGGCATGACCCAAGTGATCCTAGGCAATATAAAAAAACCCACAAGTCACAAGCAATAGGACAATGTAACAGGAGATGACTTGTTGACTCACCATCAAATTTGCACAGGCACCACCAGTTTGCCATGATAAAAGCCCTCTTTCAAAGATTATCCGTTACCTATATATTCCCAAGAGCCATCTCCCAAACAAAGAATGCAATACTAGGCAGGGTTAGCGTTTTCCATATGCATTTCCAAGGAAATTGGATAGAATTTAATTTACAGCCCTTACTTGAAACTGAAAGTTCAATTAGTGTGTAAAACACTAATGAATGTTTAGACCCCCAATTTCAAATTAAACCAACACAAGCTTATACCTAAATAATAGATGTGCGGAATAATAGGTATAAGCAAAAACCCAAACAAATAAACAACTCTACATCATAATTAATCACAACACAGTAGCAATTAAAAGGTAAGAGTAAGGGTTAGAGAGATGCAAACACAAAGATAACACCGGCATGTGTTATTGAAGAGGAAACTAAAGAACTCGGCGAAAAACCTCTCTACCGCCTTCCAAGCAGTAAAATGATCCACTAGAGAATAAAGTTAGAGTATAAGAATAACAAAAGACCCTCCAAACCTAGTCTACCCAATGTAATTGAGCCCTCTAAGCTCCTGCTACCAACTGGTTAAGCCTAACCGTGTCTTCTCTAACTTTCCGGATCTCGCAATAAGCCCATTGCATCAACCAAATGAATTGGTCATCTCTGAACTGCTTCTCAAGTACCAAAATACCTCCTCACTGATATGGGTATGGTGATATAAGGATTTGGTTAATGAATCTCTCAAGGGCATGTTAGTGGAGAGAAAAGTAGAGGAATTTGGAAAATTAAAAGTCTAAGATTGTGGATGAGTCAATCTTGGTTTTCTTTAGGGTTTCTCTCTCAAAATTCTTTCTGAAAGCTCTCTATATTTCGTGGATATAAGGGTATTTATAGTAAGGTATGTGAGGAATGTGAAAAGTTATTTTTTTGCAAAATAGGGCATTTTGGCGACTCACTCTCGCAACTAGAATGAGTTGCGAGTTAACTGCCAGGCCAAACTGTACTTTTTGTCCTGTAGTGCTCCAGCTGTCGTGACCCTTTACCTTCCTACATGCTTTACACGTGTGGCATTTTTGGCAAGTTGCCAATCGCGAGTCACTTGCGAGAATCCTCCAATGCACACACTCTTGAATTTTTTCACATTCTCTCACACACAACCCTTACATTATTCCCACCTAAATACAGGGTATCTATTTGTTGAAATTACAAGTAAATTTGGCACGGAATAAAGTCAACATATGATTGAATAAATTCAACCTTACAGAAACACTCTATAATTACTTTTAACCTGGAATCCAGTCTTAGGTGATAGAAGTGGAACCAATCTACTGGGACTTGTAGGGGTTACCTTCGCTGCATATAGATCATCCAAAAAATTGGGCCATAGAATCTAACTCCCAGACTTGTGCCTCTATGATGAAGACAGGTTTCCAATGCAATTGATCTTTAACCCAATCAAAATAGTCTGAAACCAAAGCCTTTTTGTCTCTAGCAAACCTGAACAGCTCAGGGTATCTATCCTGGAAAGTCCCATTGCTATCCCAATGATACTTCCAAAACAAAACTTGGGAACCAACCCCCACCTCAAAACAAGGGTATGAAGCAAACTTCTCCCAACCCTTCCTAATATTTTTCCATGGGCCTACCCATGAGGACCTTTTACCATTCCAGTGTACCTCTGACATCGAGTAGTACTATACTTGCTCTATCAATAACCCTTTGCGGTTTTGCCACAATGACTTCTGTTCCAACCCATACCTCCACAACCATTTCCCAAGCAAAGCTTGGTTAAAAATCAGCAGCTTTTGAATGCCTGGTACCCCTTGGATTGGATTGCACCTAGTAGACTAATAAACCAAATGCAATTTATGCTCCCCTTGAAGCCCACCCCACAGGAAGTCTGTATTTTTTCCAGCTTGTTGGCTACACTAACAGGAATGGGGAAGAGGAACAAGGAATAGGAAGGGAGACTTGAAAGTGTACTCTTGATTAAAGTTAGCCTAATAGTCTTCCTCTAGATTATTTCCTCTCATTTCGTTTACATTTGATTTCACTTTTTCCTACAATGGGTGGAATATGAAATGATAGTAGAATGTATTAACTTTATATACTCTTATTATTCTTTTTATTCTTGTATTATCATTTAGTACATATAAATACATATTGAATAAATTAAAAAAAAAAGTCTTATAGCCGTTACTTTAAAAAAAAAAAAAAAAAATCTTATAGCGTCATACATGGAATAAACTTCTACCCGGTACAGTTTTGACAACGTTGATTAACAAGGAATTCTTAAATTAAATTCTGTGTAAAGAAAGGGCAAACCATGGATGCCCGTAAGAAAGACTTCGCTTCTAAAACGAAAAGAATGGTGTACCCAGTCCACAAGACTCATTTTGTCCAGGAGTGGTAGTTGGTAGGTAACCTTATCCCCAATTTCAGAGAGGTTAATTCCTAGTCTCAAACTCATTATACATTTCTTGGGGTAGATGGCACTTACCACTGCACCAAGGTTTGACATCTCTTGCTTCTAATCATGAAATGAGCTATAAATCACATCTTGTTTAATCAAAGAACCAACTGTTTTTCTATGATAATTCTTTCAGGTTGGATGAGTACATGAAAGGGCAAAAACTCTAATACGAAGTTGATTTCCCTTTTTTTTTTTTTTGGTCTTGTTCTCTTCCTTTGAGTCAGTAAACTTGACCGTGTGTTTTATCATAGATTTCCATATACTGCACATATAATTCATACCGTTGCCTTTTCCTATGAATTATACAGGCATTGAAGTTATAAAAAATTTGAGGTAAAGATTGTCATGAGGAAAGAATACAGTTCCTTCATTTCAACTCCCTCTCCCCCCCCCCCCCTCCCCCCCCAAACAGCAAAACATTGTACAAGCTGATAAGTAACACTGTAACGAACATTTTACAATGTACCTATTTGTGTGTGTGTGTGTGTGTATATATATATATATATATATATTTTTTTTTTTTTCCAACATGTAGTTAATATAACTCATACCTATGATATGGTTGTGGCTTAACCCTCCACCCTTATTTCTGAGGAAAGACGCCATTTGCATCCTTAAATAGTCTAATAATCTGTTCCTCAGTTCTTACTTGGTTTCCTTGAACTCTCAGCATTCTTTTTAGCCAAATTTGACAAATTGTGGCTTCTCATGCTATTATATCATCACGTCTCCTTACATCCAGCTACAACCAGTTCCACTAATTATTTCACGTGGGTATGGGAATTGATGAGGGAAATGCTGTAAATCATCCCACAAGTTGAATCCTAGAGCCAAAATATAACCAGCTTGGGCTTGTAAACAAAGGTGAATTTTATGCTACTTATTATATAGATGAACGGAAAATAAGGCCTGGTTGTTTAGCTGACATGGCTAGGGAAATGCATACATTGACTAATTCTCCTTCTTAAGTCTTTTCTAATGCAGTTTTCTTTATTTTAGTGACAACTGATAAGGACCACCGCATGAAAAAGCAAATAATTGTATTTGATAGTAGACAACCAAAAACAAAATGCAATAGAACTCAGGTAGTAAAAGAGAAATGATGAATATCTATAAACCTAAATAGCATTCAAAATGTAAGTACAAAACCTCAATCCACTTGCATTTATAAAAAATTACTAGAGAACCCATCTTAAACTCACTTCACTCAACCTATAGGTTCCCTAAACTGAAATCATATCAAGAGCTCGCATATTTCTCAGTCCAAGCTCGAGCAGTAGTCTCACACTTGGCTTTGTTGGTCTTGTACATATGAGCAATCTTGGGGACAAGAGGATCGTCCGGGTTTGGATCTGTCAGTAGTGAGCATATCGACAACAGCACCTGCAACCAATTATTGTAGTAATCAAACAATTTTTATTTTCGATTTTTGTTATACCCAAAATAATGGAAACTGGATTTAGATTTGAATGTGATGACTCTTGCTTTTTTTATTTATTTATTTTTTTTAAATTCAAAAGTTTCACATGAGAGCATTTGAGGTCAAGATATTTCTATTGAAAATTGCCGAAAGTATCAAACTCATTATTAAACTTGGGAATAAAGGGGGGTTTGATCTTGATGAATTTGCATATGGCGGCAAAGTTTAACTATGAGGGTTTAGCTTACTTTTAGTACTTTTTAGGCGAAAACATCATTTTGATCTCTACATTTTAGGGTCACGGTTCATTTAGTCCCTACATTTTGGTAGTAATCAATTTGGTCATTGTTATTTTCAACTTGCAGTCAATTTAGTTCCTACTGTTAGCTCATAACGAAAAATGTTTATTTGACAAACGGTTTGCCTTGTTGGCACACATATGGCTAACATAATAATATAAAATCAAATAATCAAATATTAAAAAAGCCACTTTAATAATAAAAGAAATTCATGTCAGACAAAAAAAAAAAAAAAAAAAAATTCTAAAAGGATTAATTAAAAGAAAAAAAATAAAGAAAATGATTTTTTTTAAAAACAAAAATCTCAATTTCTTTTATTTTCTTTTTGAATTCTTGCACTTTCTTAGCTTTTGTTTCTAAGCACAATACCCAGAACACAGCAATCTAACTTAAACCAATCAATAATTTATCAAATATCAAGACTCAATTTTCTCTTCAATTATTTTCTTTTAATCTATTTTCTTAGCAGCCACATAATTGTCATACAACTATCAAAACCACCACAGATTTGACCACCAACAACCACCATCAATATCAAAACTACCAAAGGCTGAACCCCTCACTATAAACTCCTAAATTCCTAATCACAAACACTGACAAACTCTCTAACACTTTTCAAATTTTCCCTCCCAATTTTTTGTCACTTTCCCAAGAAAAACAATTCACAAAAAAGAAGGTGAAAATGCATGAGATTCTTCACATCCAGGGAGGCCAGTGTGGGAACCAAATACATGCGGAGTTTTGGGAGGTGGTGTACGCGGAGCATGGGATCGATTCAATGGGTCAGTACATTGAAGTGCTTGGTATTGGGATTTTTTTGGCTAAACACTCGGTATTGAGATTTGATTTCATATTGTGGTGTTGCTGGGTGTTGGGTATTGTGTTTGGGAAATAAGAAAGTGCAAGAATTCTAAAGAAAATAAAAGAAAGTGAGGATATTTTTTAATTCATTATATATATTTTAATTAATCTTTTCAGAAATTTTGTGCCTAACATGGATTTTTTTTATTATTAAAATTCTTATGTGGATTTTTTAATGTTTAATTAATTGATTTTATATTATTATGTTAGCCACATGTACGTCAACAAGGCAAATTGTTTGCCATGTAAGCATTTTTCATTAATGAGTTAACAGTAAGGACTAAATTAACTGTACGTTGAAAATAACAAATTGATTGCTACCAAAATGTAGGGATCAAATTGACCATGACCTTAAAATGTAGGGACCAAAATAGTGTTTTCGCGTATTTTTTAAAAATGAATCTCCTTTTGTTTTAATGAGAAATTACCATATCACTCGCTAACTAAATAAAAGGTGGAGATTAAAACTCACTACCACCTACTATTGTATATTTAAAACAAAATGACATGTCTAGTTAAAAAAGTACTGGAGTTAAGCCAAACTCTAACTTTAAACAGCTGAAATTCTCTATATTATAATCTGAATTCGGTACTATTTAAGGGGATATCAGAGCTAACAGCAGTAAAGCCAAGTCAACACCACCAAAGGAAAATATGCAATTAGGCCTGTTTGGTTGTGTTGTTTAAATAACAATTTTCGTTGTTTAAATAACACAATACGTATTTCCATAATACTTTTTCACCCACACGTATTTCCACAATACTTAAATAACGTTACTAGAACAACATTACCAAACGGGTCATTGTTTGCTATAGGGGCATTTTTTCCCCTAATCAAACAAGTACTATTTATATTTATTCTATTTTTTCATATATATATATATATATATATTATTATTATTATTATTATTATTATTATTATTATTTATATTAGTTTTCGGTTTTTTGTCAATTTAAGGTACACTTAAATGACTTTTTTTAATTTCATATTCTGCCTTCAATCAACAATCATATCTTTTTCTTGCTTAGATTTTCTGCTTTATTGGTATTGGTAATCTTATTCTTTCGCTGAATTCAATTTAAATTTGATTGAAGGCTGAACTTGTTGATACCCCATTTTGTGTCTCACATTTAACCCCACTTGCATTACCTTGCATATTATCACCATTTAACATCTCCAAGGCAAGACTGTAATTTTGACCTTTTGATCTCCAAATACTTCTTATAAAAAAATCTTGAGGTCATAACGATCAAAATGACAATTCATGAGCATTAATCAAACCACTAGATTAAAAGATATCAAAGAAATAAGGTTTAACAATAAAGGACACTTGCATGAAACCAGTCTCGACCATAGGTGATTATGATATCTTAATTCTAATTGGTCTATTTTTAGTCTAATTTAAATTAAATGATGTGTCATATTCCTATTGGATGTGTTGATACCTCACGGTTGTCGACCACCCAGAAATAGCGACATGCACGCCCCTCCCTAGACGGGGGGTTCGCGAGCTTGGGTGCATGCTCTCCTATGACTAATGAGTCATTTTTAAATTGTCACAAGTTTTTGAAGTCGCCACCAATCATTAGGTTTTTACTAAGGTGTGATTAGTCATTTGACTCTGTTTGATTTTATTACCAATCTTAGGTTATGAAAAAGTCAATTTTTTCCAAATCTAACTGGATGATAAAAAATCTTGATTCTTGGTTCGAAAGTCTAGTAATGTGTGGGGAAGGTGTTAGGCACCCTACAACACCTGTTGTAAAATAGTCTTTTGTTTTTTGATAAATTCTTAATATTTGGTCATAGGCAGATAAAAGCGAGCTACTAGCATTAGCTGTTGTGGCTTTAAAGAAATGGGCTTTGTGGAGTAAATTGGCCAATATAAAAGTTTAGGGGCGTGTTTTGGCCAATGGTTGAAAGTTTAGGGGGTATATGAGCATTTTTCCCTAGTGTACAGAGGAACATTACTTACTCGGAGGATAATTGGGAAAAAAATAATTTTTAGAAGCATATGTTAAGTGTTGAATGTCACCCGAAAGACGTTGCTGATGAATTGATGTGCAAAAGGCCTGAAGCGATTAGCAAAAGAAGCCACAAAGAAAAACAATAGTATTCTGTTTTTGGCCCACAAAAATCCATGTTACTATACTTTCCAATATCATTCTTTTTTTTGAGAAATGCTACGTACAAAACATTTTCACAACAAAAAACTTTCACAAAAAATAATAAGTGGTTAATTGTTATTAGTTTTAATTTGAACCTAATATTGAAATTATTTTTTTGTCTCACCAATAACAACTTGTAATAAACTACCACTTAAGTTTATTGGTGGTTAGTTGTTATTGGTTTTTTAAGTGTTTTGAAAATATTATGGACATAGCATTTCTCTTGGTTTTTTCAGCATTTATGAGCACTTTGTATGTTGTAGTATTTGTTTTACACAATTCTTTTTTTTGGGGTTTAAGTTACTAGTTGTAATGCTTATCTCTCTCTGTTGCTCGCACGTATAGATGGTAACCTTAGTTATCACGGGTCAATATATTCTTTTGTGCCACATTCTCACATTCTCTCTTTGTCTTAAGAATGAGTGTTACAAGAGTTAATGCTCTATGCATACATGTCTATTAGATTCAAAATCTGTCTGCCAGCTTGTCAAATAGCTAATGGATACTCTTTTTTTTTTTTAATTAAAAATTTCATTTAGAGTATTATTGTTGATGCTCTAAATTGGGTTAGATCGACTTGGGAAAACAATCTTCCTATGGCTTGACCAATGACACCCAGTTGGAACCCTTCTGCTTAAATTTGGAAATATATAGGATTATATATGATGCAACAATCTATGAGGCTTTGGTGGATTCAGTCTTGAAAAATAGAACTGGTTTAGTTATACTCCAAAGACAATAAGTCTTGTAGATCCAAAGTAAAGGATAAGGCTACATGGACCAAAACTAAGTCAAGCTGCTTCTCTTGTGTAGCCACATATACAGAGATTTATATGCTTTAGGGAGGTCCTAGACTATTTGCTGTTTGTCATATCTGATTCATCAAATATTGGGCAGTGATGGGTGATTGGTCTTCTGTTCTTTTATATAATAAATTGAAACTTACATTGATTGTTTTATTCTCTACAGCCACGAGATACTATAATCTAAAACTTTGAGTTTAAATGGAAATTAAACGAAACATCCATTTTTATTTGTATACTAAAATAATGTTGCATAAAGCATCTAAATTTCTAAACTAACATGGCATCTTTGATACATTCCCTTCCTATAAAGACTTTTAGGAATTGAATTGATTATTTGTACAAACACATAATCACACATTACAGTAGTAGAATCCAGCACAGTAAATGAAGACGACTCCTACACTTGAAGAGAGAGAAAATCATGATTCCTACATTAGAAGAGAAAGAAAATCATCCATTAATCATTTCAACAAGGGGTATAAAACTAGCTTGAAATTAAGATCACGACTCATAATCCCCTGCATAATCCAAGCATTATTAAAGACATTTAATCTCTTCTAGTTGTTCTAGGCCTCTGCAATTCACAAAAATGTTCGTTAGCTCACCATTTTATACCCTGATAATATAAAAAACAATAACTATTACAAGGTTACAAGGTCGTGGATATTAATAAGATGACAATTTCTATTTAGCAATTTGACCGCGAGTGAGAAATGAAAATATAATTTCCATGCTTAATGAAAAGGTAAACATAAAATTTTCATGTTTTTTGAAAAGAAGTATTTGGAAACTGAATGAAATCAACATAAATGACTAGGACACATTACTTAGAGTAGTCTTATAGTAATTAAAATGAAATGTCTCTTACTGGAGCTCTACTTGGTCTAGCTCTGCGAATCCCCAAACCAACAAAAGTACTTTTTATCAATTGTAGTTCCTTAATGACTTCCTCCATATTGATTCTCTCTTTTGGAGATTCCAATGAACATAAGATTCCGATATTAAGGATTGATAGTAAGCATTTTTGCATATCCACATCAATATGCCTAAAGTCCTCAGTATTATTAGCTTCTTCTACTTCATTTTCATTGTCATTATCATCTTCTTTTGTTGCCATCATTGCTGTAGTTGCTACTCCCATTCCTTCAACTTCTCTTGGCAAAAGCATTGGATCAACAACTTGAATGAGCCTTTTTGGTAAGGACATCTTAACAAAGTTATGGAGATTGAGACCATCTTTAAACATATCATCAATGGGCTCCTTCCTGTAAACATTTCTAGCACAAGGACTCCATAACTATATACATCCCCTTTAGTCGATGCTTCAATGCCCATGCCATACTCTACAACTCATGGAATCGAGGGAAATTAAGCAATATTCTATCTATTAAAAAAATATGGATTTAGGGTTTACAAAATGCAAAGTTAAGAAAATAAAACTATATATTTTTAGACCCCTTAAAACCACAATCAGATTAACCTAGGTAATTAGCCAAGTGATTACTTTGTCAAATTAACAAATCTAGGTTAACACAAATATATCATATCAATGTATAGCAGCGGAAAATAAAAAACACAATGATATGATAACCCAGGAAAACCAAACCAGTAAAAAACCTGGGGAGGATTTAACCTAGCTATCCTCAAGGTAAAAAGCAAATTCACTAGAAAGAATCGAAGTTTTACAATAGACCATTAACATCCTATTGCTACCCACCAGTAGAAACTTACTGACACGACCACGAGCAAGCTCCGAGACCACGGACTCCTTCTTTCTTGGCCTTTGCAAAACACAAATACCCACGTTTGTGACTTTGAGATTCCACTCAAAGGTTTAGCAACACAAACTCTACTGTTTGTGACTCCAAGACCACCCTTGAAGGTTTAGATTATCAGCACCTTTGATGACTAGAGAAGGTAGCAACTTCTACAATACTGGATCTTGAGATTCTTCAAGGAAGAACACCAGTAGAAGATATGAGAGAGATTTTTGGAACAAAACCCTAAAATACAAAAGATGCACACTCTTCTTTCTCTGAAAAGCCTCATAAAAATGTGCGTAGGGTTTCCTTTATATACTGGGAGAAGTAGATTAGAAGCCCTAATCCTTAATGGGCTTGAACTGCAGTTTGGGCTTAATTAAAATTTTGCAGATACGACTTTCGATCGATCGAGCCTGTCTTTCGATCGATTGAACCAGACAGATTATGAAATCTTCTTCCTGCAGCTTGTATGTTCTTGAATCTTGACTTGAATCACCTAGAGCATTGTCTAATAATACCTATAGACTTTAAGATCTATATCTAGACAAGTTTGTATTCACGATTTGTTAATTGTTCTAAACTTTTAGAACCTAACAATCTTCCCCTTTGGCAATTCATGACAAAACTTTCATACAAAATGAAATACTCAAATACAAGAACAACCCAATACAATAAAATGCCCAATTACATCACAAATTCCAATCTAAGACTTCCTAACCAAGAAGTTGCCAATAAGAGGTAGAAGGTCTTGATCAGAATGTATTTGTCTTTCTTGAAACACTCAACAAACACATCACCGCATGTGTGGAAAGAAAGACATATAAACAATAATATGAAACAGAATATAAAAAACAAAAGTAAATTCTAACTCTCCCCCTAAGTTAGATACATCAAAAAGTTTTTATATTCTCCCCCTTTCAAAAACAATTTCAACTCCCCCTAAACAAAACAAACAGGATTCCCACATTTCATTTATTTCTCCCCCTTTTTGTCACGTATTGACAAAGACAACTCAAACAAAGAGTAGAGTGATAGTAAACATGAGAGAAAAAAGAGAACCAAGGGAACAAAAAACAGTTTAGCTCTATAAAAAATAGAGGCAACTCCCCCTATGAAGAGCAACAACTCCCCCTAAGAACAACAAAGGTTAAAAAAAACTTTTCTCCTTCTATAAAAATAGGAAAAACAAAACAAGTTTTGGGAAAAATTTAGGAGGTAGGGAAAACAAAAACACACTATGAGAGTGCCTTTTTTGTGACACTCAGGCCCAAGGATCCCGGGCCAAGTAGTTTGTGGTTTGATGGACCGGGCTTTGATTCACCGCAGCTAACAGGCTGTTTAAGAATCAAGTAGTGCACAAGGCATGCTTCCTACAGTACATGTAAACTGACAAGCAAGGATATTTGTATTGAAAGACAAATCAAAAACAGCAAAGTAAATGCAGAGATCAGAATAACAAAAGCACAAAATAACGTTATAAGGGTCCTTAAATCAGTGAGAAATATTTCATTGAAATTTTCTTTGTTATGGTTACAATACGCTCACTAAGACGTGATACAAGGTTCAAGCAAGCTCAAAAATTACAGTCTTGAATGGCTATTCCAACCTTCAAGACTTGCAAAGTTTGATTCTTTTTGAATGCGAGTATGTGCAATAGTGGCTTTTATAGGATATCGGGAAGTAATGTCATTAACTTTCCCTGAGTTTTCTCTCCTTTTACAGAATTTTATCAATAGCTCTTTCACCTCTCCAATCTCTGCCTTCTTCGCAACCTTTCCCTCCCTTTTATAGTGATATTTTGGAGTCCCAGGGGAACCATTGGTTCCCCTGTTTTGTCCTCTGGTTAACAGGGCATGTACCGTGCCCATCACTCAGCAGGTTCTATTCCCTGTTTTTTCATCCTTCCCTTCTTTTCAGCTTCGATTTCTCTGAAAGTCCATGGCTGGTTACCTATTTTGGGATATGCTAAGGTCACGCCTTTCTCGATCCCTCTGTTTGGCAGTTCTTCCTTTTTGCCTTTTTTCCCAGCCGGGCGGAATCCCATTCTGCCGGTTTGAAAGTCGTCTGTTGCCATTCCCTTTTTCGTACTTCTCCATTCTGGTTCCCCGAGGCGCTTCCCACTTGCACCATGAGAGGTCGCTGATTCTTTCTGAAAGTTCAAAAACGTGTATAAACACCTTTGAACGTTTAGACCCCCAAATTACAACATAACCAATTCAAGCAATATGTCAAACAACTAGTGTGCGGAAACTTAACATAAGCTATAATATGGAATTGGTAAAAACTATCTAAGCCGAAACAAAACACAATCCACAGCAGATAATAAAAAGACAAAGATAGAGAGGAAGGAAGATGTAAACACAAAGACAACACGCGATGTGTTATCGAAGAGGAAACCGAAGCCCTCGGCGTAAAACCTCTCCGCCGCCCTCCAAGCGGTAAACAATCCACTAGAAAATACAGTTGGGATACATGGATAGCAATAAACCCTTCCGGTCTTCGAGAGAATTACAACTCTTTACTTGAGAAGTCAAGAGAGTATGCAAGGGTGGCCAAGGCGGCTGTAAAGAAGATGAAGAAAGCAGAGGAGGACTATAGAAGTCTCCTAGTAAGATATAAGGAGGCCAAGTGTGAGATTGAGATGTTGAACGGTGAGTTAACCGAGGCTTACACAAAGGTGAAATTTCTTGAGCTTGAAGTGGTTCAAGCCAATGCTAAAGTAGACCGAGTCTCCTCCAAGAAGCTTAATGAAGTCATTTCTCATCAAAAACATTTCTCCAACAAAATCGGATTGGGATACACCGGAGAAAGTAGTTCAGCTGTGAATATCTCCAAAGAAGTGAAGTTTGTGAAGGCCAAAGAGCTAGTTGTAGTTGCCCCTACTGTGGAGAAGGCTGAGATTGAGAAAAAGAAGATTGTGGCTAACCAAAGGGTGTTGAACAAGCCTCGTAACCAATCAATGATTACTTTTGAAGCTAAAGGGAGATCACCTTCAAAATCACAAAGAGGTTCGAGGACAAACCATGTATGCCATCATTGTGGACTTCAAGGACATACTAGACCTAATTGTCATAAGCTGAGAGTATTGAATAATGCTAGGGATCAAAGGTCAAGAGGACCAAGAGATGACAAGAGGAATTGGGCTGTTGGGCAACCAAGAAGTCAAAATGGAGATTACGGTGTGATGGATGTAAAGAAGATGATTGAGGCATTCACCACATGTTTGGAAAACTTCAACAGCAGGTTTGAAGGTCACAATTCACGTACCCAATCCTATAGGGATATCACCCCAAACGCATGTGATGTTTGGGTGAAGAGGGGTACTTATGCATGATAATATCCTATGTCCATGCATCAATACTTCCAATGCTTAGGATCATAGGTTCATGCATTGCTTTCTGTTTGTATCACGTTTCTTATACAAGTTTTTGTTTTTATTTGTTGTTATTGATCTTTTTTTTTTTTTTTTTTAGTGTGCTCAAAAACCCATAAAAATTGAAAAATCTTCAAAAAGTTTGATCACTTGTTTTTGTGTGAATCACATGTGAGTTTGGCCTAGTACCTTCTTACTAATGGCATAGTGCATTTACGAGCCTAGCTTGTTATGTATGCACATTTATCTGTGTGGGAGAAATCTTGAAATCTATGTGTGATTGTTGTAAATAAATCTTCAACCTTGTCATGAATGATTGGTCAATAGTCTTGATGGTCTTGACACATGCATAGGCTTGTGCCTATATCTTTTCCCATTTTATTTTTATGTTTTTCCTATAGAGCTCTCCAAATGTAAATCTCCAAATGAAAAGAGATAATGAGCTGCAAAATCCTGTCACACATACTAGTATTTGACTAGGAAAAAGGGAAAACGACTTTTGTATTAAAATATATGGTGCTCAAAAAGCCAAAGGCTAACTCTACATGTTGAAATATCAAAAATTTCAAGCACCGATCTCAAAAAGGATCTATTGTTATGATTTATGCAGAAGCCAAATGAAAGGTTTCTAAGTTTTGTAATCATTCTCTTGTGGGAGGTCATATATGTTCATTTCTATAATTGAGATAGTCCACTTGATATAGTACCAGTTATGTATGACTTGATTGAATTGATCATTGAAGCCTCACTTTGGTCTATGGACTATTCCACATTTGATACTCACACACAACACACAAGACTTTGTTCAGATAATGCTTATCTCATTTGTGTGACTGTACATGTTTAAATGTGATGTGTATGCTCAAATACTTGCTAATCAAACCCAAAAATATTTTTGAGTGTTTTATATGTTTTTGAAAGTGTTTTTATACTTTCGTGTTTTTCGTTTTTGTTCAAAATGCATTTTTGTGTTTTTCTCCAAAAACTGGTTCAGAGGTGATTTCGCGAAAAGCTCGCGACTTAGAGCTTCTTGTGAAATGTGCTAAAGGGAAATAAAGTTTTGTCAATTCATACAGAGTCTCACGACTGTCTCGTGCGTATTTCGCGACTAAACTTTTCTTGTGAATTGATTTTGGCAAAATCTGGAAATTTTTCAATTTCATACAAAAAGTCTTGTGACTGTATCGTGACTGTTTCGCGAACAACAGCTTCTTGCAAAAGCTTTTTTAGGTTCAGTGGTCATTTTCACGACTGTCACATGACTAGCTCGCTACTGCCTAACCCGCGAAAAATGCGTGTTTTCAGTTTTATAATGCAGATGTGATAGTTTTTCAAACACTTAGACTTTCCCTTGCTCTGCCTCTCTTCGAACCCTTCTCAACCTAAAATCATCTTTCACTCAAACCCCATCATTTTCAAGCAAGAATCTTTGCAAAATCACTTCAAGGTATGTTTTTCTAAGCATTGCTTTCATTTTTCCTTCAATTTTGTAGATTTTAGCTTAGGGTTTTCAAAATTGGGGTTTTTCGAAAATGGGTTGGGATTTATATGATTGTGCAATTTTTCTTCAAAATCTTTGATTGGGCTGAGTCCCATTTGTTGTTTGTGCATCTGTGTTGGCCCCTTGAGGTATTTTAAGTGTGTATTAAGGCATTTTCCAATTTGTTCATGCATTCTTCACATCAGTTGTGCATCGTAGCATGTCAAGTGCTTGACTAAATGTCCTAGTGACATTTTTGTGCTAAATTGGATTCAAGTGAATTTCGATTTTTGGGTTTACACTTGCTTGACTTTGTTTCACCTATTTTGGTCACTGCCTATGTGTTTCACACACTTTGCCTATGTTGTACACACTAGGCTCATCACATGCATCTCATGTTGCACACCTCATGCATCTTATGTTGCACACACATGCATCAGCACATGCTCAGCACAGACACACACATGCACAGTGATTCACTTCATGCATTTTGTTTTTGTTTACATGGTTAAACATCTTTAGCATGTTGTTTGAGTTTATTTACTCTGTTTTGAGTTGGTTATGCTATGTTTTTAAGGTGTTTTACTTTTGTTTTGAACTAACTTGAATTTAATCAAGTTTTGTGTTTTGTCTTTATGTCTGTGCACTAGTTTTTGTGTTTTGTTCTCTATGATATTTGTGCAGATGTCTCCTACCAAACATTCTGCGACTAAGAAATCCACAAAATGTTCTCGCACTGATTTTGACAATTTCAAGTCTGCTGAGGCTGATATGAAATACAATGTACAAACTAGTACATACTCACACAAAATCAGAAAAAGCTTAGCACTTATATAGCACTTATATAACACTTACTATTCAAGTTTCTCCACAATGTCAAGCATGTTCTAAATCAAAAGAGAGATATCATAATTCATGTAATCCTCAAGAAAAATAAAACAAGGCACAAAAAATAAAATATTTTTGTCTTTTTGAAAATTTTCAATGTTTTTGGAATTTTTTTTTATTTTTTTTAAAAAAACAACCAAAAAAACAAAACAACCAAAAACAAAAAACAAAACATGTCCACAAACAATTGAAAGAATTAAATCAGGGACAAGTCAGCAACACTCACCTGGGACAATCTTTTCTCACCCATATAGCACGAGTCTTCGTCTTTGTAGGTGAAAATCCATGAGAAGCAGAGTGTATTTAAGGGATTACACCAATCTTCTGAGAAAGGCTAAAATCCTGCGAATTCCTTTCACAAGCCAACAAGCTCAAATTTTTCAAAAAAATATGAAACAATTTATATGGACTTATGGCAGGAGAAATATCAACACATATCCTAGATTGAAACATAGAATGCTTAAATTTCAGTTTATAACAATTTGGACGAATGTGACCGGAGACACCACAAAAGTGACAATCAGGAACAAATTTAGGAACATCAGTATTCCTAACAACAAATTTAGTCTCAGCTTTTGGTTTTTGCCTCAACAAAGAACAATTTGGTCTAATATGACCAACAACACCACAAAGGTGATAAATAGGCACAAAAACAGATTTATTATGTTCTCTAACAGTAGGTTTAGACTTAGGTTTAGAAACTTCAGCATCAACATCAGAACTTTTACCTTTGTCTAACCTAGCAAAATAAGCCATTTCTTTATTATTCCTCTTAAAAGGAGGGATATAAACTTTCTCATTTTTAGGCTTAAGAGAAACAGAAACACTTCTGTTATCAACAGCAGGCTTGGTACTATTCAAATTTTCATTTTAGCTGTAGATTCAACTAACTTTTGTTCCAAGCTTTTCATCTTCTCATCTTGAGAGGAAATTTGATTTCTCAAAAGTTCATTCTTTTTATTTGATTCATTTAATCTAACAACCAATTCCTCTTTTTCAAGATTAGCCAATTTTAACTCTTCCTTGAATTTCTTAGCAATTTTCATAGATTTCAATAATTCGTTACGAAGAGTTTCACATGCATCAATAAAATCAACAGAGGCATGAGCAGAAACATGATCAGAAAGACACTTCAAATTATCCATGACAATAGGAGTCAAGTATCAGCTCAGAGATCAAAAGATCAACAACAAGAGAGCTACTTGCTCTGATACCACTTGTATGTTTTTAGACCCCTTAAAACACAATTGGATTAACCTAGTTAATTAGCCAAGTTTTTACTTAGTTCAAATTCCAGATCTAGGTTATCACAATCAAACAATCATATCATGCATAGCAACGGAAATATAAATAACACAATGATATGATGACCCAGGAAACTAAACCGGTAAAAACCTGGGGAGGATTTAACCTAGCTATCCTTAAAGTAAACTTGAATCCACTATGAAAGAATCGATGTTTTACAATAGCGACTTAGACCACTAACATCTTATTGCTACCCACCAATAGAAACTTACTGACACCACCACGTGCGAGCTCCGAGACCACAAACTCCTTCTTTCTTGGATTCTCCAGCAAGTACAAGCACACCCGCTTTTGTTTCTTTAAAGTCCTTAGTGCAGCAACTGAATGATCATCAAGTTCTCAATCAAATCTCATTCTTGATGATCCTAAGCATGTGTGAAGGCAATCATCTTTAGATCTCACAAGAGATTCACACACATAGCAAAATAGAGCAACCTGAAAAATGTGGCTAGGGTTTGCCTTTTATACTTAGGGCAAAACATAAAACCCTACACATTTTAATAGGCTAGGGCTAAGTTGGAAAAATCTGTAGAAAAAACATTATGCCCGAGATTCGATTGATCAAGCCTGTTCTTCGATCAATCGAGCCAGGCCAAAAGTCACTAATACTTCTGCAGCCACTCGATTCCAACTTTACATACAACACACACACTTTGAGCAAGTCTAAACAAGACTAACAACTGTTTTGATCATAGTTTGCCAACATTACACATTAGAGTTCTAAATACATTAGTTCCTAAGTCTTTAAAACCTAACAAACTCCCCCTTTGGCAATCTGTGACAAAACACAACTAAAAGCTCAAAGTTTACAAAAAAGAGCCCTTTACAAAAAAAAGCCCATTATAACAAATCCAATCCTAACTACTATCCATCAGTTGCAAGTGTAGACAGTAGCTCAATTGAATCAACCTGTATATTTCCTGAATCACTAAACAAAATGCATAAACGCATGTGTGGAAAATACAAGTAAACAAAATAAATTCTTGATTTCACTCAACACAAAATAAAGACATATATAAATGAATAACTCATAAATATAAATCAATAAGCAGTGAAACAAGAAACATATAAAACAATAAATATATCTCCCCCTAACATGAATAGCTCAACAAAAATACATCCAGAGCCAAAAAAGGTAAATACAAAGTGAAGCACCTAGATAGAATCTAATCTCCACAAGCTCCAACAAACAAAAATCTCTCCTTATCAAAAACAATTTTATCTCTCCCTAAACAAAACAAACAAGATTCCCACATATTCCCACATTTCATCTAAATCTCCCCCTTTTTGTCACGTATTGACAAAGACAACTCATTGTTGCCCAAATTAAAAAACATACACAACAAAAGGTAAGAGAAAATAGAGAATTAAGGGAACACAAACCAATTCAACTCTATAAAAAATAGAGACAACTCCCCCTATGAAGAGCAACAAAGGTTAAAAAAAAGCTTCTCCCCCTATAAAAATAGGAAAAACAAAACAAGTTTCGAGACAAACAGTTTCAGGGAAAATTCAGGAGGAAGGGAAAAGTAAAAAGACACAAACCAAACTTAAAAACTAAGTTGAGGATACACATGAAGAAAAATATTCTCTCTTTCAATAAATGCAAACATGACACTATGTGACCCATAAACAGTTGCATGAGTAGAGAAAATATTTGCACATTGATTATTCATCATATCTCTTAAGAAAAATATTTCTGCAGTTCACAAATAAAAATAGCATATACTAAATGATACATAACTCAAAAATTAATCAATCAATTTTTAAATCAAGTTGAGTACCCAATTTAGCAAAGTGTATGCATGTTATGTGTGAAACAATGAGAGATATGATTGCAAAACTACAAGATGGATACAGAAAACAATGCAATGCATGTGAATCCTAAATATAAATGATACATGAAAAAAATAAATTGGTCAAATACTTAAAAACTGATAATTTTTCAATTTTAATCAGTCGAGCATCGATCGAATACCAATCAAGCCAGGTAGATTCTAACCAAAAATTGTTATCGCAATTTCGATCAATCGAGCAACAGGTTCAATCGATCGAAAATCTGGAAAAATCAGTTTTTTGAAAATAGAGAATTTTAATGCAAAAACTCCTCAAAGCACATTGTATTATGAATAAAATGCATGAGTATGAGATGAAAAGTTTTTCAAAAACACTTGAATTCAACCCAGATCTTCCAAAAACAAGTTTTTCAACCAATTTGTCTCCAAAACTCAAACATTAAAGACATTTTGCATCAAAATCCAGGAACATGTAATCTTGGATGGCCACAACAAGATCACACACAATATAATGTACCTAGTTTAGCAAAGAGTAATTTGTGTAGTGTGTGCAACTAGCAAAAACTTGAGATACATGTGAGGTGATATGTAAATAGAAATCAAGCACAATTTCTACAAAATTCATCACATAGAATTTGAAAGAGACTATCACCTAAAGAGTTACATCATATAACTCCCACATCTCCTAGAAAACAAGCTTGCAATCATGTAAGTTTCTTGATTTGCCTCATATTGTACACACCAATTTTTATTTGATTAGAAACTTATTAAAATAGCCAGGATAATGTACACACCAATTTTATTTGTTTGATTTAACATTAAGTCCAATAATATATACACCAATTTTAACATTTAAACCGAGGTTACACCTTATGTTCTTTTTGTGTATGTGCTTTCTCGAGCACAAAATCTTACTATATGTACTAAGGTATTCATGATTGGCTAGTAAACAGTGGTAAGATGGTTATTTATGCCTTTCTTAAAAGGTTCAAGTCTGACAGTCAAAGACATGTGTCTTCAAGATCAAGACAAAGTGATCAAAAACTATAAACATCTCCCACACAACATGCACTACAAAGCTCAAACTAGTAAAGTGCAATAAAAGAAGCTCATCCAAGCTAAACAAGGTACATAAACTTGTTATGTAAAGATAATATGGCCAATCCTTGATTATAAATCCAAGATGTGAAATACAAAACACAAAAATCTTTTTGGTTTTTAAAAAAATTTATGACTAAAAACAAAAAGCACACATTATGCTAAATGAACAATGCAAATGCAATGCATGACAATGCTTAACTAAGCTATAAAGGGTATGCAAACAAGAAATATCAATTTCTTAATTTACCTTTTAGTACATGTACAAACTAGTACATACTCACACAAAATCAGAAAAAGCTTAGCACTTATATAACACATACTATTCAAGTTTCTCCACAATGTCGAGCTTGTTCTAAATCAAGAGAGAGATATCATAATTCATGTAATCCTCAAGAAAAATAAAACAAGGCACAAAATAAAATATTTTTGTCTTTTTGAAAATTTTCAATGTTTTTGGATTTTTTTTTTTCAAAAAACAACCAAAAAAACAAAACAACCAGAAACAAAAAACAAAACATGTCCACAAACAATTGAAAGAATTAAATCAGGGACAAGTCAGTAACACTCACCTTGGAGAATCTTTTCTCACCCATATAGCACGAGTCTTCGGCTTTGTAGGTGAAAATCCATGAGAAGCAGAGTGTATTTGAGGGATTACACCAATCTTCTAAGAAAGACTGAAATCTTACAAATTCCTTTCACAAGCCAACAAGCTCAAATTTTTGTAAAGAATATGAAACAATTTATATGGACTTATGGCAGGAGAAATATCATCACATATCATAGATTGAAACACAGAATGCTTAAATTTCAGTTTATGACAATTAGGACGAATGTGACCAGAGACACCACAAAAGTGACAAATAGGAACAAATTTAGGAACATCAGTATTCCTAACAACAAATCTAGTCTTAGATTTTGGTTTTTGCCTCAACAAATAACAATTTGGTCTAATATGACCAACAACACCACAAAGGTGACAAGTAGGCACAAAAACAAATTTATTATGCTCTCTAACAATAGGTTTAGACTTAGGTTTAGAAACTTTAGCGTCTACATAAGAACTTTTACCTTTGTCTAACCTAGCAAAATAAGCCTTTTCTTTATTATTCCTCTTAAAAGGAGAGATATAAACTTTCACAGTTTTAGGCTTAAGAGAAACAAAAACACTTCTGTTATCAATGGCAGGCTTGGTACTAGTCAAATTTTCAATTTTAGCTTTAGATTCAACTAACTCTTGTTCCAAGTTTTTCATCTTCTCATCTTGAAAGGAAATTTGATTTCTCAAAAATTCATTCTTTTTATTTGATTCATCTAATCTAACAACCAATTTCTCTTTTTCAAGATTAGCCAATTTTAACTCTTTCTTGAATTTCTTAGCAATTTTCATAGATTTCAATAATTCTTATGAAGAGTTTCACAGACATTAATAAAATCAACAGAGGCATTAGCAGAAACATGATCAAAAAGACACTTCAAATTATCCATAACAATAGGGGCCAAGGATCAGCTCAGAGATCAAAAGATCAACAACAAGAGAGCTACCTGCTCTGATACCACTTGTATGTTTTTAGACCCCTTAAAACACAATTGGATTAACCTAGTTAATTAGTCAAGTTATTACTTAGTTCAAATTCCAGATCTAGGTTATCACAATCAAACAATCATATCATGCATAGCAGCGGAAATATAAATAGCACAATGTTATGATGACCTAGGAAACCAAACCGGTAAAAACCTGGGGAGGATTTAACCTAGCTATTCTCAAAGTAAACCTGAATCCACTATGAAAGAATCGAAGGTTTACAATAGTGACTTAGACCACTAACATTCTATTGCTACCCACTAGTAGAAACTTACTTACACGACCATGTGCAAGCTCCGAGACCACGGACTCCTTCTTTCTTGGATTCTCCAGCAAGTACAAGCACACCCGCTTGTGTTTCTTTAAAATCCTTAGTGCAGCAACTGAATGATCTTCAAGCTCTCAATCAAATCTCCTTCTTGATAATCCTAAGCATGTGTAAAGGCAACCACCTCTAGATCTCACAAGAGATTCAAACACACAGCAAAATAGAGCAACCTAAAAAACATGGCTAGGGTTTGCCATTTATACTTAGGGGAAAACATAAAACCCTACATGTTTTAATAGGCTAGGGTTGAGTTGGAAAGGTCTGCAGAAAAAAAATTATGCCCGAGATTCGATCGATCGAGCCTGTTCTTCGATCGATCAAGCCAGGCCGAAAGTCACTAATACTTCTGCAGCCACTCGATTCCAACTTTACATACAACGCACACACTTTGAGCAAGTCTAAACAAGGCTAACAACTGTTTTGATCATGGTTTGCCAAAATTACACATTAGAGTTCTAAATACATTAGTTCCTAAGTCTTTAGAACCTAACAATATGTGATGATCCATAACTTATATTCGACACTGTCAGCTCCAAGGACAAAATTTTTGTACGATCTCTTTACTCACAAGGAGATTGATATATGTGGATACATCTTCCATCTAATGAAGAAAAGCATTGAGAAGTAAAATTCCAGAACAGTTTTGCCTTTTCCTTCCCTGATTATGGGCCTAATTGCGAAGACAAGGCTTAAACTCCTGAGTGGTCTGACAGTAGTTCAGAGGGACTATCCTATTGGTGCACACACAGTGACTAGGAGCACAACTCACATCAAGGGTTCCAAGACAGGTGTGCATACCATTCCTCAAGCACGTGATGAGGACAAGGGTGGAGATATAGAGGAGGAGATTGATAGATTCACTTCTGCTCCAGAGACTTCAGCACAACCATCCTCTTCTACACCAGCACAAGGATCAGACAGACTAGATCGCATCCTAGCTATAGTGGATCAATTGTTCACCATGCTAGACTCCCATGTGCAGCACAGTGCGACCCAGTTTGCATACGTCCAGGGACAGATCACTACATTGTCTTGACAGATCGAGGACTTGTCCATGGCGCAAGGATCAGATTTAGAGTATGATTAGTTCTAACCTTTTTGACCATTTTGATCAAAAAGGGGGAGAAAATTTTGAGGGGGAGCTGAGGAAGAGCTTGCATAGTGCTAAGGGGAGCATAGGTTTAGGCTTAGAAACATTGGTTATTGGTTCACAAGCGGCTTACTTGTGTTGACTTTTAGCTTTTATAACTGTTGGTTTATATTTATGCTTTTACTGCTTTTGTTTAAAACTTCAGTACACTATATTTTTTAATTTCAGTTTATATTCAGTTTGTGATTATCTCAATGCTTTGTAGAATTTTTTTTTTTTGTGCTTTTAAGATATTGTCAATTTGTCTTGAGTACTTTACACTTGTACCCTAGTAGGATCTTGTTCCTCGATGCATATACTTCATGTATTTTGCATTGGTTGTGTGTTGGAAATACAAGTGATCATAAGTGATTGGTCTTTGTTTGCATGTCCGGATGAACACTTACTTGCTAAATGTTCATTGTAGTCATTCTTTAATGACTGAACTTGTTTGATCAAGTTTTTGTTTACATGATATCTAATGTTTACATACTTGATTGCACTATGCTTGCTCATGTTCATACCTTGTATTCAACTTGTCATAAGATTAATGAAAATTTTGTTTGTGTGTGGGTGTTTCAGGTTACAGGTATAAACGTGCAAGTGCTTCACAGTTTCTAGATTAGGTGTGAGTGAGTTTTGCCATTGTTTCCAAACTCTCGTTTAAGTCTAGAGTCTGTTTTAGGGGCTTTGTCACGAAATAGCCAAGGGGGGAGATTGTAAAGTTATGATTTACAACTATATATTTAGTTAGCTTTTATTCCGTGCCAAATTTGATTGTAATTATATTCAATCCTTCGTACCCTGTATTTATTGTGGGATTTGATTGTAAGGGTTGTGTGATAGAGAGAGAGAGAGAGTGTGTGAAGACTCAAGCAATTGAAGCTAGAAGATTTATCGTGGGTATCTCGCGATTAAGCATCCCGCGAAGTGAAGCATGTGCCTTGCACATGACTGGAATGCGAAGAGTTAGTACAGATGGAGATAGCTATGTTTCGCAAGTATCTCGTGGGTAAGGCCTTCCCGTGAGACACCCGTGAAACATTCTGTTCTGCTAAACTGTACTATCAGATACACACTTTCTGTACCCACACTATATATACCCTCATTACCCACAAATGTTAAGGAGTGCTTCTGAGAGAAAACCCTAGCCAAACACCTTGATAGTTAGAGATTATCATACCCATATATCTCTACACATAAGTTAGTGGATTTCCTCAACTCCTACCTCTCCATTTCCATACCATTGAGAGGTTGATAGCCCAAACACTTACCACACCCTTTCAGAGTGTCAAGTGAGGTTTTGGTGCTACTGGGAAGCATTGGAAGAAGCCAAGGATGGCAGATGCAACATGAAGCTTGTTGCGGGATCCGGAGAGCTAGACAAGACATGGTTCCGAGAAGCCTTGTCAGAGTAGGAGCTTGGAGGGCTTAGGTACAGCGGGTAAATTAGGCTTGGAGGATCTCTTGCTAACCCATGTATCCCAACTGATTGTCTAGTGGATCGATTACTACTTGAAGGGCGGCAGAGAGGTTTTTCACCGAGGTCTTCGGTTTCCTCTTCAATAACACATCGGCGTGTTATCTGTGTTTGCATTCTTCTTCCCTACTCTTTTACATTTCATTTTACTACTGTGATTATTTGAATATGTGTTAGAGTAGCTTGTTTGTTTATCTGCTCACATTTACACTATTCCGCACTTAGAATTAAGTTAGTGTAAAATCTATCGAGCCGTAACTTTTATTTGGGGGTCTAAACCGCTCTTGTGTTTTTAACACATTTTCGAGATTTCACTTTTGAATATCTCAAGTACATCAATTGTGGAAGAGAACATCAAAATCAAGAAAGATGAAGAAAAAACAAAACGACAGTACCTTAATAGTAAAATGAAATCTTATAAAATGAAATCTTTTTTCGTTGCCTAAGGTCCAAAGGAAGATTGGTCATATCAACATGACCATCCTTAGAAGATGAATCTTGAAAAAGAGATGAATGTTGGGTAGGAGATGAATCTTGCGGCCTACGGGGTTTCCTTATTACATATTTGTCCATAGTACTAGTAAAAGAATAAAATATAAATTATAAGCTCATTTGACATTTTTTTTCTAATACAATAGACATATTCATTATTGTTGTTAAGTGATTTTTTTGCAATTATTTAATTTATATGTTTACAATTGTTTAAACGTTTTATATTTTTATTGTCCTTTAGTGTTAATGTATTGACCCACCCACATAGCCAACAACCACTCACAAGTCACATTCAGCAAAATAAGAAAAAACCACTCACAAGTCACAAATTTAGTCAAATAGTCAAAGTGCAAAAGACAAGCTTATAGCTCAACTTTATATCAAAACAATCAAATACTTATAGTAATAGTAAATAAACTCAAAACACTACAACCCATTAACACCCCCCCCCCCCCCAAGCCCACACACACATGGTTAGACTCAGAGACTCAAAACTCAACAACAAAAATCTAAACACTATAACCCCACAGCCCCCCCCCCCCCCCAACACACACACACGGTCAAAGATTCAAAACTCAACAAAAAAAATCAAAAGACTATAACTCCACACACACACCGGTGATTCACTCATATAGATTCAATGAAAGAGTATATCAAAACAGTATAAACACACTCTCACAGTGAAAGAAAGAGAGAACTGAAAAACCAGATCAAGCAACGGCGGCAAATTAGGGACAGTCTAGGCGGCGGTAGATCATGGGGGCTACACAACAGCAGATTTTGTATGCGTGAAGCAGAGGCAGCCTTTTTCCTTTGGGTTTGGAGAGTGGAAAAGGATGGTGAGAGATTTTGGAGGCTAGGCAGTTGCAAATTCTTAGGTTTTATTTGGCCCTATTTTTTATTCATGATTTTTCAAATTTTGATTTATGGGCTTTTTATTTATGAGATTAAAGGCAAAAATTTTCTGTTGGACTTCTTTTTTTCCAATGTTTAAGCTGGGCTTTAAAAAAAAGAGGGTTAGGTTCATGGTGAGGGTTTGCAAATTTGTATTGCAGGGGGTTCAAAACAATTTTTTATAAGAAATATTATACACACACACACACATATATATAAATGAACCCCTTGACTATAACGTAGCGTCGCCCTTAAACATAGAAGCTATAAAACAAGAAAGAAAAAGAGAGAACAAAACAATAGTACCTTACTAGTAAAACGACTTGTAGTTTAGCTTCACGTAAATAGATCTTTAGTGAACACACGTGCCACACATGTTAGAGTTAGTTGCTTTTTTGTTTATCACTTTTTTTAGCTATCTTTGGTAGGCCAAAATGGCACAATAGCACAGTTTACCGAAATATATATATCAATTTACCACTGTTTTGGAAATATGTAGGGACCTACCACCTTTTTGAAACTTGAGTTTGTGAAACTCAAGTTTGCTGTGTAACTCAAGTACCATAAAAAATTTTCAAAACTTTTCCATGGAACTCAAGTACCATGGAAAACTCAAATTCCCTAAAGTTGAGTACCCAAAAAGTGGTAAATCCCTACATATTTCTGAAATAGTGGTAGACTGTTATATATTTTAGTAAACTATGCTATTGTGCCATTTTGGCCGTCTTTGGTAGGTAAGTTAGTTAGTAGTTTCTTAGTGTTTCCATTATATATAAAGCCAATTATGTGAAGTAATTAATCAAGAAATCATTTTCTCTCAAATTCCTTTTCAGATATGGTATTAGAGCCTAAATTTCTAGGGTTTTGATTGATCCTCTTTTTTCCATTTTTCCTTTTCTTTCTTCTTCTTTAGAATCTTGAAGCATTCATCCATGGCTACTATCATAGCCAATGCTTCTACCTTTGAAACACCACCATCTTCACAGGATTCATCAATGGCAGGATGATCCTTTATTCTTGCATCATGGAGAGAATCCTGGTGCAATTCTTGTTTCTCAATCCTTAGTTGGTGGAGTAAATTACACAAGTTGAGCTCGATTTGTTAGGAAATCTCTTATTGTCAAGAAAAAGCTAGGTTTCATAGATGGTTATCTCAATCTTTCATCTCCTCTTACGAGCACACCATCAATAATTCAAGCTTGGATTCATTCAAACAATATGGTTGGGACTTGGATTATCAATTCAGTTTCACTAAAGATTCAAATTAGCATCAATAATATACAAAGATACAGCATTAGAGATCTGGAATGGCCTTAAAGAAAGGTTCTTTCAAGGAAATGGGCCAAAGATCTATAACTTACAGAAAGAAATTGCAAAGCTTCATTAAAGTGAGGTTTCTATCACAGATGTTTTCACTCAACTGAAGGTTTTGTTGGATCAATTGCAAAACTTTAGTCTGTTGAGAAATTTAGACCTTGGTTGATAGAATTAACAAGTTTTAAACCCAAGTTGTTAATTAGATTTATTATGAATAAAACTTGTTAAAACAAACAAATATCAATATCACGTCAAAATCATGCAACGGAAAAAATAAATAAGACAAGATATGATGATCCAGGAAAACCAATGAAACAAATTAGTTTCACAGTAAAAAACCTAGGGGGAAACCTTCCCGAAAAGCAATTCACTATAGTAAAGAGAAGTTTCAAATCTAGTACAAAACCTTTGTCTCTAGACTCTACAATCCCCGTCGATGAACTCATAACAGAAACCTTCTACCGCTTCAAAACCTCTGAACTCTTCAATATATGAACGCCACCCTTTTTGCACGAATCCCAGTACGTGACTAACCAATGATGCATGGCTCCCAGTACGTGACTAATACACCAACTAGAAGAAGATGTTGGCTGCAAAGTTCTTCACTTTATCAATAATGAAGATCAAGAAGCATTTGGTTACAAAACCCTAAGGTGCAAAGACGCAGTAGCTTCTTTTAAAGAGAATAAGGCATTGATCACCTTTTGCATATGTTCTCCTTGTATTCTCTTATGTGACGGCCTCTGAAATAAGCCTTATATAGGTCTAGGGTCATGAGAAAAGAAACCCTACACATACATGTCAACATGGGCCAAAAATCAGATCTAGAAATCTGAATTTCGTAAAGCTCGATCGATCAAAGAGGTATCGAGGGGACAGAAATTTGCTCGATCGATCGACCTAGCTATCGAGAGGTGTCGAGATTGTGATAAGAAGCAACTGAAGAGCTCGACAGATAAGCCAGGTGTCGAGAGGTGTCGAGCAGCTATCAAGCTTTAAAATTCAGCACTTTCTCACTTGATTCTTGGACAGATTTGCATGGTTTTAACACTTGAACTTAAACCAAGGTTTCTTGAAGTATTAAACACATCCTAGATCTACCCAAATACAAGTGCGTTTTGTCAAAGAATTAACCAATTACATAAAATAGTGACATATGTTCCTAACAAGTGAATTACATATGTCCTAACATAGTCCCTTTCCAATGTGTACTTGTGGAAAATGTGTTTGTAATGTGAATCAAAGGCTTGTTGATCTGTAAGCTAAAGAATCTAAGATGAAGTTTCTTATGGGGTTGAATAAGTATTTTACACAAGTCAAAACACATATTTTATTGATGGATCCTCTTCAACCTACGAATATGAAGAACATTCAAAGAAAAATCATGCAAGTCATCCTTCGTGATCTCAAAGTTCACTAGAATCAAGCTCAAAAGCCTTTATAAATACCAAGAGACTACAACCTCTAAAGCCCCAAGGAACTTCCACTACATATCTTTGAAGACAAAGAACATTCAAAGAACATTCATCCATGTAAAGTTGTGATTTACAACTATGTTTTATGTTGGCTTTATTCCATGACAAAAAGTGTTGTAATTGCATTAATTTTTTTCCTTGTATTTTGTGGGATTTTATTGTATTGGGTTTAGTATTAAGTTAGTGAAGACTCAAGCTTAACTAAAGATTAGTGCATTTCGCAACTAGCTCACGAGAAGTTCGTGAGAAGGATTCCCGTGAAAAGGCATGTAAGAAGCACATGATTGGAAGCTGAAGAGTCATGCCAGACTGTCAATTTCGCAAGTATTTCACTGGTAAGGCCTTCCCGCGAGATACCTACGAGACTCTCTGCCTGGAGGATTTTTGAGTGTGACTTTCTTACCCCTTCACCCATACTATATATACCCTTATTACCCACAAATGTAAAGGATGCCATTTAGAGAGAAAAACCCTAGATAGGTTTTCAACAACACACACACCCATCTTTTAGAGAGAGAGCTACCCATCCTTAGTGAGAAATCATTGTAGCCTCTTCTCCTTCCCTCTCCCATGGTCATACCTTGAGAGGAGATTTGTACCCAAACACAACCCACAACTTTTCAGAGTGTAAAGAGTGTTTTGGAACTTGGGAAGCTTTGGGGATTTGCCAAAATAAGTCGGTAAGGCTTGGCAGATGCAATCGGTCGTATTGCGGGATCCGGAAAGGTAGACAAGACACAGTTTCAAGAAGCCTTGTTGGAGTAGGAGCTTAAAGGGCTTAGGTACATTAGGTAGATTAAGCTTGGAGGGTCTCTTGCTATTCATGTATCCCAACTTATTGTCTAATGGATCGATTTATCGCTTGGAGGGTGGTGGAGAGGTTTTTCGCTGAGTTCTTCGGTTTCCTCTTCGATAACACATCGCTGTGTTATCTTGTGTTTGCATCTCTCTTCCCTTACTCTTGTGCTTTACTTTTATTGTTTGTTGTTCATCTTTATGCACTAGGGTTTTATTGGTTTATTGCGCTTCATTTACTCTTATTCCGCACTTAGATAAGTTAGAGTAAAAGCAATCTAGCCATAATTTTTAATTGGGGGTCTAAATAGCTCATGTATTTTCACACAATTTCGACCTTTCAATCCAAACCATTCTTCCAAGTCTTAAATTTCTACTTGAAACAAGCTTCAAAGCCTCTAGAAACTTCAAAGACTTTGATCCATAGAAGTTTCATAGGATTCAAGCTCTAAAGCCCCAAAATACTTTCACAACAAATTTTCGAAGATCAAGAACATTTGAAGAAGGAGAAATCTCTAATAAGCATACAACGAAAGATTCATCACAATTCCTTTCCAAAGACCTTTCAATCCACTTTCCAATCCAAGGGAAGGACATCTTATGTTCTAGTAAAGACTACATCGACGCGATACTTGTATAGAAAACTTTTCCAAGGAGATCAAATCAAAGGATTCTTCTGTTGTATTAGAATTTAAATATAGAGAATTATACTTACATATTCATCAACACAAATATATATATTTGTGAAACATTTTCAATTGTTTGATTTCCAAACTTGATATTTTGTGTTTATAGACATTTAAACATATCAAGAACGTTCAAACATATTAGATGAATTTAAAAGGCATACTTT